>JAHRBS010000009.1:1253393-2506787 GCA_024305745.1 Polyporus tsugae | reverse complement strand
AAACTGGACGTTGCGGACCTCTCTTCTCACACATTCAGTCCTCGACGGGCCCATGTGCTGGGACATACGTTTAGCAGGCCCCACTTACGACAAACTCCTCGAATCGCAAACTTATCCCGTATGGAGAATCCGATATGCCTCAATCGTCGCCAGATTGGGCTGTCGGGTTGGACGGACAACTAGCACCCGAAAAGTCCTTCGTCATGGCTCAAACAAGGTATTTTCACATCCATACCGCTATCAATAATTCGTACATCAGTCCACGATGTCCTTTGCGGTTAACCGCAAGCAGGCTCAGATCTATCAAGTGAATGGGCGCAAATTTCTTTCTGCAGAGTGCAGCCACCATTGCGTACAAACGTCGCTGCTCTCGTTACCCCCGACTACGAATCGTGATGGAAGGGAAGGGTGTCCGCCGCATTGATTGCTCTGCGGCAACATAGTTCCATGGGATGTTGGCTTCTATTTCCAAGGCAAGGGTCTTCCCCGGTGTGAAGGCTGGGGACCGTTGGGTAGGCAGGCTAAAGACAGTACGACATACTTAGTGTGGGAGTGGGAGTGAACATTGTCGAGGTTTGAATGCTTTAGCGCTTATCCAAGGGGCGACCATACAACTTGTCCGTGCCGCTCCGAGGCAGCCGTTGAACCAGTACGAGGTTTCAAGGTTCGACAGATGTACTGACCGGATCTAACCCGTAGTAGGGACGTACGCTCGATGTGCCTGGTCTAAAGTCATGAAGTTCTGTCTACTGTACCAACCTGTTGGATTGTCCTTGCAGACACACGCAGACAATGGCTACACAGTAAGAAGATGATATATTCTACAAACCCCTAGAGCTACTATCATCAAGTTCAAACTTTTGTTGTCAACCATTCACAATGCCAACCTCGGGACGCATCAGACAGGGTCTCGATGGACCCCGCCAGTCGTCAGCCCGGAATGCCCAGACGTTGTGGACAACGAACCATTTTTGGCATCACTTGTCCGCTTCAAGCGCGGGTGCAAGGAAGCAGTACATGATCCGTGGAACCTCCGCCAAGGATTAGGCCGCCGATTATCAGACCTAGGGAATTGGCAATTCCTAGCTACATGCTGTGGTGCCCTCGCGCCACATGTGACAGGACCATACGTGCCCTGAATCCTTAGAATGCCAGCTCCACGGCCAAACGGAGCCGATGGGGGGCAAGATATGTTTGCATGACGGGGACCTTTACCGCAAGGGGCGCAAACCGCCGTCCCCCCTGTTGAGGTCAATGACTTCGTCAAGCATGAAGCGCGTCGGGGACCGGGAGGCGAGGGTAAAGGAGTTGCCCGGAAATTGCGCCCGGGAGGGAGTGTCTGCCACATAGAACAATGTTGAGAGTGCAGCCTAGGAAGGGAGGAAAGGGGGAGATGACCTTATTTGACGAATCGGATGTGGGTGATGGCCGCCGGGGTAAGACCGCTGTGCCATCTCGCACCTCCTGAGCGTAGGACAAAGGAAGCCGGTGAATCAATTGCTTGAGGTTCCCCCTCTGCCACAGCGGCATCCGGTTGTTCCCTCTGTGTAAAGGAACTGACGGACCTGGGTCGAAAGACAAGTTTTCGGCGGTACGTTGGAAGTCCGAAAGACGTTCGTCGACCACTCCTGGGCAAATCCGAGTGCAGAGCAGCAAAAGCTTGGTATTGCCATAATGTTAGGGCGGAAATGCATGGCATGCGAGATGTACAGGAACGTGGACGTACGGAACACGTTGAAACTTGAATGCCATCACGGACGACCTGGACCAGCTTCAGCAATCCGGATTGCCGCCAGTTCTCTGTGCAGACGAATCACGAAAATAGAGCCACGACTCCGAGCGCAACGTTCTAAACGAAACATGGAGGTTAGAAGACGGCCGTCGGATATACAATACATATTTACATACCAGACAGCTCTTCCTGCTTCCGCAGAGCCTCAAATGCCTTGTGGTCGTAGTTGAATCGTTACTGGCCGGAGCTGCATGAAGTCCAACGGGGAGGGCATGGGATCCGTAAAGTGTAACATGTAAGCTGCAATCCCTTGATAGTACGACACAGCACGGCACAACTCTCATCAGGACTTCAGGCATGCATACATGTCATACATGATCATGCCTGGGTGGGCCTTCGAGAACCTAGTACACGTCAGCCTTCCGAATCATCCCAAAACTATGACTTCGCTGCCTTCTACGGGAGGATATCACCTAGTCCGACTTGGCTCTTATCACGGGTCCGCGTCACATATCTCCACAAACGGTTTGTCCTCCAAGGCCTTGGTGATAAGTTGGCGGATATTTCCTCTATGGCGACGGCCACGATAGGCCGGTACTGTGTACACTGGACCGCAACGCAAGCTGCCACCGTAGAAGAGGCATGCATGCTGAGACGTCAGCTGTGCAAAATCCACCGCCCGTGGATACGTTACTCCATGTTCTATGATTACGATTAAGCAGATTCGAAGTAACCTAGTGAGGAGACACTACCTTTGTGCCTTCAGGCCAGTTATGTACCGAGACGGTTGTGGACTAAAAGGCTCAGCACGCGCCGTGCTTCAGCACTCATTGTGCCGCCGCTGTCTGCCTTCCTGGCTATTAGGACTCTTCCCCGATGATGTTGGTGCGCGTTCGTAGGTCTGAGCGACCGCAAGAAAAATGTCGCCCGCCGATGATGTACGGCTGCCAGTGGAACGACAGGTGAAACAGAAACACGAACGAGGCTGCTACGACGAGATCACACTTCGGCTGTTGAGAACGAAATCCATTAGCCTCACTCAACGAATCTAGATACACGACTCAAATGGGAAGGATACGCACTGAATAACTCCGGCGACAAGCGAAGAGGGCCACACCCGTTGAGGATCTTCAAAGGAGGCAGGAAGACTTCAGGGGTGGGGGACTTTGTACGGGCCAATACCACTTACTACGCATCCGCAGCGTGGATCGCCGCAAGCGATATTTGCGAGGGTGCCTACGGCTGTTCTCCGTACATTCGGCCACCCAACTGATCTAGACATAGCCACAAAGTATCAGAGAGATGATGGTCAGAACAGCCTGGGTTATTCGGCAGACGGAGCCTCCCCATACGATATGTTGACCGGCAATCCTCCACCCAGGTTATTACCTGGCCGCCCAATAGGCGTCATGGAATGCAAGAAACAAAGGTGCGGGTGCCCATAATGCAAAGAGTACTACAGGGGTGGAGGACATACCTGCCGGAGGTTACAGCAGACAGTGCCTTGCGCATCTATCGCTTTGACGGAGACGTTCTTTTTGTTTGCTCCCTTTTTTTTCTTCTTCTTTGAAAGTCAAGCTCAAGGCAGCGAGTCGAAGAGCGAGCCATGCGGTTGGCTGTAGGCCTGAAGTTCATAGCTAAGCAACACAAAGGGGGGTACTACAAGAACCACTCACCAGGATGACTCAGTCCCCACCCATGAGTGGCAAGGCGAGATCGGAGATGCCAGGGTCGTAGAGAGTTTTCATAATCTGGCCCTGGGAGGAACTCTGTCAGACTTCTCGAATGGCTCCGATGCGATGTGGATGGAAAGCCACCAACGTCCGTTACCAAGACGTACAGCGGTCGTAGGGGACAGGAACATCTGATAGATGGCTGCATTCTCGGGGCTGCAGCGGACGGTACGCGAGGTGTGACATCGCACCGCACATGCCAGAGCCTCGCAGAGGGTGACCACTTCAAGCAGCCAGAGCCGCCCACGTACGCGCGAAGGATATTGACTCAGGAATCGAGTCATAGATCAGAGCATTCAGGAGGGGCACTGGTCCGGGACGAGGGCGGGGTAGGAGGCAGAGGAGCGAGGAGGAGGAGGAAGGAGGGTAGTCGATCGATGTGCACAGCCCGAAGTCGGCGCTAATTCAGCCATTCGCCGTACTAGTCGCCCAACACCGACGCATAGGCATGGCAGCACAAACCTAATTTTGTCCATCATGCTAGATATCCCCCATGTATCCCGGGTCGTCATTCCCAATTCCAATCGTGTGCTTATATCAATACCTAGGCCTCTTGCACACCCGAAATCATCTCTGTGCACATGACCCTGGCTCTTTGCGTCCCTTCGGCAAGAGTCTCACCTCAAGATCGGGAAAGTGAGCTGCGTCAAGGCCATTTCGTGGAGTTCAGCGTCTACTTCATAAGTCATATATCCCTTCAACGGAATTGCGAATGAACTGACTCTTGACCGAACGTAGACTCATTAGAGCAGCTCTGAAGAAAAATATGAACCGTCCCAAATGCTCGACGCCCCAGGGGTGAAGCTGTTGCGCGCGCCGGAGGAGGCCCATCGGCTCTGAGGTTGTATCGAGGTACGTTTTCTCATGTCGCTCACTACACCTGCACCATTGCGCCTGGGATACAAGCGATTCCATCACAGCTTTTCAAAACCAGAGGAGGCATTGGACTCGCAGGACGTCGGAGAAACCAATATTTGATGGTGAGTGTCGGACCCGCTTTTATAAAACATCCTTGAACTGCTTTGTCTGACACGGGATGGTTAGGACGACAACAGTTTCCATACTGAGTTGGTGTGCAGACCGACAGCGCGCAAGATTGAGTTTCTATGACCATGGTGTTGGCATGGTTTATTGTTCGCGTTCTTAAGTTTCATGCAGGATGACCACCCAGGGAGATGGTGTCGCCATGTCCGTGACGATGGTCGCGTCCAGGCAGCGAAACAAAGCAGCAGCTGCGCAACATACACGCGCTCTGCACTCGTGATGCACGAAACGCAAGCATGTCCTCGATCGACGAAGAGTCGCAGGTCGTGATGGATGCACCTGGTTGACTCTCGGACAACTGAGCATCAGAGGTACGTTGGTTGCGGTGCCTGCAGATTTGTACTGACTCATTTCCGGCCAGTAGTTTGGTACAATGAGGAGGCGCAAGGAGATGATATAGGGTCCAAACGTCAATAGAGACTGTCAGCAGCGAAGCTAGAACCAGTGCTCGGCAAGGGTCTCGCAGATGTATGAGTAGATTGGGGTCTGTTGCAGGTTTATTGGTATGGCTGGGTAAATTACTGTGACAGTTTGACGGCCCGCCACTTGCAAACATTGTGGTGATTGGTGGATGGTTTTGAGGCTGACAGGGGAGGTACGGCCCGGCGCCATGGGCGCGCATTAAGTGCTATATATCCTCTGTCACTCGGGGTTTCATGGTTGGGTTTAAGGTACGGAAGGTGACCTGTATTCTGTTGGTCTAGGATTCTAAGGTTATTAACCAGCCGAACCGACGTTCATGTAAGATTTCGCGATCGACTGGCGCGTTTCGCATGGTGCAGGTTAAGGTGTACAATTCGCGATCGCCCGGTACAGCGGCAGTGAAAAGGGTGGAGGAATCTGCGCACGCAGAAGAGCCCTCAGGAGAATGTGGAGCGCAGCTGCGACGGGATAAAGAAATGGCGGCCGCCTACACTCTCCAACTACCGTTCCCGGTGCTTCAGAAATCCCCCCATCCCCTGTCCCCCGGCACGTTCGCGGGAGCGATCGGGGGATTTGTTGCTGCACGTGACAGCCCGTTCAAGCAAATGGATAGGCGCACCCATCCCCGGCCGCCCGACTGTCATAGTTTTCTGTGAAAGAAAAGTGTTAATTCCGTGCGCGCGGTAGCACAGGTTCTTTGTAAACATCGCGAAGGGATCCAGGGACGCTAAGAGCATACCTGGACTTGCGCGCGGCAGTATTACCGGTGGAAATGACGAGAGTCCGATGATCTCTTACCCACTCTCAAGTTCCCACCTTCGCGCATGTAGTCCCCGAACCCGCGTGCTGCGCGCGGACAAATCAACTCAACCCCGTTGAGCTATTTACATATTACTGCAGATTTTTGAGGCTGCACAAGGAGATGGATGGATTTGACGCATTCTGGGGATGGTTAGTCCAAGTCATTTGAGGCGCGTGCGGTGAGGAGAACGCAACATAAATATTCAACAGATCATTTGCACTTCTTGACTACAACATTGCATTTACAGTGAGTGCTGCTAAGTCTACGTATGTGTGGCCTTGGACCCGCTCACAGTACTAGTGACAAGGATTGTCGCGACGACGCGGCTGGTATCTGGCGCTTACAAGGTGTCCCCCGCCGGATCCGGCCCGGCGAGGGGGAGGGGGACTTTCTTGGGTGTGGGCTTTCTGTGATGACGATGGGCGTATGAATGTTGCGTCCGAAATTTGCTTCCATGTCGTCTTCCGCGAGCCCGATGGAGGTCGCGCGGAGTGTGTACGGTACTCGACGCGCGGCAGAACCTTGAATAGGCGATGTTCAAACTATACAAAGGCATGCTCATAGACGTACGCTTCCTCAGGACCTCAGGGGCTCGTCGGCCTTGAGCTTGATCGACCAAACGGACGCCGATTGCAGAGGGGAGGATATCACGGAACCAGATAGGTCCGTGATAACCTGTCAGATGAAGAAACCCACGCGTTGGGATTGGTCTTGCCAGAGATTTTGCGGTGAAGTTTCGTGAGGGCTGGCCGTCCCCACTGGATGGCATTCAGGATCCATTGAGATGCCCTGCGAGGCGAAGCCAGTCACGAAGCCGTGCTTTACGCGACGCAGAACCAAGGAAGTGATGATGGACTCGATAGTGGTGTCGACTACGGATAGCGGCATAGAGATGGTGGCTACGATGATATCGACCCAACAGCCAATGATCTTCGGCTGTCGGCCACCGAACTGTTTCTCTCATCTTCAAAGGGGCAGCCGACGTAGTCCCGTGGAATGAGGAGCAGTGCTTGACGTCGCGGGCGGAAGCGGCCACGGAAGAGGATCAAGAAGTCCAGTCCGTCGAAGTCCCAGCCGTGGAAGTTGTCCATGCAGACGCACAAGCCTTTGATCTAAGGCCAGCAAGAGGTGATCTAACAGAGAAGGGCTGAGATCTGAGACCGCGCACTAGATTAGCAGGGACGCGCGAGAACCAAGGACCAGGCGGCCGGCGATGTGGAAGCCATTGTCGACGCCGACAGCTTGGTGTCGTTGCCACAGTGAGTGCAGGCAGGTTTAAAAACGCTTTGCTGACGTTGGACTAATGGAGCGTAAACGGCCGGTGAGAGGAGCGCTTGATCGGTCGTGCATGGTGTTGTATCGCACCTTACGTGCGTGATCCCATCGTTATGTCCGGAGGCAGAATGGTTGGTGACTACGTGCGCCTTCTAGTTCTGCCAAATGATGAACAGGGTGAGGTCTTCATGCATGGCGCAAGATGCGGGTCGACGGGAGACGACCAAAGGACGATACCGACCTCTCGGTCGTGGAACGCTCGGACTGCGTCCAAGTCCGGTTCCTCCCTGGGATAGCTGCTCGTCTGTATCCTCGGCGTCTGTGCTCCATTCCTCTTCGTCGAGAGGCCAGAAGCCGCTCTCCAGGTCCCAGTGCACCGACTCAACGAAACATTGATTTGGAGGGGGATATTGTGCGAGCAAGGTCCGGACACGGAAGGGAGTTTCAACCTAGGGGACGTCCTTAGTGCGGTGCTTGGCCATGGCAAGGGCGGTCGCAACGACCGAAATTCCAGTCCTCGCAAAGAACCGGCGTGCGCTTCGACGCAGAGACGCAATTGAAAAGCGAGCTCGAAGGCCCCCCGCGAGTCGGCGCCACGTATGGGTTCGTAAGGTGCCCAAGCAGTGGAATATCCGCATGAGCGCGATCGTCCAGATGGAACACACTCTTCGTATGCTCTTGCCAGATGTCGTGGTCGGTCCGAATGGCAATGTAAGGCTTGTGGCACCGAGCGCGGAAGACGTTAAGAATGAGCCGCTTGTAATCGAGTTTGGCCTCGCGATGATGGAAGACAACTGCTGCCGACCAGACATCGAAGACGCGGATCCAGTCGGCTTCGGCCCACTGTACCGGCTTTCGCGCGCAGAACTGGTCTTGCTTGACAAGAAGTCTTTGGGTTCGTCGCCATGGTCAAAACCGGAGTCGATAGCGACGTAGAGCTGGTCGAAGTGAATGAACTTGTCAGAACGCCTTGGTCAGAGGATCATCAAAGCGGGCGGAAATGACCTGCTCGGCCGCCTTCTCCCGAGCGACAGCGCGCCATATCCCGAGCGTCTTCGCAATGTGCTTGTCAACACCGGGGGTAGAGAAAACATTAGCGAGATGAGGGGCGGCGTCGAGGACGGTGTGAGGATTCTGTCCCCTTCTCCTCGCAGCGACTCGAGAATATTGAATCCTGAGCCTTGAGCGCTTGAGCACGTAGGGCGTCGAGCGTCGCCCGGAAAGACTCTCACAGAACTTTATCCTGAAGTGCGTTCTGCCAGGATTCACGAGCATCTCCTGGACGCGCCTCCTGCTGAGGTATATATTTGCCAGAAGACCCTTGCGCATAGTTTTGTTGGCGTCGGCGCTGCCCGATTTCATCGAATGTCGGTGGTCTTCTCCAGTGCAGAGGCGTGAAGGGCTGGTCGGCCAACTCGTCGAGACTCGGCCCGTTCGCGCTCAAACTCCTGAAAGCCATGCGTCTGGGATCGATCCAGTGAACCTCTCCGGCTAGGACACCGCTGCCTGGATGGGACCTTGAGACCCGATAGGGGCAGCTGTACACAGAAACTGGAGTAACACTGGTCATGCATAGGCTCACTGGAATCATGTCGAGATGTGCTCACGAGTCTGCAGGTGGCCAGATTTCCTGGGGACCGTAAAGCTCTCTTAAGCTTGCAATTGGGGTCGTGATCCCGTCTGTTCCCGAACGCGTGTTCCATTTTCGGCCATGGGAGTTTCTCGTAGCGGGAGATACAAGTGGAGCCTGCCCCGCTTACGTCAGGTGTAACGGCCTCGCTGTGGCGTGGGGACTGGCGCCTCGCCCACGGTGGGCCGCGGGATATAAAAGCAACCTTCTTTAGGAGCGTGCCGTCATTGTGCCGTCATTGTCATTGGCATGATCCGTCTCCGCTTCCTCTCGTCCGTCTATGTCATCCTAGACCGTATTTTGGATGACTGGATGACAACCGTCTTCTGTTTCCTGCATGCATGCTCGATAATACAGGTTGTTTTGAGGAAGAGAACGATTTTGGTCCTGTTGGTGGTGGCAACCACCTACTGGAGCCAAGCCGTGTTCGCGGAAATGGCTATCACTACCGGTGAGAACTAGTACTGTTGTCATTTCCAGTGGGCGTCTGTCTGATTCGGATATTCAGCACGGACGGCTCTGCACGAACTCCTCTATGATGACATTGCATTGGCATTACAGAGCCGGTTTGAAACCCTGGAGGCAGATTTGATCAGGCACGTCTACTTGGACGGCGTCGGGCTCCCTGATTTTGCATCTTGGTATTCTGGCGGGAAGATCGTGCATTCTTTGACATCCGATACGTATACCTATGGTTTCCCCAGGCATTGGTACCTCAACTGGTGGTGGTGGCTATCCAACATCCCCTTCCAGCATGCCGATTACGCCATATCCTTTAATGTCGGCCCCGCCAACTGTTGGCCAATGGAAGGCCGAAATGGCACTCTGGGAATAGCCCTCGCCCGCCCTATCACCATATCCGCCGTCACCATTGACCACCTTCCGAGAAGTCTGGGCATGGGTCTGGAGAGTGCGCCTAAAGAGGGGGAGTTGTGGGGACTATTGGAAGAGGGGGATGATCCCTCGAGCTTGATCCAGTCGGGGCTGGCTGTGAGCGACTTTGACGCGCTTACGGAAAGCCTAGGACGCCATCATCGAGCAAACAACCAACATAGAAGTTCCCACTTCGTCCACCTCACATCCTTCACGGTCGACGTGGATAGGGACATCCCCTTCCAAACTTTTGCAGTGCCTCGCTCTCAAGGCGAGAAACTGAAGGGCAGGCAGTTTAGAATCGTTGTTTTCGTGGTACGAACCAATTGGGGACGGGACGAGTTTACCTGCATGTACAGAGTGCGGGTTCATTCGTTGGACGGGGTATGGGTCCGTTCCTGGGTCGCACAGTGAATTATATGTTGATAGTAGCATGTACACGAAGCTGTATATCTTCCACATCCCCCACAAATTGTTGGGAACAGGGTCACAGGCATCCCACGGATCCCTGGGGGTGGCTAGATCCTCGTGAATATCGTACACGGGAGCTAGTACGGCATCGCTGCTCTTCTCCAGGCTCTGGTTGAGTGTGTGCGTCGTGTGCACTCTCCGCAGGGTGCGATGTGAGTATTTATGTCATATAATAGCGTGTCGGTGGGCGGCATTTCCTTCTTTTTCTTCTTCCGGTGTATGGAATTCCGTGGGGGATTTGTGATCGTATTTGTCAAAGGTGCAGGCGCAGGGATGTACATCTTAGGAAACGGAGTAGGTGAGAGGGGACTCCGTTGGCGAGCATCTCATTGGAGCACATTGCGTCCCACCAGAGCTCTACGACGTCCCTGTCCGCCACGTTTTGGCTGCGCATCCGCGCACGCTTATGCGGCCGGTCGTCGACGAAGGCATTTCTGCTAGATGTTACTGTTCAACACTCGAACGCAGTTCCGCTTCGCCCCAACTCCTCCCATCCATCGTGCTTAAAGACCCATTGACGTCTCCGTCATTCTCTGAAGGCACGGCATAACCGGTCCTTCACTGAAGGAAAAAAAAAGACTTGTCTACATAGCCCTCTGTAGACTCTGGAGGCGTGGAGACCGCGTAGACAAGTCCCGTTTCTGTAGAGCGCTGTACGGCTGTGCAACGTCTATGTAGTACCCTGTAGAACCTGTGTAGAATTCTGTAAACATCTGTGATTCTGCTGTATTCGCCCGGTAGGTCGTATCGGACGTCTGGAATAGAACGAAAACTAATGTGATTTAATAAGGACATACTACATGATATTGTACGTGACACCGTACGTAACACCAGACTGCTCTTGACCAGTATTCGCCCGGCACATGGCCAACACACCTACGTTACGTGAAACCGTCGGACTACTTACCCCACCGAGCTAGGTATCGCTACGTTACCAATGCGGCCGAGGATCGAAGACAGTCTGACAGAAAAATAAGGAGGGCGGTCAGACCAGTCAGGAGAGCGCAAACGAACGACGCACCCATTTCTTCCTCAGGATAAAGACCCCCGACTCGGACTCGGACCCGTCCACCCGCCCTTGATGACCGTAAGCTCAGTCTAGTACTCACCTGTATTCACTCGCACCTGTACCGTCAGCACCACCTTCCACAGGAAATGATCAAAAGGTTTGGCCCCCAAATGGGCATGGCCACCACTCCAGGAGGTCCAGAGTATGCCGGGCATGGGCTGCTGGAGTCGGGTAAAGTCAGGATCTTCAAATAGTGCTTTGAAACAAGGACACTGACCATGTCCTCTACTGAGTTGAGCTGTGTCCGCTCAGCGCAGCGCAGCCAGCGGATGCCGAGGTCGAGGTATCGCACAGTCAGCGATATGCATGAGCAGCGGCTGTGGCGACAGACTTACAAGGGATGGATTGTGCCTGGAGACGAGTGCGAGGACATGTTGCAAGTTGTGCAGCATACTCCATGGTGACGCAGGAAGGTAGGGAACGTAAAACTCACAGGCTCGCCCTGGTCTAGTGAGTACGCACCTCTGTATACCTCCTCCTGGTTGTTCACGGGCAGCTTGTCCTCGAAGTCCCTACCCTCCAAGAGCATGCTGGTGTGCTCAATCCTGGTGTATGCATTCCCGAGCGTGGAATAGAGACAAGCGACGAACACTGTTGGTGAATACCTTCCTATCCGAGCGTTGAATAGTGCATAGATGTACCCAAGAGTTGCGTCAGAGATGATAAGCATAGTGAGCTGGAAATGATGGCCTAGGGAGGTCGGAGCGGGGCGGATTGGAAAGTGTCGATGCAAAGAGAGAGTCAGCGAAGCGCAAGACCAACACTAAGCGCCGACTTCAGGGCAGGCTTATGTGCTCGCGAGCGCCGAGCGCGGTTACTCAGAAAACTGTGAGTGCATATTCTTCCAAGGCCACTGATGATCGGCTCAAATCTTTCGACTGCCTTGGGAGTCCACCGACAGGTTTATTTTGAACTGATTTTACGACTAGTACATGTCACTACATCGGGCTACAGAGCTCCATGCCATGCCTACATAGTCTACAGACGCTACGTCGTTCGCAGTGGCGCCTCTGTAGAAATTTTCTGGCAGCTGCCGCACCATCGGGTTGGAGGCATCCAGCATGGGTGAGCGCAACAGGTATTCACGCACCCACTGCCGGAACATTGTCGTGCCCGCCTGCGTACGGACGCTGAATCCTCTTCGACTGGTCGGGGAAGCCGATCTGAGAAAGGGGGGGTCCCGTGGAGCGGAGTCAACCCTTTCATACGTATACATACGAGGAGTGACTAGTGACGCCGCGAAATAGGACTCGGAACCTCGCCATGAATGGTGGGATCGGTGCGTTCCTTGTAGCCCGCTATCTTCTTGAGGAGGCGCTCCGCCTCAGTTACCTGCGACCTTCTTGCATTGCCCGGGTATCCCTGTGTCCATCACCCGGAAGAATCGGGTGCGTCGGCAGCAGCACGACCTCGTCGTGGTCACATCGAGGTAAAATCATCATGTTGGGAGTGGTTTGGATAAAGGAACTTCAAGTTGAAGCACACTGGGCTGCTCTGCCCACTGGGGAGGAAAATCAGTTGTGTTGGGACGGATGGAGACCTTGCTTGTGGTTGGACTGTGTGACTGTGTGACTCACACCATTAAATCAACTCGGTTTCGAACCCTCGAAAACGTAATGATTGTAATCTTCGCCTCTTGCCCTTGTGCGCTTATCTCCCGCTAGTATTAATGGCAGCCCTCTCTTCCTTCAGTTTTCGACTCCTCCGGATCATTAAATCGCATAGTGCGAGTATAACAATTCTCTCCAACATGGACACTTCCGCATCCCCCCCAAACCAGATCTCAATGTATTCTCCCACCTCATCTACATCCAGAACCAGAACTGGTACTCGTCGCCAAGTGAAGCGAGCATGCACCAAGTGCCAGAAATCCGCCAAGAAATGCGATGACGGCCGTCCTTGCCTTCGTTGCGTCAACTACGGAGTTCAATGGGAATGCGCTGATGCACCACGGAAAATGCGTGGCAAACGCGGTCCGTATCAAAAGGGTTCCACCAAAGGTCTGTCAACGTCAAATATTCGAACTTCGAGTGACTGACATTGTGGCAACACCAGCACTTGAGCCTAACGAACGGAAACGGGAAGTCACAACTCAGACATCAAAGGAATTGTTGTGTCCAGGTACAACCCAAAGGTCCCAAACAGCTTCACAGCCCCCAAGTTATTGAAGGATGCGGGAATTATTGGTATGGTGGGATCCGCAGATGGGCACGTTGGTGAGAGGGAGTGCAGGAGTACGGCAATGTCAAGGAGTATAGCGGAGCGCTACCGCGAATGCACCGCGGATCTCGTCGAGCAAGGTGATCTGGATGTTTAGAACAGGGAAGAGCTGTATCGAGAGGAGTACCGCTCGCGATCCAGATGTCTCACAGGTCCAATGGTAGCGGGGAAGCCCATGGTGGACTTGAACGCACTCGGATCTGCGCAGTTGCAACAGCCTCGGGCATAGTCGGAAGGATATCATCACACCACGAATCGACAGCCTGAGATAGTTAGTTAACTGAACTCCAGCGTATATATGCAAGCCCAAGTGGCCCTGAGTTCACGTTTACAACTGCGGAGAAATGTTGTGAATTGAGTGGATCAATCAGAAGGGAAAGTAAGACATCGACGGACCTGGTCGTTGCCAAGCTTGCAAGCTGGCCAGAACCTCGTTGTGGCCGCGATCTTGTCCTCGAGGATATTCCCAAGAATGTTTCACTGGACCTACAAGAGCAACAGCAGTCGCTCTCGGTCAGTGCCGCTAGACGTACGAAAAATAGTGAGATGTACCGCTGAAGTTGGTGCCTTGGTGATCTGCGGCGCAGAAAAATGCGTCAGTTGACATTGCGCTTGCAGAGCTCTTGCAGTGAGCGGCGGTGCCACCCACAGGCCTGGTATTGCGGTGTCGTGACTCTGTATCATGACGAAGGTCTGCAGACCGCACCGTCTGTCGCAAAAAACAAAGGCGACGGGGAAACTAGTAAAGTCTGGTGCCGTAAGGTTTATATGACCATCAGAGGTCATACCAATCGTCTGCCTAGGCGAGACAACCGGATTGACGTCGTCGAAGAGGATGGATCAGCGGAGCATAGTTTGCGCTAATCCCAGATTGTTCGGGGTGTGCGATGACGGGCGAAGAGGGCGAGAGTAAGGAAGGTGAAGAAAAGGAAGTCGTCGTGGTCGCCGGAACGGGCTGCTTGGGTATATGCGAAGAGGAGCTTGCGACGGATGGGGTCGGCGCGGACTTCGCGGCAGCCGCGGATGGTCGGGCTTCCGGGCACCATCGAAGTCTGAATAGATGTCACGAATAAAAGGGCACGCGCCGGACGTGCTCACCTCGGCGTGAGAGGAGGAAGAGTTGCAGGACGAGGAGTCCTGCCTTTCCTCACTCCAGAGGGTGTCGCGTGCTGGAGCTGCACCAGTGCCAGTCGGAGAGCGAGTTTCAGCGAGTGGTGGCGCGCAATAGGCGGCCGCAGCCAGGCGGGAAAGCACGCTTGCGTGGCAGAGACCTCGCACACTCCTTAAGTCGCACTGTTGCCTTTCGCCACCTGTGGCGCCAATACTGGCTCTTTGGGCTAGAAGCATCCGCAAAACTATGGCCGATGGAGCGCGCTTTGAAGATCTCAGCTAACTAGTAGTGAGACAAACCCCGGCGCTGTACTGGCACAGCAAATTTAAAAGGGGCGGAGGAGGTCACGTACATATGACTGCTGCGGAGATCGTTAGTCGCTACGAAGAGGGTAAAAAGACATAATACTCACTACATAATACTCACTGCACGGCGGAGAAGAAGAGAGAAGTGGTCGAATGCAGGGGACAGAAAGGAGAGTAGAACGACAAGCCCCGTGGTCTTTACTTTCTGCGACCAAGAGGAACTTAGCCGCGTCACGGTACCGTGACGTCCTGGACAAGATTTAGCGCTTGACAAACATGATATAAGGCGAACCTTCTGTCCTTTTTATTTTCGAGTTGCTGACAATCCATGCCACCACTAGCTGTTCAATGCCGTGCTAGTGTGCCAGCATCCCAACTTGAAGAGGGTATGTTATCTACTGACCTGACCTACGGCACCCATAGCCTAGTAGTTAGCTGACGCAAACACAGATGCCGACGCTTCCCACTCTCCGCTGCTGTGTTCCTCCCTAATCCTGTACATCGTCAGCCTCCGCTGCCCCTTCCTGTACCCTTCTTCGTCCCCTATCGTTGCGGGCCCCGCGATCATCAGCTATCCTTACTTGGTCATCACTGTGTATGCGTCGATCACAGACGCGGTACCCGACTTGCCAGCTTCCGACCGCATCTGTAGCCCTAGGAGGGTCAGGTGCTGCAAGGCATGGATTATTTATTTGTTCTACCGAAACCCACGAACTGATGATCGAACCTTTTACATTTCATAGGCATGCCGTCACCCACCAAGGATCTCTGGGAGACGTCTATGAGCAAGTGTACAAGCAAGTAAAAGCTTCGTGTCCCTAGGAACAGCTTGCCCTTCAGTCCTTCCTCCGTCGAGCCATATATTCCAACATTTTGATAAGGTCAGACCTCACGCTAGCAATAAGCGAAGGACTGGGGAACTAAAGACCAACTCGAAGCTGGGGAATTACCGCAGCTATCGAGGGGTTTATATATTGCTTTGGAGCCTGTGCACGGACCAGGTGCTTCAGGGCAGGTCGTACATGTCGTTACAGGTGGTATTACTAATCGTGAAAGTCGTATCGTAACATTACCCCCCTCTTTAGCTTCATGTCCCAGGAAGCCGCGAAGCGTTAGTGGGGTAGTCGTTAATACCATGGGTTAACTAGTCATAAGCAAAGTGTCGTACATAGTCCTGTTGTGTATTACTTTCATTAGGATTTCGTCTTTTCCAGTCATTATATCTACGTGTCCAAAAGTCATAAGAATCTGTGTCGTATGTGATTATTTGTCCATGCTTGTCCGTAGCGGTGAGTAGGTAGCGAACGTGGATGCGCGGCGCGAATTTGTTCGCTGCATAGAAAGCGGTGATGAGTTTCTTGGCCTCGTCCGTCTGGAGTTCGTCTGTATCCGAAGGTACCCATTCGCGGTCAGCTCGTGTGAGTCCACACCATTGAACGAGGTAGTGAACTTTGCGAGATCGACCCGATCCTTCTACGATCTTTGAATCTAAGATCGATTCAGCTTCTCGGTCGGGTTCCAGAAGAGTGGGTACTTCTCGACTGGTTTTCCCTTGATTCGGGAATTCGGGATCGTGTGCAGGGGTTAAGAGTACTTTGTTGAATACGGGGTGACGTAACTTCCACTTGGGTGGGAGTTTTAGGCGATATGCACTAGCACCGACTTTTTCTTCAACTCGGAAAGGGCCATAGCGCTTGTCTTCGAGTTTCTTGTTTGGTCGGTCGGTGGGGAAGTTCTGTGCGTCGATGTATACGTAATTGCCTATCTTGTAATCTCGTGACGGTTGTCGGTGCTTGTCGTAATGTCGCTTCATCGCTTCTCACGCTATCTCCAGCGCCTGCGCTGCTTGCTTCCCGATGCGTTGCATTCGCTTGGCGAATTGCTTGGCGGATTCATTGATGCCGTCTTTCAAAGTCTCGACTCCGGTGTTGGGTTCGTGACCGTGAGTCATGAAGAAAGGGGACATTCCCGTGGACGCGTGTACACAACATCAGTAAGCAAACTCTGCTAGCGGTAGCCATTCGACCCAGTCGTCCTGTTTGTGATTGATGAAGATCCGTAGATAGGTCTGGATCTCTTGATTCATGCGCTCGGTCTGGCCGTCGGTCTGGGGATGATAGGCTGTACTAGGATTGCCTTCGATCTCCATCTGTCGGTAGACTTCTTTGGTGAAGGAGGACACGAGGGTAGGGCCTCGGTCCGACCATATGCGCTTGGGCAGGCTGTGGGGTACGACTACGTGTTTGATGAAGAGTCTCGCTTGTCCTTCCGAGTCTAGCATTTTCGAACAGGGAATAGCGATGTAGTCTTTGGACTTCATATCGACAAAGACTAGTATGGCATCATGTCCGTTGCATTCAGGTAGTCCGGTCATATAGTCCATGGTGACGAACTGCCAGTTCTGATCGGGAATAGGGTTGGGATGGAGTGGTGCGGCACGTGGTTGTCGATCAATCTTGACGCGCTGACACGTGATGCATCCGGTGACGTACTTGGCAACGTCTTTCCAAATGGACGGCCACCAATAAGATCTCATGATCAGATCTTGTGTTTTGGCTGCGCCCGGGTGTCCAGCTGCGATTGAATCGTGGTGTGAAGCGATGACGCGTCCGCGAAGTTCCGAGTGGTTTGGAACGACCATTCTCCCCCTCCTGTAGATTAAGCCGTCCTCGGCTAATTCCCAATCATTGTCTTTTCCTAGTTTCTCGACGACAAGACGGTCATAAAGATTAACGTGTTCCAAACACATTTTCTTCAGATTGTCCGCTCCGTCTATCGTATGAGAAGCCGCAAACCAGTGTTCCTTGAGCAACGTGAAGTTTTCGATCACGGGACCGGTTTCATGGTCCACGCGTCTAGACAGAGCGTCTACTTTGCCCATGGTACGACCTGGTTTATGGTGTAACTTGAAATGGTAGTTCGCGAGAGTTGTCGCCCAACGCGCTTGTCGTGCGTTTAGCCGTTGTGGTTTTCGGAAGTATTCGAGGTTTTTGTGGTCATTATGGACCTCGAAATCTCGCGCGTTTTGGAGGAAGTGATGCCATTCTTGTAACGCGGCGATAACCGACAACATTTCCCGATCCCAGATCTCGTATCCTTTTTGTGCGGGTGTTAAGGAATGTGATAGGAAGGCAATAGGTTTCCATAGTCCGTTCTGGCACTGCGAGAGCTCAGCTCCGATCGCAAAGTTCGAGGCATCGCATTCGACTTTTAAGGGATCCGTGTCGTTGGGTATGGCTAACACGGGGGCATGTGTGATTGCGCCCTTGATCTCTTCAAAAGCGAGTTGATGCTCTGGAGTCCATGTCCATACGTTAAGACCCGTGAGACGATTCATTGGTCCAGCGATCTTTGAGAAGTCCTTGATAAACCGTCTATAGAAGTTTGCGAATCCGAGGAAACTCTGTACATCACGTTTGCACGTGGGTACCGGCCAATCAGTGACACCTTTGACCTTGCCCGGGTCCATGCGGATCTCGCCGGGGATGATGATATGACCTAGGTACTCGGTTTCCTGAGTTTCGAACTCGCACTTCTGGGGTTTACACGTAAGGTGATTGTCTCGAAGGATCTGTAGGACTTGTCGTACTATGCGTCGGTGTTCTTCTAGATCGGCTGTGCAGATGATGATGTCGTCCAAGTACACAATGACTTTTCCACGAAGAATCAGATCTTGGAAGATCGAGTTCATCATCATTTGGAAAGTCGCCGGGGAATTCGTTAAGCCGAAGAACATGACGAGAGGTTCGTATAAGCCGCAATTTGTGATAAACGCTGCTTTTTCCTCATCGCCTTCGACTATACGAATATTGTTGTATCCCCAACGTATGTCTAACTTGGTGTAGTACTGGGCGCCTTTCAGCCGATCTAGGATCTCTAGCATTAGAGGAAGAGGGTACACATTTTTCTTGGTCAAGGCGTTTAACTGTCTGTAGTCCTGAACGGGACGCAGTTTGCCGTCTTTTTTCTTGACAAAGAAGAACGGAGCCCCCCACGAGGATTTCGATGGACGAATTCGACCTGTGGATAGATTTTCCTCTAAGAACACGTCTAGCGCTTGTTGTTCGTCTAGGGTCATGGGGTATATCTTTCCACAATACGGTTTAGCATTCATGGTCAATTCAATCGCGTGATCATAAGGCCGTCGTTCGGGAAGAGTGGAGAATGTCGCTTTGTCGAAGACGTCGCGGAAATCTCGATAGTACTCTGGGATCATTTCCTCGAACATTTGTTCTGCTTTGGCCTCATTCTGTTTGATTGCGATTTCCATTGCTACCGACGTTTTCGCACGTATGTGGACTGATCGGGCGTCAAGCCACGATTGGGTATGTAGGGAGAAGATTCGATCACCAGCGCTGACGATGTGATGGCAAGTGCTCGGGCATCGGTCGAACTCAATGGTTTTGTTCTTCCAATGTATCAACAGATTGTGATGCTCAATCCAGTCGTGCCCAAGATATATGTCCATTTTGCCAAGATCAGTGACTAGAAGTGGGATTTGTTCCGCGTGGTCTCCGATCTGTAGTTGTACGTCAACGTAATGCGTGATTCTACCACCTATGTTGGGAGATCCATCAGCGTTGAATACGTCAATGGGATGTGGGAATGGCTTAGGTGATAGGCCTGCACGCTGAACGAAGTTTCTATTGACACACAAACCGGTACAACCGGTATCGCAGAGAGCCTTGGTGTCGTAAACCTGAAGAGTTTCTAGGTTTTTGATCATGACCGGTATGTCTAGTTGTTTGCTTCCGGTGCCGCGTGTGACTTTGAAGTACGTCGGACCGTAGGACATTACTCGGATGGCGTTAATGGGCGCACTAGGGGTTTTTTCGACTTTTTTGTTATTTTTGGACGAGAAATTAAGCACGGGTTCTAACCCGCCGCGCTGATTGTTGCCTGTAGGTTGGCTCCGACAATCAGTCGTCTCGTTATTTTTAATAAGTATAGTACGTAACTGGGTAGGGTGGGGAATGGTGGAGTTGTCCGGTGGATAAGTAGGCATAGGTATCATACAACCCGGAACGGGTACATCAGAGTCCAAGACAGAAAACCAATTCTGAAAACTATTGTACAGTGACGGTCACCACGTATGTGCGCTTACGTGGGACCGTAGGGAAAATGCTGCTCGTACTCGTCCATCTGTTGCTGTATCTCGTTGTATCCATCCGTGTATTCCTCCGGTGCGTGCTGTGGTTCTGGGTCCTCGTGATAGGTAGGGACCGTTACCCCGGCAATCTGTGCAAGGAAGTCCTCGGGGTCTTCTTGATGGAAACGTCTGACCTCTTCGAGGAATTCCTCGCGACTGTCGTGTTCTTCCCATCGGCGCTTCTGTACCGCAGCTGCGCCGGTTCGGTTGGGGATATGCCACATGTCTCCACATGAGCCGTTCTCGGTCTGTTTTGCGCCGCACTTTTGGCATGGTCGGGCCCTGAGCCGATCAATGTCCATCGGCTGTCCGGCTCCTCCATATGTGACCCCTGTGCCTGTGCATCTGTCTCCCGGCATCGTGGGTACCTGGGGACGTTGTGGGTAGTATGGCCGGGGCGGTGGGTATTGTGACGCTGGGGCGTATGGCGGGTACCGTGAGGGAGGGAATGCTGGAGCATGTGGTGGTTGCAGAGGGTATCATTGCGGAGGGTATCCATAACGCGGGGGAGCATTTGGTGGTGGGTAGCGAGGTGGGGCGCGTGGGGGCAAGTGTTGCAGGGGTGGTTGACGTGTGAAGTCACGGATCTGGCAATTGAAGATGATGCGATCGTTGTCCATGGCGATGATCGTAGACTTCCACTGGACGTAGGTGGCGGGCTTTACCAGCATCGTGCTGATCGCAACTAGGTAGCTGGATGGTAGCGCGTTTTTGAGCCAATAGATATTGTTGGCCGTGTCTTTGTTTTCCATAGCACGGGCTGTCAGATCTTCCCATTCGTCAAAGAAGTCTTCGGCCCGGCGATTGCCCATGTGAATCTGATTGAGTGCGATGATTGCGTCGTTAATGTAGTTTATTGGTCTAAACTTCGCTGTCAACTCGGCCCAGAACGCGGCTACGTCCGGGTAGTTCCATCTATTTCCGTTTGCCACAAACTTGTCCTCTACGAGATTACGCTTCTATCTGTTCACAGTTGTGCCGCGAATCAACCCTAAGACGGCAGATATTGCTGGATCTTTGTCCAGGCCGGCCACGTAGACCTGGACGTCAGACTTCCACTGTTCGAAGTCTGGGCTGAGGCCGTCGAAGTACTCGGGCTGGGCGAGTCTAGGCGGGGCGTGGTTCCTGCCTCCGCGTTGGGGTTGGGTTGCCGCAATGAAGTTTGCGATCTCCCCTGAGATCCACGCTTGCGTTGCCGCGTCGAATGAAAATGTTTGCACCATTGCTCGATGAGCGCAGGGTGGTTGGCTGATGCCGGTGGTTTGGACGGGAGGTTGGATGGGGTTTTGGGAAGTGGGTAAGGATCCTGTGGTCGTGGGGGAAGCTCGGAGACCGAGGTTCTCGAGGGCACGGACGAATCCGTCTGAGTCCGATCTATGACGTCTGGAAGGTTCCTGATCGTTGTCTGAGTCTGTTGGAGGCGAGGGTTCTTCCGGGAGTTCTCGGTATTTGAATTGGCTACTTCCGGCGACCGGGGACGCTTCCGTGGATCCCGCGACTTGGACGGGGATGGGGATGTGTGCGACAGGTGGGGTGGGTTCTCGCTGGTGTTCTGGACGGGTGCGTGGGTATGGGCTTCCGGCGCGGACAACTGGTTCAGGGGTCGGCTGACGTGCACAAGCTCTTGTGTGAGTCGCTCCAGGTACCGGAGCTGTTGGTTCCGGTGGCGGTTCGTGCGGGATTGAGATGTACTGTGGGTCTCGGAACTCGATGGGGTTCCGGCTATTGTACCGGTTGGGGCACGGTTGTCGGTGGCACTGATTGAGATTGTTGTCGAGGAGGTGTGCGTCAACTCGGACGTTGTCAGATTTCTGGAACTGACAGTGCTGTTGCCCTGCGCAAGCCGTGTTGCCCTAGCTTCTCGCGCGTTTATAGCGCGGATGACCGGTGGAGGGGACGGAGACGGAGTTGGGTACGATTCAAGCAGCAGATCCCAAGGGTCCATTCACTAGATACAAAGAAGGTGTGGGTAAGCGTACGGTACGTGACAAGGTATAGTTTACACTAGCAGTTTTACCGCGGTATGGCTAACCGGGGTCTCCTGCGCCGAGTTGTGACACGTGGTCACTGACTACTCGGTTGGAATGGACACGTGTAGAATAGCGGTCTGATCGATAACGTAAGGTATAAGGGAAATGTGAAATACCCAATAGGTGGGTTGTGTGGATGCAATGATACCGTAAAGAGAGTAGGCGGGAGTTGTTGGGGTGGCGGGGAAGCGGAAGATGACGTGTCCGGGAAGGACGGAGTAAAGGGAGCGTGGGACATACGCCGTGACTTCTGTTCCTTGGAACAGCGGGGTGTTGACCCTTGTTTGGATGAAGGTGGCGTGCGCGGGATTGACGTGTTGGGATACGGCGATGTGGACGGGGACACCGGCGTCTGAGTCGGAGTCAGAGTCTGGGTCTACGGCGGTGGCGGAGTCGGAATCGGACTCTGAGTTGATAAGGGGACTTGGGGATCGGTGACGAAGGTGTGGGGGCAGAATTGGGATAGGTGGTGTCGACGACGGAGACGGCGGCAATGAGTTGGTGAGGGTGTGTATAGGGACGAGGTGGTGGGTGGTGCCGTCAGCGAGACGCACGACGAGCGGAGGGTTCGGGACGGGGAGAGAAGTGGAGGATGATGAGGACGCCACGGTTGGCAACGAAGACGGTGCGCCGTAGGTCGAGGAAAGGGTAGCTTCGAGTTATGATAAGGTCAGACCTCACGCTAGCAATAAGCGAAGGACTGGGGAACTAAAGACCAACTCGAAGCTGGGGAATTACCGCAGCTATCGAGGGGTTTATATATTGCTTTGGAGCCTGTGCACGGACCAGGTGCTTCAGGGCAGGTCGTACATGTCGTTACAGGTGGTATTACTAATTGTGAAAGTCGTATCGTAACACGTTTGGAAAGGAATAACTGTATCCGCCGAGTGAAATATGAACTAAGTGAGGTGGACGAAGTGGGAATTTGTGTTTGCTCGACAATGATATCCTACGCTCTGCGTCAGACCATCTAGAAATTGCTCGCAGCCAGCCCCGACTGCAACTCGAGTAGCCTCTTCAAACCCAGGTTTATCTGTTGAAGAGCGGTCAATGGTGACGGCGGATTTGACAATGGGGCAGGCCAGGGCCATTTCAATAGCACCGTTTTAGCCTTTCGCTGCATTGGCCAACAGTTGCCAGGCCCGGGGAGGTGATTACGGACCTTGGTCCATGGCGTACTCGGGTTGTTGGAAGGAGAACTGGGACAACTGCCAATTTGAGTGCGAAGTTTTGCGAAAACCATGGCCATATGTATCCGAATATGGCAAGGAATCGACGACCTTGAAATTCGCGCCAGCATGCCCAGAAGGTGCAAAATCAGCCTGACGGCGCCGACGCCTCCAGGAGATCAAATCTACCTCCCAGAGGGCAGCCCCGCCATTCCAAGGGTGGGGACCAGATTGGTCAAGTTTAGTCCGGATTATGCAGGCGGAAGCGAAGGAGTCGGAAGGGAGGGAGAGGCATATTGGTGGCGGGGGCGCGCCTTCGGTGCGTGACCCTGGGCACCTTTCGGGCCGCTTCGCGGCCAGGCCCCACCGGGCCCCACCCTCTTTCGTTTCTCTCTCGGACCGGCGCCTTTCGATTGTCTCTCCCGGGCCCCATTAATATTGGCAGCGGGAGTTTCTCAATGCAGTATCCCGTCAGCGGATGCGCGCACCTTCGTGAGTCGCTAAAAGCCCTACAGGCCTGATGACGTGTGCATCTTTCATCCTTTTCCTCTAGCTCGCAATTCTCCAAGTGAGTACGGTTCTTCGCATAGCAATTTGACCGGCCTGAATACTCTCTAGATAAGTCAGAACATGCTTGTAGGGCCATCTGAGGAAGGCGTTGTCCTGAGCCACACTGCAGGGCGAACCCGCAATGGTGATTTTTGCAGTGAATGTCCTCCACGAACGCTCTGCTGACTGGTTAACAGCGCGGTTGCCCGCTATCCGGTCAACTGGTCTGAGCTGTCGGAGATAGCGTGGTCTATAGGGAATAGACCAAGGCGGCGATGTTCGGGCCCCTTATGATGTAAAGGCAAGTGTAGTATATAAAGCCTGGCCCATCCATCTAATACCGCGTCTTACGCAATGGAGTCACCGGCACTTCAAGTTGGACGCATTCAGGAACACGCTGTGCCTTGGCGGCGACTCGCTATCCATCACTGTAATCGGCGAGTTTTGCCTCTCCAGCGTGGTCGTTGATCATCGAGGGAGGCCGACCTTCTACATCCATATGTCCATCTTGTGTGAATGCGATCACGAAGGGTTGTCAAACCTGATGGGACACTACAGCCCTAACAGACGTGAGTAGTTTTCCCTCCACTTTTGCCACACTCACTTCCCCTCCTTAGCAGTAAATCTGAGCCGCGTGGTGACGTCCCGGGCGGTAACTGCACCAAGTCATCGTAGGCATGCAGTTCGCGGAGAGCTATGCGAGCTGATTTGAAGCTGATTATCCGAATTACCTCAACATCGGCTGGAAATGGAGAATATTAATGACAATTTGCATTGATATTAATCGCCATTTCTGGAATCGGCGCCCACCACCAACAGCAAAACCCACTTTCATCCTCAAAAACGTGTATTACGGAGCATGCATGCAGGAATTCAAGCTCAAGCTGCAAGCAGCAGGCGGTTGTACACATTCAATCATTTATGACACGCTCCAGCCTGAGATGATATAGATCGGAAGCGGAGAACGTCACGGTCAAATCCTATATCGACACATCCTGAGCGAGCGACGAAATCGGCCTCATAGTGTCGCAGTAGACGGAAATCAACCTCTGCGCCCCTTCGGAGGCCGCCAATCACCTCCAGTCAAAATCGACAAGTGCCCACAGCATCCCGGAGCGTGCGCGATCATCCATGGTCGTGGGCTTACCCGCTGGGCATTTCTCACAACTGGGGACGATGGGGCACGACCCATAGCCCGATTCACGATGGGGGTCATTCCCTGTCCGAGTGCCATGAACTTCTCCGGTTTTGCTTCTGCACTGCCACGTCGTTCCCCCTCATCTACTATACTCTCAAGCTTTTCTAGGACGATACCACAGGCTCGTGCATCACCACATACGCTAAATAGCATTTTATGTCTATTTTTACGGTACACGGATTGATTGCGCAGTCCATCGACGTCGAATAGGTTTACACGGCATTCATTCTACGAGCGCTTACTGGCGTGGACGATGGCTCACGATGGCTGGTTTCGAAGCTTCACAATACGACACGACAGGGCTGCTCCGGCACGACCGCTCACGACCACGCACGCTCCCGGAAACTGGGGCGCTTGTCGATTTTGACCGGGCGGGTGAAGTCCTTGAGCCCGTGATTGGAGCTACAGAGGTCTGACAGATCTGACACCCCAGTGAGAACCCGCACTATCTACAGTGTTTTACATCGATATACAACGATCTACATACGATTTGGCGGATAGATCGACGTAGACCGTGGTAGTTAGATGTAGATCTAGGATTGTTCTTCTGATGTGTCCCGTTCGACTGGTTCGAGTCTAAGGATTGTCCCATATATCGAGTAAAAATGTTTCCATGCGGGTTCAAAGTGATCTAACTATATTAAAATCGAACTACACTGATCTCCAGCTATCCAATTCTTCTGCAGCTGTTGGGAGCACCAAATCGGCCAATGTGTTCGAAAACGGTAATTTTATTGCTTCACATGGATTTGAATACATTACATTCGTACTATAGCGACTCACATTGCGTCATACCTCTTGTCGTACCCAGCGACCTTTGACGCTCTCCCGCCGCCGCCCGCCGCCCGCCATGCCTCGCCCGGGTGATCCCGCACTGACGGACAGCGCATACGCAGCCAGTCGCTTGAACAAACCGGCGTACCTACAGTACGCATACGGTCTGCGAGACAATACGGACGCTCGACATAACACGACTTACTGGATGACCGTCGGGGCCACACCCGACCTCCTCTCCCCGCCCGGTGACCCTACCAGAGCCTCGGCGCAGCAGCTCCCGCCTTCGTCGTCATCTGTGCCCTCCGTACATCCCACCGGCTGGGCACTATCCAACTTCGAAGAGGTCAGCCTCCGTGTCTACATCTGTCCCCGTCATCAACGTCATCGCTGGTCCCTGCCTGGCCTCCACGGCACCGGCGCCGGTACTCACCTTGGTCGGCGTTGTTCTGGCACCTGACCAGCTTCGATTCGAGTAAGGAAATAGACACACCTAGTAGTACAAAACAATAGAGCACCGCAATACGTTGAGGACGGGGAGGAGGACAGGCGGAGACCGGGCGTGGTGTTGGTAAGAGGCAAGGTGCGCTGCTGCGCTGAGTGCGTGTCCCGCCGAAGTGAGTGCGATGACGCGATGACGCTAGGGTAAGAATGGCCCAGCGCACTTTCGAGGGCATCACGTGATCAGAACCTGTCACGCTCAGTCACTTTTGGCTGAGAGAAAACACCAAGAAACTATAGGCTCGGGAGGTAGGGTCTTAGACAGAAATGTGCGACCATAACTTTGTATACAGGTCATGGATCCACAAAGTTATGGTTCTCGATTTTTAAATTTGTTCCCCATGAGAGAGGAGATACAAAAGTTCTGTCCGCCGACGGCGGCTTGGCGTCTAGACAAGTCCGAATTAGGTGATGCGGACTCGAACCCACCAACTGGCTGCAAGACTTAACTTGACTTAACTTGACTTGACGCACCATATTAACCTTTACGTTTCTTCAGCCGCCCATTTCACGTGATCGGTCACGGATGTCACAAGCCCCCGAAAGTGCGCTGGGCCATTCTTACTGAAATGGGATTTCTGCGTCGACCGCTTGCTGAGTTAGTTGGTAGGACGGACAAGCGAGTTAACTGTAACAGCAGAGAGAACAGGTGTTGACTAAAATTTGAGGCCCACAATCGAGCTACTGTTCGATGCGGGCGTGTAGAATAGAACGAGTACGATCGCTTTAGATGGATGTAAATTGTTTTAGATATATGTAGATCTACCTAAATAGAGCGGGTTCTCACTGGGGGTCAACATGGAGGTGGACAACATCGGAAGCGTGTTCCTAGTGCGAAGAGTGCCACTGCGCGATCGTCCATCCATCACCCCAAGTCATGCTCTCGACGTACTCTTAACTTCTGCGAAGTGTTCACCCGTCCCGTCCACACCAGCGACGTGACCGACCAATAACATATCCGACATCCGAAGGATCCATACCAATGGCGACAAACCAGTACCGAGCGCTGGTGCATCTTCTCTCTCTCCGCCCCCTCGCTCGGACCCGGACGGGCTACGACAACGTCACCCCCATCATGCAAGGGAGATTCGTTTATCAATGCTCGTCATGTTGGCACATGGGACACTGCTGGCGTACGGCACCAGCAGTAGCTGCAGCCTGCTGCTGTTGGCAGGTGTGGGAACGCAGCCTAGACCAGGTAAGTAAAGGTGGGGGCGAATCCTTAAATACGCCGGAACTCACCCTGTCGCTGACGCGGTGCTCCTCTTCCTCCTGAAGGACCTTGCAGCGGCCAGCGGTAGCCTTGTCGCCGGAGCTTGCGCCGACGTCTAAGAGCGCACTGCATGCTCCAGTCTTGACCCCTGCCGATGAGTGCACGCGGGACTCCAGTTGCCGGAAGATGGGGCCCTCCATGTTCATGCTGCCCGAGGTAGATACTACACTGCAACGCGATGGAGCGGGCGATGAGGACATTGTCGCTAGTGCGCATCCGAGACGGGCGCCGGCCCCCGTGCAGTCTGCAACGGCTTCTCGAACACCGGGACAGTGGGGATCCTCGATACTGGTGATACCGATAAGCAGGAGGTCTTCAGAGAAAGCGCTGCGTAAGGAACCTGCAATACGCGCAGTTGCCGAGGAGGATCGGCCCGGCTGAGGCAGATGCTACGAAGAGGTTGTCTACGGGAGGATGGGAGACGTGGGTGAGTTGGTTGCTCCGGTGCATGGTAGGGGATTCACACAGTGCAATCGAGATGTGCAAACACCACCTCGACCTCGCGCAGGGCTTGCGCGATGTCCTACTGGACACCCGCGTCCCTGTGTGTACAGCTCGTGCCCGCACGCATCGTCGCGCTTGTTCCGGCGGTCTACCTTGTCGCTTGGCCTGGCGAACAGCCGGGAATCGGGAGCTAGAATAGCGGGCGCGTGAAGCGCGACGTCGCACATCATCTTGATAAACATCATCTTGATATTGATGGCGACGTCGACATCTGCAAAAGACGAGGACAGGGGTCTCCTGACTCTGGATCTGCACGGCATGGGGCATGTGCAGGATCGGTGCGATTTCGTCTGGGCGGTTGACACAGGGCAGGACTTGGGTTCGGGTTATCGGGTTCAGGGATCTGGAGAAATCAGAAGGGAGGTGCAGGATACCTAGTGTGCAGGACGTCCACGAGGATGGCAACGGAAGACAGAGGAAGCATACTGCATACTGCACCTGAACGCATGTGGCGCTGGACTCGTCGTACTTGACATTGTGTTGGGAGAGGAAGATTCCGTCGCAGGGAACAATCTCGCCAGGCCTCAACCAGCGCGATCTCGCCGATCACGACCTCGATGTCCATGACTATCTCAATACCGTCCTGAATGACTTTGACACCGCGCCCTTCCTTCTTCTCATTGATCATTTGGAACTGACGTCCCTTCTGCCTAGCGTTGAGGGAACCGAATGCTACAGCAGCGATGGACAGAAGGACCTGAATAAGAATACGTCAGGACTATTTCCGAGAACGCGTAGAAAGGAATAACAAACCAGAACTTTGTTCTTGAGCGCGAGCCACATCAGCTAGAGCAGCGACTTAGTCTTCCAAGTCAGGAGGACGTTCGCGCCGAACACGTGTCGTCGCTCCTCAAGATCCGCGTCGTGAACCAAACCCCTGCCCTACACGTCCTCTCCGGCTTCCTCTCACAAGTCTGGCCGAGAGCCCGATAACGAATACCACCTCCATCCTCGTCGCGGGGGCCAGTGACCCCCAGGGTCGGTACGTCACTGGGAGCGGTCTCCGGATCTCAGTCGTGGCATTAATGCGACGTGCCGACACTGTCCTCAGCCCCAGGTCGAGGTTTTTTTGTCGATGCGCAACACGAAACGACTTGTGATGTGACGCGTCGAGGGCCTTCCCCAGCGGGTGCACGAGCAATGCGAGCGTATAGGGCTTGACCTTGAACGGGCCGACTTCGATATCCTGGCGGACGACAAGCCCCGTGGTCTTTACTTTCTGGCTGCTCGCCCGAGCTTGGGGGGCGCGCGCACGCGACACGGCCGCTGCTGGCGCTACCAACTCCCGCGGGGTTCGGGCTGAACTTTAACCAGCTCCTGCAGGCGACGGCGGTGCCGGCCTCTTGGACATCCAAGCCTTGGTCTGCGTGTGCGCGAGGTACCACACGTCGTAGTACAGCGTACGGCATCGCGAGTGCGGCCGTGAATGCACCGTTCGAGGGGGGCGGGTCGGCGTATGTCGAGTCCGCGAGGGTAGCGGCGGGGAGGGGGACGACGGGGCCTTCGATGAGGGAGAGGATGAGAACGTAAGCGAGGGACTTCAAGCGGGTGCTGGCGGACGCGTAACGAGCGGTTCTTGTTCTCGCGGTAAGGGATGTGAAGGTGGGTCTTCAGATCGACCAAAAGCGGGGCACGCCGACGTTGGCCAGGCGAACGTGTGGATAATCAGAGCGACACGAGCAAGGGAAGGATCGGTTCGCCCATTCATTCCTCAAATTGGCGGGGTCGGAAAAGATGGAGATAGTGGCGCGCAAGGCGCAGTTCTCGAGCGGGCGAGCGAGGAAGGGACGCGAGGCTGAACGCAGGGCTGATCCACACTTGTTAAGGATGAAGAGAGGAGATTGGAGGTTGGGTACAAGATGTGAATGGTTCGTACTTCAATGATGCCCGCACAGTACCTTCCTGCCCCTATCCCCAAGTCTTGAGCGTCGGCAGCTCCTTCGCGTTCGTGCACGCTTTGCTGTCCTTGAGGCGGTGAACGAACTTGCAATGGATACCGACCGAGCCGGCGGCGACGACTGAGGAGCCGCCACAGAAGGAGGACGTTTAGCAGCGAGAAAAGAGACTCAGACAGCGGTGAATGGGCAGCTGAACTCACCAGGCCCTCTACAACATCGATCCCCATAAGCTCCAGTAGCTGCGACTGCACCTGAGGCCCTGACTCCGCACTCGCGTCCTTCGCAGGACGAGAATTTGTCCCTAGTCGAGCGCGACGCCGCTGGTCCATGGGCCTCCTGCCATCTGGCTGCTTCCAACAGTCGCGAAGAACATTGCCCGGCCGTTCGGCGGCTTTGCGTCTATGGTGTCGATGTCCATATTGAGCGCGTCCTTTCGCGCACCGAGAGCGGGGAGGAAGTCGCCATCCATGAATATGCCTGCGCGTTCATTGGCTCTAAGCCGAACCAGTCGCAGAGAGCGTTGGAGACTGGCAGAGGTGGTGTCCGGTGCCGTGGGAATCATGCGAGTTGTCACGAGAGGGATGGGAGATGTCGGCACGTTGGTTGCTCCCATGCGTGTTGGTTGCTCCCATGCGTGTTGGTTGCTCCCATGCGTGGCGGCATGTCCGTATCGCATCGATGGAACCTTGCAATTGGTCACGACCCTACGCCGCGAAAATGGCTGTGTGCCGTGCTCGAGCGGTGCCGACGAGCGATAGCGTGAAGATGAGATGCGGTATGCGACAGCGCGACGGAGAATAAAAACAGGGTTGTCTGGGCTCACCTCTGCCCTTGCCGCTGACCATCGCATCGAGCTGAATCGATGAGACGTGCGTAGAAAATGGGTGGTAAGTAGCGGGAGAACGTACTGCCGACAAAGTGGCAGCAAGCGCGCGATTCCCGAAATAGGAAGTCGGGACAAGCAGAAGCAAACAAGCCACGCGCGTCCTCCATCCTCCATCTGACTCAGCGTCCGAACACCACAATCATCGGTCTCATCTTTCCCGATCTGAACCTCCCGAGCTGCAATATTCGGATCGCGACTCGCGCGACCTCCCTAGAAATGGTATCTGTTGACCAAGAGATTTCTACGACAATGACAGCGAGCCCTGAACGCGGCCGCGGGAACTCCAAGAAACGCAGTTTGCTGACTGGCGAGCTGTATCATGAGGCTGTAAGTACGTGTCGTCATGCCTGCGCGATCGTGATGCCTATCTAGCCCTACAGCTAGGCCCAGACAGTTCTGTACCTCACATGCCGGATTCCGCGCAATCCGCGCAATGTTCGGCTTGTATGGGCGTAGGTGGACCAAGTATGCCTCTTCGCTCATTCCTGCACCTGTATCGTCGTACCATTAATATTGTCGCACATCCCCTGACGCATCCGCCTACCCAGAATGCGCGCACCCCCACGCAAACTTCGATGCGTCCCCTTCCCAACATGCGTCCCCTTCCCAACATGCGTCCCCTTCCCAACATGCGTCCCCTTCCCAGCAGGGGAGGACCTGCTGCTGCTGCGCCAAAGCAGAACGCCAGCACCCCCGCGCGAACTACAACGCGTTCCCTCCGCCTAGGGAGGAGGCGAGGACGACCTCCCCTTCGTTTCCCACCAAGCGACGGCGTATGTTCTCTCCTCCGCCTCCCTCCATACCCATACCTCGATCTACCGATCGCATGGAGGTGATCGCGGAGGCGATCAATCGCGCAGGGCAGCTCAACAGCTCCAAGCAAGCCAGGCCTTGCTCGGACTGCTTTCCTTCCAGACCAACTCCGATCTCTTCAACCCACTCTACCTCGCAGGCGCCCTCGATGGGATTCCCAAGCCACGCAGAACACCAGCCTCCCCCGACCTCAAGTGTATACTGTCCGCCCGGGGAGCAGGCCAGGGCTAGTTCCTTGTCCTCTTCGCTTTCTGGTTCCGGGCTGCAACTCCCGCGGCGAAACTACATCTTGTCCCAGTTGGCTTTCAAGCCAACTCCGCCCACCCCAACCCATTCCCCAGAACACCAACACCCTCCCTCGACCTCCAGTGTCTACTGTCCGCCCGGGGAGCAGGCGAGGACAAGCTCCTCTTCGCTTTCTGGTTCCGGGCTGCAGCTGCCACGGCGAAACCAAATTATATTCCAACAGCAGCCCAAGCTGGATACGGTCGAGGAGCAGAAGCCCAAGCTGGATACGGTCGAGGAGATGCAGAAGCCCAAGCTGGATACGGTCGAGGAGGAGCAGAAGCCCGAGCTGGATACGGTCGAGGAGGAGCAGAAGCCCGAGCTCGAGGAAGAGGGGCAGAAGGTCAAGCAGCGGGAGGAATCTTCTTCGTTCCAATTGAAGTCGGACTAGACTGGCTGGTTGTCCGATATGGCGGGTTGCGTCTATTACTGCGTTCTGACCGTGTGTCTTGTGGGCTTGTACATTAGCCTTTGTCGGTCAGCTTGTACTACGTTCTGACCGTGTGTTGATGGTCTCTGATATCATCGGTATTGGGTTGTGGATTGTATATGTGTATTCATATCGATATATTGCGCAATTCAACTGTTGGGGTGGTCCACCTCGCGCGATAGTACAAAAAACATGAAATACGACAAAATGTTGCTGCACGATACATTAGAGGACAAGGTCAAGGCGATACCACGCTCTGGCGCCCGACGAAACGATGGGAAGCGCCTGTCTCCGACCTCTGTTCTCGCGTAGTCTGTTCTATACAATCAGCTCTCAGCTTTCCACTCCCACTTGGTTTTCGCTGTCTTACTTCTGACGACAACGTCCGCTAACATACACCAAATTCGAGACCGAGGAAAAGGACGGCAGAGGGGACGAATCGAAACCAAAAACACAAAACAGCCTTCGAATTCGTTTTGGACCCACGCTCGACGTTCGATTCGCCGACTGAAGAACTCCACCCAGACACCATCGCGCATCTTACAGCCCAGCTGTCTGCGGACCCGCGAGTCCATCGCGGCGGATGCGCGCCCTTTCTCTCCCTGGCGACTGTCCGCGCAGAGCCCTCATCATGCCTCATTTCCCCCCAGCTCGTTCCCAGCTCTTTCCCCACCCATCCGTTGTGCCAATACTGAGCTTGAGGGTCTGCTTCGACTCTGCAGTCCTTCAGAGCATTTGCGGAGGGGGCTCGGCGTCCATTCGGAAGCCGTCATTGCGCGCAAGCAACAAGTCGCCGTCGCCTGGATCCGAACGCTGGCCCGGGGGAAGAACAAGAACACCGTGCCCGGAACGATACACCGTGAGGCGACGCTCAGGTATGTGTCGTGCGCGGTACATCTGCAACGCTCTGAATCATGAATATTACTTGCCGTGTCGGAGGACATGCGCGAGACGGGATGTGGGATCGATGCGACATACCCCATCTGCGTCCTCCCAGATGCAGCTGCTCTCGCGCCACAGCGGACCATACGACGTGGACGTTGCCCTGTTCGGGACCATCCTGGGGATGTATATCTCATGGTACGCGGTTGAGTGGACGCCAGGCGCGGAGAATGGGGAAGGTGCTGCGGGTGGACGAGCGCGAGCGTGGACAAGGACACAAGACACGGACGCAAGACGTCAGCGGAGAAGTCCGCGAGACGGATAGGAATGCTGGGCGCAGCGAAGGTGCGATGGTCAACCCGCCGCCAGAGATGCTGCCGAATATCACGAATGTAGAGGGGGACTCATCTGGGATTGCAAGGGCTCGCCCGTCCGTCGCGCGTGCTGCGTCACAGATCCATTACAGGTATGTTTTTAGCCATGACGAAATGTTCAGCATCGAAGTTGAACGAAGGTCGCAGGTCTCCTCGGTCCTCGCGGACCATCCCATGTCGGGCCACGGAACTCCCCACGCTGACTTGGTCATTAATGCGTGGCGTTGTCGTGTCGGCCGCATCCTTCCACCAGGTACGCTGCTTGTCGCCCGACTCGCGCTTTGCAGACAACGACGATGACGGAGGAACCGCAGCTCTGAGCTGGGGGACGACTAGGGCACCTGTTGCAGATTCTAGTACGTGATCATAGCGATGGATTATTTTTCATCAGACATCTTATGCGCTGATATGCCCCGTCTTCCCTCGCCGCCAACGCTACGCCCTGAGATCGAGTTCCACGGCCATCCCATGCACGGGTCCAAGATCATGCATGGGTCCAAGATCTCACGTGAACACATTCGGTGTCCATGCGACCAATGTCGCGGCCGTTTTGGCATGCGTTTTCCGAAACGATTGGGTCGACGTCAAGAACGCAGCCATGGTGTACAAGGTGAGGGAGTGGGTGCACACTGCGCGGTTTCGGGCGAAGATTAACTTTAGGTTGAGCATGTTGCAGATCGTCAGGAATGGGTGCGCATTGATATCTTCCATCCACGATGTTTCGGAAGTGATTCTGAGGGGCACCCTCCTCGCCCGAGTCCTCACCTCTCCCTGATCTGGTCTTCCCGGCTCAAGACGCTGGCCATCCACTGCGACTTTCCACCATTCCTCCATTTTGTAATCACGCGCAATGGACAATGCCACGCTTCGTATATCTGACCTGTGTGAACGCCGAACCCATCCCTACGCCTCTCCTCGAAGCGCACGGTACACAGCTGACGTATCTTCACTTCATCTATTGCGCCGAAACCTTGAGTCCCCGAACCCCAGGATCTCAACGTCCTATTTCTTCTTCCCCGGCTCCATGAGCTCTGTCCCCGCATCTCGCATCTCGTCGTTCCCATCGGTCTCCAACCTGAAGAAGAACGCACCACGCTCAACATCCACTCCCCTACCCTCCGCTACCTCGACATCACCGGGCTCGCGCCGTCTGTGGCCGCCTACCGGGCCATAGCCCTCGCCCCGACAGCGCACGCCCCACAGCTCCGAAAAGTCCGTATGGTCGGACCGGACGCTGACGCTGCTGCCGCCGCCTACAATTCCTTACTACTGTCATCGCTCCTCCACCCCTCGCACATGCAAGGCTCCCGGGACCGCGCACGAGTCGGACGAACGCGCCGACTGGCTGATGGCCACCACTGGCGGGATCGAGGCCGTGTTCCCAGAGCGGCGCGAGCGGCAGCACGCCTAGGCGATCGTGCGCGACGAACTCTGCACCGGCGATGGGTGGTTGCCTCGCGCTCGTGGGGCAGCTGCAGAGGCTGAGGCCTGAGGACCCGAGGATTCTTTCGGATGGCGACGAGCCTACGGACTCGTCGGTGGGGGAGTACGAGGGCGAGTCGCTCCGAGTCGGACGCGGACGATCTGCAGGTGAACAGTGACCGGCAGGGAGAACCTGGTGCGGACGAATCGGACGATGATGCCAGTGACGCCTATGGGATGCCAGAGGACGCGCACTCAGACAATGGTTCGGATTCGGATATGGCGCTCGAATTGTTCCCGCATGTTAGCCCGCGGCACCGATTCGGCTCGGTCGCGTTGGTGGACGATCCTCTGGATTCGAGCTGGGGGCAGTACTTACGACCGCGAAACCAGGCCTGGACATCGGACGTTTTCGGAAGATGTCCAACATTGACCGGACGTTGTCGGAAAGCGGTACGTGAAGGACAAGGCGGGCCGGCCTGATAGACATAGAGGATATAAGGAGGCTCAGATTGCCTCTCACGTGCTTTGCGTGCGACCGCACGTGCCTCCACCTGTCCGACCGGCGCCTTTCAATCACAGTAGCGCATCTCCTCCAACCACGGGCTCCATCGAGTCCAGGTGTTTCTCAATCCGTCAGCCGATGCACGCACATCGCGAGTCTTTAAGGTGCTACAGTCGTGACGGAGGACATCCATGTGTCTTGCATCTTTTTTCCCTACAGGCTACAGCCCGCAATTCTCCAAGTGAGTTGGGTTACGCTGATCACTGGCAGTTGGGTACTTGAACTCAGGCTAACTTGAACACTCTCCAGAAATGGTAGAACATGCTTGTAAGGCCCTCCGAAGAAGGCGCAGCCTCGAGCCACACCGCAGGTCGAATCCGCCACCGTGAGTTTGGTATGATGTCCCCTCGGCGAACGCTATACTAGCCGATGCTGACTGCTTGTTAGCGCGGTTCCCCGCTATCCGGTCAACACTCCGATCGATTCTTATGCCACTGTCTTCGGCTCCTTTCCAGAGAGGGGGGTGTTGAAGGACATACTGTCAAGGTTGTGGTACATGATAATTTAAAGGCTGCTCCTATGCACACCGCTGACCCATGTTTAGTCGTGTTGGAACAACCCCGGTCAGTGTTCAATATCTGTACTTCAAGCAGCTGCTCCTTTGCACAGTATTCCAGTCACATGTGCGGCCGAGAGGGACAGTAGTCTGTTGACACGCGTGTTGATGTGCATATTTGTTTGGGTTCGTGTACAGCGATGCTCATCAGGTACTACTTAGACTCGCACTGTTTGTGAGCCAAAATAGATATGAGTAGCTGTAGCCTTACCATCCTGGCCTGCTACACTCACTTCTCCTCCTTAGCGGTGAACCTGAACTGCATAATGGCATCTCAAAGCATGTCCACCCAGCACACGGTGCGTGGTCTCGGGCTCTGGTATTACACTCCTTCGATCATGCAGTGCCACCCAACCTCCCTGTTCCTGATCCTGCTGTAGACAGCACAGATGAGACATCCCCGGGTCGTATGCCAACCGACTGCGCCCCGACGCAGCGACATTGTTTTGCTGGAGTATATGTTCCGTAGACAGTTCCCGCAGCGCAACTTTTCTCCCTGCCATTCCGTCGGTTTGAATCGTATCACTGTACTACTAGGTGACTGTACTACTGTAGTCCGGATCCGCGTGCCTGCAAATGATCTTTCGCAAATTGGATTTGTAATGCCTGCCTGCCAAATAGCAGGACCATATCCCTCTCAGGCGCCACTGTGGAATCAGACTGAGCGCATGAAGTGTCGCGTTCACCAAGTAGTCTTGGTCCGTACAGACCACTTACCCCCACCTATGACACTTCGGACATCTCCAAGTCACGTGCTGATATCTCCCTCTGTCTACACGTCAACACCAACAAACAACGCGGGTCCCAAATGCATTGTCATTTCGATCGTTCTTGAAATGCCATTCATCCCATGTTCTTTCAAACCTCCTCGGGAGCTCCAGAACACAGCCCCCATCCAAAACATGTTTATCTGCGACATCCAGCGAGGTGGCGCCTGTCTTAACAGGCTAGGAAGTCTCTATTCAGGCTTCTGCAACACGGTCTACCCTTCTCCATGCCCCCCGCCTTGCCAACCCAACGGGACCACGCCAGGCGAGTACTTCCCCGCGTGCTGAGCATGACTTATCCAGATCCCCAATGCCTTTCACTCGAGTCGCGCCACAAGTCCCCGAATGCTCGCATGCATCTTGCTCAGCTTGTCGCGACTGTTGTCCCCCGTTCTCGACGTACAGCACCAGCATGCTCCAGCCACACATCAGCATGCGTGCGCTGTCCCCCAAAGAGTACACCTGCAACTGTAATGCAATGTCGCAATTCGAAAATCTGGGAAGCACCCGCTCCCTCGATATACCAAGTAGTATGAAGGCAAAAAGGTGTTCAAAATATATAGCAGTGACACTCAATTGAGTTCCCTGGTCCTGGACCCTCATGTTTAGCACCGCAATGTATGCACTCGGGTGAAATACATGTTCCTTTGTCTCGCGCAGTTTGTGGAACGTGCACCAACAATACTATTTTGTTGTCACCCTCCAATCTGTATGGATAACGGTGACCCGTTCTGAGCCCATCATGTCAGCAGGTTTACGATGTCCGTAAGCAAGTTTATGGGCAGGCGCCGAAATACGCAATATCATTGGCTCATGAGCGACTTAGCGCCGAAGCTGGTCTCCAAGTGTCATAGGGGGGGGGTACTTAACCGACGTGTCGGGGAGCAGACCATATACTAATAGTAATAGATTGACTGTCATCTATATCAGGATATGGTCGGCTACGGAGACTAAATCCGACATGATCACTGGGATTTGTACAAGAGTGGTGGACTGTGCTATTTGGCGATAGCGTGCTCGTTGTCCCGGCCTTTAGAATGCCAAGCTGGCTGTAGGGTGGTCTAGATTCGAGCCCCAAGCTCAGCTTCGTATCCACGCATCCGCAATGTAGTCTTGAGCCCCTGGAGAGATACCAGCTTGAGATCCTTCAAAGTCGGGGATAAGGACTCTTCAGTCCAGGTCCACGTGAACTACGAGAGTGGAGCACAGGTGGAGCACTCTATGGACACCTGTGGATAAAGGCACCCTATCCCCTGTGTAATCTGCCAGGGCTCGCAGACAGAGATCACATCGCATGGGAGGGAGGAGCCGATGCATCCAGGGCATCAGGTGTGTACAAGTTTCTGCATAATGTCAACACAACCACTAACATACAAACAGGGTACAAGTGTCATACACAGCCTGAGTACTATTATTTTTTAGAATTGCGCGAATCAATGTTTGTCACCTAGACAATGGCCCTGGAGAATAGAACGTACGCGCCCACGGAATCACCGAAACGAAACCTACACTCCATCCAAAACATTACGCCCAGTCTCCCCCATTCAGAAAACTAATCTTCTTCAATGAAATTAGGATATCTGCCGTTGCAGGACCATTGCGTATGATGCCCGACAAGAGGACGTCTCTTCCACAGTTTCCCAGCGGTCGTCTGCCGTATCCAACACCCGCGCCGCCCTCCTCGGCCTCGATGTCACGCCCGAGACGGCAATGGTCGGGACCGTCCTTGTCGAACTTCTTGCGACCCTTGGCCGCGTCGGGGATGAACAGCGCACGGACGACGTCGTCGCGCGGCTTTGGCTGCACGACGTGGAGACGGTTGAGGATTGCGTTGACCTTGTTGCCCTTGAGCTTCGTGTCGACGTGGTGCTCGAGGAGCGCATCGCACGCGGTGGTCTTCAGGATGGCGATGCCCTCGTCGGTGTAGCACGAGACCTGGACGTGCCGGACGCCCTCCACGTTGATGATCTCCTTGACCGCTGTGCGGCGCTCGGGTGCGAGGTCGTCCAACCATGAAATGTCGGCCTTGTTGAGGATGACGACGGTGGGCTTGTTTGCGAAGAGGGGCTTGATAGCCTGGAAGAGCTGGCACTGCACCTCGACGGAGTATCCGCACTGTTCCGAGAGGTCCATGAAGTACAAGACGCAGGCCTTGAGGTGCACGAGCGCGGTGATGCTCTGCATCTCGATGTTGTTCATCTCCTCAAGGGGGTGGTCAAGGATACCAGGGGTGTCGATGACCTGCCAGCGCATGTAACGGTAGTCGAGGTGGCCGACGAAGAGCGATTTGGTCGTGAATGCGTAGGGCTGGACGTTGACGTCAGCACACATGACCTTGTTGAGGAAAGACGACTTGCCGACGCTGGGGTATCCACAGATGAGAAGGGTGCGGGCGGTGGGGTCGATGGCGGGGAGACGGGAGATGTGTTTGCGGACCTCCTCCAAGAACTCAAGCACTTCGTTCTGCTGCCTCATGATTGTGGCCATATGACCGAGGGCAGCTCGCTTGAGCTGCTTGCATCGATAAAGGGAATCACCGAATTTGAGCAGCCAGACGTAGTCCTTGGCAACATGGTCGATGAGATGGCGTGCGGTACGGAGTTGACCGAGGGCGAGCTGGTAATGGTTTTTGTCATAAAGGACATTGAGGAGAGAGGATAGGAAAGGGTGGAGATCCTGAAAGAGGCTGTTATTATCTAACATAAACCAGGAGATCCTTGCATCGAGAAACGGGCGCATGGATCGTAGGGACGACGTTCAACGCCAAGGATTCTACTCGGATGGTTGACGCTGCACCGGTGCATTCATCCACAGTGACAGATACAGAAGCCGTTCTGAAACTCTGAGTACCCGCTGTGTAAGCTTGCGTGCACGTCTTTGCGGTGACACAACTGCTGAGTGCGCACTCTCTCAAGGAACGTTCCAATCCACACAGCAGCCAAGGTCATTGAGAATGACCTTTACCGGAAAGAACAGTTGCGGCCCCATCCAACCAGATAGACATGGGGCGTTCCTTTGCTGCGCCCTGGTGGGCCTCTACACAAAACGAAGTACTCACATCAATGATTGGGACTCCTCTAATATCGCACCGAGCTTCTCGTTAAACGAGTCCTGGGTGAACTTGACCTTTGTTGCGAATCCGGCTGATCTTGAAATTCTTGTGGATGACCTGCAGCTAAGTATGAACATCCCAAAGGCTCAGGAGAAAACGTACAGTAGGAGTCTTGCTTTGAGTTTTGGAGAGAACAATGTTGAGGAAATCCGACGCCTTGGGCACCGAAGCGATCGCCTTGCGTCCACTCGTCGACATCTTGCTCGGCCTGCGTCGCGCTCGTGTACTGTTCAGATAGAGTCGAGCACAGCAAGATTCAGGGAGCAAGCAGACAAAGAAGGGGGAGGCAGCTCGAGTCTGGTCGCCGACCCGCTGCCTCGCAGCCCAAACGGAAACCACATTTTTCTCGACTGGAAGACTGAGATATCCGAGGGGGCGGGCCGCACCGACGCCAGGCGCTTCAGCCACAGCGGAGCTTGAAATTGCAGCAAACCTGCTGGGCAACCCGTTCCCTGTTCTTTGAGTCTCGCCAGTCAAGTCCCTCCCACCACTAGTAGCACGTCATTGTAACTCGCTCCCCCCATTCACCCCACCGACATCACACGCGAACGACTGCGCATGCTGCCATGCCAACGCGAGCCGACCCCGCCGCTGCCCGGAATGGAGGACCTCACGCAGGCGGAGTGGGACGGAGCCGAGGTGACAAACAAGGGACAAGGTACGCGACGGCCAGGACATTGTGTATTGACGACTAACCATTAAGTAGAGGGAGAAGAACCAGCTTTTGAGATGTTCCGTTGCAGAGATGAGTGCGTTGTTTGACGCACTGCCTTCTGTGTGGTATACTGACCGGCTGCAGCATACTCGCAATACCCAAGGACATGGCCGCGGAGGAGGCGCGGAGGGAGCAGCTCGCCAAGCTGGACATCAGGTGAATCTTGGAGATCCGGAAGGACAGGGAAACAGGACGGGTAAGTACTGACGATCTCTCTTGCACGCACCCCTTGCCCCGGGCAGCGGATGATGGAAGGGGCGTGGCCAGTACATCTTCCACTGCCAGGACTACGTCCGAGTGACGGTCCTCAAGAAACAGGGCACGACAACAAATGACAACGAGATGCAGGCGGCCGTGGGACAGATGGGCGGGTCGGAGCTCGTGCTCACCACCCGGGTCTCGTACGTCCGTCAAGAGAGCCTTGAAGATGCTGTCACGGTCACGGTATACTCCCCCTGCAAAGTGTCTGCGCCACCCATTGTCCCCGGTCAGTTCTACACGTGCCCGGACATCAAGTTCGCGGAGATCGTCCAGCAAGGGGGACATCCGCTGTGGACAATCCACAAGGTACGCACTGCTGCGGCAACACCGCGGCTGCCCATTCGAGCTAATGGGAATTTGACAGGGGCCTGCGCATTACTGCAAGATGGACTGCAGTTTGGGCGGGAGATACAACCCTCGCGAGCACTATGTCCGCTTCTGCAGCAACGACGGTTGCTGCGAGTGGTTCCATGGCAAGTGTATAGGCAGAGGCACGCCGGTTAGGGAGATCGATTAGATGGCCGCGAGGAGGGCTAAGCGGTGCCTGCGCGTTCAAGGCTGGATGGCCGACGCCCATGACACCAACGGTGCTGCATGGTTGCGTGCAGTGCGGACTCCTCTTGAGCGGGTGCCGCGTCAATAGGAGCACCTTGGTGGCCCGCCGTATCGCAGTGAGCTGTTCAGCTTCGAGGCCGTGCTGATGCGGCTGCATAGCGAGTTCCAGATTGAGGTCAAACAAGGGCGGGGTGCGACCCGATTGGTCCCGCTGCTGCAGAGGATTCAGGAGATTGTGGGTATCACGAGAAGCCGTAACGTAGGTAGTTTTCTTTTGTAGTTTTCTTTTGCCCACGCTCTTGATACAATGCAGGTGAGTGGAGAAAAGGTTATTGGTTGAGTTAGATATAATGTGTAGCAGTAGTTGTAGGCAGCATGTAGTCCGCTTGCGAAGATGATTTAATTGATGCCAATATCACCACGGGCGTGGCGTGACAAGAAAGTGCTGGCCGACCTGTCAAGCTTTCAAGACTTCAGCCCCGGTGAAAAGTCCCTAGGGCAGGTTTCGACGAGAAATGGCATAATCGGCGAACGCTATACAAGATATGGCAGGTTCGGCCCATTTTCGCCTTGCGGGCGCTACTGTCCGAAACTGGCGATCGCGCGTACGACCATCTGCGAACATGCGCTGTTTGCTTGCAAGCCACTTCGCCGTCTCATTTGAGCGTGAGATCGCGAATGCTTGACTCGTGTGTTTGTTGTTTGCTTGAGGCTGGCTTCATGTCTTGTTTTGTCTTGCAAGCAAGCTGCGCGGCTGCGCACTCTGCAAATCTGTGACTGTCCTGTGAAGTTGTCGCGCCGATTGAGCTCCCTCCCAGCCAGCCATATAAAGAGGGCTTCTCGTCGCGATTCCCCTTTGTTGCTTCTTGTTCTCTCCTATCACCTTGATCCTGGACTTTCCCTTTTCTCTCCTGCTACCGCTGGGTATATGCGGCTATTCGGTATCCTCGTAGAACCATGTCAGCAGCCACCAGGTGTGTGCTCATGCCCTCGGCTTCTTGCCACATCTGATGACTTCTCGGGCACCCGCAGCTCACCGCGAATCTTTGAGTGGTGCATATAGTAAGTTCTCTCCTTTTTTGGGTGGATGTATGCATGTTGAGAGTGTTGCCTGACATCAGGACATAAAGCACCACGGTCAGCGGTGGAATGGGAGGCACACCAAGGTTGGCGACGACATTGAGCTAGATATCTAGGCAGTGACGACGACAACGTACTAGTAGCGTACTATACCTGGCCGCACCAGTAGCACGAACTGTATTTATTTTGCGTTGTGAATAACAATTAGTATTCCCTATCCCGTGTACTAGCTGAAGAACTGAGCAAAAAGCACGTACTACCGTGAATATCCCGTTATCCCTCTCCGCCGGATAGCGCCCGTGGGATAGCGCCCGGACGGCTAGCTCGGCATGTCCGATCCGGCCCCTGCCAGTGTCAGCCTCAGGACTCGATCACCAGCTTTGCTCGCACCTCGACCTTGCTTGTGCCTCCATTTCCTGTGTGTGGTTATTTCCGCACATAGGCTGGGATTATTGCTTACAGTTTGCAGAATGATAGTAGATTCGAAGTCTGACTGAGATACAACCCAATTTAGTAGGTAAGTGCTCGGCAGATCTTGCCAAGGTTACTTTGTAGACTCGCTCGCCAAGGATTGTTGTTGTGGGAGTCTGAATATGCATTTTGCTCTGAATATATGTTTTGAACCCTATACACCAGTCTACATCATCAAAAAACTCCCCAACTTCCCCGGATGTGGTGAGATATGTGGCCGAAGTTGCGGGCCAGCCTGGACTCCACCGAGCGCCTACAAAATCTCAGCCAGACTTCAAATCTGACTGAGTGTGCTTTCCTCGAAGACAACTAAGTATCGTTTTGTTCCCGGTGTCTGCGCGTGGTTCTTTCCATGCATAGACTGAACCGCTCGAGTCCCTTTTGCTTATACTATTATTTGAATAGAGTGGAAAATGGGATGGTACACGGCAAAGCAGGGTAGCTAATTCGGAGCGAATTGGGCAGATCATGCCGGACAGCTGACCAATTGAGTCTCATCCGATCATTCTCCCGTTATCCCGTTATCCCATTATCCCCTGGATAACGGGATAATCACGGTAACACGGACACTCTCGAACTGAGAACGGTATCCAGAAGCCTCACTTGAGTGATACTAAATATAGCAACAGCAGATCCCGCCATATATTGCCTGAATTGGAAGAATGTGGAAGAATGTGCCAGAGGAAAAATATGGTATACGGTAAAATATTGGGCGATATATGGCAATTGTCGCTCCTTAAGATTTTGCCATACCTCGGCAGATTTTGCCCTAGCGACTTTTCACTGGGGACGTCCAGCCCCACAAGAACATGGACTCCGACTCGACGGAGGACAGGTAGCAGCAGCCTGAGCCTCGGTCACGGTACTGGGTAAGTCCCTGCAGAGACTGAGATGAGCGGCCAGCGTGCGCACAAAGTTTGTGTGCCCACACAGCACCCACATGCCTCCCCGGGCCAGTTCCCATAAACAGCACTCCTCACCTGCCCTCAACACTTAGCGCCTTGGGTGCCTCTCGCTGCGAGATGTCTGGACATTCGCCACTGCAGGGCTGCCCTTCCTCCCCACTAATTCCCCAGATCTATCCAAGATTAACGTTCTTGTCCTCTTTCTGGCTGGTACTACCTAGGTTCGTCCAATCCCCTCCTATGTAAACGCGGGAGGGGCTTGTATCAATGTCCGGCTACTGATAGGACCATGATGGGTGCCTCCATCATTAGTTCCCCAATTAGATCTAGAATAGTATAAACGTCCATAACAACAATGTATTAGCACAATCAATACATCAGTTTGTTATTGGTGCAATGGAGCGCCCAGCTCGGCCGCATCGGAATATGTCGTGAGCAATGCTCGGCGGGGCTACGCTATGGTGCCTACGGATGTCACCCTACAGGCCACTCCTGTTACGATACGACTTTCACGATTAGTAATACCACCTGTAACGACATGTACGACCTGCCCTGAAGTACCTGGTCCGTGCACGGGCTCTAAACCAATATATAAACCCCTCGATAGCTGCGGTAATTCCCCAGCTTCGAGTTGGTCTTTAGTCCCCCAGTCCTTCGCTTATTGCTAGCGTGAGGTCTGACCTTATCATAACTCGAAGCTACCCTTTCCTCGACCTACGGCGCACCGTCTTCGTTGCTAACCGTGGCGTCCTCATCATCCTCCACTTCTCTCTCCGTCCCGAACCCCCCGCTCGTCGTGCGTCTCGCCGACGGCACCATCCACCACCTCGTCCCGATATACACCCTCACCAACTCGTCGCCGCCGTCTCCGTCGTCGACACCACCTATCCCAATTCCACCCCCGCACCTTCATCACCGATCCCCAAGTCCCCTTATCAACTCAGACTCCGATTCCAACTCCGCCACCGCCGTAGACTCCGACTCTGACTCCGACTCAGACGCCGGCATCCCCGTCCACATCACCGTATCCCGACACGTCAATCCTGCGCACGCCACCTTCATCCAAACAAGGGTCAACACCCCGCTGTTCCAAGGAACAGAAGTCACGGCGTACGTCCCACGCTCCCTTTACTCTGTCCTTCCCGGACACGTCATTTTCCGCTTCCCCGCCACCTCAACAACTTCCGCCTATTCTCTTTACGGCATCATCGCATCCGTACAACCCACCTATTGGGTATTTCACATTTCCCTTATACCTTACGTTATCGACCAGACCGCTATTCTACACGTGTCCATCCCAACCGAGTAGTCAGTGACCACGTGTCACAACTCGGTGCAGGAGACCCCGGTTAGCCATACCGCGGTAAAACTGCTAGTGTAACCTACATCTCGTCACGTACGCTTACCTACACTTTCTTTGCATTTAGTGAATGGACCCTTGGGATCTGCTGCTCGAATCGTACCCAACTCCGTCTCCATCCCCTCCACCGGTCCTCCGCGCTATAAACGCGCGGGAAGATAGGACAACACGGCTTGCGCAGGACAGCGGCACTGTCAATTCCAGAAATCAGACGACGTCCGAGTCGACGCATACCTCTTCGACGACAATCTCCACCAGTGCCACAAACAACCGTGTCCTAACCGGTACCACAGCCAGAACCCCATCGCTTTCCAACTCCCAGAGTATATCCCCATCCCGCGCGAACCGCCACCGGAACCAACAGCTCCGGTACCTGGAACAACTCACCCAAGAACTTGTGCGCGTCAGCCGACCCCTGAGCCCGTTGTACGCCCCGGAAGTCCGTACCCACGCACCCGTCCAGAACGTCAGCGAGAACCTACCCCACCTGTCGCACACATCCCCATCCCCGTCCAAGTCGCAGGATCCACGGAAGCGTCCCCGGTCGCTGGAAGTAGCCGATTTGAATACCGAGAACTCCCGGAAGAACCCTCGCCTCCAACAGACTCAGACGACGATCAGGAACCTCCCAGACGTCATAGATCTGACTCAGACGGATTTGTCCGTGCCCTCGAGAACCTCGGTCTCCGTGCTCCCCCCACGACCACAGGATCCTTACCCGCTTCCCAAAACCCCATCCAACCTCCCGTCCAAACCGCCGGCATCAGCCAACCACCCCGCGCTCATCGAACAATGGCACAAACATTTTCATTTGACGCGGCAACGCAAGCGTGGATCTCGGGGGAGATCGCAAACTTCATTGCGGCAACCCAACCCCAACGCGGAGGTAGGAACCACGCCCCGCCTAGACTCGCCCAGCCCGAGTACTTCGATGGCCTCAGCCCAGACTTCGAACAGTGGAAGTCTGACGTCCAGGTCTACGTGGCCGGCCTGGACAAAGATCCAGCAATATCTGCCGTCTTAGGGTTGATTCGCGGCACAACTGTGAACAGATGGAAGCGTAATCTCGTAGAGGACAAGTTTGTGGCAAATGGGAATAGATGGAACTACCCGGACGTAGCAGCGTTCTGGGCCGAGTTGACAGCGAAGTTTAGACCAATAAACTACGTTAACGACGCAATCATCGCACTCGATCAGATTCACATGGGCAATCGCCGAGCCGAAGACTTCTTTGATGAATGGGAAGATCTGACAGCCCGTGCCACGGAAAACAGAGACACGGCTAACAATATTTATCGGCTCAAAAACGCGCTACCATCCAGCTATCTAGTTGCGATCAGCACGATGCCGGTAAAGCCTGTCACCTACGCTCAGTGGAAATCTACAATCATCGCCATGGATAACGATTGCATCATCTTCAACTGCCAGATCCGTGACTTCACACGTCGACCACCCCCGCAACAGCCACCCCCACGTGCTCCACCTCAGTACCCACCGCCGAATGCTCCCCCGCGCTATGGTAACCCTCTCCCGCGATACCCAGGAAATGCCCCACGGTATCCGTCACGATACCCAGAGCATTCCCCGGCGTTCCCTCCGTCACGATATCCGCCATACGCCCCAGCGTCACAATACCCACCGCCCCGGCCATACTACCCACAACATCCCCAGGTACCCACAATGCTGGGAGACAGACGCACAGGCACAGGGGTCACATACGGAGGAGCCGGACAGCCGATGGACATTGATCGGCTCAGGGCCCGACCATGCCGAAAGTGCGGTGCAAAGCAGACCGAGAAGGGCTCATGCGGAGACATGTGGCACATCCCCAACCGGACCGGCGCAGCTGCGGTACAGAAGCGCCGATGGGAAGAACGCGACAGTCGCGAGGAATTCCTCGAAGAGGTCAGACGTTTCCATCAAGAAGACCCCGAGGACTTCCTTGCACAGATTGCCGGGGTGACGGTCCCTACCTATCACGAGGACCCAGAGCCACAGCACGCACTGGAGGAATACACAGATGGATACAACGAGATACAACAACAGATGGACGAGTACGAGCAGCATTTTCCCTACGGTCCCACATAAGCGCACATACGCGGCGACCGTCACTGTACAATAGTTTTCAGAATCGGTTTTCTGTCTTGGACTCTGATGTACCTGTTCCGGGTTGTATGATACCTATGCCTACTTATTCACCGGACAACTCCACCATTCCCCACCCTACCCAGTTACGTACTATACTTATTAAAAATAACGAGACAACTGATCGTCGGAGCCAACCCACAGGCAACGATCAGCGCGGCGGGGTAGAACCCGTGCTTAATTTCTCGTCCAAAAATAACAAAAAAGTCGAAAAAACCCCTAGTGCGCCCATTAACGCCATCCGAGTAATGTCCTACGGTCCGACGTACTTCAAAGTCACACGCGGCACCGGAAGCAAACAACTAGACATACCGGTCATGATCAAAAACCTAGAAACTCTTCAGGTTTACGACACCAAGGCTCTCTGCGATACCGGTTGTACCGGTTCGTGTGTCAATAGAAACTTCGTTCAGCATGCAGGCCTATCACCTAAACCATTCCCACATCCCATTGACGTATTCAACGCTGATGGATCTCCCAACATAGGCGGTAGAATCACGCATTACGTTGACGTACAACTACAGATCGGAGACTACGCGGAACAAATCCCGCTTCTAGTCACTGATCTTGGCAAAATGGACATATATCTTGGGCACGACTGGATTGAGCATCACAATCCGTCGATACATTGGAAGAACAAAACCATTGAGTTCGACCGATGCCCGAGCACTTGCCATCACATCGTCAGCGCTGGTGATCGAATCTTCTCCCTACATACCCAATCGTGGCTTGACGCCCGATCAGTCCACATACGTGCGAAAACGTCGGTAGCAATGGAAATCGCAATCAAACAGAATGAGGCCAAAGCAGAACAAATGTTCGAGGAAATGATCCCAGAGTACTATCGAGATTTCCGCGACGTCTTCGACAAAGCGACATTCTCCACTCTTCCCGAACGACGGCCTTATGATCACGCGATTGAATTGACCATGAATGCTAAACCGTATTGTGGAAAGATATACCCCATGACCCTAGACGAACAACAAGCGCTAGACGTGTTCTTAGAGGAAAATCTATCCACAGGTCGAATTCGTCCATCGAAATCCTCGTGGGGGGCTCCGTTCTTCTTTGTCAAGAAAAAAGACGGCAAACTGCGTCCCGTTCAGGACTACAGACAGTTAAACGCCTTGACCAAGAAAAATGTGTACCCTCTTCCTCTAATGCTAGAGATCCTAGATCGGCTGAAAGGCGCCCAGTACTACACCAAGTTAGACATACGTTGGGGATACAACAATATTCGTATAGTCGAAGGCGATGAGGAAAAAGCAGCGTTTATCACAAATCGCGGCTTATACGAACCTCTCGTCATGTTCTTCGGCTTAACGAATTCCCCGGCGACTTTCCAAATGATGATGAACTCGATCTTCCAAGATCTGATTCTTCGTGGAAAAGTCATTGTGTACTTGGACGACATCATCATCTGCACAGCCGATCTAGAAGAACACCGACGCATAGTACGACAAGTCCTACAGATCCTTCGAGACAATCACCTTACGTGTAAACCCCAGAAGTGCGAGTTCGAAACTCAGGAAACCGAGTACCTAGGTCATATCATCATCCCCGGCGAGATCCGCATGGACCCGGGCAAGGTCAAAGGTGTCACTGATTGGCCGGTACCCACGTGCAAACGTGATGTACAGAGTTTCCTCGGATTCGCAAACTTCTATAGACGGTTTATCAAGGACTTCTCAAAGATCGCTGGACCAATGAATCGTCTCACGGGTCTTAACGTATGGACATGGACTCCAGAGCATCAACTCGCTTTTGAAGAGATCAAGGGCGCAATCACACATGCCCCCGTGTTAGCCATACCCAACGACACGGATCCCTTAAAAGTCGAATGCGATGCCTCCAACTTTGCGATCGGAGCCGAGCTCTCGCAGTGTCAGAACGGTCTATGGAAACCTATTGCCTTCCTATCACATTCCTTAACACCCGCACAAAAAGGATACGAGATCTGGGATCGAGAAATGTTGTCGGTTATCGCCGCGTTACAAGAATGGCGTCACTTCCTCCAAAACGCGCGAGAATTTGAGGTCCATAATGACCACAAGAACCTCGAATACTTCCGAAAACCACAATGGCTAAACGCGCGACAAGCGCGTTGGGCGACAACTCTCGCAAACTACCATTTCAAGTTACACCATAAACCAGGTCGTACCATGGGCAAAGTAGACGCTCTGTCTAGACGCGTGGATCATGAAACCGGTCCCGTGATCGAAAACTTCACGTTGCTCAAGGAACACTGGTTTGCGGCTTCTCATACGATAGACGGAGCGGACAATCTAAAGAAAATGTGTTTGGAACACGTTAATCTTTATGACCGTCTTGTCGTTGAGAAACTAGGAAAGGACAATGATTGGGAGTTAGCCGAGGACGGCTTAATCTACAGGAAGGGGAGAATGGTCGTTCCAAACCACTCGGAACTTCGCGGATGCGTCATCGCTTCACACCACGATTCAATCGCGGCTGGACACCCGGGCGCAGCCAAAACACAAGATCTGATCATGAGATCTTATTGGTGGCCGTCCATTCGGAAAGACGTTGCCAAGTACGTCGCCGGATGCATCACGTGTCAGCGCGTCAAGATTGATCGACAACCACGTGCCGCACCACTCCATCCCAACCCTATTCCCGACCAGAACTGGCAATTCGTCACCATGGACTATATGACCGGATTACCCGAATGCAACGGACATGATGCCATACTAGTCTTTGTCGATATGAAATCCAAAGACTACATCGCTATCCCCTGTTCAAAAACGCTAGACTCGGAAGGACAAGCGAGACTCTTCATCAAACATGTAGTCGTACCCCACAGCCTGCCCAAGCGCATATGGTCGGACCGAGGTCCCACCCTTGTGTCCTCCTTCACCAAAGAAGTCTACCGACAGATGGGGATTGAAGGCAATCCTAGTACAGCCTATCATCCCCAGACCGATGGCCAGACCGAGCGCATGAATCAAGAGATCCAGACCTATCTACGGATCTTCATCAATCACAAACAGGACGACTGGGTCGAATGGCTACCACTAGCAGAGTTCGCTTACCGATGTCGTGTACACGCGTCCACAGGAATGTCCCCTTTCTTCATGACTCACGGTCACGAACCCAACACCGGAGTCGAGACTTTGAAAGACGGCATCAATGAATCCGCCAAGCAATTCGCCGAGCGAATGCAACACATCGGGAAGCAAGCAGCGCAGGCGCTGGAGATAGCGCGAGAAGCGATGAAGCGACATTACGACAAACACCGACAACCGTCACGAGATTACAAGATAGGCGATTACGTATATATAGACGCACAGAACTTCCCCACCGACCGACCAAACAAGAAACTCGAAGACAAGCACTACGGCCCTTTCCGAGTTGAAGAAAAAGTCGGCGCTAGTGCATATCGCCTAAAGCTCCCACCCAAGTGGAAGTTACGTCATCCCGTATTCAACGAAGTACTCTTAACCCCTGCACACGATCCCGAGTTCCCGAATCAAGGGAAAACCAGTCGAGAAGTACCCACTCTTTTGGAACCCGACCGAGAAGCTGAATCGATCTTAGATTCAAAGATCGTAGAAGGATCGGGTCGATCTCGCAAAGTTCACTACCTCGTTCAATGGTGTGGACTCACACGAGCTGACCGCAAATGGGTACCTTCGGATACAGATGAACTCCAGACGGACGAGGCCAAGAAACTCATCACCGCTTTCTACACCGCGAACAAGTTCGCGCCGCGCATCCACGTTCGCTACCTACTCACCGCTACGGACAAACATGGACAAATAATCACATACGACACAGATTCTTATGACTTTTGGACACGTAGATATAATGACTGGAAAAGACGAAATCCTAATGAAATCAATACACAACAGGACTATGTACGACATTTTGCTTATGACTAGTTAACCCAAGGTATTAACGACTACCCCACCACTAACGCTTCGCGGCTTCCTGGGACATGAAGCTAAAGAGGGGGGTAATGTTACGATACGACTTTCACGATTAGTAATACCACCTGTAACGACATGTACGACCTGCCCTGAAGCACCTGGTCCGTGCACGGGCTCCAAACCAATATATAAACCCCTCGATAGCTGCGGTAATTCCCCAGCTTCGAGTTGGTCTTTAGTCCCCCAGTCCTTTGCTTATTGCTAGCGTGAGGTCTGACCTTATCAACTCCTCGACACCGAAAGACTCCCAGAAGGGCTACACAGAGCCCGTGACCCTCCAGAGTCTCCCTAACTGGCCAGCCATTGCTCTCTCCGGCCCCTTCTAGTGAGACTCTCTTTGGCTTGTCATCTAAGGTCCTGTATTCGACCACTCACTCCACCACCCCAGATGGCTCACCAGACCACAGTGCCGGACAGGGTCTGTTGTGCTGGCCAAAGGTCAAGACACGAGTTAGTGAGGATGTCATCAAGGAGAGCGCGGAAACAATTTTTGGATACGCACCGCGGCCATGGCAGTTGCGCGCTATGAACAAGATCCTCGAGGGCCATGATGTCATGACAGTTGCGGGAACAGGGGCTGGAAAATCGCTGGTCTTTGCTCTTGTTGCCATTGCGGCTGCATCGGGTGGCTTCAATGGGCTTGTACTAGTGATATGCCCTTTGAAAGCGCTGCAAAGCGATCAGGTACACTGCATGGGTGGTGACGGAAGTTAGATTGACTACTTACATGCTGCACTAGGTTCGCCGCATGAATACCCGACACGAAAAGACACCAGTCGCCGCATATACAACTGGGGCCAGTCGTCCGGCTGTACTGGACTCTGCAGCACCGGACCCGTGCATATCCAATGTGCCTCGAGGGTGCGAAGCAGGTGGTGACTTGGCGGAGAGTGCTCTGGCTGTGATTAGGGGACCACCGGCAGGGGAAAGTGAGGCTGCAGGTGAGGGACTAGGCGGGTGTAATGGGAGTTTCAACGTGCCAAAGGTCAGCGCGCCGTCACCCAGGATTCAGATGGTCAAAGAGGGAGCATTGACCTACGTGATTGGCAGATATCTGCTGTGGCCATAAACGAGGATCATAATGAGAAATCGTTATTTCAGGCTCTTGAGGACGGCCCTACGAACTTATGCTACGCATCCCCCGAGTGTCTCCTATGTAACAACAACTTCAAGCAGTTGTTCCGGAGCGAGGCCTTTTGCAGGCGTCTCTTGGCCGTCATTGTCGACGAGGCCCATGTGATGTTTGACTAGGCAAAGGAGTTCCGTAAAGACTACGCAGAATTGAAGCAACTGCGGGTGCTTACTGGTATGGAGACTCCATGGGCTCTATTCTCAGCGACTCTCCCGACGGAGATCTTCAACTTCTGCTTTGAATCAGTGGGAATGGGCCAGCACCGTCCTTTCTGGGGAACAGACCTGGGTTCCGACCGTCCAAACCTCGCCCTCTGGGTCCGGCCGATGGAATACTCAAAATCATTGTTTGCTGTGCTCTTCCCGCTTGTGCCGGCTGGACCTGCAACCCCATCCGACCTTCCTAAATCCATCTTCTATTTCAGCACACGGCGTGAGGCTTGAGAGGCCTGCAACTTACTCCAAAGGGTTCTGCCACCAACCTAGATGCTCGCTGTCTTTATTGCGGTGTTCTCGGATGCCTACAAGGAGACAACAATGGAGGCCTTCCGAATGGGAAAAATCCGCTAGTTGTTCTGTACGGATGCGGCAGGAATGGGTTGCAATGTACCTAACATCCTCTGGTCTATCATCTACGGTGCTCAGGACCTTTGCTCGGCATTCCAGAAGGGAGGTCGAGCCGTGCGCAATCAGACACTGAAAGGGACGATGCTGTGGCTTGTGGAGGATTGGGCTTTCGATCCAGCACCAGGCGACAAAGACAAGCAGGTGAGCAAGAGTGCGAGGACAGTGGCCAAAGACGCTGAGCAGCGAGAGAAGCTAGACGCTGTGGCATGAGCATTTATCAGCAGAAGCCAGTTGCCCAAGTGTATGCACGAGTACGCTGTCAAGTACTTCACACCGGAGCCCGCATTCCGGAGCAAGGTGAAGAGGGGTGCTCAATCCTTGGGGCCACTGGCCACTGACCGCATTCTAGAGCAATTGATGTGACGTGATGGATGAGCTGACAATAACCGAGCAAGAGATCAAGAGGAAATATATGAGGTTGGACAGCGTAGATTTGTTTTCGTTTGAACTCCACTCGCTGAGGTAATGTAGACCACCCAAAGTGGAAGTTGGCGGAGCCAGTACGAGATTGATAGCTCGGAGCACAGACTTGTCTGTGCTCCTACTCATAATGCCGAGTGTTACAACTGAGCGTCGAGCAAGGATCAGGGATATGTACAAGACGAGCAGGAGCGCCAACAAGCACTTGTGCAGCGAGAGTGGAGCAAGGCTCAATGGTCAGGGCTGGAGACAAGATGTATTGAGTAAGTAGGTGTCTATGAGCGAAATACAGCGAGGCTTACCTGGAGACAAGAGGTCAAAACTGAGGTCTCCAGGCAGCAAAGTACAGGTCCTTATATACGTATAAAGGACAATGAGAACCCGGGGACAATAGGTAACTATGGACACAGGTGAACAATGGAAACAGAACAATAGCGACAGTGGACAATAAGGAGCTATTGTGCTAGAGAACAAAGGATAAGATACAATGCAACGGAGAACAATAAGTACAACGTGAGAAGTAGATTGTCCGGAAAAGGAAACTAAGGCGCTGGTGGCAGGCGCCGAATGGAATGTTCATGACAATACCCCCCTCCTAAGGGTCGTGCCTTCACGACTAAGTCTTCTTGAGAGGACCAGGTGCCTCTACATGCGTTGAATGGAATTTCTGCACAAGTTGCGGCGCATTTGCAAGGTCTACTGCATCCTCCCAGCTGTCGTGTTCAGGGCCCCAACCCTTCCAGTGCACGAGGTACTGCAGTTTCTTCCACCACCCATACCGCCGTGACTCCAACACTTCCTCCACTTTGTACTCTTCCTCCCCCTCTACCTCAATTGCTGCTGGCTCTGCCGGGTGACGACCGGGGAGTTCGACTCTCTTTGTGCGGAAGTAAGAGAGAGACGTGGAACGCTGGATGGATTACAAGGTCCTTAGGGAGTCTAAGCTCATAAGCTAGATTGCCCACCCTGTGTACAACCGGATACGGGCCAGCGTACCGATCCACCAGTTTCCGAGAGACTCCAGGAACGTGGAAGTTCCTCGTGTCGAGCCGCACCTTCTGGCCTTCCTTGAACTCTGGAGCTGTCACGGACATACCGATCATAGTACTCCTTCATCCGCTCAGCTGCCAGAGTCAAGGCCGCGGTTGCATTCCTCTCGTGCCTGTCGCAACTCCTCTTGATGTTCATCAGCCGCAGGCACCGCCATAGGCAATATTGGAATATGGAACTGGGGTTCAGAGCCGTACATGAGGTAGAATGGCGAGTAACCCATTGACGAGTGCTGGTGCGAGTTAAAGGCGAACTCTGCAATCGGCAGCCACTGGACCCAGTCATCGCAGCGCTGTGAGCAGAACATATGAAGGTACACCTCTATCTCCTGGTTCCATCGTTCCGATTGCCCATCCGTCTGAGGGTGGTAGGCTGTGGACATTGCACTTTCTATGCCGAGTCCCTTGAGCACGGCGCGGAAGAGCTTGCTTGAGAACTGGGGCCCACGATCAGAGATGATCTTCCGTGGCAGCCCGTGAAGATGAAAATGTTCTCGGATGAAGTTATCCGCAGCTCCTTCTGCATCGATCTCCTCGGTGCAAGGAATAAGATGTATCATCTTTCCATGCCAGTCAGCGATGAGCTGAAGCGCGTTGTATCCATCCACCTCTGGGAGTCCAGTGATGAAGTTGCACGTCACAACCTGGCCCGGGCCATCAGGGATTTCGTTTGGTTGAAGTGGACCATGTGGTTTGGCATGTGAACCCTTGCCGTGGCGACAGGTGTTGCAGGTCTCAACGTAATCCTTAATGAACTTTGCCATGCCCGGCCACCAGTAGTTTCGCGTGACCAACTCCAACGTCTTTGACTGCCCAGGGTGTCCAGCAGGCGGGAGGTCGTGGTGGATGCGTACAATCTCAGCACGCAGTGCGTCGTCCTTGGGGACATAGACTTTGCCTCGGTACAGTAGCAGGCCTTGCTCACTGTTCCAGTCCACCAAGTCGTTCTGAAGACACGCTGGTCCAAGCTTGTCCAGCTTACTGAGTGCCTCCACAACCTCCTGTTGGTGTTCTCCACACTTGCGGATATGCCGAAGCAGTGCCTTCTCTGGAACCACCGATAGGTGCCCTCTCTTGGCTGCCAATACCTGGAATTGTTCTGGCTGCAACAAGACTCGACCGAGATTGTCGTCTGCATCCTTGTGCTGGTGGTCGGGCCGTCTTGACAGTGCATTGGCCCTACCGTTAGACGTCCCAGGCTTGTGCGAGATGACAAAGTCGAATCGTGACAGATAGAGAGCCCATTGTGCCTGCCTGCGTGTGAGGTTCTGTGCTGTGCGCCAATACTCGAGGTTCTTGTGGTCTGACTGGATTTCGAACACACTGGGGAGACCCTCGAGATAGTGACACCAGGCCTGCAGGGCACAAATGATGGCGAGCATCTCCTTGTCGTAGATCTCATAGTTGCGTTCAGCGTCGTTCATCGACTCGGAGTGAAAAGCGACGGGGTGCCATTTGCCATCTTCCCCCTCCTGAGACAGAACCGTGCCTGTAGCGAAGCCAGATGCGTCGACTTCAATGCGGGTGTTGCAGTCTGGATCATAGATCGTTAGGACAGGGCTTTTGGTGAAGCAACGCTTGAGCTTGTTAAAGGCAGACTGCTCTTTGTCTCCCCATTGCCATGGTGCATTGCCCGTGAGGCGATCCAAGAGTTTGCAGATGGCACTAAAGTCCTTTATGAACCGCCAATAGAAGTTTGCGAAACCACGGAACTTCCATACGTCTGTGGCATTCTGAGGGACAGGCCAATCTGCAATACCCTTCACCTTCACCCGGTCCATTTCTACACAGTTCTCTGAGACAAGTACACCGAGGTATTCCACCTTAGGTTGTTCGAACTCGCACTTCTCTCTGGCTTGCAGAACAGATCGTTCTCCTTAAGACGTTTCAGGACCTTGCGCACCAATGTGCGATGTTCCTCGAGACTGTTGGTGAATATGAGGATGTCATTGAGGTAGATAGTGACTTTGCCGAGTATGATGAGGTCCTTGAAGATGTCGTTCATGAGCGCAGAGAATGTGCTGGGTGAATTGGCTAGCCCAAAGAACATAATGTTTGGCTCGAACAGCCCTCGATTGGTCACAAAGGCAGTCTTCCACTCATCGCCGGCCTTAACCCGCATGTTGTTGTACCCCCAGCGAATATCGAGCTTTGTGAAGTACTTGGCCTTCTTGAGTCGATCCATCAGATCCGATACCAATGGCAGTGGGTAATGGTTCTTAATGGTGATCTTGTTGAGTCGCCGATAGTCCTGGACTGGACATAAGCTACCATCCTTCTTCTTGACAAAGAAGAACAGCGACAACATCGGTGACTTTGACTCTTGAATATAGCCTTTGGCCAAGTTCTTAGCGAGAAACTTGTCAAGCTCTCCTTGTTTGCTGGGCGATAGGGGGTACACACAGGAATGGAACATCTTTGCATCGGGCACAAGCTCTATTGCATGGTCATAGGGTCCGTGTTCTGGCAAACGTTCGGATGCCTCCTTCGAGAACACATGCAAGTATTCATGATAGTGCTCAGGTATGGTCTCTTTGACGGGGCGGACTTCCTTCTTCTGGTACTCTTGCTCAGCGAGTTGTTGTGAATATGTGTACGTCGCTGAAGCAAACAGTTGTGGAGCACCATAAAGGCGTTGTCCGTCCTCCCGTGCATCGAGAAGAGACGTCTCAGTTCCATCCCACCATGGCAGGAATCCTGGCGGCCAGGGCCTATCCTCCTCCTTCTCCTCAGTCATCACGGCCACACACACCCTTCCAACCTTCCTAACCTTCTTTGCCCATTGAGGATCGTGGCGCGCCATAAGCCGTACCTCTGTATCACGCGCTTTGGTCTCGACAGGTTCAGAGGTTCTCTGGTTAGCCGGGCATGTCTCTGGACATCTCGACAGGCACAGCAAGCCACATTCCCAGTCTACTTCAGGGTTGTGCTCGTGTAGCCAGTCCAGGCCGATGATGACATCCTCTTCTCCTATATCTGTCACTAGAAAGACCACCTTCTCCCTGTGGTCTCCGATTGCCATATCCAACACGGCAACCTCTGTGATCGTACCATCACGGTTCTCTGAACCGTTGATGTTGTACAGAGGAATTGGCCTTGCCAACTTCCTCATGGTAACCCTATTCTGTTCTACGAATTGTTTATGTAGGAACTTAGTAGTAGCACCATTATCTACCATAGCTACAATGTCCTTATGTCGCTGCTTGCCAATTAACTGTACCGGTATATGAAAGTGTTGACCATCGTGATTTACTTCATATACAAATGACGAACCCAGTACAGAAAATCAACTATTACTACAGGAACCAGCATGCACAGCATCCAATGCGGTTCTAATCAAAAACCCTCTTTCTTATCAACCACTGTAAGGGCGGCAATCTTCTCCTCCATTGCCTTGAGCTGGGCCTTGAGTGTCGTGAGCTTGTTGGTACCAGATGAGGAAGAAGAGGCAGCCCGTTGGCCCTCGACCTTGGGCTTTGGGCAGCGGAACACGGGATGTCCTTTCTCACCACAGTTCCAGCACTCACCATCGAACTTCTTCTTGCCCAAACCAGAGGCGGCTGCCTTTTCGCCCTTCTTCTTCCATCCAAATTGCTTCGGCCGTTCCTCCTCGTGCACGGCAAGTTGCTGGTCCATCTGCAGTGCGACTTTCTGGATCTTGGCGAGGTCTGAGATGTTGTGTGCTGTGGTCGCAAAGGTGTCCTTGATCTTGTAAGGGAGTGCCGTGCGGTACCATTTGCGTTTGTCTGCATCACCAAACCTGGTGTGAGCAGCGATGGCATTGAATTGGCTGGTGTAGTCCTTGACGGTTCCAAGCCAATGGGAAGCCTTGCAGAGTTTGGCAAGTTCTGCAACAGCCGCTTCTTTGTTATTCGCAGCACAGAAGTGCACCTTGAATGACCCTTCAAAGGCCGCAAAGTCTGACCACACAACATTGCCACTGGCCACTGTGACAATGTATGGGCCAACCCACTCAGCAGCGCCACCAGTCAACTTGTTGAGGATCGTGATCCAGTGGATCCCGTGCGTGACACCTTGCGCCTCGAGAAGATTGTAGTAGATGCGGGCGTTAGCTACAAAGTGAAGCCCTTCCTGCGCCAGTTTTCCATCGTACTCGTGAGGGGCAATTTGAGAGAGGAGTTTGGAAACATCGAAGGGAGCGGGCATGGCCATGGTGGAAGCAGGTGATGAGGGTGGAGAGGGACTTGGCACAGGTGAGGGACTACTCAGGGTGTTAAGAACAATGGTTTGTTGTGGAGGGGTCCCTGCTGGAGAGGGTGTGGGTGGGGGGTTGGATGTTCATTGTGCAATATGGTCGCTGGCTAGCACAAGTGCTTGGCCAAGTGGAATGGATCCCAACAAGGGTGATCCGCTGGGAGTGGGGATACGACTAGGAGCACAGCTAGGGGGACGTGTGCCTGGTCGGCTGATTGCAGCAGCAGAGGCTGCTCGTGGAAGGCGGTTGGTGGGGACTCTGGGTCGTGACTGGGTGATGAGATTGTTCTGCTCTGGGGCGGTTGCGACAAAACTGGGATATTGAGACCAGCTTTCCTCGTCCTAGTCAAAGGTGTTCGACCGGTTGGGGCAGGGTTGTTGTTTGCAGATGTACCACCGTGAGTCTAACTCGTTCCAATGCTGGTCTTTGACCGCGACGACATGGAAGACGTGCCCGTATGTACTGTAGCTCACCAGGTTGTTGGAACTCGCTTCCTATCCAAGGAACAGAGACGGCAGGTGCACAATCCAACACTGTCTGCTCAGCCTCCTCGGCCTATTGCTGTGTCTTAACCACAAGGGACATGAGCCCAGGGGTGTCCTGCCTTGGCTTTGTTTTGCCGCCTTTCTCTAGCCTCCCACACCGTGAGGTGGACCACTTCTGTCAGTGCTGGGGTCTTGGGTTAGGAGCTTTCCGCGCACTGTACCACTAAAAGTGGCAAGCCTCGAGTTGAATCAAGACCACGTCCAATGGTGTGACTAGAGCGCGCACTACGCTAGGCAAACACAGAGGGTCTGAGTGCATACCGTACGAGGGGAAAGGGGAATGATAAATGTGTGTAAACTCCTGGGGGAAAAGTGCGCTGGTGCTCATGGAGAAGTTTCGACCTAATGTTACGACTGGACGTTGAGTAAGGATCAGGGATACGTACGAGACGAGCAGGAGCGTCGACAAGCACTTGTGCAGCAAGAGCGGAGCAAGGCTCAACGGTCAGGGCTGGAGACAAGATGTATTGAGTAAGTAGGTGTCTACAAGCGAAATACAGCGAGGCTTACCTGGAGATAAGAGGTTAAAACTGAGGTCTCCAGGCAGCAAAGTACAGGTCCTTATATACGTATAGAGGACAATGGGAACCGGGGGACAATGGGTAACTATGGACACGGGTGAACAATGGAAACGAAACAATAGCAACAACGGACAATAAGGAGCTATTGTGCTAGAGAACAAAGGACGAGATACAATGCAATGGAGAACAATACAGTTATCAACCACCCAACGTAACGCCCAATTGAAGTTTTGGCATTTTCTCTGTCAATTCTTGGGCTATTGCCACGATTCTAGCATAAAACAATAGCTATATTACTTCTGAATGTTTGAGAATGGTTTGTGCACTGTGTTTGCATGAACCATGAGCTTTACCACCTGGATTGACGTTTGGGCGCTTAATGTGATATTTTCACCCCAACGTAACACTCCGGCCGCAATCCCAGTGCGCAGCTGTCTCTGTCAAGGAAAGACCTTATTATAGTCTCAAAATAACTGAACTTTCAGTGTGTAAACCTTCGTTTTGAGATATTGTGTTTCCCATGAGGAATCAAGGAAATATTCATGGGTAGTGGATATAGCGTAGAACAGGCAAATCTGCCTGCATTTACAGTGAGATTTCTGAGGTTTGTGGCAACATTGTGGGCCGATATTTTAGATACAGTTGGGTTGCAACACACGGAATATGTTGCAAAAAGAACGGAGAGGAAAGCTTGACACACCATCGAGATATGGGCAAAATGTTACACTGGATGGGGGTGTTACGTCAGCTGGTTGATGACTGTAAGTACGACGTGAGAAGTAGATCGTCCAGAAAAGGAAACTAAGGTGCTGGTGGCAGGCACTGAATGGAATGTTCATGACACTACCCCCTCCTCAAGGCTGAGCTCCAGCGAAGCGATCGTACCAAACTTGATGATTAAACTGAGCTTGTACCGGCCGTGGATTGGTGAGGGATATTGGTTGAACAGCATCAGGGTGCGAGGTGTGGAATTCATCGAGTAGTTCTTTGCAGTGCTTGACATTCTGTACTGGTTCCCAAGTGGCTTCGCTGATATTGTATCCAACCCATTTCACAAGGTATCGGACATATCCGTAGTAGGTCTTGGAGTCGAGGATCTTTTCGACCTCAAACTTGTCATGTCCTTCCACCTCTATGACTGGTGGTTTCGACGGGTTATGGTTGCCAATCTTGTCCTCGTGGTAGGGGATGAGTTTGGAAGCATGGAAGACAGGGTGGACCTTGTTTGTGGCTGGGAGTTGTAGATGAAAATTGACCGGCCCAACTTGATTGACGATTTTGTAGGGCCCATAGTTCTTTGCGGATAACTTTGCTGATGACTGTTTGATCCTGAGGTCCCTTCCTTTGAGGAGGACTTTGTCCCCAACCTTGAATGGCACTTCACTCTTGTGTTTGTCGTAGTACCACTTCATCCGTTCTGTAGCGAGGATTAGGGATGCTTGTGCCTGTTCCCGGGCCTCTGTTTGGTACTGGAAGATGTCCTTGAGGGTCGGGAAACCTAGTTCTCCCTGTACATCTGGGGCCATCTTGGGGTGGTATCCATATTCCACAAAGAAGGGTGATAAGCCGGTAGACTCGTGTGCAGCATTGTTGTAGGAAAACTCGGCAGTGGACAGAAGGGAGGCCCAATTGTCTGGGCGGTGTTTGGTGAAGATCCGTAGGTACTGTTCTAATGACTGGTTGACTCGTTCCGTCTGACCATCGGTTTGGAGGTGATAGGCTGTTGACATAGAGGCTCAGATGCCCAGCTTCCCACAAAACTCCTTGAAGAGCGCACTGGCAAACTGTGTTCCTCGATCTGAAATGATCTGTCGGGGTAGGCCATGATGTTTGAGTATGTGTTTGTAGACAAGCTCTGCCACATCTGAGGCTGAGAAGTGGTCATCACATGCAAAGAAGTGGGCTCGCTTGGTCAACTGGTCTACCACCACTGCGATGGCCGTGTAAACATTGCCGTGTCTGTCACAGGACTCAGGAAGTTGAGTGATGAGGTCAATGCTCCAGATCTCCCATGGCCCAGCTGGGACTTTATTTGGCTGCAGTAGTCCGAAGGGAGGGTTGCGTGAGGCTTTATTACGTTGGCATGTTTCGCACCCCTTGACATACTTCTTGACATCGACTGACATTCCAGGCCACCAGTAGTTGCGGCTGATAAGTTCCTGGGTCTTCCATTGGCCAGGGTGCCCAGCGAGTGTGGTGTCATGGTGGAGTTTGAGCAGCTCCAGTCGTAGTTCCTGGTCCTTTGGGACATAGACCTTTCCCTGATAGAGCAGGAGACCGTTCTTGAAGTTCCATTCTTGCAGTGGCTTTCCAAACTCCCGAGGGCTGCTATTGAGCAGTGCCTTGTAATCCTTGGTCATTGTGTCATCTTCAAGTGCCTTCTTGATCTTGTCCAGTAGTTGCTTGTCGTCAACTTCAGAGGTGTGGGTGGTTTGCATGGCTTTGATGGCAAAAAACTCCGGCTTCAGCAGCATTCAACCATCATTGTTGCTGTTTACCCCCTCCTCATGATCTGGCCTCCTGGACAGAGGGTCGGCACGAAGCATTGTCTTGCCAGATCGGTGTTGTAGGTTGAAGTTGAAACGGGAAAGGAATAAACTCCAGCGAGCTTGGCGACAAGTGAGCTTCTGGGCCTGCCAGAAGTAGGTGAGGTTAAGGTAATCCGACCAGATCTCAACCGGCTCAGGGTGTCCCTCCAGGTAGTGGTGATATTCCTCCAAAGCGCGTATGATGGCCAGTAACTCCTTGTCATAGATCTCATAGTTGCGTTCATGCTCATTCAAGGACTTGGAGTAAAACACTACTGGGTGCCATAGTTTATCTTCACCCAACTGTTCCAGTACTGCCCCTGTGGCAAAGTCAGATGAGTCTGTTTCCAGGCGGAAAGGTGCAGTGTCATTGGGGATTTGGAGGATCGGAGCAGTGGTGAAGGCGGTCTTGAGGCTCTGGAAGGCATTTTCTTGGTCTTCTCCCCACTGCCAAGGTGCGTCCTTGCAGGTGAGAACTGTGAGCAGGTGAGCTATCTTTGAGAAGTCCTTGATGAAACATCAGTAGAAGTTGGCAAGGCCAAGGAATGCTTGTACATGCTTGACTTTGGTTGGCGTTGGCCAGTTCTTTACACCTTCAACCTTGGCTGGGTCCATGGTGATGGAGTCCTTCGAGATGATCAGCCCAAGGAATTCAACCGACTGTTGTTCAAACTTGCACTTCTCAGGCTTAATGAAGAGATTGTTTGCCCGTAGTTTCTGGAGCACTTGTTCTGTGAGTTGCCGGTGGAGTGTGAGTTCATCTGTGAAGATGAGGATATTGTCAATGTAAACTACCACATGTCCCATAGCAATCTCCTCCTTGAGGATCTCATTTGTCATAGCCTGGAAGGTGCTTGGGGCATTGCAAAGACCAAAAGTCATCACCGTTGGCTCGTACAGACCACGGTGAGTGATAAACGCTGCCTTCTCTTCATCTCCTTTCCGTATACAAACATTATTGTACCCACACCTCAGGTCCAGTGAGGTGAAGATTGATGACTGAGATAAACGGTCGATAAGGTCCGGGATCCGTGGTATAGGGAACTTGTCCTTCTTGGTGACAGCATTGAGGGCGCGGTAGTCCTGTACCAGTTGCAGGCTGCCATCCTTTTTCTTGACAAAGAATACAGGAGCAGCAGCTGGGCTCTTTGACCTTTGGATATATCCCTTAGCTTCCTGTTCATTGATCCATCCATCGAGAGAGTTCCGTTCCTGGAGGTTGAGTGGGTAAAGCTTTGCTGGCTTTGGCAGTGTTGCTCCTTCCACAAACTCAATGGGGTGGGCATAGGGCTTGCGAGTTGGCATCCGCTCTGAGGCTGTCTTGGAAAACACGTCACCGTACTGATGATAGTGGGTGGGCACATGATTAGACCAGTAGTCCTTGTCTTGGCTTCCTGGCACTGGTGTTCCTTCCTTCTTCTCCTCAATCCGTGTTCGCAGAGCGCAGGCATCAGGGTCATCAGAAAACTGCATTCAATGTACAAACTGTTCGGCACTGTCCCAGGGCTCGCGGTCTAGCTGACCGTAGGTGTCTCGTGCAAACTCCTCTAGTCGGGGCTCCTCCACCGTCCGGATTTCTTTGTCCTGTACCGAAACTGGGCTGGGTAGACAGGTGTGCGGGCAGCGTGTAAACTTTACTTGACCCGCCTTCCAATCAACTTCTGGGTTGTGTTCCCGGAGGAAAGTCATGCCGACAATGATATCCTCGTTTCCTATATCTGTGACCAGAAAGGACTGCCAACTAGTGTGGTTGTCGATTGTGACAAGACACCGGACATAGTGCGTGATCAGACCCTTCTTGTTCTCCATTGCATCGGCATTGAACACTCGTATCTCTCGTGAGAGGCGTTGTAATTCCAGGCCATGTTCCTGAACAAAACGATAGTGTGCAAAACTCGAATAGGCTCCACAATCTAGGAGCCCTTCTGACTGGATTTCACGTATTCCTTGCCTGAGGGTGAGTTTTAAATCGAGTGACTGTCGCTGTCTGCGTGATGAAGCGAGATATAGATAGTTTGATTTAGGTACAAAAAATGATTCCTCTAGGTGGTTTACGTTACTAGTACATATAGATCGGATGTTACGGCCAGTCCCCCGTTACATCCGCTGGAGAAAATCCTGCTCGTTGGTCTCAACGATCCGTGCAGTGGTTTCCTGGTGCTCTTGCTTGCTCCTGAGTTCAAACTCCTTGAGTGCATTAACAACAAACTCCATTCGGTCCTGGTCTTCGGTCTTGGCTTCTTCCTCGACGGCCCATATCTTGGTTGGTGCAACACCCTTGCCTTTAAAGTCGGGAAGCTCATAGTACCCCTTGTATACCGGGTTGCGACACTTGGTGCCAGACTTGTAAGGGTGTTTGCTGCACCGGAAGCACATCTTCTTGGCTAGCCAGTCCTCTTGTTCCTTGGAGAGCTTCTCCGGCTTGCGCATTGCATCGATGTCCATGGCATCGGGATCTCTGGCAGCTCTTGAAGAGGAGGCGGCCTTGTGGTACTTGTTTCCTCGGTAGTTCATCTCAATTTTGAGCACCCAGTCAAGGAAGTTCTCCCACTTTGTCGGAATAGTAAACGGTGACAAGGAGCGGTGGGTGATCATAGTGGTACGGAGATCACCCTTGCACTAAGTGTCAATACAATGAATGAGCTCCACATCAGAGTAACCAGACTTGATGGCAAAATGGTGGAAGTTCTCTGCAAACAAGGCGAGGGACGAGTGGGACTTAGCACACAGTTCCTCCAAAGATTGTTGAGCGGACTTCTCTGGTGCTAGTTCCCGGTATCCGCTCTTGAGCTGGTCGACGAAACTGGTCCAGGTGCCAAGGTAGGTGTTGTCTGCAGCTTTTTGGGCATAGTCATCCATGTACGACTGGGCTCCTCCTTCCAAGAACAACAAAGCGGTGGTGATCTTGTCATCGTCTGCTGTGATGTTCTGGTACCGGAACCAAATACCGAGTTTCTGGAACCACTGCTCCACCGTAAGATCCGGGGTCTTGCCTTTAAACTTGGGAGGGTCCCTGATTCTAGGCCGGTGGGTGTTGTGCAATGGGGCCATTGCTGGGGCCGTGCGGGTAGGTGCCGTGATCAGGTGAGAAATGAGTGAAGCAACTTGCGTTTTCAGTTCCTTGATCGCCTCAACGAGCATCATAGTGTTGGTGTTGAGGACATCCATCTCCATTTTGAGGACTTCCCTTTCAGCCTTGAGTGTGTCGTTCTCTGTCTCCAAGTCGTAACAGCGGGTTTCCAGGTCATCCAGGTTCCTACAAAGTGTTGCATGGGTGACAAAATTTTCTTGTTGGGTTCGGAGATCATGAATGTCGACAACAGTTGAGTTTCGGTGTTCGTACATTTTGTTTCCTAGCTGGTTGTAGACTTCCACAATATCCTTCCTGAACATGTCGTTGGTTACTGCTAGCAACCAATTGATGTATGAGGCATGGATTTCAAAGTGTGTATCCGATACTCGGATTGCCTCTTCGAGTGTGTTGTACTCTACGCCTTGAAAGGACCAGGTCGTGGGTTCCTGCATTGGTTCAAGGGTCGGTGTTGGTGACGGCGGGCATGTGGGGTGTTGAGATGCTGGCCGGGGGGGGTCATTTCTGTTTCAGGTGGGTTTCCTCCACCGGGTGGGGTGCGTGGTTCATTGGGCCCAAAGGCATCCATTGGGAGAACTTCAAAGCGAGACATGATGTATTCCAAACTCCAGGGTTTGTTGTACCAAAGGGGAGACTACAGGACGATCCAGTCTAAGTACCCAAACTTGTCTAGCTCAACAATTGCGTTCACTACTCTAGGGAAGCGTTGTCCTAAACCCGAAAACTTTATCTTTCCAAACTCCTTGCAGAACCAGTCAATGCTCTGCTGTTGACGGTGGGTCCAGTTGGGTCCGCTGTGGTTGATGTTGTCACTGATCCACTCCAGTTGGTCGCCGACACGTTGGATGGCTAGACAATGGTCGTGTGGAAGGTCGTCGAGTAGCGCCTTGCGGTCGAAGACAGCTTGGAGGCGCTTGAGGACGGCGTGGGCCTTGGTCTCGATGATAGCGAGGTTGTCATTGATGTCGGTGCGGGTGAAAGCTAGAAGTGGTGCAGCAGAGATGCGGCACGCAAGGGGGATAGGTAGTGGTAGGACAGGGATTGGTAGCGTGGGTGTGGGTGCCTGGATGCGGGGTGTGTTGGGCAAAGGTCGGGCGTAGGGGACAGATTGAGGCAGAGCCTTGCGACGAGGGATCAGAGGTGCGTGCTCCCGAAGGCGGTAGCAAAGGCGATCCTCAGCAGAGTCCACAAGTACACAGGATATCTGGTCCTGGACTGGGAGATGGCCGTGCCTCTTGAAGTGGCGACGGGTAAACTCCTGGAGGTCTTGCTCTGCAGAGGGAATGGGGGATGATAAACGTGTATAAAACTCCTGGAGGGAAGAGAGACGGCTGGCTAGTGACTTGGGCACTGAACCAGGGGCCTAGGTGTGAGATTCTGTCTAATGTCACAGCCGAACGACTGTGCCACAAAACAAACAAAAGGGGGGGGCTCACTGATGGAGACACACAGAGGGTGGCAACAGAAGTAGAGGATAGATTGGCCTAGACTAGAAGGCAGAGGATGGCAGGGGCTGTTAAGCTGCCTACAGATGATGGGGGAATGAACAAGAGACAGAATCTAAGGTCTCTGAGCCCACATCACAGCCCTTATATACTATACATGACAGGTGCACAGACCACCTGGCTTCAGGGCAGGCTTGGGTACTGATGGCAGGTGAGCCAGTCCAAAAGGAGAACAAAGAGGTAAGTACTATTACATAATGATGACCAGTGTCCAGGCTGGAGTCCGAAAATGGGTGAACCTGGAGTTAGGGTTGGTGGCTGTGACTGTGGTACCAAATGTGGCGCGAAAAACTGTGACATGTAGCTCCACTATCAACCATAGCTACAGTATCCTTATATCGCTGCTTGCTGAATAACCGTATAGGAATATGAAAGTGTTGTCCATCATGATTTACTTAGTACACAAAGGACGAACCCAGCACTGAAAAACGACTATTGAGGCTCAAGCTGGCACACGCAGCATCTAGTGCGGCTCAAATCAGAAACCCTCCTCCTTGGCTATGGTGTGAGGGCGGCCATCCACTTGCCAAGCATCTTGATTTGTGCTTTCAGGACCTCTTTCTCAAGTGCCTTGAGCCAAGCTTTTAGGTTACTCAGCTCGGCCACATGCGTGAATGAAGGGATCGCCATCAGCGGAGTGATGAGGGTGGTGGGATGGAAAAAGGATAGGGGGTCTCGTTTCCTATCCCAGGAACGGGGACGGCAGGTGCACGATCCAACACTGTCTGCTCAGCTTCCTCGGCCTATTGCTGTGTCTTAACCTCAAGGGACACAGGCCCAGGGGTGTCCTGCCTTGGCTTCGTTTTGCCGCCTTTCTCTAGCCTCCCACGCCATGAGGCGGACCACTTCTGTCAGTGCCGGGGTCTCGGGTTAGGAGCTTTCCATGCACTGTACCACTTGAAAGTGGCAAGCCTCGAGTTGAATCAAGACCACGTCCAATGGTGTGAGACTAGAGCATGTACTACGCTAGGCCAACACAGAGGATCAAAAGTGCGTACCGTACGAGAAGGAAAGGGGAAAGGGTTGTGGGTACGCTGGTGCTTGTGAAGCAGTTTCGACCTAATGTTACGACTGGCCATCGAGTAAGGACCAGGGAGACTTATGAGACGAGCAAGGGCATCAATAAGCGCTTGTTGCAGCGAGAGTGGAGCAGGGCTCAACGGTCAGGGGCTGGAGACGAGATGTATTGAGCGAAGTATCTAACAAGCAAAATACAGCGAGGCTTACCTGGAGACAAGAGGTCGAAACTGAGGTCTCCAGACAGTGAAGTATAGGTGCTTACATATGTACAGAGGACAATGGGAAACCGGGACAATGGGTGACTGTGGTTATGAGAGAATGATAGGAACACAACAATAGCGATGATGGACAATAAAGGAGCTATTGTGCTAATAAACAAAGAACAAGATACAATGCAATGGAGAACAATAAGTGCGATGTAAAGGGTGGATCGTCCGGAAAAGGAAACTAAGACGCTGAGTGTAGGCGCCAATGAGCCGTTTGTAACACGCACGTGTGACTTCTTTATCGCTTACTCATGCACTCCCTCTTGTAGTATATAAGGACTGCATTCTCTGCTCCCTGCTCTTCAGTTGTTCACTCGCTGACTGAAGAGTAAGCACTATATATACCTCTCTCTTACTTGTGGTTACCGACTTTACCTTAGTCTCCTTGCGTTTGACTTACAGGTACTTGGTAACATACAATCAAGTCGTTCACTCACTGACTCTAAGATCTCCTTGCGTTTGACTTACAGTCGGAACTCTTGCCCCCCCCCACAGCCTCGAGTTCATCACAATGCAACGGAGAACAATAAGTGTGACGTGAGAAGTAGATTGTCCGGAAAAGGAAACTAAGATGCTGGTAGCAGGCGCCAAATGAAGCATTCATGACATCGTCAAACACCATATATACATCATCAGTTTATATAGAAGTAACACCAGCATCTGAGCCCACTTTTCTCCAAGTCTAGCAAAAAGAGGGGATATATTGACCCTATACTCCTACTCCTTGTAGATATGAGGTCTTGTGGCCCTAATTAGTAGTCAAAAGGTGTCTGCTCGGAATATGGCTGTGCTGGGGCAAGATTGATGATTGAGGGTCCAATTCTGACAATAGACCAGTGCATTGTTTTGTTTTTATTTTGGCTACCATCCAGGTGCTAGCTTGATTATTGTTAGAGCATGCCTCTCATGCTTGCTTTTTGGGTGTGAATGAGGGTCAATTGAGCCTTTGTCCATTTAGTTGTCCATTCTATTCCATGCCTGCTGCTGAATATTATAGCATCCTTGCGCTAAGATTTCAGCTAACCCGTTCTAAATAGTATATAGATAGAGGTGCTTTGCGGATATGGGGTTTCCTACCCCTACCCCTACCCCTAACCCTAACCCTAACCCTAATTTCTAGGGCATCTGAGATGCACACATATAATAGTACCAGCCAAGCTTGATATTGCGCCCTTTTTGGCGTAGCTGGTTCAGTGGCTGGTCTGTTCCTAACGACGCAATATCAGTTGCTGCCTTAAGAGACCCTCCTGGCCCTAACCCTTTAGTGGGCATCAGACAGGATGTAGGCATCTTACTTAATATTGGCGCCTAAATGAAGCGGAACAAAACGATGGATGGCATACTGACGACCTCAACAAAGTCACGCCCCAAAAAGGCGACCAAGCATCGATCAATCAAATGAGAGGAAACAAACCTGCAAACCGAATCTTTTTTAGCTTCGACGATTTAGTTTATTTTGCACGAATTAAGATGGACAGAGATGCAGGTGAATTATTGAAGTTGAGGACGTCGCAAAGCCGCCGAGGGAGGCGATCGATCGAATGCGTGGCCCGGCGCCCAAAAAGGCAATTAAGCGCCCTAGAAGAGGCAATAGCGAGTTTTTTTATTTTGCAAACATCTCAGCCGTTGAGGACCCCTGCGATGCGCGCTCGCCGCATTCGGGGAACCCTTTCTTGGCTCTAAGTTCTGATGGATTTCAGATCAGATCGCACGATTTCATCACATCACATGACCTGCTCTGGGTCATGTGACCCCCCCCCCTCTCTCTCTCTCTCAAGGTGAAGAGAGAGAGAGAGAGAGAGAGAGAGAGAGAGAGAGAGAGAGAGAGAGAGGTACGAGGCTCCAGGGCGCGAGGTCCGGTGTGCGCTCAAAATGCGGCAGATTTTCATGAGAATGGGACCGTCGCGACGGCGGCGGCGGCGGCTTTCCGATGGGCCCCTTCCCACGCCAAGGGGCCCGCTTTGGGGCGGAGATGGGCGGAACCTAGGCCCTTGGGCCCGGGATTAGGCGAATAGGGCAGGATACATGTACCCCACCCTTGTGATAGCATTTAGAAGAGAATATATATATACATTTCAATCCAAAAATTAAGGAAAGGCAGTGCTGCTTAAGATGCTTCTGGTGCTCTATGCATAAAACCAGTCTAACCATGCCTCCTAGGCCTTGTGTGATGGCTAAAATGGGTACCCATACTCCCTGTTGTATTGCAAACATAATGTATACATACGATTTGCCTCATTATAAGCTAGGGCCGTTTTCCGCCATGTGCTCCTCCTGCCCATGAACATCGTAACCCTCTCCCAGCTGCAGATTTTGTCTGGTGGTCTTCAAACTGTTCATTTATGTAATTGTAGTGTGCCTCCACTCATTCAGCATAATTTGGATGCACCATGAAATGTGCACCCTGGTACCATAGAGCACACCTCGTCCTCCCCCTTTGGAGCAGCATATCTCCAAAACCGGTCCGCCAATTCGCCTCAAACTTTTACATATATCTTGTAAAAGCATCCTCAACCTGTTCCCCAACTGGGGGGCCAAGCCCTTGGTTTTCATTTAGTGACCCCTTATAAAAGGCCTGTTAAGATTACATAAGAACTGTACAGTAGCATACACGGTGCACAGTCGAGCTGTGCGTGATTATCATAGACGAGGCTATGAGTAATCTGGCATGTGTGACAACTGGCGCTATGGCAGTGTCACAGCCTAGCGGCTATGTTGGCTGCCAGCGCTTGGCAGTGCCGCGCTCAACACATTCCACATGACAATACATCCTGTCCTTTCATATACAATATACATCTTTATCCTATACAATACTTATACCATATTCTGGCGCAAAGGCACACCCCTGTGCATTCACGCCAATCTGTAGATGGATACACCCACCTCCTGGGTTCATACAAAGGCATCCTCCAGTTTCAGCAGCAGCGCACACGCACGTCAAGTGCCTGTGCGCGTTTTGCCTCCCCACACCAGCCGTACCACATCGAAATTAAACATCCTTTTGTGTTGTCCTCAACCTCGTTCAGTATGTCCGCAAACGCACAGACACTGCCTCTGCGCTGTCAGTGACGTGTTTTGCACACTGTATAATCCTGCGCAGACGCAGGGCCTGTGCGTGCGCGCGGAAATTAGCCCTCAACCTATGCCAAACCTAAGGATAACCCGAAGGGTCACTACTTTGTACCTCTGTAATATTTCTGTAGATGCTCCGTGATAGCAGGTGCCCTGCGTTCTCGCAGGTTTTCGGGATTTGTGTGGCCATAACCTGGGTCTAACCATAATCCCCCCCAACTTTGCACCCTTTAAATAGATCCAGCCACATGGGCACGTGCTGTCGTCCGAGCAGCGAAGCTTTACAACGTGTCCTTCACGGGTCCCGTGGAACGTACCACCAGGCCGTCGCGCGGGAACTCAACGTTTCGTTCGTCGCAAGTCTATGCTTTCGTCTTCGCTCTTGGCGGTCCGTCTCTCGGTAGCATAGCTTCTCTGTCTCCGGTCGTGGTTCGCAAACGTACAGTGTGACATCACCGCTACTAAGCTGGTCATTACGAAGTGAGTCCTATCCCGCCTTCTCCGCTCTAGACTTCTCATCATCACTACATGGACGCGGTTCATCCCCGAGCACCAGTGTCTCCCTGGTCCTCCAGTCCATCACTCCAGTGCGGCTCCAAGCGGTCCAGTAACACCTTTCTTCCGTCGTACACAGCCTTCAAGTCCCCACGAGTACGCTGTCCAAAAATGTCGCACACGTACAGAGGCGACTTGGTATCCGGTGCGCACTCAGGAGTTGCTAATGCCAGTGACAGCTGTGTTTGCGCGTTGCGGTATTTTGTTGCAGCTTGAATTGACATATTGCTATCCAGGGATGTTGGCGCATTTGGAGGCCTATTCAAGGTCCTGGGTAGGACGCCCAGGAAGAAGTCGGGTTTTGCTTCGGATCTGAGCTCTGCCATCGTGCCGTAGTTGTCAGATCACTACACGCTCTCATGTGCCCACCACTCCAGACTTGTATGCCAGCGGTGTTCTATCACGCGCCGACGTGGTCGTTTTGTTCTGGGCGGCAGGAACAGATCACGCCCCTGGAGAACAAGTTCAACAGAAGCACGGAGAACAGAACACAACAAGGCAACAATCCAATTCCCTGACAGAGTGCAACTGGCCCGAGAGTCTCGAATTTCATACAGTCGGAACGTTGATGCCCCTCTGCTCTAATACCCAGCGCACACCCCAACTGTCGTTGCCCATCAGTACGGTCTCCCGCCAAGAGTCCTCATCCTCATCCTCCTCCCTAACTCTCCCCTGACCGAAGTCGATAACGACCACACGCGTAGGTCGCTCGCGGGGAGTAAACAGAATGTTGTTCCAATTCACGTCCACGTGTATCACGCCGTACGACGCGAAGCTGTCGACAACCCGCAGGAGCGTGGCGCACAGCTCGGGCTCGACCACGTCCACCGACACGTCGGCCAGGCTGACGGCGTCCGGGATGTACTCGATGACCACCGCAGGCGGCTGGATGGCACGCTCCTCAGGAGGTAGGACGGTACCGGCGAGGAGGAAGCGCGGGATCGCGGAGCCCTGGAGGGGCCCCAGCCGATTGTATACCTCCCGCTCGGACTTGAAGAAGTCGGCGGAGAGGAGGCGGAAGTACTTCTCCCAGAGGGCGGCGCGTGCAGCTCGGCCCTCAGCATCCTCGGGCTCGTCCTTGTAGAGGTCGCGCCTGTTGAAGGGGTCGTCCATGAGGGCGTTCGCTGCTCTCTCCGCTTCGAGGCTCCACGGACGGGCCGCGCGATGAGGTGTGTCCACGAGCCTCTCGTCGAGGAAGCGGGAGTCGTATATTTTGACGACGACGGGATCGGGACCGAGCTGGGGAGAGCGGGCGAGGAGGACGACGGCCTTTGTGAATGGTGCGAAAGGTCTGTCGACGGTGAAGGTAAGCGTGCGATCTGGGGTTTGGATGGAGACCGTCTGGCCAGGGAAGAATATAGGGCTCGCCTCCATAGCTGATTCTGTGGTAGTAGTTTGAACCAAGTTCTCGTTCTCTTCAAGGTAAAGCAAATGGGAGCGAGTCACGAGACCGGGCGGGGCGTGATGTAGACCAGAGGGTGTGTCGAAAACGCGCGACGGGAAGAGGGAGCGATGTGCGAGTTCTCGCAGTATCGGCGTCCGGCGTGTTCGAGGACAAGTGGGATGGCTTAGGGAGTGTGAGACTCAGGGGCGAGACGACCATAACTGCTGGGGAGCGGGCCGGGCGAGGCCGTGGTCATTTGGCCGTGTCCTTGTCTACGCTACTTGCGCCAGTTCCTCTCAGGCCGTCGGTAAGCTCTCGTTCCATCATTGGCAGAATGGAGAGACCTACGAAACATCTCGCTTCTCCTCGCCACGGGCGCGATGTACGCTGGGACGACTCTCTCAGACTCCTTCCCGCATCAGATGTGCAATCTCTCCCGCGCCCCTGGCCACAACTCGGACCGCCGACGGTGTCCCTGACAGCATCTCAGAGCTCTGCTACAGCTGCTTGTCCTCGAACACGCCGGGCGTCGATCCGCACATCGCTCCCTCAAGTTCCCATCGCACGTTTGAGTCGACGCGCCCTCTTGCAGTGCCGGCTGTTGGGCTCGTTTCTCGACTCGGACGCGTCTCCGCTCCCGTCTCCGACCTCGTCCAGCCCATTATCAACGCGTAGAGCACCACTTCCCTCTCACGTATTCCGAACCGCTGCCGACGTGACGCTTGCCGTTCGCACAACAGACATCCATATCGATATCACGCCTGGCCCAGTCTCGTGACTCGTTGTCTTCGAACGAGTTGGTTCAAACTACCACCGAATCCGCCATGGAGGCGAGCCCTATATTCTTCCCCGGCCAGACGGTCTCCATCCAAACCCCAGATCGCACGCTTACCTTCACCGTCGACAGACCTTTCGCACCATTCACAAAGGCCGTCGTCCTCCTCGCCCGCTCTCCCCAGATCGGTCCCGATCCCGTCGTCGTCAAAATATACGATCCCCGCTTCCTCGACGAGAGGCTCATGGACACTCCCTATCACCCCGTCCGTCCGTGGAGCCTCGAAGCGGAGAGAGCAGCGGGCACCCTCATGGACGACCCCTTCGAGAGAGTCGACCTCTACAAGGACAAACCCGAGGATGCTGAGGGCCGAGCTGCGCGCGCCGCCCTCTGGGAGAAGTACTTCCGCATCTGCTCCACCGACTCTTTCACATCCGAGCGGGAGGTATACGATCGGTTGGGGCCCCTCCAGGGCTCCACGATCCCGCGCTTCCTCCTCGCCGGTACCGTCCTGCCGCCTGACGAGCGTGCCATCCAGCCGCCTGCGGTGGTCATCGAGTACATCCCGGACGCCGTCAGCCTGGCCGACGTGCCGGTGGACGTGGTGGAGCCTGAGCTGTGCGCCACGCTCCTGCGGGTTGTCGACAGCTTCGCGTCGTACGGCGTGATACACTGGGACGTGCATATGAACAATATCCTGTTTGCTCCCCGCGAGCGGCCCACGCGTGTGGCGGTTATCGATTTCGGTTGCGGGGAAGTTAGGGAGGAGGATCAGGATGAGGATGCTTGGCGGCAGCGCATAGTGTTTTCCAACGAGAGTCGGCATGTGCGCTCACTGTTAGAGCAGAGGGGCATCAGCGCTCCGACTGTATGAATTTCGAGACTCCATTTGGACATCTGTCAGGGGGTTGGATTGTTTTTTTGTTGCGTTCTATTCTCATGATCACTGCTTCTGTTGAACTTGTTCTCCAGCAGCGCGATCTGTTTCTGCTGCCTACAGCAAAACAACAGCGTGGGCGCATGGTAGACACTGGCCCCATAGACGTTTGGAAAAATGTGGGTGCATGAGAGCGTGTGATATGACAACTATGGCGCAATAATGTAAGAGCTTGCACTTCACCAATACCACTCCAAATCCGTGTCCGATTCCCCACGTCCTTGCTGTCACCTTGCCCTCGGAAGCCCTCCGGAGCGGTCCTCAGGGAACAAAGATAACATGTTGTGGTTTGGGCGGTGGGGAACCTGATGCGCTCGCCCGCTGGGAGTATCCGCCGTACTATCGGATGGACATCGTACCCGTGCATACTGTGGTAAGGCAGATTTTGTATTTATATGCTGAAGTCGTCGACAAGGCACCCCGCACATTTGCGACTTGAGTTTCCTGCACTACTACCCCGAACCTCTCCTCTGTGCAACGTCGCTTAGTCGTATTCCAACACAGCACTACCCCAGAATGTCCTATCGCCTCAACGGACGTGTTTCCGCCCACCCCTTTCGCATTCGCATCGCGTGAATGCATGCTCGTGCTCGTGTGGAACATGCGCAACGTACAGAGTGGTGACCGGATTCGGGTGCTCAGCGCAGCGGCCGACGGCCACGAAGCCAACAACCCCGGCACCGGGGTCCTCCCGTACGAATGGTACGCGCAATGGTCGGCTGTTCGCGGCTGCAAGACCGCCCAGATGGTGGGATTCAAGCTCGCGTACAGGCAGGACTCGCACGGGGACAGGCTCTTGCATATCGGCCTCTGCCAGTACACCGGGAAGACGATGCACCCGCCGCCCGTCGTGGAAGCATGCTTTGCCCAGGAGCCAACCACGAGGGACCTCATCACTGCCTTGAGAGAGGCGATCAGGTTGGCAGCTTAGAGTGAGTACATACGTTCGTCTTCCCATGAGTTTGCGTCAGACAGTAGAATCTCGCATGACGCACCATCGTCCATTACAGGATCCGGAGTCGTCGCGATGTGTGCAGCAGCACTGTTTCTCAGCGCAGAGTATTAGGGAAACGTACATGTACAATAGCGTGTTCGAGGCGGTTCCATAGCGATTGGCGGCAGCGATTTCAACAGTTCGAGCAGCCTCACGTCAGGAAATACTTAGACTTGGGAACAAGTCCCAGTCTAAGTCGCGCTACCGTGTGCAAAGCATCCTGTCAGCCACTGAGTGGGGTGGATTGAACGAGGAATCAGAATCCGACACACCTATCCAGACTTTGAAGCGGACGCAGCTCAACCTCGGAGCGATATTTCTCTAGTCAACGTTGGGTAGTGTCGCCTATTCCCGTTTATACGCCATCCGTACACGCTTCTACCGATCGTCTTCCAACTGCCGTGCGTCCCAGGTTGCCTTTCCTATACGAAATACCGCCGGCGTAGACGAGAAAGCGGAATTATACGCTGTACAGTTCCCAGTACCGTGTTCCTCTTTCCGTAGCGCGAGTACCTCATAATGTGGGGGGACATCGAATCAGTATCACGCCTGGGTGGAGAACGTCTGGTGGAGGTCGGGGAGGTAATTCCAAGCGGTCCGACAAGGGATCGACGTCGACAGACAGTGTCAGATTAACAAGTGGGCTGAGAGAGTCGTAAAATCAACCGTAGAGCGCGGCGGGCACTTACACTTCCAAAAGATACTGCTGCTTCCGGAGGTGCGGACTGCAATTTCCAGGAGCCTCCGAGAGGAAGCTTCGGAATTAGATGGGATCGCCGCTCGCGATGAGCTGTGTGCTGCATTCACGCCAGGATGGTCGCAGCGAAGGAAGCCTATGCCCAGCATAGGCCTGGATTGCTTGCTGTCGTCAAGCTTCCATTGCTGGGGAAAGTGTGCCATCAGTATAGATAGCCTGAGACCAGACGGACACTCACCGATTTGATAGCGTACGGGACGCACCGGATGCGGGCCTTCGAGCCAGTAGACTCCGAGTCAATACTTATGCCTCAGATGTCACTACATATAACCGTGGCGTTCGTCAGGACTGGGGGGCCGGGGGGTGTACCCAAAAGTTGGACGCTAATGCCCCTCTGCTCTAACACACAGCCAGCGCACATGCCAACTTTCCTTGTCAAACACTACGCGCTGCCGCCAAGAGTCCTCATCGTCCCCCCTAGCTTCCTCGCAACCGAAGTTGATGACCACCACGCGCGTAGGCCGCTCGTGGCGAGTAAACAAGACTTTGTTCCAATTCACATCCCAGCGTATCACGCCATGCGACGGGAAGCTGTCGACAACGCGCAGGAGCGTGGCGCACAGCTCGGGCTCGACCAGCGCCATTCGACTTACCACGCATTTGTTCGTCTCCGAAACTTATTTCCAGACAATCCGTGATGATCGTCACCGCGCGTCGAAGCCTCCATGACAGTAGCTATGCCTGCATTCTAGATTTCTTTTGTCAGTCTTATCTTGGCAAGCTATTAAAAAGCACCACGCTGACCTCCTCTTCGTCCGACAGAACGAGGTCCTCCTTCTCAATGATCGTCTCGGCAATCTCGTCCTACTAGGCTGGGAGTCGCGCCAGGCCGGAGCAACATAACGCCACTCATATACCTTTCGAGGCCTATGCAGGTCATGTTCGGGGTTCGGCGACATCGAAAGGGTCGCCGACGCATAGGTGAGTGAGGAGTTGGTGCAGGGGGCTTCAGGGAAGACGGCGACTTACTCTGAGAAGAGCGACACGCGACGGTGCATGACGTGAGATCCAAAGCTGCATTAAATCTGGTTAATCAGGCGGAATGCGTAGATAAGCTTGAGGGACAGCTTCTGGCGCAGAATGGGCTTCGTGTGTCGGGCGTCCTCAGCGTAGCGTCCGGCCTGGACAGGCCGTAGGGGTCGTCGAGGATGATCAATCGGGTTAGAGCATTGAATATCGCAGGTGAAGGTTCTGCCAGGAACAAAAGAGCAGTCGTCAACGTATCAGTTGTTTTTCTGTGCACATTGGTTGGGGCTACGAACGAACCTGCATCAAAAACAACAGGTACACACAACACTGAAGGATCGTTTTGGGTGCGGGTGTGACGCCGTCGGACTCGGCTTTCTCGGTGTTTCTAGGGTATACGCGAGGTAAGGACGAAATTCTTCAATGCAAACGGGTCACCAGAAACAGCTCTTGACGTACTGGCAATACATGGACCACTGGGGGGTCGACCTCGAGGACGAAGACAGGCGTGCCTTGAACCCACCGGAGAGAGCGATCACGGCCTGAATGCCAGCCATGGTGGGGTATATGCGCGGGTCATTGTATGGCTGGCCGGTGCAAGGACAAGTGAGAACAGTCTGATATAAGGTGAAGATGCAGAGTGGGAGAGAAGTGCAGCTGAGAGCAGAGAGAGAAATCGGAATCGGGCTGGCTGAGGACCGGTAGCGCTAAACCGGGCCGGAGGCTGATGAGAGCGTCTGTTGTCAGCGGCGTTGTGTTTCAGGCTCGCTCGTCGGACACGACCGCCTGCCCGTTGTTTTCGCCCATCATCCATGACTTTCTCTTCCTGCACTCTTCTCTCACCCCCGCATTGATTTTATTCCACATCCACATCGATCCCCATCGCTGTCCATGAGTGTACTAGCACTTCCACCTCCTCGGCGAGGTATGGCCTCCACGTCGCACCTTCTGTTCATCATTTACTGACTTCTGCGCAGAGTCAACCGAGAACTGGGATGAGGACTTTGAGTTCAGCAGACCAACTTCGTCTGCCTCTCCCAACCCCGACGATATCCAGTCTGACACCCGTACACGCGTCCCGCCTCTCCCGCCCAAGGACCCCTCAACGCCGCTATCCAAACCTGCGAAAAGCACCCTCAACAACTGGGCAGAACCTGGCCCGTCCACTCCTTTGAAACGCCTCCACCACCCCGAGAACTGGGACGACGATTTTCAAGACACCGACTCCCCAAGGCCCTCCGCCCGCCGATCATCCCAGTCCCAAGCACCGCCTAATGGCACATCACGTAGTCCTCCCGGCTCTACATCTCCCGTAGAGAATTGGGACGAGGATTTTGAGGACCACGCCCGCACCGGCGCGTCTCCTCGACACAGGACGCCACGCAAGAGGGGGTCCTGGGGCTCCTCGGATGACGAGGACGAGTCCACCTTCGCTGACCGTGAAGACGATCGGACCGTCACCACCCGATCCAGAGGTGTGCCATTTCATATTCCTATTGACACCCCCCCTCCTGTACCTCCCCTTCCTTCTCCCTTTCCCCGCTCTCCCACCGCCTCCGTCTTCTCCGTACCCGTCTCTTCGACCGGACGCGAGTCCAGCGCCGGATACTCGTACTCCTCGCATGCCCATCTTCCCCTTCGGCCGACCGTCTCAGGCGGAAACTCCGCCGCTGTCGCAGCCCGCCTTGCCCTTCTCCCGCCCAGTCCCCCGATCCACCGCGAACGAAGGCGCCTCCGCAAGAAGTCACGGCCTCCCCCCAATTTCGAGGAGGGTATATTCGAACTCGACGACCGCACCGAGTTCCCAGAGCCCTCGCGTCCGTCCACACCAGACAATTCGAATAGAGGCCGCGATCCGCCTACGACCTCACTCGACGACCCACCGCCCGAAGTCGGCAACACGTCCACAGGGAAGACCCCGCTCCTGTCGCGTATCGGCTCCGTCGGGAAGAAGTGGGGCGCGGCGCGCAGGAAACGGGCAAGCACCGGTCCTGCCGAGGTGGCACTGAAGGAGCGCGACGAGCCCCCGCGCGATCGGTATGCGGACAGCGAGGGATCCCGCCCGACGAGCTTCATTGCATCTAGCTCCCCCGGCCACGGCAGCAGTGGGCCCAAGTCGTGGTTTTTTCGCGGTGGTGGCGGCGGTCAGGGGCCAGGCTCACCACCGCAAGACGCGCCGTTGAAACATGAACGGAGCGTCGAGCGGCTCCTGCACCTCATGGGCGTCGATCGCGACCGCGACCGTGAGCCGGGCTCGCCGTCGCCGCGGAAGAGGAGGAGCCGGGGAGCGTATGGGAAGGAGGGAACCGATTCGACGTTGCCGAAGGACTTGGAGGAGGCGGTGGATGGGTGCGCCGTCCCGACGTCAACGCTCTTGTTTGGCGGGACGCCGCGCAGGCCGACATCTATGCATGTCTCTGTCACAGCGTCGTCCTCGGGCTCGAGCTGGAGCATGCGTCCGCCCGGACCGCGACATGTGTCCTATGGGGACGGGCGCCACCGGCGACCAACGACCCCGAGCAGTCGCGCGAGCTCGAAGCATCGGTCCGCGTCCGCCAGCGTCGAGGACGTTCACCGCGCAAAGAAGAGCTCCACTACGACACGCGAGACGTTCGACCTGCAATCAAGCGACGCGCATAGTACCGCGCCTCACGAGAAGCCCCACGCGGAGGAGGAGAAGGGAGGTCGTCGGTTCATGGGTGGGATGCGGCGGATCAGTTTGGTAGGGAGCAAGCAGAAGAGGCGGAAGAGTGTTGTTCAGGATGACGGGAAGAAGGTGAAGCGGCCCGAAATCGCGTCGTCTACGCATGACGGAGCAGAGAAGGTGAAGCATCCTGGTCCAGCATCATCTACACACGACGACACGGACGCCACTCACGACAACACCACACCTCGTCCCCCCTCGCGCGTCGTCCGAAGCTCTCATGACGTTCCCCTTCTTCCTCCCATTGAACTTCAGCCTCCGTCGCCACCTCGCCCCGCGGGCGAGCGAAGACCTCCACGATTACGTCCTGTGACCCCGCCGCGGACATCGCTCGAACATACGCTTGAGCCATCACAATCGCATCCGTCATTCGGCTCCCGATCCCCTCAAGCTAGCTCTGCCGCCTCCCGAGAAACCACGCTCCCGGCTATCCCATCTCCGCTCCCGTCTCCCACCCGACCAAAGCCGTCGACGTCTCCCGTCCAGACTGCGTCTCTTGGACGGACGGCTCTGCCGCCCAAAGAACGTGATGCCCCGAGCGGTGCCGCCGTCCCCCGACGGAACTCATTAGGTGATCTGAAGATTCCAGCACGGATCAGCCAAGCGCAGGTCGGCCTGAAGCGCGACTTAAGCATGGTTCGAGACTTTGCGACCAGTGTCGAGCGTAAGTGTCCGATTTTCCAGTAAAGAGACCATATTGCTAACTATAGGAACAGAGCTGAAACAACTTCAGGCTGCATACATTACCTTGGCCAGCCAAATCCGGACGATCATGCATGACCCACATGAGTCGCATTCCCGGCCGGTTTCTCCCAGTTTTATCCATTTCCCCAAGCCCCCGACGCGATCCCGCGCTCACACGAACCCGACGACGAACCATCACCCAAGTCGTTCACAGCTGAACGCTGCGTTCCTCAACATCGAGGCCAAATACCGGCTCACTTGGGAATGCGCCGAGCTGTTGATCGACTTGGGTGGCGGTGCGCCAAACCAAGAACTGACTCTAACTTCGCCGCCACCGTCGTCGAGCCACTCCGTGCCGGCGGTTCATACTGTGCCAGATGGTCGCAAGAGTCGCGAACGCGCGATCACTTTGGCGGGCGATGAGCAGAAACCTACCTTTGATCCCTCGACTCACGGAGCTGCGTCGCCCCCTCTCGCAAGTCCGCCTCCGTCTCAGTGGCGCGCATCGACGGGGCGACACGATCTCAGCCATCGGCAACTTCTGTTGCTGCGCGAGATGTTGAACAACCCTAACCCATCCGCTACGATGTCGCTGGAACCAGGCATTCCGGAAGAGGAGGTCAACCGCAGCTGGCGGTGGGGCGACGCTATGCACAGCACGATTACGCTCCCGAGCGAAGAGTCGGGTGCCTCCGGAGCCCAACCGTCTCCGACGAAGAAGCGGAGGACGGGCCGACTAGGGATGCGGGGCTTGCGCGATATGCTCAAGTCGCTCAAGAAGAACTACACTGACCACGCCCAGCATCCACCCATCCCTCCGTCGACTCCGTCGATTTCCGCGAGTACGGATTCCTCCCTGAATCTTCCACGTGAGTCACATACTCTTTCACTCATCCAAGGTCGGCGTACGAAGAGCAGCACAGGTCCCGAATCGGTGGCTTCGCGTCACCGCGATATCCATCCCAACTCTCCGTACGGCACAACGCCGGCGCTGTCGCACAAGTCCTCCCCTCGTCGTCCTTCTCTCGCGTCCATCTTCCGCTTGGGCCAGAAGTCCAAGCCTACCACAGCGGGCCAGTCCGTTGACGATTTGTCGAACCAGGCTGGGCTTCCGAGCAGTAGCTCCGGCCACGCAAGCCGCAGCGGTACGAGCCTTGGCGACGAGGAAGAGTGGCACCGTGTCGAGTGCGCATCTGATCTCGACCACGCCGCGCGCTCCCTCGGCATATCATCTGACGGCACGGTCACAGTGCGAGGAAAGAAGGGAAGGTCGCCATACCTCTTCCAACGCCCGTTAGATCCAGATACCGGTCGTCGCGCCCCTGACGGCTCTCAGTCATCCCTTTGGGGTCCGATGGGCGAGTCGCCCCAAAAACCGTCTGCGATACCCCCTTCCGTCCTTCAATCATATTCCCGCTCCATCAAGCTCTCCGACGTCCACGAGGTCGACTCCGATGCGGGCGAAGGAGCGCGTCCCAAGTCGGCTGTAAGCAAGAACCGGCAGTCCGCTCCAAGTCCAAGTTCTCGACGCCCACCTTCACGCGGGCGCAAGAATCCGACAGGCTCTGTTCGCTCTGCTCCTCCTCAGGCGTTGGGGAACCCAAGCCCGAACCTCGCCTCGGGACCGTTGCCTGACGCCAAGCTCGCGATGGCCCCCGAGAACATCAAGCCGCTGTTGGGGAACGCGCGGGAAGTGCATGTACGCTGCTCGGACTGCATTGCTGAGCTGGAGGCGTTGCTCGGGAGCAGCGCGGGTATCGTTGTATAGCGATAAGTTAAATGGTAAGTTTTGTCGTTCGGCGGTGGTTTGGCCTAACGGTTCGCATTCACTCCCATGATTTTTGGACACTTTACGATCAATGCTTCGTCTACGTTTTCCCCAACTCGTACTTATGTCGCTGATGTTGATGTGCTGCTTTCGCTCGCATTCACGTTTCTACGCTATCACGCTGTTTTGTCACGATTGCCATGTAATTCATGTATCTACATTCACGAACACATACTTGATAGAACCCCCTCATCATCCCCAGCTCGGCGGGGGAATGGGCTTTTTATCCGCGGCCCCGCGCGTGGACCCCTGTCGACAAATGTCGACCAGGTCTGTCAGTTCAATACTAAGCTGTGAGAGTCTATCTTTTGTCCTTCTCCAGCTTGCACTCACTTGAAACCTTCTCCCTCGCTGCCACCTCCATCTATTCCACACCATTCGCTTCGAGCCAACTCAGTGGAATAGCAGACAGCCAAATGACTGCGGCCTCGCCCGGCCCGCTCTCAGCACCGCCTCAGCAGGCTAATTTTCTCAAGTTGTTCAACTGCTACTCCTCTCCCCCGGTCTCACACTGACAGTGTCACGGACAGCATCTCCTCGGCAGGCCTAAGCCATCCCACGGCCAGACGGTCTCCATCCAAACCCCAGATCGCACGCTTACCCTCACCGTCGACAGACCTTTCACACCATTCACAAAGGCCGTCGTCCTCCTCGCCCGGCGCTCTCCCCAGCTCGGTCCCGATCCCGTCGTCGTCAAAATATACGACCCCCGCTTCCTCTACGAGAGGCTCTTGGACACTCCCCATCTCGCCGCCCGTACGTGGAGCCTCGAAGCGGAGAGAGCAGCGAACGCCCTTATGGACGACCCCTTCGACAGTCTCGACCTCTACAAGGACGAGCCCGAGGATGCTGAGGGTCGAGCTACGCGCGCTGCGCTCTGGGAGAAGTACTTCCGCCTCCTCTCCACCGCGCTTCCTCCTCGCCGGTACCGTCCTGCCGCCTGAGGAGCGTGCCATCCAGCCGCCTGCGGTCGTCATCGAGTACATCCCGGACGCCGTCAGCCTGGCTGACGTGCCGGTGGACGTGGTCGAGCCTGAGCTGTGCGCCACGCTCCTGCGGGTTATCGACAGCTTCGCGTCGTACGGCGTGATACACGCGGACGTGAATTGGAAAAATGTATTGTTTACTCCCCGCGAGCGGCCTACGCGTGTGGTCGTTATCGACTTCGGTTTAGGGGGAGTTAGGGAGGAGGATCAAGATGAGGACTCTTGGCGGCAAACCGTACTGTACAGCACCGACAGTTGGGGTGTGCGCTGGGTATTAGAGCAGAGGGGCATTAGCGTTCCGACTGTATGAAATTCGAGACCCCAGTTGTATGGGCAGATTTTGTATTTATGTGCCAGTGCTGGACACGTCGACGATGTACTACTGTACTAGTTACCATATTGCATTTTTTTTTCGAAGCAGAGGAGTAGGACGGTCACGACAGGTGAGCATACGTATGGCCAGATCAAGCTGGGAGCATATACATACTAGCGGATGTCGGTGGCCATGGGAGACAAGTTGACTGAGAGTAGCATCCGGCCTCGCCCGGCCCGCCCTCCGCGCTACTGATTCCGATTGCAAGGAGTCCTTCGTTCTCGCTACCACTGACTCTCACCAGCTCTCACCTGCTCGAGATTTTTACCTCGAGCTCAAGTCCTTCTCAAACCAACTCACCAACCCGCGTATCGTCCACACGATCGTGGGCAATCAGAGCCTTCGATCCCTTCCTGTCTCCGCTTCAAGTTGAGGCTGTCTATGGCGGGTTCGACTTGAAGCTCGTCACGCCCAGGTCCGAGTATCCTCACCATGCTATATCTATGGCCGGTATGTCAAGAGCGATTCTGGCAACCTGCTGCACACGGAGAGTCCCTTGCTGATCTCGCGCAGACCCTGGAGAAAACCCGAGCCCGACGGCTTCGTGACGGTTGACCTGACACTAGCCACCCAAAACGAAATTTCGGCGCGGTACGTGGCTGCCGGTTTCTTGTGCACGATAATCTGGATGTCCCCAATTGAACGCGCACAAAAAAGCAACAGCCACACCTCGCTCTCGCACAGTGGAAGAAGCTCGGTCGCGTCGCGTCGTCTGCCACCGCGGCATGCGACGATGTTCTGAACCTGAACCTGCGCTATCCGATCCAGCTCGTCACCCTCGACTAAATGTATTGCCGTTTGGTCCATACAGGGCGATACGCTGTGGATACCCTGCATCAGAAGCTCGTTCCGCACCTGAAGCTGTCGCTCAAGCCGATCTACGGACTCGACGTGTTCACGGGCCGTTTTTCTCAGACCTGGCGGGGACGCTCCCCTACCTCATAATCTGCTTAGTGTACGCTATTGGAGAGCGTGGAGGGATGAAGACGCATACACTGCCATCCCTATTCTGGTGCGTGCCCCGACCTCACTTTAATGCAGCCTTTTTTCTGACATGATGCACCATCGCGTACCGCTCTCGACAGAGCAAGTTGCTGTCTTGGCTGAAGGGCCTGCCCTACCTTTTCGCCTGTCTGCACATCGTCATCCACCTTAACATTTCCGGTGTCGCCGCCCCCGCCTTATCTATGGTGCACTCGGCAACGTATGTGCGCGTCCTCCGCAGATCCGCACTCGGCTTCGAACGAAACTGCTGAGCCACTTGCCCCCTGCTCCCATCCAAGTTGTAAGTCTTGCTCACGACTAGCGCGTTCGTCGCGAACCCCGAAGGTGACTCACGTCGTGTTTTGAAGGTTCCCGAGACGACCATTGGGAGGAGGGATCCGTTCTGTCGGACCAGGACGAGGTAGACGTGGCGCTTTACAATGGCTTGCCAAGTTGAGACTGAACGAAGTAATCTGGGATGCAGGCGTCGCCAAGGATCGAGGACGTTTCGACGCAGAGCGACGCGGCGGAGTAATCCTCATCGCGGATATTGTATGGAGTTTCGGAGACAAGAGCGAGTGCGTCGTAAGTCCGACGGCGCTGAGAGATAAATCAGGCGCCCCCCCCACTTTGGGTTTTACGGCGGTCGAACGACTCCGCCACAAACGCTAACTTTAACCTATCCCCCCGACCATGCCTCTTGTCTACTTAAGCGGCACGATTCTGTCCTCTTGCTCATACTAGCCGCGACTACCTGCCGCATCACTCGTACTCGATACCACCCTCTTCTCCCCATACCCCTTGTACCCCTCCTCGTAACACCCACACCGATCAAATGGCTGACGCAAAAGCACAAAAGAAGCAGAAATTCGATGGCGCCTTTGCCAGGCTTCGGGAGGAGCTCCTCGCTTATCTCAAGCAGGAGGGCATGCCGGAGGATGTCGTGAACTGGTTCAAGCGCGTGCGTCTAGTTCCCTGCTTGTCGTTTTCTGCACGTACTGATGTGGATCACCGCCTGCGCTCGCGTGATACTCGTGTCCAGAACCTCGACTACAACGTTCCCGGCGGGAAGCTCAATCGTGGTATGTCGGTCGTCGACTCCGTAGAGATCCTCAAAGGCCGCAAGCTTGATGGCGACGAGTACTTCAAGGCTGCCCTCCTTGGCTGGTGTGTCGAGTTCGTGAGTCGTACATATCTTCCACACGTTCCCCTACGGTCCGCTCTCTCTCTGTCGTATCCTTGTCTCGCGGAGCCCGTATACATGCTGACCATATGTGTCCGCTTTAGCTCCAAGCGTACTTCCTCATCTCCGATGACATGATGGATCAGTCCGTCACCCGTCGCGGACAGCCATGTTACTATCGCATTGAGGGCGTCAACCTCATCGCCATCAACGACTCCTTCATGATCGAAGGCGCTATCTACTACCTCCTCAAGAAGCACTTCCGCTCTGAACCGTACTATGCCTATCTCCTCGACGTCTTCCATGACACCACCTTCCAGACCCAGATCGGGCAGCTCATCGACATGGTCACCGCCCCCGAGGACCACGTCGACCTCAGCAAGTTCTCGCTTGCCAAGTACGGCGTCTCTCCGCCTTTGTCTCTTCCGTGCTTTCGTCTGACCCGACTGCGCGCGTATTCAGGCATCAGAAGATCGTCATCTTCAAGACGTCCTATTATTCCTTCTACCTCCCCGTCGCGCTGGCGATGTACATGTGCGGCATCCCCCACGCGCCGCCAGCCTCCGACGACCCCTACGCGCTCGCTGAGTCCATCCTCGTCCCGCTCGGCGAGTACTTCCAGGTCCAGGACGACTTCCTCGACTTCGCCGCGCCCCCGGAGGTGCTCGGCAAGATCGGGACGGACATCATCGACAACAAGTGCTCGTGGTGCGTCAACACCGCGCTCGCGGTCGCGACGCCTGCACAGCGCAAGGTGCTCGACGACAACTACGGCATCAAGGACAAGGCGGCCGAGGTGCGCATCAAGGCGCTGTACGAGGAGATCGGGATCCGGGAGAGGTACACCGTGTACGAAGAGGGCGCGTACAAGCGCATCATGGGCCTGATCGAGACGATCCCTGCCGAAGGCGCGGACGTCGGGGCGGGCGAGGTGAAGCTCAAGAGGGAGGTCTTCAAGGCGTTCCTCGACAAGATCTACAAGAGACAGAAATGACCGGCGGGCGTGTAGTCAGGTGGGTTGTACATGTGCCGGAGGTCTGTCGCGTTGTACTATCTAGCCGTGCACATACAAGTGGATTTCGCCCTTGTTCTTCCATCGATGGCTCGCATCTCAGGCTCTGGTCACATCACCAGAGAGGACACAGGAACTGTCACCGCACAAAGATTTGAATGGACGTGCGTCAATAGTCGAGACTTAATTTATCGCGCCCCTTGAGCTGGACGTTGCTGCGGCTAGCACCAATGCTCGTCCTTTGTGTTTTGCTCTTCCTGCTGCTCACCATCACAGACCTCAGCTAATGCATCGACAGAGAGGGTTGGTTGTCTCGTATACATCTGTAGTAACCTCGCATAGTGTTAGCTGCGGTACGAGCATTACTACAGATCGGTATGAGACAACGCCTCAGTGGTGGTCTTACTTGCTCATCTGTGCAGACCTTTGGCCCAGAATCCGAATCGTATGCGCGACTAGAACCACCGTACAGCCTCGGCATAACGCGTGTTTTAACTTCTGCCACTACAGTGATTATTTCAACGTTTGATGCTCCGATCATGATGCTGGAACCTCGTCCAGCTCTTTCCTGTACAGCGAATGGCCAAGATGTCCTCCGATGCCCATTGTAATCCCGATTCTAGTAGTGGGTACAGTGGGTATACGTACGCATACATGTACTAAGGACGTATGCAACGCGTATTCGACTGGGCATTGTTCATGACCTCGGGAGGGGAGGTGTTCTCCACAGAGCGCCTGCCGTCGTACAGCGGAGGCTCGTCAATGAAGTCCAAGTGTCCCGCCACGACGTCAAACTCGTCGCTCATCACGTGGCAGGGCGGAAGACCAAACGGAAGGAAGAGCCACTCAGAGGCCCGCAAGACGTCGAAACCGTGAGTTCCCCCCATCTCCGACTGGGATTCCGGTCCACCTAACGCGGGGTTTGACCAGGACCCATCCTCCTCAGAGTCGAGCAGATAAAACTCCTCCTCCCCGAGGGAGGGAGGTACCCATGTCACCCGGAGACGACGGCCGCTTCTGTCTTGCTGGTCGAACATGGGGCGTTCCGGGAGTCCCGGTTCCGGCGCGCGGAAGGCTTCTCTCCAGCGTTGGTACTGCAGGTCGTCGGTGGGAGCGAGGCCGCGCGCGAAGTCCAGAAACTGAGCGAAGACGTCAGGGAAGCCCTGAAAGAGGTCCTTGCCGCTCATGGGACCTCCCCCGACCCGCTCTGTAAATGACTGATAGAACCAAGGGAGAGTGCCTCTCAAGAGGTGGGCTACGGTGTACGCAAGGGACTCCAAATCATCACGGGGCAACGCAGCTGCGAGAACGGGTCAGAGTCGGCTGTACTTCGGCCCCGCATTGGAGTCAGGAATAACTTCCGACACGTACCTTCGCCCGCGAGAACGCGCAAGCTGCAAAACGGTACCGTACCCCTCCGACCGCTGGGCGGGCAGTCCGTGGCCCGTCCGGCGGTCTCGCCACGACCGAGGACGATGTTGGATGGTTTGATGTCACCGTGGACAAACCCTTTCCCATGGACGTGTTCGATCGCATCCAGCTGCGGAAATCATCGTCATCATATTACTATTGGGTATGAGCGGAACGGTGAAAGGACGGTACCATTTGACATATCAGCGCGACAGCGTTTCGCTGGCTGAGGCCGACTACTCCGTCGTCAAGGTTCGGCCCGAGGAGTTCCATTGCCATGTACTCGAAGTACTGCGACCGTCCCCATGCGAGGACACGGGGGACATTTGGATGCCCTGCGGATGAGGCCCATGAGCAACGACCAAATGAAACACAAGCGAAGACCCATGAGATCGAAGGTCCGTCTTACCGCCTACGAGAATGAGAACACACGCCTCGTGGAGCAAAAGGGGATGCCGTACATAGTTCGTAACCCTCATCCTACGTCCGTTTCTCCTTTTCCCCCGACTCCATTGTGGTCCACGCTAGTCTTGGCGGCGAAGACCTTCCCTTCAGGGGTTAACAATGAGAACATCTTTCAGCCTTTATGTTCGACAAGCTTACCGTAGCTCCCCAATCCGACGAGATTCTCCCATTTATAGCTTAACCGCACCATAGAAAGGTCTCCGCAAGAGATATATCTCGAAAGACGGTGACAAGAGTCATGGGGGTTGAACGTTGAGAGAGAAAGCGGGGCCATCGGAGAACAGAGAACAGATTGTCGGACTCATGGCACAGTTGATGGGCGTCTAACAGGTATGAGGTCATTGAGTGGTCCTGGCGCCTACGGAAAATAAGAAAAGGTTCACAAGTACGGCAGTCGCTGAACTCTAGCACGGTGTTGAGCGAAATTTGGGGACGATGAGGATGGTGTCAAGGCGGGGTACTACTAGCTAGAAACGATACTATTGATCATTTGCGTCCGCCCCGCAAGAAAGCCCTTCTTCCTTCGGTGCGCATTACAATCAGCGTACTACTCGAACCAGGATGTTGTACAACCAGGAGAGTGTGAAGAGACGGGAGAAGGATGTCTTGCACCAGTTAATGGCGCGATCAACCCGTTGTGTAGCCTCGCAAAGAAGAGAGCACACACGTACAATCAAACTCTGAAGTATGAGTATGTTTGCTTCACATGATGTTCGTCGAGGTTGGCTGGAAAGTGTGAACCGTGTCCTCACACTGGATAATACGAAAACAAGTCAGGGAGTGAGGATTCGGAGATTACATACCTCGTCGCGCTCGACGGGCACGTCATCCGTGAAGGAATTGGCGGTCTGCAACCTCGCAGTAAGGGTAGCGACGTCGACCTTGACGTCCCGAAGGCTGCTGGCGACACCACGAAGCATCTCGCTTTGCCGAAGGGTGACGGCCGCTATCGGGTCGCCCTCAATCTCCACCATCATTTCATCCGTGTCCATGTCCAGCCAGTCGTCAAATTCCGTGGCGATCTCGGCTTCAGGGGCCGCCGCCTCGTCCCCAAGACCTGCCAGGGCAGGGCTGAGTTGCGGGAGGTTGGCGGCAGTAAGCTCTTCCCGAAGCGATTTGAACGCGGCGATAAGCTGCTGGGCCCAGAGGGCTATGATCCCGTCAGTGTGAACGCCAGAAACTGAAAAGGGGTCACTACGTACGCGGAGTATCTGCGTCGACAGTGTGATGTGCGTCCGCAACGACTGCCGCTTGGGAATCTACGTTTTTGGTGTCTGCGAGAGAACGTACGATTACTATGCGCAAGGAAAGTTCGGCAAAAAACCAAGACATACCCATGCTGGATACGTCCTCTGGAAAAAATCCCAAAGCGATAGAGACGTTAGTTGAAGATCGCCGGGGCTCAGGGGTAGACACTTCGTAGTCCAACAGGATGGTGAACAGGCTGCGGTGGCGTCAGGTCAATATAGCGACGCGTGAGGGCAATAGAGCGATGGTGTCGGTGACGAAAACTGACCCCTAACTCTTGGGATGCACATTAACGCAGAGGATGAGGCAAACATCGAGGCACTAATTGTGCATGCGCAACCATGAGATCTACAAGCTAAACACCTTGGACAGACACGCCTGAGGTGTACTATCCCATATCACTCTATGCAAGACCGAGGCGAACCAGGTCAAAGCCTAGATCATCGAGCAGTAATTCTGTGCACGAAGGGAGAGACAAACAGGACGGACGCATCACTCACATGGGGAACTTGAACCTACGACAAGCTCGAGGTCTTTGAGAAGGTGATGAGGTACTTCAGAGGGGCATCACTGCTTTGCATCTGATGATGCTACAAATCCCTCGCACGAGAATATCTTGTCCAACAGACGGGTGAACGGGGATCGTCGGTACCTTGCCAAACTGCCGATTCGCTCCTTCCTACCCCTCCTGCTAATACCTCCACACCCTCGTGGCCGCCGTCTTTCTCACCGTCTTTTCGCCTATTCAAAGCACCGTCTTCCTTCTCGACACTGGGGTCTTCGGAGCCTCGTCGTCGTCCTCCTGCGCTAGAGCCTCACTGGTCGCATTGACCTGGACTTGTACTGGACAGCACTGCACATTGATTCTTCAATGGATTGCTGAGGGAGCGTTCGAAAGCGGAGACAAGCAGAACGGCGACCGAGCGCGTCAGACGATGAAGACGGCGAGCAGCAAGCCTCCTCCGCCGTGTGTGACCACCAGTGTGACGGATGTGTATCATAGTCACCCTCACGCTCGTCTGCACCGTGACTGTCGTGCCGAGTCTCGCCTTGAGCTTCAGCTTGAACTTCAAGCTTAGCTTCAGGCTCGATGGATGGCGACCAGTTTCACTCGGCGGTACCGTCATCGCTTATTTAGTCACCTTCTCCAGCTTACAGGGCTTCTAGGTCTATCATGTTGTCCGCCAAATTCCTCCACAGCGCGCTACCTCTTACGGTTCGCGGTCTAGCTTAACGACTCTAATTAAGTCACCCTCCTGATTTCAGGACATTCTTCGACAGGACACATCGCTAAACTGATTGGAAGGCCCTCTTATTCTCGTCACGTTGGGCAAGGTGTGTGCGCGAGCTCACCCCCTCGTCCCTCATGGTCTGGTCTCCGCACGTGTTTGTTTATACGGACCGCCGACCAGCCCTCAAATTCTTGTCCCCCGACGCGAATCCCCCAGTACCCTGGCACCGCGTGCTCTCATCGACCGGTGTCATCTCTTCCCGTGGACCAGGCACGGACGGCGCCAACCGTCAACGCGACGCTCTCGTCGCGGAGGGCATAGATGTCGTCGCCACCCGTTCGGGTGAGCTCAAGGTCGACCTCCGTCAATACGGCTGGTTCCCCGCCCCCGGAACGATCGATGTCGGTGTCGATTTGGAGGAGGGCGGGGATTCCGAAGCGGACGAAGGGGGGCAAGGAGGAGGTTGATGGCGCTCGAGGTCCGGGCTGGCCTACCGTACGTGGTTCCCCTTTGCACGTCTTTCAGAATAGACCTCTTCCATCGTTCTTGTGCATTCCATTGTATGCATATGCGACACTGTCTATCCATCTTCTTTCTTCGGTCGCAGTAGACTACTCGGAGCTCGCCGCGTCAGTGCAGCCGGGACTCTGTCGATCTCCTTCTCTCAGGAGAACCCCGACTTTCCTGCAGGTGAGTTCCCAGCGGCGTTTTCATCCCTGCCGACTTGCTTCGTTCAGACATCTCACACGAATCGTTCTCTTTTGAACCGTGTCAGGTCGATCCCACGCACCGTCGCCGCACGAAAGTCCGTGTACTTAATGATCGTCCGCCATAACTCCCGAGGAAGAGCAGGATGACTCACGCCAGATGCTTCTTTGTATTTCGAGCTGCGCACTGCGGGTCCGAGTCCGCGATTGCCAGGAATCTTTGTGTGGTCAAGATCCGTCGTCTTCGGCGCAACCAGCTTAGCAACTTTGTTTCCAGACCGCTTACGACGAAGAGGGTGAGCATCGTGCACCACATTCCAAACACGATTCTGTGGCTACTACGGTGATCGCCTTCAGGATTTTGCGCTAGCCCAGGCGACAGATACCCGATCGAAACGCCGCACCGAGATAGACTCCTCACGTACGGAATGGTGGAAAGGTGTTATCACGTCTGGCCTCCGACATTCGCCGAGTCTTGCTTAGTGCAGTCTTCAACCAATGTAAGCCGCGGCACAAACGCAATGCATGACGGACGTCTCGCGCTCTAACTTATTTAGACACCGGCATGAGCGACAGGCACTTGGATGTCCCCCTCGTTTCATGTTTAGGTGTCGTCATCGCATCCCGGTATCCCTGGGAACCTTCTCTGATCAGTGTTGAAGACCTTCTAATCCTCGTTTCATGGAGCCACTGGTATACATGACCCGCCGACGACATGAACCCCTAGGCCACCGTACCCCTCAAACAGGGGAGGGGGTAGGGTGTATGGTTAACACTGGTCTGCCAGCCGGGCCCTTGTACGGTTGGCCGTCCCGCTTTAATCAGGAGGCTTGATCGAACCCTCATGTCCTGGTAGACCTATGAATTTCCGTTGAACCTCCGGCAACCCGATTAGCGTCGCTCTCAACCGAGCCCTCCCGCTCGACTACGGAGCCTTCAAAGTGTATTCTCACCACCAAGGTAATCCCTGATGCTCTTCGAATTCCTTGCCTACCCCATGGAGCTCGGCGTACCTTTACCAGGCAACCGGACGAAATGTAGAATGACGTGTGTATCGCAATGTTCTGACTTTGCACTGCGAAGGAGGGAGGGGACACACGGTCAGCATCCACGGCCGTCGATTGAGGGATGCTCGTAGGGTTTTGTGCGGGCTACACCAACGTGCGTGCCTTCCACTCCATGTCACGGACGCTGTACGCTACTCGCTTGCCGACTTCCAAAGTTCACAAGCCCATCCACCGCCCCAACGACGAACGACCTCTACGAAGATTCACCGAACGCCGGCGCCCATGCCCGGTCCTTCTCCCGCCGGGGACCCGCTCGATGGCCATCTCATGCATCTTCCCGGTGCCCAGTTTACATACCAGCCGCGGCTCTGCAGATCATCATCGGTGCACATGTCCATGACCGATGCTTCTCCGTCTTCTTCGAGACGTGCACGTGGGCGTCTTCCCACTGCGCAAAGATACGAAAGAGCAGGTCATCCACTCGTATGCAACGCAGTATACTCTAAGTTCTAACACCTCTCCTCGTCGCAGTCTGGCTCTCAGGTCCGAGACGGGTTTTGGACGGCGATTATGTTGCAAAGGGCTGCGCACCGGCGCTCAAGCCACTCGAGTCCATTCTCGCGCATTAAGTACATCGCCCACGCCACCCCATCCCCAAGGACTCACCGTCCGCCGCGCATTTCCGCATCTGGAGCATGAGGATGATCAGCACATGTACAACGATGGACAAGGTCTCGCTGACGTTGTCACGGTTCGGCGTCCGCAGCGGCCCCTCTGGTGCGTCGATTGCGGTGATTGGTCCGAGTCGGTCGTCGACGTGTCTGCCAGGCAGTCCCACTGGAGCCACATGCGAGTGATTGTGGCCCGCTCCAAAGGCTGCACAAACAAACATCGCCGCCCTGCAGGCTGCGGGTACGCGGTAAGGGCCAGATTTCGGTCTAGCGTGTCCGCCCACCAACCTTCTAATCTCTCGTCTCGCATCTGGCCGCTCTAGACACGCGTGCGGAATCTCGAGGGCGAACCAACGACCAGCACAGCTACGAGCTCCAGCTTCGAAAGCCTCTCTGACAGGCACACTGCCTCCGAGAGCGACCGCTGTCACCCACGACAAACTGGCGATAACCCAACCTTCGGCCGTCGACAGAACTACGGTTCTACCAGCGTGGCGCACCGCAGTACAGCATCGAGGCAATGAAGCACATTACAAACATCATCCTTGAAGCTTGAGCCTCCCAGCTCGCGAACTTACGACAGACCACGGTGTGCTGGTCGACAACCAGCATGCGTGCCCAGCCCCCCACATATGTTCAATATAGCATGCATATGCATCAAACCTGCAGCTGTCCCACATCATGACAGCCTGACTCCAACCGGCCACGGCCAACACGGAACACGACATGCGTATGCAAGTGCCATGCGGGCATGCGAGATACGAATATGCATATGATAGATAAAGATATATAGATATCATCGAGGAGCGAGGGTATGTAGCAGGACGGCACCAGGACGCGTATACTATGATTACGATTACCGTAAGCGATATGTAGGGAACGGAACGTCGACATATGGAGATGTAACATATATATACATGGCGGATCGGGGGACAAGAAGCCTCTCTCTCTATGTTAGTGACCAAGCGCATCGCAAGCCGGAGACACAGGAAAAGGGACGAATTACGAAGGACGCCGCCGACGAGAATGGAAGCGAGGACGAGAAGGGAAGGGAAGACCGGGGGATAGACGTAGCAGGTGATGGGGCTGGGAAGGTATTATCTTTGGTATGATGCGACGGGACACCGACGAAGCCGCAACGATGCTTGGAAGAGGATGGGGGTTGGACGATCGAGGCGGTGAGCATCACCATGTCGCAAATGGATAAGTGTGCCGCCGGTGCGCCGAGTGCGAAGGGTGGCAGGAAGCAAGCACGAAACGAGAACGGGCCCGAACGGGGTAATGTATGTAGTGTGAATGCGAATGGGCAGAAGAGCACCAGACGATGAGCAGACAGATGTATACGGATCGCAACCGCAAGACCACAGAGATCTTTACAACAGAGATAATACATCCGGCAGGAGGCGATTATGGTGTGCGGTAGTATGATACGTGTATTCGGACGGCGGGATGTGACGGGGGCAAGAGCATGCGTTGCGATATCGGTGTGTAGAGCGAGGTGAGCCAAGCATCGAACATTCAATCGTGACAGTCAGGATAGCAATCAGCACATGAGCACGACGCAGCGCCTTGTACGGCGGATAGAGTTCAGGAAGAGTGAGGAAGGAAGAGGAAGCGCGAGTTTGGACAGCAAGGCTGTGAGGTGGCGAAGTGCCCAAGCTCCACAACTGCGGTGGCGACGGTGGGGGACGCTGCGGCGCACACTGACGCAAGTGGTAGCGATAGGGAGAAGATCCGGAGAAGACGACGCAGGATGAGGGGCCGTTCATGCCCACGGTCGCCATCGAACACATCCAGAGTTCGAACGTGAATCAAATCACGTTGACGCTCTGGAGATGCGCACGCAGGATACCTTCCCGCACTGGATATCCAGAAGCCGGGTAGGGAGAGGGAAGTGGAGCGCGAATAAACCAAAGGTGATCAGCAACCCATTCCCACCAACCAAACCGTGACAGCAGAAGCGGGCATAGGAACACAGCACTCACCCCCAACGAGGATCGCAGCAGTGGAGCGCGTATCCTGAACAAATGCAACTCGTCAGCTGCTGGATACCGATAGCGGATAGGGAGAGAAGATAATGATACGTACGATGACGGACGTCTCGTGCCAATAGAAAGGGCGCGCCTTTGGCGACAGTCGTTTCTATTGCATTCGGTTAGCACGCCGCCCACGCCGATCGACGCCCGCTGCCGATCGAGAGACAGGCACGTACATGGTACCCCCGAAACTTGTCCCTGAAGTCTACACGCGCACACACATACGTCAGCAGGCTGAAGCGAAACGGGAGCGCTCGGGAAGCGTACGTACACTTTGTAACTTGGGCGATGTCATTCGGCTGGTCGCCGTAGCTAGGCACGTACTTGACGACGCGGATGCCTGCTGCGAGCGTCGCCTGCAGGATGTCCATCTGGATATCACATCATGAATTGTCAGCATTCGATTCGCGCACGCAATGAGGGTTGGGATATCCGAGCGGAAGACGACGCCCGTGGGTGGATCTGCAAGATGCAAGGAACCGAGCTATGCACTGAAGATGTGGAGGTGGACGACACACCACGGTGCGAAGCATGGAACCAAACCACCAGATGCACTATCCACATCCACATGCCTGACCGGTACAGTGTCCGAAAGCTTTCCGGACGAGTGTCCCATCAGACAGCTCGACAGGTCGGACACCACGGACGCACGACCGGCCACAGGATTCCGTCCGTCCAACAAGTGGACAGCGAATCCGCCGCAGTGGCGCCGTCACCGCCAGCCGCGTACAGTAGGCAATGCACATGCCCGGACCCGACTAGGGTCGGCGGTTTCGGGCGGTGAGTGGTGAGCGGAGAGGCAATGTTACTCCCAACGGCGGCGAGTCTAAGTTCCGGTCCAAGGACGAAGGCCAAGAAGAAACGGACCTTATTCAAGAACAGGATGAGCGTCGTCTTGGCCAGGAGCGCGCTCTGGCACACTTCTCGCCACAGCGTGATCGAATCCTCCTGCATGCGGAAATCACAGGATCGCATCAGCCGAGGACCCAACACGTCAGTAAACGCAGTGACGCACGAGCCGGTTGACCTTGGAGTCCTCCTCGAGCGTGAGGTTGAACGCGAGCGGGGCGAGGAAGATGATCGCCTGCACGTCGTCGAAAAATGGTATCCAGTGCTGGCGCTGTTGTTCGTCGTCGGACATTGCACCCACATCAGGATTCGTCAGACTTATGAGATACGCGGAGAAAAGAGAAGGTAGGGACGCACCGAGCTGCGGCTGCCACCGACGTCGTAGATGTACCACTCTGTTCCCGGAAGCGCACCGCTTTCCATCGTGAAATGGTGTTCTTCGACGCCCAGCGTGCGGACTCGTGCGCGGACGATGTCGTCTGCTTGAGCGTTTAGTGGGTGTATGCGGAACGGAAGGGAAATGGCGCACCGTCTGTTGGCTCGTAGTTGATCGCCGCAACTCGTGCCGCGTCATTCAAGAAGCTAATCCCGCGCGTGAGCAACACAGGGATCACGAGCACCGAACGACTCACAAGCCAGGCATGTCCTGCAACCGCACGTTGTGCTTCTTGAGCACTTCCTGCACGATGTGGTCCTCCCAGATCGTGACAATGTCGTCCTTGCACGCGGCGAGGACCGCGGTCGGGTTATCCTTGAACCTCGCGTCGGCGGTGTTGGGGCGGCTGTTTGAGCTGCCCTTCATCGCGCTCACAAGCGGTTTGACAGGGACGACGGGGCCGAGCGTGCTGGTGTTTTCGCTGAGGGCGGAGACGATGCCCTTCCAGCCGCTGCCGGCACGGACGCATACGTCCTTGTTTGCAGCGCCGCCGTCGGGGAGGAGCTTCCTCATGAGCTCGTCCTCGATCGGGAGGAGGGCGGAGAGACGCATGCGGACGCGGCGGTGGTTGTCGGTGAGCTTCGAGGTGGAGAAGCGGACGCCGGGGCTAGCGGGCGTGCGGCCTGCGACGCCCTTGCCCTTGGCGATGGAGGCGGCGGTCGTCGTCTGGAGGGACGACTCCCATTCTTCTTGGAGGACCTCGAGGAGGCGCTTGATGTTCCTGCGAGGACGAGGGAAGGAGGATGGGTGGGGGAATATATGCGGTGACCGTTGGGAGGACGTACCTGATGAGGTTGAGCTGGATGATGGTCTTCCACGCGGCACGCTCCTTATGAAAGTGGGATGGAGAGAAGGCGAGTTGAAAGTCTGCAATGCGAGACGCGTATCGGTGAGTGAAAAGCGCGGGGGACGAAAGGCAAGAGACGGACTCTTTAATGTGGTGCTCTTGCCGGACTCTGCCTGGCCTGCAAGCGAATGCCAAAAAGTCAATGGGGGATGGACGGGACAAGGCGAGGACGCGAAACAGACCGAGGAGAAGGATCTTGATCGCTTTCTTGCGTCGCTCGTAGGCTTTCCTTGAGAGCGCAATGTCGTCGTCAATCTCCTTGGAGACACGTACGGCCTCCTCGTGCTGACGGATCCTGGCAGCGCGGTCCTCGGGCGACTCGTCGGGGGGCGGCTGGAGCGCCTGGGAGAGAGGGTCGTCGGGATCCTGCTGGGACCAGAAAGACTTGGTAGCCATCGTGGCCGCGGCGTGGGAGACGGGGCAGAGGAGAGCAGGGGGAGGAGAAGGGAGGAGAGACGAGGGCGAGGGCGCGCAATGAGAGCTTGGGGAGGAGGAGGCGGTGCTCCTTTGCCATGATTCTCCTTTCCGAGCACACACGCCCCCCGGCCGATTGCCGACTCCGAGTTCGGTCCCGGCTTTGACGTCCCGTTTCGGCGCCGGCGCTCGGAACTTTGGGTGGCACTGCTGCCGCGATCGGGGTTTGTCAGCGGATGGTCGCCCGACACCGGGTCACCGTCGATGCCCTTGAACTTGAACTTCCTCCTCCTCTACTCTCACACAACCCGCGGGTCGTCCAGCTCAGAACCGTATCACATCCTGAACTCCATCCAGTCACTCTTGACGGACCGAAGGTCGTAGCCCATGTCTGCAGGACTACATTTCTCGATTACCTCTCGGAGGGGTCCCTTGGACCCGCAGCTGTATAAGAACCTCTGATTCGTCACCATCCTTCTGTCTCACTCTTGGAGGCTAAGAAACAACAAATTATCCAACCTTAAACTTGGACGATGACGGGGCCGCCTCCGCGTGTTTCTGTGGAGGTCTACGCCATCGTGCTTGCTTTGATTCAGCGGCCTCTCTTCATTTCAGGCTCGGCTCGAAGACTTTGTGTCACCTGTGGCGAACAGTTCTTGACTCGGGCAACCTTGGATCAATCACCAGGCTCAGCCCAACCAAGATGCGCTCTATCAATCTAGAATGCTATTTCCTGCGGCGGTGTCATACGGGCGAGTGGCTCTGGATCCCCTTCTGGATCAGCTCCCGTGTGCTGGCAATTGACACCTAGGCCTCGTCCGAACATCTTTCCAGCTTTTCAACAGGCGAGGAGAAGCGGATGAGTGGCGGTGCGTGGACGTTTGGCGTTTCTTTCGGGTTCAATCGACACTCTGTGGTGGACGGTGGATGGACAGTTGCGCACTGAGCAGTCCGAACGCTACGGACGACGCACGTCCCTTTGCATCGGCGGCCTCTAATGGCACCTACTTAATGTGTTCTCAGACAATACGATGCGCGACGCAAGCGGCTATCTGAGAGCACGCGCACCGTCAACCCGTGTAAACTTGTGGAAGTGAAAGGCGATCGCGAGAGCCAACGCGAAAGCATAGCACGCACAGAATTACTGCCATTCCACACAACCCACACTCTTCCCTTTACGAAGATGAGCCCTGGTACAAACGACTCACTAACATCGGATGTCGCACAGGACTCGCCATGATGCACCATCCATCTCTGCCCCTGCCCCGTATCTAGACAAAATACGGCACAAGAAAATCGCCAACGGTAATACCATACAGCTCCAGATATCCACGCCCCGCAAGTAACAATTCCTGCCGTGCAAAGAGAATGAGAACGAGCGCGCTCTAGCAAGACCCAGACTCCGCGAGGTACGAAATCGAAACGTCAACGTTGACGAACAGACTCACCCTCAACTCCTCCCTATTGAACAGCGGTCTCCGCAGGGCGACTTCGAGGATCGTCTCGAATGCAAAGTCGGCCGGCGTGAACTGCGCCAGGTCGCGGCACCGGTCTCCTCCGCCTTGTGGGATAAGCCCGTTCACGGGGTCGATGAACAACTGGAGCCGCTCCCGGTCGCGGTCGGTCGGCCCAATTTGGTCTCGGAACTCGGCGCCATCACCAGAGTCGGTGGGGATGAAGAGGCACCGCCGGAAGTGGTCCCCGAACTCCTCGTGCTTCGCGATGTGGGTGAACGCTGTCTTGAAAGTGCAGTGAGCACAGTACTACGCTTTATCACACGACTCGCCGGCGCGTGACAACTCGCAGTGGAGGAGCACCAGCTGCACTCTGACTTCCTGAGGAGCGTTGCGACGAAGACACCTGAGCGAGCACTGGAAGCTTTGGGACAGCTGTTGCCGCAAGTCCTCCTTCTGGCCCAGCAGGCGCTCCTCCTCGGATATGACCCTCCCGCAGACAGGCTGCCCGTCGGGACCGAAGCGGCTGTACATGTCGCAGGGTGTGAGGTCGCCGAAGGTCAAGTTGTGACCCTCGGCGAAGTATCGTTTGCAAGCATCCAGGTGGATGACGTAGCCGCTTCTGAACACCGGGTTGCACGTCGTCGAGTCGAGCATCGCGGCAGATTGTTGTCTGAGAAGCGTGGAGTTCAAATGAAGCGGTTGCAGATTAACAATACCGGAGAGAAGGGACCGGACCGAGGGGGTCGTGCCGCCATTTATTGTACGTGCACTAAAACCCCTATATGACACTGGATACGCCGGCGAGCCAGCTAGCTGCTCCCGCACTTCCACACGTTCCGCCTCGTTCGCACCCGGACTTTTGGAGGGGCATCGCGACGAAGGTTGCGGAACTCGGTCTGGAGCTCTTCGGACAGCAGGAACTGGAGATCCTCCTCGTTGTACAGCCGACGCTCCGCCGCGGACAGCTTCTTTCCCTTGCCGTAGCCGTGCACGTTGACGCACGGTTTGATGTGGTCGTACGAGTGCTGGTGGCCCACCGTGAAGTATTGCTTGCACGCGTCAAGATCGACGATGTAGCCGCATCTGTACTGGTATCGCGTGGGATTAGGCATCAAGTGTTGTGGTGTTTGACTGCAGCGGTAGTATGATGGAACAACGGAAACAAACCACTCTAGTACTGGGACAGGGCCGGGGCGGTCTGACGCCCATATTTAGGGCCGGCGTTTGAAGACTCGTATTGCAGTCGACGTTCATTGATGAAATCGCCAGTTGCCCAAATCACAAGTACACCACCGGTTAATTGTGGGGTTTCCAATGTCTAACTGGGGAATTTCTTAGGTTTCCAGCGCTACCGGGATACGATGACGACGCTCAAACATGAGACGAGGGGGACGTCCAGGCGCCTGTCGCTCACTACTACTTATTGTGGGATAGAGTTTTCGGCGCCACGAGACGTACATTCATGCATTGCGTCTGTGCCGCAGCTTGGATTGGTTGGAGACTGCACTGAGCAAGACTCAGCCAATGTCGGAGGCCAGATGTGATGACACCTTTCCACCATTCCGTACATGAGGAGTCTATCTCGGGGGTCGGCGCCACGTTGCAATCGAGTGTCTGTCGCCTGGGCTAGCGCAAAATCCACAACTGAAGGCAATCGCCGTAGTAGCCACAGAATCGTGTTTGGAATGTGGTGCGCAATGCTCGTCCTCTTTGTTGTAAGTGACCTGGAAGCAATATGAATGTTGAGGCAGGTTGCGCCGAAGACGACGGACCTTGACCACCCAAAGATTCCTGGGAATCGCGGACTCGGACCCGCAGTGCGCAGCCCGAAATACAAAGAACCATATGGCATGAGTCATCCTGCTCTTCCTCGGGAGTTATGGCGGACGGTCACTACGCGGACCTTTGTGCGGCAACGGTGCGTGGGATCGACCTGACATCATCGCAACGAGCCAAAAGGCGGATCCATCTAAGCCGAGGAGGTTTCAGCACTGAAACGAGAGAGTTTGCGGATGAGGACGTTGCTGGGGACTAACCTGGAGGAAAGTCGGGGTTCTCCTGAGAGAAGGAGATCGACGGAGTCTCGGCTGCACTGACGCGGCGAGCTCCGAGTAGTCTAATGCGACCGAAGAAAGAAGATGGATAGACAGCGTCGCATATGCATACAATGGAATGGGCAAGGACCATGGTCAACCTCCGTCTTGCTCCCCTTCATCCGCTTCGGAATCCCCGCCCTCCTCCAAATAGACACCAACATCAATCGTTCCGGGGGCGGGAAACCAGCCGTATTGACAGAGGTCGACCTTGAGCTCACCCGAACGGGTGGCGACGACATCGATGCCCTCTGTGACGAGAGCGTCGCGTTGACGGTTGGCGCCGTCCGTGCCTGGTCCATGGGAAGAGATGACCCCAGTCGATGAGAGCACACGGTGCCAAGGAACTGGGGGATTCGCGTCCGGGGACAAGAACTTGAGAGCTGGTAGGCGACTCGTATGAACACACACGTCCGGAGACCAGACAGACCATGAGGGACGAGGGAGTGAGCTCGCGCACACACCTTGTCCAACGTGGCGAGAATAAGAGGGCCTTCCAATCAGTTTAGTGATGTGTCCTATGCAACAGATGTCGTGAAACGAGGATGAGAACTCGAAGCGAAGCTAGATCTAATGCGAACCGTAAGACGTAGCACGCTGTGGAGGGATTTGGCGGACAACATGATAGACCTAGAAGCCCTGTAAGCTGAAGAAGGTAGCCAAGAAATAAGCGATGATGGTACCGCCGAGTGAAACTGGTCGCCATCCATCGAGCCTCGGAGCTTGAAGTTCGGGCTGAAGCTCAAGGCGAGAGGCACCGTGACGGTGCAGACGAGCGTACATAAGAGTGACTGTGTGACACACATCACGCTATCACGATGGTGGTCACACACGACTCGGTCGGAGCTCCGACAGGCTTTGCTCAGTTGCTGCTTGCCGTCTTCATCTCTGACATACTCGTTCCCTGTTCTGCCTGTCTTCGCTTCCGAACACTCCCTTAGCCCCTCGGAGACTGAATGTGCAGTATTTTCCAGTCCAAGTCCAGGCCAATGCGACCAGTGCAGTTCTAGTGCAGGATCACAACGACGAGGCTCCAAACAGAAGAACTCTCGTCCAGTAGTCAGCCCTAGCGTCGACAAAGAAGACGGTGCTTTGAATAGGCGCAAAGACAGTGATAACGACAGCGACCACGAGGGTGCGGAGGTATGAGTAGGAGGGGTAGGAAGGAGCAAATCGGCGACAGGTGGGTATGATCCCCGTTCACCCGTCTGTTGGATAAGATATCCTCGTGCGAGGCATTTGTAGCATCGTAGAATGCAAAGTAGAATGCGGATAAGCACCCTATCACCTTCTCAAAGACGAGGCCCGAGCTTTTCGTAGGTTCAAGCCCCAAGTGAGTGATGCGTCCGTCCTTCTTGTCCGGATCCCCCTTCGTGCACCGAATTGCCGTTTGATGATCTAGGTCTTGAACTTGTCCGCCTCGGTCTTGTATAGAGTGATATCGGATATTACACCCGAGGCGTGTCTGTCCAAGGTGTTTAGCTTGTGCATCTCATGGTTACGCATGCACAATCGACGTCTCGATGTCTGTATAGCCTGACCATCTGTATTGGTGGTTAGATCTCATAAAGCCTTCCGGTGAGTCCTTTCCTCCGTCGCTGACACCACCTCCCACCTCGCTCCAGTTTTGTATGATCCCTATTGCTTTCATGTGTCACTACACTGGCCTGACGCCGCCGCCACAGCCTGTTCACCCTCCTGTTGGACTGCAAAGTGCCTACCCCTGTGCCCGGGCGATACTGGACACACGCGCTGCACCTGCACTTCCGTATGTTTGAATTCCGCCTCGTTCCGCCTCGTATATGCCGGTCTCTCTCATTTGCGCGTATGATCCAAATGATACACATCGAATACTATACATGACTCACAATACTATATCTAGTCAAAGTATATCTTCAAGAACTCTCGAGGCGAGATTCCCCAGAACTCCATAAACTCGCACCCCGCAGACAGCAATTCCTACCAAGGAAACGAGTTGTAGCACTGCAGCAGCAAGAAACAGACTCTGCAAGGCAAGGCACAGCAAGGTACATAACAAAGATAACGAGCCTCGAGTGCTCACCTTCATCTCGTCGGCATCAAGTAGGGGGCCCGACACGGCGCGTTCAGGGATCGTCTCGAACGTGAAGTTGGACAGGGTGAACCGCGCCGGTTCGTGGTCCGCATCCTGCTTGAGAAGCCCGTTCATCGTTTCGACGAACATCTCAAGCCGCTGGCGGTCGACGTTGGTTGGCCCCGCCTCTCGGAACTTGGAGCCAATCCTAGTGTTGGACTTTAAGCTAATAGGGTACGGACTTATCCGGACATGAGGCTATGCGACCACATTGTTGAGCGCGGCATTGCCAAGCACTGGCAGCCAACATAGCCGCTAGGCTGTGACACTGCCATAGCGCTAGTTGTCACACATGCCAGATTACTCATAGCCTTGTCTATGATAATCACGCACAGCTCGACTGTGCACCGTGTATGCTACTGTACAGTTCTTATGTAATCTAGTAGTATATATACGGGCTCCCCAGAGCCCCCAATACAGGGAGTTCTTTACACCCTACCACCATCATCACTTAACAAGCCTCAACAACCCCTCCAGGTGAGTATGCGGAGCTTCCGCTAGAGTTGCTGCCCGGTGTGGGCTTTGCCCCCGGGTTCAACAGGTTATGAGCCCTGGTGATGCCCAGGTACTGCGCCGCTCATTGCTGGCTGCGACCTGTGAGGCTCCCAGCTCGCCTGGAATCCCTTCGTCGCCGTTATGGCAGACGACCTGTTGGATGGATGTGGCACGATTATCCGCTGCCTGCCATCCACAGCAGTGGAGCTGGATGTGGCGCGCCTTCGAGGTCGCTGCCTGCCCTCCACCAAATAGAGGGGGAACCTATGCCAGCGCGTTTTTCCATGACCGCTGCCCTAAAAAGTCTTTGTGGATGTTGACTGACACGTCTTCTTCCCTCCAGACTTTAACCCCTCTCGCACGATGTCGAACGCGCTCTACACTGCCGTTACCAGCGTCCTCATGGGCCCCAACTACCTCGAGTGGGCCGTGACCATGGAGTCCTACCTCCTGGCACAAGGACAGTGGAAGGTCATCAACGAGTCTCGCCCCGCCACCGACGCTGACAAGCAAGCGGAATGGGACGGACTCAACGGCAAGGCCATGGGTAACATCCGCCTTCGCCTCGCTCAAAGCATCATCAGTGCCATCGCTAGCAAGACCACTGCCGCGGACATCTGGAACCACCTCAAGACGAACTACGGAAAGCCGGGCATCCCCATCGTCTATCAAGACTTCCGTGCCGCGATCAGTCTCACCGTCCCCAGCGACTCCAATCCTATCCCAGCCCTTGACAAGCTCGAGGCGCACTTCCAGCGCCTTGATACCAACAAGTTCGACGTTTCAGAGCACGTCAAGGGGATGATGCTCATCTCCAAGCTCCCTCAGTCCATGGATCCCGTCATCCAGGTCTACATCTCTGGCCTCAAGGATGACGCTGCTGGCCCTGCCATCAAGAAGATCACGCTCGCCGGCGTCCGCCAGGCCGTGATCATGCACTGGGAACAGCGCCAAGGACATCACCAGTCGCGTAACAATGCCAACAAGATCAGCGCTGTCAAGCGCAAGGGGCCGGACCCCAACTTCCGTCAGCAGCAGCAGCAGCGCCCTCAGCGGCAGCAGCAGCAGCAGCAGCAGCAGCAGCAGCAGCGCCCTGATGGGCAGCAGCAACAAGGTGGACGCTCTCGCGGCCGCCGCTCTGGACGTGGTCGTGGTGGACAGCCAGGTGCGCACCAACATGCGCACTTTGCCCATATGGTTGACGTGGCGCCTTTTGCCCACATCACTAACGTCCCAACCACGATCACCCAGGGCCCCAGCGGAGTGGAGGATCCGCGCGCTCTCATGCGCAAGCCCGTCCGCGCAAAGACAGGGGACAACAAGTATCCCTCGCTCACGTCTGCCATATCCCTCGCCGAGGAACTCGGCATCCAGCCGACGTTCGAGCGCATCCACATCCTCGAGGACCTCGTCCGACTCCAACAGGCCCCTCGCGCCCTGGAGGAACAGAACCGCGCGGCCTCGCCCGCGGCCACCTCACTCGCATCTTCATCAACCCGATCTCCGACGATGAGTGGTGGCGACGACTTGCCCAGTGGCACCGAGGAGAGCAGCAGTTCGCAGTTCGAGGACTCGGACAGCGAGGAGGACCGCGCGCCCAAGCGCAAGCGCACCCTCAGGGAGCGCATGTCAGAGCGCACCCTAGAGGAGCGCCTCGCCCCTCTGAACGACCCGATGAACGAGCTGACGGACGACGAGGACGTCGTGTCGCTCGGCGTGGTTGAAGATGAAGTTGAATCTTTCTTTGATCAGTACTGGTCAGTCTATTCTTCTCCCCACAACAAGTTGTATGCTGACTTCGCGCCCTTAATGGCAGCTGATAATGTCGCAAGTCCCTCTTGTCGTGTAAACAGCCCACATGTATCTGTAGCTATAGAGCAGAATACATGTCCTCACCACTCTTCACATGCTAAGTGTGCGCGCTATAAGGGAAAGAATAAGCAGATTGAACGGCAAGACTCGAACATGTGGATGCTCGACTCAGGAGCGTCAATGCACTTTACGTTCAACATGAGTGACTTCGCCGATTTCCGGTACTACAAAGTCCATCGACCGCTATACACAGTAGATGGGGTCACGTTCATGACTGGTGAAGGGACTGTCTTCCTAACTTTAGAGTCTGGAAAGACCATAAGGCTGATGAATGTCGCCTTGGTCCCAAATCTTACCAACAAACTTGTTTCAATGGGAGCATTACTCCGTGAAGGAATGAAAGCGCGTGCATCGACCGCTAGTATCTCCTTCTACCAAGCAAATGAGCTTGTAGTCACGTTTCAACCACGAAACATTGGTGACACTATTTATGTCATCTTCACGCAGCCTTTACTGGCGCGAAACATGATCACAGCCTTTGAAGCTGTCGACTATGATACTCTACACCGTCGCTTAGGACACCCTTCGCGCAATGTGCTGAGACATGCTCGGAAATACACTGACAAGTGCCCGCATGTTGAGATTCCCAAAGAGGACTCGATTTGCCGAGGATGTGCTGAAGGCAAAATGCCATCGCAATCCCATCCGCTCGATCTTAGACGAGCGTCGAAACCTTTTGAGCTAGTCCACACGGACCTCAAAGAATTCCCAGTCCCTTTGTACCACAAACACAAGTACGCTATACTGTACTATGATGACTACACTTCACACGTGTGGACCGTCAAACTTCGTACCAAGGACACTGCCCTACAATCTACGCGACAATGGTTGACATATGTCGAAAACCAATATGGCGCGAAGGTGCAGAAATGGAAATCTGATGCTGGAGGTGAATTGAAATCAAAAGCCTTCACGAATATGCTCAAGGACAGAGGCATCGAGATTATAACCAGTGCACCACACATTCATCAACAGAATGGCCGTGCCGAGCGCATAATTCGTACGCTCATGGACAAAGGGGAGGCAATGCGACATGACGCTTGCATACCTCAGTCCTGGTGGGAATTCTCCTTTGATCATGCTACACACGTCTATAACAGGATGCCTATGTGTCGTCTGGAATGGCGAACCCCCTATGAACTTCTATACGACTCCAAGCCAGACATTAGCCACCTACGCGTCTTTGGATGTGGAGCCTATGTCTTCTTGCCACCTGAAGTGCGGAAGAATAAACTATCCCCCAAATCGGAGTTGATGGTTTACCTTGGCATTGGCGATGGAGGTCACAATTATAAGTTCATGCGCCTACCAAACAATGTCATCTTTACAGCTGCTCAAGCGCTATTTGATGAACATATGTTTCCGAAGTGTCCGCACGAGCAGAAGCGACAGAGGCAGCAGATTGCGCCCAATGAAGAGGAATCACAGGAATCCGCGGACCAAGTCCCCACTCCTAAGAATCTCCCTGATGACGATGAGGAGCCACATCGTCCTCCCAAAAACCTTCCTTCTAAAAAGGACAAGGGCAAGGTGCGAGACGTCGCACCTCCTGCACCACCGGCTGAACTACCTGTACAGCGTACTTCACGCAGACAGACGCCGCGAAGTGTGCATAGCCCTGTGTTGCCGCAATCTCCTCCAGTTGAAAGATCTGGCGCGAGTTCTCCGCGACGATCTAGGAGAGAACGGAAAGTACCAGTTCGCGAAGGGAATGTCTATGGTGAATCACGACACCCTACAGACATTTTCAAGGACATAGAGAAACGGGAATTGTGGAAGAAAATGGTTGAAGTTCGTGGAGAAACGAGTCGCTCTCGTACCGCGCCACCATCCAGAGATGAGAGGCTTCCCGGGCCTAGCTCTTCTCGATCACTTCCGCGATCACGCGATGAACCCGTACTCCGTCCACCTTCGAAATGGACCATGCCACGGGAGCCTACTCCCATGATCTCACCTGGTAGCAGCGACACTGAGGAAGAGGATGACTCTGGTCCCATACCGGAACCTATACCTGCAGAGCCAGTCCCTCCACCTCACTCAGGCGCTCCTAGTGAGCAAAGCTCAGAGGCACACTCGAACGAAAGTTCTGAGGAAGAAACTGATGATGAGGACGAATCATCTGAATACAAAGATGATGATGATGAAGACGCGTCCTCAGAGGAAGTCGAAGATGCCCTGCGTGATCCAGACAGAACTGATGTGGCAGAACTATGCTGGGAAGGGGGAGCATATCTCATCCAATACCTTATTTCTAAGGCTATCCCACCAGACGATGAGGGGGAGAAGGCCTCGCCACTTAATGTGTGCGAATGGACCTTCCGTGATATCGCTGTCCTACCAAAGGATGAGCGAAAGGAGTGGTTCAACGCTTGCCGCGAAGAATTAGAGGCTCTTCGCAGGCGCGATGTGTATGACTTGGTTGACCGGCCCAAAGGGCAAAAGGTCGTCAAGAACCGCTGGGTATTCAACGTCAAAACTGACGGACGAAAGAAAGCCAGGCTTGTTGCGAAAGGCTTCTCCCAGGTCGAAGGCGAAGACTTCGACAAAATATTCTCCCCAGTTGTACGATTCGAGACAGTGCGTCTCATCACAGCATTAGCAATGCTCGAGGACTGGCATATCTCAGGCCTCGATGTACGCAGTGCCTACCTATATGGCAAGCTGGACGAAGAGATATATATGGAGCAGCCAGAAGGGTTTCGCACACCCGGCACAGAGCACAAAGTCCTCAGACTCAAATGTGCTCTATATGGGCTTAAGCAGGCAGGTTTAGCGTGGTGGTGCACCTTGTCTGAGTCCATGACATTGATGGGCTTTAAACGGCTCAGCAATGATGCAGGCATATACATCTACAAACGCTCTGATGGAGCACTTGTAGTTGTTATCGTCTACGTTGACGATGCACTCTTTTGTGGGCGAAATAGGAAGCTCATAGCTGAACTGAAAGCTCGCTTCATGAGAAAGTGGGAGTGTCGAGACCTTGGCGATGCCAAAGAGTTCTTACGCATCCGTATTACACGCAAAGGCAATGATATCCACCTGGATCAATGCGCCTACCTAGAGAAAGTACTGGAACGTTGCGGCATGACTAACGCGCGACCAGCTACTACTCCGCTCCCAGCAGGTTACCAACCTGAGCCCAACAAAGAGCAATCCACACCAGAGCTTCGCTCTAGGTTCCAGACAGTCATCGGTTCCCTACTGTATATCATGTTAGGAACAAGGCCGGACTTAGCCTTCGCTATGACAAAATTGTCCCAGTTTGCATCCAACCCATCTGAGGAGCACCTCAAGCGTGCACTCTATATCTGCCGCTATCTGGTTGGAACCAAGGATTACTCCCTGGTTTACAAAGGCAAAGCTCAGACTGGCTTAGTTGCCGGTACTGACTCTGATTGGGCATCAGATCCCAACACTCGACGCTCGCAGACAGGATTCTTCCTGAAACTAGCGGGTGGTGTTTTCTCGTGGACTTCACGTGCACAGAAAACGATTGCTCATTCCTCAACTGAGGCTGAGTATATGGCGATGAGTGATTGTAGTCGCCAAGTAGTCTGGGTTCGCAACCTACTTGCAGAACTCGGCTACTATATCGATCATATACCTCTTTCTGGAGATAACCAAGGGTCTATCTTTATTGCATCGAATCCAGTAACGGAGCCGAGGTCTAAACACATCGACATCCGCTATCACTACATTCGGGAGGTACATGAAAAGGGCATCGTCGACCTATTCTACATTGAAGGTGATGACAATCCCGCCGATATATTCACCAAAAACTTGGGAGCGACGAAATTCGTTAAATTCCGCTCTCAACTCGGGCTCCACTTTCCACGGCCAACTTATAGCGCCAAATCCGCTTTCGTACCCATGCCGAGTACTTAGCGAGGGGGAGTGTTGAGCGCGGCATTGCCAAGCGCTGGCAGCCAACATAGCCGCTAGGCTGTGACACCGCCATAGCGCCAGTTGTCACACATGCCAGATTACTCATAGCCTTGTCTATGATAATCACGCACAGCTCGACTGTGCACCGTGTATGCTACTGTACAGTTCTTATGTAATCTAGTAGTATATATACGGGCTCCCCAGAGCCCCCAATACAGGGAGTTCTTTACACCCTACCACCATCATCACTTAACAAGCCTCAACAACCCCTCCAGGTGAGTATGCGGAGCTTCCGCTAGAGTTGCTGCCCGGTGTGGGCTTTGCCCCCGGGTTCAACACACATGGCGCTTAGTCAATGCTATGCATCTTACTTACCGTATTTAGGTTTCTCTCTCATACTATTGTTGTAGAGGTCTGGAGACGTCTGGAATCTTCTTGGACAATCCATACTGCTCTAGAATAGTCTAGGTAGTTCTATGCTTACTCATTCTATGGTGCTATATTGCACAATCCTTGACTCATTGTCTTACTCATGCATACATGTGACTTCTTTATCGCTTACTCATGCACTCCCTACTGTAGTATATAAGGACTGCATTCTCTGCTCCTGCTCTTCAGTCGTTCACTCACTGACTGAAGATCTCTCTGTGTTTGACTTACAGTCGGAACCCTTGCCCTCACAGCCTCGAGTTCATCAGGTTATGAGCCCTGCGCTCTGACCTTGTCACTCGTCGACTCTCTCCTTGCGTGCGCAACTCTTTTGTCGACTTCCACTGCTCTCACTCTGTGCACTCATCCCCCACTTTCCTCTAGCTCTTGACTGTGCCCGCCAACACTGCTGCCAGGGTGACTTTGCACACGCCGTGCTCCTGAGCGCTTTTTATCTAGTAGTTGTATATCCCTCTGTACCACCTATTGTGCTTTCGAGGCACACAGGTTTTAGGCATCCCTGAGCCAGGCCATGCACTTGTGCCGACCAGCTCTTGTACCGGCGACAATTAGTGTCGTTAGGACCGGAGGACAACTGTTCGGACCCTCCTTACTATAGCCTTTTACATACACTACCTAGACTTCACGGGCATAGTTGGTGACTTCTATCTGGGCTGCAGGGAACTCCAACTTCCTTGTAGTTTGGCACTCCTCAATAGATGTCCCCATCTACGTTGCTCTTGTGCACAGAGCTCTCTCTTCCTACATCGTGCTTCAAATCTCTAGGCTGTTTTGGATCTGACTCCGACAGACCACTCTTCGGGATCAGAGGTCGAGAACCTCATTGATGAAGACTCCAATTCAACGTCATCAGGTCCTGATTATGTCAACTTTCCTCACGTCTTTGACCTCAACGAGTGGCAGGACTACCACTACGACGAGGAAGCAAACGATCCTGGTTGGTATCCTTGTGCTACTACTCCCTGCCCCTCACGTTACGACTTCCCTGGAGAACTACCTCCCGTAGATTTTGAAACTGCCTGGGAACCTGTTTCAATTCTCCAAGAATCCCCTCCTAGGTCTCTATCGGATCTTCCTCTTCTTCCCACTCCAACCGGTGAAGAAACTACTTTCTTTGCATACTCTGCTTCATCCTCGCCTGCGCAACTCAGCGTAGAACTCCCTCCTCTCGAGCCTTCATCCTTTACCTCTGACGACGATGACTTCTTCCTCCTTACCATCACTATAGGAGATAACGTCAAAGCCAACTCTATTCCCCTCCTTGCAACCTCCGCTCAGTATCCCAACTGGGCTGCCCAGATGAAGGGTTTCCTCATCATGGTTGGTGCCTGGGACGTTGTCAAGTCTGATCCGGGTACTTCACCCACAGACGCGACAGCTGCTCAAAGGCATGCTGACCTCGTGAACAAGGCTACTGGTGCGATTGTTATGCGCACTGGCAAAGACCTCCATTGTCATCTCTTTGATGATGCAGACAACCCCAAGAAGCCTCACAAGATGTGGGCTACCCTCAAGTCCCAGCTCGGCAAGACTGATGCTGTGGACACCTGGAGCAAGTTCAAGGCAGTCATCGGAATGGAACGTCTCTCGGATCAGAAGCCACTCAAGGATCAGCTCAGTCGCCTTGAGGCTCACCTGAAGGACATTGCTGACGGCGGACTCAAGTTGGAAGAGAACATGAAGGCCCTCCTCATTCACTCCAAGATCCCTGAGTCTTACCGCACCCTCATTTCTGGCCTCCTCTCGTCCATCGAGTTGAAAGACTTGAAGGTCGAAACAGTCATCAACAAGACCGTCTCTGAGGAAAGTGTGTGGAAGACTGGCTCTATCGGTTCTTCGGCCTCTCACGTGTCTACTACCAAGCCCAAGAAGAAAGGCCCTTGCGGTCACTGTGGCGGTAAGATGCACAATGAGTCTTCTTGTTGGAAGAAGTATCTCGACAAGAAACCGAAGAATGGGGGGAATAACAATGGCAAAAAGGACAAAGGCAAAGGCACCTTGTGCACTCATAACGCTAACACCACGGACAATGCCACTTCTGTACTTGTAACTACATCCGCTGCTGAGTCTTCACAATCAATCATCGCGTCCCACTATGTTGTGGCTTTGGCCCTTAAGGGATACAACTTGATGACTTGACTGATGGATTCAGGTGCATTGGAGCACATTATATTCAACATGAACGACTTCTCAACCTACAAACCTTTCAATGCTCCCATGCTCTTCTCAACTGCGGCCAATGGCACTCAAATCTATGGCTTAGGTGCTGGGACTGTTTGAGGTCATGTTTGTGTTGATAATTGATGGATTGAGACTGAGTTGAACAACGTCATCTACGCTCCTCAGGTCGGATGCAGGCTATTCGCCACAGGTTCTGTTGAGCGAAAAGGCCATACTCTTATCCAGAGTGCTGAGTGAATGTGTCTTTATACACAGCGGTTAGTGAGCCCGCCACAATCGGACTTGATGATTACTCTTGGAACCAAGATACTCGAAGCTGAGTACGTCGCTCGCTCGAATGTCTATAACATGGTCCTCGAGATCAAGGCGGAACTCATGCTAGACTCCTCTGTCCATCCTGCAGTCACGGACTACCAGACATGGCACCGTCGACTTGGACATCCGAGTGAGGAAGCAATGAAGAAGTTGCCGACTAAAACCAAAGGTGCTCCAACTATTGATCCCAAGCCCACCAACGCTGAAGCCTGTGAAGGTTGTGCGTGGGGCAAATCCCATTGTCTTCTGTTTCCTCCATCTCAGAAGCGCGCTACTCGTCCTCTCGAACTCGTCCACACTGATGAGGATGGACCAATGTGCACTCAATCAGTCAATGGCAAGAACCTCTACTTTGTCTCTTTCATTGATGACTACTCTGGTCTTGGTGTTGCATACTACCTTAAGCACAAGAACGAAGCCCACAAATTGTTCTTGGAGTTCAAGGCTTGGGCTGAGAATCAGACTGGTCACAAGATCAAGAGGGTTCGCTCTGATCGAGGAACGGAATACACGTCAAAGGAGTTCACTGAGCTTCTGAAGACACACGGGATTGAGCACCATAAGTTGACACCTGACAAGCCACAATAGAATGGACGTGCTGAACGCTGGAACCGTACCATCACAGACAAGGCAATGGCAATGCTTCACCAAGCTGGCCTAAGTCACGGTTTCTGGGAACTCGCTGTTGGCTGTGCTGTCCATCTGTACAATCGTCAACCTATGCATCGCCACAAGTGGCGTACACCCATCGAGCTCTGGAGTGGCAAAGCCCCAGATATCTCATACTTTAGGGTGTTTGGCTGTAAAGCCTTTGTTCACGTGCAAAAGGCCCATTGTCATAAACTCGAGAAGAAGGCACTCGAGATGACGTTTGTTGGTTACGCTGCTGGTACCAAGGGGTACATTTTCTGGAACCCAGCGCAGCACTCCTTCATTGTATCTCGCAATGTGATCTTCGATGAGAGTGTCTTTCCTGCACATAAGGAACCCGGCAATCGCCCTGTTACCCCAGGGGATAGTCCATTCCCAGGTCGTCATTCAGACGACTCCAGTTTGTCTGATTCAGACTCTTCCTCGGACGGTGATGATCGAGTCCCTGAACTCAAGATACCACTGCCAGCCAACATCCATCCTGATGTTGGTCCCGCACAACCTCCTGTTCAACCTGAACCTGAGGTCGCACCAAACAAGCAACCAGAACCAGAACCCGCTGAACAGCAGGATCCACCACCCATTGTTCCTCAAGCTCCTTGTCACTCACGCTCTCGTCACCCTCCAGTGGGAGTACCTCCCCGACGTTTGCAGCGAGAGGGGGCTGGTCGGAATGATCGTTGGAAGAAGGATAATGCTGAGGCTGAAGGCTTTGATCGTCCCTCTCAGGTCGATGCACGTACTCGTCCTGATGGAAATGTCGAGCCTCCCCTTCCCCTTGACGATCCTCTACCTGCTAATCCAGATGAAGCGGAAGCAGCATTCATTAACCTCTTCTTGAATGCTGCACAGTACAAACCAGGTGTTCCTCGTAATTGTTACGATGCCTTGCGCTCACCTAAATCAGATCAGTGGTGTGCTGCAGAGAAGGCGGAGTACGACTCCCTTATGGAGAACAAGACCTGGATTCTGGTTCCTCGCCCTAAGGACAAACCTGTTGTCTCTTGTCGTTGGGTCTACGACGAGAAGCATGACGGTCATCTTAAAGCTCATTTGGTTGCACGTGGTTTCACCCAGATATGGGGGGAGAACTATAATGAAACCTTCTCTCCCATCATGCGGTATGAATCTATCCGGTACCTTACAGCGCACGCTTCACTTGAGGACTGGGAGATGGAAGCCATGGACATCAAAACTGCGTTTCTGAACGGTGATCTTGAGGAAGAGATCTACATGGAACAACCTGAAGGTTGGGCCATTCCTGGAAAGGAGGATTACGTCTGTCTACTTAAGAAGGCTTTCTATGGTCTTAAGCAGGCATCACATCAATGGAACGTGAAGATCCACCAATCCCTTCTCAACCTGGGCTTTACACGGACGTACTCCGATGCCGGTGTATACGTATATCGGTGACAGAGGGGGAACTCAGTCACCATTGTGGTTCTTTATGTTGACGATCTACTTATGTTCGGCGACGACAGGAATCACATTAAGACTGTCAAACAGACGCTCAGCAGACAGTACAAGATGACAGACTTAGGTCCAGTACAGCACTTCCTTGGTCTTCGCATCCGTCGTGATCACGCTCTTCGCATCATTGACATTGACCAGGAAGAGTACATCCAGTCTGTTCTCAAGCGGTTCTATATGGCTGACTGTAATCCATCACATACTCCCCTTCCTGCTGGAGCAGTTCTTGTCAGCTACGACGGAGTTGCATCTGATGCCGACCGGAAGTGTTATCAGAGCCTCATTGGCAGTCTCATGTACGCCATGCTCGGAACGCAACCAGACATTTCCTTTGCCATGACTCGTCTTTTGCGCTACCTTTCCAATCCATCACCTGACCACTGGAACTACACCTGTTACATCCTGCGCTACTTGCAAGGGGCCAAGTCTTTCAAGATTCGGTACAAAGGTGCTTCCAATGATGGTCTGGTTGCTTACTCGAACTCGGACTGGGCCGAAGACAAGGACAATTGGCATTTCACTTCTGGCATGCTCTTCTTGATGGCCGGTGCTGCCATTTCTTGGGTCTCAAGGTGTCAGCCTACTATTTCGCTTTCCTCGACTGAAGCGGAGTACAAAGCGGCCTCTGACACTTGTCGTCAGATGGCATGGCTCAGGAGTTTCTCCACTGAACTTGGATATGAGATGGACTTCCCCACTCCTCTCTTTGTCAACAACCAAGGCATGATCTTCCTCGCTGTCAATCCAGTTGTGGAACGTCAAACCAAGCACGTGGAAGTTTGGTATCACTTCATCCGCAAATTTTATGCAGCGGGTCAAGTTGACATCTTTCACGTTGCTTCGGCAGACGAACTCGCTGATGCCCTCACAAAGAACATCCTGTTTTTAATCATCGAGAAGTTCTGTGACGGCGTTGGCCTTGGCGCTTGATTCATCGCTGCATAGATTGAGTGGGAGTGTTGGACTTTGAGCTAATAGGGTACGGACTTATCCGGACATGAGGCTATGCGACCACATGGCGCTTAGTCAATGCTATGCATCTTACTTACCGTATTTAGGTTTCTCTCTCATACTATTGTTGTAGAGGTCTGGAGACGTCTGGAATCTTCTTGGACAATCCATACTGCTCTAGAATAGTCTAGGTAGTTCTATGCTTACTCACTCTATGGTGCTATATTGCACAATCCTTGACTCATTGTCTTACTCATGCATACATGTGACTTCTTTATCACTTACTCATGCACTCCCTACTGTAGTATATAAGGACTGCATTCTCTGCTCCTGCTCTTCAGTTGTTCACTCACTGACTGAAGAGTAAGTACTATACTTGCCTCTCTTTTACTTGTAGTTACTGACTTTACCTTAGTCTCTCTGTGTTTGACTTACAGGTACTTAGTAACTTACAATTTAGTCGTTCACTCACTGACTGAAGATCTCTCTGTGTTTGACTTACAGTCGGAACCCTTGCCCTCACAGCCTCGAGTTCATCACCCAGAGTCGGTGGGGAGGAAGAGGCCGCGCCGTGGGGAGGCGCGTTCCAAACTTTGGGTTCTCGTGCTGCACCTCGCGCATCCACCCTGCAAAAGTGGCCAATGAGACGGACTCGGACGCGAAGCCGATTTGGCCAGAACCCCTATGACTATGAGATGCTCACAGTGTGGAAGGACGAGCCGCAACCGGACCTCCAAAGGGGCTTTGCGGCTCGAAGGTGCCGGAACGAGCTGAGGAAGTCTTGAGACAGCTGGAGCTGGAGATCCTCGTCCAAGTACAGCTGACGCTCCGCGGCTGCGGATGGCTTCTTGCCCTTCCCATAGCCGTGGTTGACGCACGGTTTGATGTGGTCGTACGAAAGCTGGTGGCCCACCGCGAAGTATTGTTTGCATGCGTCCACTGGACGCGTGCAAACGATATGGGACACTGCCAACAGGGGCCTGGTATTACAGTGGCGTGGTGGCGTTGGATATGGCGAGTTCCTTATTGGAGTTGGGCGCTCACACTGCACAGTAATTCCATAAGGTGCCGACCGTCTCTCGATTCTCCAGGACTCGCTCGCAGCACGCGAGCCGAGTGTGGATCCGACGATCCCCGGTGAGTCTGCGGCCACGGCCGCATTTCACGTCCCCGCCCGGGACAAGAGGTATTCACGCGGGCGCCGCATCGCAGTTTATGTCCAGACATCCGGAGCGCCGGGTGGCACTTGAAGAAGCGCCCCAGCTTGGCCGTTTGCGAGTACGCCGCCGAAGGGCCCGACAGCGACGACGACGACGAGAAGGACCGGTTTGTCGTGGTCGTCGTCGAGGTCGCGCCCGACCCGACCCGACGCGCCAGGACAGCTCCGAGGAGGACAACGCGAGGCGCCTCTTGCAGGCAGGCGAAGCGCGAGCTTTGTGTCATAGGCAGTTGCTGCGCTACATGGATAGGTTGGGCGGCGGCGGTGGAGATCGGAGGACGGGCAGCGTTCTGGGGATCGCCGCACTCGGCCTCGAGGTCGCGTTCTTGCGACCGCAAAAAGGCGGCTGGCCGCGTCGGGCGGTGGCGGTGGTACACGGGCGACGAGAGCGAGGACGAGGGCGAGGACGAGGAAGACGAGGGCGAGGACGAGGACGAGGACGAGGACGGCGACGGGGACAAGGGTGAACACGAGAACGACGACGATTACACCGCGGCCGGCGAGCGGGATGACGACCGTGACGGCGATCGCGAGAGGTGGTTTTCCACCCACGGAACTGAACTGCTGGACTTCCTAGAGAAGGCGAAGGAGTATTAGCAAGCGTGTTTCAGTATCCAGTACCCGTCATCATGGACCCAGCAGACCGACGTCTCACATCATCATTTCTGTTATCGACCAAGCTTCTTTTCAATGTGGGTAGACAGGCTCCCGACTGTCTTCTGATTTCCTCCATATTCCGCCTGGACTGCGGCCAAGAGGCTAAAGTTGGTATTGCACAGGCATGGTCAACCCCGCGTTCCCTGCCTGAGAGATGATGGCGTCGAGCGACGTTTGGCAGAATCCAGGTGGTGGACACGTTTTATTAATTTGCGCGAGAGACCGTGACGACGTACAAAGCGAGGATAGTACGAGTGAACATATGGACAAGTGCGTAGTAAACGATACCACAGAGTGACGATTCAGACGGGGACGCAGTGCGAGACACAACCAATCAAACCAACGCCGAAAGCTATATTTATGTTGACAGTGTGAGCGCGATAGCGCGCTCGGCTGGAAGACGACGGAGAGGCGGCCTTAGCTAGTCGTCGCCGATTTTGGGCGCGAGGTAGTACCGGATGTGGCCCTGGTTGAACGCATACGACACCTGCAGAGGCGCGCACAGAACGCGTCGTCAGCGTCATTCCGTGTGCAGAGGGAGGGAGGGAGGGGAGAAAAAAGACGCACGAGGAGCGGGACGTCGTTGGACATCATGAGCTGGACCTTCTTGCACAGGCTCGAGCTCTTGGAGAAGTTGACGAGGTACTTGAGCGAGAACGTGAGCGTCACCGCCTGGTTCATCTCGATCCGCACGCCCTCGAAATCGCCGTCGTCGTCCTCGTCGTCTTCCTTCTTCGCCTTCTTCGCCGGCTTGCTCTGTCGCATCCTCTCGCGTCAGCCACCTCGTCCGCGTGACGACCAACGGGGAACACACCTTGCCTGAGCTGCGCTTCCGCTTCTTCGTCGACCCCTCGTCGTCCTCGTCGCCATCGCCCTCCTCATCCTTCGTCGGCTTGAACTCGCCCTCACCCTCCTCGTCCTCGTCCGCGCCGTTCATCTCGACGTCCTCCCCGCCCTCCTCCTTCTTCTCCTTCTTGATCTTCCGCTTCCCGCCCTCCCCGTCCGACATCTCCGCGCCCTCCTCCTCCTCCGGCTCGTCCGCCTCCTCCTCCTCGTCGTCATCATCGTCGCCACCGCCTCGCCGCTTGCTCGACGAGCCCTTCTTCTTCCTGCCCGAGCCCGACGACGCGTCCGCGGACTGCTTGAGGAGGATGTTGCCGTTGGCGGCCTCGCCGTCCGAGACGAAGCGGATGCCCTCCTTGGACACCTCGATCCGGACGGACTCGCCGAGCAGCGAGAGGTCGCGCACGATGCGCCCGAACTCGGCCGAGGGCATCGTCACCGACGCGTCGTAGTCGGTGTCGGGGATGCCGAGCTGGTCGGCGTCGATGTCCATCAGCTTCATCTCGTACTCGGCGATACGGTCAGCGTCTGCGGTACAGGAACGGTGGGTCAGCACGGGTTCGTGAGTGCGGGGAGGTGGAAAAAAGCGGGGGAGGGAAACGTGCGCGCGGGTTGCGGTCACGAGTGGGATGAGGGGACGGAGTGCGCCAGACGCGACCAAGGTGGGTCGGTCCCGAAGAAATGTGGCTGGGACATTGAACCAATCAAGGGCAACTAGCGAACACCGAGTAGGATATGTGGCAGGGCTGGACCACGACTATGGAGCAGTCGCTTTCGATATTCGCGACGCCAGGTGTTTCCCCCCGAGCTGGGCTCTGCATCGTGCGCGCAGTAACCAATACCGTCGGCGGGGAGAGTTGCGGACCCTGCACACGGGCCGTCCCATCGCCCCCTGGTGACGGGATGCACGCTGCCCAAGGCCCCAACAGGGACAAGGATGTACGTGCAGTAGTCACTGAAACGCGTCCCACGCGTCGAACAAGCCAGAGAGACGCGGAGGAAGACGTACTTTTTGCCTCGTAGGTGAGGGAAAGGATATCAGCATCGTCGCCGGCTTTGAGAGTGCAAATGTCGTCGTCCTTTGCACACTTGAGGACCTTTGTGAGCGAGGTCAGGTTGACACCGAGGGGTATGGGGCGGTCGCAGCGGTAACGCTTGAAGCCGGCAGCCTCGAGCTTGACGGAGACGAGGGCGACGTGGGAGTTGTCCATGGCTTGGAGTTGCTGACGGGTGCGAACGGGTCAGTCGCGTCGCGATTGACGGTAAACAAGGAGGACTCACGATCCCCTCTTCATTACAGTCGAAGTTGGCATCTGTGACGAGCTCCTTGACGGCTGGACGCGTTCTGTGAGCGTCGAGTAGGACAAACCAGGACGGGGGGGGCGACGCACCATCGAGAAGACGCTTCAGGATGGCAGCTTCCGTCAATTTGGCTTCCAACATGGTGTGAGGTGGTCGTGGAGTGGGTGGCGGCGACGAGGGCAGAGGCTGGTGGCGCGGTCGATGGCGGGAGAGGCGGCGGCGCGAGGTGAGGGAGAGGAGCAACAGGGACGCGTGCCAGTCCCCCGCTTTTGCCCAGGCGGAGTTCAAAACGCGTGCGTCACACAAGGTCACACACGCGTCGTCACACCGCGTCTGCCAATCCAGGCACCCTGACTTGAGCTTCAGCCACTGACGCACCCTCCCCCGCGGGGCCCTCCACCTTCCTGGTTTTCTCCCTTGTTCCCCAATTGTCAACTGTCCACCACCACCCACGCAACACATTTCGCGACCTTCTCCCGCACCCTCGGCCGCGTTCAACTCCAGTCCCGACCACAATCCGTCAGCCCACCACCCATTCAAAAACCACCGCCACCCACACACTCGTCCCTCGTCTGCTTGCTGGTCATAGCAGTCCACCCACATGTCAGGACTTATTATCACCAGCCTACCCCCGCTCACAGACCACTGGAACGACATGGACCACAACGTCACCATTCGGCCCCCCAAGCGGCCTGCCCCCGCCAACTACAGCGACAGAGCTCAGGCCCGCATGATCAGGCAGAAGCTCATCGAACAGGAACAGGAGATCGAGGATCGCGAGGCTTTGAAGATCACTCCCGTACGTCCCGTTTCGTGCGCCCAACTTGTCTTCTAACCACCCTTTGTCTTCACATTGTAAACCCGGTAGGAAGAGCTTCGTATCCTCAGAGAATCATTCTCCTCGGTCAAAGCTGAATTCACAGACCTCGATGGTTTGTCCTGGGACACTCCAATCGCTCGCCAGGTCCTCCTCAACTGGGTCCGTCTTTCGCCGTCACGTCGTTGTTTATTTTTATTTCCAAACAGCATCCCTAACTACCCCCACAGCACGCTCAGCAGGCTGCCCGTGTCTCCCTCCGCAGCGAGCTCGATTTCGGCGACCTCGCCCACCGTATGCGCCGTGCCGGCCACACTCCCAGTCCCCGTCGCTCCCTTGCTTCTATAATCCGTCCACCCGGTCTGAGTGCGAGCGCCCCAGACTTGTCCGAGCTCTCAACGTCCACGATACGCCCTAAGGACGGCCTCTCCGACTCCACAGCGACCGTGCGGGCTCCAAGAGACTCTCAGCACGAGAGTCGTGCGCTGGGCGATGTCCACCCAAGCGCGTTCGAGATGACGATCCGCGTCCGGGCCCAGGCCGTACTGCCCTCCACCCCCGCCCCATCTCCGACATCCCTCTCTCTCGGTATACCAATAGACAGCGAGAACGAGCGGACGCCCCTCCCCGCGCTCTTCAAGTCCGTCCCACGCGAGTGCGCGGACGTCGGGCGCACGCCTCAGCCTCATCGCCCCAGTGCAGACGTAGAGCTCGCGACCCCCGTCCCCGCCCCGCGCCTCCGTCCCAGTCTTGCAGCGCTGCCCAAGTCGCACTCTGCGCCGTGCGTCCCGCTCGCCCGCAACGGACCTTTCCTCCGTAGCAGCTCCCCCCCTCCGCCCCTCTCCTCCCCACGCTCGAAGGACATGCTCACGAAGAGCGAGCGGCCCATCAAGCGCCTCCCGCCCAGCCGCATCCCGATCCCCAGGAGCAAGTCCCTCGGCCCGACATCCACAGCCCAGCTCACCGCTAGGTCCTTCAGCGCGAGCTCGAGTGGGTCCCTGCCCGCCTCCGCTTCCGCCCCCGCCGTCCCGTCCCGCGCGCACGCGCACGCGCCCCGCTCTCCCTCCGGCCCCTTCCCGTGCGCCCGCTCCCCCGCCCGTCCAGGGCACCGGTACCGTTCTTCCCCAGTGACACGCAAGCCCGTCCCCGTCCCCGCCCCCCTGCCCCGCTCACCGCTTCGCAACTCGCCCACGCTCAACCGCGACGGCTCGGAGTCTGCCCCCTCGAGCTTGGGCCTGAGCCTGAGCTTGAACTTGTGCAAGGACGAGGACAAGGCCCCCGCGGAGTCGCCCTCGGGGAAGCTCTTCCCGCTCTCGCCCGCGCACCGCGGCAGGGTCGGGTACAACTACCGCCCCGCGTCCCAGCGCGGTGGGTGAGATGTGCGAGAGGCATCGAGGGGGCCCCGGGTGGTGTGTTCCGAGTGCGTGTTCGCCATGGGTGCCGGCCCGACTCCGAGTTCACAAGGCGGGTGAGCATTCCTAGAAGTGGGGTGGCCCCGGGGGGGGGAGCTCCAGCCGGCTACTAATAGCAGCGGCCGGCCTGGCTTTTAACGGTCGCCCCAGCCGCTCTGATTTATGATTAAACTGTCAGCGTGTGTGCGTGTTCTGTTCTGCCGCTCATCGAGTAGATATGTCGGCGCGCGCATCGCTTATATACTGTATCCATACATTATTACCTACATCCCAACCCTTCTCGTAGAGCTGCCACGCTGCGCAACGCTCACGTTACTTTTGTTCTGTGGCCCTCTGTTTGTCTTGTTCCGAGTCCTTGCGATTGTATCACCCCGATTGATAGTCACCCGGATTCCAGTAGAGCTGTATTGAGGCGGCTGTATGCTAGTACAACGACACAGTGGCTTGTATACACATGTACACATATCCTATTCGTCACGGCGTCGATCGAGCACCCAATACCGTGTTCTCATACTGTACGTAGCACTACGATTGTCACAACTTCCACCCTTGCGGGCCGCACGAGTTCAGCCCGGCAAAGTCCGGATGCCTTTGCGCACACGCTTGAACTCCCTTGAACCGCTGGTGCACGCACTTGCTCGGCGTCGAACGGTCGTTCGTACTTACCAGTATATCCGGCGACCGTGACCTCGATGTCTCATACAACAACCCGATACGGCCTTGTACAAGTGATGGATCCGGTGAGCTCAATGGCATGGGGTACCGTCGCTCAGGAACTGCGTACGCGTAGTACGGGTGGGGGAGACGTGCGCCGCCAGGAAGAATACCATTGTGGATGTGTCTGCACGTTGCCACATGGAGTTTCCGTGGGCCAGGCGCCGGCAGCGCCGCATGCGCATGCACATACGAAAGCACACCGCACGCCCGCTGCACGAGACCGATGACTACGTTCTGCCACTGGGCCAGCCGTCCGAGTCTGCCAACTAGAGACTGGACGGACCGACTCGGTGGCGCACTTCACGGTCTTCAGGTCCGAGTCGAACACCTCGACCTGAGCCTTCAAGGTCACCCACCGTCTCCTCAGAATCCCGCGGCCCATCGCGCGGTACGTCGTCCACTTATCACCAGCGATCGTTAGCAGACCGCTATCGCCGACGTGGATTATGTGGTTGCATACGAGCCTGCCCAAGCTCGTCGGTGCTCACAACGCCGTTCGGGATACAGTGCGCACTGGCAGAGGGGGGAGGCCGGCCAGTGCGCTCGGGTCTCCACGGCGGACCTTGATGTCCGAACTCAAGCTCAAGTATCGGCGGATCTCGTCGGGGAGCCACGTGCACCACGGCCGTCAGGGCGACGTTGGAGGGAAGTTGAGCAGGCCCATGATCGTGCGCGGCGAGCCCGAGTCGCCTGAAACATAGAAGTTGCTTGCCCTTGAAGATGGTCGATGATGGCGCAACCCAGATGATTCGACCCTGTTTCGAGTCCCACACGTAACGGCGTTTCCTCGCAGGTAACTTGAAGTAGTACTGGTCGAACGTCGTTATCGACACGAGCGAGCGTTTGCCTCTGCATGCGATCTCGTAGCATACCGAGGTTGTGAGCCCGATCCAATGGGGTCAGGTATCGAGGACAAGGGCAGCGACAGAGATTCCGGATGCCAGCAAGCAGTACTCTGCAGGTAATCGTCAATGTAAACAAATGAATGTTTGCAGCGGCGAAAAAGACTTACTTCTGCGGAGAATCGGCAGAATAACTGAAAATCCTGGGGTAAAAGCGCCGTTCAACGCCGTCAGGGCATAGAATGACGGACTCTCTCTTGAACGAGCGAGGTCTCATACCGTCACGGTCCGCGCGTTAGGCGTTTGTGTCGAACCTAACGGCGCGGCCTCGCCCGGCCCGCTCTCAGCACAGCCTGATTTCCTCGTTTTCACGGTTCCAACACCGTCTCTCTCCGACCATGGCCACTGGTCTCACATGAGTCGTTGACCCGGTGACGTCCCTGACAGCATCTCAAAGCCCTGCTAAGTACTGCTTGTCCTCGAACACGCCGGGCGCCGATCCACCCATCGCTCCCTCAAGTTCCCGTCGCACGTTTGAGTCGACGCGCGGGCCTCTTGCACTGACGGCTCTTAGGCTACTCGGACGCGCGTCTTCAACCTCGTCCAGCCCGTTATCAACGTCCACTTCCCCTTCACGCACTCCGAACCGCTGCCGGCGTGACGCTTGTCCTTCGCACAACAGACGTGCACATCGATATCACGCCCAGCCCGGTCTCGTGACTCGCTGTCTTTTGCTTGATCTTGGAGAGAACCAGAACAAGTTGGTTCAAACTACCACCGAATCCGCCATGGAGGTGAGCCCTATATTCTTCCCTGGCCAGACGGTCTCCATCCAGACTCCAGAACGCACGCTTACCCTCACCATCGACAGACCTTTCGCACCATTCACAAAGGCCGTCGTCCTCCTCGCTCGCTCTCCGCAGCTCGGCCCCCATCCCGTCGTCGTCAAAATGTACGACCCCCGCTTCCTCGACGAGAGGCTCCAGGACACCCCCACTTGCCCCGCCCGTCCGTGGAGCCTCGAACTCGAGAGAGCAGCTGCCGCCCTCTGGGACGACCCCTTCGACGAGCTCTCCATCTGGGCGGACCCGCCCGAGGATGCCGAGGGCCGAGCTGCACTCGCTGCCCTCTGGCAGAAGCACTTCCGCCTCCTCTCCAACGCCTGCTTCAAGTCCGAGCGGGAGGTATATCATCGGCTGGCCCCCCTCCAAGGCTATGCGATCCCGCGCCTGCTCCTCACCGGCTCCGTCCTCCCGCCTGACGAGCGTGCCGTCCAGCCGCCTGCGGTCGTCATCGAGCACATCCCGGACGCCGTCAGCCTGGCCGACGTGCCGGTGGACGTCGTCAAGCCCGAGCTGTGCGCCACGCTCCTGCGCGTTGTCGACAGCTTCGCGTCGTACGGCGTGGTGCACGCGGACGTGAATTGGAACAACATCTTGTTTACTCCCCGCGCGTGTGGTGGTCATCGACTTCGGTTGCGGGGGAGTTCGGGAAAAGGATCAGGATGACGACGCCTGGCAGGAGAGTGTAGTGTGGGGCAACGACAGTCGGCGTGTGCGCTGGGTGTTGGAGCAGAGGGGCGTCAACGTTCCGACTGTCACAAGTATGGACCTGTTCACCAGCCGCGGCGCGATCTGTTCCTGCCCCCCAGAACAAAATAACATCGTGGGCCCATGAGAGCGTTTGATCGGACAACTATGGCGGCGCGGTGTAAGAGCTAGTAGCACTTTACCGATACTACCACTGCGGTGCGGCACTGCGTGTAGGCTCCGCGATCATGGGCGCTAGAGTTTCCTTTTTAGATGTACCACCGCGGGGACTTACTGACACAGGTAATCGGGGCCCAATCGGACGGCAGAAGCATCGCCAAAGGCTAATTCAACTGATATGAATCATAATGCCATCAGCTCCACCCGGGACAGTTGTGGGGGCCTGGGTCTAGAGGACCTGGGGACGACAATAATTTAGGAACGGTCTGGAATGGTTCGGCTCTTTGCTGCTCTTGGCGCGACACCCCAGTTTCACTAGTACTGTCATCAGCGTCCTTGGACAATTCAACAACCCGGGCCTGTTCATTCGATGTTTACAAGGAACCCTCCATCTGCTGAGCTCAAGCCTCAACGGGGATCAAAAGCCAGGACGTCATCGGATGTGCGATGTTTGACCGATGGTCTAGACCCATCACAGTCATATGCGTATCAAGTTGAACGACGAGAAGTTGGTGTGCCATGACGTCTATGGAACTACCCGGTCGTTGTGAGTCTGGGAAGTAACGTCAATGGGTCCAGTAAGTTATTTGTACACATGGACTAGAATGTAGGGTACAACAGCGCATTCTGACGTTCTATGTAGGAGTGGATAGCGCGCGGCCAGAGATGTGAAGGGTCTCGAGACCTGCGTCACAGCTAAAAGATATACTGTATGTGCGAAAGCACCGGCGGAGCGGTGAGGTCCACGGCGACGACGTCATGCGCGGCGCGGGTAACTGGGTTAGATCCGCAGGGAGCACATGCATAGGCATGCCACAAGGCACTAAACGATTAATAGGCGATGCTATACGGCAGCGCCCGAAGCCCCGCTTTCGAGGTCGTGCAGAGTGGCGTCGTCCTTGCGATCGTACATCTCGACCGACTGCCGATCGTGCGCCTGCGATCGCGAGACCGAGACGTTGATCGCGAGGGGACGGAGGTTGTAGTCGGTCCCACCGATGGTCTGCCCGTGGAATTCCGACGTCCGGGTCCGCCGGCCAGAGATTTCGGTCATCGTGTCGCCCAGGCCGACGCGGATGATGATGAGCGTGAACACAACGCCCTGTGTGTATTTCAGCACCTCGAGAACGCTTATACAGCTACAGCGGCACGACGAGGGCAGAACTCACGATCAGCGGGTTGAGGAGATCGAGACAGATGTACTGCGCGTTCGAGCCGGCGAGGTAGGTGCCGATCAGAGAGACGAGCGCGGCCGAGTAGACGGCGGCGGACTCGACCAGGGTTTCTACGACATCCCAATAGGACAGTCCGATGCGGTAGGTCTTCATACGGCGGTTCATCCAGACGATGCGCGCAGCGATGAGGACTGCAAGGCGCGATTGGGAACGTCACCCACCGCAACGGGTGTACAGAGAGCGCGATTGGTACTCACTTGTGGCAAACACGTTCGTCGCGAGCGACAGGATCAAGAACGCCTTGCCCCACGGCGCGATGGTCGCAGCGAAGATGATACCGTATCCCTCCACAAGCCCGACCTCGGTGCACGCGCCGTAACCGGCGACTAGATCATCGAGGTATGTCAGGACGCACCGGGCTGTTGAATGAGGATTGGCGACGCACCAGCCGTGCCGAGCAGCAAGAGTATCGGAAAACCGACGATCGACCAGGCGCGGTTCCACACGATGAAAAGCCGGTAGGTGATGAAGATGTCGGCGACGAGAGTCATGGTGATGTATACGACGTCCTTGGCGACCAGCGTCGGGTTGCTGAGAGTGTTGAAGAAGTCCGTGGTGCCGCCTGGCTTGCCGCCCTGGACCACGAACGCTTGGTCCGCCCGTTGGACGTCTATAGCCAGGTGCTGTCTGGGGTCAGAGCGGTGTTACACCATGTGGACGAAGGGAGGGGGGTTGACATACCGCGATCGACAAGAGCCACATGAAGGTAGATGTGGCGAAGAGCCTTTTGTTGGGGGTAGCGTTGCCGCGCTTCTTCTCCTTGTAGAGAAGAATCCAGATGGCGATGGCGTAGAGGACAGTGAAGGCCCCGAAGACGAGGGACTCCACCCAGAGCGCCATGAGCTGCGAGGACGCGGATTGAGCACAGACGTGGCGAGTAAGACCTGGAAAAACACGGTACCGAGGCTCGGGCGATGGGGAAAAGTGCCTCACTGGAGGACATATCTGCTGCAGGGCTAGGACAGGCTTGAGACTGGCAGAGATGAAGAAAAGGGCGTCGACGACGGTGAGTCCAGAGTCAGTCACGAGGACGGCCGAGGGGACATCCTGACTTATATATCGTCTGGGTTGTCGCGGACCCAAGCTGAACCCCGGCGAAGACAACTGGGCGAAATCTTCAGGCCTTCAGGGTCGAGTACAGTGCGCTGCTATTGGCGAAGAGAACGGCGGCATTGTAACAGCGTGGGTTCGCCGTCAGGCTACATGACAGCTGGAGGAGACTTGCTCAGTTGTTGCTGAATCGCTTGACGGCGGCTCCGTAAGCCTCCGTTTAGGCAACGTCGCCATCAGCCCGAAAAGTGCGCTGCCGCCCAACTGCCCGCCAGTCGCTTTTTCCTTCCCTCCGCCCAGAATGACCTTACTTGAAGCAGCTTGAAGTTCAGCCCATGGCTAGTGGGTTACTGTAATCTAGAATTCGGGGGGCTTCTTTTGAGGTACGTGCTTGTGTATCATCTTGGCTGTTGGACTTGACCGGCCGTCCCTCATACACTCAGGTTGGCTCCTCCGAAAGTGGCTCCTCCTTGCATCTGTTTCACGTCGCATTGCCGAAATTGAGAGTACAAACTGCTCGGAAACTTAAAGCAGCCCGTGGTGTTATCCAAGGTGCGCCTTGGGTCCTTGAGCGTTTTGCATCGGAGCCCCTAGCCCGCCTGTTGGATATCGACTTGGACGCCCACTGCCAAGCAGCGGTCCTTGCTCGATATCTGACCTTGCCACCCTTTCTTCTGCCGTCTCGGCAACCTCTAGTATCGACTCCTGCCTTGAGATCGTGGGCATCGGTACGCTTGGTCCAAAAGTTCAAACCCCAGACTTTGTGGCGGTTCGCGATTTGGAGCAAAATATTGCGGTTCTGATGAGTGATGGCGGCTTCGACTAGTACTTACTCCTCTATCCTGAACTTGGCCATATCGCGCACGAAGATTGGGGGTTCTTCGACGCTATCAAGATACCCGCTGCGCTTGCACTCTTGCGATGGAGCGACTCAGACTGTCGATTTCTACTTCGGGTCTTGTTACCTAGCCGGTGCGCTGACGTTGCCTGCACTGGCGTCATGCATCCGTGACGCGCCATAACCGACCCCGCAGTGTTCCGCTTCGAGCAGAATGCATTCTAAGTAGTGGAGACAGCGTATCCGGGGCCTTCCAATACCAGGGCCCGCCGTGTTGTGGAGCGATTAGAGTCTACTAGTAGTGCTCACGAGGTGCGATTCGAGCTCAGCGACGGTCGCGGTCTTGTTTTCGCCGTCACGAACCAACATGCCAACTTGGGTCCATGTACAGTAAGTAAGTACTTACGCGCAGCCATTTGGGAGTCTGAACCCGAACGGCTGGATAGAGCACTGATAGAGCCTAGCCATTTGGTACTGATAATTTGGGGAGCCCCCGTCGTATCACCCTGGCACCGGCTGAGGGAGGTAAGCCATCTTGTTTGGACAGGGTCTAAGATGTCTGACACGTTGTCTCATGATCTACTGTTTGTTGCAGGACGATTCGGGTGTCGACGTCCCAAGGCCGGTATCCCCTTCACGGAAGAGTTCTCGATGGGCCGCAGGACATCGCTTCAATGTCCAGCTCGAATGGCTCGACGTTTCCGTCCGGTGGTGCGGCACTGTCCTGGGCGATAACGCCAATGGATACTGGCGGCTGGGATCTGTCTTTTTGAGTCGAGTCCGTATGCTGGGTTGAGGCGCGTCGCGCCCGAGCGTTGCGGCTGAAATGCTAATGTTATGCATCCGCAAAATGGTGATGTTTCCGATCTTCGCGAGAGTTGATAGTCCGTCGAAGGAATTTCGCAGGGCATTCTGGTCCGTGCTTGTCCGCAGAGCTGGGCTCAAGACAATACGAACTGCTCGAGCTGGCCGCGTGCTCATCGCGGCGTCTCGCGCGGATACCCACGCAACGCCGCTCCGCTATGTACGTCGAACTGACAGAGGCGGGCAACACGTTGTTGAGGATATATGTATACGATGGCCTCGTCGTCGCTAGGTGGGTCGAGCTTGAGTGTCCTTTCATGTGGTCGCTGACACCGTCCTAGTTCCATCGAACTTGGCATGCACGCGTGGATTCGCGGCGCGTCACAAACGGACACAAAGAGCCTTGGATGACCGCCATCCTGGCGCGCAGCAGTATCGAGACAGGGGGCATGCAGACGGATACAGATCCTCTGTCTGTCGGCGGTGGCCTTAGGCACGGACAGCTCGAAGAGCCTGTCCAGCAGCGTCTTCTGCAAGCAGCTCCGCAAAGTTCAGGGCTTCAAGATTCGGCCCGTCACCTTTGACGGCACGACTGCTGCGCAGGCCAGCATCGGAGGGTACTCACGATTCACTGTTGCGGACGCCTGGAGAGGACGCGGATACCTAGGATATCGGACGAGACCTGAAAGGGCGGAACACGGTACATCGCTCGGGGAAAGAACACGTAATGTAACTCGGTGTGTAAGGTCTTTCAAGGCTACTCCGCGCTCCGGATACTCATGTGTGCTTCGAAAGGATGTGTTCTGTTGGTGGACTTGATGTTGCTACAACTTAAGCCCTGCGTCAAGACTGGGAGGGAGCTGGAGGGCTGGCGGGAGCCTGGCAACGGACGAGGGACGGTGCTCCGAGTTTGATACGGGAAGGTGGAGTGCCAGAGTCAGACTCCGCAGCTTGTCGAGGCGCGTAAGGTCAGTATGTACCAAGCTTCCTTCTCCCCTGCTGACTACGGCTCCCGTAGGCTAGAGGCGATGTTACCGAGAGGACGAGGGGACGATGTCACCTTGATAATGGCGCATTGGACGCTATCCCGATAAAACGCGCCCTGCGGATACGTGTACTTGCGGAGTGCACGCTCTATGGCTGGTGAGATCTGAGACTCCGGCTGAGGAGCATTCGCTACTTGTATCGAGTGCGTCTCGGATCGTGGGTGACGCTAGCGCGAATCTCTAACTTAACGAACGTCCGAGGCAGATCGTGGCGGTGACGATTGAGGACTGTGACGGGACTGCCAGTCGCGGTCCCAACTAGGACACGGATTAGCTCGATCGCAATATGAACACGTCCGCCAGCCATTCGATATTGATGCGGACGCACGGCCTGGACCGTCTATCGAGCTGAAACGTGCCAACGTACTCGATCTCGGGAAAAGCGGACCGACAGAGCGCGCTACTCATGATGCGTCTGCATGCTTTGCATGCACACCCCTTGGCCAATCCGTCGTCGTGCTGCCAGTGCCAGTACTAGTCGCAGATGATCCCGGTCGGTCACCCATCCCTTTCCCCTAGGTACAACTCGTCACTCATTCACATCTGCCAAGGGCCATCGCAAGTCGGGAAAACGTCTACGTACCCCCAAAGCCTGCCTTCTTGCTCGGTTGTCCGCGGTGTGCGACCACCAGTGGAGATCTAATCTTTGAGATCCATGTCGCACTAGACGGAACGTCACCTCGATCTGACTCGTCATCAACCACGAACTTGAAGCGAATAAGTTCAGAACACCCCGGCAGCATCACACTTTTGTGCGCTTCCATTGGCCCTGTCAGCAGCGATCGACACATGCAGGGGATGTCGCCCACAGCAGCGCACTGGTTATCCTCTCCTGCAGCGTCCTCGTACAGGTTTCCAAAGGCGAGGATTATCATCTCCTGTGCCCTAGGACGTAGACCTAGGCCTGGTCACCAGCCAGTGTACGTGTATACTCGCCCGGACGCAGCACCAGCTGGACGTGTGCGGATGAGAAGGGTGACGAAGTTTGGAGGCTGCCTCGATGGGCACACCAAAATGAACACACAAAGAAGGAAGCGAATGGGGGCGAGATCCCCCCGCCTCTGTCACCATGTTCTAGGCGCAGGGGGCGCGCATATACTCCCCGCCCTCCCTGCCCCAGCCTCCTTTAGAGCCCCTGCTTTCGCTGCGACGCCCTTGCATTCTACACCCTACGCCTTCCAGGCCCTCCACGCTCCTTGTTCTCTTACCATTCCACTCCCACCAACCATGCGTTACTCGACCGCCTTCTTTCCTGCCCTCTTGGCTGGTGCTCACCGTGCGTTCTTCCTCCTCGTGCTCATTGCGCTGCCCCAATGTTGACCTCTTCCCTTCAGTCTCCACCTTCGTCATGGGCAACGGTCTCATGCCCGCCGCAAATGCCTTGTTTGACGTTGGTTTCCATCCCTTGATGGTCTTCTATGCGATTCTCATCTTATCCGTATACTTCCAGAGTCCAACTCTACCACTTGGAGGTGCCCGCGTAGCCGCTCCCCCGCCACACTATCATACCGGACACGTCGTGCGTGCCATCCATCTCTCTGATCGTACCCATCCACTCACCATCTTGCTCAGGGTCTCGAAGCAATGCCGTCCATCGCAAGCGGCCTTTCCGCATCTGCGCCCCCCAGTAACACTCCAGGTGCCTCTCCGTCCCCGAGCTCCGCGGGAGCCGCCTCTCACCCTCCCAATGTGAACGCAATTCCCGAAGCAAACCCAGCTACCCACAACGGCGCTTCCTCCAGCAGTTCGGTATGTCCTCCCGCCGTCTGCTCAACCCCTGCCGTCCAGGTTCCATCTCCCCCATCATCCCCGTCCTCCCCGATCCAACCTAACGCACCCAACGTTCTCCAAACTTCTTCCTCACAGACCGCCGCGAAGCCCTCCGTGCCTGTCGCCGCACCCGCACCCCCGCACCCGTCCGCCGCGTCGTCTCCGCCCGCCCGCGAGGCCCCGCACCCCGCAGCGTCGCCGGCGCTGGCGTCGTCGTCGTCGCCGCACTTGCCGCCGCCGATCGCCGCGCACCCGCACGTCGTCTCGCCCACGCACGCCACGAGCAGCGGCACCGGCAGCGCCGCCCTCGCGCTCGTCACGCACACGACCCACGCGTCGGGTGCGCCGGGGAACCTCTCGGGCGCGCTCAACCCCGCCGCGAGCGGCAAGAACAAGAACGCGGCCGCCGTGGGCGTCGACGGGAACTTCAAGGTCACGGCTCTCGTGGGGGCCGTCTTCGCCGCCGCTGGGGTCTTGGTCGGGTTCGCGCTCTGAGGTTTGAGGGTGGACCGCGGTGTTTGCGAGGAGACGCGATGGTACTCTTTATCGTAGCTCGGTTCCGGCGGGCCGCCGGGATGGGAGGACGGGGTGTTCCCGTCTGGACTTGGCTGGTATGATATGGTTGTGGTTCTTTGGGTTTCAAGTGACTGTAGGGAAGTGGTGTAGCATCGTCACTGTTGTACTATCGGTTGCCTTTGACGGCGTGTATATACCACTTGGCAAGGCCGGGATTCGAACGTCGCACTTGCATATTTGGCGCTTTCGCTGTTTCGGGATCTGCCGGTGAGTTCTTCTCCGCAACCATGATGACCTTGACTCCTTGCTTTCGCCTTTCTGGTTCAAGTATATACTGCCTGCACGACCGAAAGCCCGTGGGTACGTGTCAGATTATTTGCTGCTGATGCGTAAAGGCTCTGGCACTCATATTTTGGTCCTGTGCCAGTCCTCTCGTGAGGTGTGATACCAACCGGAAGCCATCTCCGTCCTCTTCCCAGCGAACCCTAGGATCGAAGACCCTTTCACCGCCCGTATCTCCCATTGCAAGGAACTGTCCTGCTACTTTCTCCGGAGCATTTCCTGGAAACCACTGATAACCTGCATTGCGCCCACCCAAACGAACTCACCTTTCTGCAGTATCGCGGAGTTTGATAGGACAAGCAACACCTCGCCATGGAAGAATGCTGGCCTCGCGTAGCTCGGCGTCGGGGAACCGGCAGGCTTCCCTGTCCTCTGGCAGTCATATAGCTGGGGAGTACGAGTAAGTAATCGATAGGGCACGCATCTCTCCCATCTTCCTCTGTTTACCCCTTCTCCTGTGCTTTTTGACGTTGCAGTCTGCTCGGCTCGTATACGAAAACATGCAGTTCCTCAAGCAGATCCTCAGTCTGGTCCTCGTCCTCGCTCATGGTGAGCGCATACACCATGATTCCTCGTACGCGCTGGACTCACTGACTCATTCATGCCGTTCCTGTCTGTCTATGCAGTCCGCGCGATCGCAGGGCGCGCCGTCGTCCCCGAGGTGAGCTCAACGTCAACGCCCTCCCGCCGATAACGCTTACGCTTACGCGCGCGTCGGACCCGCAGGACGGCGTCGCACAGGCGCAGCCTATTGGGCCCGCCACGGTCGACGCAGACACGACGGTCACCGCGACGACGACGGTGCGCGTCACCGTCACTGTCTCGTCCGTGCCCGCGCCCGCACACTCGGCCACCGAGAGCGCCGCCCCCGCCTCCGCCTCCTCGCACGCCATCTCCGAGTCCACTCTTCTCTCCGCGCACCCGACGTCGGCGCCGCACACCACGTCTGAGGCCGCGCAGACGACAGCCGGGCACGCAAGCACGCGCACGGCGCCAAAGGTCGCGACGGGCCCGAACGACCCCTCGCCGCCCGAGGACCCAAACCCGAGCTCGGACTCCGCGCTACCGCCCGGCGCGACCGCGCCCCCGTCCAACCCGCCGCCCGCCCCTGTCTCTGGCTCGCTCTCCGGCTCTGGCTCTGGCTCGCTCCCGGCGGTCTCGGGCTCCGCGCGGTTCACCTCTGGGGCTGTACGTCTTTCATCTTTCAAGTCGGCCCCCCTTTTCCCCCGTCGTTACGATGATGCTGACTACTCGTGCTGGCTGGTACTAGCTGCCGTCCGGGTCGGGGTCGGTGAACGCGAGCGCGTCGGCGACGCTGGGCGTGTCGAACACGAGCGCGAGCGCGGTGCAGTTCACGCCGAACCCGAGCCGGTCCGAGGTCACGGTCCCGACGTTCCGCGATAACGGCGCCGCGCGCGTCCGAGTCGGCGGGGGCTCCTCTTCGGCGTTGGGGATCGCGATCGCGGTCGCGGTGGGGGGCGGGATGGTCGCGTTGGCGCTGTGAGTGTGGAGTTTGGGAGTTTGGGGGGGGGAGGATTCAGGTTCGGGGTGTGCGCTGTGGGTTAAAGGTCGTTGGTTGTGGCAGCAGTGGCGATACCCACTCCGTCCTTTCTGGTTTTGCTGGCAGAGGTTCTGTCGCTGGGCATGTCGTGTCGCGATTGAAAGTGCTCTGGTAGAGTTTGTCTCGAGACTGTGGTTCGGGTTTTTCCGGCCAAGTCTCAGTGCATGGTGGCTCGGCGGCTTCTCTCTATTCTTCATGACTAGTACGTATGACCTTTGTTACGAGCTGAATCTTGTGATGCCTTCATGATCATCTCTCGCGCGTGTGCCTGTGATATACTAGACTCTCGAAGTCGGACTGTCGAGAACCCACTTGAGAGCTTGGAGTTACTATACCAGGGTTATCGCTCGCTCATTTCGTTGCAGCCAGGGGGGTGCCTGTAGCCTAGTTGGTGCCGAAATCCTCCTGCACCCTGAGTGTTGAAGTTCTGTATCTCAAGCGTCTTCCTGCTGATTTCGTTCAAAGTTTTGCAGAACTTCATGGAATGCTATTTGAGAGTTTCTGGCAGGCTTTGGCAGCGATTCCACGATATTATACAATGGGAGAGGCCGGCGGGAGGCCAGTTTCCCTCAGAGAGATGAAGTTGGCCATGGAGAGTACTACAGTAGTCGGGTGCCACTGGCGTCAGGCGCTTCGGTGAGGTGCGCTTGAGTCACGCGCACGCGACGAAACATCATGAGCGAGCGACGGGAATTTGCGTATTGACCCCCATCAGCTCAGACAGCATCACTAGTACTCAATCAGTACTCAGTGTCTCCCCATTCCTGAATCCTGACGATCATGTCCGATCTCAATATCTTTTATCCCCTCCTATTCCCCTGGGATGTAATCTATCACATCGTCGACGTACTTGGGTCCGATGTGCGTGTCCTCCTTCAATTGGCACTCGTTTGTAGCAACCTCCTTCCCCGCTGCCGCCGCCATCTATTTTGCGCCATCCGCTTCGAGATGACTCGAGATGACATCGATTCGCTATGCAACTTTCTTGAGGCAAATCTCCAACTTCCCCCGCGGGTGCGTCAGGTTTCCGTCTACCCTACTTGCGACGTGGGCCGCCGCAGACAATTTACCGGCTTCATCTTCCCCTCCCAAGTGATTCGGATGATTCCCCACCTCTCCCGCTGGAAGTTCTGCGGCGGATTCTATGATGATCTTCGACGCCTCGTCTTCCACCCGAAAACACTTGCATATATGCGAACGACCGTCGTCCAACATCTGGAACTCAGCTTCGTCGGCTTCATATCACAAGCCGAGATGTTACGATTCCTGTCCTCATTCCCTCTACTCCGATCTCTTCGTTTCTCTCACGAGTGTTTTCAAACACCTCTAAATCGAAGACTTGTGGATCCTGTCACGCGTCGTGGCCCTTGGCCACAACTGCGCCTGCGCAGTCTCTCTGTATGTACTTCAAATCAGTGCCGCCCGTTTTGCATGAACCTAATCAAGGTTTGACTACGCAGATCATGGTGATGCCGGACAACGATACTGTACGGCGCCTTATCCAGCTTTCACGGACGTCTCTCGAGGAGCTGCAGATAGCAGTTCCGGAAGCCATCCGGCTCTCCGCCTTGGGCTACAAGGACGACCCGGAGATAGTGGGATCCAATCAACGCTCACATGTCGATAGCTTTTTCCATGAAGCCATCAACCAGAATATGCCCTCATTTCAACACCTAAGATTACGTATTCCGGCATACTTTGCTCAGGGAGAGTTTTGGCAGGGTTTCGAAACTGTCCTCTCCGAACTGGTGGCACACGAGAAGCTGAAAATTACATGTGAGATCAGAGGAGGCCGTCCCAACACGTTGGCCCGATATAGGGCAGAGCTCGAGCGAGCGATGCCTACGCTGTCCGCTCAATCACGGCTAAAGGTGGAGTGTGCTGCCCCATGTGCGTGATGTCTCTCTCTCTCTGTTGTGAATGTCGGCTCATGAGAGAAACAGATTCGGGCTCTCCCCTTGGCCACGACGGGAGCCTCGCCTGGCTAGCTATCTCCCCAGACTCTCGCTGGATCGCAACGGCTTCCAATACGGAGATCATGCTATGGGACGCGCAGGCTCGGGCGATCGTCCATGACCAGCTAACTTGGAGTCATGCTGCCAGTGTCGCATGGTCCGGCGTGACTCTCTTGCTCTTCGCACCTAATAGCCGACAGCTCGCTTCCTGCACCGCAGATAGCAGGGTCAGAATTTGGGACATCAAAGACGGTGAATGCCTCGCAATGCTCGATATACGCGATCGTCGTGGATCGGCTCGTGAGTGCCACTGTACTACTAGTTACAGCACCCTATGCGCCTGGTCGATCGACGGCGGAAAGCTCGCGGCATGCACGGAACACCCCTTTGAGGAGGAGGAGGATGAGATTTTGGTGTGTATCTATACTGCCTTTGACATAAAGGTATGGAACATGCGCACATACGACCAGATCTTTGCGTTCAGAATGTCCATGCCCCCTAACGATATCTTCCATTCTCCTGACGACTCATGGTGGGGCCTAATTCGCAACAGAAGGCTCGTCACGCTGGGTGCGTTTTGCCCACAGGATGGATATCCTCGCATGCAGCCGCACCGTTCCTCGGCTTTTCCTGGATTTAATCCTGCTGAGGTCAACGTGGTAACATTTTCATCGCAACCCTCGGAGATCCTTGTTGCCACCAAATCTCCACATGGCGATGTATGCATCGTCAACATCCAAACCGAAGACGAGCGAACGCTCTGCCGTCAGTGTTCCGTGGATAAAGAATCCGCTAGCAGGTTCCAGCGCGCCGACCGGCCCACTCGTGCGTGGGATTTAGCCAACGAGGAATGGCCTGGCAACCGCATGTGGGCGAAGAACAACACTGGCGCAGCTCTCGACATCTCGCCAGACAGCAAGCTCGTGCTCGCCATCCGCCACGGTGATTATCAGGTGGACATCTTAGACGCGCTCAGCGGCGACTGGCTGGCGTCACTGGGCCAGTACGAGGTGCACCCAGCGGACCGAGACCCCCCGAATCCGCTCACGGCACGCTTCTCGCCAGATGGGAGGTATGTTGCCGTGGCGTTCCAGGACGGGACCGTACGGCTATTGAGCACGGCGGACTGGTCGTGCGTTGGAGTGCTCGCCGAACACTCTGCGGCGGCGGTGACTTGGGTCGCGTTTTCTCCCGACGGAGAGCTGCTAGTGTCGGGGGCGGAGGATGGGACGGTCTGCATCCGGAAGGGGCGGGGATTCGAGGCGCAGGGCTGGATACAGGTCAGTACTCTCAGGCAGGATTCGCGGTCCGACGTTCTGTAGGGCTCATGACTCGTGCTATATGTTGTAGGCTCCGCGCCCGGCAGACTCTTGAAGCCGACTTCGACAAGTTCAGGAGAGAACGAAATTGCTACGTGATCAAGGGTATGTATGGATAGCCTCGTTTCGGATTTGCAATGCCACGTTAACGCGGTACACGTAGCTCGCATCGGAATGTGCTCTCGCCTCTGTCCTTTTGTCCCTGAAAGTTTCTGATTCTGTCTTCGCCAGCTCGGTGTAGTCTCTATCTCCTCCGTATGTCTTCGCTTGGTATGATACACACTCTCAGTCGCGCTCACCCCCGCTTGCAGATACTATTTTCATTCGCGTCCACGAACTCCTCGTCGACGCTCACCGACTCGACCGCAAGCGGTCCTCTTCGCGTCCAACTGGAGCACGACCGAAGGCATGCACACCCCGCAACAACTTGGTCCCGCGTGCGGTCGGCGTGCTCGCGCTCGCGTGGGTCCTAATTCTCGACGGTGGTACCCCCGAGCAGTGTTCGTTCTGCTTGAAGTTGGTTCCCGGTGGTCATGCTTGTGCATGGCACGAGTTAGGTTGCGTCGGACCACTCGTCGCCGAACCCGCGGATCCTACTGGTACATCCGAGCTCGCGCACGTCCGCTTTCTCTCGTCTTCGTCCCGCCCTCGTGCTCTTTCGTTCTGCCTCGTACCTATGCTCTTTCTTTGGTTCCCCATGCTTACTTCTCGGTCCCCTCACGGATACGGTTACCTTGTACATACGACATGATAGCGGGGTCATCATGGTGGCATCGGCGCACTGTTTGCCCCGCTTTCCCGGTCCCACTCGCCCCGCGCCTCATTCCTCGCTCGTTAGTAGTTTCGACTCTCCGGCACTAACATACGTATGACCTCGCTAACTACGCGCTGAATCTTGTATGCCCTCTTCATTTCTTGTGCGTGTGTAGTTGGATGCGCGCGCGCGCGCGCGCGAGGATCTCGCATCCACTTGCACGACGCCGTGCATTTGGCCTTCGTTTCGAGCTGCGATCAAGAGAGAGTCGTACCACAACGTACGTGAATGTCGGGCCCATGCGACTCGGAGGAGAGTGAGGGTGGGATCCAAGGCGCACCGGAAGCGTAGGGACGAAGAGAACGATCGCCAGAGACTTCGTACAGCAGTGCGTACGATACACGGATTGACCACTGGCAGATGAGGAGAAGTCATCGTAATGCTGTAGAGCTCGTACGCTCAGTGCGCTTGTTCGTCAGAAGGGAGATGCGATCTAGGTGGAGGGCAGATGTGGACGCACGTTCGTAGTGTATATAGTCAGACGGTATGCCGGGCGGCGGGCTAATGCGCGGCCGCGCTCGTTGCGACCCAAGAGTCTAGGACGGAGCTTCGAATGCATTATGCAACTGCCAGCGGCCGCGAGCTGGATATCGTGACGCAGTGTAGAAAGATAAGGACTGCAGATGCAGCCCGTCACTTGTTCTATGAATATTCCGGCGTCGACGGTTTGGCACTTGACGCTGTTGGATGTCCACACGAGTAACATGAAGGGCAGCACCTCTCTCAGTCCGACGAAGACATTCGCCTTCCGCTCTGTTATCTCCATTGCCCAGAGACGCACGTCCCCTTTGGCCGTGCATAAGGCTGGTGATGACCTGGTGGGCAAGGTAAGCCATCATGACCACGCTGAGCGAACGCCCGGGACATCTACTCTTAACGTTTGACGACTTACTACGTATGCTTGGAGGCTCTCTGCCGTCATATGCATACTCTCCGTGGTATTTTTGGCAGGCTCTCGTCGAGTTCTGCTACTGGTTCACGCTATCATGAATTGTGTCGGGGCGCGTCACGACTCTCAGGCCGTGTCGCCGCCGTCAACGTCAACGTCTTGTCAGGGACTCCTCAGTGGCAATTTCGTCAGTTATGCCCGGATGGTGGTCATTTCAAATTAACTCGCCGCTCTCACCGTGTAACGTTCTGAATTCTGATAGTCACTGTGAGCGAAGGTTATGTGGAGAAGCCTATAAGTAGTAGACACTTAGCGTTGCAATTAAATTTAGAGGCGTATTTGAGGCAACGCGCCTTCAGTTGACTTGAACTAGGGAGAGAGATTCTTAGAGGTTCGACCAAGCGCAGTTACGGGTTTGCAGCGTGATAAAAATAGACCGGCGCTACTACCCGATGATTTGCAATCATAAACGACCGCCTCGGCGACGACAACTTTTCCTTGGCACACAACCTCGTGGTGCAAACCATTAGCCTTGGCTTGCTTCGTACAACACAGCAGGTGTTGTATACTGATCGACGAGGAGGCAAACGGCCTGTCGAAGCAACAGTGATCAAGAGCTTCGGCGCGCGCATGGAGGTGAGCAACCTTGATCTCGTCTAGAATGGGCGAAACACTGGTATCAGTCCTCACCACTCCACACTTATTTACAAAGGACCGTACTGAATGGTAAAGTGCTTGGCGATCGCGCGGCTTGTGTTGCGTCTTGATACTCGGTGATGGCGGTGCGAACAGGTCGTCGTGGAGAGCCGCGGTGACGAACAGCTATGTATATGTATCGCGTCTTGCAAGGCGGGTCTCTCTCTTCCCCTTTGGTCTCTCGCTATAATTCGAACTTCTCTTAATACGCCACACCGACGCTCGCTTCCCACTCGCGGCCCTATTCGCGCCGTTCTATTCTTGTGTGACACATACATAACCCCCGCCTTGCCTCCGGCGTCCTCGATCTGAGTCGTCTCTTCTCCCCCCCACCCCTGTCCCCCCTCATTCCTCCAACTGACCTCTCGCAATGCGCTGCCTCTTACTGTGCGTTCCACGGGCTGCTCTCGTCTACCTCTTCATGGCGATTCTCCAAGGTGAGCACCATCTCATTGAACCGGCGCTTTTCTCATCTTCCTTGGCATCAGTGCATGCGCTCGTCGTGATCCCTTCCGAACCTTTGTCGGAGAGACCTCGGACTCTGGTGCGTACATCCGCGTCTTCCCTCCTCTCCCAAGCCTGGTCTGACATTGCAGGAATGCCCGTGCAGGAGGCGGACGATGCGCACCATGCGTTTTCAGAACGCCGCCCGGCAGACTTCACGTCACACTCATCCGGTTCCCTTCCAGTGTCGTCCATCCCCACGGTGACGCGCGTGTTTCCAAGTCATGCGGCATGGTATGCCCAAGTCGAGACGATGCCAGTATCGCTCGGACACGTCCCAGTAAGTCGGTTGCCTTTCTCAGCGAAAGGCCCAGGAACGTGCGCCCTTATCCGTTCGAACCAGGGAAAGCAGAGAATACTGTACGACGAGGCTCGCGACGAGGAATATAACGCGCTGCGTTCTCGCCATCCTTCCACATCCTTGACCGCCAACGATCGGGAGTCGGATCCACGGAGACGTCGACCCGGCGACGTGGATGTTGCAGGCCGGTACACGAGCGAGGACAGCAAGATGTCCGTGCTCGCGGTAGCAGTGGTGGGTGTTGTGCTCGCATGTCACTATCTAGATTACTTGTAGTGTAAGCCATTCATCTTTTTCGATTCATTCCTGTAACATATGCACGTCCCCTGTACCTCCTTCCGACCTCAAAGCAGAGAAGCATTCATGTGAGCTCGTCGGAGCTTGTGTCGCGATCGCAGCCTGACATCTGTCAGGTTAATCTGAGCCGGTAATGCTCTCATTACTTTGTAACAAGCACACCTTGGCGACTGCATATGGTTCTTTGCGTGTCTTAGCTAGTAGTATAAGAGGTTGTGTGCTTACTGGCGCGACGAGCGCACCGGCCGGTTACCCGGCCCGGAACACGGTTCGGGCATTTGCCGAGCCTGGAGGTAAGCGAGATGAACCTTAGGCAGTCCGTCACCGGGTCACCCTCCGTCAGTGGCATCACCCTCCCCGCCAATCCTTTCACCATTCTCACTCGCCTACCACCTCACCATCCGAAACGGATCCCAAAGTAAAAGACTTCTACCGTCCTCCCACTCGGCGATAGGAAGCGCACTGCATAGCGTCCTAGTCACTTCTACTGCGCCGTATCAACTGGTTTCAAGACCTTGAGCGATCCTTGGACCCCCACTGGCTGTCTGCTCCTGCGGGAAGCACACGCCTCACTCTACTCAGGCTATATGCGCATGCCTATATGCCCTCCGTCGAACCGTCTCGTCTACTCGGACATGGACGGTACGTCATGCTGGCTATGCACCTCGAGATCATCTACTATCCGCAGCTCACATCCTTCCCTTGGCCTGCCGGTAGCCCGTGCCAGATTTGCTTCGCGTCCACGCTGCACCGCCGCCGCCAACACAGCATCCTCGCCGCAGAATGCGCGTACGTGAGGTGGCAGTGGTATTCGAACGTCTTATTGGGTTCCTGGCCTCGGTAACCGCGCACGCTACCACGATCTGCACGGATGTTCAGCCATCGGGGACGCATGCCCGGCTGCTCTGCAACCTTTGGTAGACGGCACGAACCCAGCGCACACACGTAGTGCTGCTGTATAGGCGAGTGTGTTGCTCACTTTCGATGCCAACGTCTGCTGACTAGCACCGGTAGCCCTGTAGTTATATGCGTTGAATCATGCTCAAGGCCCTGTTTTCGGTCGCGGGGGAAGACTTGGCGTGTCCACCCATATCCGCAAATTGAATGCCAGCCGGCCGATTGACCATTGGAATGGCGCGCATTGACGGCGACATCTGGCCTTGCCGTGCTGATCCATCCGTGTGTCCTGCCTCGCCAATGCGCATCCTTTTCCCATGCTTCTCCTGCACCGGGCCTGCAGCTGCAGCCGCGGACGGCACGTTTTCCGATCAGTCTCGAATTCCACGCATATATGCACACCGATCGAACCGCATATAAGAGGACGGGCGGACACCAGGGGAGGATCGTCGCCAGGATCCACACCCATCCATCACTGCGTTCTCGCGTCTTCTGCACGATCGACCACCCCCCTTCTTAACGACCTACTTTTCGTTTCCTGATCCACCCACCCATACATACGGAAGTCGCTATGCGTTCGTTTGGTGCTCTCCTCGCTGCCCTTCTCGCCGCCGTCCAAGGTGCGTGCCCAGCGTTTGGTGATGGGTCTCATGATCGCGCTGACGGTTGAACTCTTTTGATTTGCTCGTGCTGTAGTGAACGCAGGCCCCGTCGCTGTCGCCGCGCGCGATGAGCCGACGATCAGTTCGTCCGTCCTGCCTCCCGCGACCGCGACCTCCTCGGCCTCCTCTTCCTTCGGGGCCGCTCCGACGCTTTCGTCGTCGTCTTCCTTCCGGTCTACCGCCGTTTCATCCGTCTCGTTTAGCGCGGCATCGACGGTCACGGTGACCTCCGAGTCAGCGGCGTCGTCGGCCCGTCCTAGCATCGTCTCGTCCGAGTCGTTCTCATCCTCCGGCGTCCTCACCACGTCCGTGGCCGCCTCGTCCTCGTCCTTCATCACCATCTCCATCAGCGCCGCCTCGTCCTCGACCGTGACGCTTACATCGCCGACTGCGACGTCCTTCGCGTGCTCGTCCACGGCGCCCGCCATCACCTCCTCCCTCCTCGTCGCCAGCTCGAGCCCCACCACCCTCTCGTCCCCGGTCGGCGGCTCCGTCCCTGCGGCGACCAGTACCGTTACCGTGACGGAGACGATCGGGGCTGAGTGTGCGTGTGGGGCCGCGCCCTCGAGCGCCGTCCTGGGCTCGTCGACGACTATCACCATCGTGGGCACCGTTACGGCGTCGTCGTCGGTCCCTGCCAGTGGTTCGGTCGGCTGTGGCGGCGGCCCGACGGCGGTCGCTACTAGTACTACCGTTGTGGGGACGTCGATCCCTGCGACGTCGACGGGGGTCACTATTAGTACCGTGGTGGGGACGTCTATCCCTGCGACGTCGACGATTGTCATCTCTGTGGGCGGCAGCACCACGTCGGTCCCTGAGTCGGCTTGCCTCGCGACGCCCTCGCCCTCCAGTGGCTTGTCCGCCCCTGCCACCACGGTTGTCGGTCTTTCGTCCTCCTCTGTTATCGTCGTTGGTGCGACTCCGGTCCTGGGGAGCGTCGGCAGTAGCCCTGCGGTGAGCGTCATCCACTTCTCCTCCGTCTAAGACTAAAGATAGTCGATCACGAGCGGTGCTGACCACCTCGTCGTCAGGTCCCTCAGACCCCTTCCTTCGCCGCCTTCTGGTAAATCGCCACGCTCATCTACTGGTCTGAGTGCAAGCCAGGAGGGTATTCGGGCCGAGGCGTTGCCGGGACTTTTGAACCGTTCGTGGCGAGACTCGGTGAGGTGAACGACTGGACATACATTTGGACACTGCGAATCTATCTGGGACTTAATTCCGTATACATATCATGAATGGCTAATGGCGTATGACGACGCCGTCTTGCAATTCGGGGCTCGCGGGCTCGCGATGGAAGCCGGCATCAATGGACGGCCCAACGCTAGACTGCCCCCGGGCCCGCCCGGGCCCCTCCCCCCTTCCGCATAAATTTAACCGCCTTCCAAGTGGGCGGTACACGAGGGGTGTCCCATCCGCTGACTCGGACGTGGGCTCGCGGAAGTCGGTGTGGTGAACTAGAGCAGGAAGTTTCAACTTTCTCTTCATCATGAGACCGCCCCGAGGCTCTGCGCATTTGGCTGATCCCATCCTGCGTAACTTCGCTTTCGCCAAAGGTTTGACCGCAGTGGCGTGTGCGGTGTGTGTGTGTGTGGAGAAGGTTACCGTTCGCAGGGCCTCCTAATTATAAACTATCCTCGGCGCCCGAGCAAGCATCGGATGACCGCCGGTACGTTGTCCAGGACTTTCTCTACCGTTTGTTCTCTCCGTCCGACTTGTGCCCGTTATCCTTACGTTCAACCACCTCTGGCTCATGCTCTTGCCTCCAGGTCGCGTACTCAGCACAGCGCCGACTAGATTTTTCAAAGTTGTTCTTCCGTTCGAATTGCGGCGGGGGTCCCTCTCGGACTGAATCGTAAGTACTAGTGGCTGGCATCGGAAACCGCAGCCATGGTTGACTAATGTACTTTTTTCAAGGAAAAAAATTCTTTCAGGGATTGGACTCAGAGTGGGTTTTGTTCTCCGGACTGTGCTTGAAGGCGCCACAGTGCATGCGTAAGTAAGTATCCGAAGGAGTCCGAGCCATCCCGCAGCAGCAAGCAGCCACCCTACGCCGCAGCATAATCTAGCACGTCCGCAAATGCACTGCGTAAAGCTTACACCAGACACTGCGGCCTCGGAGAGGTCATCGAGAGTACGTCAGACGAAACACTCTGCCAACGTGCCGTTCATTCGTCCATTCTTGGCGTCAAAAGGGGTCGCAGTGGAGACATGGTACATCGGAGTGAGTTTTGCAGAAGTGGACTCGATGTTATGTTGGATGGCAGCTGACTTCACGCGGTGCTTTAGTGACCCTATCGTTCGTTCCCTCAAGCCCAGGTGTGGCGTTGAACCCAGAAGCGGTTACGCAATGGGTACTAAGGCATTGCGTGGCACTCTCCGACCTTTTCGAAGCTCCAACCCTCCACAATCCGGTTCAGGCCACGAGCCACGGCGACTAACGGCAAGCGCGTCGACGTCGTGGATTCCTCAGCCGGGGTGCTGCGGGTGTACTCTGCGCCTCAATCCGCATCCGTAAGTAAGCTCTCTGTCCAGCTATATAGGAGGCCTGTGAGCTCATGAAAAACACACAGGCTCTCTCCCGTCCCTCACTCAGACTTACAGGCACTTCTCCCAACTCAAGCACACCGTCACTAACATGCGTTACTCAACCGCCATCCTTGCAGCCCTCATGGGCGTCCTTCAAGGTATTCGCCACTTCCGCTTCTCTTTTACCCGTGTATCACTGAGCCATCTATTCCAGTGAGCGCGAGCCCCGTCAACGTCGTACGCCGCGGAGACTCTGCCGTCACCTCGATCCCGACCTCGACCCCGACTCTCCCGGGGGGCACCTTCCTTCCATTCCCCAGCGCGAGCGGCGGCTTCCCCTCGGGGCCTGCCTTCCCCTCCGGGTCGTTCTCCTTCCCCTCGGGCTCAGGCTTCCCCTCCGGCATCTCCCTCCCGTCCTTCCCGAGCGGGAGCGCGTTCCCGGGCCCGTCCGGCGGCTGCGGCGTCCCCTTCCCCTCGGGCGAGTCCATCACTGGCAAGTTCCCCGAGCCAGAGTACACCGCCAGCGGCTCCGAGGCGTTGCCGGTGTCGGTCCCGACCGACCGCGCGCCTGGCGCATACTCGTACCCGACGGCGGGGGGGCCGTCCATCCCTACCCCCAGTATTGCGCGACCGAGCGCGACGGGCAGGGGGGGCGTGCCAGACGAGCCGCTCACGGGGCCCTACGTCCTCTCCAGCGTGAGCGGCTTGTTTTGAGGGTCTAGTACCGATCCCACTCAACTCGTAGCTTGAGCGAGGTAAGTGATGATGATGGGTCGACCCAGCATCTACGCTTACTCCGTGCCCTTTTTTTGGTTCACAGTCGGACTTGACATGGTGCACATCTGTCCCCAGCTCGAGAGTCGAAGGCTCGCAGCCGGCGACGGCCCTGTAATTCTTGGAAATAGACGATCGGATCGGATTGAAGCCTTTGGACGTTTGACGGACTTGTAGATGGACATTTTCTTGCTTCCGCTTCCGTACCGGTCGTGGACGCTCCTCAGGTTCTCGCTTTCTTTAGGACAGTGATGTTGCGTTTGAGATGAACGATATGAGTCATGACTGTAATACATTTGTGTTACGGGCAGTAGATGACAGCGTGCCCCGATGGACTCGTGTTCTTGGTTGAGACTCGTTTTAAGTCGATCCTTCCGGATGTGACGTACGTATTTCGCTGATATCAATAACGAACCCGTTTACCGGGTCCTCATTCATTTGAGCCCGCTAAATTCTGTTGTTAAGTTGTTCCTAAGTTCCCAACGGCAACTGGGACGGATATTGGTGCGCGTCGTAGTACGTATACGCCATCGGCCGAAATGGGGAGAGGTGGGCAAGCCAGCGGCCGCTGTGGCGACAGCCGCAGCAACAGAACATGTACACTATATCTGCATGCCAACGGGCACGGTTCTGCGCATGATTGTCCGCTCGGAAGAGGACGTGGGGGTGGTTATATATATCCGAGTCAGACGTCACAGAACCACGTCCTCGAAAAGGCAATAGAAGCGCCCACTACGAGGACCACCCGCGCTTGCTTCGCAGCATCCTATGCATAATACTTATGCGTGCGTGCGTGCACGAACACGATTTCTTACAGCTCAGTCGGCCACATAATACGGTCATATCCCATAACGGTTGACCTCAGTGTTCCTGGTGCAACTTCAAGTGCATGTGGAAGCCTCTCCGCGAGGAAACAGGAATCCCTCGTACTGTACCATATGCACAAGTCTCACCCCGTCAACGAGGCACGATCCACATGCATAGCGATCGTTGTCTAGGGAAAACTTGGGATGAGGATGGCGGAGCCGAAGATTCAGGGGAACTCAAGCCGAAGCGGAGGTTCATGCTTCCCAGACGACGGCGACCATTATTATGTACGTGACGATACTCGCGCACCAAGACCGATCTGGCCCTAGGCACGTCATCCTGCTCTCCACGCGGGGTTGTCTGCCCGTCCTCGGCGCGCTCTGCCCTGGTGAAGGATTGCAAGAGGTTCCCAGAGAGACATCGCTGTCGCGAACGGACGAACACAAAAGAGAACGAACTGGGACGTGCGCGCGCATTGCGCAAACATCGGCGCGGAGCTGCAGACGACCACGCCAACGGGCGGAGGATGCCTGGAGGGGCGGACCACAAGCTGCGAACAAAGAGGCAGTGCATCGCATAGCGACCGTTCCTTGCGCAACGTTGAACCCGCGGATCGTGGTACATAGCCGCGGAAGCCAAAGCCAAGCCAGCCTCGGTCGACCGTCGCGGCGATGAACGGGACAAGGCAAAGGTAACCTGCTCCCGTCCCGACCTCCGAGTCACCTCAACCTCCCCTTCAACCAACACTAAACTCCTCCTTCCGCCTTCCATCCCGAGACGCGCAGAGCGACCCGACTTTCAGAATCAGGATCAGAATCCGAACACGACCGCAGCCCCAACAACCACCGCAGCAGCGGCAACCGTCAGCCTCCCGGCGTCCACTGGCAGCGCGCCGACGGCCGCGTTCGCAGCGCCGAGTGCGCTCGAGTTGTTCGCGGCGGTCGACGTCTGTGTGACGACGGTGACGGGTACCGCGCTCGAGACCGACGTGGGCGGCACGGTCAGGGTAGCAGGGAGGGAGTTCGAGGGCGTCGCAGTCACGGTCACGTTCAGGACAGTCGTCAGCGTCTGCGTAGGCGGGCGCGGGTGTTAGCCTCCTGGGATCGGGGCTGACGGTGAGAGTGGGGGCGGAGGAGATGAACGATGACGGAAGGGAGAGGGACGAGATGAGGATGACCAGGGAGGGGAGGGGATGTGAGATGAATTCGGACGGGGCACGTACCGTGCTGGAGACCGATGGAGACTGGGACGGGCTTGCGGTGTTCGTGTTGGTTGCCTGCGAGCTGGCCGCTCCCGGATTGCCGCCGCTGCTTGATCCCGTCGCGGTCGGAGAACGCGAGCTCCGGCTGGTGCGAGTGTTGGACGTCGTCGTGGCACTGCTCGCTGAAGTAGTGTCAGTTGACGACGTCGCACTGCTCGTGGAGGAAGAGGTCGTGCCCGTAGTACTGGTGGATGAGGACTCGGACGAGGAGGTATCCGTGCTAGTCGTACTCGACGTCGTTGCGATAGGTGGCAATCCCTATAGCTGGACATTAAACAACAGAGTAGGATCAACAGGAAGGACAGTGCGCACCAGGCTTCCACCATTGCTCGTCGGGAGCCCTACGCTCGGAAGTCCGATATTACTCTATGCATATGCGGACGGGTATCGGTATCGGCCATACGGGGAAGGGAAAGGACGTACCAGTATGCCATTTACACTATCAATTACAATTATGTCGGCCGAAATGAGGGGGACTGTATGCGTGGGGATCGGGGATATCAGCACGCCGTTGAACTATGAACGGGAGTACGGCGATCATACCTCGAGCGCCGATGAGGGCCACAGCAAGCACCGCGTTCCAGTAACGCATCTTCGACGAAGTATAAGCGTGATGACTATGAGAGTTAAGACGGGGTAAACTGTTCTGGGCGGTGGCGAGGAAGAGAAGTGAGGGGAGGACGGGAGTGGAGTCCCGCGGATATAAACCGCGGCTGGCTGTTGGCAGCGCTGGACGGGAGCCGGGGAGTGGCAACGGTCTTGCGATCATCCTCTCCGCGTTCGCACTACTTGTAAAGTGCGGGCATGTGGTCGTCGGCGAAGCCTGCGAACTTTGCTACGCTTCTCCCAGCATCTGACCGTCTGCGCATCGCCACGCGAGTCCCCCAGGTGGTCCGCGTCCGAGTCGTTATGGGGTCAACACCAAGACTAGCGTTCACGGGTCCGATGCTGTGACCCTCAAAAGCTTTCGAAGCACCGCCCAGGTTCTTGTGGGGAGAAGTAGCGTTGCCAACTTGCCTGAGCCATCGGGCTGGGCACCTGAACCCGCGTCCCGCTGTTTGGCAGCATAACGGGCCAGGATAGAACGCATGGTACGCTGGTCGTGATCCGTCTACGGGGAGGACGTCCGAGCGGAGGTGTTCGTGACGACATTGAAAGGGTGATGTGGGTGAAAAACGGTTCGGTCCACGAAGGGCACAAGACGATGACGCATTGAAACGATCGGAGCGGCAGGGGCGGATTCGATACCAAGGGAGAAGCGTCTCAATGGGGGATGATAATCTCTTCACAGGAGCGGACAACTCACCTGCAGATGTATGCGTTCGCGAGAGCATAAAAAAGCTCACCTCAGAACCCAGAGCTCGACTGCTCTTGCACTTCAAGAGCATGTTGCAGGCAGGGACAGGTCGAAGAAGCCCATCGCAAATGTACGTCGTGTGGTCCAGGACTCCAGGAGGGATCTCTGTCTGTGGCCTTCACATACATGCGTCTGGCAGGAAGCAGTAGAGATAATGTCGTATAAGATCTTGTGCAATCAACGCGATGGACTGGTATTTCAGTGGATTAGAAGCGATACTTGAAAAATGCAATGAGGCCGAGGACGTTGAGTGTGAGGACAGGTCGAACTTCGAAGTGAGGGGGTCGCCGTCGTCTCCAAGGACCGGCACCGTGTTTTAGCGCCCAATTTATCTCGGCTAGTCGGATAACGCGGCGGTGGTCGCGAGCTCGGCAGCAACTCGACAGTTGCTCCTCAGTCGAGAACACTACGAAGAGCCTGGTCGACATAGCTCATCTTGAGATAGGAAGGCGATATACCTTTAATATGATGAGAGAACTGGTTTACCGACACCCTACGGCTGGTATGATGTATCAAACGTACTGCGGGACTGCACTACATATAAAAGTTTACAAGGACCGACACAAGCCCTCCGAGTCCGCAACACAATATTCGAATTCGCCATGGACAGACGATCCCAGAGCAGACATACATATCTGCCGGTTGCTGCCATGGGGCGTGAGCCTCCGCAACCGAGTCCGCCTCAGTTCAGGCCGAAATTGGCAGTTCCGCCACCGCCGCCTCCGATGCCAGATATCCTGAACGTGACCCATATCGGAGGGATGCACTGTACATGCGACTTCCGGTACGTACATTCGCCGAAGAAGGCCCACTCTATTCGAGAGGAGGGTGAAGGTGTCAAGTATGCGGGGGAGCAGGACCTTCACAAGCGTTCCCGCTTTTCCAGCCTGAGGGCGGTAGGCACGAATGCGCGAAGCGTAAGCCTCGGCGGTCAATCATCCACGTACACAGGACGTACTCACCAAGTTCCACCTCGCGGCAAGCTACACAAGCATCTTGCTCAACACTGCGTGCATCATTCAACCGACGTTTCCACGATATAAAGAAGGCTGAGTCGTAAATGGGGTACACACGCTGGCATAGATGCGTTGCTGTCTCCGGCATCATACCCTCCATCGCGCGAGGCAAAGCCCCAACGAGTGCGAGGCCTGCAGCTAAAACAGACCGGTCTCATTATCCTGCCTGCGATCATAGTCAACCAGGGGCAAAACTCTTTCGTCCTAACGACGTGCTGGACCACGAGAGCGCAAAGGGCGTGTCAACAACGCTCAGGACTCGGCACCAGTGCATTCCGGGATTCTGAGCCATACTCACCACAAATCCATCTCGCCTCCGTGCCGCACGCACTCTGGCTTCGAGAGAGCCCGACAATAGCCAGGAACACCACGAACGTGCTCCGCGACTGGAGACCGTCCCGGACGACGCCGACAACAAACTGGTACCTAGTGGTGCCATGGAGGGCTTCGAAAGAGGGATGACTGCACTATCCGATGTCGTTTGTCATACCATGCCCTGCCATAAAAGCGATTTAAACACCAAACACACACAGTGGTTCAGAGAAGTACTCACGGGATCACCTTCAACCCTTTCAAAACGCACGCACAAGGCGCGCTCGGATAGCTAGCACCCCCGCAGGCGATCTTCAGAGAAACCGCGAACGAGAACAGCAGCGAGAAGTGGGGTCAGCATCGGGAGGCCGCACAGGAGTTGTCCGAGTAGATACGCACCAGCGGATTTCTCCCTGACCCGCGTCCCATTCCTCTCCGACGATGTCGGGCCTATCACGTCCAATTTGATGCAGTCCCAACACACGTCGCATGTCAGTCGCAGGCCGTGTCTGAGATGGATCGGCGTAGTCTGTTCTACAAAGCGAGATGGCCGTCCCTAACCCAACGTTCAGACCGCAAGGCCGACGACAACGCGGAAACAAAGCTGGCTGGGGGAGCCGCCGTGCTTCACGCGCGTCCATAGACGGACGCCCGAAGATCTCCAGTCGGCCGATGTCTACTGCGTTCCCTTTCATGGCTGCATCCTCGCGGCAAGGCTTCCCCGGACTACACCAAGAGTTGCGCACCGCCCGTGCGGAAAGAAGGGGGATGCATAAGCACACGACTCGCCGGATTTCGAGAAGTCAACCCAAGCCCCAGCTCAACGGCACATGCTCACCTCTAGGTGACCACCAAGACCGTGGACGGAAAGCAGAGGAGGCCAGCTCAAAACCCGCTCCGGCGTGTCTACGTTTCGACGTCAACAGGGCCCCAGACAATATCCGCCCCTTCTCGGGGGTAAGCCTGAATCCACGCACCGTCGGGTATGACAGACCGGCTCCTGCTATGCTATGACATCTCTCTCTGCGCCAACAGCACCATACCTGCGTCCACAATGTTCATCGATCAGCCACACCATCGTTTCGGACGGTGTAGCCTGTGGTCCACACCTCCAAGCCCTGGCTGCGGTGGTCGCGCAGTCAGTCACTCGTCAAACGCCCCGGATGCACGGCTTCGGCTTCGAATGCGCTTGGCGAAACAATTTGGTTGCACTACTCACTACACCCAATCCTCCACCCCTCCCTGACCTCCACCCGATTCGTAACGCTGAGGAATGACGGCGTGCGGGCGGCTCTTGATTGTGGGCACTCCCGTCTGCACGCATTCCGGATAGAACTGGCATCCGAGTCCAGGTGTAAGCAAGAAAACTCCAAAGCTCGTACCGACGCTCTACCCACCTAGTCGCAAACAAATCATCAGAGCAAGTGCAAAGTGAGGACGGCGCACGAGTGACACGCACCTCCAGCCAGGACCCTTCGGAAGGCGCGTCCGGATCCCGTCCCTCTCCCCCGGCGAGTTGGTGTCCGAGTCAAGACCGTGGGCGGACATCTGGCATCGGCAGATGGGGGATTTGACCGCGTAGGACAGGAAACACTCTGGATTGTATCGAATTGGCCTTGCTGCATTCGCATCCCATGAGTGCATCGTTCGGCACAGAGGGTGAGCCAGGTCGCGCACTAGTAGACCACCCTGGCAGGGCTCGAAGGGCGCGGCGTCGACTCGGAGTCGGGTGGGAGAAGGCACATTGGCGGGGAGTCGAGCACCAGGCTGCCAGACGAGTGAGTATGGGTGGATGGATGATATCAACAGCCAGTGAAGCAAAGCAGGTGAAAGCAGGTGTCCTATATACATATATGTGAAAGTTGGACTGGAACGTCCAGAGCAGAACCCAGCAGCCCCGAACTGCGCTTGAACTGCGCCGAACGATTTTGGACCGGATCCCGGCCCGGCCTGCCGCTGCCCCAGCAAGGAAACTCTAGCGCGCATACGCCCGGGCCACCTTTCAAATTCGTGCAAGCGAATGATTGTAGTACGAAGGTCATCATGATATGTATTCCGCCCGAGACCCGGGCAAGGTCATTATCCACGGCATAAGAGAAAGCCCGGCCACGCTATCTGCGGAAGACTGAAGTCGACATTGCATATCCCACGAGTCCATCCCAATCCACGAAACTACCATCATCTCGGAAAAGCCATTCTCGCAACTCCTCCCTGCTCACAACTTGATCGAACAGCCCAGGGCGACTCGTCGTGGTCGAGGTCGTGTTGCCCCTCGGGCGAAGTTGACATCCATGAAGAGCCCCAGGTCGGTTCAGAATCCTCTCTGTCTCAAGAAACTTGCAACTTGATTGAGAGCCGCAATGAGCTGCTGGATATTAGAGACCGCGTCGGGGATTGAGCTGATGATGGGGATGGAAGGGGCGGATGACGGGGCACCCAAGGTCTGGGCGAGGGCAGCCGCGTTGCTGGAGAGGGACAGGAGTACGCCGACGACGTCGGAGAGGACGCTGGAGGGGATGGCGCCGGAGGGGATGGCGGAGGGGACGCCAGTAGGACCGGTTCCAGAGGCAGGGAGCCTTGAGAGGATACTCTGGAGGGCTGCAACGATCTCGCCGATGCGATCGGGCAGCGAGGCGTTCGGGGGAGGAAGATCCACAGGGAGGGAACCCAATCCCAAGACCCTGGAGAGGGCATCGGCGTCGATAGAAAGCTGAAGGATGATGCAAACCACACCAGTGGGTAAGGGCGCGACGCCGCTCGGCAAAGGTTGGGCCAGGCCGGTAACGCTTGGGATCGGCGCGACGCCGACCAGGCTGCCGAGGGCCCCTGGCAGGTCCGAAGGCAGGCAGAACGCAGGCAGGTTCACAACGGTGGGTATGGCGGTGGGTACCGAGGCCCCTTGACGCTTGCTGAGGACTATATGCGAATACCAAAGAGGTCAATGGGTGCTTCTCAACGTGTGAAGAGAACGAATGGTACGAACCTGAGGCACCGACGCCTGTGCAGAGAAAGAGGCAGGCAGCAACGATCGGGGCGTACTTGATAGCGACCATCGTGGTTGTGTAGGATGTGCGAAAACGAAGGTGGGGATAGCTGATGTGGGCGATGGTATCCGAGCAGGGAGGCCACGAGAAGGGCGAGACGAACGAGGGGGGGTTTTGTGGGCCTCCCGCCGGGGGTCAGCCACAACCGCGGTGGAGCGTTGTTCGCTCGCGGGTAATGAGGCGAACTTGGAGATTCACCCATCACCGGTACCGGTGCTACGATCGCGCGATCGACGTCTTGTACGTTGAAAATATGAATCGAGGCAATGATAACCCTTGCCGAGCGTGGCCGGACGGGCTAAGCTGCTTCCAGTGGGGAGATGACTGTGGCGAAAACGTTGTTATCCAATTGCCCAATGAGATCGTTCAAACCTCGGAAGCGTCGACGCCGCCACATTCTGTCGGAGGTTCCCGAACAAAATTGAGCAACGAGGCGTCGCACTTCAACATTCCAAATATGCATGCTTGCCCAGCCGTGCTATCCTTCCAGACAAGATCTGGTCGTCGGTCTCTGAAACGTTACGATGAGGGCGCATCCCTGCTTCAACACCAAGGCGCCAGAGCACTCACCGCCGTCCGCAGAGTTTACGGAATGACACTCCGGATACTTGCTCGTCTCCGAGTCTTCTTCTCGTGGGGCAGGTGCCCGGCAATACGCGCCGCGCCTAGATCTAGAAGCGCCGTTGAACAGGGTTCTAGTGGTTATCCTCATTGGTGGCGCCGTGTGAAGGCCCGCCACCCATCGTGTGGAGAGCTTCCTTCGCCTAAATTCTATCGACTTCGTCCTTCCCTCGGGATATTCCTGCCGCTATTGCAGGACTCTGAGTTGTGCCTTTGGCGTGGGGATGATGCGGATGGTCGCATACACCTGATCTGCGACCCAAGTCTGGCTGGAGACCGAACATGAGAAAACGCCTGTGAAATCGCGTGGCACGGCGTGAGAGAAGCACCGCCGCTTCTCCGATGCAGACCCAGCAGTCGTCCAAAGGTTCCATAGGCTGACATGGCGATCCCGGCGCTCAGCCCACCGAACGGGTTCTGAAAGCTCCGGTGACGCCACCCCGGTTGCGATTCCTTGAATACTCTCGACATATACCGATGGGGAAACGAAGTCATTTCCCTACTGCCACCGAAGTCCTCGAATGGGGGCGCCATTTGCGAGGGATGGTCGCTCCCCCGTGCGCATGATCCTCCATGCAGCCACTCGTATACGGATAAGCCATGCATGCTGATTTGGACATGTGTGGGGTCGTCGAAAGCCGTACTCGTATTCGTGAAGTCGATCGACGCGGTTGATGCCGACCCCAGCCTTCTTTGCATCCCGGCTGATGCCGTTCTGCCCCTGCGTCCGGCTTCAACGGAGTAAACGATGCAACGGAATCCCCGAGCATCACTGAATCACGTCCCGGGTGCCGTGAAACCTATGTTCAGTCTAGGCCGGTATCCAGACCACAACCACGACGAAGCTAATGGAGGGCGATTCTGCCCTCCGCAATATGAGCCGTACGAGCGTGCGCCGCGACCTGTGCGACCCGCTATGTCGCAGAGGCCACGAGCACTCCCCTCTGGGCATGTGCGCTCCTGTCAACTTCGTCATCCATACGGATATCTTGTACGATACTCTCCAAAAGGGCTTCTCAAGTCTCGGCCGTCCCCAGTGACCGCTCCGCACGCGTGAGGTCCTGCCATTGGCAAATATATCGAGCACGCACCTCTACCATTTGATCAGACCGGCCGGCCTGCGAACTGGGTGTATAACTCTGTCACGCAACCATGGCCGGCATGCGGGCATGAGAAACAGTTGGATTATTAATCGAAGGAAGCCACGCACCGTTTGAACAAGCGCGATCTGTTGCACGCTGTGTGCCCTGATGACTTGAAGTTACCGATGACCTTGGTTACATCGCACCACTGGCAGGCATCCAGCAAGCCTGCCTTGCACCGAGTGAAAGCTGTAGTTCACCGAACTCCGTCGCATGCATTTTTGCAGAGCGGCTGACTGTACTTCCCCTGTGCAAAATTATCCTCGGTCAGATCGAACGTCTCTGAAGGGTCTAGAAATGCACTCGATGCCCTTGGGAATGGCTTTGGATGGAAAATGTATCCCGTTTAGCGTTGCACGCTGTTAGGTCATCAATGAGCGATACGACAACGAGGACGTCTGAGAAACGCTCGCCCGACAACGCGACATACTAGCTAGTAGTTTTGTGGATTTCAGCTCCAAGTTGAGAGAGAATGAGCATACAAGCATTTATTAGCTGCAGTTGACGTCTAGTTGATGCGTGAGATGTTGCCGAGGATGGTTATGGATGCGTCAGGCTCGAGAATGGCAGGACTTGACTCGGAAAGAGGTTGGTAAGAACACGGGCAAGCCCGATCCCGGGCCGAGACGGATCAGAGGATATGGGGCGCTCCGCCGCGCTCGGGCGATGTACTGTAAGTCCTTGCTCCTGACCACCATGGCCGCTCTGTCTCTGTCTCTGTCTCGCCAGCATGGGCCCAGGCCCATCTACAACCTATCCCTCCTCGTGTCGGATGCTATGAACCATGGGGCTTCAAAATTTGACCATCGCCAGCACCCCTGGACCGACCAAAGGCAGTCCGACTGACTTGCCGAAATATCGCACCACATCCTCCTCCCCTAGTAGGACCACCATTACCATGAATCTGTAAGTCTTCATTTCCTTCATGCTCATATCATATATGCGAAAGATGTATCTCACGTCTACATCCCCCGTGTCTGTCTCCAGATCAGCGTAGACAAGCTATCCCTCCGTCTCGCTGGCTAGTTGGACCACGACCCCCCGCCTCATGCGCCCTCGTTCACGTACCCCTGTCAATATACCTATACACGCAGGAAAGCGAGGCGACCGCGCTACGTAGTGCCATTGTGAGTTTCCTTACTCTCCTCGAGCGCCAAACGATCCCGTGCTTCTTTCCCTTTGTAGGGCCTCTTCGAAAGCTGGACGCCGGCCCCAGGGTTCTCAATCCTCGAGCCGTGACGTCGACAGGTCAATCTCGAATGCGTCTACTCCAACAGACCCCGCGTACTCAACTGAGGCTCGAGCCCAAGGTCGGATGTCGGATGTCCCGAGTGCCCGATGCGCTTGTCCTCGAGGTCGTGTTCCCAACTAGGCCAGTCCACTTTTCGATCTCGAGGGTAATGACGGTAGCGCACCGGCACGCTCGAACTTCGGATCCGTCTCGGGAGTTGCACGTTTTGACAAGGAGGGATGGGGCTACGGGGTACATCAAGGTGCGCAATACCGTTGTAATGGGCACATCGAGCCCCCGTCGCCGTTTGTGACCATTGCGATGGCGCACGGCGCGAATCGCGACACGCGACACCGGAACGGGAACACCCCGTGGCTTAGTCTTGAGCGAGCGCGGTTACTGGGTTTGGGGCGCCGCTTGGGAGATGCACACGATGAGTTCGGGTTCCCGTGCTCTTCCGTTTGCGTCCGGTTGATATGCATTGGACCATCGATGTACAGTACCTTCTCTAGTAAATAATGATCGATGCACCCGTCACCGTTTCGTGCGGTGTCATAAACGGAGCTCCAAGCGTCGGTCGCGCCTCTAGTCTATCTAGATGAGGTGCGCGAAACCGTCCGGTGAGCTCGATTCGGATGAAGGTCATGTCTGCAACATCTCCCCAGGGAAACACATGAAGTGGCTGAGCTGGTTACTGGGGAAAGTGTGTCGGATGGTTGCAGTAAAGGATATGTCAGTGGTTTTTCGTCGTAGTGAGCCGTGAGTCGGAGGAGGGCCCCCGGACTCAGCCCCTAAGTTGACCAGGTCAAAGTTACGGTACGGTACATTGCTACCAGCTCAGGCCATGTTCGTGAGGGTGGATAGGATAGGAATATTCTTCTTTGAAGTTGTTGGCTCCGAGTCGCAGTCGCTATATAAGCGGTACCGCAAACTGTTGTCAAGCCCACGCAGTGGGGGCCGACTCCGAATCTCAATTAATCGGCTACACCTCGGTACGTCTGTCGTCCGATGTGTTCATGGATATCCCTGTTACTGAAGGATTTTTCTCGTTCAATGGAACCTACGGAACAGGGTTGAACTGGCAACCGAACTCTGGCGCGCAAAGGTCGGATAGCAGTGACACCTGAACGACCAGTTCGAAACTAGACCAGTGCGACTATCCCAAGAGTTTCTCCACTGTATTGCGAATACCCGGCCTCGGAACGAGACACGCCGTTCCGAAGACGCTCTCGGCTCGCTGGAGAATCTCAGTACGGACGACGCCTGTGGCAGTCTCCGCTGACACCCTCAGCGGATGGGGGGCACATTGGAGAACGAGACTTCGCGATTTTTTCAAGTTCGCGATTTCACTGGTGCTCCCAATGGACCACGTTAGCGCCGAGGTGTTGGCTCGAAAGGTATAAATACCCCCCGTTCTCTCCCTCTAAATTCCCCCACACGTTCACCCACATCGCATACGCATCCTTACCCAACCACAACTCAAGCAAGATCCCAAACACCACATTCAATAACACCTCCACCATGGTTTCCAACAAGTCCACTGCTCTTGCTACCTTGTTCTTCGTGACTTGCGTTGCGGCCCAATCCACCAACAGTGAGTGCCGGATGACTTGTGTACTCGCGCTGTCTCGGGCTGACATTCGTCTCGGTCAGGCACCTCTACCGTCTCCGATTCCGCTACTACATCGACTAGCACTACTGTTTCCTCTACCTCCACTGCGTCAAGTATGACTGCTCTTCCCGCCCTCTCCACCCCTTCTGTGCCCAGTGTCAATGCTTCCGCCTCAAGCAACGCACCCTCCCAGGTTCCGTCCGGCTCCGCGACGACGTTCCTCCTGAACCCCCCAACCCTTCCCACCAGCGTCCTCCCGTCCCCACCCGCGCCCTCGTCGTCCTCGAGCGTTCCTCAATCCCTGTCAGTGCCGCACCGGCGCGACCTGCACCCTCACGGGATCGTGAAGCGGCAATCGCAGGTGCCGTCCATCTCCATCCCCACGGCCCTCGTCTCCACTCCGGCCGCAACGACCCAGACCTCGGAGACAGAAACGGCAGCCCCGTCGTCGACCACGCCCGCCTCTGAGACACCTTTGTCCAGCGAGACCTCGGCGAGCGGGACGGACTCGGTCTCGTCCTTCACCACTGTCGCCGATACGGCGACGCAGACGCAGTACAGCAGCGGCATTCCGGCACCGAGTAGCCCCACGGCGTCGGCGTCGGCTGACGGAGATAGCGTAAGCTTTTCACCCTCGGGCTCGTCAGCAGGGTCGAGCGATGCCACGTTTTCGGAGTCGTCCGCTTCGTCGTCCCCGCCCTCCGAGTCTCTCTCCGATCCCCTTCCGTCCCTCTCCTCCCCGTCTACGCCGACCTCGTTCTTGATCTCCCCAACGGGCTCGTAGTTCCCAGCGTCGTCGCGGGTCGCCGCTACCATCCTGAGCCCTCTGGCTAGCCTGGGACTTGAGTGAACAAGTTGTTGCTTTGAGCCGCAGTTCGGACGATAGACTCGGAATCGGAATCGGAGTTGGACTAACGTTCTGATGATTGTTCCCATCATGTATTTATTTGCGTCCTATGCACAATGTGCATTGTATAATTTATACCGTAGTTCGACACCCAGCCTCGTTCGTGCCTGACGTTTGGTATTGAAGTCCGGGGGGATACGCTGACTGTTGACGTCGACATCGGGCCCGTGTGGGACTCCCTACAATGAGGACATTACATTCTTTTCACAAACCGGAACGATGATGTGAGACCTTCCAAGCTCAAGACTGGTGTTCATGTGAGCTCCGGTGGAGGATGGTTGGCGCCGTCTTGGCGCCTGTCCCCAACTTTCATCGCAGCAACAAGCCCCTTCGCCCATCCCCACCACCCATGCCCTACACCATCAATGCTGTAAAGACCTTCTCGGGGACAACAGATGTATACTGATGTGGATTTGGGCCCAATGTGACCGACTTGACGGAGAAACCCCTTTCCGAGTCCGCCAACTCGGAGGCTCCTTTCTCGCTCCCCCCTTTTCTCCCCCTCTACCTTTCCACGTCTACCGTAGCAAACGGTACATTCGGACGCGTTGACAACCATGCTGCTTAAGCTCAGAAGGGTAAGTTATTGCGCGATTCAACGTTCAAATTGTCAAACCTGCTGACTCGACGTCCTTATTTTTTTTCTCGGACCCTGTCTTGCCTGTGACACCGCTATGATAGGTATGCGATTGCGGTTTTCTTCATTAAAGTTGGCCCATGCTCACAGCCTTAGCAGATGAGGCGTCCTTTGGATGCAGAATTTACCCCCGCGCCCGTGTCTACCCTCACAACATCGGAGTACTGGGGTCAGTCTACTCCTAACGTCCTCCGTCAGGCGATCGCTCGGCGGATGGCAGAACCAGGTGTGAAGCACGAGGTCACTCAGGCAATCTCGAACGAACGGCTCGAGTTCAAGATCCTCTGGAACTGCTCGCTCCCCATTAACCAGCTTCCCAATGAACTCCTCATTCACATCTTCAACTTCCACATACACTACTACCTCGCGACTGCCATCGACATGACCTCCGCAGGGACATTCGAGACCCCGAATTGGAGATTCTGGAGGCTCATGAGAGTATGTCGTCACTGGCGCGAGCTCATAGTCGGAACTCCGGCCTTCTGGTGCTCGGTCCACCTCACAAACGCCACCAATTGGACCGAGCTTTGCCTTGATCGTTCCGTCCCCGCTCCTATCGACGTCTTGGCACGAATACCAGCTTCGTGTCGCGTCGCGCACTTCAGTGTTGTGTATCCCCTCGTACACCGTATCGGGAGCCTCTACTTCCGAGTCCACGTCAAGGTTGGCGACATGGATCCGGACGTGCTCGCTGCACTGGCGCTCCTCTTTGGCGATGGGATGCCCGGGCTAGAGAGGCTCGATTTGGCCATCACCCACGATAAGCGTCGCCCGTACCACCTGCCTATCGATGTCGACCTTACCTGCCAACGCTTCCCCCACCTTCGCCGTCTCGCGTTGACTGGAGTTGTGGCACCTCAAGACACCCCCCTCTACACGCAACTGCAGACGCTCTCCCTGACGACATGCTCGCACAATCTCCCGTTCGACGGCTTCCTCGACGCACTCGCGTCGTGCACTGGGCTCAGACGCCTGCACCTAGACAACACTCTCGATCGCCTCTCAGGCGACTGGATGCAACGGGACCGAGCACACAGCCGGCCACTCGTATCCTTTCCGCACCTCAATAGCTTCGCACTATCAGGGCACGGGGCCGTCTGCACCTCCCGATTCCTGGCACATTTCCACATCCATTCGTCTGTGCATATGGGGATATCAGCCGACGCCGAGGACATTGAAGAAGCCGACTCGCCCTCCTCGAATGGGCCCCACTTGATGGCTGCCATGCTCCCTCCCAGCCACGCTGTCACCCTCGGGCCTTTGGGTATGGCCAAGGACATCGACATGTGGATGTCCTCTGGCCGCAGGGTCGAGATCCACACGCCTTATACCCTCCCGACCATTGTCTATTTGGGGATGCAGCTGGCTCCTGATGCCCCGCCCGGTACGCAAACGCCCTCTCGGTGGGGTTCGGTGGCGGACCTCGTGCAGTTTCTATGGCGATCTCCGCTGACGTCCCTTTCGATCTTGCATGTTCTCCCCGATACGGTGGCGGCATGGGCGGGTGTGTTCCGGACGTTTCCTCTCCTGGAGCGGCTGTCCATCCACGGGTTCTTGGAGGAAGCGTGTGCTGTCGGGATGGAGAACGCGTTTCTCGGGCTCCACGCTGCGTCGGCGGCCGACCCCGATTCTCCGGTGGCCTGCCCCAACCTAGCGCATGTCAGCGTCCGCGGCGATGGGAATATGGCGGTGTACGAGGCGATACGCACTTGCATCCGATACCGCGGGGACAGAGGCGTCGTTCTGGCGGAACTCAACCTCCGGGATCTCTGGCGGGGTTGGGGCTTGTCCCGGGCCCAGTGTCGCGCATGTGTCAAGGATATCGTAGACTGCACGGAGCGACTGAGCTTGCCGGGGATCAGCTTGGACGAGAGTGAGGAAGGTGACAATTTGGGAGCGGACTTGGGGCCACCAGCAGGGTGAGTGAACAAGCAGTCGCTTTCGAGTCAATGCTCACTGAGATGGCATGTTCGTGTGCTGTAGGTGACACGCGGTGCTGAAAGGCACTGAGGGGTAACAATGTCGAAAGCAACCCTTCAAGGGCCTGCGATCATGTAACGGTCATGCCAGTACGTACGCCTCATTGGCCCTCGAAAGGGTTTGTCTGCTGATGTCAGGACTCACCGGTCCCCGGACTCTCCGACAGCCCTACCGCCAGTGAGATGGTCGGCCGGTTCCACCTGCACCATCCTGGTGCTACTCGCCCTCTGAACTCCATCCTCACACATTCTGCACACGCCGCGTTCAAAACTAAGGCTAATAATTCTTCTCTCGGTTATGAATAGAACTCATCCTCCTCTGCGCGTGGTATACCGTCCCCGCTATCTCCGCTTCTCGTCGTCGCAGCCGCAGCGCTCCTGCAGTCACGTCGCCTGCCCCTCCACCCTCTACGCCAGAATCTGTTTGAACATGGGGTCAAACTTGCCCGTGAGCTTAGAGTCATTAGTCTGGCGGAGGTTCATAGCTTGCGGCCTTTCTTCGTGTTGGTGCACTTCATTGGCCCGTAGTCATAGTCATCTATTAATATTGCTATACTAAGCGTACGGTGTCAACCTATTGCGCATCCTTCTGTCATGGTCTATTATGATATCTCCATCCCCCCTCCGGCCTTCCAGCGTGCCACGGACATTGTCCAAGAACGAATCGCAGGGATAATGCGCTTGACCAACCTCTCCGGACCAACGAAACCCGACAAGGTGTACAGGTGTGTCTGCGGCCGCATTCCGCGGAACTAGAATATTCTCTCGGCAAATGTCTCCATGAACCAAGGGACGAAGCCCGCGGGCCGGGTCCTCAGCATGGAGGATGCTCAGCGCCCGGTCTACCTCCGTTATGACACTTTCGGGGAGTTCGCGACCGAAGTATTTGTCATATGCGGACATCATCTCGGGGTGGAACGCCATAACAACCATGGTAAGCCCCCCTACGAGAGGCTCTACGTGATGTAGCTCAGGGGCTAAAGCGGAACTCGCGAGGCGTACGTGAGCCTGGGCACCGTAGTCGTCGCAGAATTTGACGAGCACGCTTCGGTCTAGAAGGCTCGCCCGGAATAGCGATCGCGACGTATCTCGGCTGAGCCTGTCGCTGAACTTGAGGTTGCGGAACCACGTGTTCGAGGGATCGACTAGCGTTGGGTTGGGGAGGTAGGGAGGAGGACGTGTGGCTGTGGAGGAGAGTCCCATGTAGAATGTCTGGAGGCGCTGTATCGCGTCTCGCACAGCTGAAACAATTCTGGCGAGGTTCTGTATATTGGCACGCCGTTGCTTGGGGGTGGCGCCACCAAGCGGAAACCAATGTTGGTCGATTGGTTTGGAGATAAACGTGTCAACCAGTATGCCATACGCGACGTGCAAGGCGGTACCCGAGAGGCTGAGCAGGATGGTTGGACAGGGAGTATTTTCGCGGACGAAGGCGCTCTGGAAAACAGTCATTAGGCATATAAAGGTACACATATCTTAATCAGGACTTACTATTGGGTGCACCATGATCTTCATATGTGTCATTGCGACTTGGACGTCCCCGACGCCAGCCATTCCCAGCTCCTTTTTGAGCTCAAGGATGACGGGGCACGCATCAACCCCTGCGATATTCGGCACTATATATCACTAATTATTGCCTTTAGCCGATTAGTATAATGATGCAAGTCCCTTCCTAAAAAGCAGCAAATAGCATCAGAATAGTTCAAATATATATAGGCATTCAATAGACCACAGGGACCACACAGGCAGCATTGCGAGACTATATCCATTGCATTACTTGTCACTAAACAACAGGTACACGTTTCTATCCCACACATACATAACACGGTCAAGCCCTGCCACGACGTTCCCGTGCCCCCGTTAGGCTCTACTCATGCTCGCACACGCACGGAGAGCAAAGGCACTCACCACGCTGATCACCGTGACCTCCTTGTCCCTCCACCTCTTGAGGTCGTCCTTTCAGATTCGGCCCAGACGGTTGGTACTCCGCCATGCGGTGCAGCTCACCCACAAGCGCCTATCTGTCCTCAAGGTCCAGCACCATCCAGCGCAAGAGCAGGCTGGGCGCGGCAATGGGCGCATCCGCGAGGTCCTCAAAGTCGAAGTCGTCCTACGAGTCCATGCGGCAGACACGGACACGCCCCTTGGCCATGGCGGCGTCAAGTTGCGTGTAGACCACCTCACGGGAGTAGGGTCCAGGAGTCCGGTCAAGTCCAGTCTTTTGGCCCAAATTTTCAGGACCAAGGACCGTGACCTAACAGGACCGGTCCAATTCTGAAGGACCGGACTGATTTTCCGGTCCTGCAAGGACCGGACTGGACTTCGGTCCGGTCCTCGGTCCTTACCAGTCAAGACTGGTCAAAACCGGTCAAGACCGAATAAGACTGAATAACAACTGTTCATGGAGGGAATTGAACCGGGAACCTCACATAAGGTCTCCGGTTCAATTCCCGGCATGAACACATTATTTCTGAGCCCATAAAACTATTGATTTAGGACCAGTCAAGGACTGGTTATGACCGGTCCTTGCGGTCTTTTCGGAGGCCCAATTTAAAAAGACCGGGACCGGGACTGAGACATGACCGATAAAGACTGACCTTATGGTCCGGTCTTTTGAAGTCCAGTCCCGGTCAAGTTCCGGTCTTCGAGCGGTCTTTGGACCGGACTCCTGGACCCTACACGGGAGACATTCGTCGACGGCCTCCTGGATGTGCTGCTGGATCTCGTTGCTGGGGACATACAGGGAGGCCAGTTGTACTGTGGGTGGGATTAGTGTAATGCATTGCCCACGCTCGGGCAGGGACAGTACTGACCTTCTCCTTGAAGAAATATTAGTACTGCAGTGTGCAATTTAGTAGAGGGTGACTGACGAGATGCGCAGTTCATGAAATACGTACAGTGTGTGCAGGTATATCGCACGAGAGATCCCTGACAAACAGTTAGCACCTCATCAGAATGCGAAGATACTGACGTGGAACACAGTGCGAGTGCATGTTTGCACGGTATGCATGCAGGAAGGGATGGAAGGGAGACATAAAGATGACCAGCCCGCAATGTGAGCACGTACCTATGCCATACCTCCTCTTATATCTGCTCCGACCTGTCTTGATGGCGCGGCGACAAACATGAGTACTGCGGCGGGCCACCATCGCCATCTTACTTACCTTCCAACCCTGACTCGAGGAGCTAGCTGTTGTAGATGCCATATGTTGGCTAGAATAGCCTGAGTAAAGCATGAGTTGGATGAAAAAAAGAGCCAGGAGACGTGAGGTTTGAGCTGCGAGCGAGTGTGCGCTCGCCTCTGGATGAAAAAGTGCCAGTGCCAGTTCCGTGGCAACGGCTAGCGCCTGTTACGACAAGGTTCTCAGTGTGTAGGTCAGAGGTGCGCACTCTCAAAGTGGGCGGAGGATGACAAGGGAGTTAAGCAGTGTTCATTGTGTCAGAGGTTCTGGGTAGCGACTGGTCAGGGGACAGATGCTCAAGGGTTCAGTGGGGAGTGAGAACCTCAATGGATTCAAGAGGTCAAACTGGGGAAAAGTACATGGGGGTCTCGTCTTATATAGGTAACAGGAACAATAGCGGAACCGAGGTAACGGGACCCTACAGCAAACAGAGAACAAAGGAGTAACCGAGAAGGGGAGGCCTATTGTACTGAGAAGGACAATAGCGTGGGATGGTCCGGATCGGGGACAATAGCTAACACGTGATGTTGTGATCACGCGCCTAGTAAGAGTACAGTGGGGTTGAACCCGGGAGTCATGCAGAGGTGAGAGCGAGATAGGAACGTCAAAGGGGAAAAGATAAGACGGCATACAAGGTGGTAACATTACCCCCTGTCTATGGCCTGGCTGCTCCGAAGCTAGGTGTAGATGACCTCGCGTTGTCGTCACGGCCAAACGTGGCCTCCATCGAATGACGGTGGTGGTCAAAGGGGACATCAGAGAAGTCCGACTCGCCAGAGTAGCGTGATCTGGTAGGGGAGGAGATACGCTGCTGCAGCGTGGGGCGAGGGGGAGAGGACTGGGCGCTCTGTCGGCGAGTGCGGCAGGAGGAGGACCGAGATGTGCTAGCCTTGGACTGCGTGGTTGCTGTTTGGGTAGATTGGCGAGGGGAGCGATGACGCCACGGGGGTAGGTCCAGGCTGTGCGTGGGGGAGTTTGGGGAGGGTCCTCGTGCTCCGCTTCCTCGTGCTTGGGTCCCTCGGGGGTATGTTCAATGGGAGGGGCATAGCTGTACCGCTCGTAGAACTCGCCAGGGATCTGGGACCCGAGCGGGGACTGGTGGAGGACGTCGACGATGGCTTCGAGGGTGTTAGCCAGTTGGAACTTGCACTCCTGGAGGTCCTCCTTCGCGAAACTGATAGTGTTAATGGCCTTTTTGCAAAGATGGAGGGCAATGTCCGCCTGGCAAGCGGCGTCGATGGTGTGGGATAGGGGTTCGTTGTCTTGGATCCGTCTGAGGAGGATGCGGTAATCGGGAGGGCTGAGCGAGATGAGGTTCTGGAGGAGATCAGCCATAGAGGCACGGAGCATGGGGGAGGAGACAGCAGCGACATTGAGAGGGGAGGAGGACATGTTTGGAAGTTGCTAGGGGGGGATTTTGGAGAGTCAGTCACATACGATGGGTCTTTTTATAGGCCAGTTTCTTGTGGTCGGTGGTGAATCGGAAGTTCTTGGCTTCGAGCCATACCTTCTGTCCTAGTTTGAACGGGGTGAAGCCCCTCGTGATACGTTCGGCCATGCGCTGCCGTGCTAGCTCATGGGCTGCTAGGGCTTCTTCTTGGACTTTCCAGAGATTATCAAGGCATAGTTCAACTGAGGGAACTGGAGTCTTGGGGAAGACAGATGGAATGGCCCGGGGATTGTAGCCCATCATTACATAGAATGGGGATGCATTGCGTCCTTGTGCAGTGCATTGGTTGTGCATAAACTCAATGTCGGGGAGGTAGGTGGCCCAGTCTTCTGGGTGACTGGCGCAGAATGCTCGGAGATAAGCCTCTATTTCCTGATTCATCCGCTCTGTTCCTCCATCGGTTTCTGGGTAGTAGGCTGTGCTTAGGGAGGATTTGGAGCTGACCAAGCGAGTAAGTTCTTGGAACACTTTGGCTGCAAACTGAGGTCCACGATCCGATATGATGCACGATGGGAGTCCAAATCGTTTGTAGACATGTTGGTGGTAGAGTAGGGTGGTGCCCATAGCATCAATGGTCTTTGTGCACCCGATAAGAACCATCCCCTTTGTAGAGTCATAGTCTGCCACAACCATGAGGGTGTCAATACCCCCTGACGGGGGAAGGTCTGTGATGAAGTCCATAGACACCGTTTCGAAGGGGTTGGCATCCGGTTTCGCCGGGATGGGCATGAGCGGTGGAACGGTTGGATGTGTGTTGACTTTGGTTTGTTGACAGATTGCACAGCCGTGAACATAGTTCCGGACAAAGACAGACATGCCGGGCCACCAGTAATGACGTCGTAGTAGTTCCAGGGTTCCAAACTGTCCCGGATGGCCCATTGGGCGCAGGTCATGATATCACCTGACAATTTCCCGCCATAGACTCTCCTTGGGAGGGACGTAGCACTGATGCTGGAAAAACACCAATCCATCTTCGAATGCCCAGTCTGCCAGAGTAGATCACATAGGGAGTACCAAGCCGTCTTTGACTGCGGCAAGGGCATCCAGCACCACCTTGTCCTTTGCCTGGGTAGTGCGGATGCGTTCGGCAAGGGCTGTGTCTAGTGGAGCAACAAAGAGATGGCTTGGTAGAATTATGGTGGAGTCGTTGTTGTTTGTTTCCAGATTCAGATGTTGGAGACGTAATAAGGTGTCTGATTGTATCATTCGCGTACCAGGAATGTGTCGAAGTTTGAGGTCAAAGAGGGATAAGAATAAACTCCATCGCGCTTGTCGCCGATTGACCTTTCGTGCTGTGCGAAAGTAGGTAAGATTCTGGTGGTCGGAGAGGACTTCAATGGGGTGTGGACTGCCTTCCAGATAGTGTCGCCATTTTTTCAAGGCGCGGACAATACCCAGGAGTTCTCGATTGTAGATTTCGTAATTCCGTTGGGCTGCGTCAAATGATTTTGACAAGTAGGCACAGGGATGCATGTCTCCATTAGCGTCGGCTTGTCTTAACACTGCACCCGTCGCGAACTTGGAAGCATCAGACTCAATGGTGAATGGTTTGGTCTTATCGGGGAGTACAAGGACTGGGGACTCCATGAATTTGGACTTGAGTTTGTCAAACGCGAGTTGTTGTTCGGAGGTCCAGTTCCATGGCATGTCCTTCTTGGTGAGGTCATGAAGTGGGTGTGCCAGATCCGAGTAATGTAAGATGAACCGTCGGTAGAAGTTACCAAATCCAAGGAATGACCTCACTCCTTTGACGGAGGTGGGGACAGGCCAGTCCTGAATTCCCTGAAGTTTGGTGGGGTCCATGGCAACGGTACCGGATTTGATGATGAGGCCAAGGAATTCCACCTCCTGGACATCAAAGAAGCATTTCTCGGGCTTGAGAAACAGGTCATTGTCACGGAGTCGTTGGAGAACCCAAAGAGTCCGTGCAGCGTGGGTCTTGGGGTCCTTCGAAAAGATAAGGATATCGTCCATGTAGATAACCATCCAGCCTTCATCAATCATGTCGTGGAAGATGTCATTCATCATCTCTTGGAATGTGGGAGGAGAGTTACATAGCCCAAAGAACATAACGGTGGGTTCGAATAATCCTTTAGAGCATTTGAACGCTGCCTTCCATTGATGTCCTTCTTTGATCCGAACATTGTTGTAGCCAGACTGCAAGTCCATTTTTGAGAAGATTGTCGCTCCTTGGAACTTGTCGACGAGCTCTTGGACTAGCGGGAGCGGGTACGAATTCTTGATAGTTCCTTCATTGAGATAGCGGTAGTCTTGGCAGGGTCTGAGGGATCCATCTTTCTTTGAGATGAAGAAGAAAGGTGAGGCTTGGGGGGATTTCGAAGGTCTGATATAGCCTTTGCGCAGGTTCTCGTCAATGAATTCGTCGAGCGCAGTCTGCTCCTTCGGAGAGAGGGGATAGACTTTGCAGTTCCGGGGGACGAAGTCAGATTTGAGATCGATAGCGTGGTCATAAGGTCGGGATTCAGGGAACCGCTCTGCCGCTTTTTTCTCAAAGACGTCTCTGTAGTCATGGTAGAGGTCGGGTACCATGTCCTCAAAAGAACGGGCTTTCTCGCCTTCATGGAGTTTCTGTGCCATTTCCATAGCCGGGTTGAGTTTGCCTACAACCCAAGTCTGTTGTCCTATGGAGAACCGTGGAAGGCCTAGCAGTGATTTCCAATGTGTACATCGTCCAATAGTAACTGGGCTGGTATGGCCATTGTGTAGGTCAAAGGGAATGTCCCGTATGACAGGAGATTCGTCAGGTTGGAAGATGCTGATGACTGGTTCGCCGTGGATATATGAGATAAGGAGTTCATCGGGGGCCAGCTCTAGGAGTGGATCATGTGAATTGTCTTCTTCTGGAGAGGTCTCTTCCTCTTTGCGGTGTGGGGAAGTTTGTCTTTTGTCTCCCTGATCTGGTACCGTTTCTACCGTGGGTTGCTTTGGTTTGAATGGTGAGGGGGTTGGTAGAGGTGGGGATTCCGGGTTGGCAAAGTTGACTAGGCCCTGCTGCCAGTCCACCTTAGCATTGGTTTGACGAAGCCAGGGTAGGCTGAGAATGATGTGCTTGTTGCCCAGTGCGGTTACCAAAAATCGAGTGCGTTGGGTGAGTCCAGCAATGGTCAGGTCCTTTCGTACACAGTGGGTTATGAAGCCCTGTTGATTGGGTGTACCATCGACATTGAATACTGAGATGGGTGATAGCAGCTTGGAGCATGGGAGCCCTTGAGCAAGGGCAAAACTGTGATGAATGAAGATCCCTCCTGCTCCGGAGTCAACTAGGGCATGGGTTTCGATGATTCGGTCATTTGTGATAGAGACAGGAATCCGCATAGATTGGTTGGATATCTCTGCTACAATTACAGGAAAGACCGTAATTTGGGGTCGTCCAGACATCGGTACTGTCGACCCATTCAAAAACCCTCCGCTTCCGCAATGTTTACCACCTCTTCCTTTTCAGCATCGGAAAGAGAGGCATAGATGGCTCTAATGCGGGCAATGGGAGGTTCAACAGGGGTGGGGGTTTCAGCGGACTTGGTGGTGACGATGCGGATCTTGCGAGGCAGGGGTGGTGTGGGGTTCTTGGTATTGGAGGGGGTAAAGGGGGTGCCCTTGCAGTCCCGGGCAATGTGACCTTCGGTGCGGCATCTGAAGCAGATTCCTTTTTCCCTGAAGTAGGCTCGTTCTTCGTCAGTGAGTTTTCGAAGTCGAATGGGGAAGGATCCAGTTGACACCGGGGTCTTGTTTGACGGCAGTTGGGTAGGCTTGGTCTGCTTGGTGTACTCGTTTGCCTTGCGCCATTGCATGTCCAAACGTACAGCAAGTTCGTAGTACCCCTCGATTGAGGTCAGCAGCTTCTCGACAGTCATGATGTTCTTGATCAGACCGGAGTTAAGGCCTGTGAGGAAGTAGTCCGAGAGGATGTCTAGGTCTGTGACGGTGGATTTGGCGGCAATGGGACGGAACTGGGCGATATAGTCTTCTGCTGACCCCATCTGTTTCATTGCTTTCATCCGGGTGATGCAGTTGGCAGCTGGGGATAGGGGTTGGAAGGTGGCAAAGAACTTTGCTTTGAAGGTGTCGAAGGTTCCAAATCCCACTTCCGTGCCCTGGTCATCAATCTCATATGCTTCTCCCATCAACACTTCCTTCCATGGTCCAGCAGTGCCCCCTTCCAGGAACAACAAGATAAAGATGATCCTTTCTTCATCGTTAGGATAGGATGCTGCATTGATGCGTAGGTAGGTTCGGCAGGTGTTAAAGAACAGAGCTGCTTGCGTGCGGTCTCCCGAGAAGTCTGGAGGCGGGTGGATCTTTCATTCGCTGGGTCGTACCGTGGGGGTACCAGTTACGGGAGGTGACTGCGTGTTGGACATGGGGATCTTGGGTTTCGGGGGTGAGTTGAGGTTGATTACTTGTCTTGGGTTGGCACCACTTCCTGATGTCAGAAGTTTGGGTGGGGGAACGATGGGGGATACTGGAGGTGGTGTGCAGCAACTGATTCCTTCGCTGGCTAGGGTTAGAGCAGTGGCTAGGGGAATAGCTGAGAGTGAGGGGGAAGCTTTGGGGGTGGGGTTTCGACTGGGGTTTGGGGACGCCACAGGGATTTGACTGGAATTCTCTAGAGATCCCTCGGGCCACTCTGTAGGGTTAACTCTGGAGGTTCTTTCAAGGGGATATCCATCTTCTCCAGTAGTATAGACCCAATGAGTACCATTGAATACGATGTGTCGATCGTAGAGGTACCAGACGTCGTCTTCTCCAAGAGTAGAGTTACTTGGGGGACGTCTGATGCTTTGTGTGGGGGGAGCCACGGTTATTGCCTAGACTTGGATAAGTCGGCAGGAGAAAGAGTTTGACCTAATGTTACAACGAGGTTCTCAGTGTGTAGGTCAGAGGTGCGCACTCTCAAAGTGGGCGGAGGATGACAAGGGAGTTAAGCAGTGTTCATTGTGTCAGAGGTTCTGGGTAGTGACTGGTCAGGGGACAGATGCTCAAGGGTTCAGTGGGGAGTGAGAACCTCAATGGATTCAAGAGGTCAAACTGGGGAAAAGTACATGGGGGTCTCGTCTTATATAGGTAACAGGAACAATAGCGGAACCAAGGTAACGGGACCCTACAGCAAACAGAGAACAAAGGAGTAACCGAGAAGGGGAGGCCTATTGTACTGAGAAGGACAATAGCGTGGGATGGTCCGGATCGGGGACAATAGCTAACACGTGATGTTGTGATCACGCGCCTAGTAAGAGTACAGTGGGGTTGAACCCGGGAGTCATGCAGAGGTGAGAGTGAGATAGGAACGTCAAAGGGGAAAAGATAAGACGGCATACAATGTGGTAACAGTGCCCACTTGAGGGCAGGCTGTCAAAATGAGCACTCGCTGTCCTCCCTCACAAGCACTGAGAGGGACTTGAGACCAGCGTTCATCACAACGACGGTAGAGCTAGCTTTTCATTCACTTCCGTCTTCGAGAGAGTTAATATGCCAGGATATGACCTCTAGGCAACCAATTACACTCAAAACAGGAGGGTTCATGGCAGCTAGTACTGATATTGGCAGAATAGTTAGATTAGTGGCGAGTATCACTATTTTATTGCTAACTAGAGGAGGAGGTTTTTCCTGATGTATGGTGGTGACCATCACAGCATCGGTGCGTGCACCGGGGGGAACTTTTGAGTTCCGGCGTCGACGCTTGTGTTTATGGTGCGGGGCTAGGTGATGCTCCTCAGACTCGGAATTGAATGAGACTTCAAACTGCGGGATGAGATGGACCCCAAAAAGCTGCTGAATGATGGGAGTGACGGCTTGGGAGCGAGCGTCTTCGTTGTCGTAGACCACGGCGGACACCGAAAACAGTTTGGTAACTGTATCCAGTGTATCACCATTAGGATCAGCCTGAGGCTGGTTTAGCACTTGGGAGAGGTACGCCAAGGGAGGAGAGAAAATGGATGGGTCTGGTGCCGTGACGTCCAACGGGCGCCCCATAAGAACGAGGTGATTGTTAAAGGCAGTGCGAAGGCCCTTAACGTCCTTTGATATGTCCGAGGGGGCCGGGGCCCACTTAGCGCGATTGATGCTTTGTTCCCTTTCTGGTTCTGCAGTCTGAGTTGGATGAACACATAACAGATGAGGTGCTTACCGCACTGCGCAAGATTGATGCCAGGTGGAATCTGAGGCACAAAATGGTCCACTATGGGGGTTGGATCCTTAGCACTAGATAGCTTTGTGCACAAGGACCACGCACCGTAAATTGCAGCTATATCTATTACATTGAATTGAATGATCGGCGACTCCTCCATGAGCAGGATGGCATCCTCGCGGCCGAGCTGCTCAGCGAATCGCTTCTCCATAGCGAATGGCTTATCCTCAATAGTGGCGGCATGAAGCAGCTCCGAAAGCCCACCCTCCGCTGTTACCTAGTAGACAGAGGTGAGAAGCGATGGAGGGTTCAAGTAGACAATGATGTACCTGGAATAGCCGCAGATCCGCAAAATCTGGGAACCTGCCCGGATACTTGTCTTCCACGATTTGTATAATGGCCTCTTGTATGCGCGTGAATGTGAGTTCGCCCGGAGGCCCGGGAAGTTTAAACTCGCGACAGTCGACAACCTCATGCGGTCCAAAGGTTCGGGTCATGTGTGCAAGGAAGAACCGAACAGTTACAGGATCGCCAAGGCCGCAGACCCTGGCCAAGAGCTTCGCAAGGGAAAGAATGTTCTGCCACATGAAAGAGAGTACGGGCGGAGGGGGAGAGAGCGGTGCTGTCGTGGCCGTTGCAAACAACCGCAAGACCACCATTGATATTCTCTTGACTTTGAGGGCTTACACAACTGGAATACCCCGTCCGATCTCAGCCCAACCAATCGCGGGTGGTCGCATTTTCGGCTGCGGTCTGTTATTCGGCTACGTTTCAACACTCCAAACCAGTCATGTTCTGAAGGATTCAGCAGAAATTGCTATTGCATCGTCATGTCAGATTGCCTGACCATAACCCCCACTGTGTCACCATGTCAAAGTGCTGAGAGGAACCACTGAAGGCTCACATGTCCCACTGTTCGCAGGTCTGGGGTCTACCTGCAAGACAGCCTGGGGTCCGTCATGCTTAGCGCTATTGACAGCCGTATAGGACATATCTACAACACTTTGGCAGCAAGACAAGGAGGAAAGTGCAATGATACACAAGGATGTTTGAGGAGGAAGACAAGATGAAGTGAAACTGCGGTCGAGCCCTTTTCGTTATGCCCACCCTCCAACCTCTGCAAATCCCATGACAACATCAGCCAAAGATATACGCAGGATGATTAGGGAGTACACTTACGTTCTACCATAACATCGATCGTATCTGAAGAGGGAAGATGGTGAGAGTCAGTGACGACACAGGAAACGTGCCCGGCAGAAAGGCGACATACTGTTGTCCTCCATGCTGGTGTGTCCTCATCGCTTATCCTGGCGCCATCGTAAAGGAATCTGCGACGGAAAATCGATGAGGCACACAGTCAGCATGCCGCTCAAACTCATCTTCCCAGCCCCCAAGCCTAGAAGCACCGCGATGCTGATCTGCCGATCTCTCCTGTCCTACTCCGCCTCGCAGCAGAGCAAACACGGCACCAGGCCACAAAACCAAAACCGCACAAGGGTCGATGGCAGAGGAAGAGCGACTCACTGGATGCTGCTGACATCCTTGTCAACCTTGTTCACGTACGCGCCTTGGAGCTTGCTCAGCTTCGTATTTTGCTGAATCTTGAAGAACACTCCTTGCTGTTTTGCATCGTCACCTGTGTGCCATAGAACCCGAACCTGTCAGCATCGCGACCTTTCCAACAGAACATCCACATCTCGCATCCGCCGCCGTGTCTGCCACTCGGATACAGTGCAGAGCCACTGGCGGCAAACTTGCAGGTTTGAGGATGACACATACGACTTATTGAAAATTGCAAAAGACCGCTAGACTCGCCGTACCATATATGGGTCGCGATGTTTGAACCCCCCTTCAAAAGCAGGTCGGAATGCAGCGGACGCGCGCAGATGGTGCGGAGGTGCCGCAGTATGCTTGTACACTGGTTGAAACTCGCGGGAAGGGTCCCGTCAATGCGCGGCCAGAAATCCTCCACCGCCAGTCTAGATGTCTTTTGTGCACACCTAACAGCTGCTCCGGTAGTGGGTACCCACTCACAGGGCAGTTAACTTACAGCAAGATTGTGCAGTCTGTGAGGATGAAACACATACCTGGGCGGGCCAAAGGACAGAGGTTTGGCTGCCGTGAACACTCTGTACTTGTGCGTGCGGACATCACACTAGGAACAATACTTTGAACTTCAGAACACGCACAATATATGTCATGCATGAATGCATATATATACCTGGAGGGTGGGGAGAGCGCCTGTAGCCTTCCCAACATTTGAGTGTGCCACGGACAGTGACGCACCACAAGATCTGAAGTCGATATATCCCGTAGAAAGTCGAGGCCACCCACTCGGCCGTGTAGAGGATGTTGTGCGATGGCGATGGTCATGGTCGCGTGCTGGGACGGGCTGGCCACCTGGGAGATGGAGAAGGTTGCTTGCGCAAACCAACACTGACTGGGACGGTGCTCTCAAGTCTCGGCGTGGTCAAACCTCTTTTTTTGCGGTCGGTGCATGCCGTTGGATGCAGGATCAGGCAGTCTCTCGACTTGAGAGGAGGCATAAAGGCTGGAGGGCAGAGGAGAAGGGAGGCCATCAACTTCCCCGCCTTTAGACGGTTCTTTGCCACTCACCTCGTTCGTGTAAGGGACGCTGCCTGCCGATGCTGCCCTCCCTCTGCATTCACGTTGTTTGTGCGTTGACTGCCAATTGATTCGGTTACGCTGCATGATCATGGTGAGTGTCGAAGAACAGGCTGTGCGAGGGGTCTGACGGTAGCATATCGAGACTGGATCAGACAGAGGCGGGAGCAGTGGGGTTTATGGGGATCATAGTGCGCAAGGAGGGTCGACGTCGAATGTTGCACTGATCGAGCTGGCGTATACGTGGCCGGAGGGAGATGGGTGAGCAGAGGGTTGACTTGAGGGAATTCGAAGAGGGCGGAATGGCTGAGAGCGATGTTGGAAGTGAGCGCATCGAGGAAGAAAACTGACACATTGAAATCTCCCCGACTGATTCCATGGGATAGGGTGTTGGATAGAATATTCGAGGGACGAGAGATGTGTATCCTGAGGACAGCGAGTATAAGCTACATGAGGCAAATCTAATCACTGTAAGTACCGCATCTGGCAAGGTCATGGGCGCCTATCCTAGCCTGAGGCGCCCTTCTACTGCATCGCTCCTCCAGCCATCATTGTCTGTTGCCCCGCTCTCCTCAACCGCACACGTATCTTCCTAGTGAATGTGACTCTCTGCTGCTGCAGGCTTTCTTCAGCCCTTTAATTTGGTGCTCAAGACTCGCCCGACCGACTTGCAAGTGCACTGGGCTTTGATTTGTGCGTGGACCACAGACCTTGGGCGCCGCGTAGAGAGCACAAGTCCATTATGCTGGCATGTTGGGGGGAACATCGAGATTTCCCGTGGAAGGTGAGTTCTTCTGGCACAAAAGCTTCAGTACCCCGCATGTCGTGATTGCATGTGGGGCGACCCTTCGCAACGGTTCTGGGGAGACTTTGGAGTAACGCGAGGCATTGGGTAGGAGGTACGTGCATAGTACACAATGGCTGACTTGGTGTTTCAGGTCCTGGACCCTTGCCTCGCGCCACTGTAAGGCATGGACACAAGTAGGAGTGGCGGATATGTCTAGGGAGGTGCCAATGCGAGACACAGCATGAGGTGCGGATTGCACTGGATCTGGGAGTTCGGGATGTCTGGATACAAAATCACCACACCCGGGACCGCCATCGACCTCCCGGCTGGGAGGTTTGAAACGCGGAGGACTCAGGTACCTTGGGTGGGATGAGCTCGGGAGTGCCGGAGGCCACTGAGCTTTGTTGGGTGGGACATGCGTGGTCGAGCCTTCGAAGTCGATGACGGCATGCAAGGATAAGGAGTGCAAGGTGAGGGGAGCAGATAAGTACACGCGCCATGGCTGACCTCAATTCATCAGGTCCAATCTCCAGGACACCCGCTTCCTTCCGCGGCGAGGGGCATTGACGAACTCTGAATCAGCAGCATCGCGAGCGATTCGAAGTTGCTCGGAGATCCACCAACAAGCCTCTGCTGTCGGGTACGGCTGTTGAGGTGTCCGCTGATATGCTTGACGATGAGTGAAAAATGGAGTGCCGGGATGTACGGCGAGGAGATAGAACCTAAGACACATACCAGGGAAGGAGCAGAGGCATGTCCGAGATGTCAAATGCGAATACAGTACCATGGCGGCCATCCCGGCCGGGAGACCTGCCTTCTTAGTGGTACGTTCAGGAGTTCAGGCGCATACATGTGTTAACGTTTGCGTTTCAGATATAGATATCCATAACTTGCCGTTCTCAAATGGGGGGCCTTGGGGGCTAACCCCTTTCTGGATGAGAACCTCGAGGCTCCTCTTACACACCCCCTTTTTTCTTCTTCCTTGCTATTTTACCACCTCCGACTTAGCCAACATTACACCCGGAAGCCTTGACAACTATGCTGCTTAAGCACGGAAGGGTAAGTCATCGCGCCATTCAAACGGTCAGATTGCCGAACCGTGCTGACTCGATGACTTTATGTCTGTTGGTCGTTGTATTATGTCCTCACAATGACACCATTTTAGGTATGCCATTTTCGTCGCGTTAATGGGCCATCCTAACAGCATTTTCAGACAAGGCGTCCTTTGGACACACAATCCACCATTGCACCAACGCCTACAGTCACAATATCGGAGTACTGGAGTCAGTCACCTCCCGACGACCTCCGTCAGGAGATAGCTCAGCGGATGGCAGAACCAGGTGCCAAGCTCGAGGTTGTCAAGGCAATCTCGAACGAACCGCTCGAGTTCAAACCCATCTGGAACCGCTCGCTTCCCATTAACCAGCTTCCCTACAAACTCCTCGTTCAGATCTTCATGGCCATCCACTGGGAGTTCAACTCCGCCAGTGAATTTTTGATGGCCTGGAGGCAAGGACCTCAACCCAGTTTCTCGAAACTCATGGGGATATGTCGTCACTGGCGGGATATCATTATCAGAACTCTGGTGTTCTGGTCCACAGTCAACTTGGAAAGCAACGTAAACTGGACAGACCTTTGCCTTGCTCGGTCCCTCACGGCACCTCTTGGGGTCTGGGCACAAGTGCCACGCCCCTGCTACTCCGATCGCTTGAGGGTTGCATATCCCCTCGTCCATCGTATCCGGAGCCTCTACTTCCAACTCGACACCCGGCTTGACAATCCAGAACAAGACTTGACCTTTCCGCTGCTCTTTGGCAACAGGATCCCAGTGATGCCTGTCCTAGAGAAGCTCGACTTCGCCATCACTCATAGTCTGTGGCCCTGGTCGCAGGGCTACTTGCCTATCGACATTGAGGTCATCTTACGAAACTTCCCATGCCTTGGAAGCCTCACTCTGGGTGGCACAGTGGCGCCTCAAGATACTGCGCTTTACATGCAACTGCGAACACTGTCCCTGACAACATGCTCCCACCATCTCACATTCGACCACTTCCTCGACACACTCGCGCTGTGCATCCGGCTTGAACAGTTGTGCCTGAGGGACACTCTTGATCGCTTCTTGGACGACTGGGTCCAACATGACCCGCTCCCCCGCCAACCGTTGATATCTTTTCCGCGCCTCGACACATTCGTGGTATCAGGACACGGGGCTGCCTGCACCTCCCGATTCCTAGCCTATATCCACATCCAGCCGTCCACCGTGCACCTCGAGATATTGGCCCAGGTCGACGCTCGTTCCCCGGATGGCACCTTCACTATCGCCGCCATGCTGCCCCCAGCCATGCCGCCACTCTCGAGCCTCTGACCATGGGGAACGACATTGAGATATTCATGCATTCTTGCGCCGGCCCCAGGTCGGTCTGGATCTGCATGGACCGCACCCCCAAGAGGGTTGTGGCAGCCTCCTTGATCATGGATGTTGCTGTTTTGGCCGATGATCCGTCCTGCGATCTAGTCCGGCACGCGCCGGCCAACTATGGGCAGGGCTCGGTGGGCGATCTTGTCGAGCCCCTGGGGTGCTCTCCAGTGAAGTCCCTCTCGGTCGTCAAAGTCTACCCCAACACGGTGGCAGCATGGGCGGCTGTCTTTCGGACCTTCCCTCTCCTGGAGCAGCTGTCTATCCGCGGGCTGGGGATAGGGTGCAAATACGCGGTTGGGATCGAGAACATCTTTCTTGGGCTGCACGCGGCATCCACGACGGGCCCCGGCCCACCGGCGGTGGCCTGCCCAAACCTGAGGCATGTTAGCGTCGATGGATTGGGGAGCCCGGCGGTGTACGAGGTGATACGCACTTGCATGGGACACCGCAGGGGCAGGGGAGTCGTTCTGGGGCAACTCGACCTGTCTCTCTATAGGGATTGGGACTTCTCGGAGGCTGTGTGTCAAGCGTGTATGAAGGATATTGTAGGCTGCGCGGAGTGACTGAGCTTGCGGGGGGTCACCTTTGTGGATGGGCATTTGGAAGATGGTGCAACCCTGGGAGCGGCAGAAACAGATCCGGGTGAGTGAACGGGCCAGCGTCTGTCGATTTTCGAGTTGTCGCTCAAGACAGATTCACTACAGGTGACACACAAGATGGTGCCCTCTCCAACACTGGACGTGTCACCGCGACCGACATGCACTGCGGAGGAGTGTCAGAGGGATCGAGAGGGGAGAGCATGGGCAAACAGTCCTTCAAGAGCTCTCTGCGACGACTTGGGGGTATATTCAGAGGGCGTGTCAAGCTTAATTGGAAGGGGAAGCATATCTAGAACGTCGAAACCGTTGCCTACAGACCATACATTGTTGTACAGGACAAGAAGACTACAGCTGCTTGCACATCTCTTCATCATGTTTCGTCGTGATCTTCCCCCCTGCCTGCGCTCCTTTCAGCTTCCAATGAAGAGTGTCTAAAACTAAATCTGGTGGGTAACGTGCCTGTCTGACTCGTCCAGCTGACCCGAGTCCTACAAGCATGATTGGTCCATGATGATCAGCGTGCGGGACGAGGATATTCTCACGCCAGATGTTACCATAGACATATCAGGCCTTATGAAAGAACTTGAGGACGTTCTTCACCTCCGTCTTGACAGTTTCGGGAAGTGACTGCTTACGGGGATACTTGTCGTTTGTGGAGATGAGGTCACTGGAGTGCTCCACGTGCATAATCACCATTGTCAAACCCCCTGTCAAGGGGAATGTATGATGGTCGTGGAGGTGAGGGGCAAAGCCCTCGTCCGCAAGCGCATTGTGGGCGTCGGTGTTGTACGAGTTGCAGAATTTCACGATGACGGGAGCCTTGTTCGAGTCCACCAGTTCCGCACGGAAAAGCAAGGCGCTTAGATCGCTGCTGAGCCTGTCGGTGAACTGAAGGCGTGGAAATGGATCAGTGGGGAGAGGTGTGGGGTCGGGGAGATAGGGAACTAGAATTGGGGTAGGAGGGGAGATGCAGACTCCCGCGTAGAGTGTATGGAGCTCCCTTAGAGTCTGTCGTACTTCTCGCACAACCAGAGCAAGGTTCTGGATATTAGCGTGCCTCTCTGCGATGGTGTTGCCCATGAGGCGAACCCGGAGGATCTCCTTGAACATCCACGTATTGGCAAAGATGCCATAGTTGATCGCAAGGTCAGGTCCAGCGATGACTATGAGGATTGTTGGACAACACAACCTAGCCCGTATGAAGCTGTACTTACTGGGGACAGTCATTCAAGTTAGGCAAACAAAGTGATGCTAGTCTCAAATAGGACATACCGCCTCATGAGACATAAGCCTCTGGAAGGTGAATGGCGCCTGGAGGTGTGCCATGCCGCTAGGCCCAAGCTCATTCTTATATCCAATTTCACACAGAATTGCGATGGTCTGGCCATCCGCTACAATGATGGTCTTGATGGTGTCGAATGTCACTCCCTGAGGCTGGATGGGGATCCCGCCAGGAGGAGCATCAGTACTTCCCCGAGGACCTTAGGCACTTGCTGATCTTAATGGCTCTTAGCGCTAAAAGTGCCTGTCACGAATTCGCTTACCGCTCGTGACCGCATCCACTGTTGAAGCTGAAACTTTGCGTACAGCATCGGCCTAGCCTGACCAAGCCGCCCTCCAAGTTTCATGGCAATCCGAAGTTTGGTGGTTGAGGACCAGAGCAACCGGCTGGAGGGGTCTTAGCAGAGCTTTGAAGGTGGGCGCTAGTGGCTGTGCCTTGGCTCTTACCTGTCTTAGAGCTCCCATCAAGGGGCATCAAGAGGCATCAAGAGGCATTAAGGCCATTAAGATGCTCGGGGAAGTACTGATGAGAGAAGTGGATACTGAAGAGCTTCCTCAAGTAAGACTCCATAGCACCCTTCCGAGCTGCCTCATTGTCATAAAGTTTAGCGGCATCCTGGCACACCAGGGTAGATAATGTGAGGTCGTGAGCCCACGAGTCCGAGTTGACGTTGATGGTGTGGGTCTGAAGACATTGGCTGAGCTCTGTCGCTGGCCGGGAGTAGAGCATGACATCCGGGGTGGTGCATCCGAGCGGCCGTCCTATGGATATCGGGTGGTCTTCGAAAGCTGTCTTGAGATTCTTGGGGGTCTTCGTGATGACTGAGGGAGCATCAGCACGGAGCGCGCGCTGTATATTGTCTTCCCGTTCTGGTTCCTAGGTATAAGTGGGACAAACAGATGAAAGATGAATTAACAGTGCTTACCGCATGCGGCGATGTGCCCAGGACCGTGGACCGGCGGGTTAAGGTCGGCTATCAAGTTGGCTCTTTAGTCTTAGCTGACTCCATCAAGAATGATAATGTACTATACAAAACACCAATATCACATTTTCCGGAAATCGTAGTTGGGGAATCTGAGAGAGGTGTGCGATGGAAAGAAGGGTCCGCGAAGCTCTTCTCGAGACTCTTCATGGAGAGGTGCCCCATCTCACCAAGCTAGTCATGATAGTACTGGTAAGGAGGCAATAGGTGAAAACTCCAAAGTATAGAAAGGTCAAACGGGTGGTAACATACCTTGAAAAATCTGGGGTCATGATGGGAAGGTATGTGGAGCCCCAACTTAGCAACAATTGCAGCGACTCTTGCCATGATGTTCCCGAGTATAACTTGTCCCAGCGGAAGTTTGACCTGACGGCTATGGATGATGGTGCGGACCCCCGACGGTCGCTCAGCCTGGGCTATGACGATTCTAAGGGTGATGTTGGCCTGTGCGGCTGAGCTGAAAGGACACGTGATGAGCTTCGCAAGAGAAAGAGAGGCCTTTATGACGCAGTAGAACGAGCGGGAAAGGCAAGGATTGGGGTTGTCGACACCCGTCGCAAATAGTTCAGAGAGGATGAAGCTGACCGCGGCGGCTGGCACGACTCGAACATCCCGCCCAATCTCGAGAAAAGTTGATCAACTGGATTGAATCAGAAGTGGCAGCATGTCAGCCACAATCTGTTATTTGGCTTTTTTTTTTAATCATCCAAACTAGTCCTCAGGCTCTTCTGAAGGGTGCCGCACAATTGTCCTTCATGAATAGGACTGGCTTGTACATAAGTGCAGGGAGCCAAAAGCAGTATATAATATTGAAACTGCATACCAAAACAGGAATACCAGAAGGTCAACTGTGCCACCGTTGTGGTGACCGAAAATCTGTCTACGAATACGCATCTGAGACATCAGTGAGTGCCATCTTAATGTGCTGACATGGAATTTGATTTTGGTTTATTCTCTTCAACATGACTGTAACGGGAACATTTATTGGACACATTAGGACAGTAATCAAATCCATGCAGACGACAACACAGGTAGGCGTACTGTTCGTCTATCATTGTGCACATGGAGACCAAATGTAGAAGCACCTTACAAGAGTCAGTCTCACAAGGCGAAAGTACATGCTACTGAAAGGTAGATCTGTCAATGTAGGACCCATACGCTAGCTAGAGGGATGTGCACCTATATTTAAAGCTAACGATACAGCTGCCAAGAAAAGGTTCTCCGAAGAAGTGTCGAAGACTACAATCAAGGGAAGAATTGCCTGAATGCACAAAGAGGAAAAGTTGGCAGACTGACCAGTGACTGCACGTTGACCGCTGGACCTTGATCATCTCTAGGTATCGCATCTCCGCGTCGCTTCAGAGGGGGGAACATGGTACCTTGATATCCAAGACAATCGCTGTTAAGATGGGTGAGGTCAGGCGCGGCGGCTCCTCGAAGCCTACAGGACTCGCTGTCATCGCAGACAAGCGGCCCTGGCGTCGAAATCTCTGAATGCTGGAATGGATGAAAGTCAGGACTCAAACACCTCAACAAAGGGGATAGGTGGCCTCGTCAATAACACGGGGGTTCCCTGGTCTACTCGCAAGATTAGGTGGAATCAATGCACGCGCCGTTGACAGCTGCCGAGGACGTATCCTGCCCGGCCATGACGTGTGACGCTTTGTGATCAAATGAAATCACCTAATGCCAGGAATGGAAGGACAATGCTACAGATGCGAATCGCAAACTTAGTTTCAATGCGTGGGATATTCCAAGACAGGACAAACTTACTATTCCACGAAAATGTATAGCGTCCCAAACCTCGCTGATGCTCCTTGTCATCCGGCCCCTTTTGCTTCATTTAGCCTCGACTGCGTTAACGAGATAGACATCTTTCTCTTATCTGAGGCCGGAGAATATACTGCGTCAGTGGCGGTATAGATGACCACTACGTTGAGCATCGCGATGCCTGAAATGTTGAAATACCTCACCTGTAGCTGACACACATTGTCTGTCTTCTTTTCCTCACCTACGCTCAACAGTTGTTCCCCGACATCAGTGGGCTGGGAACGGGCTATATCACAACATCAAGCTTTCAACAAAAGGTAACAACCAGGGGGCAAGATGATATATTGAATTGTGACTTCACGTATGACAACAAAATGAGGAGGAAAGTGCAATGATACACAAGGATGTTTGAGGAGGAAGACAAGATGAAGTGAAACTGCGGTCGAGCCCTTTTCGTTACGCCCACCCTCCAACCTCTGCAAATCCCATGACAACATCAGCCAAAGATATACGCAGGATGATTAGGGAGTACACTTACGTTCTACCATAACATCGATCGTATCTGAAGAGGGAAGATGGTGAGAGTCAGTGACGACACAGGAAACGTGCCCGGCAGAAAGGCGACATACTGTTGTCCTCCATGCTGGTGTGTCCTCATCGCTTATCCTGGCGCCATCGTAAAGGAATCTGCGACGGAAAATCGACGAGGCACACAGTCAGCATGCCGCTCAAACTCATCTTCCCAGCCCCCAAGCCTAGAAGCACCGCGATGCTGATCTGCCGATCTCTCCTGTCCTACTCCGCCTCGCAGCAGAGCAAACACGGCACCAGGCCACAAAACCAAAACCGCACAAGGGTCGATGGCAGAGGAAGAGCGACTCACTGGATGCTGCTGACATCCTTGTCAACCTTGTTCACGTATGCGCCTTGGAGCTTGCTCAGCTTCGTATTTTGCTGAATCTTGAAGAACACTCCTTGCTGTTTTGCATCGTCACCTGTGTGCCATAGAACCCGAACCTGTCAGCATCGCGACCTTTCCAACAGAACATCCACATCTCGCATCCGCCGCCGTGTCTGCCACTCGGATACAGTGCAGAGCCACTGGCGGCAAACTTGCAGGTTTGAGGATGACACATACGACTTATTGAAAATTGCAAAAGACCGCTAGACTCGCCGTACCATATATGGGTCGCGATGTTTGAACCCCCCTTCAAAAGCAGGTCGGAATGCAGCGGACGCGCGCAGATGGTGCGGAGGTGCCGCAGTATGCTTGTACACTGGTTGAAACTCACAGGATTGGCAAGGGGCAGCAGTTGCACAATCTCATGAATGCACGGCCAGATCCTCTGCCCCTAGCCCAGAGGTCCTTCCTGTGCGCCCAATGGCTATTCCTTGCTCCAGTAGTGGGCATCTGGTCACGGGAGAGTTGGCTTGCAGCAAGTTCGTGCAGTCCGTGAGTGTCACAGCTGAACGACTGTGCCACAAAACAAACAAAGGTAAGGGCTCACTGATGGAGACACACAGAGGGTGACAACAGAAGTAGCAGATAGATTGGTCTAGACTAGAAGGCAGAGGATGGCAGGGGCTGTTAAACTGCCTACAGATGATGGGGAGCGAACAAGAGACATAATCTAAGGTCTCTGAGCCCACATCAGAGCCCTTATATACTATACATGACAGGTGCACAGACCACCTGGCTTCAGGGCAGGCTTAGGCACTGATGGCAGGTGGGCCAGTCCAAAAGGAGAACAAAGAGGTAAGTACTATTATATAACAATGATCAGTGTCCGGTATGGAGTCCGGAAGTGGTGTGACTATGGTACCAAATGTGGCGCGAAAAACTGTGACAGTGAGGAGGAAACACGTACCTGGGCGGGCGAGAGATGAGCAGGGTGCAGGCTGGAGCTTCGGCCACTGTTAACGCTCTGCACTTGTGCGCGCGTAAATCACACTATAAACAACAATGAGAACTTCAGAACACGCACAATATACATTGCAAATGAATGCATATACCTACCTGGAGGGCACGGGATGCCTTCCGCCTCCCTAACATCCGAGCGCACCATGGACAGCGGCGCACCACAAGATCCAAAACCCCCTAGAAAGGCAAAGCCACTCGGCCATGTGGAAGATACTGTTCAAGGGCGATCACCATGGTCACCTTCTGGGATGGGCGAGTCATATGGAAGATGGAGAAGGTCGCTTGCACGAACCGACACTGACTGGGATGGCACTCTCAAGTCTTGGCATGGTCCAACCCCCTTTTTTTCACGGTCAGTGCGTGCCGTCGGATACAGGTCTCTCGACTTCAGAGGAGGCATAAAGGCTAGAGAGTAGAGGAGAAGGGAGGCCGTCAACTTCCCCGCCTTCAGACGGCCCTTTGCACTCACCTCGTTCATGTAATGGACGCTGCCTGCCAATGCTGTCCTCCCTCTGCGTTCATGTTATTTGTGCGTTAACCACCAATCTATTCGGTTATGCTGCATGATCACGGTGAGTGTTTGTCACAGTTTTTCGTGCCACATTTGGTACCACAGTCATACCACTTCCGGACTCCATACCGGACACTGATCATTGTTATATAATAGTACTTACCTCTTTGTTCTCCTTTTGGACTGGCCCACCTGCCATCAGTGCCTAAGCCTGCCCTGAAGCCAGGTGGTCTGTGCACCTGTCATGTATAGTATATAAGGGCTCTGATGTGGGCTCAGAGACCTTAGATTATGTCTCTTGTTCGCTCCCCATCATCTGTAGGCAGTTTAACAGCCCCTGCCATCCTCTGCCTTCTAGTCTAGACCAATCTATCTGCTACTTCTGTTGTCACCCTCTGTGTGTCTCCATCAGTGAGCCCTTACCTTTGTTTGTTTTGTGGCACAGTCATTCGGCTGTGACAGTGTTGAAGGACAGCCCGTGCGAGGGTCTGATGATAACTCACCTGCTATTGCACCAGATGGGCAGGAGTGTTTGCCATTCTCGGGTTGGGGATGATGTGGTGCACAAGGGGCATCAATGTCAATCATCATGCTGATCGGTCTGGTGTGGATACGGCTGGTATGAGCAGGGGAGGGGCGTGCAGAGAGTCGAGCGGTCGAAGGGTGGGCGAGGCGGCATGGGGACCCGACGGTAGCATACTGGTACTGGATCAGACAGAGGTGAGAGCAATGAGGTTTATGGGGAGATATTATAGTGCGCAAGGAGCGTCAACGTCGAATGTCGCACTGATCGAGCTGGCATATACGTGGCTGGAGGGAGATGGGTGAGCAGAGGGTCGACTCAAGGGAAGAGGGCAGAATGGCCGAGAGCGAAGAGCGGGAAAAGGTAACTTAAAAGCAGAACTGAGTGCATTGAGAGAGAGAGAGGGAGGGCTACTTAGGTTTGACAGAGCGCGGCCAGAGGCTATGTCACAACCACGATGTCACCGGCAAAAGCCGGCAGCCAGACCAGCCTGCATGTTGCAACCCCTTTCTCCCCTGTGCCCCAGTATCTTCCTCTATCTTCCCTCCATATTGGCCTACGGACCTGGTGACAACAATGCTGTATCTGATCGCTTCCAACTGTAACCCCGTGGCCATAGGTATGCGATCATCTTCGTATTGTCTGTCCATGCTCACAGTGTTAGCAGATGAGGCGTCCCTGGGACACCCCCTTGCACCTGTGTCTACGCTCATAACATCGGAGTACTAGAGTAACTCTACCCCCGATGTCCCTCCCCAGGAGATCTCTCGACGGCTTTCAGGACCAGGTACTATGAAGGAAGAAACTGTTGATACACTCTCTCATGAACAACTCGAGGTCAACAACCTCTGGAACCGCTCCCTCCCTATTAACCGACTTCTCAGCGAACTCCTCATTCACATCTTCACCAACTTCCATTCAGAGTTCAATTCAGACCCCGAACTTTTGGCAACTTGGAGGCGAGAGCCTAAACCCAGTGTCGCAAAGCTCATGGGGACATGTCATCACTGGCGGGACATTATTATCAGAACTCTGGCGTTGTGGCACATAGTCAACCTGGAAAGCAACACAAACTGGACAGAGCTTTGCCTTGCTTGGTCTGTTGCTGCACCTGTCGAGGTCTGGGCACAAATGCCATCTCCATGCCATCCCAAGCACCTTGAGGCTGCATACCCCCTTGTTCACCGCATTTGGAGCCTCTACTTCAGAGTCCAAGTCACCACCCGGCTTGACCATGCGAACTGAACCTTAATCCTTCCGCATCCCTTTGGCAGCAGAATGCCGGTGCAAGAGGACCTCAACTTCGCCATCACCGATAGTCTGGAGCGGCAAATGTGCCCCCCCTTACCTATTAACGTTGAGCTTACTGTGCGACACTTTCCGCGCCTTCGATGGCTCGCTCTGGCTGGCATGGTGACATCTCTTGAAGATACCGTGCTCTACACGCAACTGCGAACACTGTCACTCACAATATGCTCCCCTCCTCTCTCATTTGACCACTTCCTTGACACACTCGCCTTGTGCACTCAGCTTGAGGAGTTGTGCCCGAAGGACACTCTGGACTGCTTCTGGGGCGACTTTGTGCGAGGGGACCCCGCCCCTTGCTGGCCGTTGATATTGCTTCCACGTCTCAACAGGATCGTGCTATCAAGACATGGAGCTCTATGCACCTCCCGGTTCCTAGCCCACCTCCACATCCAGTCGTCAGTGCACCTCAATATATCAGCCGATGTCAACTCTGGATCCCCCCTTTGCCCCTGCTCTATCACTGCCATGCTACCCGCTGTCACGCTCGAGCCTCTGGCTACAGTGAATGACATCCAGCTGTCCATGTCAACATCCTCTGGCCCCGGAGCAGAGTCGGTCTAGATCCGCATGGACCGCACCCCTGATATGGTTTCGACTGCCTCTCTGACGGTGGTCCTTGCTTCTTGGAGTCCACACTGTGGTCCGCACGCCACGCTGTCTGGGTGGGGCTCGGTGAGCGACTTGCCCAAGGTTCTGGGATGCTCCCCAGCGACGTCCCTCTCTGTCGTGAATATGCAACCCGATGCTGTGGCGGCATTGGCGGGTGTCTTCTGGAGCTGTCCTCTCCTGGAGCGGCTGTCCATCTAGGGTCTCTTATGGTCAAGCACATGTGCGGTTGGGATCAAGAACGTGTTTCTCGGGCTTCACGCGGCGTCCATGGGGGTGGACCCTGGCTCTCCTCGGGCTATTGTGTGCCCAAGGCTGGCGCATGTCGCCGTAGATGGGCTGGAGACCACGGTGGTGTACGAGGCGATATGCACTTGCATACGATACCGCAGGAACCAGGGAGTTGCTAGGCTTCTGGAAATCGACCTGTTCCTCTTCAGAGAACCATATGTGCCCTCCGCTCCGGACTGCCCATGTATTGAGGATATTTTGGGCTGCACGGAGTGACTGAGGCTGCGGGGGTGCATGGACTTGGTCCTTGGACAAAGGGGAGGGGGTTGAGATAATGTGGTTTGTGTGCTGGCAGGCAATGTATCTGAATACCTGGCCATCGTAAATTGCGCGATCACGTTGGAATACCTGACCAATCAGCTGCCTCTGTGCTCTGTGGGATCAACTATTTGACTCTGTGGGATGGAATACTATTTGAGGGCGGGCCGGGTGGGGGCACCTGGGTATTCAATATTGGAGATTTACGCAGGGAGGATATTCAACTTGAAGGACACACATGAACACAAGTATGCGCGTATGTACATAGAAATATATACACTTCGCTCTCGCAGTCAAAACAAAAGAACCTATTGTGAGTCAGAGCACAAGAACCGCGTCCGAGGACACGAGCACCTACTGTCCAGAATTCTCTCAGCGAGTCCGTCTCTCCTTCTACCACCACCGTCTACTCCTCCGCTCTTCGTTCCCACCCCACTTGTGTTCGTATATTCTTGTATAACTGTGGTTCTCTGCTGCAGGCTCTCATCAGCTCCTGGCTTTGCTACCTGGGTCTCACCTGGACTCACCTCAACTCATGCCAGCTGACCTGGTTGGCTGCTCGAAATCTCGCTCTTTCCAGCTCTCTGCTTCCCCTCGAGGTGGCTCCTGGGACCTGTGCACTGCACGAAGAGTCTGGTTGACCATGCCGAGACATCGGAGGAACGAGGATAACTGGCCTGGGTTTCAGGGATGGTGAGTCCGTCCTTGCATGCTGGGTGACTGGTACAGAAGGTTGAGGTACCTCACGTCATGTGTGCCGAAGATTACTAAGGCTTGTGAACGGGGGCATCTATGGCTGGGCATTCCAGGTTGGTGGCCAGGGAAAGTTGGGCCGCAAGACCATAAGCAGAAGAGTACGCGCCGGACGCACCATGGCTGACATCTGATTTGATAGGTCCCGCATGCTCGCATCGTGCCACTGTGAGGAAGTGAATGCGGCATTCAAGATGTGTAGCTGCAACGTCCCAATATGTGACGTGGGTGCGCGTTAGGACATGTCGATCCAGGAGACCAGGCTGTCCGGACGCGAAGTCACGGTGCGCGGGACTGGGACCACCTCCGACCTCCATCCCGGCTGGGAGGTTTGCAACACGGAGAACTCGGGTACCTCGTGAGGGATGAAGTCGGGAGTGCCGGTGGATGGGACGTGCATGGTTGAGCCTTCGAAGTTGATGATGCACAGGAATTGGGAGTATGAGGTAAGGGGTGGAGCGAGAAATCCGCACGCGGTGGCTGACTCCTAATACAACAGGTCCAATCGCTTCCCTCTGCGACGAGGGAATCAGCCTCCGCTGTCCGATACAGCTGTTGAGGTGTCCGTTGAGCACCGTTTGGTGGTCGGGCTCCTGTCTGTATCAGCAGCTGGTTCTGCCCAACACCGGCTATTGGGTTATGTGGTTGTGGACACTCGGTGATGAGTGAAGAATGGTGTACCGGGATATATGGCGAGGAGATCAGAATGTGAGACGTGTGCCGTGAAAGGTATCCGAGATGTCAAGGGCGGGTGTGGCCTCCATCCTGGCTGGGAGACTTGTCACATCTGTCTTCTTAGTGGTACGTTCAGGAGTTCAGATGTGCTAACGATTGCGTTTCAGAAGTAGATTTGCACGAAAAATGTCTGTAACTCGCCGTTCTCAAATGTGACCGATGGACCCGGGCCAACCCCTTTCTGGATGAACCTCAAGGCTCCTCTTACACGCCCCTTTTTTCTTCCTCTCTATCTTTCCACCTCCACCTTAGCCAATGTTACACCTGGAAGCCTTGACAACTATGCTGCTTAAGCACAGAAGGGTAAGTCATTGTGCCATACAAACGGTCAGATTGCCGAACCACCCTGCTGACTCGACCACTTTATGTCTATTGGTCCTTGTATTATGCACAACGACACCGTCGTAGGTATGCCATTTTCGTCGTGTTGGTGGGCCATCTTGACAGCATTTTCAGACGAGGCGTCCTTCGGACTCACAATCCATCGTTGCGCTGATGCCTACAGTCACAATATCAGAGTGCTGGAGTCAGTCTCCTCCTGACATCCTACGTCAGGAGATCTCCCAATGGCTTGCGCGACCCAGTGCGAGGGAAGAGGTTGTCAAGGCAATCTCCCGCGAACGACTAGAATTCAAGAACCTCTGGAATTGCTCGCTCCCCATTAACCAGCTTCCCTATGAACTCCTCGTCCACGTCTTCACCTTCATCCTCTTCAAGACCATGACCATGACAGACTGGGAAATCCGGTGGTTCGACGTGAGACTCCGGAGGCTCATGGGGGTATGTCGTCATTGGCAAGATGTAGTAATCACAACCCCGGTGTTGCGGTGCACAGTCGACCTGGATAAGCACACAAATTGGATTAACCTTTGCCTTTCTCATTCCCTCACAACTCCTATCGACATTCACACACAGGTCCCAGATTTACATTATCGCACTGGCCTTAGGATTGTGTATCCCCTCCTCCACTGTATCCGGAGCCTCTGATAAGGTCAGACCTCACGCTAACAATAAGCGAAGGGCTGGGGGACTAAAGACCAACTCGAAGCTGGGGAATTACCGCAGCTACCGAGGGGTTTATATATTGTACTGGAACCTGTGCACGGACCAGGTGCTTCAGGGCAGGTCATACATGGCGTTACAGGTGGTATTACTAATCGTAAGAATCGTATCGTAACATTACCCCCCCCTTTAGCTTCATGTCCCAGGAAGCCGCAAAGCGTTAGTAGTGGGTAGTCGTTAATGTCATGGGTTAACTAGTCATAAGCAAAGCGTCGTATATAGTCCTGTTGTGTATTACTTTCATTAGGATTTTGTCGTTTCCAGTCATTATATCTACGTGTCCAAAAGTCATAAGAGTCTGTGTCGTATGTAATTATTTGTCCATGTTTGTCCGTAGCGGTGAGTAGGTAACGAAGGTGGATGCGTGGCGCGAATTTGTTCGCTGCGTAGAAAGCGGTGATGAGCTTCTTAGCCTCGTCCGTCTGGAGTTCGTCTGTATCCGAAGGTACCCATTCGCGGTCAGCTCGTGTGAGTCCACACCATTGAACGAGGTAATGAACTTTGCGAGATCGACCCGATCCTTCTACGATCTTTGAATCTAAGATCGATTCGACTTCTCGATCAGGTTCTAGAAGAGTGGGTACTTCTCGACTGGTTTTCCCTTGATTTGGGAATTCGGGATTGTGCGCAGGGGTTAAGAGTACTTCGTTGAATACGGGATGACGTAACTTCCACTTGGGTGGGAGTTTTAGGCGATATGCACTAGCACCGACTTTTTCTTCAACTCGGAAAGGGCCGTAGCGCTTGTCTTCGAGTTTCTTGTTTGGTCGGTCGGTGGGGAAGTTCTGTGCGTCTATGTATACGTAATCGCCTATCTTGTAATCTCGTGACGGTTGTCGGTGCTTATCGTAATGTCGCTTCATCGCTTCTCGCGCTATCTCCAGTGCCTGCGCTGCTTGCTTCCCGATGTGTTGCATTCGCTCGGCGAATTGCTTGGCGGATTCGTTGATGCCGTCTTTCAAAGTCTCGACTCCGGTATTGGGTTCGTGACCGTGAGTCATGAAGAAAGGAGACATCCCTGTGGACGCGTGTACACGACATCGGTAAGCGAACTCTGCTAGTGGTAGCCATTCGACCCAGTCATCCTGCTTGTGATTGATGAAGATCCGTAGATAGGTCTGGATCTCTTGATTCATGCGTTCAGTCTGTCCGTCGGTTTGGGGATGATAGGCTGTACTGGGATTGCCTTTGATTCCCATTTGTTGGTAGACTTCTTTGGTGAAGGAGGACACGAGGGTAGGACCTCGATCCGACCATATGCGCTTGGGCAGGCTGTGGGGTACGACTACGTGTTTGATGAAGAGTCTCGCTTGTCCTTCCGAGTCTAGCGTTTTCGAACAGGGAATAGTAATGTAGTCCTTTGACTTCATATCGACAAAGACTAGTATGGCATCATGTCCATTGCATTCGGGTAGTCCGGTCATATAGTCCATGGTGACGAATTGCCAGTTCTGATTGGGAATGGGGTTGGGATGGAGTGGTGCGGCACGTGGTTGTCGATCAATCTTGACGCGCTGACACGTGATGCATCCGGCGACGTACTTGGCAACGTCTTTCCAAATGGACGGCCACCAATAAGATCTCATGATCAGATCTTGTGTTTTGGCTGCGCCCGGGTGTCCAGCCGCGATTGAATCGTGGTGTGAAGCGATGACGCATCCGCGAAGTTCCGAGTGGTTTGGAACGACCATTCTCCCCCTCCTGTAGATTAAGCCGTCCTCGGCTAATTCCCAATCATTATCCTTTCCTAGTTTCTCGACGACAAGACGGTCATAAAGATTAACGTGTTCCAGACACATTTTCTTCAGATTGTCTGCTCCGTCTATCGTATGAGAAGCCGCAAACCAGTGTTCCTTGAGCAACGTGAAGTTTTCGATCACGGGACCGGTTTCGTGGTCCACGCGTCTAGACAGAGCGTCTACTTTGCCCATGGTACGACCTGGTTTATGGTGTAACTTGAAATGGTAGTTCGCGAGAGTTGTCGCCCAACGCGCTTGTCGCGCGTTTAGCCGTTGTGGTTTTCGGAAGTATTCGAGGTTTTTGTGGTCATTATGGACCTCGAATTCTCGCGCGTTTTGGAGGAAGTGACGCCATTCTTGTAACACAGCGATAACCGACAACATTTCTCGATCCCAGATCTCGTATCCTTTTTGTGCGGGTGTTAAGGAATGTGATAGGAAGGCAATAGGTTTCCATAGTCCGTTCTGACACTGCGAGAGCTCGGCTCCGATCGCAAAGTTCGAGGCATCGCATTCGACTTTTAAGGGATCCGTGTCATTGGGTATGGCTAACACGGGGGCGTGTGTGATTGCGCCCTTGATCCCTTCAAAAGCGAGTTGATGCTCTGGAGTCCATGTCCATACGTTAAGACCCGTAAGACGATTCATTGGTCCAGCAATCTTTGAGAAGTCCTTGATAAACCGTCTATAGAAGTTTGCGAATCCAAGGAAACTCTGTACCTCACGTTTGCACATGGGTACCGGCCAATCAGTGACACCTTTGATCTTGCCCGGGTCTATGCGGATCTCGCCGGGGGTGATGATATGGCCTAGGTACTCGGTTTCCTGAGTTTCAAACTCGCACTTCTGGGGTTTACACGTAAGGTGATTGTCTCGAAGGATCTGTAGGACTTGTCGCACTATGTGTCTGTGTTCCTCTAGATCGGCTGTACAGATGATGATGTCGTCCAAGTACACAATGACTTTTCCACGAAGAATCAGATCTTGAAAGATCGAGTTCATCATCATTTGGAAAGTTGCCGGGGAGTTCGTTAAGCCGAAGAACATGACGAGAGGTTCGTATAAGCCGCAATTTGTGATAAATGCTGCTTTTTCCTCATTGCCTTCGACTATACGAATATTGTTGTATCCCCAACGTATGTCTAACTTGGTGTAGTACTGGGCGCCTCTCAGCCGATTTAGGATCTCTAGCATTAGAGGAAGAGGGTACACGTTTTTCTTGGTCAAGGCGTTTAACTGTCTGTAGTCCTGAACAGGACGCAGTTTGCCGTCTTTTTTCTTGACAAAGAAGAACGGAGCCCCCCACGAGGATTTCGATAGACGAATTTGACCCGTGGATAGATTTTCCTCTAAGAACACGTCTAGCACTTGTTGTTCGTCTAGGGTCATGGGGTATATTTTTCCACAATACGGTTTAGCGTTCACGGTCAATTCAATCGCGTGGTCATAAGGCCGTCGTTCGGGAAGAGTGGAGAACGTCGCTTCGTCGAAGACGTCGCGGAAATCTCGATAGTACTCTGGGATCATTTCCTCGAACGTTTGTTCTGCTTTGGCCTCATTCTGTTTGATTGTGATTTCCATTGCTACCGACGTTTTCGCACGTATGTGGACTGATTGGGCGTCAAGCCACGATCGGGTATGTAGGGAGAAGATTCGATCACCAGCGCTGACGATGTGATGGCAAGTGCTCGGGCATCGGTCGAACTCAATGGTTTTGTTCTTCCAATGTATCGACAGATTGTGATGCTCAATCCAGTCGTGCCCAAGATATATGTCCATTTTGCCAAGATCAGTGACTAGAAGCGGGATTTGTTCCGCATGGTCTCCGATCTGTAGTTGTACGTCAACGTAATGCATGATTCTACCACCTATGTTGGGAGATCCATCGGCGTTGAACACGTCAATGGGATGTGGGAATGGCTTAGGTGATAGGCCTGCACGCTGAACGAAGTTTCTATTGACACACGAACCGGTACAACCGGTATCGCAGAGAGCCTTGGTGTCGTAAACCTGAAGAGTTTCTAGGTTTTTGATCATGACCGGTATGTCTAGTTGTTTGCTCCCGGTGCCGCGTGTGACTTTGAAGTACGTCAGACCGTAGGACATTACTCGGATGGCGTTAATGGGCGCACTAGGGGTTTTTTCAATTTTTTTGTTATTTTTGGACGAGAAATTAAGCACGGGTTCTAACCCGCCGCGCTGATCATTGCCTGTAGGTTGGCTCCGACGACCAGTCGTCTCGTTATTTTTAATAAGTATAGTACGTAACTGGGTAGGGTGGGGAATGGTGGAGTTGTCCGGTAAATAAGTAGGCATAGGTATCGTACAACCCGGAACGGGTACATCAGAGTCCAGGACAGAAAACCGATTCTGAAAACTATTGTACAGTGACGGTCGCCACGTATGTGCGCTTACGTGGAACCGTAGGGAAAATGCTGCTCGTACTCGTCCATCTGTTGCTGTATCTCGTTGTATCCATCCGTGTATTCCTCCAGTGCGTGCTGTGGCTCTGGGTCCTCGTGATAGGTAGGGACCATTACTCCGGCAATCTGTGTGAGGAAATCCTCGGGGTCTTCTTGATGGAAACGTCTGACCTCTTCAAGGAATTCCTCGCGACTGTCGCGTTCTTCCCATCGGCGCTTCTGTACCGCAGCTGCGCCGGTCCGGTTGGGGATATGCCACATGTCTCCACATGAGCCCTTCTTGGTCTGCTTTGCGCCGCACTTTCGGCATGGTCGGGCCCTGAGTCGATCAATGTCCATCGGCTGCCCGGCTCCTCCATACGTGACCCCTGTGCCTGTGCGTCTGTCTCCCGGCATCGTGGGTACCTGGGGACGTTGTGGGTAGTATGGCCGGGGCGGTGGGTATTGTGATGCTGGGGCGTATGGCGGATATCGCGAAGGAGGGAACACCAGGGAATACTCTGGGTATCGTGACAGATACCGGGAGGCGTTTCCTGGGTATTGTGGGGGAGGGTTACCATAGTGCGGGGGAGCATTCGGCGGTGGGTACTGAGGTGGAGCACGTGGGGGCGGCTGTTGTGGGGGTGGTCGACGTGTGAAATCACGGATCTGGCGGTTGAAGATGATGCGATCGTTGTCCATGGCAATGATCGTAGATTTCCACTGGGTGTAGGTGATAGGCTTTACCGGCATCGTGCTGATCGCAACTAGGTAGCTGGATGGTAGCGCGTTTTTGAGCCGATAAATGTTGTTAGCCGTGTCTTTGTTTTCCGTGGCACGGGCTGTCAGATCTTCCCATTCGTCAAAGAAGTCTTCAGCCCGGCGATTGCCCATGTGAATCTGATCGAGTGCGATGATTGCGTCATTAACGTAGTTTATTGGTCTAAACTTTGCTATCAACTCGGCCCAGAACACTGCTACGTCCGGGTAGTTCCATCTATTTCCGTTTGCCACAAACTTGTCCTCTACGAGATTACGCTTCCATCTGTTCACAGTTGTACCACGAATCAACCCTAAGACGGCAGATATTGCTGGATCTTTGTCCAGGCCGGCCACGTAGACCTGGACGTCAGACTTCCATTGCTCGAAGTCTGGGCTGAGGCCGTCGAAGTACTCGGGCTGGGCGAGTCTAGGCGGGGCGTGGTTCCTGCCTCCGCGTTGGGGTTGGGTTGCCGCAATGAAGTTTGCGATCTCCCCCGAGATCCATGCTTGCGTTGCCGCGTCGAATGAAAATGTTTGCGCCATTGCTCGATGAGCGCGGGGTGGTTGGCTGATGCCGGTGGTTTGGACGGGAGGTTGGATGGGGTTTTGGGAAGCGGGTAAGGATCCTGTGGTCGTGGGGGAAGCGTGGAGACCGAGATTCTCGAGGGCATGGACGAATCCGTCTGAGTCAGATCTATGACGTCTGGAAGGTTCCTGATCGTCGTCTGAGTCTGTTGGAGGCGAGGGTTCTTCCGGGAGTTCTCGGTATTCGAATTGGCTACTTCCGGCGACCGGGGACGCTTCCGTGGATCCCGCGACTTGGACGGGGATGGGGATGTGTGCGACAGGTGGGGTGGGTTCTCGCTGGCGTTCTGGATGGGTGCGTGGGTATGGGCTTCCGGCACGGACAACTGGTTCAGGGGTCGGCTGACGTGCACGAGCTCTTGTGTGAGTCGCTCCAGGTACCGGAGCTATTGGTTCCGGTGGTGGTTCGCGCGGGATTGGGATGTACTGTGGGTCTCGGAACTCGATGGGGTTCCGGCTATTGTACCAGTTGGGGCACGGTTGTCGGTGGCACTGATTGAGATTGTTGTCGAGGAGGTGTGCGTCAACTCGGACATCGTCAGATTTCTGGAACTGACAGTGCTGTTGCCCTGCGCAAGCCGTGTTGCCTTAGCTTCTCGCGCGTTTATAGCGCGGATGACCGGTGGAGGGGACGGAGACGGAGTTGGGTACGATTCAAGCAGCAGATCCCAAGGGTCCATTCACTAAATGCAAAGAAGGTGTAGGTAAGCGTACGTGATGAGATGTAGGTTACACTAGCAGTTTTACCGCGGTATGGCTAACCGGGGTCTCCTGCGCCGAGTTGTGACACGTGGTCACTGACTACTCGGTTGGAATGGACACGTGTAAAATAGCGGTCTGGTCGATAACGTAAGGTATAAGGGAAATGTGAAATACCCAATAGGTGGGTTGTGTGGATGTGATGATGCCGTAAAGAGAGTAGGCGGAGGTTGTTGGGGTGGCGGGGAATCGGAAGATGACGTGTCCGGGAAGGACAGAGTAAAGGGAGCATGGGACGTACGCCGTGACTTCTGTTCCTTGGAACAGCTGGGTGTTGACCCTTGTTTGGATGAAGGTGGCGTGCGCGGGATTGACGTGTCGGGATACGGCGATGTGGACGGGGACGCCGGCGTCTGAGTCGGAGTCAGCGTCGGAGTCTACGGCGGTGGTGGAGTCGGAATCGGAGTCTGAGTTGATAAGGGGACTTGGGGATTGGTGACGAAGGTGCGGGGGCGGGATTGGGATAGGTGGTGTCGACGACGGAGACGGCAGCGGCGAGTTGGTGAGGGTGTATATAGGGACGAGGTGGTGGGTGGTGCCGTCGGCGAGACGCACAACGAGCGGAGGGTTCGGGACGGGGAGAGAAGTGGAGGATGATGAGGACACCACGGTTGGCAACGAAGACGGTGTGCCGTAGGTCGAGGAAAGGGTAGCTTCGAGTTATGATAAGGTCAGACCTCACGCTAACAATAAGCGAAGGGCTGGGGGACTAAAGACCAACTCAAAGCTGGGGAATTACCGCAGCTACTGAGGGGTTTATATATTGTACTGGAACCTGTGCATGGACCAGGTGCTTCAGGGCGAGTCATACATGGCGTTACAGGTGGTATTACTAATCGTAAGAATCGTATCGTAACAGCCTCAACTTCGACGTCTACGCCCTGGTTGGTGATTGGGAAGGAGGCATGCTCGCGACACTTTGACTACTCTTCAGTAACAGAATTCCTGCACTAGAGAAGCTCCATTTCAACATCGACCCTCAATTGCGTGACATATACTACACGCCCATCGACATTGAGCTTATCTTGCAACGCCTCCCCTGCCTTCAAAGGTTGATCTTCATTGGAATGGTGGCACCTCGGGACACCTCGCTCTACGCGCAATTGCGAACACTCTCGCTCACGGCATCCCCCCACAATCTGTCATTCAACCACTTCCTCGATGTACTCGGGTCTTGCACCAGGCTCGAGCACTTGCACCTGAAAAGCACTCTACATCGCCTCTCGGGCGACTGGATGCAAGGGGACCCGAGCCCTCATCGGCCGCTGATATCCCATCCACGACTCAAAAGGTTCGTCATATCAGGACATGGGGCCGTCTGCACCTCTCAATTCCTGGGACACTTCCACATCCATTCGTCCGTGTGTCTCGAGATATCGGCAGACATCAGGGACAATGAAGTCGGCACCCCTGACCCCGGCCCCAACGGTGCCTGCTCTGTGGCTGCCATACTTCCTCCAAGCTACACCGTCAATCTCGAACCTCTGGCAGCAGGTAACGAGATTGTCATACGCATGTTTGCCTTCGATAGCCAGATCTCGATTAACGCAACTTGTTCCCCACCCCATACTGTCCGGATGGTTGGGATGGCTTCTTTGAGCATGACAGCTGCTTGTGGGGGTCAGTCCGGGCCATCACGGGGTTCAGTGAGCGACCTCATCAAGGTTTTTGGACGCTCTCTGGTGACTTCCCTCTCTGTCCACCGGATTCATCCCGATGCAGTGGCCCTGTGGGCGAGTGTCTTCCACACCTTCCCTCTCCTGGAGAGGCTTGACGTCAGCGGGTACTGTGAGGATAGTTGTGGCCCTGCAATCGAGAATGTTTTTCTCGGGCTTCATGCAGCTTCTACGGCCAACTCTGGCTCTCTGGTTGCATGCCCGAACCTGAGGCATGTCAGGGTGCACTGTCTGGGGACGACAGCAGTGTACGAGGCAATACGCACTTGTATCCGATACCGTGGGGACAAGGAAGTCATTCTTGTGGAACTCCAGCTGGATCTGTTCGATGGTTCGGATGTCTGCTCGGCTATGCGCCGCGCATGTATCAAGAATAGTTTACACGGTACAATGGGACTTAAGGTGTATGACGGAGAGTAAGATGAGCACTGGGGGGTGGCAGAAATCCAACCAGGTTATGTCCAAGGTGAGTGGATGGAGCATGTTTTAGTTGATTAGCTACTACGACTCAGTGCTCAACATAGGTTCATGTGCTATAGGCAGCAAACCAGATGGTATGGTCAGGCTCAACAACGCCGAAGCCCAAGAGAGAAGATGGCCAGAGGCTTTGACAGGTAGTAATAGCGCCGGAAAACAACTGTTCGAGAGCACTTCATGACATATCGTGTAAAGCTTGCTCTCAGTCCGTGCCCCATGTTGTCCCATCTCCTACACATATGTATGTTCCCCTTCCTCACTGCGCTACATTTGTCAGTCCTCATGAATGTATCCCAAGTACAGTACATTTATAACTCTCTCTGTATGGAGTTCTCCATTCGCGAAATTGAATGTATTGCAGGCTTACACGTCGTCCTGTACTCTCACTGGCCAAGTATCTGACTCTCTGTGGGCCGGTTTAGTTCCAACTCCCCTGCAGCCTGAGAGGATGCAGAGATCAATTGTATCTTTGCATGGCTGCCCAGTGAGATCTGTGACCAGATGCGAGAACGAGCCATCTGGCTTTAGTAACTTGGCCGATGGCTGACAATTGTAAATGGGTACATATTTCGGACTCGGAAATGTGATAGTAGTGGTACAACATGGGCTACAGCTATAGCTGGTCACACATTTGTAAGTTGTGGGGGATCAGGATGGGTCCCCCTACCCGTGCCCCATCCACCACCGAACATATCCTATTGAGGGATAAGGTGGGCAGGTAACGAGCTTGACCAACTTCACCCGACGATGAGAATCCCACGGGCCGAATCAATCCGTCCGCCAGAAGGAGAATCTTGTCGCGTCATATATCGCCATGGACCAACGGCGGATCGCGCTGATGCAGCAAGTTTACCGCTCTCCAAACCTTGCCTCTGACCTCCTCCGGCAGTGACCGACCGGCTTAGGGATACTTGTCAACCAGACATGCAGTGTCGGGCTCAAGAGACATTACGACCATAGTGAGACCACCTGTGATGGGCCCTGACCACCAAAGCAATGGGGCGAGGTGATTATCGGCAAGCACATCATGGGCATCCGCATTCCACATTGTGCGGAATTCAACCGCGACCAAGCTGTCATTGAGTTTCGCCCGGAACAGTGACTGCGACAGGTCACTTCTGAGTCTTTCTATGAATGTGAGACCTGGCAGAAATGCAGGGGTACTAGGCATCAGGTTAGGGAGATAAGGAGGGGGTTGTTCGCCGGTGGTGGGGGAGAGTCCTTGGTAGCGTTGACAGAGGTCCTCGATGGTAGTTCGCACCGCCTGAACCGTCCGGGCGAGCTTCTCTATATCTTTGCACCGCTGATCCCTGTCGCCGGCGGCGAGAGGATGCCAATCAAGAATCAGCTTGACAATGACCGTGTCTGTGAAGATCGCATATGCGATACAAATATATCTGTTGGAGACATTGACAAGGATTGTCGGACACTGGGAGTTGTCCCGTATAGGATGGTACTAGAGGGGGGGCATTTTAGTAGGCATAATACAATACTACAAGATGTTTGTCTCAAATCGGATGTACCGTCTCCTGACATATGAGGTTCTAGAATGTGAACTCAATTTGCAAATGTCTGGGACCAGCCTTGCCTAGCTCGTTCTTGACCTCGACGCAGAGGATGAATGTGTTGGTCTTGCCATCGCCCGTGCAGACAACTTCGACGAGGTCGAAAGCCACTGTCACGTGTACCCTTGTGCGAAGCCAGCATTGAATTGCCGTGTTCGGAGGTAGTGACGCCAAAGAGGTGGTTGAGTATAGGCTGTACAGCTTGTCTGCGTTCCGCTTCGGTCGAGTAAAACCGAGCGCACACATCAGATAGTGCGGCATAGGCATCGTAGAGATCGGGGTCGACAGGCTCGCATCCACTGAGGTTTTGAATGTGTTCGAAAAGAAGGGCAGCCGGACTGGAGAAGATTATGACATTGGGGCCCGAGAGTTCAGGAGGCCGTCCGGCGCTGGCAATTGGATGAACTTGCATAGCGGTGCGTAGCTTGTCGATGGTGCTGCAGGTCTCCGATGGACTTTTTCCTTCGTGAGCGCGCTGAAGGTTCCATTCTCGCACTTCCTCAGTGTAAGATAGATGAGCAAATGAAAGATAGAGAAAGATAGATGAGCAAATGAAAGATAGAGAAAGAGATACTTACTGCTCTTCACGATGTTCTTGGGATGCTGCGTCAAGACAGTGTTGGCTAAGAGAGTTGAATTTTTAGTGCTAGTTGGATTTGTCGAGAAGGATCACGCACCGTATAGAACACCAAATTCCAATGTTCCCTCAGATAGCATAGGAGAATCGGGATGAATCAAGATCATGCGACCATCATGAGGGTTCTTGAACAGCTCCTCGAGATACTTTGCGTTCATATCACTTGTCCCTCGTAGCTAGTACAGGTGAGAAGGTATAGAGAGATTAAGTGTACGAGGATGTACCTCAAACACGTGCCCATGGCTGTAGCTAGGTATGTCTCTCGTCAATATTGTTTGTTGACCAGTTGGAGAATTTCGCCCGCTAGGTTCTCCCAGGAGACGGGTTCTTGCAGTAGCCTGATGTCGTAACTCCCCAGAATATGGCAAGGGTCAGAAAACCGGTTCGTGTTTGCAATAACGAGGCAAATGGTTCTTTGGGGAAACAAGCTGAAGTTCCAAGTAGAGGCCCTTGCAGCAATGGTCACCAGAGAAAGTACAGACTTCATAGCGTAGTCGCGCTGGGGAGCGGAGGGCAAGAGAAGGGTGTAGTGAGAGCGGTTGCGGAGGGCAAGAGACGGGGGTGGTGAAAGCGGTTGCGGACAGTTCAAAGAGCACTCAGTTCACCGTGGGGGCTGACACTACTCAAACATCCAGCTCGATCTCAAGGAATGTCGATCGACTGGATGATTGAATCAGAAGTGGTGGCATGTCAGCCATGGTCTGGTATTCGGCTGCTTTTGAAACATCCAAACCACTCCTCTACCGAAGGGTTCCACACAATCATCCTTCAGGAAGAGGTCTAGCTTGTACATATAAATGCAGGGAGCCAAAAGCAGTCCACAAAATTGAAACCACACACCGAAACAGGAATACCCGTCCCAGTCGAAGGCGAACCATGCCACTGTGGTGACCGAAGTCCCATCTATCAATATGCACCGGCCACATCAGTGAGCGCCATCTTGACCAGTATTGTCATTCCTTACATTATCAAGGGTTCGGCCATAAAGCTGCGAGGTGGCAGAGCTAATTGAAGGGATCGAGTGCAGCTGGACAGCTGAAAGGTGTTTTCGCATCTGTGCTTGATTGAGCAGTGTTGACATGGCGATTTATTTAGTTTGTCACATTTGACTGTAAGGGTTGACATGACCGCAACAAGCACGTTCATTGGACACATTGGGACAGTAATCAAATTCATACGGACGACAACGCCGGTACACCTATGGTTTGTCTATCATCATGCAAATGGAGACCAAACATAGGAGCACCCTATGAGACTGAAAGGCACATCCGTCAATGTGGGATTCATATACGTCAACTCTAAGGACGCGCGTACCGACGCTTAAAGTAAACAAGATGACAGACAAGAATCAGGATTCTCCAGAGAAGTGCAGAGACTCCATTCGAGAGAATGGCCTAAACGCACGAAGAGGGAAAGCCGGCAGACCAACGAGTGACTGCACGTTGACCGCTGGACGTTGATCATCTTCGGGTAATGCATCTCTGCATCGCCTCAGGGGGGGGACATGATGGTACATCAATATCCAAGACAATTGCTGTTAAGATGTAAGGCGCAGCGGCTCTTCGAAGGCTACAGGACTGACTGTCATCGCGGACAAGCAGCCCCGGTGTCGTAATGTCAGAATGCAAGTTAGGACTCAAACACCTCAATGAAGGGGATAGGTAACCTCGTCAATATCACGGGGGTTCCCTTATTGACTTGCAAGATTAGGCGGAATTGGTGTACACTCCGTTGACAGCTGCCGAGGACATACCCTGCCCGGCCATGATGGGTGATGCTTGGTGATCAAATGAAAACACCTGTTATTGGGAATGGAAGTAAGACACGATGGAGAACTCAGTTTCAATGTGCAAGAGTCCTTCCGAATTCCAAGACAGGACAAACTTACTATTCCACGAAAATGTATAGCGTCCCAAACCTCGCTGATGCTCCTTGTCATCCGGCCCCTTTTGCTTCATTTAGCCTCGACTGCGTTAACGAGATAGACATCTTTCTCTTATCTGAGGCCGGAGAATATACTGCGTCAGTGGCGGTATAGATGACCACTACGTTGAGCATCGCGATGCCCGAAATGTTGAAATACCTCACCTGTAGCTGACACACATTGTCTGTCTTCTTTTCCTCACCTACGCTCAACAGTTGTTCCCCGACATCAGTGGGCTGGGAACGGGCTATATCACAACATCAAGCTTTCAACAAAAGGTAACAACCAGGGGGCAAGATGATATATTGAATTGTGACTTCACGTATGACAACAAAATGAGGAGGAAAGTGCAATGATACACACGGAAGTTTGAGGAAGACAAGATGAAGCGAAACTGCGGTCAAGCCCTTTTCGTTACGCCCACCCTCCAACCTCTGCAGATCCTATGACGACGTCAGCCAAACATATACGTGGGCATGATTAGGGAGTACACTTATGTTCTACCATGACATTGATCGTATCTGAAGAGGGAAGATGGTGAGAGTCAGTGACGACACAGGAAACGTGCCCGGCAGAAAGGCGACATACTGTTGTCCTCCATGTTGGTGTGTCCTCATTGCTTATCCTGGCGCTGTCGTAAAGGAATCTGCAACGGAAAATCGACGAGCCACGCAGTCAGCACGCCGCTCAAACTCATCTTCCCAGCTTCCAAGCCCAGAAGCACCGCGATGCTAATCTGCCGATCTCTCCCGTCCTACTCCTCCTCGCAGCAGAGCAAACACGGCGCCAGGCTACAAAACCAAAACTGTACAGGGGTCTATGGCAGAGGAAGAGTGACTCACCGGATGCTGACATCCTTGCCAACCTTGTTCGCGTACGCGCCTTGGAGCTTGCTCAGCTTCGCATTTCACTTAATCTTGAAGAGCACCTCCTCGCCATTCTGTGTTGTCACCTGTATCCCAAAGAACCCGAAACCTTCACAACAGAACATCCACATCTCGCATTTGCTGCCGCTGTGTTTGCCACTCGCACACAAAGGCAGAGCCACCAATGGCAAACTTGCAAGTTTGAGGCGAGGCTGAACACAGTCAAACGTACCTTGATATTGAATGTGCGTTAGCATCCTCCTGCTTGGGCTCAGCTTCCTGGGACGTCCCCGGCTCGTGATCAGCCATGTTGTGTGCCAGTGTATGCACATCGGTGGGAGGTAGAGTCTGCGGTTATGCGAGTGGTTTGCGGGCCAAAGACGACGCCGCCCACAACATCAAACAGTGTCCTCCCAGCCCCGGCACCAAACCCATACATTACGTAGGAGCGCCGCTCTCCAAGTCCTCTCGCCGCTCTCCAAGTGCCCACTGCCCCTCTCGCAGCTCACCCAACGTTGGCCATGGGCATTCAATGTTCGACCGCAGACACGGGCGCAGGCAACTGCATTCACTCCTCTGCACACGTCTCTCGGTCAACAACCTAGCTTCCCCCACCGACCGCCATGGTCTGCAGATGGTCATTCCCTTTCTTCTCCTTTCTTCTTGCTGCCTGAACTGTCGTAGCATACAAGGTCCCTATAGTCTACACTGACTATGACCGCCAGATATGTTCTAGCATGTGGGGAGGCAAGAACGTGTACATTAACGGTGTGTCTGAGTTGCCCCTATATCCATGACCACCACTAAGCTGGGATCTTTCAGTAATGTTCGATGCTAGGTCACAGGGACAGCTCGCCGCCGTGATATATGAATGGGGGGATGTAGAATATTTGGAGAAGGACATGTCGCATGATGGGGACCTGCCTGTGAGTATCCGCTCACTCTCCTCAGCACTCTCTCTGAATGCGCACTACATAGCAGAAGATCTATGTCTGCACATCCAATGCTAGGAAGGCCGGATTCTGCGATGTTACTCAAGAGGGGTGTTTCATCATAGACCTACCAAGGGGAAAGTCCATGAACGGCACTAACTTCTGGACAGCACAAGTAAGCTTCTCTCAAACCCACTCCTCTGAGAGTGGGTCAGAGGCCTCCGTCGGTGGCTTCTGGAACATCCCTACCGGAAACCCGAAGTTGCCTGAGGAGGATGCAAACTACACCTCCCCTTGGCGCAGGGACACCGAACTCCATCCCCGACAGAGCGGCGCATCCCTCAATCTGAGTCCTATGAGCATGCTTGTCTACAAGGAACCTATCCAATATCTTGTGAGAAAGACTGGTTACTATTGTGTTGGTATGTACTGGTCACTGTTCCAATTGCTTCGCACTGACTGCCTTATAGCGGCTGTTCCGCTCCTTGTTGAACTGGCTGGGGCCACCCCAAGGCAAGCAGCCGCCAATGACACCCACCACCATGGTCATACCAGCACTGTACTCTTCCGGAACACCTTTGATGGCAAACTTCCCGCTTCAGACTACCCCAAAGTCAATGTATGCATCCGCGATCCGATACTGATACATTGGTGTTGACCCTGACCGCCCATATTACAGTTCTACTTCTCAATGTTCCTTGTGTACTGCGCATTAGCAGTTGCATGGGGTTGGCTCTGCTACCAGAATGCGCAGGACTTGCTTCCTATCCAGGTTCGTCGTAATTTACTGGAGTGGACTGTTGGCGCACGTGGCTTATACGCTCACAGTACTACCTGTCCGGTCTTCTGGGTTTCTTGATCATAGAGATGCTTGCGAACTGGGGTATGTTGTGTTTCATCAGACACATGATAGAACCATATTCACCATATTCCTATAGCCTACTACCAGTACTTGAATGCGCATGGAGAGGGAACGACCTCGACTGTATTCCTCATTGTTAGTGAGTCCACTCTTGTCAGGGACGGTATCGTAACACTTTGCTTACAACAACTTGCATAGTGGCCATCCTCAATGCGGGTCGCAACGCACTCTCATTTTTCCTGCTTCTGGTTGTGTCTCTTAGGTTGAGCGTTGTGAAGGAGTCTCTCGGTGGGCTTATGATCAGGTGCCAGGTCCTTGCTGGCGCACATTTTGTCTTCGGAGGTCGGTCCTGAAACCAGGCTTCTTCTGCGTCTGAGACTGATATGACTGATGGCCCGTTTTTAGTCCTTTATGCCATCGGCATCATCGAGTTGGAGCTCGAATCCAGTGTTGCGTTCATCCTTGTTCCATTTGTCATTCCTTTAGCTCTGACCCTTAGCGGTTTCTTCCTCTGGATCATTTACTCCCTGAATGGTATGTTTGCCAAGTACTCGCACACATTGACGTATCCGTTGACTGAACAACATGTAGCAACCATGTTGCAGCTCGCAGCTAGGAAGCAGCACTACAAACTGTCAATGTCTACTTGGCTCCATCACATCCTGCTCATGACCGTCATGGTCATCGCCATCTTCTTTGTTGTATTGATGAGTTTCCCTAGTCGACTTGCCAAAGGTACGTTAGAGCAGGCCATTCCTGTCAAGAACGGGATTGTTCACCCCAAGAACAGACTACAGATCAAAGTCGTGGAAGTCCTAGTGGCTGTTGAATGGCTGGCTTGCCCTCCTCTGCCTTGTCGACTTCGTCGCCATTGCCTACTTGTGGCGCCCATCGCCGAACAACAGAAGATATGTCTTCCCTACCTGTTTAATCTTCTTTGTTGTCTGTGCTGACCTCCAGCCTTCTCTACGCTAGCGATCTTTGATGAGCTCGCTCAAGACAAGGCCAACACCAAAGACTATGACCCTGAAGCCGTGGAACGCTGTGGAGATGAACATGGCTTCAAGGAGGACAATGATGCGGCAACACCCATTGGCCGCGGTGTCGGAGAAGACGCAGTCGTGTTTGAGATCGGCGATGAGGAAGCAGATGATGAGGATGCTGTTACTCCCAAAAAGCGACGCGGGGAGCAGCAACACGGCGCGGAGCACGAGAGATGGGGATTGATGAGGGACAATTAGGTACAGTTATTGGATCCATATCTGATAAATCATTACTCTCGTATTAAGCAGATCCCCCCATTTCGTGTACAATGCATGTTTTGCTCTTTCTCCCTCCAGATCCAGCACTTTCCCATCCTCACGCTCTCCCCTGGCTCTCCGACTTCATCCCTTGCACTGTGACCGCTCCTGCATCACCATTTCTTTACCTCGTGCTTGCTGTCTCATGCTACGCCTGTTTGCCCATCTCAAATCTCCCATGTTGTGCTCGCGTCGATCTGCAGCATTCACCATTGACCTCTCCGGCATGCGGCTCAGCTGCGCCTTTAACCAGGAGGCTGCAGTCCCGCTCACGGCCTGCCCAGTGAACAAGAGTACGGACATTGGCAGCCGACTGCACCGTGACTGTCGATGGATGATCAACGCCTCTCCTGATGGACCTCTCTTGTGCCCCTCTTTCTCGTCTCACCTTATATTTGCATACTGTACATGAGTTCAAACTGCTGATTGAATTCGCCTCAAACGCCGATGTGACGGTAAGCTATCCTCCAAACTTTCAAACCATCGAGCACCTCCTGATACCCCTACTTTTCTTGATCCCTACATTATGACGGCACCGTCATAAGTGTGATGATCTTTCCATTGTTTGTAAGTCTATCCTCTGGCACAAACCTCGTCAGAAGAATCTTGTGGACAGGTTGCCCCAACGTCTACCCTCTTGACATTGGAGTACTGGAGTCAGTCTACTCCCGACGCCCTGCATCAGGAGATTCATCGACGGATTGCGGAACCGCGTGCAAAGGAAGAGATGCCAAGGCGATCTCTCGCGAACAACTCGAGCTCAAGATCCTCTATGGTGCAGGACACTTAGTCACTGCCTATTTTGTACAACGGTACCTGACGCCGAAGTTTTTGACCGATTTCTTATCGGACTGACCAAATTGCTCCTTTCCATGAGAGGAACAAATTGGTCAGACTGTTTGTCCTAACTCTCAAAATTGATGGAGATGTTACTTTTTTGGGTCACGAATTTTGCCAGTGATGGGAAAATACTACCATATATGGTAGGTTATATCTATATTGGGTATCAAAGACGCCGGCCGGCCTTCTCCAAGAAGATGGAGGACTGGTATACTGACTACAAGATGACTCCATTTGCACTACCTGTGCTCCAAGACTACCACGCTGTGTTGAATCACGGCCAGTTCCAGGTATTTGAAGTGGAAGGACACTCTTCTAACCAGGCGCTCCCTAAGGCGCCTAAGTTCGATTTCGTCCTGGCCAATTTTGCCACTGTGCAAAACAGGCGATGACTAAGCGCCCTGCACCATAGAACCACTCGCCTTAGTCTCAACCAAGACCGTCCACGTGTCAGCGTTCCGTGCGAGGGGTTTGGCCGAACCTACCACTCGCTTCTCATCAACCAGCTTCCAAACGAAATCCTCTTTCAGATCTTCACCTTTGCCCACTTCGCGATTGCCATGGACTTTTGGTGGTGGGACACCGGTACCAGATTCTGGACGTATGTCGTCCCTGGCGTCGGGACTTTATAGTCGACACCCTAGCATTCTGATGTGAGCTCGACCTGCAAAAGAACGCCAACTGGACCGAGCTGAGTTTGTCTTGCTGAGGACTTGCACCTAGAAAGCACTCTCGATCATCTCTCGGGGGACTGGATGCAGCGGGATCCGTCCCCTCACCGGCCGCTGATATCCTTTCCGCACCTCGACAAGCTCGTGTTACGATCGCGACTTAGCACACGGAGCTGTCTGCACTTCCCGTTTCCTCGCACGCCTGCACATCCACTCGTCCCGTGCATCTCGTGATATCAAACAATGCCGAGGTCAGACGAAGACGTCGACGTCCCTTCCCCGCTCTTTGGCCCCAACTCTGTCTGGATCTACACGGACTCGGACCGCAGCCCTGACCTCGTCTGTCCCTTTGAGCTTGGATCGGAACCTGCGCGATCCCGACTCGGACACGACCACACGGTGCGGGCTCGCCGCTCGGTGATCGACCTCGTCGAGCTTCTGGGGCGCTCCCCAGTTCGGACGTCCCTCTCGATCGCCGATGTTCATCCCGATACAGTGGCGGCGTGGACGATCATCTGTGGACGACCATCTTCCAAGTTCCGGACCTTCCCCCTCCGGGAGCGGCTGTCTATAAATAGAGGGTGGGGGACGATGCATGCTGATGTTATGCTGTTCAAGGGAATCAAGAACGTCTAAATTTCTCGGGCTGCACGCGGCGTCCGTGACGGCCGATCCTGACTGTCAGTCTTCGGTCAGTGGCGCACGCCAGCGTCCGGGCGGTGAACATGCAAATCACGGCGGTGTACGGGCCACTAAGTAAGTAAGTACGCACTTGCTTCTGATTCCGTAGGGACAAGGGGGTTGTCCTGTCGGAACCCAAGCTGGAGTTCGTGACTAGTCTGAACTTGATCGTACGCGTCCCAAGCCCTATATCACGCATGTGTCAAAGACATTTTAGATTGCACGGAGCGGCTGAGCCTGCGTGGGTTAGCTTGGACGAGAATGAGGAGGAAGAGAGCCTGAGAGTGTGGCAGAAACGGGACCGGGCCGTGGCCAAGGTGAGTAAACGTTGACGAACTGGTGGAAGTCCGAAGGGTGTCTCGCGTCGACAGTTAACTCGGAGTACTCCGAGTCGGATCCTACAGTAGAAGAGCTGAAGCAGGAACTTGAACATGCATGTATCATGACGATTTATAATGTTTCAGTCCTGTAGTTTGTCTTCAGCAGGATGGTGGGAGAATCAAATTATCAAGAGCTGTAACGAGCACGAAGTGCGAGGCAATGAGCTTTGTGGGCAATAATTTATGCAACTATGTGGCCTGAAAGCGCTGACGCAAGCTTTCCAACGTACATACCCATCCCCCGTACAAAGGGTGTGTTTGCGTGACTGTCCTGTCCTCCTCGGCACAAATCGACATCGTTTCTGGGCCGGACGGAGCGAGTACTAGTGTACTTGACAATTATTAACATACATTACACTTCTAAACCAAGGCCTATTAGTATTCGTACAGCGCATTCCACCCTCCTTGAGGGAGAGCTTCCCGCACTCATTATTTCCCGTGCGACAGCGTCGGAAGTTTGATCGTCTCCACCGCGGATTCCCCATCGTCTGCATCCTGTTCCCCTTTCAGCTGTCGCGCAAAGGAATCTGACTCCATGCTCGACCGCGTCTCGACGATGCCCTCCTGGTGTACGGTCTCTTCGTCCCCGACGCGCGTGCCCGCGGAGGAGATGGGGCACCCGCCAAGGCCGCTGGCGCGCGTCCAGACACGAGTGGACGCGGTGTGTGCGTACGAGCGCGAGGCGACGGCCCAGGTCGAGAGCGAACGGCGGTCCAGTAGCTGGCTGTTCGTGAGGCCGTGCTCGAGCTGGGATTGGTTGAGCGCGACGAGAACGACGATGACCATGGGGTAGATAGCCTGTGGAAGGCAGAAGGAAAGCGGGGTCAGCGCGCCGCTCGTGCGACGGATGGGGAAAGGGCGAACGTACGACGATGGGGGCGACGCAGGCTTCGTGGTAGATCGATGCTACGCGCCACCGGCCCCCGTTGGTGTCCGGCTTCATGTCGACGACGACGTGGTAGACGAGGAATTCCACCTGGATCATGAAGTCGATTAGCGTTGCACATTGCCTCAAAGAGCGACTGTGGAGCGTACCCAAACGAGACAGTATATCATCCCCGATTCCACCAGCAACGCCATGATCTTGAGAACTTGCGTGCTGCTCCCTCCACCGCCGAGATGTTTGCGCAGGAACTGCCTGTGCTGCCTGCACATACAATCATCAGCGACTCGATGGCGTGCATCGTGCGGAACCGAAGGCGTTGTGCAGGAGCTTGTACGCACCACGTCTTGTACCCAATCAGCGCGGTTGAGAAGACGTTCGTCGCGAGCGACAACGCGATGGCCGCGGTCCCGAACGGGTCTCTGCTGTAAACCATCGGGATGGTCCCGGGCGTGTTCTCCACAAAGACTGATCGTCGCGTCGACACGATTCCGAGTACTAGAACGAACCTCACAAACTGATATTGCGAGTGCGCAGGGAGGATGCGTACCGAAGGTGCTGGAGAGGAGGGCACAGCAGACGTGACGGATCTTTTTGTTTCCAGGGTAGAGCATCCGTGCGCGCCACCACACGACTGCGTCCCCGATGCACACCTGAGATCGAGGGCCAGAGGAATGAGAAAGCACAAACCAACACGACGAGAAGGGGCACCACTCACATTCACCGTGAATGCCGCAGTCAAGACACAAGCGCGAGCAGCCTCCGACAAGCCGATCGAAAGCCCCGCCTCGGAAGAGGATGAGGTCCCGAGTTGGTTGACCGCGCTGACAAGGAGTTTGCTTGTGTTGATGGAGAATTCCAGCAGTACCGCCCAGTACACGGTGGAGGAGACGTAGAGCGCGATCGTACTGACGAGCAATAGCCTGACCGCTAGCCGCTCCAAGCCGTGCAAACTGGGGAGCAATGGTCTTTCAATGGCAGAGTAACGCAGGGAGCGAGGTTATCTTACATTAGGATGTACGTGGAGGCCACAATCAGCATCGTCAATACGCCTGTGAGGGCTCATATAAGTCCAACGACTAGCATTGGCAATGACCGGCTGCGTACCGAAGAACATCGACGATAAAATGATGATGATTTGGTCGTCCACCAGAGTCGAGCTGAGCGTTTGGGCGAGACCGAGTGAACTTGCATCGCTAATCGTAGGTGCCGCCATGATGGATGGGGGGACACGGAGGATGAGAGCGGGATCCAACCAGGATGTCTGAGAGCTTTATTGAGCGACATTGGCGGGAGTACATGCATCGGGAAACAGGGGTCCGTCGCTAGTCTCCGTCGATCGTTTCTGATAAGTATGTAGGTCGTCGCGCTCATTTCGTCCCGCGCCTCCCCAGCGCTTGCGTATGTAGCAGGTGGCGGAGTCTGAACCTGCCACGCAAGCGCCGAGTGGGCGCGCGACGATTAGTGTCCTCGATCAGAGCGGGGGTCAGAAGTGGGTCAGACTTATATACTAGCGGCGGGATCTCCCCCCCCTTAATTATGGCGACTGTCCCCAACACTGCTCCGACTTGCCCCGGCCCTCGTCGTTGTCAGCATACTTACAGCGCCTTGGAAAACGATACTTAGCTCGCGCTCCACAACCTTGCTCAGGAAACTTCGAGGCCCGACGCCCCAATCTAGGCAGTAGCCCCCACCGTGCTCCGAGTGACCGCGCTCGAGGGCCCGCTCTCCGTTTATCATAGATGTGTCCGCCATAGGTACGGATATATATTCATGTTCTCTACCACCGAGCTTCCACCGTACAACCCTGAGAAGTTTGCCTAGCAGTTTCTCGTCCTCAAAGGGGGTCGTTAAAGTGAAAAGTCGTATACTTGAGTACACGCTGGGGCGCCTAAGGGCGTCCGACCTGGAAAATTCCTGAGGAAGAGGGTGCAGCGCGAGCTATCGTTTTGCAAGGCGCTGTACAAGTCTCGAATCCCTGGCCAGTTCGTCTGCGTCTCGGGGAAGGGAGAACATGTAATATTGAACCAACTACGCTATGGAAAATAGCTTGGCAGGTAACAATACATACTTACTACCTCACTCAAGTCGCAGGTGGCGGACTCGCTGTCCATGAGCGACCAGGCAGGTCATTTAAGTACCGGAATTCCGGCTGATGATCCCTACGTTATCGCCATCCTCGAAGAACTCTGCGACAATGAGTGAACGGCGCGCATGAACCAGGCGGCAGAGCGGGGCAAGAAACTCAAATGCTCCACGTTTTCATAGTAGAATGATCATGGCTGGGCGGCGCACGACGCCTCGGTAGGCTTATATTTAGCTCGGACACAATCCTCAGGGGGCGTACAGTGCACCTGCAGAATGAGTCGCGCAATGGCAAGGCTTCCTTGTCTGCGGCAATGTTGTGTGGACTGACAGACATCCGGCAGTTTCTTCGCTATGGTTTTGGTTGTTCGCTGTTGTGGGGGTACATGGATCTAGGTTACCATGCATCATTATCGCTCAACCCCTCCGTCTTTCCTGTCTCCTAACCCTTTTTTCTGTGGGTTCTAATACGTCTGATGACGAGGCTCAGACTACACACGTCCTGCGTATTGACTGGGACCGTTACTCACCTTCTGACTTCGAATGGACATCGTCACATTTGATATGGGTCGGTGCGTGTCGCTTGCGCCCACAGCGCCATACAACGCGTCAATAATGAGCCCTGTTGTGCGAAATACTGAAGCGTCATTGACATGGCAACGCAGAAGGCTCCGCAGGCGCAGACAGGCTCACCTTTTTCTTGCCCATTTACCACTACTACCTTGACCCGCTCATCGCTCGTCATACCGCCGCTCCCTGTTTGAGAAAAGCTCACACTCGTTACTTCATCTCAACACACCGTCGTGCAAGTGCAGCAAGCGCCGCCGCGGAGGGATTTGGCGACCAGCGTGGAAACGCGGAAGCAAATCCCGGCCCCCGCGGGCCCCACGGCAGGGCAAGGCACGGGGATTCCAAAACTGGTGAGTGGTTGGGTTGGTACGCGCTCGTGCGTGGAAGTTCTTTGCGCGTCGTGACGGTCGTCTCCCACTGCTCGCTCGACACGAGGCAGCCCGCCGTCATAACACGAGGCCCTCGCGTTCAAGGCCCCCCAGCAGCAGTGGCACCAAGCAGCCCGTGTTCAGCTCGCCGTGCTGTCCCCTGCACGCTGCCATCGTCCTCCTCGCGACACCGCATCTAATCTCTGCCACCGCGCACTCTCGACTCCTCTCGCTAATCTACATCTACTCACTTTGCATGGTTTCTTCCGCCCTAATCCACGACTATGTCACGACAAGAGTACGATTCCCCTAGTCCCGCCCCCTCGCCTTCGCCCCATTCTGCTTCGAGGCAAAGCTCGTCGGGAAACACTGATCGCTCGAACGGCCCCACGCACGGACCAACACCCGTACCCGAACGCCAATCGTATTCTCCCCAGTCCCCGCAAGGCGTCTCTTCCAGTTCGGAAGGCTACCCATCCTGGCTCCCCAAGCGTCCTCCCGGCCCCGCTCCTCGTTCCACCATACACTCTGTCGCTGGCATGTACAGCGAGGCGGGTCCCAGCGCCAGCAATGAGCCTGAGCCCGTCACTGTCGGTCGGAAACCAACCCCGCGGTCCGTACGCATCGTCAGCCTCCAGAGCCAAGCGGAGAAGAGCACGACTCGTCGGGAGCCCACAGAGCAGTCGCGCGCGTTCTCTGGTCCGGGACACGCCCGTGCTTGGTCGCGCGCGACCAGCGCAGCTCTGACCCCCACGCTGTTCTCCGTGTTAGGAGGGGGTGAAGGCCAACTGCCGAAGCCTAGGTTCAACTCGCCTTCACTCAACCTCGAGCTGCTGCGAAATCCGTCCTGGAAGATGCGCCTATGGTACTATCTGTTCCCGCTGTTCGTCTTCGGACACATCCCCCTTCAAACGTTCTTCGACTTCAATGCTGTATTTATACTGCTTTCGTGAGTATATGTTCCACTTTACTGTGACTGTTTCTTATTCTAGGCGTAGCGTTGCGAAGTTCCCCAATCCTGAGGCTCCTGGTGTCCCTGGGTCAGGCCGCAATTGGGCCCTCGGTGCGGCAGCGTACATCGCATGCTGGTTTGCGTGGATCGCTGTCGTCTTCGTCGTGTACGAACTCGTCTATTCCTTCATCCGCCGTTGGCGAGTTAGTGAGTACTCCATTTGTTCCGTAACTTTGTTTGACACACCTGACTGTCTGTGCCTGCGCGTTTCCAGAGCGTCCCTTGATCCTTCCCATATATTTCTCCTCCGCGGCGTTTAACTTCGCCGCGATGTCCTCTTACGTGAACTTCTGTTTCATTTACTATATCCGGTTCTCCGCCTTCGCCGGCGAGCATGGCAGCCTCTCCGACGGACTCGCAGAGACCTTATACTTCTACTCGCAGAACTTGCCTACGGTTGCGCTCTTGATGCCGCGCGCTGCACTGTGCATGGCCTTGCTCTTCGCGTTCTCCTCGCCCGATCCGAACGCTCTCGCCCTCGCGGATGCAGGCATCAGCCGCAGAGACGGGACGTTCTTCCGCTCCTCTGACGGAACACTGACGGACTACGCCCGCGGTGTGCTCATTGCGAATGCTGCTTGGACGGCATGGCGCATCTTGGTTCTTTTGATAAGCTGGTACGTGTCATGTGTCTTCTGTTTCTGTTGTCATCGGAACCGGGCTGACGGGTTGTCACGACGCAACGCGACTCTGTAGGGTTGGTCTCTGGATCCTCAGTGGACAAGGCTGCGCCGGCCTATGTGGGCCTCGGTACCGTTGGGAGGAGGAGGACGCGGAGAAGGCTGCGGCGGCGATTAACGACAACGTGTCCGACTTTGACACGCTCCCTTGGTCATGGAAGGAGTGCACGATCTTACGGATCAAGGACGCGTACGACTTCTGTCTCACGAACAAGCCGCCGCCGCCGCGAGGTGAGTCCGCGCTGGGCAAGGAGGGGAAGGGGAAAGAGGCACAGGAGGCGTCGGCGCCGCTGGAGGGCATCGACCGCATCTTCGCCGCGGTTGGACTGCAGTCGACTCCGCCCATCGCGCGCCGCGGGATCCTATCGGATGAGCTGTTCGAGAGTCCCCGAAACACGCCTGAGCTGGAGGACAAGGCTGCTGGGAAGGCGAAGGCGGTGGTGCCTGAGCTGTCGAGCATCATCCCGCCGGTCACTGCTGTACAGCAGAAGGAACGGACGGGTACGGATCCGTCAGGGCCGCTGATGGCGCTGCCCTACCCGTTCACGGCGTACGGTGCTCAGGTTTCCTCAGAGGACGTCGTGCCGTTCCCGCCGTCCCCTGCGATCGAGGACAAGGATGTCACCACCGCAGCCGAGGGGACGCACCATACGGGTGAGGAGGATGAGGACGGTGAAGGCGAAGAGGAGGAAGAGGAGGAGGAGGAAGAAGAAGAAGAAGAGGAGGATGAGAGTGAAGTGCCGTCGTCGGAGAGACGCACCTCAGGATCTATGTCGAGCTTGGGTCGGCCTATCGTCTCGCGCTACCCATTCCAGTTCCGTCGACCCCAAGGAAGCATGTCGTCCACTTCACACACGAGCCCGCAGACGCACTCGACGCCGCACTCGACGCAGTCCCAGTCGACGCAGTCGCGTTCCGCGCGCCACTCGCGGTCTACGCAATCAACTGGCAACGTTGAGTCGTCGGACTCGCACTCACCTCGCTCGAACGCCAGCTCGAACGCAAGCCCACACCATTCGAGCTTCAGCGGGAGTATCATTCCCATGCCCCCACGGCATCCCCAGGCCCAGGCAGGACAGAGAAGAGCAAGAGCAGGGACGGTGCCCATTCCCCCATCCCCAGGCTCACCTTCGCCCGTCGTGTTTCCGGTTGGGAGGCCACGCGCGCGCACACGCACAGAAAGCATGGTGACGGACCCCTCTGCCACGTTCGGCCCCATCCCGATTGGCTCGTTCGAGTCGGACGGCGAGGACGAGGACGAGCACGTGTACGAGCACGATCTCAACGACGAATCGATCATGGAAGTGCCCGAGGCTGAGGGCTCCATCGAGGAGGCCGAGCGCCAGGACAGCGTCGGCCTGCTCTCCGCCGCGCCGAGCCCCCGCGCGTCGCTCGCGAATCTGCGCCATCGCGCGAGCGGGCTGTCTCACCGTCGCTCGAACGGCTCACGCTCTGGCTCTGGCGCGTCGGCCTCGCGCTCTCGCACTAACTCGGCCTCGCGCTCGCGGACTAATTCGGGCACGTCGCTGTCGGACGCGGCGCGCTCGCGGGCGCAGTCGCTCATCCAGTCGATCGGGGCGGCGTCGCGGTCGTCGATCGACCTCGTGCGTTCCCGCGCGAACTCGCTTGTGCGTCTCGCGGACTCGCCGTACGCGTCGACGTCGTCGGAGGCGGTGCTGTCGAGCCCGGAAAACCACACGTTTGGGCACCCGCTGCGCGAGCAGTGGCGCGCGGAGGAGGGACTGCACGAGATGTCGGATATTGCGGAGTCGGAGGCTAATATCCCGCTGCCGTCGTCGTCGTCGAGCGAGGGCGAGGGCGAGGGCGAGGAGGAGACGGGGACGGGGACGGAGGAGCAGGAGCTGCACACGGCGCGATCGACGCTTTCGCACGCACAGTCTGAGGTGAGCTTGGCGACGGAGCGCGGCGGGGTGCCTGTGCCCATCGGGCGGGCGCAGGAGGCCGCGATCGAGAGCAGGCCGGACTTGAGCACGGCGCCGCAGTCGTTCGTCACTGCGCCCACGATGCGGGAGGACACGACGAGCAGCTCGGGGCGGACGCAGCAGACGTTTGGCACGATGGACGCGTATCCGCATGCGGATTGGCAGCCTCGGTGATCCTGCCTTGAAAGACAGTAGACTGACTGATGGTCCCCGGTCCTCTCGTTCTGTGTGACCGCTGCTTGCACGGACTTCGTGGATGGAACCGCTTCCGGGACCTTCTTGGATGGCTTACTGTGCCTCGTTTTTGCACAGGGCCGCTGATCATGACCACACATTACCTGTTATTTGCTGGATCTGTTCCTTGTTTATACTTACAACTATTCTTACATATTCACCACCGCACGTTTTCCATATCTCCCTAGACCATTCCATTTGTTGCATACTAAGTGTCGTACTACCCGCCCCGCCCCGCCCTTCCTACTTCCCACTGCCCGTACCCCCCTTCAACCTCCTTCCTTCCGCGTGCCTTGTAAACTACAAAACCCTACATCTCTCATACCTCGACCCACTAACTCCTTCATGCATCTACGATACGTCACGCGACACCCCAACAGTACCTTGTGTTCTTGCAGTCCGCAGCTAGGTTCGTCAGGTTTGGCTGTCACCTGTGGATACTGTGACGAGAGCCCTCGCTGGAATGCTAGTTACCGTTTGTGAAAACAGCAGTAATAAAAGAGTACTTTGATTTTATTTCTGTGCTCATGGTGGCCATCTTTTGCTCTTGTCCACGGAGGGCGCAGGGTTAGGAGGCCGACGACCACTACGGCTGCTATATCGGGAGGCGATGGAGCCATGTCGCGGCGTTCAGTTGACAAACACGGCTCTTTCCATAACTCCCTACGTCACGCTGTTCCCTCAACCTATTAGTATTTCCCTCCTTTCGCTCTGTCTCCCTACACCTTCCCCCATCTCTTCCGCCTTGTTCTCTGTGAGAACGGCCTGATTCAAGCTCGGAGGGCGGGAGGAAGCCAACCTGTCGACGGTTTCATTGCAAGCCGGTGCACCGCAACACACACACCTTCACAGGCGCCAGCCTCCATTCCAAAACACTTCGTTCTAACTCAGGAAGGCATCAGCGCATCACCAGAACAGCGAATTGCTCGCCACCGGCCGCGCGGATGGTTCACCGACCGGCGGATTCGCGGCTCCTGACCAACCTCCTAAACCACGAGAAGGACTACTCGAAGCACCTCTCCATCCTCCTCGACTACTCCCATGCCTCCCTCGCGTCCTTTTCCGCCTACGCCTCCGCTTCCAGTCCTCCCACCTCTCAGGTGATCATCGCCGTCGCGGGCGTACTCGCCGGTGCCGACGATGCGCTGCGGAACTATGCCGCCGCCGTGCAACGATGGCAGGAGCAGCTGAAGGCGTTGAAGACCATGGAGGACCGCGTTGGGAACATCATCCGTGACCGCGAGATCCTGTGAGTCCCCCGTCTGATGTCGCCCCATGCTCGCTCTATTGAACAGAACACACCACTCGGTACCTGGACAGGGTGACACGCCTCATCAAGGCATCCAAGTCGTCCCACAAGCCCGCCCGAGACACCAGCTCTATCCTCGGGGGCACGTCCTCCCCGTCCGGCTCGTCGCTCAACGTAACCAAGCCCGAGGTCCAGGTGGGCCAGAAGCTGTCCGTGGCCCAGGCGGAACTGCAAGCATGCGAGGCGCACCTTGCGGCGAAGGAACAGGAGCTGAGCGCGTTCCGTGCGCATACGATCAAGTCGGGCCTTGAGGCGCGTTGCAAAGCGATGGTGGAATGCGGGTGGGCGTGGGGCGAGATGGGGAAGGAGGGGATGCGCTCCCTGGAGGGCTTGGATACGGCCAACGGATACGGTGCGTCTTGCTTGCTCTTCTCTGTGCATATCTCCTTCCCGAACGCACGGTGTTGTACTTCCATCGGCGATGGAAGTGTATTGCATGAGAGTGCGGATCCGGACATGTTCATTCACCTCGACGCGCCCCTATCACATACGTTGGGTCCTTTGGGTCGTTTCACTTTTTGTGCATCCCGCGATCGGTGGGTATGAAACCTTGCCTCTTGTAGTCGGCCGAGTTTCATTTCCACATGGCTTCCGGCCCAGCAGTGCAACCAAACTTCGCTAAGATAACGGTGGTGCCCGTGGGTCAGAATGCGTCTGTCCGGTACATGGGCGAGCGAGGCAAGCCGGTTCATTCGCGCACGCTACCGACTGTGTCTGACGCATCCGATGCATTCGCGTTTGTGGTCTATCCAAAAACGGTTCAAGACTGTTATTGGAATTGGGGTGCCTCGAAGAGGTTGCTAACACTTTGATTATAGGCAGCCCTTCGATGCATCCATATCTTCAGCAGGGCCTTAATGGCAACGATAAGGCAGGATCTGATGTATCGTCCATAGCGCCGTCTCAATCCGCGTCGCAAATCGGGCACGGCTCACCACCTGGCACCCATGTCGACCCAATATGGCGCTCCACCTCGCCCCCGCCTCGCACGACATCTCCACAACCATACACCCTCCAGATTCCTGCCGCACACTCCATCTCTGAATATACTGTTCCGAATAGCGTCGCGCATCCAGCGACCATTGTGGAGGAAGGAGGTAGCAGCGAGGACGAAAACGAAAACGCCGAAGGTGTCCAGTTCGAGGTGCACGAGAATCCGCTGTTCAGCAAGGGCAAGGCGAAGTCGACGCCTCCGTCGCGCCACCACTCGTTCTCCCTCCGCCATCCGAAGACCGGCGACACGAACGGACCCGCTCCGTACTCGACGCGCAACGAGTCGCCGACGAAGCGGCGGGGCGTCCTCGGTAGCTTGGCGGCCCTCTTCCACGTCGGGGGCTCGCGCGGGTCGGACGCGGAGCATTCTCCGAACGGGTCGCCGTCGAAGAACGGCCGCTGGCGGACGCGGATTGACCAGAACCTCGCCGCGGCGCAACACGGGGACAGCTCGGAGGATGACGTGCCCTCGCATGCGCACCTCATGCGTGCGAGCTCACCGTCACCGGTGAAGACCGACCAGGAGGACGCGGAGCTGGCCAGGTTGAAGAAGCGTACGAAGAGGGGCTCCGTCCAGGCTCCGAGACCGTCACGGGTGGCGACCGACAAGGGGTATGCGAGCGACACGGTGAGCGAGTCGGTTAGCAAGGCAACACGGGCGCGGAAACGGACAGTGTCGAAGCCACCGGCCATCGACGGGATAGGGGGTTCGTTGAGGATCCCGAGCGAGGCAGGTCCTTCCTCAGGCCATCGTTTGAAGAAGACGGGCCCTCCACCGGTAGGGTCGCCGCCGTCGTTGTCGCGCAACTCGTCTATGTCGAAGCAGTCGGCGATCAGTGCTGCGAGCGCGCCCCCACGGATATCTCCGACGACACAGGCGGCGCTCGGTCGCGCGAAGTCGGAATCAGTGCGCAAACGGACCGCCTCGCTGGACGTGCAACCATCCAAGGCCGGCCCCAGCCACAAACGAGCGGCGTCGGTGTCGACCCCCAACGGGGCACCTGTGCCGACTGTCCGGTCATCGCTTACGACCGCGCACGGCGAATCCAGCCTTATGAGCATCGTCGAGGGCATCTCGCGCATGAACAGAGAGGCAGCGTTCAAGCAGGACCCGAACCGCATGCTCGTCGTCCCCCAGGCGCCGGGGCCGATCAACATCGCGTACAGCGAGAGCTTGGGCGAGCTGCCTGTCATCCGGGCGACCCCGCCCACACCCGTGGCCCCATCGCATCCCCAGCCACAGCAAAATGGGACTGCGCGTCCGAGGAAGAAGAAGGAAGGTGAGCAGCGGAAGCCGGAGGAGAACAACTACCGTAACTCGCTGCTGCTGTCTGCGTCGGTGTCGGCGCCGACTCTACCCCTATCTGGAGCTGCCAACCACGCGAAGGCGGGGCCGTCGAAGCCGCTCCCCAACAGCCCTAGTCAGAAGATGCCTCTTCGGTCTGCATTGCGCAACTCAAGTCGCTCGCCGTCCCCTGCGGGTGCCTCGCTCGACAATGCAGTGAACGGAGCGATCTCGCAGACCACTCCAGTTAAGACACCAGCCCAGGCCCAAGTAAGACCGAATGGTCCAGTGCGGCCTGTACGTTCTCCTGAACCCGCCGCCGCCCCGGCACCCGTTGGCCCGGCGTTAAGTGCTGAGCCTGTAGCAATGAAACGTCGGGATAGCGACGTCTCGTCGATATCGTCGTACGAGACGGGCCGGGAGGTGTTCGTCGACGACGAGCCCGAGGCTGGGGAGTCACCTCCCCTGCCGCCGATCCCTCTGCCGACGCCCATGATCCAGCCCCCGGACGGACACGCACATGGCTTCGCATTCGAGAACGGCGACGCGCACCAGCAGCACCAGCACCAGCAAAACGGGAGCGAGCTCTCGCACTCGACCACGTCGACCGCCGTCCAGGCGCAGCCCGAGCCGCCTCGGCGGCGGAAGAGCGTGCGGATGTCGCTGCCGCCGACGTTCTCGGCGACGCCGCCCGCGATGGACGACACGGACGAGGGCGAAGAGGGGGAGGGGCGTCGCCCGTGGGCGACACCGCCGCCGCAGCGGGGCGGGTGGGGGTCGCGGATCGAGGAGGAGACCCAGCGGGACATGTGGGCGGACAGCGACGAGGAGGAGGCAGAGTACGGCGCGGCGAAGAGGATGCTGGCGCGGCTGGGCGGCGGGAGGCGGTGAGCGGGTGGGTGTCGGCGGGACGCCACAGCTGTGGTTGGTTGGTTGGTTGTTTTTTTTTTTTTTGGCTTATTTTGGTTGCGTTGGTTTGCATCGTTTTTTTTCTCAGCTGGTGTGCACACGCGTCTGGCTTTTGCCTCTCCTTGTTTTTGAGAGCACTTCCGATGCGATGGGAAGGAATGTCTGTCTAATTTGTTTGTACCTGGCAGCCTGGTTGGATTTCCATGTAGCGTCGAAGCGACTATATATCTACATAGTGTAGTTGGCGTCCTTATTCTCTCTACCCTAGCTAATCCGTGTAATACTAGTATGAAGCTCGGCCGACGACGCTGGACGGACTCGAGAAAAGGAGACAATGACGGCATCTGGTTTTCGGCGGGCCTGACAACTTGAACTGTCGTCGGCTTTTGCCGAGACTTAGGCGCCCATTGCCGACACTGTCGACGTCAGCGCCAACGCACCTGAGCCAGAGCATCTCTGAAAACCTTGTGAAAACCCAAGTCCTTGTCAACTCTCGTTCATCATCATGCAGAGACTCAGCTCAATGCAATTATGCTCTCTCGAACGAATCGGCCCCATATTCGCACTCGGTAGCTCCCCCCGGGCTACCACGCCTTCAAGTTCATAGACGTGGCGCCGCTCACGATAACTACTGCGCAACAGTCGAAGAGGTGGTCCGCGTCGGACTAGATGCGAACCCGCCGTACAATATTCACCACGCGATCGACTTCCAAGGTGTGTTCGAGATGTCCGTTGTCGCGTCCGGTCAGCAACGGAGACTAAAGCAGACCTGGCGCTCAGGACGAGGTCAAGCGCGTATGCATGATCTGGCCAACCAGCGGGTTGCGACCGAGACTCGCGCCGATGTGTGTGAAGTGTCGCTTTCTCCGTTAGTGGAGGAGCCGGAAGAACTGTCGCCGGCTGAGGACCGGGACAAGGGGACACTTCGATATGGGGGGCGCAGACGCACAAATATTATGGTGGTGAGTACGCCTCGGCGGGGAGAAACCAAAGCGCACTCGTCATGACAGATCCCCGACTCGTCGCCCCTCCGAAGCCCCCGCCCCCGCCTATTTGAATCCGAGCTCAGCATCCGCTCAGGCCTCCAACTGGTAAGTCATCTTCTATTTCAACCGCTCACACTACTACCATCCTGGTTATGATTTGGACTTGGCAGGCATCCCGAGACGATGAACAGAGCGTGTCGCAAGCCGCACAACTGTCGAAAGCGGCTGAGCCAGCGCCACAAGTGCATGCTTCCAGCTTCCATCTAACCCAATGTAAGCCACTGCTGACGCCATCCAAGTCCCAGCCTTCCTCTTCTCAGAGTCCGCAGCGCTATCTCTCCCTTCCAATGCTTCCAAGGTGCCGTCACACAACTCTGAGTTTTTGGCACGGATCCCATTGCCTTCTTAGGATGCCCCGGAGACTGGTACGCTCCCGCCGGAAGCCCCATCACAAGACTGTTTGGAGGTCTCCAAGGTCATGCCCTCGCACGAACAAGCCTCCAACACCCGCCGGTCCCAAGCTGCCTCCCTTTCTCAGGACCCTCCGGACGTCTCCAAAATGGCAAATTCCCGTGCTGCGTTTGTGCGGTCACTGGCAAAAGCTAATGAGGTATGTTGTAGTTTTGGGTCCATTGGCTCGCGTACCGCTCCCCTACGACCTACATATGGTTGCCGTTCGATGACACACGCACGAGGGCATGAGTGCAACGACACAAGCACACGACACAGACGCAACGGCATGAGCACGATGCTATCGTGTTGGTCGCCTGACATGTATGCCCCCTTATCGTGCTGCACTCCCTTATCAAGGCTGACACTCTCAATGCTCATTCGCTTTCCACACCTATCCGCGCCATGGTCCCCCTCTCTCGCACTACAGCCAGGGGGATCGCGAGCATGTTCATCCATCGCAGATGCAAATGCTCAACATCCACATAGCACACGGTGCCGCTGGCATTGCGGCGCTATGGGAGGTTTAATGCATCGGTTTGAGGGCCCATCGAACCCTCCACAAACGCCATACCTGCTGAAACGCCCAGGTGGGACTGTTGACACAACCATCGCGGAGATAGCATGAACTCAGTTCAGCGCTGCTTGTAGGTATATGGGTTGGGTTTGCCCCATGTCGCAACGATTCAAGTACCGCACTCGATGTCATTGACCCGTCTCCCCATCCCATTTCTCGAGGCATGTGAGTCGTCATTTTTACCTGCCCACTACGGCGAGTTGTCGTTGTGGTCTGACGTGTCGAGGAAGTGGCCATCGGCAAACAATCTCGTGCTGGCGCGTTCGGGTTGCTCATCTACGATTACTGTGAGTCGTGATTCTCGCGAGTCTTGGGTATTGCGATGGTCGACTTATATTGTTGATAGTGATCACCTTCGATCTTGAGGTATGTTCCTGTCATCCCCCCTGACGGTCACCAAAGATGAAGCGTAGAGCAGGTCGACGTCATCTGGAGGCAAAGCAAGCGGTCGCCACTATGCTGGCTTTATCTCTTCGTGCGTCGGATGTTCTCGTCTTCTCGTTCATAAAAGCTGATAGTCTTCCAAAGAACCGCATTTTTCCTCTTCTTTGGCTGGTTTTGGACCTCAGTTCGTATATGATGCACCACGTCCTAGCAGTCGCAGTTCTCATTCATCTTTCCTAGTACCATTTGGCCCCAAGGGGATCGTGTCATCCAAGGTGCGCCTCTAGGCTTCCCTATATCGCAATTTCATCTTAGGTTAAATGGACATCAATAGACGTGCGTGACAACTTCCAAGTTCCATGGCCAAGTATTAGCTATTGAACACATACTCCAGATGTATCATTTACCTGGCCATCGACGACTTTGTCATCGTGGTATCGACTCTCGCTGTTCAAGGTGCGTAGACCCACTTACGCGGTTGCCACATCCCTGCTGATATTCATGCCGTAAAAGTGATTCTCCAGTTGCGTGTAAGTCATCTCCGCGTTCCACTCTCTCCCCCCATCATTGGTAATGACTGTCCGGGCGAGGATAGGTCTACGCCCTCTACCAGAAGAGTAGGCGGGTACGGCTATTCCTGATATGCGGCTGTTTACTCGAAGTCGCTGTGATGGCAATATTCATAGGAATTACCCTCGCCAACATCAAGCGTATAGTGTTTCTGTCGCGCATGTGTCGCAAGCGACTTTTTCTCATGCTCCACCCAACAGGACTGCCCGTCATCTCGACCGCCACAGGATGTTATTACACTGGCATATTCTCGATCTCCGCAATCTTCTGGCTGCCAGCGTTGGTGTACGAGCCAGTACTGTGCCTCATGGTCTTGTGGGCGGCGCGGGAGGAGGACTGGTTGGATCGGTTTTGGCGCGTGAGGACGACTACCCCCGACAAGGAGATTCATTCGGGAAAGCTGGTCAAGGCGTTCGCGCGAGACAGGTACGCCACGCCGATGCTCTCGGAGCCAACTTAAGCACTGCTGACGGGCGTCCCCAAGTCTGATATACTTTGTTGGGTGAGTCGCCACCGTCGCGCGCGAGTAGGAAACTCTGAACTGACGTGCGAACCTCTCGCCCCCGATGTTCAGGGTTTTCATCGAGCTCGTGGTCAACACCGTCATCTGGTCGCGTTACAACCGTTACATCAACATCGTTGTGCCGTGCGCTTTCCTCGTCTTGAAGTTCGGAGCGCTAGCTTTCACTGACTGCACCCGTGTGTTCAGGTGGGCCGGCGCGCTGCCTTCTATCCTTGGCTCGCGTCTCTTTCTGCGCATGCGCGAAGCGATCCTGTTTCCGGAACGATATGATAGCGACGTATGTGCGACTACCACGGGGATCGGTGGCCAGAGCACTGTCCGTTTCAATCGGCCGTTTCCATTTGGACGTCCCGGACGGACGGGCGGTCCGGGTGGATCATGGGAGGCCCAGAGTGGCGTGAGGCCAACCTCTGCACTGTAGTTCTGTGTAGCCCTGCGTTGTGCTCTTGTTCTGCATTGTTTGTTTTCCTGAACACTAAATGTGATGAGGTCTGTAAGTAGTACCTAACTCACGGCATAAATATTTGTGATGCCAGCTGCGGTCCCTACAAGCAGCCCCGATCAGCACACTATTATTCACTTGTAAGGAGTCCGAAGGGCGGACTCAAGAGTTTGGCACTCAGATTTCGAACTCGAGAATCCGATTCCATAGACTGCAGCACACATCAAGCAACTTGTCAAGGGGCACCGGGTAAGCACATCGTTGCCCGTCATCCTCATGGAACCTAATCTAGGGCGAATGTCAGAACTCCAAGTTGCGAGCCACAAATCATCATCGAAATTCGCCACACAAGCAGTCGGACGCTAGACTCGGAGGAGCGCAGCCATCGCGACTCCAACGGCACTCACGATGGAAGCAACAGACACACCAATGATGCCGGCGTCGTTGCGGGCAAGGGGGTTTGAGTTTGTGGTAGTAGGGTTACTTGTCGTCGCTGGCGTCGTAGCCGGGACACTGGCACCAGTAGTGGTGGGTGCACTAGATGAGCCATTGGGAAGGGTGAGGGTGAGAAACACTAGCTATTCTACAGTTGTACGTGACTAGTACTCTGTAGGTAGGACGGTCACTGGGTCCCAGGTCCGGCAAATGTGAAAGGACGAGCGGGAGTTGAGTCCGGATACTTACCGGTCAGGGTGGTTTTGGAGTGTACATGAGGGACGCAGTGGGATGGAACGAAGGCGATGAAAAGACAAAACACGTAGACATACGGACCAGAGCTGTGCTGCGAGCGCGATCGAGAGTCTCTCCGTCTGTGCCATGCGAGGTTTCAAATCTCCTCTCCTCTCCCATCCCATCCGCTTCGACGGAATGTCTCCACCAGTCGCCGCAAGCTCTTGAACGGTCGTCTGAGGCCGATGCCCTTACCCTCGAACGCCTCTGGAACTCTTCCGCCATGCGTTTCAGCATTGCCAGAGATGACAGCACCCTGTTCGTCACCTATGTGGTACATGAGCCCCGATCGACTGAAACGAGCCTCTGCCTACTCACCTTGGTCGCGACCCGGTCGGGTTTCTGCTGGCGCCCTCACACACTCTCCCTCCTCACTCTCGTCCAAGCTGACTCCATTCAAGCTCAGCCGCTCCGTGCAATCTACGATGTCCTTCACACATGCGCGATACAGCGCCTCCGACGATTTCAGACTAGTCAGGAACTCCAGCTCGAGTTCCGACAGGACAAGCCCCTTGTCCCCACGGAATCGGAAGCAAGTGCGTAGTGCCCCGTACACCTCCGTGATGTGCACGTTCACCGCCCGGACGCTGACGTGCGCCAACTTTGGGCAGGCCACCGGAGAGTCAGGATCGGCCGTGGACGCCGCGTGCAGCCCGAGAAAGACGTTCTCGAGCCCAGCAACGCACCCCGTGCCCCACCCTGCATCTATAGACAGCCGCTCCAGGAGGGGGAAGGTCCGGAAGACGGTCGCCCACGCCGCCACTGTATCGGGATAAACATGGGAGATCGAGAGGGACGTCACTGGGGAGCGCCCAAAAAGCTCGACGAGGTCGCTCACCGAGCCCCACCGCGACGACGTGTGGGGATTGGGTGGATTCCGAGGACCGAACCTCATTCTCAAATGGACAGACGAAAACATCTCGGGGGTGCGGTTAGTCGTGATTTCGGTCGAGTTGGAGTCCAAAGACATGAACATGTGAATGTCTCTCGCGGCAGCTAACGCCTCGAGATTGGTGGCAGCGCCCGGGCTTGCCGGGGGTAGCATGGCAGCCATAGAGCAGGCGCCGTCGGGGTAACGGGCACCGACATCGTCGTCCTCGGCGTCGGCTGAGATGTGCAGATGCACGGATGAGCGGATGTGCACGTGTGCGAGGAAACGGGAGGTGCAGACAGCTCCGTGTGCTCGCAACACGAGCTCGTTGAGGTGCGGAAAGGATATCAGCGGCCGGCGAGGGGACGGATCCCGCTGCATCCAGGCGCCCGAGAGACGATCGAGAGTGTTTTCGAGGTGCAAGTCCTCGAGCCGAGTGCACGAATCAAGTGCGTCGAGGAAGCGGTCGAACGACAGTTTGTGGGAACACGCCGTAAGCGAGAGCACCCTTAGTTGCGAGTAGAGTGAAGGGTCCTGAGGCGCCACTACTTCAGCGAGGACGAGATTCCGAAGACGAGGAAAGCGCATCGAGGTGAGCTCAATGTCGGTGTCGATAGGGAAGTGGTCATGACGGGTGACGGTGAAATCGAGCGTCTCTAGCACGAGCATTCCGTCGCCAAAGAGAAGGCGAGGTGTCGCAGGTAGCTCTGAGTCCGGATCTCCAACTGGGCACCACAGGTGGAAAATGAGGCTCCGGATACGATGGACACGAGGGTACGCAACTCTGAGGCAATCGAGGTGACACGGGTCTGGTACGTGGGCCGAAATGTCGATGGGGATTGTGACGGAACGAGCAAGGCAAAGCTCGATCCAGTTGGCATTCTTCGTCAGGTCGAGCATGCACCAGATTGCCGGGATGCCGACTATGAGGTCCCGCCAGTGACGGCATACCGCCATGAGTGTCCAGAACCTGGTTTTCCGCCCCCAATAGCGTGCCGCGGCCATGATAAAGCGGATGCTGGCAAAGGCGAAGACCTGAAGGAGAACTTCATTGGGAAGCTGGTTGATGAGAAGCGTGTGGTTCCAGAGGATCTTGAACTCGAGCCTTTCGTGAGAGACTGCTTTGGCGATTGCTTCCTTCGCACCCGGTTCGGCAGTCCGCCGAGCTATCTCCTGACGGAGGACGGCGGCAGTAGACTGTCTCCAGTACTCCGATGTCAAAAGGGTAGACATCGAGGCAAGGGAGGATTGCTCGTCTACAAGATTCTTCTGATGAGGTTTGTGAGGATAGACTTACGAACAATGCAAAGATCCCTTTGCATACCTATGACACTGGCAGTGTCGTCACAACGTAGGAACTAAGAAACGTAGGGGCATCAGGAGGTGCTCGATGGTTGGAACATTTGGAATGGTATGATAGCTTACTGTTCTGTGCTCGAGGCGAATTGTTCGACAAACGTTCGAATGAATCGTATGCTGAGATAGACGTGAGACGAGAAAGAGGGGCGCGAGAAAGGAGGTTCGTCGGGAGAGGGTTCGGGTGAGCGATAAGGTTTGGGGGCTATGGATGTAGTCTGCAAGGAGATGAAGATGAGAACGGTGGAACATTGCAGGATCCGTGCTGACCATGTGTGTGCCCGAGTATTTGCACCGAGGGAAATGTGCAGCGATGGGTTCGGAAGACGGGGGCCCAGCGCAACTAGAGTGGTCGAGCAGAGATGCCAATGGTCGAGAAGGGGACAGAGTGGTCAGAGTCGGCTTTTGCCGAGCTCTTCGGCGGGAGCACAGCCGCCGACCACAACAGCGCTAGCTCGCTCGAGCCTCGCCCAGTTCAGTTCGCGACATCTCTTCCGACGAATCCAACCAGCGACATGCACACTCTATGCTAACAGACACCTTCGAGGCCGGCATTGGCAGAACACTGAGGACAGCTTTTAGCCTACCAACCTTCGATTCTCAGGTTCCGTTTGCACCCCTCGCGCTCCCGCAAGGTGGCCGTCTCTCCTCCCCCCCTTTCAGCCGCCACAGCATTCTAACACGACGTCGTAATGAGGACTGGTCTGGTTCTGTGACTTTGATGAGTTCGGCAGCCTTCGAAAAGCAGCCGTGTCTGTCAACCGACTGTCAGCCGCCGATCTTGAACTCGGTTTTCTCTGAACTTTTTGCGATGGCTGTCAACCACCCGGAGTCTTGCCCCTTCCGCTCGTTCTACGCGCTATGACGAGCTCACTGTCTCTTTCTAAGCTCCTCACTCGCCCTTCTGGCTCTCTCTCCCTTGCGGGGCTCATCACCCGGTCTTCCCGCTCCATAGCACGAGCTAATGTCGTGCTGCGAATCGTCATAGCGCACGCCTCGGGAGCGCCAGGGCTGCGCCGCGTCGTTCACAGTTGCGAGGTCATGCTCCCAGAGGACCATGTTACGTGGCCGAACATTGCGGCAAGAGTCGCTGAAATCGCCCGCGGCTTACGGCCCCCATTACCGCCGAACTTGCAACCCAGCTTTGTCCAGGTGCGTCACGTCACCGCTCGCTTGATTCTTCTACTAAGTCTCACGCTTCTCACCTGTCCGTAAATCTATCATGAATAGCTCGCTCAGACAGGGTAGCTCTCCATGGAACAGCTCCGAATGCACGTTGCGAACTCTCCCCTCCCTACGCCTCCCTCCGTTTCCCCCTTTCCCCATCTTGGGCAATGTGATGTTGGCGTTTTGTACGGTATGTTGTCATTCTCGATGGAGTAGGCTACCACTAACGAGAGAACTCTGATAGCCAACTTACATGCGGACCACGATCACGAGTACATCGCCCCGCAAGGTAGTCGCTTTTCATTCATCCTTTGTTTATGTATCTCGCTTATACCTGTGAACCAGCGCGAGAACGCAACATGCAGCGCGCCCTCCAAGCGTTACCTCCGTCCAATATCACAAAAACTTACCGGAATTTCAAGTGCGCGATGGAACGTCATCCCATATCCATAGGACGGCCGGTCGAACTCACCACCCCCGACGTAGTAATTTATTCTCGGCCGGCGGCGGACCTCTCTGATCGACTCATGCACGGCCGCGCCACCGACGTTGATCATAAGGTGTGGGCGAACGACCTCAGGTTGGCTACGGAGATATGGGTTGCCGCTGCTCAGCTTCATGACTCCGAGGCGCTCCGCCAGAAGTGTATGCTTCCTCCACTTGCGCAGCTCCTCGATATCCGTCTCTCCCTTGACTGCGGAATCCCCATCGAGGGGCAACCCCTTGGTCGACCGATGTCGTTCGATGCTGCCGAGACCGTCAACTTGAGCGATGGCCAGACCCGCGCGTTTCTGTGCGGCATTGAGTTCAAGAAGGAAGGTGACAGCGTCGGCATGGCACGCCTCCAAGCCCTTTTCACCTTCCAAAGGCTCGTGTCCCAACATCCGGTGCGTTCTATTCGAGACGAGCATCTCTTCGTTTGTCTTACTTGAACGACCTATTTCCAGTACAGTCTCGTACGGGCTGCGTCGTGTTGTCCCACTCTCCTCGTGATCATTGATGGACCTCACCTCGACATTGTATACGCCGTGTTCTCCGACACATGGATGTTTAAAAAGGTCCTCCGGCTCGAGCTCGCCAGCGGATCGGACTCAGAATTACGTGTTCGTATCATGGAACTTGCTCGGATCGCTCGAGAAATACGACGGACGGTAACGGATCTCCGTGCCTTCTACTCAGGACTCTTCCCTACCGCTGTGACTTCGGTCGCGTATCTTCCCGACCCCACGCCTCTCCCTACCGATCCGTTCCCTGCCCTCCGATTCACCGATCGGTTGTATAACAACCTGAGCGCCTCGCTCTTCCGAGCGAAACTGGTGGACTCGGACCAGACGCCTGTGGTCGTGAAGTTCTGCGACTCCTATGACTCCGCCGCCCACAACGCGCTCGCCAACTCGCACTATGCCCCCGAGCTCATAGGGGGTCGTACGTTCCCCTTCAAGGGAAGTTCGGCAAGGTTGGTCATCATGGATTCATCCGGTAACACCATCCCCGCACATATCAAGCATCCCAATGGGCGACCACTCCCCGAGGCCATCAGGATGGAGGTGGAGAAGGCAGTGAGGACTCTGCACAAAGCCGGATACGTCCACGGGGACATCCGGCGCGAGAACGTTCTTGTTCCTCGCGCGCAGGATTCTCATGTACCAATTATGCTCGTGGGACTCGGATTGGCTGGACAGATAGGACAGGCGCGCTACCCACCTGATCTGGCTCGGGACGCCGTTCGTTCAGGGCTAAGGGACGCAGAGGGAGACGGGGTGATCTTGGAGGCGCATGATTTGGAGATGTGCAGGCTATTGTAGGACAATGTATGGCCCATATTATCTGTATGCAATTTTTGGACGGTGATCTACGTCTGCTTGGCCTCCCGATCGAGCTTGACATGCCTGCCGAAAACCCCCTCCAAGTCGTCGCAGAGCGCTCTCTGAAGGACTCTTTGCCGATACTCACCCCCCTCGGACCCTCTGAAGCTCCTGCGCGGTGCGTGCAGGTCGCCGCGACACGCCCACTGTTGGATAGCGCAGCAACTTGTGCGTCGCCTGCAGCGAGTCCGTCTTAGCGACCGCTCCGATCGCACGAAGTACTCACCTTGGCATACCGGATCGATTTCCGCCGCTCCCAGGACTGCACACTCCTCACGGCCGTCCGCATTGATCACCGACAACTCCGGTCGCCTCGTGCAGCCTACGATGTCCTTGATAGCACACGCGCGACACCCGGCCAGGGACAAATCCGGTCCGAAGAGATCCAGGTCGAGTCGCTCCAGAACGACTCCCCTGCCCCCGCGGTATCCAATGCGGGTGCGTATCGCCTCGTACACCGGCGTGCTTCCAAAGCCGTCAACGCTAATATGCTTCAGGTTTGGGCAGGCCAGGCCCAGGGCCACCGGTAAGCAGGGGCCCGTCGTCGTCGATGCTGCATGCAGCCCAAGGAACACGTTCTCGAGCCCGAGCGCACGGTCACGTCCCCAGGTGCTGATGACGGAGAGCCGCTCCAAGAGAGGGAAGGTCCGGAAGACACCTGCCCAGGTCGCGACCGCGTCGGGGTAGACATTGACGATGGAGAGGGAGGTCACGGGGGAGCGCCCCAGAAATTCGACGAGCTCCTGCACCGAGCCCTGCCCGTAGTCCGACGGTGTGTAGGCCGGATCACGGAACACACCATCCATAATGGTGAGCGCAACGTCCATGCTCACGCAGGCCGTCACGGCCATCTCAGGGGTGCGGTCCGTGTAGATCCAGACTGACTTGGAGCCGGCGCGGGAAAACATGCACATCCTGATATCGTTCACCGTGGCCAGAGGCTCGAGAGTGAGGGCGTGGCGGGGGGGAAGCCAACTGGCGAGAGCGAAGGCGCCATCCGAGGAACGGGCGTCGACGTTGGCTGATATATCGATACGCGCGGATGACCGAATGTGGACGTGTTCTAGGAATCTGGAGGTGCAGATAGCCCCGTGCCCTGATATCACGAACGAGTCGAGGCGGGGAAAGGATATCAATGGCCGGCGAGGGGCGGGGTCGCGTTGCTTCCAGTCGTCCGAGAAGCGGTCGAGAGTGTCCTTCAGGGACAGCGTTTCGAGGCGGGTGCATAGGGCGAGTGTGTCGAGAAAGTGGTCAATTGAGAGACTGTGGGAGCATGTCGTGAGGGACAGCGTACGCAGGTCCACGTACAGCGCAGTGTCTTGAGGCGAAACCATGCCAGCTAGAGTGAGACTTCGAAGGCACGGGAAGTGTGTCAGGGTAAGCTCGACATCGACAGGGAAGCGGCTCGGCGTCCGAGGCCCCATACCATGCTTCACGGCGAATTCCAGCTTCTCTAGGGTGGGCATCACTGGGATTTCGCGGCCAAAGAGCAGCTGAAACGGCCAGTCACATTCTGGATTGTCGACGTTAAGCCGGGTGTCGACCGCGAAGTGGAGACTCCGGATACGATGAACGAGAGGATACGCAGCCTCGAGGCGATCGGGGTGGCACCATTCCGGTACTCGTGCCCAGACCTCGATAGGGGCTCCGAGAGACCGAGCAAGGCGGAGCCCCGTCCAGTTTGTGTTCCAATACTCCAGGCTGATTACGGACCAGAATGCTGGGGTTTCGATTATGATGTCGCGCCAGCGACGACATGTCCCCATGAGTTTCAAGAAGTTGGGTGTTGGCCATCCTGTCTGGGTCACCAAGTATCCGCTATCACCCTGGTACTCCGAGTGTACGAGGATAAAGATCTGAACGAGGAGTTCGTGGGGAAGCTGGTTAATGGGGAGCGAGCGGTTCCAAAGGGTCTTGAACTCGAGTCGCTGGTTTGAGATGGCCTTGACTGTCCCTTCCTTGGCACCTGGTTCCGCGATCCGCCGGGCTATCTCTTGACGGAGAGCCTCAGGAGTAGACTGGACCCAGTACTCTGATGTCGTGAGGGTAGACAGGGGTGCAAGGGTAGATTCCGCGTCCAAAGGACGCTTCATCTGCCAATGCTGTGAGCACGTACCAAAGTTAATGAAGAAACCGCAGTCGCATACCTATGGCGGTGTCGCAATAGGCGAGACAACCAACGAATATAGAGCCACAGAATTAGCGCGGTGAAGCGTTGAATGCTTACATACCGCGATGGCTTACACTTCTGTGCTTAAGCGGTATATTTGTCATGTGGATGTGCTGCTGGCTGGGGGGGTAGGTGGGAAAGATTTTGGCTGGGCTAGGCGTGGAAAGAGGAAGAGGAAGAAAAGAGAGGTGTGCGAGAGGAGCCTCCTCAGGCTCGAGGGGGTCTCGTCCAGAAAGTCAAAGTAGTCATTCCAAGGGTGCCAGGGCTGGGCCGCGAAGCGGCCCAAATAGGTGCCCAGGGTGCGAGTGGATGTTGCTCGCCGAAGGCGCTCTCACCTCTTCCCCGCCACCAACACCTCTCCCTCCCCTCCGGGACCGGGTCCTTCGCTTCCCATGCTATAATCGATTATCTGGCGTGAAAAAAAGGCTGAATATTCGCTGACTTCTCGTGGCGGCGCGCCGCCGTGTCTCGGTCTGTGATGATCGCAAGGACACGATACAACTTGGGCAAGCAAATATGAGGTCGTTAGCGGATTGCTCGATGATATGAATGCTTAGAACAATTACTTACAGCTCTACGCTTACGGCGAATTAGCGGCATCGTTGGCCACATGCATATGACCAGAGGAAGAGAGGGGCGCGAGAGGACTCGGAACGGTGCTGAAAGGGGTTGCATCGGCCACAGCGAGCTTGAGCGGAAATCCCAGTCGGATCTCTTCTGAACGGGCAGACCTTCTGTATGGATAGCACGAGATTTGAAACAATGGATATTGTGGCGACCGAAGTTGAGCCTCATTGAGGTTGAGTTCGGCTGTCGGCTTTTGCTGGCGACATCGCGGAGGACCGTTTTCTTCCTCTCGATGCGACTTTTTCCGCTCTTGGCTCTGCCCTCTTCCCTCCAGTCGACCCTCTGCTCGCCCGGCGGGGTATACCCTGCAGTATCGATATGCTACCGTCGGGCCCCCGTGCCCCCTCGCCTCTCCCTTCGACCGCTCGACTCTCTGCACGCCCGTCCCCGCCTCATACCGGCCCCATCCACATCAGCCCGATCAGCCCGACCGTCGACGTCGGCGCCCCTTGCGCACTACATTGTCCCCAACCCGTGAATGGCAAATGCTCCCGCCCATCTCGTGCAATAGCAGGTGAGTTACCCTCAGACCCTCGCACGGCCTGTCCACTCATCATGATCATGCAGCATAACCGAATAGATAGGCGGCCAACGCACAAACAACGTGAACGCAGAGGGAGGGCAGCATCGGCGGGCAGCGTCCATTACACGAACGAGGTGAGTGCAGAGGGATGAGACCTCCGGAGGCGGGGGAAGCTGACCATTTCAAAGGCGAGGACATTGACAGCACCATACGCCGTCGCGACTGCGTTAATGTACGTATCATACTGTGTTCTCCCGACATTCGCTAACGTGCGTGTTCTCGGACACGAAATCCTCCGCTCTTTGCTGCCTCCTGCCACTGGCAGCCCACGCAAAGTCCCTCATGATGACGCACTCGTCGCGCTCGGTTCTGTGTACGTTAGTATCCTGACATGTCTCTGTCTCTAGTCGTACTAACGCAGACTGGTATCGACTTCCAGGGTGTAGACTGCCTCTCGGCACGTACGCCTCCAAGCACTATACGTCCTCCACCCTATTCCCGCAACTTGTTCTTCTCGGACGTGCTTTAGCCAGCGCGTTGGCTCGTCACGACAGCTGCCCCTCGCGAGGGCGCGCTCTGCCCCGGTCCTCCCTCCCGCCGGGTCGTGTGGACGACTGCAGTGTGATTATATCTAAGCGATGCTCTCCGCACTGCAGCCATGAAGTTCGGACGTTTTCCCCCTTGATCAACGACCAAATGTTGCAGATGCGCGATATGTCGTGTCGCTGCATAGCTCCCCCGCGCAGCCCAGTCCAGTGGGAAACCATCCTTGAAGATATTCTGCTTCGCTTGCGTCTCCGCGGGTCGATCTCTCACCAAGATGTCACCCGGAAGAGTCCATTCTGTTGCACGATCAGGATGCAGTACCCTCTCTTTGGATCCGTGAGTGTCCGTGTCCTTTTGCGTATCGGTGTATTGGAGCATCATTCATCTGGCGTCGGATCTGCCTCCACGGACCTCTGCGACGCTCGTCAAGTCTTGGCTTCAAACCGCGCGGCTCAGACATTGCGGTATGCTCACCTCCATGGTTGAAGTCGTCGAGCGGATGTGATCCCTATGTCGTACGTACTACGGGTGAGTCTTCCTTGGTCAATTTGGGTTTCGAAGCTTGATATACAAACCATTCGTTGGAAACCTTCGCTAGGCATTGGGGTCTTGCAATTCGACGCATCGGAGACCAAGATCTTCTTCGTGTGACTTCATGAGGCGCTCCAATTACCGCCGCAAATGTCGCTCAATAAAGAGCCGCAGGCTCTCGGAGACCCTGGTTGGATCCCGCTCTCGTCCTCCGTGTCCGCATCTCAGTACCCCCTCTCGCTACCGGAAACCACTCTCCCAGCGGATTCCTCTAGTGCCTTTTCACATACACACGCTTTGCCTATCTTACGATTTCCCCGTCTATCATGGCGGCACCGACGAATACTACCGGTTTCGATGCAAGTTCCCTCGATTTCGCCCGAACGCTCAGCTCCACTTTGGTGGACGACCAAATCATCATCATTCTATGATCTGTGCTCTTCGGTACGCGGCTGGTCATTGTCAGCGCCAGTCGTTCGACTCATGAGCCCTCATAGGCGTATTGACGATGCTGATTGTGGCCTCCACGTATATCCTAATGTAACCTCCCCCCCCCTCTCCCTCCGTGTTATTCTGCCATTTAACGGCCATCGCTCATCAGCTCGCATGGCTTGAGACGGCTAGCGGTCAGGCTATCGCTCGCCTGTACGATCGCGCTCTACATCTCCTCGATTGTGTACTGGGCAACACTGCTACAGTTTTCCATCGACACCAGCAAACTACTCGTCAACGTGGTCGACCGACTTGGGAGCTCATCCTCTTCCGAGGTCATCTCCGCAATGGGCTTGTCGGAGGCTGCGCACGCGTGTATCTTGACTGCGGCGTTCACGGTAAATGTGAGTGGTGCCTCTTCTCGTTGCGTTGGTTCGTGTTTTTCTCATTTTTCTGGCCGCGGATCGCAGGTGTGCATCGGGGACGCGGTCGTGTGGTGGCGCGCGCGGATGCTCTACCCTGGAAACAAGAAGATCCGCCACGTCTGCTGATCCTCCTCTCCAGCACCTTCGGTACGCACAGTCGAATACACGCCTTCGCAATCGCAGTGTCAGTTCCTGACGTCCGCTCTACGTAGCACTCGGAATCGTGTCCACGCGACGATCAGTCTTTGTGGAAGGTGGCATACCTGGGACCATCCCGATGGTTTACAACGGAGACCCGTTCGGGACCGCGGCCATCACGTTGTCGCTCGCGACGAACGTCTTCTCGACCGCGCTGATTGGGTACAAGACGTGGTGCGTACAACCTCTCGCGCGACGTCGCCCCTTCCGCGCCATGAACGCAATCGAGTTGCTGATGGTTGTACGTGCAGGCAGCGCAGGCAGTTCTTGCGCGAGCATCTGGGCGTTGGTGGGAGCAGCACGCAAGTTCTCAAGATCATGGCGTTGCTGGTGGAGTCGGGGATGATATACTGTCTCGTTTGGGTACGCTCCACAGTCGCTCTTTGAGGCAATGTGCAACGCTAATCGACTTCATCATCCAGGTGGAATTCCTCGTCTACCACGTCGTCGTCGACATGAAGCCGGACACCAACGGGGGCCGGTGGCGCGTAGCATCGATCTACCACGAAGCCTGCGTCGCCCCCATCGTCGTACGTTCGCCCTTTCCCCATCCGTCGCACGAGCGGCGCGCTGACCCCGCTTTCCTTCTGCCTTCCACAGGCTATCTACCCCATGGTCATCGTCGTTCTCGTCGCGCTCAACCAATCCCAGCTCGAGCACGGCCTCACGAATAGCCAGCTACTGGACCGCCGTTCGCTCTCGACCTGGGCCGTCGCCTCGCGCTCGTACGCACACACCGTGTCCACTCGTGTCTGGACGCGCGCCAGCGGCCTTGGCGGGTGCCCCATCTCCTCTGCAGGCACGCGCGTCTGGGACGAAGAGACCGTATACCAGGAGGGTATTGTCGAGACGCGGTCGAGCATGGAGTCAGATCCCTTGGCGCGGCAGCTGAAAGGGGAACAGGATGCAGACGATGGGGAATCCGCGGTGGAGACGATCAAACTTCCGACGCTGTCGCACGGGAAATAATGACTCTGAGTGCGGGACGCTCTCTCAAGAGGGTGGAATGCGCTGTATGAATACCAATAGGCCTTGGTTTAGAAGTGTAATGTATGTTAATAATTGTCAAGTACACTAGTACTCGCTCCGTCCGGCCCAGAAACGATGTCGATTTGCGCCGAGGAAGACAGGACAGTTACGCAAACACACCCTTAGTACGGGGGATGAGTATGTACGTTGGAAAGCCTGCGTCAGCGCTTTCAGGCCACATCGATATCGTTGCATAACTTATTGCTTCCCTCGTATCTTCCCATCCGAGTCGCTGCATATTCTTCCCCCCAAACCTCTACACTGCCTCTGTATCTGAGGCTGCTTGCTGATCTGAAGGTTGACCACGAAGCTCCAAATTGAAGACTTGCACCGTCTGGGTTCGCCACGCCACAAAGCTCATCGCCTCGCACTTCGTGCTCGCTACAACTTACAGCTCTTGATGCTCCCACCATCCTGCTGATGACAAACTACAGGACAGAAACGTTGTCGTCATGATACATGCATGTTGTTCCTGCTTCGGCTCTTCTACTGTAGTAGGATCCAACTCGGAGTGCTCCGAGTTAACTGTCGACGCGAGACACCCTTCGGACTTCCACCAGTTCGTCGACGTTTACTCACCTTGGCCGCGGCCCGGTCCCGCTTCTGCCACTCTCGGGCTCTCTCCCTCCTCATCCTCGTCCAAGCTAACCCCACGCAGGCTCAGCCGCTCCGTGCAATCTACGATGTCCTTGACACACATGCGCGATACAGGGCTGCAGACGATCAAGTTCAGACTAGTCACGAACTCCAGCTTGAGTTCCGACAGCCTACAGGACAACCCCCTTGTCCCCACGGAATCGGAATCGGAAGCAAGTGCGTAGTGCCCCGTACACCGCCGTGATCTGCATGTTCAAACGTTCACCGCCCGGACGCTGGCGTGCGCCAACTTTGGGCAGGCCACCGAAGACTAACAGTACTTACTAGTCAGGATCGGCCGTGGACGCCGCGTGCAGCCCGAGAAAGGTGTTCTTGATTCCAACAGCACTGAACACACCTCGTCCCCCACCCTCTATTTATAGACAGCCGCTCCAGGAGAGGGAATGTCCGGAAGACGGTCCTCCACGCCGCCACTGTATCGGGATGAACATCGGCGATCGAGAGGGACGTCACTGGGGAGCGCCCCAGAAGCTCGACGAGGTCGAGTCGCTCACGGAGCCCCCACCGTGTGGTAGCCGTGTGGTCGTGTCCGAGTCGGGATCGCGCAGATTCCGGGGAGGCCTTAGCTCCATGCGCAAAGAGACGGCTGGGGGCAGGTCAGGGCTGCGATCCAAGTCCGTGTAGATCCAGACAGAGTAACGTTGGGGCCAAAGAGCCGGCGCCATCGGGGGAAGGGGCGTCGACGCCTTCGTCCGACTTCGGCATTGGCTTATATCACGACACGCACGGATTCCGAGTGGATGTGCAGGTGTGCGAGCAATCTGGAAGTGTAGACAGCTCCGTGCGCTCGTAACACGAGCTCGATCGTGGGGAGGTGGTGCGAGAGGATATCAGCGGCCGAAACGCGAATTTTGAAAACATCTATTCCGGGCGCCCTAGCCCACTCCAACCGTCCGCCGGGCAATCCAACGCGAAGGGGCGGTGGGAGAACCGCCACGCCGAGAACACGGTTTTACCGACCTGTTTGGATCGCCGCAAAAAAAAAAAACGCCGCAAATGTTGCGGGCAGGTTACGGGAGCGCATAAAACGCGATTGCGCCACAAACCGACGCCTGAAAGAGGAGATTTGGCGCACCTCGACACTTCCGACCGACAAAAGCCGACCGTATTGGCGTCGAACCGCGTGTTTCGAGCCTGGCAGGGTCCCCAGAAGTCTTGTGAACGCAGGCGAAGGCCCCCTGGGACGGCATGGTGGCGGCCGAACGTGTATGGGGCTGCGTCTTCGGACCACATTTCGAAACGGTGCGGACCGCGAAGTTGAACTCGACATCGCGAGGGCATTCCAGCACGATTGCACGTTAGTTCTACACGCCGTAGGTGGGGATCTTCACGTCCGCTGGTAAGACGCTGGGGGAAACCCCGTCCCAACTGCGTCTGAGTATCGTCCTTCCCTCTAGAAGATCAACATGTTGTTCCTAAAACGTTGCGAACAGCACATTTCAGCATGGAAAAGACATCCTGATCAACGCCGGGACGCACTTGAAACACGTACTGGCTGTCATGCTGATGAGAAAGGGGCGCGGCGCGGCATCCCTTCACATCGATAGTCGAAAATGTCTGACCGGTTGACGTCTTGCGCAGGCAGGGCAGGTGGGAGATGGGAGACGAAGCGATGGCGGGCGAAGTACAGCGGCGGGTCCTCGAGTCTGGGCGTGGGCTACTGCTCGATGGTCCGTCTGTTGCGACGAAGCGGGAGTACCTGGGAGATGGAAGACGGGAAGCGGAGAATGGGACAGGCAGGGCTGTGGTCCGTGCACATTGTGCCAAGCGCAGCTGGTGAGGATATAAACTGGGGGGCAAGACGGGACTGCTGAACATGCCCCGTCTCAAGCATATCAATCACAGCACTCGCCTCTCGCCACCATCCGAGGTGTCTTTATGCCCCGCTAATCGCGCAGTCACCATCTCGTACGACTGACTCACGCGGTCCTCGGACGAACGTGCGAGTCGGGATGCAGGCAGCAGGGATTGCTGTTGAGGTAACATGGTGTGCAAGGAGCGTTGACCGTATGATGAGATGGGGGTGGTAGAAAGTGTGCAAGAGTCGCGCTCACCACGTTTTCATCCGAGCGCAGAGGTAGGAGACGGGGTGACGAAGAGTCAGGCATTCAGGCAAGGGCTGAAGCGAGGGCGGAGACGATGAAAGGAGCCGGAAAACACGATGCATATGGGCCACGGACGGGGGGTCGAAGAGGGGGGAATGGGCGAGTGTGGAGAGCAGGTTGGAGCGCGTTGGAAGCTGTTGGAAGTGAGGCCGAGAACAGGAGGAGAGAGTCAGGAGGGAGTCACAGCACCAGCAAAAGCCGACCACTGTTATGGCTTGGCCATCATGGGGACTTGCAATTGGCAGGTCATATGTTCGAAGAGCTCTCAGCATATCTCGTACACGAAGGTTGTTCGGACTCTAGAAGTGTCAAGTGTTGCCGTCGCAACTCCACCATGATGTAGACCGCGCAAGCAATATCAATCGGACCAACCTTTGCCTGACTCGTTCCGTCACGACGCCTGTCGAGGTCCGGGCACGAATACCATGTCCCTCCAATCGCCCCAAGCTTACAGTAAGGTCGCAAATCCCTTTGGCCATCGTAACAGACAACTCTACCAGCTCAGAGTCGACCCCCGCCGAGATGATCGGGTCTTCAGCAACGGAATACCCTTACTAGAGATGCTCAACTTCGCCATCACCTATCGTATGTGTCCCACGCCTATCGACCTCGAGCTTACCTCGCAACACTTCCCCCACCTTAAGCTTCAGAGTCTCACCCTCACTGGCATGGCGCTACCTCAAGACACTGCGCTACACGCTCGACGGTCTCTCGGGCGATTGGATGCAATGTCGAGTCCGTTCCTGTCGGTCATCCATATTCGCCCCAATACACCTGCGGCGTGGGCGAGTGTCTTCTGGACCTTCCCTCTCCTCAAGAGGCTGGATATCAGTGGGGACGAGTGCAAGGATGGGTGGGATAATGCGATTAGGAACATCTTCCTCGCGTCCACAGCCCGACTCTCCAGTCGCGTGCCTGACCTGACGCACGGCAGCGTGCAGGCGCACAGCGCTCTACGATGCCATACGGGGGTCCACGGAAGCAGGGGGAATATTGTCCCGTATCGCCGACGTCAAATGTTGTGTCTTTTCGGAAGAGGGGCTCAGGATGAGGGCCCGCGAGCCCCGGACCCCTCTCCCGACGAACCTCCTTTCTCGCGCCCCTCTTTCTCGTCTCACGTCTATCTCAGCATACGATTCATTCGAACGTTTGTCGAACAATTCGCCTCGAGCACAGAACAGTAAGCTATCATACCATTCCAAATGTTCCAACCATCGAGCACCTCCTGATGCCCCTACGTTTCTTAGTTCCTACGTTGTGACGACACTGCCAGTGTCATAGGTATGCAAAGGGGTCTTTGCATTGTTCGTAAGTCTATCCTCACAAACCTCGTCAGAAGAATCTTGTAGACGAGCAATCCTCCCTTGCCTCGATGTCTACCCTTTTGACATCGGAGTACTGGAGACAGTCTACTGCCGCCGTCCTCCGTCAGGAGATAGCTCGGCGGACTGCCGAACCGGGTGCGAAGGAAGCAATCGCCAAAGCAGTCTCTCACGAAAGGCTCGAGTTCAAGATCCTCTGGAACCACACGCTTCTCATCAACCAGCTTCCCAATGAAGTTCTCCTTCAGGTCTTCGCCTTTGCCAGCATCCGCTTTATCATGGCCGCGGCACGCTATTGGGGGCGGAAAACCAGGTTCTGGACACTCATGGCGGTATGCCGTCACTGGCGGGACCTCATAGTCGGCACCCCGGCAATCTGGTGCATGCTCGACCTGACGAAGAATGCCAACTGGATCGAGCTTTGCCTTGCTCGTTCCGTCACAATCCCCATCGACATTTCGGCCCACGTACCAGACCCGTGTCACCTCGATCGCCTCAGAGTTGCGTACCCTCGTGTCCATCGTATCCGGAGCCTCATTTTCCACCTGTGGTGCCCAGTTGGAGATCCGGACTCAGACCTACCTGCGACACCTCGCCTTCTCTTTGGCGACGGAATGCTCGTGCTAGAGACGCTCGATTTCACCGTCACCCGTCATGGGTATTACCTGGACCACTTCCCTATCGACACCGACATTGAGCTTACGTCGATGCGCTTCCCCCGTCTCCAGAATCTCGTCCTCGCTGAAGTAGTGGCGCCTCAGGACCCTTCACTCTACTCGCAACTAAGGGTGCTCTCGCTTACGGCGTGTTCCCACAAACTGTCGTTCGACCGCTTCCTCGACGCACTTGATTCGTGCACTCGGCTCGAGGACTTGCACCTCGAAAACACTCTCGATCGTCTCTCGGGCGACTGGATGCAGCGGGATCCGTCCCCTCGTCGGCCGCTGATATCCTTTCCGCACCTCAACGAGCTCGTGTTGCGAGCACACGGAGCTGTCTGCACCTCCCGTTTCCTCGCACACCTGCACATCCGCTCATCCGTGCGTCTCCACATCTCAGCCGACGCCGAGGACGACGATGCCGATGCCCGTTACCCCGACGGCGCCTGCTCTATGGCTGCCATGCTACCCCCGGCAAGCCCAGAGTCCCCGGCCGCTGCCAATCTCGAGGCGTTAGCGACCGCGAGAGACATTCACATGTTCATGTCTTGCTCCTCCAACTCGACCGACATCACGACCAACCGCACCCCCAAGATGTTTTCGTCTGTCCATTTGAGAATGAGGTTCGGTCCTCGGAATCCACCCAATCCCCACACGTCGTCGCGGTGGGGCTCGGTGAGCGACCTCGTCGAGCTTTTTGGGCGCTCCCCAGTGACGTCCCTCTCGATCGCCCATGTTTATCCCGATACAGTGGCGGCGTGGGCGACCGTCTTCCGGACCTTCCCCCTCCTGGAGCGGCTGTCTATAGATGCAGGGTGGGGCACGGGGTGCGCTGTCGGGCTCAAGAACGTTTTTCTCGGGCTGCACGCGGCGTCCGTGACGGCCGATCCTGACTGTCAGTCTCCGGTCGCCTGCCCAAAGTTGGCGCACGTCAGCGTCTGGGCGGTGAACATGCAAATCACGGAGGTGTACGGGGCGCTGCGCACTTGCTTCCGGTTCCGTGGGGACAAGGGGCTTGTCCTGTCGGAACTCGAGCTGGAGTTCCTGACTAGTCTGAAATCGTCGGAGGCGCTGTATCGCGCATGTGTGAAGGACATCGTAGATTGCACGGAGCGGCTGAGCCTGAATGGAGTCGGCTTGGACGAGAGTGAGGAGGGAGAGTGTGTGAGGGCGCCAGCAGAAACCCGACCGGGTCGCGACCAAGGTGAGTAGGCAGAGGCTCGTTTCAGTCGATCGGGGCTCATGTACCACATAGGTGACGAACAGGGTGCTGTCATCTCTGGCAATGCTGAAACGCATGGTGGAAGAGTTCCAGAGGCGTTCGAGGGTAAGGGCATCGGCCTCAGACGACCGTTCAAGAGCCTGCGGCGACTTGTGGAGAAATGCCGTCAAAACCAGCAAATTGGGAGAGGGGAGGAGATTTGAAACCTCGCAACCATTCCATGAGAGACTCTCGATTGCGTTCGCGATGCAGTTCTGGTCTCTGGTCTATGTCTACATGTATATGTTCTTTCTTGTCGTCGCTCTCGTTCGGAATGCGTGTGGACTTGAATCATGCCAATACGTACACAGGGGATGCATAGTAGCTGATGCACGGCGACTACTTAAACCAAGTAACCTATGGAACACTTGAACCGGAACAGAACCAAAATAGACTCTGATGCTGGGGAACACGATGCAGTATCAGGCGCGGTGGTATATACGTCCATGTGCGTAAGCAGAGAAGGTACCGAACTGAGCGTAGACGTTACAACTTATCGCACATCCATCTATCGTGAGCAGCCGTCATCGGTCCCCCTGCCCTCACCTCTGGCATAGCCGAACGGAGCGGATCCATGGACAGGTCGAGCGGGTAATATCCGGTGACCGTGCCCGGAGAACCGAACCCAATGAGCTGAATGGGTCCATTCTCAGGATCGTCCTTCGAAACGAGGATGTTCTCGGGACGGACGTTCCCATGAACCTCGTCCTTCTCGTGCAGCATGTCCACTGCACGCCGCGCCTCGCTCCGAATCTTGGCAGGCAGTGTCCGATGGTAGGGCCACCGATCCGCCGCCAACATGGTGGTCTCGTCAACGAACATGACGGCCATCGTAAGACCCCCCGCGATGGGTCCTACCCAGTCGAGCCGTGGTGCAAGATGCGCCGCGGCGAGCGTGTTGTGGGCGTCCTCGTTGTACGATCGGGAAAATTCAATGGCGACCGTCCTCCTGGCATTGGCGCGCCGACCAAAGAAGAGTGAACGTGAGATATCGCCGGTAAACCTGTCGATGAACTCGAGATCCGATGGAAACCTCGGGTCGGTATTCCCGGAAGGAGGCACTGGGTTAGGGAGGAAGGGAAGAGGAGGAGCTTGAGGTTCGACACGAGGCACGGGGAGGCGCTCGTACAGATCCCGTAGCTCGCGTCTGGTGTTGCGCAGGACTTGCACAACCTTGGCCAACGTCGCGATGTTCTCGCAGCGCTCTTCTGGAGTACTGGTGTTGAGCGCAAGGTACGGGAGTATTGGGCGGCGCATGATGACATCGCCGAAGGCCGCGGCTATGCTGACGAGAATGTACGAACAGTCTGTTTGGTCCCGTGTGTCACGGTACTGAAGGGAGACGTCCACGGTCAGATATGCGAAGTGAGATCGGCCTTAGATGGGACGCACCAGATCCTGAGAGACCATTCGTTGGTATCCATAGACGAGTTGGATGTCACCGGACCCACTGCTCCCGAGCTCCTTCTTGAATTCAAAGCACACCGAAAATACCCGTGTCGTCCCATCCGATAACGTGATGACTTCCGCAGCGTCGAACGATATCCGTCCCCGGCTTTTGCCTTGAATGGGGATGCCGTACTTGCGCTCGAGCTTGACACCGATAAGGTCCTCGATGATGGGCAGTATCACGTTTGCGCGAGCCTCCTCGTTGGTGTACGCCTGGGCAGACACTAAAGCTTCGTGACATTGCCATAGACATCGTGATCGATGAGGAGAGGGACTATGGGGTTGCGAAGCACGTCAAAGAGCTTGGCGGCCAGAGGTGAGTAAATCGTGATGTCGGATGTCGTGAGTCGTAACGATGGTCTGCCTATAGGGATGGAACTGGTACGGAAAACCGAAATGAGCGTGGTCGGGGAGGTAGATATCGAGGAGGGGATGTCAGAGCGCGTTGGATACTCCGGTCCCGCTCTATTTCCCAGGAAAAGATTGATGAACAGATAGATACAAGGTGAAACAAGAAGCTGTGGGTACCTCGGCGCGCGATGTCCCTGACGAGGACAATGGGGCCGCCTTCAAGAGACTCAACTATAAAAGTTTAATATTTAGTAGTAACTCACTTCATCAGGGAGGATTGCGCACCGTAAACAGCAGTTATATCATAGCTGGGTGCCTCCGGGATCTCGTACCGACTATCTATCAGGGTGGCCCGACGCGTAGAGATCAACTCGGGAAATTTGACGTCGAGGTCTTTCGTTTGGAGTCCCCCCGTGCCATGTAGCTAGTATGCAGGTGAGATGAGCATAGAGGCATGACGCCAAAGAGGGGCAAGGAGCACGAGGAGCACGAGGCCGAGACGGACGTCCGTGAGCCGGAAGATGACGATCAAGGGGACGAGGACGTACGTAGAATAGATGCAAAGTCGTCCCACTTGGAATGCGTGGCCGAAAATCCCGAGCGACTAGTTGTGCGACTGCGTTTCGGATGGTTGCGCCAGAAATCTCTTCGCGGAGGAGGCTGGTGCGGCCGCTGTACACGGCATGGTGATGGTCGAGGGCTTGGCGAGCCTCATGAAAGGCAATGATTAGCCTTATGGGTATGCTGACCCCCGGGTGCGAGAGGGGGGAAGTAGAAAGTCGGGAGGCGAGCTTCCGGACGGAAGTGGTTGCCTTCATACTGAGGTTGTGGCAGAGTGAACGGGAAGTGGAGGGTGTTGTTCACGGCCATCGCAAACGGTTTATCGAGCATTCAGTTGACTACGGCGGCTGGCGCAACTCCAAGTCCTGCCAGCCGCAGAGTCGAACACCCTGTCCGATCATGTAAATGCCGATCGGGCGAATAACCCAATCAGGAGTCGCATTTCGGCCGCGGGCTGTTACTCGGCTGCTTCTGAAACGTTCAAACCAGTCAAAGCGAGCGACACGACAGGCACGAAGGGTTGGGCAGATGAGAATGGACTGAATGCACAAAGACACAAGGAACCGTAGCAGAACCAGGCGGGAGGATGATACATCAAGTTTAAGTTTTGAGTTTACGTACGACAACGAAACAATGGGGAAAGCACGACAATAGGAGTACTTGAGGAGGAAGAGAAGATGGAGAAGACGGAGATACGCCGCGTTTCAGACCTCCGAGTTACGCAGAACACGCGCGCCAGGTAGTAGCGCAGGTCGCGGCTCGAAGACCCTCTCGCAAGACGCTTCGTTGTCTTCTTTAGCGGTGTTCGAGTGGCATATTCATATTGAAGCGGCCTCCAGTACCTGGACTATATCCGAGGTATATACTTAAGCAGGAATTTTGGCCTAGGGAGAACGATATCCTGGATCCAAGTTATCAGCTGGAATGACGTACTGCCCACAGTGATGAAGACCCACCCTTCGGGAATGTGATTGATTCGTGGTGGACAGCAAGAAATATTGTGGACGGAGGACAGAAGCTCGAGTGCGGAGAGCTGGAGCATGTTGGAAGGAGGTCGAAAACGGAAGAGGACTGGTCGACGTCGAGAGACTGCACCGTGAACGTGGGAGTCGGGAGTCGGGACGAGAGTCCGAGTGCAACAAGCCGTCGTCAAGAGTTGCGAGCGTCTCCGGCAAAAGCCGACTCTACGGTGCTGCCACCTTCCAACCCCCTTCTCTCCACACTCGGCCATTAATCTTCGCCCAACTCGACCCCCCGTCCGTGGCTCATGCATCGTGTTTTCCGCCTCCTTTCATCGTCTCCGCCCTTGCTTCAGTCGAAGCCTGAGTGCTTGACCCCGTCTCCTACCTCTGCGCTCGGATGAACGAGGGCCGCGAGCACCCTCTGAGTCGGTCGTACGAGATGGTGACTGTGGGAGTAGCGGGGGATAATGACACCTTGGATGGTGGCGAGAGGAGACGGGGCATGTTCAGCAGTCCCGTCTTGCCCCCCAGTTTATATCCCCACCAGCTGCACTTTGCATGGCGTGCACGGACCACAGTCCCGCCTCTCCCATTCTCCGCTTCCCGTCTTCCATCTCCCAGGTACTCCCGCTTCGTCGCCACGGACGGACCATCGAGCAGTAGCCCACGCCCAGACTCGAGGACCCGCCGCTGTACTTCGCCCGCCATCGCTTCGTCTCCCATCTCCCACCTGCCCTGCCTGCGCAAGACGTCAACCGGTCAGACATTTTTGACTATCGATGTGAAGGGATGACGCGCCGCGCCCCGATCTTATCAGCATGACAGCCATGTTTCAAGTGCGTCCCGGCGTTGATCAGGACATCTTCTACATGCTGAAATGCGCTCTTTGTAACGTTTTAGGAGCATCGCGCCGGTCTTCCAGAGGAAAGGACGACACTCGGACGCAGCTGCGACGGGTTTTTCCCGTCACGCCTTACCAGCAGACGTAAAGATCCCCACTCATTACGTGTAGAACTAACGTGCAACCGTCCTGGAATGCCGTCACAACGCCGGTTTCCATTTCGCGTCGGTCCGTGCCGTTTCGAAATGTGGTCAGAAAACGCAGTCCCATATGCACGTTAGGCCACGGCAAGTTTTTCGACCGCCGGTATCCCATCCCGGGCGGCCTTTGCCTGCGTTCACAAGACTTCTGCGGACCCTGCCAGGCTCGAAACACACGGTTCAACGCCAATACGAGCGGATGGAAGCCGGATTTTGTGGGCTGGCAGTGGAAGCGCCAAGGTGCGCCAAATCTCCTCTGTCACGCGTCAGTCTGCGGCGCAATCACGTCTTATGCGCCGCCGTAACCCGCCCGCAACGTTTGCCGCCGTTTGTGTGACGATCCGGTTTCATGGCGGCCGGAGTTGCGTGGGTTCTCCCACCGCCCCTTCGCGTAGGATTGCCCAGCGGACGGTTGGAGTGGGCTAGGGCGGTCGTGTACTCCATGTACTACAGGTTTGCGCGCCCGGAATAGATGTTTTGAAATTTCACGTTTTGGCGCGTTTCGGGCTCCATGTGCGTGATCGCCCCAGCGAGTACCGCTCAACCTTGCTCTATTGAGTCGACGCGTAAATCCAGCCAGCCCAAACCATTCGTTTCTCACCTTTGTGGCCCCGTTGGATGTTTCCGGGGACTCGAAAATGGTACCCATGCATAGGCATCAAAACCTGTAAGCGTTTTACCAACAACTCGCGCTCCTCATTAGTCGATAACCCTTTATCAACCCTCGAGACCGACTACCGCCGCCGGAGCGCTATAGCATGTCGCTCAGCGTGACGGTAAGGCGTTCGCGTCTGGTATGAACACCCTGAACATTCACACTGACGTCCGCAGTGCGCCGCAATGTCGGCGTCCATGTTGTTCCACCTTATAGGCACTTCTCATCGGAAACATCTATCTTCCACGCCACGAGAAACCTTGCACCGTAGTGGCGTGGTATTCAGCAATCAGTGGGACGATTCTGCAGCTGCGACGGTCTCCTCACACCCCTGACCTTCTGGCGCTCAGTATACAAGGTTTTCTCCATTGCCTGGGGCGATAGCGTCCTCCCAATCGTTTATATCTTGTCAACCAGTGGCACCTTGCTTCGTTCAACGCCACTCGTCAAGGCCACCCATACCGCGATCTCATTGCCATGGACGTGAAACTACCTATCTTCGCGGCTCTGGTGCGTTTTCTCTAGCCACGATCCTGCCTGATAATTCACCATCGCTCTCCTAGGCCGTGCATCAGCTCCTTCGTCGCTATGAGACGTACGCTTTCGCCTTCTATGGACTGGCTCTCTTCGCCCCACCCGCCTTGATTGTTTCCGTGCCGTTCTACAAGGGTCATTCTGCGACTCCCACCCTGGGCTCATTCCTTCAATGCCTTGCGCTCTACTTGGCTACTCTGGCTGGTTCGATCTTCGCCTATCGACTCTCCCCGTTCCATCCCCTCGCGCGCTACCCCGGCCCGCTCATCAGCAAGCTGTCCGGCTTCTGGATGGCGTACGTGAGCACGGGCGGACGCCAACAGCACTACCTCAAGGCGCTCCATGATCGTTACGGGGACGTAGTTCGGATAGGTGGGCTTGCGGGCGAGCTACGCTGTGACGCTGCGGCTGACAGGTCGAACCTACACTGGCAGGTCCGAACACCGTCGTGATTCGCAAACCGTCAACGGCGAACACCCTCATCGGAGGGTCCGGTCTCCCCAAGGGACCTCGTACGTCTGCATGCTATTTTGATCGACGGAGGGAGGCTGACGCTAGGCTTTGCACAGAGCAGCTCGGAAGGTTTCTCTCCGACAGGAACCTCGCCATGATCGCGCTGCAGGACACGGAGCTCCACATCCAGCGGCGGCGAGCTTGGAACAGAGGCCTGAGCCCTGCCGCGTTGAAGGGATACGAGGACCAGATCGCGAAGAGGGCGAGCCAGCTTGTGAGTCGAATCGAGGAGCATAAGGGAGGGGTCCTGCTCGACCACTGGTTTGGCTACTTCACGTGAGTCCTTTTTGCTGCGCGGCATTGAGGGTCGTCGGTACTAATCAGTTGCCTTCACGTGTTCTGCCAGGTACGACTTCATGTCTGACATGGCGTGAGTTCTCCATCTATTCATTTGGGAATATTATTCTGACAGCACATGCTAGTTTCGGAGGAGGAACCTCCGAGATGCTCAGTGGGAAGGGAGACACCAGTTTCTGGCAAGGCTTGGAGAAATCAGCCAGGTAACAACGCGTCCTGCATGGGTTAGAAGCGCGAGCTGAACACCTCTCAGGAATGCGACGTTCTTCGGGCACGTGCCATGGTTCGGGGTCTTGCTCGGACGTATCCCCTTCGTCATGACAGGTAGCAAGGACTTCCTCGGAAAGTGCAAGGACAGCGCCGCTCGCCGCCTCCAGCGAGGCTCTGTTACACGTGACTTGTTCCACTATCTGGTAAGTGTGGTCTAAAGGTGTCATAGGAAATTTCACGCTAAGCTCGGTACAGAACTACGAGGACGTACAGGACTTGAAGCATCCCCGGCCGCCCTTCCAGCAGCTCGTCAGCGACGGCATCCTCGCGATGGTCGCCGGCTCGGACACGGTCGCCAGCACGATGACGAGCCTCTTCGCTTGTCTTTTCGCTCACCCTGAGACGTACGAGAGGCTGCAGGAGGAGGTCGACAAGTACTATCCGCCTGGCGAAGCTCTCCACACTAAGCACCACCGAGAGATGCACTACCTTACCGGGGTAATGTAGGGAACTACCTCTGGAGGCTACGTGCGCGATCGCTGACGCTTCTTCCAGTAACGAGACGCTACGTATCTTCCCGGCTGTCCCCAATTGCACTCAGCGCCAGGTACCTCGGAACGGCAACGGTATCACGGTGGACGGAGTGTACGTCTCGCTGAATTACTGTGTAACGCACTCAATTAAGAGTGATTCCACTCATCCAGGTACCTCCCTGCGGGCACGGCGTTCTGGATGAACGCTTACTCGATGCACCTCGACCCGAACAACTTCTCGCCCTCGCCCGAGGCGTTCCTCCCCGAGCGCTGGCTCCCGAAGTCTGACAGCCGTTCGCTGTGCCACGGCCCAGGTTACGCGCACAACGAAACGGCGTTCATGCCGTTCTCGATCGGTCCGATGAACTGCGTCGGGAAGGCGCTCGCGATGCAGGAGATGCGGACGGTCATGTGCGCGATCCTCCAGCGCATCAAGCTGCGGCCGGTGAAAGGGTGGGTGTTGGAGGACTACGATCGCGGGTTCAAGGACTACTTCGTCACCGTGCGCGGAGAGTTGGCCGCTCTTGTTGAGGTGCGCGGACAGGCGTGAATGCGGCGAGGCGACTCCGAGTCGGATATCGATGTCTGGCTGCGGCTGGGGTGACTCGGAGTAGGAAGATGTACAAGGTGGGGTATGTGGCTCGGTTCGTATAGATGTATCAGTATATTGTGGTATAGGGGAGATCATGTTCCGACGATGCAAAGCTGGGTATGCATTGTTCGAGACAACCGTGCCGGGGCTAGTAGTACTTCCCAGCGGTGGAGGCAGTATGCGGGTCGTTCAGCCACGGGATCCACAAGTACAAATCGTATCACATACCTATAGCCTGAGCGAACGGACGGACAGCCTGAGATTCTCTTCCGTTGAGCCTCTTCACCGTAAGAATGCCACGCACGAACTTGAAACGAGTCACATCCGGGGATACGCTACAGCTACGTACTGCTTTGGCAGCCGTTTGCGTCAGTTTGTGAAGCAAGTTTGCCACGCCATCGCAACGACATATGTAAGTACACCGGCCCCCGCCGAATTCGAAGTGTCATTACAGGCGCCGCCTGAAAGTTTGAGTTTTGGCAGGGGCAGGTGGCTCGTCGTGGAACTCAGCCAGCACTCAGAACAAGCTCCGACTATTACTGACTACTCTCGGCACTTGCTCTGCCTGCGTCGCACCGCCAGACTCCTTAGAGCTTTACTGAGTATGTCTCCACCGTGCTACTTCTATTAACTAGCCTCGTGGTCCGCATGACGCTGCCCGGCCGTTCTCGAAAGCTCTTCAAGGTCCGAATCCCACGCGGCCGCCTCCGATGGTGCTCGGGTGCACAACACTCACTTGTCAACAAGCAGTTCGACCACAAGCGAGGCTCCATGCTTCGTGGCCACGATCTCCCGGAACTGTTGCGTGCGACGCTATGAGAAAGCTCGACACCTCGCTCGTTAAAGGTGAAATACAGTGAGCAATCTCACCAGTCCGTGCTTGCGGACGACGTCCTCACGCCGAGGGGAAGGTGCACAACATCTCGTACACGCCCAGCCGAACCAGATGATGTGTAGCCGATGTCGGGGGTGGGCGACATCTGGCGGACATCTCACGGTTTCGTCGTCGTCGTTTCGACTCTCGCGGTTCAAGGTGAGCCAACTCACCTATATGATCGACACGGCCCTACTGGCGTTGACATTCGTGCTTGGAAAGTGATTCTCCAGCTGCGTGTGAGTCATCTCCACCGTGTTCTCTGCCCCTCATCAGTACCGACTATGGCGAGGTTAGGTCTACGCCCTCTACCAGAAGAGGAGGCGGGTACGGCTATTCCTGACGTGCTGCTGTCTGGCCGAAGTCACAGTCATGGCAATATTCATAGGAATTACCCTCGCCGACATCACAGGTATGTTTATATCGTACACGCGTGTCGAAAGTGACTTGTCTCATACTCCACCTGACAGGGCTGCCCGTCATCTCGACCAACACAGGATGCTACTACACTGGCATATTCTCGATCTCCGCAGTCTTCTGGCTGCCGGCATTGGTGTACGAGCCGATATTGTGCATCATGGTCCTGTGGAAGGCGTTTGACGAAAACTGGTTGGACCGTTTCTGGCGGCAGAGGACAAGCACCGTCAACAAGGATTTCAATTCGGGAAAGCTGGTCAAAGTGTTCGCGCGAGACAGGTACGCCACGCCGGTGCTCTCGGAGCCGAACACTGCTGACGGTCGTCCCCCGGGCCCAGTCTGGTATATTTCGTTGGGTGAGTCCGAGTCGCTGGCACCGCACGCCAGTGTGGACGTCTGTGGACTGACGTGCGAACCCCTCGCCGACGTTCAGGGTTTTCATCGAGCTCGTGATCAACACCGTCATCTGGTCGCATTACAACCGGTACATCAACATCGTTGTGCCGTGCGTCTTCCTCGTCGTGTCCGGCGCGCTCGCTGACATGCGTGTGTTCAGGTGGTCCGGCGCGCTGCCTTCTGTTTGATTCGCGCCTCTTTCTGCGCATGCAGGAAGCGATCCTGTTTCCGGAACGATATAGCAGCGATTTAGGTGCGACTACCTCGGGGATCGGTGCCCAGAGCACTATCCATTTTACTGCAACATATCCGCCCGTTGCTGTGTGGACGACCCGGACGGATGGGTGGTGAATCACGAGAAGCTCAGAGTGACGTGAGGTTCGTGTAGTCCTACGCCGTGCTCTCGTTCTGCATTGTTCTTCTGCATACTGAATGCGATAAGACCTGCAGGGCAGCGTATACACATCTCGATCGAGTTACTGGACGGGCGGCAATACCAATGGTCGAAGCATCAATATATTGGCACGCTGCAATATGTTTGTCGCTTACACTGCATACTCTTGTCTAGGACTGCCCGTAGGGTTAAAAAACTGTTGTCGAAGGCGTTTACGTAACAGGGTCACGTTGCCGTTGTCCCACACGCACCCTACGGGAATATCAGACATCTGGTGGTATCGGATGCCGCGAACCCGTATCAACGGCGTGTTTTGCATCCCTCTATCGATATCCACCAGCTGGGACAGGAGCATCCCCGTTGCCCAACTTCACGGTGACGAGTCCTCGGTGAGCTGCTTTTCCTTCAAGCTCGAGCTGATAATCTCACACAGATCCCAACAGACACCCGGCCGTCTCTGAGTCGAGGCCCGTCCTGCGATGTCCGTGGATAGCTTGCCCAACGAGATCTTGATACAAATCTTTCTTCGCCACAACGCCTTGCGTTCCGAATACGAGTCGATTCCTCGGCGTGCATACGCCTGTGATGGTGCCGAGCTCATGCTCGTGTGTCGCCATTGGCGCGAACTTGCAGTCTCCACCCCATGTCTCTGGCAGGCCACGAAGGTGCCGCGTCACACCGAGTGGTTCAAGCTAGTCCTATCCCGCTCCGAGGACCTTCCCCTTGATCTCGTCTTCCACCAAACTGCTTCCAGCCTCAGCATTTCCGACTGTGTAGTCCTTTTGCTTTCGCACACCCATCGCCTCCGTTCTATTTTTTTCCCGCCATCCAGTTCGTGGGGCCGGTACTGGACGCTATCTTCCATCTCAGCATGCCGCTCTTATCAGACCTAGACGTTCTCGTCAAGTCTGGCGGAGGGCTGAACCTATCGCCTGAACGATTGCCTGCCCTCCGCTCACTACGCCTTTCCTCATGCACTATTCCGTGGATCCCCACCATGTTGCCCAAACTACGTCGCCTGGATCTCCAAGAATGTACTTGCGGAGATAGCTCCGCCACATTCGAGCAGCTATTGGGCGCCCTTTCGGAGTGCGTCGAACTACGTGAGCTTCGACTCCACCACTTCTTCTCCGTATTGCGGCAGGGCCCTTCGACGACGGCTGAGGGCAACCACGGCCCATCCATCTCCATCTCCTTTTCCGCACTTGTGCGAGTTGAGCATCCATGACAGACCGAATCTCCTGTCCCGATTCCTTTGGGTGCCCACACCGACATCAATATCGTCGGCCACATCCTCGATGCCACCAGGACACTGCAGATGCGTTCCTCTCGCTACTACCCCAGGATACAAGCGCCCTCCCGCTCCTTCGTTTGGTCAATTTCGGGGAAATCCAGAACTGGTACGATAGTTGCGAACTAGTGGGGCACATGGGGTGGTTCGCCGGGCCAAAAATCACGCTCGGTCTCCAACTCGGCCCACTCCCGACGTGGTCGTTCTACCTCGAGAGCGCGCTTCGCGAGTTCTCGATCATCTTTTCCGGAGCCCCCATCGACCGCCTTCACGTCGTCGGCGAGTACAAGCTTAAGCACGTCCGCCATTTCGATGCGTGGGTGCGGCTGTTCACTGCCTTCCCCACCGTACAGCACTTCGAGCTCGACGGGAATCACTCACCTCTACCCGCTGTGATTGGGGCGCTCGGACAATCACCGTATGATGAGTCCGGACTGGATGCAAATAGTACGGGAGCTACAACGGAGGCAGACGGTATGGATGACGCCGGGGTGGACCGACTGGGAGCGATTATCCTTCCTCGACTTCGTTGTTTGGACATCGGATGCCTGGACTGGTGCCCAGGTCTCATCGAAACGATGGTGACGGTCCTTCAGCGCCGCGCTATGAGTGGTCTACCAAAGCTGGATAACTTGTGGGTTTCTATGAAGACGATGGATAAGAGAGCATACCGGAGGACGATGGAGGTATATAGGGCGTCGCTTGCCTCGCTGGTGGAAGAGCTCGAAGACATGTTACATGACTAGTGGAAGTCGTTGATAGTAGGATAGTAGGATATACGTTGTTACAGCCATCATGTACAGCTTGATGGCCCTTTCCCGCCCGACTCAGAGGTCGAACACATGTCAAATCAAAATCAACCGATATCGTAGTGATTATAGTAGCCCGGCGAGCACCGTTCTCCTTATGCCACTCCTGACTCGTCGCTCTCTGACCCGTCCGATCCCGACTCCGGGCCCTCCGCTTCCGATTCTGAGTCCTCTGATTCGGAGGCAAAAATCAAGTCCGAACCGGAACGCACCCAGCGAGAGACATAGCCCACGACGTCGCGCAAATCCTTGATGTAGGCGCGACGTACATCCGAGGGCACATCGTCCGCATGGAGCACGAAACCCAAGTTGAGGGTCTCTAAGGCAGCTTCTTTCTCCGCGCGATACCGGAAACAGTCGAGCATCGACTCATACGTCTCCACCGTCCCCTTTCCTTCGACATTGACGGTCTTGAGGTTCGGGCAGGCAACCGACGAACCTAAGTCCGTCTGGGTCGCCGCGATGGAAGCGGCATGAAGTCCAAGAAATACGGTCTCTACGGAGACGTCGGCCTCCCCACTTCGGACGTCGGCCTCCCCGCTTCCGACGTCGAGCACCTCAAGGAGGGGAAACGTCTGGAAGACTCTTGTCCATGCATCCGGCGAAGCGTGGCGGTGATCTCCCTCGACGTTCAGGCGAGTTAGAGGAGAGCGTCCGAATGCGTTGACGAGATCGTCGAGCCCCTGCTCCATGAAACAATCCCATCCACGACGGCCACTATTGGTTAACATGAGGATCGCGTTCGGAATGTCCTTCTTCGTTTCGGTCCTTGGAGTACCACAGCTGATCTCGTACTGGTCTCCCCAGACCTCCATGTTGACTGTCGTGGCGATAGAGAGGGCAGGAAGAGTGACGATGTGGTCGGGCGGCAGCATGGCACTGATGGAGTTCTCGGTATCGGGAGAACCGTCGACGTAGTCGCTCTCTTCAAAGTTCCCTTCAATCCAGAGAGCGACGGAAGGGTGGAGGTGCAAGTGGGCTAGGAACAGGGACGTGCGCACGATCCCATGCTCTTCGAGCCGGAGTTCGCGGAGGCGAGGGAAGGATATCGGCGCTCTGAGAGGAACGGCGGCCACCCTCACCCAATCGTCCGGGAAAAGGTGGAGGGCAGCTCTAAGGGACAGCTCCTCCAGCTGTGCGCTTGCTGCGAGGACGTCGAGAAAGCGGCCGAAGGATAGATTGTGGGAGCAGCCGGACAACGACAGCGTCCGAAGCTGGGCATGCAGGGAGACATCTTGAGGCGAGACCATTCCGGATAACGATAGAGCTCGAAGACGGGGGAACCGTTGCGAGGTAAGCTGGATGTCTATGTCCTCTTTCGTGGTGGAAAGCCTATGGGCAACGAAGTAGAGGTCCTCGAGAAGAGGCATGCCGTTGCCGAAGAGGTGCGGGAGTGTAGCGAGCAAGCGAGGACAGTTGGCAGTGCCGAAACGGAAACTCCGAAATCTATGCACATGGGGATAAAGAATGTCGAGCGAAAACTCTCTCCGCAGATCTGGGTTGGCGTAGACGTCGATAGAGGCCGAGGCAGAAAGAGCGAGGCAAAGCTCTGTCCAATCGGTGGGGCCGTCCATTCTGACGTGGACCTTCCGCCAAAACGCTGGAGTTGAGACCAATACATCGCGCCAGTGGCGGCATACCAGCATGAGACCCTGCCAGCCTATGTGGAACGATTTGGTATGTCCAACCCTCGACCTGAGAGCCCACAGCGGTCCCTCGGTTACATCCCGGAATTCGAGGAAGATCCGTACGAGGAGTTCGTTGGGGAGGTTGTTGATGGGGAGCGGGCGGTTTCTCAGTTCCCAACGGGAGTGAGCCATCTCTTCGACGACTGCAGCCTCTTCCATATCTCGTTCCGCGATTGGTTGGGATTGCTGCTCACGTAGTATGGCCCTGCAGTGCGGAGTTGATACACGGCTTGATGCCGTGTCGAGCCTGTGTGAGGTAGGGGCACGAGATTGATTGATTGTCCCGAAAAGATCTCTGCGAGTTGCTCATGTTAGCAGGACAAGACAACTTTGAAGGTCCGGTAAGCCTAGGAGCACCTCAGGCTGGAATGGATGGACCTCGAGGGAGCCTCTGCTGGTATGTCCCTTGGACTGATACCGTGGGAGACGATCTGAAGAAAAGAATGTTGCTAATGTCGACATGCGATATTGTTTCAACAACTAACTAACCTTGGCTTCAAGCCTCGAGCTCGCCAGTGTCCGCCGTTTGTTCTGAGAAAGTGGCCTCGAGGTAAGTACGGCCAACAAGTGATGTAGGAGTCATGCATCTAACTCACGGGATAAATATCTGTAGCTGCGGTCCCTACAAGCGCCGTTTGAAATTTGAGACATGGATCAATCACGTAACTAAGCACACCATTATTGACTTATAAAGGAGTCCGAAGGGCGGACTCAAGAGTTTGGCACTCAGAGATCCGATGAGACGGATTCCATACCGCACACATCGCGCAACTTGTCAAGGGAAACCGGGTAAGCACATCGTTGCCCGTTATCCTCATGGAAACTAATCTAGGGCCGCCAACGTTCGAACTCCAAGCCACAAGTCATCATCGACATTGGCCACAGAAGCGGTCGGACGCTAGAGGAGCGCAGCCATCGCGACTCCAACGGCACTCACGACGGAAGCAACAGAAACACCAATGATGCCGGCGTCGTTGCGGGCAAGGGGGTTCGAGTTTGTGCTAGGGTTGCTCGTCGTCGTTGGCGTCGTGACCGGGTCACTGGCACCAGTAGCGGTGGGTGCACCAGACGAGCCATTGGGGAGGGTGAGGGTGAGAAGGGAGACCTCCACACCAGCGGTCCTACAGTTGTTCTCGTACTCTGCAGGTAGGATGGTCAGGTCCCAGGTCCGGCAAATGCGAAAGGACGAGCGGGAGTTGAGTCCGGATACTTACCGGTCAGGGTGGTTTGGAGAGTGTACATGACGGACGCAGTGGGATGGACGTCGACCACGCATTCGAGGCAGTCGTAGATGGCCGTGTTCGTGGAGTCGCTGCATAAGCAGGTTACGCTCTGGCCACACGTCTAAGTGCGACATGGAGATTAGTGAGTTCCATGCGATATAATGGGCAAAGCGTGCGCTCACGTTAAGGTAGTTCACAGCTGGAGCGCACTGATTCTTGCACTGAGCAGGGATATCCGAAGGGTTCAAGGTGGTTTGCCTTTTCGTGAGGGACGCGAGAGGGGCACCACCAGCCATGGCCGTAGCAGTCGCTGGGGGTCAAGGCGGCATATGTCAAGAGTTGGCTTTGGGGGAAAGCAGGTTAGGCTCACCCTGGCCAGCGAGAACCGCAAAAGACAGAACAATCTCGAGCCTGTACATGGAAGGGAGTTGGATGAGACCAAGAGTGGAACGGAAGAGGAAGAACGACGAGCTCCTCTGGTGGCCTCACATTCTTCAAGTTCGAGACGGCCGTGTGACTGTATTAGTCTGCATAAGTATGATTAATCCGATACTGAACGTTGTCAACGGGTCCCCCGCCAATGACAGTGAGGACCGAGCTTCACTGACGATTTGTCTTGATCGGCTAGGGTTCAGACCACCGCCTTTGACACCTGGGCGAGAAGTATTATTAGTTACGCGCGCATACCCGCACACGGTGACAACAAACGCACCCGAAAGCCGTCTGGGTTCTCGCAAACTGGAACCAGTTGTACGGAACGCATCAGCGGAGAGGGAAAGGAGGCGGTGTTCTTTCAAAGCTTCACGGTCTTAAATCGATAAGGACCACATACTTACTTTAAGTGGAGTCCTCGTTCACTTTCTTCTGATCCATTTCCAGTTCATCCCATCTGCGTTTTCCGACCAGCCTCCCTTGCATCCTTCAATGTCCCCTGTACATGTTGCGCCTTCGGCAGCGTGGGATGTTATGGCACTTCAGCACTGGGTCTATGGTGGGCACGAAAGGATGGCGAATGGTGAGAACGATTGGATGGTAAGTAGCGTGTTTGATGCACTGTCCGTACCACTGTCGAGAGCAAGCCGGACCCGGTGCGCTTCTCCAGGAAGTTCTCATCCTGAACAGAACCTCACTCGGTGCACTGTACATGGGCGCTCCAGTCCAGCTCGACTGACTCACCTTCGCTCACAGGAACTTCGCGCGGTTCCAGGCGAGAACGGATGCCGGTCCTTTAGCACCACGGCGAAGTGATACTGCCTCGATGGTAAGCAAACGGTCGGCTTCGGGCGGGGTATAGACGGCATGCTTACCTCCGCACAATCGATAGCGAGGGTGGAATCGGGGAACGAGCAGAATGCAATACGAATGCGGAACGTGGGCGCCCCGAGCATCTGAGAACTATCTGAGAATCCTGTCGTCCCAGCCTTCGCACTCTGCACAAATGGTAGTGGAAAAATGTTCGTGATAATTGTTGGAATCCGAATTCAGGTTGTCCTCATATCAAGTACACGTAAGGCAAGCTGTAGATGGATCATATGATGATAGCATGTGGTGGAAGCCGATAGCCCAAAATAATCGAAGATGAACCTCCGAGATACCTCGAAAACCCACTGACAAGGGAGAGAGCGGACGCTCTAGACAAGGGCAGCCAACGCGACACCAACAGCGCCGGCAACGGAAGCCACCGAGACACCAACCATACCGGCGCCGTTGTGGCCGGAGGGGTTCGAGCTTGGGGAAGATGTGGTCGTCGTCGCAGCAGTGGTAGTCGCAGCTGGCGCGGTATTGGTGGTCGGGTTGGAACCAGCAGCGGTGGGACTACCAGACGAGCCATTGGGGAGAGTGAGAGTGATAGGAGTGACGGCGTGGCCAGCCTGAACGCAACCCTGGTCCAACTCTGCAGGTATGGCGGTCAGTCCGGGGAATCGGAACGCATGAAGCGGAGGATACTTACCGTCCAGACTTTCCTGCATTGAGGACAGGGTGGACGCATCGAGGCTGACCGCGCACTCGAGGCAGTCGGAGAAGGCCTTGTTGATAGAGTCGCTGCACAGACAGTTTAAGTCCGTGCCGCATGACTAAGTGCGAAATAGAGATCAGTGTTGACCCTTTGAATTTTGGTGGGAAAGCGGGCACTCACCTGAAGGGAATTCTCAGCTGACGAACATGCACCCTGGCACTGAGGAGGGATTTGCCCAGGACTCAATTGCCTCTTGAAGAGGGACGAGGACGAGGCAGCAGCAGCCGCTACAAGACATCGTCAAGAACGGACTGGGTGGGAAAGAGAAGTCAGGCTCACCCTGACCAGCGAGAAGCGCAACGGAAAGAACAGCAAGGCCGAACATCATGTCGAAAGGAGTTGGGCGCGACGAAGGGTAGAAGGGAGGGGAAGTTGGAAGAGTGATGAGACTCTGGGGTTCTCGACATTCTTGGAGGCAGCCTTATATACTCTTGATTGGTCTGGACGCCGTTCAGCGAGAACCAGAGAACAGCGTAGAACAGTGTTTGCCAAGTACAGGCCAAGCACTCACGCACATGCACCAGTGGCAATGGTGGACCGCCACTGAGGTTTAGTCCAGGGCTCAGAACCACCTGCCGCCGGATGTCTACACGTCAATAAGGACAAACAACGCGTCAGAAGCGCGTCTGATGATCATCCTCCAAGTCAAAGTCGGACGTTCCTCTGATCCGAGCCTCCTGCATTTCCACTTCAGGTTCATCCCGTACACGTTCAACTCCGAACGTTCGTTCAGTGTCCTCTCTCTCTACTTATTTCACGTCGGATCCAAGTCTAATCCACGATGCGAACTTGTGTCATCGACATGGCTGTCCATCCGCGCAGTACGGTTACATACGTAGTATACCGTCGGCGGTGCCTTTCGGTTCATGGCATCGTTGGTGGCGGGAGCTGACACTCTGTTGGTGGCAAGTGGCGATGTCAAACTTAAGGGCGACGGGACAGGCTCTTTCTCGACATCAGTACCGCGACAAATTCCCCGTAAGTTGTCGATTTTTTGTCGGAAGCCTAAACTCAAGTGCCACGCGTACTACGTCTGCTGACTATTCGTTCTGTTCAGGATGTGAACTTTCTGGACCGGATCCAGCTTGTTATCTCGATGGTCTGGGCAGGTACATCGAACATGCCACTTGGCATTCACTGTACGTACTTAGTAGTTGTCATCATTCGCCGTCCTTTCGTCGAACGTACAGTGGAGCTCGCGTCCAAACATGAACGGATGCCAGTTCTTAATATTCTTTAGCACCACCGAGCAATCCGACTTCTTCGATGGGAAGCACATCTTCTTCGCAGGGCGAGGCATATAGATGGCATGTATACAACATGCATATGCTTGTTCTCCGCAAAATCGAGACCCTCGTCATGGGCCCCAACAGGTTGTCGATGCGTGAATTCTCTTGTCGGAATATATTTGCACTGTACTCCATCCCGGATCCGTTCGTTTCATAGGATGCGACGATATGTCGTCTTGAAAGATGTTGAGATCTAGTGATAGCCTCCATAATCTGATATGGCCGCGATCCAGCGTGCATAGTGTAACGGAGCTCTGGCAAAAACCACAATGTCGGAAAGTGGGATCCCCGCGCGAAGATCACAGCTGATCGCACCAGCACTATTCCCCGCGTAAAATGTTTGGACGTATTCATTTATCTGTCAGAAGAGCGAAGACGGAGTCGGGGAACAACAGAATGGGCTAAGATCCGAAACATGGACGTCCAGTGGACGGGGCCGAGAATCCTATCGTCCGACCTTCGAACTGTGCGCAAATGGTAGCGGAAAAGGTTCGTGACGGTCGTTATCATTGTCCTCAGAGCAAGTATACTAAGGCAAACTGCGTGGATGATGATGCCATGTGTTGGAACCCGCTAACCCAAAATAATCGAAGATGAACCTCCCAGCTATGGGCCGGACAACCCACTGAAACGCGCGCGCGAGAGAGAGCGGACGCTCTAGAGGAGAGCAGCTATCGCGACACCAACGACGCCGGCAACGGAAGCTACAGACACACCTACCATACCGGCGCCGTTGCGGGGGAGGGGGTTCGAGCCTGGGGAAGGGCTGTTCGTCGCGGCTGGTGCCGCGCTGGTGACCGGGGTGGTCGGAGCTGGCAGAGCGGTGGTGCCGGCAGTGACGGTCACAGGGCCTGTGGGGTTGCTACCAGCGGAGGGATTGCTGCCAGCAGTGCTGGGACTGCCAGACGAGCCGCTAGGCATGGTGAGGGTGAGAGGAGTAAGCGCCACACCAGCTTGGCTACAGGTGTTCTCGAACTCTGCATGTAGGGTTTCGGATCGGGGGAATGCGTGAAGATGAGATGAGGGATACGTACGAGTCAGGGTGGTCTGGGCTTGGCTCATGACGGATGCATCGGGCTGCAGGCTGAGCGCGCACTCGAAGCAGCTATAGATTCCTTCGTTCACGGTGTCACTGCACAAGCAGTTAATATCCGGACATGTCTGGGCGCGAAACCGAAATGAGGGCGGGTCCTGTGGGATACGAAGAGAAACGTGGGTGCTCACATTCATGGAGTTGATGGCCGAACCGCATTGGCTCTCGCATTGAGCAGGGATCGACCCAGGGTCCAAAGTTGTGCCGCCTTGCCGCTTGAAAATGGCGAGAGGGGCAGCAGCAGCGACGGGAGTAGCAATCGCTGGAAGTCAACCGTCAAGAACCAACTCACTTGAAATGAATCATGAGCTAGACTCACTTTGACCAACGAGAACCGCAACCGAAAGAACAGCGAGGGCATACATCGTAGCACGGAGCGGGCGGCGACGAAGAGAGACGGGACTCCCAAGGTTTCCAAAACTCTTCGGGACGGGCTTATATGTTCTGGATCAATCAATCGGACGTCTCTCAGCGGAAACGACTAACGAGATAGCTGAAACGAGCACTCGGTCAGGGCAGTCAGTCTACACATGTGCCGACAACGAGGTGGGCTGTGCTAACTCCTGAATTTGGTAAGATTGGCGAGGGATTGGACTGGGATTGGATACGTTCCTTGACGTCGACATAGCCTGACACAAGCTTGCGGCGGTCAAGCTATATTGTTGGTCTGTGCACTCCTTGGATTATTACAGGTGTGTCCCTCCGAGTCTTGTGGTTTTACATATTCTATTCATAGGGCGTGGCAACATGGGATGTTTCCGAAGTACTTAAGCCTCTGTGCCACAATTAAAAATGCCACATACCTGACTGTACACTTTTGTCGTCCACTGTACCAATACTGAATATTTTGTGTCATGAAATGAACGTTCAAGTTGGCGTGCATGTTGCGTGGCTGCCGGCAACCACTTGTTTGAATGGCGCCGGCTCCGCAGTTGATGCATGACGCTTCCTCTCCGCCACCTCCTCGCCGTCGCACTGTTCGTCCCGTTCTTACTCGGCCCTGCCGCGGTGCTCGTCGCTGCGAGATACGCTCTCGACATACTCAATGACCAGCTGAACTTGAAGCCCCGCGCCGAAGAAATGGAGAAGCCCCTCCCGGATTTGCCGGCGGGAAACGTAGCGGCATCCCGCCGCCGGACGAACCTCGCGTTGACCGTCGAAGCCCGTGCGCACCTCCATCGCTTTGTATTGAGTGCTCTGGAAGAGGAGAGGGATATTCGGGACAAGGGTATGTGGGCAGAGCGTATGGGGGCGGCGTTGAACGAGTTGGGAGCGGCAATGGAGCACGGGGGATGGCTTGCGGGGCTGAGGCGTGCGAGGTACGTCCGGAAAAGTGTTCACGACGAGGAAGAGAAGCGACGGGTGGAGGAGCATACAAGGAAGGATAAGGAGGAAGAGGAGCGGGCGAGGGACCGGATAGCAGCGAAGCGTCGGAGCAAGCTGAAGGAGGCGGTCACGGTCGAGGACGAACCCGTAGATGATGAGCCAAACGTCGAGGTTCTCGCTATGTCCCTCGAGCAGCTACGGGAGGCTGCGCTGCGGCCTGCTGTCTCAACTGTAAAGCCGTCTTTGAAGCACCTGGTGCTGATGGTGTCGGGCGTGCCGTCCTCGGAACCCTCAGAAGATATGGGATTCAAGCTGATACGCTCGACCACACTCCACTGCTCGTTCAATCCAGGCGAGTTCACATTCCCGAAGACGGTCTCTGGAGAGGACGTGACGGAGCCGGTGGTTCTTTATGGTTTGCACGAATGGGATGGTGCGTACATATGGGTCCCTCTTTGCGCACGCGACCGAGACCTTCGTAGCTTCACTCCTGCCATCAAGCGGCGATCCCTTCAAAGTGGTCGGGGGCACCTTCGCGCTAAGGGGCGTCATCTCTCTGCCTCAGTGTCATGCCCTTCGCCGCGTTCTCCGTCTTGCGGTCTTCACCTATCTTTCTTTGCTCCTCGAGCAAGCCCTTCTGTCAAACTCTGATGTCGAATTGCACTACCCCAAGGTTGCGATCCCTAATCTACCCACATTTCCCCCCACCGCTGAGCGCTCCTCGAGCTCAACGGACGTCAAGGAGAAGCTGCGACGCCAAGAGTCTGGCTCTGGCCTGTGGTCGTTCCTGTCCAAGAAGACCGAGGACCTCCTACAACGCGCTGCCCACGCCACTCCAATCGGAAGACGGGGATCTGTCGACCTCGCTTTTGACCCGAAGGTTCCGAGAGCCATCTCTCTCCCCCAAGCTCCTGATGGTGGTTTCTTATCGCGCAAGCTATCCATGCTCTCCGGGCCCGTCGCGCCGCGGGCACCTCAGAGGTCAGACGAAGCACATGCAGCTACGTTCGCGGCTGTCGTGAAGCGCATGGACACATGGAAGCACCTCCTGTCTACCTCTCCCGGCGTCGCGTTCCCTCCACCCCCTTTCCTTCTGTCCATCGCCGACAAGGAGACCAAAGATCCCGGTCGCAGGCCGCTTGGCGATGAGAAGGCGGCGCTAACGAGTCTCCTTGGCTGGCAGGGCAAGGAGTCTCTCGGGAAGGGCGTCGTCGGGGTCTCCGGCTTCGTACGGCACCAAGGACTGACCGCGATGTACTCGGAGCATGTGCCCGGAGCGAGCGTCCTCGCCAACCCGCCCACGCTGGGGAAGTCGGACAGCGCTTCGGTCGAGAGCCAGATTGCGGTGCGGACGCCGTGCTGGGGCCACCGGCGCAAGTGGATCAACTATCGCTACTACGGTCGCGGAAGACATTGGGATGAGTCGCTCGGCGAGGCCATCGTTCGGTGGTGCGAGGCGGCGGAGGACGCGTGTGGCCATCCGGACTGCCACTTCAATCGAGGCGAGCACGACATGCGGTGGATACACAACGGTGTGCGTCTGCTCGCCGCTGTGTCGCTACCGACTTCGAGCGACGCGTCCACTTCGGACGACTCGGTGCGCATGTGGGTGGGCTGCGCGGTGTGCGGCAAGGAGTCGCCGAAGCAGGTGATGCACGATGGCACATAGTAAGTACCCCTGTTCCTTCTGCCAGAAGCTGGCGGGCTCATAGTGAGCGAAACAGCTTAGTCTCGTTTGCCAAGTACCTAGAACTGCTCGTGTACTCGCCCGCGATCCACGCGCTGTCCCCGCAGCTGTGTGAGCACACAACGTTTCCCGAGAAACTATGGGCCCCGGCGGATACCCCCGTACCACAGGCGCGCTTCAACATCATCCGGCGGTTCTCACACAAGGGTCGCGTCGTGACCATGACATTGGCCGACGTCAGGGATGTCTTCGAGGTCCACGTGCCGCGACTCCAGATCCTGCGACGGAAGGTTGGCGAGAAGAAGCCTTTGCCGGACCCGACCTCGACTCAACATGTCATGCCGTCTGGTTCGAGTGTTCTAGGCAACGCCCATAAAGTCCTGAGACGGGAGATCATGAGATGGTGGCAAGGGCTCTCTGACCGGATGGACCAACTCGTGAGTGCCCACGCCACTTCTAGCGTATGCGAGTACTTATAAACTCTTAGGAGGAGAAATTCGTGTCTGACCATCCAAGCGCATTTCACAAGTCTCTGCCACGATTACCCTCTGCCGACGACGCGTGCGAGCCCGAAGAAGACCCGCTGTCCACACCGAAGGTGCGACCCAAGCAACCTCCCGGGAGCTCGTCAACGCCGAAGGCAAGCGGGAACACCTCATATACCTTGCTTCCTTCAGCACGAGACAGTACACCTCACGCGTCTGAATTTGGGTCCACCTCGGCGTCTACAACCGACTCGGTGATCACGTCGAGCACCGAGGTCTCGAGCACCTCTACGATGGACGACGCTGACTCGTTGCAGCTGCTCACTGGTTTACGATACAAGTTCCAACGACTAGAGCAGGAGCTGTACTCGGAACTGTCGCACACGTCGGAGAAGAACCTCAACGACGTCCGACGATCGTTCGTAACCGCCGCCCGGGGTGCCACCAAACGACTTGCCGCATGGGAGAGGAAACACGCTTCGAACGCTCAAAGAGACCCAGGTACGCACGCCGACGTGCATGACGTCCCTGAGCCAGAGTGGTGGAAGAGCGGATGCCATGCTGTTCCAGGCGGCAACATCATTGTCAGGGAAGATGACTGGGGGAGTATCATCGCCTTCACTCTCAGGTGCGCGTCACGGAGCGTGCTCCAATTGGTACTTATGCAGTTCATACATCTAATAATGGATTGGCGTACAGCACTGCCGACTACCAGAGAGAGCTCTTGAACATGTCTCCGACACGAGGCGCGCCTGCGCCTGCTGTCGCACCGACGGAGGAAGCAACGATCACACGACCTTCGATATTCCGTGCTCCAGAGTCGTTTAGGCGGTTCGTGTCTGGTTCGACCCCCCACCAACCAGATCCAGATCTTGATGACACGGGCTGGCAAGAACCGGAAACGTATTCGGCGGTGATCAGCCGCAAGGAGCACCCGCGAGAACCTGCAGCCCTTGCAGCGATCCGCGACGTCTTACGGCAAAAGGCCTCCGTTGACTCAGGAACCTCGTCATCGCTGCTCACTGCTGCTGGCATATCTATTGGGAGGACGAGTGGTACAGAGACCCCGCGTTCTGCTCGAGCGAAGCCTGCAGTCGAGGTTTCCACGCTCGCTGCTGATGGGCTGGTCAGTGGGATGCCCGCAACTGTGGAGTCCGCCGGTAAGATCCTGCACGACCTCGAGGCCGTCTCGAAAGCCAATGCGTCGCGCACGTCGTTGTCGGACAGCCACCGCTTGTCATCGGGATTCTTCGAGGCGACCATTCGCCGAGCCAAGGCGTCTTCAATCATGACAGACAGCGATGGATCTACCATTCAGGACGGCGCGGGAAGCAACACCATCGCCACACCCCCGCCACCACCGCCCAAGGATGTCGCGGAAGGCGAGGAAGGAGAAGAGGCATTCAGGGGCCCAGGGTCCGTCGCGAGCGACGCCGAGTCTCCCCCTACGCCCGCCAAGTCCGGCTTCACCTCCTCCTTCACGAACTCGCTCACGTCGGCAATGCGTTACGTCTTCAAGCCCGAAGAGCTCCCGCGTCCGCCGTCTGGGATGTCGCACCACGGCCTGCTGTCCACCGACGCGCCCGCGATCGATGAGCGTCCGCACATCAAGTACGATTGGACGATCGGGAAGCGTCTGCGCTTCAGCTGTACGGTGTACTACGCGAAGCAGTTCGACCAGCTGCGGAAGCGGTGCGGGGTCGACGACGTATTCGTGAAGAGCATGGCTCGGAGCGAGAACTGGGTCGCCGAGGGCGGGAAGAGCCGCTCGAACTTCTGGAAGACGGCGGACAACCGATTCATCATCAAGACCCTCGTCAACGCGTGGAACGTCGCCGACCTGTACGTCCAAGTTTGACTCGTCCGCCGGCCTCTGTCACGCTAATTGAGGGTGTCTTTTTCCCTAGCCAAGTCCTCATCGACCTAGGGCCGTCTTACTTCAGGCACATGGAGGCGACGGCGAGCAAGCCGACCGTACTGGCGAAGTTGCTTGGGTTCTACACCGTGGAGATCCGCAATCTCGAGAATGGGAACACGCAGGCGAAGGCCGATCTGCTCGTCATGGAGAACTTGTTCTACGACCGGAAGATCACAAAGACGTTCGACCTCAAGGGAATTCAAGGACGGAGGATCAAAGCCAGCAGCGGCTCGCACTCGAAGACATTATTCGACGGCGAATGGATTGAAGGCAGGTCAATGGGGTCATACCCCTCTCGCCACCTTGGCTTACATGGTATGGTAGGCCAACAGCGTGCACTGACGCTCGTGCGAACACATTCCAAGGTCGTCTTGCAGGAGGCTATCAAGGCTGATTGCGAGTTCCTTGCGAGGAGTAACATCATGGATTATTCGTAAGTTGCCCGTTTATTCTCGATGTCTGCGGGCCCTGCTTAGTAAATTCTAGACTTTTGCTCGGTGTTGACGAGGAGAGCAAGGAGATGATTTGCGGCCTCGTCGACACGATCGGTATGCCCAAGTTTCTCTCGTGGTTTACGCGCGCCGCTCATGGCCCGAATAGGCAGTTATACGTTCGCCAAGACTCTTGAGTATAAGGCCAAACAGGGCTTAAACTCATCCAAGGAGGTCACGGTCGTACCCCCGAATGAGTATCAAGAGAGATTCGTAGGCGCTATGGACGATTATTTCCTCGCTTGCCCTGGTAAGTGTGGTCCTCGTGCCGCCTACACGTACCTGACCAACTCACCTCCCGGATGTGGCGTTCCAGATAAATGGACCCGGCCTCTGGATAATACACCGGTCCCCGAGGACTACAGAGATTTGCCTAGCGTGCTTTGAGGGCAGATCTAAGGGGTTCGCGCAGTGCCGATCTCAGTGCGAGGAACGGAAGGTCGAACGACTGGCTCCGCAGCACTTCCGCAGTTAGACTCGCGGCGTTGTGGGTGTAGGAAGGTGTAGGGATGTTTGTCGGACCAGTGTTTGTTTGTACTTTGTGTAGCGTTACCTCGTGGACTGGTCCTGTAACTTTTCTGTAACTTCGGCTCGTCATTCACTCAACCTTCCGGTTCGTCACGTCGGACGATTTGTATGGGCGCTTCACATGCAGAAGGCTCAGGCGCGCGGTGTTGCAACTTGAAAGCTTGACTCTTGACCACGACGAGGGCTTTTCCGAACATGCACACCCAAGCTTGCTCGCCGACATTCTCAATGTTCAGCCATGATACCTCGCTTACCCTCCGCGGCCTAAAGCAGAGCTGACTGAATACTTCGGGACTGTGACTTCGTGGTACGCATTACGAAGAGTCGTTCGATCACGCCTCCCCAAAAACTGACGCGCGCGATGAGCTTGCTCCTCGCGTTTTCACGCCGGCTCCACGTATATTAGAGCTACCTCTGTGTGGGGAAACATATACCACCGATCGCCCCTCGCAATCTCCGTCCAGGGTCAAGAAGCTCCCTTTGACCTCTCATCGTTATCGCTGGCGTTGGAAATGGTTCAGGTACGCACATCCCATCATTGCAGAGCAACTTGTCACTGCCCTATCGATGTGCAAAGGTGGCGCGTAAGCTTCGGAATCGGCCAGCTTCATGCAAAATTTTGCGAGGCCGGAACGTGCATATCATGACAGGTTGGGGAAGAGAACATTCAACGTGCACAGAGAACGGCTTTGCCAATGTCCTTCATTCGTAAGGAGAGGCATAATCGCGCGTCTTCTCGAATGCTTCTCCACAGTGGGGAATATTGATCATTTCCAAAGCCTTTCCTGCCTCCAGAGGCAATGATTTCTTTGCTGTGCATCCTGGCAATCTAGCGGCTGGTCTAAGCTGAGCGCTCCGTCGCGTCCGCTGCCTAACACTGACACAGGCACCTGTGGCGCTACCGCGTGTGTAACTTTACGGTCACTTCGGACAAACCCCTATGTGCCCTCCGAATGTTCCTCGGGGACAGAGGGCCATCGTCTTCTTCTTTCCTCATCTATTTTGACAAGACCCGGTATCGCCGCCTCCCACTTATCACCTACAGCCAGTGGAGTGGAGGTGGTTCGCAGTAGAACCACATGTCATAGTTCGACCCTCCCAACCCGGATATCTCGAGGGGCTTGTGCCGTGTCTAGTCTCCGATCAGCCATGTATTATATTGACTGTCTCTTATGTTATTGACATCTAGGTCGCCGCATTTCCATCGAATCACATAGGTACCAAGACTCGACGAATGCTTTCACGGCGATCAAGGGTTACCAAGCCTAGGCCTTCCAGCGGTGTCACAGATATTCGAGAGGCCTTGTACAACACTGGCTCAGGCATCCGAAAACCGTTCCTCGAGACGAGTGAGTAGGACTTGTAGAGAATGCTTGACGTGTTTGCGTTCTCGGCCATGTCATAGAATACTTATCTCAGAGGAACGAACTCAACGAGAGTGGTAAACGAGGCACGCTACACCTCACGGGGGCGACGCGCAGCATCCAAGGCAACGTCACGACCAGTGCGTTCAGCGGGCAATTTCGCTGTGCGCTCTTCGACTCAGAAGTCAAACAAGGAGTTTGGACCCGGTTTGGACCGCAGAACATACACCGTGACGTGAGTGCCAACAGTCGCATGGTCGTTGCCTCTGACTGTTCTGACTCGCATGTGTCTGTCAGGTTGCCGAAGATCTTTCTCAGTACTGTACTACTCGGCCCACAGTCAATCTAGAAGATCTTATCATCTCGAGTTCAACAGATATATATAGTCTATCGTCGACGGACGCGTGCGCCATGTGGCCTATAATGCCTAGGCCTCTGGAGGGGCTTTGCTCTACCTAGGCTGAGGCTCGTCACAATCCCCTCCCATGCAAACGCGGGAGGGGACGGTCTTGGTCAAGACTATTGCTCAACCAGCCATTTTGGTCGACTTCCACGTTGTAAAGTTCGGCTTGAGAGCATCGCTACAGACTCAGTACGTAGACGGTACTCGTGAATTGAACTCCTTTCGGGCTAACACTGGCCGGTCGCCTTCAGTGGACGGAGCTAAGTATCTCTCCCATCGCAACCAGCTGCAGTCTCGGCCTGGACGCGGGAGCCTGACCGGCCCAAGTCTTCTCGAACCCCAAAGCCCATATGTCATTCGCCCTAACAACGAATGTATATTATTCAGCCCATATGGAGAAGTGGTGAAGCTTTCGGGACAGGGTATGACCGGATTACGGCTCTTGCAAGTTGCAAGTTGGATATCGTGGTATGAGTGTCATACCATTTCGTGCCGCCGGCCGCCGGCGGATTCGCCACCCCCAATATTCTCGCTGCTCGATCATTAGGACAGATGCTCCGCATTGATACTTAGCTGTGTCCGGGCCGATCACCTTTCAATATTAACGCCATTGCAACCGCCCTTGGGCCTCCCCCAGGTCGCAGGGCTGAGAGCACGGCCGCTGCACCAATGGTGAAGTTCACCGCACTTCACGGGAGCTGAATCATAACGCAGTACTTATATTGTGCTCCACAGCCGCAGTGAATGTTCGTCGCGGACTCGAGTCATACTTAGGCGGAACACAAGGAGATGGCTGGAGACATGGTTGGCGACGGCTGTGACACGGAATGTCTGGCAAGCGCGTGACAAAACCGAAGGCGACGGACCTTCTGGAGATCATTCGTTTGATGAGCGCCGTTTTGTCTGAAGCGATGTCGGCTGGAAGGCCTCGGGTTGGTGCGGGGTTGGTGGGAGACCGCCCTCGGCAGACCGCTGTATCGAAGATCGACCCAGGTCGGCGCGTGCCGCGTCGTCTCGGAAATGGTGTCAAACAACCTCAACATGCTTCGCCATTGCCCCCATTGATATTGCACCCCCAAACTGCCAGTACAGTGCGCTGTGTATCTAATAGGCTTGTTTGCGATGGTGAGTAAACCAGGCTCTGAACCTCACATAGTGGGCGGTGCACTGATTATACGCGCGAGGCTTGTGACTCGTGAGGGCAGTGGTCCATGTGGGCCACTGGCGTAGTGGCGGTCGGAAAATTATGGCAAATGTCAAAGGATGTCCCCGGTTCCTCGCCAATCTTACCAAATCCAGGAATCAGCACAGCCGAGATGGCCGTGAACGTTGTCGGCGCATGCCAAGAATGAATGCCCTGACCGGGTGCTTGTCTCAGTTCTCTCGTTTCCGCTGAGCGACGGCTAATTTATCAATCGGGAATATTTAAGCCGCTGGGAAGAGTTGGAAAATTCCTGGAGTCTCCTCGCTCCTCCAACCCCTCTTCCCTTTCAAACCTCCTCGTCGTAGCCTGCTCCCTGTCACGATGTACGCCCTTGCAGTTCTTTCCCTTGCAGTTCTCGCTGGCCAGGGTGAGTCTGGATTTTTATGACAAAGCAATCGGTTGTTGACCATTGGACTTGCAGCGGTTGCTACTCCCTTCGCTAGTGCCGGTCCTCTTGCGGCCCTTCTCAAGAGGCAAAGTAGTTTGGACCCTTCTCAGATCCCTTCTCAGTGCCAGAGTGCCTGCACTGTGGCTGTGAACGCCCTTAACGTGAGCGCACACTTTTCTCCTCATCCCATAGGAACTGGGACTCACTGTGATCCCGGTTTCGCACCTAGACATGCTCGGATGTTAACTGCCTGTGCACCGCCTCCGTGAACACGGGCCTCTACAACTGCCTCGAGTGCGCGCTCGGCCTCGGGTCCGATGCTGGCCTCCTGTCCGAGGCCCAGAGCAGCTTGACCCGTAAGTAATCCAATGTCATTTTTGCGCACTCCGGACCTTATCCTATCTGTCACCAGAGTACGAGCAGAACTGTGCTGCGGCTGGCGTGAACCTCACTCCCCTCACTCTCACCGCCCCCACCGGCTCACCGTCCACCCCCTCGTCCGGCACTCCCACCACTGCTGCTGGTTCCAACCCCTCAGTGACTGCGTCCAACCCTGCGGGGACCGTCACGGTCCCTGCTGGTACAGCCAACACGGTCCCTGCTGGTACGGTCAACACCGCCGCGGCTTCGACGAACACCGCTGCTTCTTCGGGCTCGAACCCCCTCGGCCACAACAGCGCCGGCATGGTTGGTGTTTCCGTGGCCTCCGTTGCCGGCGCCGTCGGTGTCGCGATGGCTGCCCTCCTCTAGAGCGTCCGCTCTCTTTCTCGCGTTTCCGGGCTTTGTGGACGTGGCTGGGAGGTCGATTTTGGGTTATTTGTGGCTCGCGAGTATCAGACAACACATGCTATCGTCATTCACTTGCAGTTTGCTTTAGTTTACTTGCCATGCGGACAACGATAATGGAACGATATGCATATACCTTTTCCTCCACCTTTCCTGCGGCGTGCGAGTTCGGCACCGAAAGTTCCTCGAGTGAACTTCGACTCGGATGCGTCATGTCCAGACCCTTCGTGCTTGCTCATTGCAATATGTGCCTGCGGTCAGGGATTGGCATTAATGAAATGTATGCATTGCAGAGTCTAATCGTATAAATACAGGTACCTCGTTAGTCCGAGAACGAGTGTTCGAGTTCTTCGACCAGCGACGCAAGCATCCTCCTGTATACCACCTTGAGCGTCCCTCCAGAACCCTCTCTCATCACCATCATTCTCCTTCGGAAGAAGTCTCAAGTACTCCAGCTTCGGCAGGCCATTTGCGAAACGACGGTGTAAGACCATCACCACCGTTTCGATGAGGCCCGGACATCAATGCACGAAATCAACGTCCAAGGAACGTAGATTGGGAAGGACAAACTTACTGTAAGCGCGCTGCTCGCGCCGGCGTCATCCAAAAAGTTCGCCTCCGGTCCATAGGCCAATGGCCGGGTTCGGTACCTGCGTCCAGTCCGGACTCGTCGTACGACGGCTGCGCGAGGGCGTCCACCGCGGCCAAGGCCGCGGGTACGTGCCCCCCTTCGAGCTCGAGGTGCTGTACCGCCGGAAACGCGGTGGACAGCCGGACCCAAGCGTCGAGATGCCAGCGTACGTGGTTGCACTCGCCGTCGATCTGGAGGCGGTCGAGCGGCGCTCCGGAAAAGACGACGACGGCGAATTCGCGGAGCGCTCGCTCGAGGTAAGACGGTGGTGCTTCGAGGACGAACTCAGTCAAGGCCGAGCGTGATCTGCGGACCGACGTAGTGCCACCGGGCGTGCCCCGTCAAGCGGCAAGTGTCATACCAATTCGCGATCTGTCCGAACGTGGCCAAACGCAGGAGCGGGAGACCGCTGATATCCTGGGGGAGGAGGGAGGGAAACGCATCTCGAGTGTCGGGGGTGGCATCTGGGATGTGGCCGGTGATGATGACGTCGGTGTCGGCGCCGAGCCGCACGCAGGAAAGGAAGGGAATTGGGATAGAAGGTGGGGGGTTGTCGTAGAGGGTCAACTTGCGCAAGTTTGGGAACAAGATGGTGGTGGATAGGCTCGCTTGGGCCTCCGAAGGGCCGAGCAATGCGGACAAGAAATCGTGGAGTGGAAGTTCTCGCAGCTCGACGCATTCGGCAAGGACATTCAGCAGCTGATCGAAGGTGTCGGTGCTGTCTTTGCAAGTACATTCGGCGAGGTCCAAACGATGAAGTTTGGGCATCCCCTTTATAGCGCGCTCGGAAAGGCGTAGGGAGCGGAGTACAGGCAAGTGTTCAGGCGATAGATCCAGTTGCGCGGCGCTACGACGAGCATGGACGTCGAGTTCGGACAAGAGGGGCATGCTTGAGCCAAAGATGGTCTCCAGCACCTGCTTTGGAACCTTTATGACAGGGATGAAGATAGAACGGAGGCGGTGGATGTGCGGTAAGAGAATGGTTACGCATTTGACGGCGTTCTAGGCGGATTGGAAGAGAAGGTCGAGAGGCGAGTCCTCGGAGCGGGAAAGGACAAGCCTGAACCAGTTGACGCTGGGCCCCACCTTGGCGGCCTGCCAGAGACACGACTGCAAGGTCGCGCCAACAGCGACAGACGAGCATGAGCCTGGCCCCATTACACGCGTATGCGCGTCGAGGTATCGATTGGTCGGATTCAGAAGGTAAAGTGTTATGTCGAAGATATATTTCTGCTAGGATCTCGTTGGGCAGGTTGCAATTGTGCATGGACATAACAGGATGAGCTTAGACCCAGAGACGGTATCTGGTGGAATTTGTGTGAGATGATCGGCTCGAGCTTGAAGAAATGATACCGCACCGAGGACGTGTCGCCGTGAAGTTGAGCAACGCGCGTGCGAGTGGTCGTCCCGCCCTAGGTGGCGGATATCGATGGAGGGGTGCAAAGCACGCCGCCGACACGGGTTCGCGACATCCGATAAGTACGATCAGATATGTATCTGGTATTTCCGGAGGAGTTCGTGTGGGAGAAAGGTAACGTGGTTATATGATGAGAACCCGTGGTAGAGTTGATCAAAATGTATACCCTCTGGGTAGTCCGGGACATGAGAATGCCATGTACGGGAACAGAGCATTGGGTTGCACACCGAAGTACATGGCAATTGTATCATACTAATTACCGAGGCTATCGCTACATTTCAACATCTTTTGAACCATTACATCTCGCCACATTCTGGGGAAGGACCTGGTTAGGTACTACGCAAACGTATGATGAACGAGTACACATACCGACTATCTTTACCGCGAGCTTCGGCCTGTTGTTGGGGCCCGTAGCGACGTTCTCAATCTTGCGGAGAGTGAGCATACCGTCTATGACCCGACCGAAGACAACGTGCTTCCCGTCGAGGAAGTCGCACTTGGCCGTGGTGATGAAGAACTGGCACCCATTCGTGTTTGGGCCCGAGTTCGCCTGTATGACCGAAACGACGGGAGGTGGTGAGTACAATCGATTCATACATGGGAGGTGCGGTCGAGAAACCGTCCGCACCATGGAGAGCAAGCCGGGCTCGGTGTGTTTGTCTTTGAAGTTCTCATCCTGAACGCGAACATACGGTTAGCAGACGCATGGCGGAGGGACGTCGGGATCCGAGAGCTTACCGGGAACTTGTCGCCGTATATCGAGAAGGAGCCGGTTCCGTCGCCCTTGAGGAAGTCGCCGCCTGCATATAGTACGTCAGGGACCGCACGACGATGCCATGAGCCGAAAGCATACCTTGGCACATGAAGTTTGGCACCCTGATTACGGGTCAGGATGTTCCGCAAATCTATGAGCATTGCGAGGGCACTTACACTCTAGAGGACCGCTCTGTATCAGCAAGCATGGGCGAAGCCGTCTTGCGAGACGAGGAGTGAAACGCACCGGTGGAACGTCGCCCCTTTGTACCCTTGTGGTCTCGAGTTCACCCTGTACTCTCCGGTGCACAACTGCCGAAAGTTCTCTGCCGTCCTAGCAAACAATACACGTTACTCGTGTCAGAGACAGGGTAGCTGAATGTATGCACTGCAGGTACTTACTTCGGTACGATGTCGCTGAACAACTCCATCTTCATACGACCCGCTGGGGTCTCTCCAATGTTGACGTCCATGAAGACAATGGGGCGGGTTGAATTTGTCGAGCCTGAAGACATCTTGTGGGCGGGTGGCCGGAGGGATCAAAGAGCTTGCGAGGGACACAGTGGAAGATTTGGAATGACCGAGCTGAGGGCTGAAGCGCTCGTGTTCAGTCCGAGACAAATAGACGTAAACATGCCTGCGCCGCGTTCTATCCTCGACTGTGTCACACAAGTTGGCTCCGGACACACCACTCGCAAGATGTCCTACTTCCTCCCACATCTCCCTTCTGGCTGGCACGTCGACGAGGCGATCAAGTCCGAGGAGGATCGCGTCGTCGTGATCCGCTTCGGGCACGACTGGGACAGCCAGTGCATGACGATGGACGAGACCCTCCACGCTGTGGCAGACAAGGTCCAGAACTTCGCCGTCATCTATCTCGTCGACATCACCGACGTCCCGGACTTCAACAAGGTGCGTAACGCATTCGGGGAGACGGACCGCTGTGTCTGACGGCAGGTGGGGCAGATGTATGAGTTGTATGACCCGTGCACGGTCATGTTCTTCTACCGGTGCGTCTGTGGTTTCTGGATAGAGCGGAAAGAATGACGGCTGACTTGTCGTATACCAGGAACAAGCACATCATGATAGATCTGGGGACGGGTAACAACAATAAGATGTACGTTCCGCTGCTCCTCCAGGTCCTGGCACGCCGCTTACATCCCATCCTCCACCGCCTCAGTAATTGGCCAATGGATAACAAACAGGAAGTGAGTTGCCGCCACGCCAAGCACGTCCAATCGCTGATCTGGTTCCTCGCCGTCCTCGCTATCGTTTAGCTAATTGACATCATCGAAACCGTCTACCGTGGTGCTTCCAAGGGCCGCGGTCTCGTCGTTTCGCCCAAAGGTTCGTCCGCCGTTCATTTTAGCACCTGCGTGCGCACGCTTATCTGTCACCTCGCCAGACTACTCGACCCGTTACCGGTACTGAGCAAGATTCGATTCCTTCACACGCGTGCGTTCCCCGTTCTGTAATTGTAGATCTCCGTCCTCCGTTGTGTATATTGTCGTGCAATCCATCGTGGCTTTCGTTCGTTGGGCCGAAATGCCTCGCGCCTCGAGCAACACTGTATACCGCATACGGAGACAGTTCAAGGGTATGTATTATATCTAGTCGTACAACATTACAGGCGCGGCTAGAGTGTGCGGGCGACGATCATTGTCCCTTCAAAATGCTAGCAATACGTGCCTCCTGTATTTGCTTCCTGAGCACTATTATGGTCGGGAAGCCGACCATCAATGCCGACAGCCAATATTGCAGCTTACGATACAGAAAGGATACGTGCGTGTTAAACTGTGAATAGCGTGGAGACAATACAGCATGTAACTCACCCCGACGACCAGTCCCGTCTGATGTTTCTTGCACAACGTGGCGACGTAGAGGGACTCGAGGCTGTGGAAGAAGAGCACAAGTCCCCAGGCAAACTGGACCATCCAGGGGGGGAGGAAGGACAGAACGGTATTGCCTAGCGCAAACAGGTGCGCGTGTTCAGTGTGCTTCATCGACGGCGCGTATGTCGAGTACACCAGGAAAGCAAGCGCGGCGAGCGTGGTGAACATGTGTCGGTGGAACTGGAAGGACGTGACCTGGGGTGCCTTGACCTGTACCATCGACACCGACGGTGCCGTCAGCAAGCAGGGCGTACGCAAGCAGCACGTATGGAGTACGCACCATCCCAAGCTGCTCCTCCGCGACCGCCTTCATATCCATCAAGCGAGGCTTCACCTCCTCGTACCCCGCCAGCGGAGGGTCGAACTCCACTCGGACCTCCTTGCTCGTCGAGCTGCCCTTGGGCTGGTACGTCAGGTTCATGCCCTGCCCGCACGTCCCCATTAGCACTCCCGCGAGATGTCATAGTCTAGAGACGGGGGAATGCGATATGCACCTTGGTGTCGATCGAGACGAGCTTCGCGGTGCTGACCTGCTCCTTGACCTTGCCCCAGTAACGCACGTACGAGACGAGCGTGTCGGGGTGGTTCGACATGTACATGCACAGGAACCCGGACTTCTCTGCGACTGGATCGCCGGCCATGGTGGTAAGCAGAATGTGGGGTGCTTGTGCTGGGCGAGGGGAAAGGATGGGGGTGTGCGGAGGCTACGATGCGGCCCCGCGCGAGGGCGCGACGTGGTATGTACAGTCTCACGATCGTGCGATCGTGTCCGGTTCGCGTCCGCGCGATGACATACGATGACATATTCTCCGTTCTCGGCGACACGTTCGGCCCCTGGAATTCAACCGAGCCTTTCTCACCTAAGTCATCCTCCTCCTCCTACCTCGTCTCTTTCATTCAAAAATTCCAAGTTGCTCGGGGCAAAGGAAACTCCTTGTCCATACATCCACAAAACGTTTTCGTTACAAGTACTGGAAATTATCTACATTTTGTCGTCAGGCCTCCCTGCTACAAACCTCCGGACATACTGGGGCCCGCTCGTACAAGTAAATGCACGTGGCGACAATGGATCAAGGAGGTGGTGCTAATTTGTCTTTTAATTATAGGTCGGATCTTGTGGACACGCCAGAAAGTCACCTCTGAGTCTCTGACAAGAACTCGCGCGTGGTTGTGGGAGTGGCAGCTGGGTCGGTACTATACTGCGTGTATTAGTCCGGACTTCGGTATGCTTGCTTACGCCCTCCTTCATAATTGATCCATTGATATGCAAACTTTTCGCAGATGGCCCCTTCCGAGGACGCACCTCTCCACCCTCCTTCGGCATATGGCGTCTACACTTCTGCCCCCGTCTACTGCATCGCACATCCTGCGTGAACAGATATCTCATGAACTCGCAGAACTAGCTGAAAAAGAGAAGGAGCTGATAGACCCGATATCTCGCAAACGTTTGGAGTTGAATCGGCTCTGGAACGGCTCTCTCCTCATTCACAGACTCCCCGATGAACTCTTCGTTCAAATCTTTGCCCACTTCCAGGATGTCACTTCTAGGCCGCCGAAGCCATCTCTCTGGTCAGCGATTCTCCTGCGCGGACCGTCCCAGATCGGCTGGCATGATCTTATGCTGGTATGTTGCCACTGGCGCGACGTATTTGTCTCAACTCCAACGTTTTGGCGGAAAGTCGATTTGAAACGACATATCAACTGGACGAACCTCTGCCTCACCCGCTCTGCGGCGGCATCTATGGATGTCTGTGCCCCAGTGGGCGTCAAGACCGCTGCTCTCTCGAAGTCCTCCACCCCCATACGCATCGGTTGAAAATTCTCCGCTTAGACGTCCAACCGTATAGTCTGCACTTGCTCGTACCCCTCTTCAAGACCTTCATGCCTCTTCTAGAAGATCTACACCTCAACGTCCTCGGGCCCGAAGTCAACATTGACGCCTACCTTACCTCGCAGCGGCTTCCTCGCCTTCGAACCCTAGTGCTGTACGGGACGGTCGCGCCTCAGGAAACGTCACTGTTCGCTCAGCTCCGAGCCCTCTCGCTCTCTTGTTGCTCATACAATTTCTCCTTCGACACCTTTCTCGACATCCTCGTAGCAAGTGAGCGACTGGAAGAATTGACACTCAAGGGCACGCTCTACTATCTCTCCGACGAGTGGATGTACCGCGGCCCCGACCCTCGCAGACTACCTATATCCCTGCCGCGCCTCCGCAAATTCACGTTGGAGGACCACGAGCTAACTCGCACGTCCCGTTTCCTGGCTCATTTGCATCTTCAACCTTCCTTGATCCTCTCAATCGACGGGGACTTTCAGGAGTCGGACGCATTGGGCGTGATCCCCGGTACCGTGGGCACCATCAGCGCAATGCTACCGCCGAACCGCTCCACCACGCTCCCTATCCTCGCTATCGCCACCAAAGCCGACCTGACGATCTGGGGTAACGACTACGAGATAGGCTGTGGCTACTTCCCGGAGTTTCCCCACGCTCGTTTCGCGTTGTCCATGGATGATAACCCCGACTGGGATTGGTTCATGTCGCAGGGACTAGTTGATCTCGTCGAATGCTTCGGACGATCTCCTCTAACACACCTCACGGTCAAGGGGGACCACAGCCACGGGACCGTGGAAGCCTGGGAGAGCGTGTTCCGGACGTTCCCGCTCCTCGAGGAGGTCGACGTCGGCGGGTCCTCTGGATCGGACGTCACCGACGTTTTCCGCGGGCTTCACGCAGCGTCTACGGCTCATGGGGACTCTCCGGTCGCGTGTCGCAACCTCAACCACCTACAAGTCGCAGGATTAGGTCTGGTGGACACATACGTGGCGATGAAGGAATGTCTCCGGTATCGTAGCGGCAGGGGAGTTGTCCTCCAGGTCCTCAACCTGCAATACTTGCTCGACACGGAGAGTTCGACTCCGCAAGTGCGTCGTGCTTTCGTCAAGGATTTTTGTAAGGCAGCGGAATGTATCCAAACGTTTCACGGCGAGTCGGATGTGAGACCAGAGGAGGGTGAGGGAGAGATGTAGCCATGTCGCGAGGTGCTGTATGGTTCGCAGTACTGCATGTAGATCGGGACATGAGCTTATGTAGTAGGTAAAACATTGGTGTTCGACACATATATATTCACCGGAACCACCACTTGTCTGCAGCGGGATCCCCGGACATGGTGGTACGTCGTCCAAATAGTTGTGCGTCTTAGTGTTGCGTCTCAGTGTTTGTCGGTGGTGCCAGTTGGGCCGCGCGGTGCGTTCTTGAAGGATTAAGTTCCAAAGGCAGTGGACTGTGTCCACATGAGCGAGAGCGAGTGGTCTGGAGAACAAGAGGAGAGCCGAGTCTGACAGACGTAGTCGGGTGGTTTAAAGCAGGCTTGAAGGTGCCGCTTTCAAAATACGCATTTGCTGCGGGTACTACGTAAATCCAAACAGTAACCTAAGTTCATAGGTATCAGTAGGTTCTCAGGCTGTACGGTGGCGAGAAGAATAGCGCAAAGTCCACGTACGACGAGAACAAGAGCTACATCCACTCCGAGTCTCCGCCCCAGCACAAGCACAAGCACAAGCACAAGCACAAGCACGACTTCTCGCGGCCGCGATCACGTCCTACCTCGCGCTGTACTCCAAGGCGACATCATGGAGGCAATGCCGCAGTACAGCTTCGATTCAAATATTCATATACACACTGTCGGGGACTGGACATACGCCCCAGTGCCAACTAGTATCTCACCATGACATCTCCGTCCACTAGCTGCTGAAGGGCCCGCAGCCCCATGTCAGACACGTCCTCGCTCCCGAGCGCAAGCTGAATGTCCAGCTGAGATAGCCGCAAGCCCCGCGTCATGCGCATCTGCAGAACCTGAACCAAAAAGGGTACCAACTCCCCGTTCCACTCTCGAAGCTGCAGCACGCGCAGCCGGGGAAGCGCGACGCCCGCCAGCGCATCAAGGAGCTGCCTGTCACTCGCCTCGTTCGCGCCACCGCCGTACACCAGCTCCTCGAGCGCAGAAAACGTGTGAAACACATGCGCGAACATCCCGCTCGCCGCGCACGTCTCACCCGCGTATGGCCATGCCAGCCGCAGTTCGAGTGCGCGGAGGGGCGCATGCGCGAGGAGGGCGCAGAAGTGTGCGACAGCCTGCGACGGCGTGTAGTGCCACCCTTGGTCCGTCTCCGTGGCGGACGCGGGATTGAGGAAGGCTTGCAGCCGTCCGGGGCCGATGCACTCGATGAGAACGGCGCTGTCAGAGGTGAGCGAGGCCGACGTCGCGGACGCGAGGAGCGGGAGGCGGATTGGGTCCGTGGGGAGGATGTTGGGGATGATGAGGACAGCTTCCTCCTCGATGTCGGTGTCGATGTCCAAGTTGATATCGAGGTCGACGTGCTCGCTGAGCTGCAAGTGGGCCAGCAGCGCGGACACCTCGGCGTAATCAGAGGACTCGAGGATGAGCGTCCGCAGGTTGGGGAGAGCAATTGTGCGCTCGGTTGCGGGGACGGGGGTTATGAATGGCGGCGAGCGAACAATTTTGAGGTACTCGAGGGCGGTGCAGGACTGCAGGACGTCGAGAAAGCGGTCGAAAGTTAAGAAGACGCGGGGGAGTGACTTGCACAAGGAGAGCCTGCGGAGGCGGGGGATCATCGCTGACACCCAGTCCAATCGGAGGATGCCTAGCTGTAGGGTTCGCAAATTGGGGATGAGAGCGTGGTCGGCTGCGAACCGCATCTCGCCATGGCGGCGGTGCTGGGGGATATCCTGTTGGACGATGTGGACCTGGCACGTGGTCAGCGCCGGCATCGGTCGCGCGAGTAGGAATCGCAACGCCGAGTGCGTGTTGCAGTCGGCCTCGACGATGACGAGCGTGCGGATCCTCGCACCATACGGGGCCAGCAGCATGAATGCCGACGGGATAATGTATGGCCTATGGAAGATCACGTCAATCTCAAGGCCTCCAGACCGACCCAGCGCAACGTCCAGTCCCCCAATCGTCGAGAAGACGGCGATGCAGCGCCAGAGGTGCTGAGTGGAGACAGCAACTTCGTGCACGCGGTGGCAAGTCTGTGCGAGCGGGAGCCATGCCTGGGAGCTGCTTCGCAGTGGCCAAGATGACTCGTCGATCTCGGGTCCTTCGGAAAGGCGCACGAGAAGCAGAGCGATGAGCTCGTTGGGGAGGCTGAGCATGCTGTCGGGCAGTTCCTACGGGGTGGACGAGTCTCTGGACCGCCCAAAAGTAGGATGAGCCACTGCAACCGAATCTGAACCATGGTATCACTCACCGGGCGTACCGCCGCGAAGGCAACGAATCGCGGGTTGCGTACTATGTTGTGCGTGTTGGGCCACTGATATACCCCGGGGTGTCGGATGCACTCTGCGGTCTGTATATGTCGCCAACTTATACTGTTGGCAACAATGTGCCCATTCGAATCAACCAGACCACTGCTCGGCCGTTGTCCGTCCACCTGGCCCAGTCAGCCTTCACACACGAGAAACTGAACCGCACCATGACGCATAAACCTTGAATGACCTGCCCCAGACACCCGCAATGGGCAGACCTGAACAGCCTTGCACTCGGAATTGCAAAAATTGTCGTGAGGACACAACAACGGGCTCACAAAGGGGCTACTAAGTGGTGCGTGCGTTCCTGGCCTGGAGTCTTTCGCCTCTCGAGCGGTACTTCGTGGTGTCCGAATATGTCGTGCTTGGGTAGGAAGCGGCACCATCTTGCGCCTGGACTGGTGTCCATTTGATGCACATTGGAGTTCGACGGAGTTGCGACGGCGTCGTAGTTGGTCAAGGAGGTCGGCGCCGCAAGCGCTCGGGAGAACAATCGTAACTTTTAACTTCAAGATTACTTTCGTCCCAGAGCACACACTGCGTTTGGTTTACGTATACATACGGTGTACACATTCGCACTAGAATGAAGCGGGTAAACTACAAACATGCGCCGAAAATGGCGAGTATGGTATTCTACAATCACGTGTACCAACGGTCTATGGCCAATAGTGATGTGCACAACGAGTCATGGAGCCGTGTGTATAAAAACCTGGCAGCCTTGGTAGGTGTCTTGGTGGTGGATGGTGAGTGTCTATGTACGCCACATGCACGGAAAACAATACAGCTCGGGAATGACAACACGAGTGGCGGGTGCAACAGATAACGCAACGCGATTGCTAGAGATACATGAGATGTACGTCTGGAGACGAAACTGTCTAAACCTGACGCGGAAGGACTTGCACTGTGCTTATTGCACAGGGATACGGCTGAGCGTCGCCGTGCGGGTGAGGGTGCGACCCAGCGGGCGGCGAGGCGCCTCGTCGGCGGGTGGTGTCTCCGACCGCGACGAGCCCTCGGGACTGTAGCTTGCCTTGCGAGACGTCTGGCCCAGGTTGCGCGAGGGGCCCGCAGGCGGCGTGGCCGGTGGGGTGTTCGACCCGCCGAGGCTGGGGACTGCCGGAGGCCCGCTGGTTCGACGCCGCTTGTCGACGTGCACGGCATCGACAGTGGCGTTGTGGCCTGCAGCAGATGTCGATGACGACGGAGTGGGTGTCGCAGGGCGAGAGAGTGTGGGTTTCGCGGATTGTGGCTGGGAAGGCGCGTGCGGCGACTTGGAGGGTTTGGAGGCAGTCTTCCGCTGTGACGGCACGTCGTACACGGTGCGATAGGTGGCGCTTGCAGGGGCACGGACGATCCTCCGAAGGGCTCGCTCTGGCTCTGGCAGGTGTTTGGGCCCTTCGTCCATGCCCGGCACGTCGGGCGGCATGTGCACCTCGTCCTCCGGACGCAGGTCCTTGGGGCTGAGCTCCTGGTCGAACGTATCCTGGACCAGCCTCTTGCGGTAGGCGATGGTAGGCTTCTTGAACGCCTTCGGGAGGCAGACAGGGTAGGGGCCGAGCGGGCGGTTCACATACGCCTTGTACGCCTTCCATTCTCCAGGCCGCCAGTTCATCTCCGCTTCCTCCTTCGAGACCAAGCCCGTGGAGAGAAGACCCCAGAGCAGCTTCCCGGGGATACCGTGACCGAACCGGTCACTTGAAGGGTTGAGGCGGATGTAGCGGTCGTGGACGACGAGCTTGTCGAGAGGCCTGCTCCAGTACTCTGGTGCACGGATATCGCGGCGGGCCTTGGGCTGGGGTCTGTATGCGAAGTCGCGCACCTTGATACCAGCCTCCTTCGCGGCAACCACATGGTCTTCGTTGGACAGCTCCACGGGCTCTTCGACGATCTCGGTGGGAACAGGGGATGGTGGTTCGACGTAGGGTTCGTCGGGGTTGCGGCGGATGTCCGGTAGGATGATTGGAGAGAGTATCGGAGACGTCGCGGTTGGTTCGGGGGCCGTGAGGGACACAGAGGTGAAGGTCATTGAATCTTTGCTGCGCCTGCGCTTCAGATGCTTGTTGTGGGTCGCAGGGGAGGTCGATGGGGATGCGGAGTGTGGTGAGAGTTTGTTGGAGGGGAGCATGATGGTGGTAGGGTGCAAGGGTGCGTGGGGCGCACTGGCCCGTCGTTATGGGCTTCAAAAAGGGTGAGCGAAGGAGGGTGTCGCTGCTGTGGCCGACGAACAATTGGACGCACAAGTTCAAGTTGGTGCAACAAGGCGCATCACCAAGCGCCTGAAGCGCCCTCCAGCTTCGGCCCGCAAACTTCCCCGGGCCTACCCGAACACCTCGTCCCCAGACGCTTCCTGATATCGCAACTGAGGGCGCATCAAGCGCCCTCTGCTCTGGGCAGTCGGCGGCCGGGACTCATCAGCGCAGTTAGCCACCGCCCGCCGGTTGGATAGCATGGAGCGAGATAGATTGAATGCTCTCGAAGCTTGGTCACTCACACAGTCCATGCAAGGACATTTTCTTGTCTATGTAAGATGTACCGTAGGGACCTCAAAAACAAGCGTACGATACAAGTCACAGCGCTACGCCTCTCCGTCGCTCTCCTATTGTTCTTCATCCGACTCACTGCTCTGAATCCTCACCTTCACCCGGACGCACTCCACCACCCGACGCAAGTCCTCGATGAACGCATATCGCGCTTCCGAAGTCAAGTCCTCCCCGTGAAACAGGTATTCCAGGTCAAGGACCTCCAACACAACTCCCCGGTCACTGCGATACACGAAGCACTCGCGCAGCGCCGCGTACGTCGCCGCAAGACTGAGCCCGTCAACAACGACGCGCCTCAGGTGTGGGCAAGCGACCGCTCCATCGGGAAAGGGCGTCGAAGCTGCGTGGAGACCAAGGAAAACATTGGTGACATCACGCTTTTCGCCAATATCGAGCTCCTGGAGGAGCGGGAACGTCCGGAAGACCCTCTCCCATGCGTCGATAGTCCCGTAACTGTGGTTCCCATCGACCGTGAGGCTTGTGAGCGGAGACCGTCCCAAGCACTCCACGAGGTCCTCCAGCCCCTGCGCCATGACCGGACGCGTCCAATCAGAATCGTCTATTATGGACAACGAAAGGATAGCGTGTTCCATCGCAGCGTCGGCACGGCTTGGATTGGCACAGACCATCGAGTAGTAATCGACCACCATCGTCATGCGGACTTCAGTAGCGATGGCGAGGACAGGGAGCGTGGTGGAGTGGTTGGGCGGCAGCATCGCACTGATGCTCGTCGCGACGGGGAAATCGTGATCATCGTCAGCCTGAGAGTCCTCAACGTCGCCAGAGATCCGAAGAGACACAGAAGGATGTAGCTGCAGATGAGCGAGAAAACGGGATGTGTGGACGATCCCGTGCCCACTCAACGCGATTGTGCGAAGGCGTGGCAGAGATATGGGCGGTCTCCGAGGAACGGGTCCGCGGTGTGCCCATTCGCCGGAGAGACGGTGGACCGTGGCCGTGAGGGCCAATTCTTCCAGCTGCACACTCGCTGCGAGCGCGTCGAGGAAGCCGTCGAAGGGGAGAATGTGGGGGCAACGAGAGAGCGACAACATCCGAAGCTGAGCATACAGCGATGCATCTTGGGGTGCCATCGTCCGAGATAGCATCATAGTTTGAAGGCGGGGCAGCCGTCGCGACGTGAGGCCGGCATCCATGTTGTCGTAGGGCGTCCGCTCGAGGACGCTGAGGTTCAAGCATTCTAGGAGGGGCATGTCTCTGTCGAAGAGGGGTGGAAATGCTGTCCGTGACTGCGAGCCACTAGCGACTTCGTAGGAGAAGGTTTGGAACCGATGTATGTGGGGGCATAAGACATCGAGAGGGCAGCGGTCGTGATGCCTGACATAAACGTCGAGAGGCACTGCAGCAGAACGATCAAGACAGAGTTTCGTCCAATCGATATGCTGGTCCAAGCTGACCATCCTCCAGAACGTTGTACTTGACATCAAGATTTCACGCCAATGGCGGCACACGAGCATAAGACCCTGCCAGCGGGCCAGACGGAACCGCGCACGTTGGACGTTCGGTGGCCAAAACGTGTGCTTTCCTGGTCTCCGAACGACCTCCTGGAAGTCCGCAAAGATCTGTACGAGAAGTTCATTCGGGAGCTTGTGGATGGGTAGCGAGCTGTTCCAGAGCTTCTTCAGCTCCAGACGTTTGCGAGATATCGAGTCGATAAGTGCCTTCTCTTCCGCATCGAGGTCTGCAAGCTCTTGAGATATGCGTTCGCGTAGGATGTGCGGTACCATCGACGGGGATGCGGAAATATAGGGTGATAACGGGGGCTGTAGAGGTGCCTCCTCGCAAGGAGTCATCTGGGAAAGCCGTTTGTATGTCAGTCTCCGATTGACCATCCAGAATATATCATAACGAGATCCGCAATGGTACCAACGTTGTATTACTTGTGCAGAACAGTCAGACTTCTGGCACGATCGTAGTCGGCGATGCCTTACCAGCGTCGTAAAGAGATTCAACGTTGACCTATGATTTAAATTGAAACTATTTAGCGGCACATCTGTGAAAGAAAAAAGATCTTACGGGATTTTACTGCACGGCGGACGCAGTGGGCGCCGGTGGCAAGAGTACTTACTTGCAAGCGCTTGCCTATCCGAACAGGCGCCGCCTGAAATTCTGAGTTCTGGTAGCTTTTCTTAGAACTCAGCTGTCTGTGCTCAGCATACTCCGACCAGCTCACCTACAGCTCACCTCCGCTCATTGTGTGTAGATATCTTTCGTGTTGAGTCTTTGCCTGGACTGTGCCGCGACGTCGCAACTCGGGCTGAACTTCAACGTTTCAACATGGATTGGGTGGAAATAAGTCCCGGAGAAGCTAGCCAGCCGTCTGGGCTTCGCAACCAAGCACGACATGTCCGGATACGGCGAACTTGAAGCTATCACCTAAGAGGCGAAACATCAGGATAGCCTCTTTGTTCGCCTGAGCGTCCTAACGACCAATTTTGCAATTCCCAGCGCGGTGCTGTTGTCTCTGGTGGTCCTCGGGGCGTGCGCGTTCGGGGCAGGTCATCCAAGGTTTATGCATTACGGCGCGGTCCACTTTCTCGTGTGCGACTCGGAAGAGGAAGGTTGCTGACTTACCCTGGCAAGACAACAACGGCCGGGATGGACGGGCAATGGCCTATAAGGTCTATTTGAGATTGAGTTCATTGTCGCCAATGGAGTGCTGGATATAAGTTGGCGATATATGCACAAACTGCAGAGCGTACCCAGCATCCCCAGGTTTGCCAGCTGCCCGCCACGTACCCCGGTGAGTGATGCCATGGTTCAGATTCCGTTACAGTGGCTCATCCGGGGTTTGCCTCGTCTATAGGAACCACCCGATGTTCAGCCTCCCCAACGAGCTCATCGCTCTGCTTCTCGTGAGCCTTTCCGAAGGGCCCGAGATTGATGAGTTATCCTGGCCACTGCGAAGCAGCTCCCAGGCATGGCTCCCGCTCGCACAGACTTGCCACCGCGTGCACGAAGTTGCTGTCTCCACTCAGCACCTCTGGCGCTGCATCGCCGTCTTCTCGACGATTGGGGGACTGAACGTTGCGCTGGATCGGTCTGGAGGCCTTGAGATTGACGTGATCTTCCATAGGCCATACATTATCCCGTCGGCATTCATGCTGCTGGCCCCGTATGGTGCGAGGATCCGCACGCTCGTCATCGTCGAGGCCGACTGCAACACGCACTCGGCATTGCGATTCCTCTTCGCGCGACCCATGCCGGCGCTGACCACGTGCCAGGTCCACATCGTCCACCAGGATATCCCCCAGTGCCACCCCCAGCACCGCCGCCATGGCGAGATGCGGTTCGCAGCCGACCACGCTCTCATCCCCAATTTGCGAACCCTACAGCTAGGCATCCTCCGATTGGACTGGGTGTCAGCGATGATCCCCCGCCTCCGCAGGCTCTCCTTGTGCAAGTCACTCCCCCGCGTCTTCTTAACTTTCGACCGCTTTCTAGACGTCCTGCAGTCCTGCACCACCCTCGAGTACCTCGAAATCGTTCGCTCGCCGCCATTCATAACCCCCGTCCCCGCAACCGAGCGCACAATTGCTCTCCCCAACCTGCGGACGCTCATCCCCGAGTCCTCTGATTACGCCGAGGTGTCCGCGCTGCTGGCCCACTTGCAGCTCAGCGAGCACGTCGACCTCGACATCAATTTGGACATCGACACCGACATCGAGGAGGAAGCGGTCCTCACCATCCTCCACATCCTCCCCACGGACCCAATCCGCCTCCCGCTCCTCGCGTCCGCGACGTCGGCCTCGCTCACCTCTGACAGCGCCGTTCTCATCGAGTGCACCGGCTCCGGACGGCTGCAGGCGTTCCTCAATCCCGCGTCTGCCACAGAGACGGACCAAGGGTGGCACTACACGCCGTCGCAGGCCGTCGCGCACTTCTGCGCACTCCTCGCTCACGCGCCCCTCCGCGCCCTCGAGCTCCGGTTCGTGTGGCCATACGCGGGTGAGACGTGCGCGGCGAGCGGGATGTTCGCGCATGTGTTTCAGGCGTTTTCTGCGCTCGAAGAGCTGGCGTACGGTGGTGGTGCGAACGAGGCGAGCGACAGGCAGTTCCTCAATGCGCTCGTGGGGGGCCTCTGACTCGGAGTCGCCAGGCGTCGCGCTTCCGCAGCTGCGCGTACTCCGGCTTGGGGAGTGGAGTGGGGGGCTGCTCCCAGAGCTCGTTGAGGCTCTGCGAATGCGCGGGATGCGGGGCTCGCGGCTGTCTGAGCTGGACGTGGAGCTTGCTACGACGAGCGGGTTCACGGTAGACGAGGCAGCACCGCAGGCTGTGCAGCGGCTCTATGGGCTGGTCGATGGGGATGTGAAGGTGAGATACAAGGTAGCGAGTATTGGTGCATCTACAATGGACTAGGCACCCTCGGGCGGGTTAGGCAAAAAAGTGTACACTAATCGTTAAATCTTCAAAAAACTACCTGAGCTGAGCCCCTCGGACATTGTGTCCGTGTATCTGGCAAGGCTCTGCGTGCTACCCGTCGTGGTCGTCGCCCTGCCCATCGTCTGAATCGGGTTCCCCAGGCTGCACCGAGCCCAACTCCCTGAACTCCCCCCACGACATGTTCGCGATCTGCAAGTTGATGAATATCACACCGACCGCCGCCGGCCTGAACCGATGTGCGTCGTATCCCCGTGCCTGTGCCTCCACCTCCCAGTCCTTCGCCTCCTCTCCGTCCTCAATATCGTAATCGTAATGGCTCAGCGTCACCGCGAGGATGCCTTCTTCGCGCCATTCGGTCGTCTCCGCGATCGCGAAGTAGTCCGCGTCCCATTTGCCAGTCTTGTCGAGCGCGCGATGGTACGCGATGGCGGCGGCGACGGAGTCGTGCTTGTGTTGGGGCGCGGGGTGGGTGTAGCCTTTGAGATGGCCGCAAGGAGGCCTCGCGCTGGACTTCTCGCATGCAGCACAGATCGCGGCGAGCTCCTCGGCAGAGGCATCGTAGAGGGTGTAGAGTGCAATTTCCTCGCCGGCGATGACGGATACTGACTCTGGCATGGTGGTGGTATGACTTTGAGGTGGGGAAGTTGGGCGTGCGCCGTGGATACTAAGTACTTATCCCCAGCCTGAACTGGCGCTGTTGATGTTTGATGCATTTGACTGGATCGTGGCGGTGTAGCTCTTGTTCTCGCCGTCTCGCCGCCGTGCAGAACCTACTGCCAAGGCCCTTATGAATAAGGCATGATCGTCTTTCTTTGTGATACCTATGGACGTAAGTTACGGCTTCGATCTACCAATAGTAAATGCGTATTTCGAAGGCGGCACCTTCCAGCTGACTACGGCCCACATTATCTCCGAGTCTCCGAACCCGCCCTCCTCTTGTCCTCTGTAGGATTCGCTATCGCAATTGTGTGAAGGCAGTCTACTACCTTCGGTAAATCCTTCATAAACGCAAGGCGCAATACTGGCGTCAGGCCTTCTCCGTCAGCCAACTCCAAGTTGAGGGCCCGCAAGAAGACTCAAGTTTGTCGCCACCCGGAAGCACTCTACCATCGCCTCATACGTCGCCACCACCGTACCCAATCCACGGATGTTAACCTCCTTCGGGTTCGGGCAAGCGACCAGGGAGTTAGTGTGGGCCGTGGATGCTCTGCGAAGCCCAAGGAAGACCTGGGAGACATCATCGCCGCCACACTCTAGACCATCGAGCTCGAGCTCCTCGAGGAGCGGGAACGTGCGGAAGACACTTTCCCAGGTGCAGACGTGTGGTTCCCGAAGACCTTGAGGGACGTCAGAGGGGATTGTCCGAAGACCTCGACGAGATCGTCTACTAGTCGGCGAAGATTTGGATGAGGAGTTCATTGGGGAGTGTGTGGATAAGGAACGCGCTATTCCAGAGCCGTTTGAGCTCCAGGCGCTTGCGATTTATCGTTTTGACGGGCCGCATTCCTCTTCTTCCTTATCTAGTTCGGCGAGGTGTTGAAATATCCTTTCGAGCAGGATGTGCGGTTCAGTCGACGTAGACGCCGCAGCATAGGGTGTCCGTGCTTCGAAGGGGATTGTGGAGGCCGTTCCGCCTCCTGAGGAGCCATCTGCGAGAGCCGTTCGCACATCAATCAACAATAGTCAACTTCGTGGCTGGCATTATCATACTTACTTGGGCGCTGTCCATGTTGCTGCGTGAGGACCACTGTATACCGTGACGCCGGTCGCAGCTGTCTACTTCGGCGCTTTTCGGGGTTGTACAACGACTCGGAGATTCCGGGACCTAGGATTGAAAGACCAGAAATGTGCTCAGTGCGACATACTTCAGCCTCTTGCAGGAGCTTACAAAATTAGGGACCCTCACGGTGTAGCCAACCGGGGTGTACTTGGTGAGGTGCCAGTGCTGGTGGTCCAAGCCAGGATCGTGGCGAGCCGCCATGGTGCTGCGTGAGAGGCCGCCCGGGACTCGGGCCGGACCCCCTGGCACGCAGTCGCCTGAGTCGGAGTAGCCTCCACTTACTATAGTGCTCCCTCCCTCAACTTCGTCAACACCCCCATAACCTCACGCCGCTCAATTGAGTCTTCAAATTTTCAAAGCTTAAGTTTCACCTCCCGAACGCCTGAGTCTCCACCTCTCTAACGCTTGAGTCTCCGCCCGCCCGTCTCCCATCCTCTCCCCAACACCGTCAGATCCTCCCACAGCTTAGGGTTGCGATACTCACCATGCCCGCGCAGAATATCTACGTAAATCGACGATCAACCCACGAGCGACGATGTATGCAGTGGGAGGGCAGCATCTGGCCGGCACCGGCGGCGTGCATAGCAGGAACGAGGTGAGTGGCCCAAAGGCGGGAGTGCTGGTGGCCTCCGTTCTGTCCCCCCCAGCTTTTACGCCGTTTCTCGAGTCAGGAAACGACCCGTCCCATCTCCTAATCCTGCTTCAGAAGTCGCCCGCGCCGTCTCGAGTGAGTCGGGTCGCACAACCGAGCTTCTCCATCTCCCAGGTGTGCCGCCTGTTCAAACGCGTACACATGCCCATCGGCCTCGAATGACACTCTTTGCGAGGCGAAACGGCCTCCATGTTCAGCGGCACATATACACTTCGGATCGGGTGGTGTGGCGCAGTGGGACATTGGAGAAGCGGCACTCCATCACCGTATCCTCACAGACATGTACGTCTATCCATTCACGTTGATGGGCATTCGTGTGTGTACAGTCAGCCTCTCGCGCGTTGAGCAAACGTGCATATAAATATTTGAGCTGAACCAGAGGTGCAATCCAAGAATTAGAACAACGGCATTGACTCTGCTCACGACGTGCTGTCGCTTTTTCCACCCGCTACCCGTCCCTCATCGTCTGAATCGGGCTCCCCAGGCTGCCCCTCGCCCCACCCCTTGAACTCCGCCCACGACATGTTCGCGATCTGCAAGTTGATGAACATGACCCCGACCACTGCCGGCCTGAACCGATGCGTGTCGTATCCCCGTGCCCGCGCCTCCTTCGACTCCTCCGAATCCACGTCATCCATCTCCTCGTAATCGTAGTGGCTTAGCGTCACCGCGAGGATGCCTTCTTCGCGCCATTCGGCCGTCTCCGCGATCGCGAAGTAGTCCGCATCCCATTTACCAGCCTTGTCCAGCGCGCGATGGTACGCGATGGCGGCGGCGACGGAGTCGTGCTTGTGTTGGGGCGCGGGGTGGATGTAGCCTTTGTGCTCGCCGCAAATAGGCTTCGCGCTGGACTTCTCGCATGCAGCACAGATCGCAGCGAGTTCCTCGGCAGAGGCCTCGTAGAGGGTATAAATTGCGATTTCCTCGCCGGCGATGTCGGATGCTGACTCTGGCATGGTGGTGGTATGAGGTGGGGAAGTTGGGTCGGATGTCCAAGAGAGGGGTACCGATAGCAGGGGTGGTACACCAAGGCGTGGCACTGCGCGCGGGGCCGCGAGAAGTCTGTGGATGCAGTACAGCTATGATAGAGATGGCAGATTAAACGACGGGGAGTGAAGGATCTGGAGGGGAGGGAGAGGTTGGTGGCAGGCTTGAGGGGACTGGCACGTGGGGGCAGTGTCATTGGTATGTCCCCGCAGCCAGCTACCCCGAGGGCCCTTCCCTCGATCCCGCACTTCAATGTCTCAGAGTCCCACAACCCCTTCGACCCCGTTTATAACCTCACCCAGCATGGTCAGCGATCCGGTTTTCCTCTGCATGTATATGTCGAACCACCCCGAGACATCTAACTGAGCCGTATGGCTTGGAGACGGGAGCTTCGGAAGACCAGGCCTGTCTGTTATGCTAGAGCAGCTCCAAGTCACGGTCGCAATCTCAGTGCATGGCTATGCTGCGGAAGTAGAAGTACAACATTCTTTTGCATCTCTAACAACCCTAATGATGCATTCATTTCCTCTTAAGTGACTTCAAGGACCCCTCCCACCTTTGCCGCGATGCACAGAAGTAACTTCTTCGACGATGTGCGAGGGCCCATGGCTAAGTACCCTCTCTGCGTGTCCAATTCGGGGACGTCTTGACCTTCATCGCATCACAACCGTCAGCAGCACGGAGCCCCATCGGAGCCGTTAGGGAACGCAGGAGTGCTCCTGGTGTCGTTCGCCCCAGGAACGTCCATGCTCGGATTGAACTCGAAGAAGTTCGTCGGCCTGAAGAGCACACGCAGATGCTCGACTGGCATCACCGGCCAGTCCTCCGGTCGCGGAATGTGCGTAATACCTGTCGCCAATGTCAGCCACCGCACAGATACGCCGAACACAACAAGTACCGCCGCGACGCACCCATCGTGAGGTACAGCAGGATGTCCTGCCCGACGAGGCTGTCGTCGCCCGTGGCCCAGTTCGGCAGCGCGTCCTCGGGCGTGTCCCGCGTCTGCGGCACGTACTTGCCCGACGGCCACACGCGCCCGCCCTTGGGGCCCTCGACGTCCCGCACGACCCAGAGCGGCTTCGTCGCGAAGGCCGCCCGCTTCGCGACCGCGCTGTCCGGCAGCGCCATCAGCGGGGCGTGCGCGCCCTTGCCCATGATCGTGTACCCCGCGTTGCGCTTCGAGTGCGGGTGCACCCGCCCCGGGTTCACGATCGACCACCGCCGGTCCTTATCGTAGTCCATGTCGCGCGCGCCCTCCGACGCGGTAGCCACGGGGGTCGCGCGCGTGATGAAGGCGTTGCCGTAGTAGTTGGCGGCGGAGCCCGTCGGCGCGTTGGGCAGCGGGAGGACGTCGGTCTCCACGACGGTGTTGTCGAGCCCGTCCACCATCGGGTCGACGCGGACGGAGAAGAGGTGCTGGTGGTAGTGCGCGTTGATGTTCGGCGCGACGGTCGTGCCGAAGGGGTTCGGCTCGCCGTCGTCCTGGACGTAGACCTGCACGATGCCAGTCAGGCGAACCTCGATCTCGACGTTGCCGTCCTGGTAGAAGAGGTAGTTGAAGAGATATTCTACACCGCGCCAGCTTAGCGTGGTTCGGGCACCAGGTTATGCTCTGCGACTCACCGTAGTTCGCGAGGGTGCAAATCTGTTGGACCACGAGCCTACGGCTTCGTACGGCTTGGGAACGCCCACCGGGGCGGTAGTCAGTATGCTTCCACAAGAGCCCCGCGTCCTCTTCGTGGATGCAAATCGTGTTCTTGACAACAACAGCAGAGCCGTCGTGCGCCGTGTACGCTCCATCCTGAATGAGCGTCGTAATTACTCTGTTAGACGAGACGGGTTCTGAGGACTCACTATGTAATGAATCTTGCCGAGACAATCGCAACCCAGCGTGAGCGAGTTCGCCATCGTGCCCATGCCATATTCCCCGCTGGCCAGTACAGTTAGCAAGAACACGCAGACAGTTATTCTGCAGCTACTTACACGTCGAATGCGTGCTTCCGAGGGTGAGGGTGATCCGGCGCGCCGTACGGAACAACCATCTCGGAGAGCGCCAGACGGTAGAAGATCGGTCGAACGACGCCGTTGTCGTTGTAAGTGATCGTCGAGATCGCAAGCCCTTCACGGTGGTGGAACGCTGACCACGAATGAGACGGAAGCAATGACGATCGGTGTTTCGGTAGACTCACCAACGTGCATCTTCCACTTCTGCCACTCGAGCACGTGCCCGTCGACCTTGAAGCTTACGCCCTCCGGCTGGAGGACGTGCAGCGGCTTGATGTCGTCGCGGAACTTGAAGTTCTTGTCCTTCGCGAGGTAGTCGGGGAGCCAGTCATGCGACTTCATCGGCGGCGGGATGCGCGGCCTGTTCGCTTCCGCGAAGGCGTCTGCCTCGAGCGGAGGTGGGGCGGTGGTGGACTGACTGAGGGCGACGTTGACTCCCGTGCCTTCGAACAGCGGTTCGGACGTCTTCTGCTTGTAGCGGGGAGGGAAGTCGATGTGGATGACCTTCTGAGTAATGGAGTCCACGACCGGGATAAAGTCCTGAATGGCGAGAGTTAGGAAGGACGTCGGATGCAGCCCCACGAGGATCCGAGAGACTTACCAAGGGATGCGCGTATAGATTCTCATGTCGGTCCAAACGCGCGAACACGAGGGCTTGCTGGATGCGTTTGCTCTCTGGGAAGCGGGTATCGTATCCGATCGCCCAGCCGTCCGCGAACAATTGCTCCGGCTTCACCCCTGTCTTGGCCGTCAGTCAGGCGCAACACGAGATATGCCGCCACGAGTACTGACCGACTTCAGCAGCAAGCTTGATAACCTGCGCGTCGCTCTTGATGATCTCCTCACACAACTGGAGGTCCTCGACAGAAATTTGCGGCTGTACGCCATTTGGCAGTTTCTCAAGGGTGTCGACGACCCAGTCCTGGCCGTGCAGTGAGACGATAACGTTGTACGCCGCCCTAGCTCGGTGTCAGATTCTGATGACATCATGGGGCACACCGGTAGCACCTACCCGGTCACGGCATCGACGAACTGAGCATGGGAAGGTCGTTAGTCTACGTTCCAGCTATGTATCTTAAGAGCGTGAGACGCACATCTACTTCCGCCTTCCGGACGATCTCGGTGGGCGGCTCTGGCTTCTCTCCAGTAAGGAGGGGGATGCCGAGGAAAGCGAGAACTACTTTCTTCGGTGGAGGCAGCAGGTAGTTAGTTATGAAGCGGACGGCTTTGATGTCCGTCTTCTCCACGACATGCCGCCGTACACTATGGGAGACGGCGACGATCTGGGAGATCGGATGAGCCTAAGTTGGGACTCGGGATCGATTGGATGAGAGTTTCGCATAATTACCTCATCTGGCGTAAGAGGGTCAAGTGGATGCTTGAACGGCGGTACTTTCAGAGGCCCCGCAGAGGTATGGATGCCGGTCGCGGTGCTCGGTGCTGAGGAAGGGGACATGGTGCGATGTTACTAGTGAGCGATAAGAGTCAGTATGAGCGTGAACTCTAGATGACACGAGATACCGGCCTACATTTATACAAAGGAGGCGCTTCGTTTCCTGTTCGCAAAAGTCGGGCACGGGCGGAACAGGGTTTTCTCATGTGCTTCGGCTGGCAGTGACCATCTATGGAGATCGAACTCACAGGGTTTGACAACTTGACGGAGGTAACGCACCTTTTACAGTTATCCAGCCGCCGTATCTAGCCGCCGCAAGGGCCTCCTATGGGAATCCAGCTGTTCTTCGCTCAACTGCTCACAATCCGATAACTCGTGAAGGGGTACACATCCGTGGTCTCGGCCGACAAGACAGGTGAACGAAGGAGGTTTAGATAACGAGCCACCGATAGAGCTTTATAGCCGCAAATAATGAATTAATCGCCATGTGCTATGTTCGGAACATGAACACCACATGATCAAGTCATGATCATTTGAAAGATAGCGCTGTCAGACTCGAGAGTCAGGGAGTTAGAGAAGCTGGAACATGATATGAAGGCTCTCAAAAGCGCAATTGTATCTCGCGATCCCCAGAGAAGGGTCAAAGAACTCATTCAAATGACTCAACTAGAAGACGGCTTATGAGGAATACTTCGTTAGGGAGGGGGAGGTTTGACGTCCAACCTGTGGCCTCCGCAAACGATATGTTCCGAGACGACTCGGACGCAGAACGTCGGAGGGGTTTCTTCTGGTTCATTTCCGGAACACATGGTCACCATTTCCCTCTCCCGTACACGTGTTATCATCAGTACCGCCAATGGGGTATGTTGACGATTTGGCAACCTGTACGCAGTCCCGCCATAGCCCTGTAGTCGATCATATACTCATGACCGATCTTGAAAACCAAGTCAGTTGGACTCGTGTTCATTATACTTATAAGGTTTCACCTCTCAGAGTCCAACAACGCTAGCAGCCACTGCATTTCTATCTCCCTGCATCGCGTGCAAGAAGAAAAGCCCGAGCCACCCATAGTAAGAGCAAGGCTCCAAGTCAGACTGGGGGCGGCCGATTGGTGAACCTTACACTGCAAATATTGAAGCCAAGTATGTGCAATTATGTATGCTCGCGAATTACGGTGCCTGCATCCCCCAAACGCCGTTGGAATTGGAACACCGTAACAGTAGTTCGAAACTCGATACGGATAAATATCGAAAACGGAGAGTGACTTACAGTAATAAACCGGTCCTCGGGACACTATGGGTCCTCGGGACAGTTGGCATTTCCCATTGTCCCGCTCCTCCCCTGCACCCAAGTAGATTTTTGTTGGATTGTAATCTCTTCTACAAGTTCCATTCATAAATTTCGACCCTTGCAGTGTACTTGTTGCTCTGCAATGTCCTGATTACGGTGGTTTGGGGGGCAAAAATAGTTTGCCAAAGCGATTATTCAAGATGTACATTAATTACAAGGCTCATTTCCCGCTCATAACTCATACATGCATATATCGTGCATATGGGGTATGTTTCATGCTGTAGCGTCCCCGTACATACTAGCAACGAATGTTTTGCGTGGAGAGATAGCACTACGCGCCCCAGAGGTCGGGATAAGTGAGGAGTTAAGTCGTATTTATCGCGCTTCGCTACCTTAAGTAGAGGCAAGGTCGGACCCCACTTAAAAGTCCCGTTTTGTCCTGCCATTAGAAAGCCCACATTTAGCCAGTAAAAATACGATGAGATAGGGCGCGCACCCGGAGGCACGCAACCGCTTGCAACGATCATTGAGCGCCTCATCGGAGCAGACAAACAGAGACAAACAGAGCCGTGAAACGGACGTCCGCATCGATAATCGCCTCTGGAGTCTGGGCTCCTTCTCCAACGCCTCTCTACTTTTGACTCGTTTGACTCTTGTTTGGTCGCCGGCACTCTGAGTCTGTTTCTCTGGTGCTGGCCTATTGGCTGTCCTCTCTGTATCTGGGAGCTTAACTGGAGGCCTCAACATCTCGCTGGCATAGTAGTTCTCGGTCTAGGCTGGAGATCTGGTGGACGCTCTCGGGCCTGGAATCCAGTCTGCGCAATTCACCCAGCACGATGCGACGGGGGCGGTGCATAAGCGCCCCTTCCCTTCCATATCGGGTCGAGTGTTCAAACCCCGACTTATCTGCCAATGCCGATGGGCGCCAGGCAGAGTGGTGGGGTCATCTTGATGCCGAGCAGCAAGATCCACTTGAGCGGGGTCTGAATGGTTCATAAGTGGTATTCGAAGTCGTTTTAATCGGAGTCTGGTACAGTAATGGGTGACGAATATTGTCCACTGCCCGAGGCCTTAGTGTTGCGGACTCGGACTTGGTACCCCATGGTGTTCCGCGAGCGGCGTTGACTGTCTTTATCCCCCTTCCGAGCCCATGTTGTGTCCCTCTTCCTCCCGGTCTTCTCCACATGATGAATATCTTTAACAAATAAACTTACATCCTTCCCGATCTTCCGCTCGACCATGCTGGTGATCCAGATCTTGTTCTGAAATGGAAGCTGATCCTCAATGATATCAGCAGCTTCTCGCAATTCTTCCGCTCGGCGCTTCAGCTGTTTGATCTTGTCTTCCAACTTTTGGCCGTTCAATATATGTGGATGATATAGCAAATAAATGCTCACCTCATTATTCTCTGCCTCGCTCTCCTCCTCCGCGTATGGGAGCGGGGATGACGATCGTGGTCCCTGATCGGAAAAGGCGGGGGTGGCTGTGCGTCGGCGCTTATGCATTGTAAGGCCGCCCTCAAGTGCCTCCCAGTCTGCTTGTCTCTTGAGCTGCGCGTGGTCTCCAATCCAAACGTGGTCATCACCATCTGTGATGGACCCATCGTCGGCATCCGGATATTCCGGAACGTCAGTCTCAGAGCGTGCACGGAGCTCCGGGTGGTGGTAAATGGGGACAGTGCGCCGCCGGTACACTTCTCGGAAGAAACGGAGAGAAGGTTCTGCCACCGCTTGCACGAGATGCTTGCATAAGTGCTGCGGATGGTACTTCTGCTGTCCGCAATTGCACGTCCAGGTCGCAATGTCCGTGAGATAAATGCGGCCACTAAGCTTAGCGGCCTGCAACTTTATCCACGCCATTTTGAAATAGCGCTGATAGGTTGTGAGGGGTTTGGAGCGGCCCAGTCGGTAGGTGTCCTCGAGGATCTCGGCACGTGCAATGTACGCTGGAGTGACACGATGGATAAGAATAAATGTGAGCTGGTCGAGACGAGGGCGCATGAGATGATGGAGGTGATCGTGCTTCAGCTGTTGCCAGTGTTTCTCGACTGTCATTGTGGTGCGAAGTCGAGAGATCCGATCGCCGGATGACGATCGTGCCCAGAGATCCCACCTCCGCGGAGCATACCAAGATGTCCAGAGATAGCCCCAGACCTCAGTAAGCCCCCGAATACGGCAGAAATTGTACATTTCATATGCAGCATTGTGGTGAATAGAATCCGAGGTGTGAGGTCGTTGCTCGGAGTCCTCCTCAGGGAAAAGAGGGTGGAGACAGAAATGCTTGGTAATCAGCCGCAAGAGCTGTTTTCGGTGTGGCGCAGGGCAGAAAACATATTGCGGGTCGCTTGCCCGGAGTTCGTCCTCTTCAAACATCCAGTCTGGGCCATCCTCAGCCTCCTGATCAGGCTGGTCAAGTTCTTTCTCCACGCGCTCGGGAAGCTCGTCGCTCTGAGCTTCAGCTGACTCCGTCTCGGCGTCATGAACGGCCTCTTCAGTGAGGAGCGTTGACTGTGACTGGGTTGGAAGTTCTGGGTGAAGCGAGATAAGCTCGCCATTGAATCGTAGCCGGATCGTGGGAATGGCCTCGGGAGCTGCAATGAAAGTGGGAGCGGACTGGCAGAAATTAGGTGACATTATGTAACAAGTCTGTCATAGCGGCTCACTGGATTGGTCTGCTGTTGCAGAGGCACAAAATCCTTATCAATCCATGAGAACTCCGCGTGAGCTTCGTCGGCTTTGTAATGGGCCGGCATCCGGCGGAGAATTGCTAGTCGAGTTTTGACAGCACGTAAGACATGCCAGTAGCACAGTTGGTGCTTCGCGTCGGGATACACGGTGCGACATGCATTGATCTCGGACCAGTCCTTGTCCATGAGAGTGAACACTGCATTGATATGCCAGCGGTCACGCACAGTGGTCAGAAAGCGAGTAATGTACCGCTCCTTTCCCCCCTTATCCCCATCCGAACAGCGCAGCAGGAGGTACGCGAGAGGCAGTCCAGAGCCGTACACCTCACCCAGAAGGGCGTACAACTCGAACCGAGAACCATTGGTGTTAACTAGAGTCATCCAGATACTTATCAGCCAATGCACATAATAATAGATAATTACGCACACGTTGAGTCAAGAGCTAGCTCACGGATGCGTCCACCCCATTGGCCGAGCAGCTCCGGGAGAGCAAACGCCAAGCCTGTGAACCCATCTTCATTGGGAAGCTCAATAGGCTCAGCCGAATAGGATCCGGACAAGTTCCGAGCCTCGGCAAGTAGGATTGACGCGGACTTGAACTCGTCGTCATCCCGCTTCCATTTCTTGTGATCTTCCTGAGCCCACCGTGCGTAGACGGTGGCCCGTGAGAACGCGGGCTTGGGATATTTCTTCAGAATGTCGGTCCACACCTTACACATGTATACTATGAATGGATTAGTTTCCCTCTAATGATTGAAATATCAGTACCTGAGAGACCGTGTAGTCAGGATTCTTCTGAATTATCTCGTCGACCTCGTCCGGAAGGTCAATGACACAATACGGAACATGCGACGAGCGGTGCACGAGCGTGACCGCGGCCTGGTCCGACCCATCGGTGACTGTGATGGACAGCCATCTGTGGCATTCAAACACGTCCATCGCGTCCTTGTCTCGATGCTTCGCCGGATCACTGACTTTCCGTGTTTTCTTCTGGCGTTTTGCATTCTGGGCGCAGTGGTACGTATACGTGCTCTGCGAGTCATTGGACATCGCTGCATCATGCTTGCTATGATATCTGCCGAGGGAAATGAGATTAGAGTTGTTTTTTCGGCACTGTTACATAACTTTACATAAAGCGCAGCTCCAGTCGCTTCCATATCTGCTCTGCGAGGCAATCTGCTCGTTTCCGGCGGTCGCTGTCGACATCAGAGATCGATATGAGGGCCTCGATGTCGCAGACCATGCCCTTCCCTTCCAGGAACTGCAGGAAAGAGGCGAGGGGAATCCGGTCGAGAGCGTCCGAGCGCGCTTTTTGCTTATTGGCTCCGAGAGGAGGCTTCTTCCCATCAGCTTCTTCGGCTTTCTCCTTCGTCCGCCATACCTGCTTCCGGACAGTACAGTTCTCACAGGTCTTGATGTGTGTGATATGGGCGCCGGGCCCCTTCTTCTTTAATGGAAAGTCAGTGATAGGCCGGTGGCGCTGGCATGCCGAGCACTTCTGAGTGTCGACTTCGGCTCTGCCCAGATCAGAAGTACCAGAGCTGCCAGTTGAAAGCATAACTTATAAGCTCAGACCCAGAGAGTATGTACATGCAGTGAGCAATAGCTGTGATGCGACAAGACGCGTCGCGACGCGTCATGAAAATACACTACCATTCGAACCAGACACGCGATCACGTGGTACACGACATGTACCATTGGCAGATAAGTCGGGGTTTGAACACTCGACCCGATATGGAAGGGAAGGGGCGCTTATGCACCGCCCCCGTCGCATCGTGCTGGGTGAATTGCGCAGACTCTGGAATCCACCCTTGGATGAAAGGTATGTTCAACCTCTCGCTCTTTGATGCATTGACTAGGGTGTGGACCTCGCCCATCTTCCACCACTATTTTCACTTCGGCCATCATCTTACGCTACAGGCACTACCTCGTTGCAGCACCCATGTTGGATTAGCTTTGTGCACTTGAGGCAAGCCACCCACTTTGCCCAGACAATGGAGGCTGACTTAACACGTCGTCTTTAGATTGGCATGATGCTTGTATACACCCCCCCTGGTTGTAGTAGGCTAGTAGTTGTCGCAGCCACTTCTTTGGAGTACGTTCCGCTCCACCTTTGTTCCGTACACTCTCTAGTCACTGACTGACATTTCATGCACCTTCCACCCAGCACACCTTTGCTAACCTGTGCAAGTGTATTGGCGTAACCGCGCATCACCGTGTGCTGTTCCGCCGATACATTTGCCCTCTGCAGCTCTAACTCGGGCTCCTCGCGCACAAGTGGGAGTGAGAGGAGCAGCAGTCGGCATTCTGGGTCCTTCGTTAACGGCGACGATGACAATGACGACGAGCACCTGTTTATGGTGCCTTCGGAGCCTGAAGTGAATGCGTGATGGCTGCCGTGCCCGAGGAGGCTCATCCCAAGAGGTGAGCATGCTATTATCCTCATGTCCGAGGACAAGTAGGCTCCTAACAGGTAAGTATATCCGAAGTACTACGCGGCCGCCGGCGAGGCCCTCAATTTCACCCACGACGCGGAGTCCGGCGCGCACGAGTCGCTGCACAAGCGCATGCCGACGCCTGCCCGAGCGCCAGGTATCCATATGAGGTGGGAGAGGTAGATAGAGTCAGCAGGCCGCTCCGCTATCGGATGTATAGACCTTCAGTCGTGTAGACACAGATGATGCCCGTCAATAGATTTATTATTTCGCTTTCTATACGCGCCGGAATCCAGAAACTGGGAGCAATGCGAAAGAGCTGAGACCCCTGCCAGCAGCGCACCCACTGCAACCAATTGGGAAGGTCGTAAAAGGGAAAGTTTGTCATTGAAAAATCCTGCCTTCCCTCCCTACCTAAACTCGTGAAAAGCCCCAGGCGCCAAACCCGAATTCCTCGCCATTTCTACTAGGTTTCTGCTGCAAAAACTCCGACCTTAGAGGTGGTCATTACGTCGTATTTTGTCCGACCTCCGAGGCACACAGTGTAGGGAGAACGGTCGTCGGGACGGGCGCTACGTAGCTGATTTACCATATCCGTCCCTCGGCTGGGCTCGGCTACGGTCGCTTAGATGGATTTTTCGCTGCATTAGGAAATATTAGAGTGTCCCGAGGACCGAGGTAGCACGATAAGGGGGTGAGCAAAGATGCGCCTCGATCTCTTCAGAAAACCTACGACAGGTAATGGAAATTGGGTATGTAGTAGATATCAAGGTCCCCATGAAGCGTGAAAAGTCCGATTTTAGGGAACTAATCATGGGATAGGACACCAAAGGGAATTCAATTTGGTGTCCCGAGGACCGGTTTATTACTGTACTATGCTTCCAATATCGGAGTGAGGCGTTGGGAGCTCAACGTTGTGCGCAACTTTGTCGTTTTCGCTGACCACCGGTCCCCTGAGAGCTGTACGTTGACAGATAGAGGTAAGTATGGAAATCCGATTCTATGTATTGGTAGTGTCCACCTTTGAGGTCTAGGTAGCGCAGATGAAGAAAGTTGGGGGAAGATCCAAGAAGTCGTGCCCGTGGACTGCAGTCATACCGACAATCGGTAAGTGCCGAGCGCTGAGCCGCAATCTGTCGGCCGGCAGATTTTCAGGCGGCGACGGTACGTAGGCTCCGCCCAAGCGAGGCTTCGGAGTGGGTAGTAAGTTACCAGCACATACTTACCTCTTGCTGCTTGCACTGTAATCGCTCTCGTCTGCTGGTAAGTGCCAGAGATTAATGTGAAATAATGGTTTTGACTGAAGAGATTACTTACTTGCAGGTCCGATCTCGTTTCCTCTCCAGGAAGGAACTTCACCACCCAGAAATCGACCGTCTACCTGTCTACACGGTCATGTTCCGGGTCATCTGGTAAGTCCACATGCGCTCCTTTCCAACGTCTGGATCGTATAGTCAACCTTGTCACCCAAACCAGCCACAGTCACACGCAGAATATGTCATCGTATATGGGAAACTAGCAACCGATCTCGTCCCCGCAACGAGGTTCCATGACTTCAACCTACCTTCTCGGTCGCGTAGCCCTGGCCTTATTACTTGAAGGCCCTGGCACAGTTTCCCTCACCCGACAAGCACTCTCCATGGCTCTCAATCCCCTGCTCATTTCCTCTCAGTGGCTTTCCGCCTGCTCCTCTGCCCTGCATCACGGAGACGTGAAGGCGGTTACGGATCTCTTCCTCCCCAACGGTTGGCTACGAGATATCCTCGTCTTCACATGGGATATCCGCTCCTTGGAGGGTCGCGAGAAGATCAAGACTTACCTTGCGGACCGACTGCTCGACGCTCATATCACGAGTATCCAGCTCGATGATACGCCTCACCTGGCACCTCATATGGCGCTTGGTGTCGAGTTCGCGTTCACCTTCGAGTGCCACCGCGGTCACGGGCGGGCCTACGCCCGTTTGACTCCAGACGAGGACGGTGTCCACCGTGCATTCACGATTCTGACCGAACTCGCCGACCTACGGGGGTACGAGGAGCTCGGCACACTTCCGTTGCGGGACGATGTCACAGGTGTGTCCGGGAAGGACATGCAGAAGGACTACGCGGATATGGTCCGAAGCGTGGAAGCCAATCCGCACGTCATCATCAGTGAGCGTCCTCTTGACATGCCCGCTTGCTCCACTAACTGGATATTAAACTGTGACTTTGACGGCAGTTGGAGCTGGCCAGACCGGCCTGCAGGTAGCTGCTCGATTCAAGCAGATGAACATACCTACGCTGGTGATTGAGCAGGCCGCCCGTATTGGAGACGTTTGGAGGCAGCGCTACCCAACTCTGACCCTCCACATTGTTCGTAAACATCACACCCGTAAGTATCCAGCTACCATTTTAATCCCGGCCACTAATCGAGAAGTAACAGTGCTATATCAGCCGTTCCCGACCAACTGGCCCGAGTTCACACCACGCGACAAGTTCGCCGACTGGCTCGAGCACTACGCTTCTATCCAGGACCTCATTGTTTGGACCAATTCCAAGCTCAAGCCCCGCCCGACGTACAACGCTGAAGACCACCGCTGGGACGTTACCATCGTTCGGGATGGCGTCGAGGTCAAGCTCTGTCCAGCGCACATCGTCCTCGCCACCGGCACGTTTGGACGGCCGGTCGTTCCAGACGTGCTTGACATGGAAGGCTTCCAAGGACGAGTCATGCATTCCGCTCGGTTCCCAGGTGGAGCGTTATTCGCGGGCCAGCACGCCGTCGTCGTTGGTGCGGGGAACAGCTCGATTGACATCTGCCAAGACCTCGCGCTCCGCAACGCCGCGTCGGTCACGATGGTCCAGCGTTCCGCATCGTGTGTCATGTCGCGCGACTACGCGTGTGCTTTCCTACAGGGTCTGTTCCCTGAAGACGTCCCACTCGAGGTCTCGGACTTCAAAGTCGCGTCCGTGGGGTTGGGATTACGGAAGCGGCTGGCTATTGAAGCCCAAGCCCCAGTTTGGGAAGCTCATCGGGAGCTCCACGAGAAGCTGCGTAAAGCTGGTGTCAGCGTCAAATTGGGCCCGGAGGGAGGGGGAATATACCCGAGTTTGGTGTTTGAACGACTCGGAGGTAGTTGCTCCCGCTGTGCATCCATGTTTCTGGCCTGACGTATTGGCTACAGGCCACTGTTAGTCCGCGCATCCTCCAGCTAGGTACGAACACTGACACAATTGCATGCCAGGGTTAGACAAGGGTAGTGCGGACTTGATCGCGGATGGAAGGATCAAAGTTGAGAGTGGCGTATCCGTCCAGCGCTTCACCAAGAATGGTCTCGTGCTCAGTGACGGCACGGAGCTCCCTGCGGACGTCGTCGTTTTTGCGTACGTGGTCATTTCGTTGATGCAAATCCGACATTTGTTCTACCATTCACTCCTCTGGGATTAGCACAGGATACGTTCGTATCCGCGAGACCAACCGTGAGTTGTTGGGCAAGGAGATCATCAACCAGACGGAAGAAGTCTACGGGCTCGATGAAGAAGGGGAGATCAAGGGCAGCTACCGCCCATGTGGACATCCTGGGGTTCGTCCGTCTGCTTATCGTCCCCACGAACTTATGAAGTTCGAACCGCATTGCCCCAGCTCTGGTTTGCCACGGGTGATTTTCCCACATCTCGCTACTTGACGAAAGCCTTGGTGAGCACATATTACTACTAGTAATACCCACGACGAGCGTGTACGTCCTGTGCTGACTGGGACAACCCATACAGGCCCTTCAGATCAAAGCCATCGAGATCGGTCTGATGCCAAACGAGGGGCGTAGGTTGACGGTTTGAACGAGAAGGGGTGTAGAGTCCTGCATCATGCGCTATCTGTAGTGCAGCGAGCACATCTGTTGAGGCTTAACGTGCCCGATCTCAAAGGTGCCCGTAATATTCAAGATCGAACAACACGTTGCGGCGGAGCCTGGATTCGCGTGTCGGTGAAACCTGACGGAGTCTGAAACATCTGACTGAGATTGCACAGCTGCGGGATCCAACTTGAACTCAACCTTCAACCTTGCACGATCGTGAGTCATGAGTCATGACCTGCTTACCCTCGCAGAACATATATTCTTGCACGCTCTGGGCTTCATGACTTTACAATGAAGCCCTGCATTGAATTCTTAAATTGCAGCATCGGACTGGATACGTCATCCAGCACACGCGGTCAGTCTTTATCGCATTGACGGTTTGTCATTGATTTGAATACCTGTGTTGTCCAGGGCGACTCGGCTCAGAATACCGGGCTCGGACTCGAGCCCGGGATTCTGCCTGTGGGGGCAATTCGATGAATTCGGAGGATCACTATGCCCCGTTGACATTAGAGACTCGCTATACAGCGGTCTTTCTAGTATGGTGTTCCACTCAATGATCAATTAGTGGACGGGGCTTGAGGGCCGCCGGGGAGGAGGATAAGCCGTCCCACAATCCGATCGGACGGCGTCTGCGTGGTGCACGTTGTACTGCACCTACGTCGGATTCCTTGTGTCTTGTGTAGGTCGTTGCCACATCATGTCGCTCTACGGTCCAGAACTGAGGGACCACCCTATTGCAGATCCCGGCCTACCACAGTGCAGGCCTTCATGCAACACCCCAAGCCCGTCGTCGAGCCCGGCTGGGGTCGGCTCTGCAGGACTCGGGAACTGGGGCGTCAGGGCTTGCAGCCCGCCACGCACAACAGAAGACGATCGTCTTTCAGAACGCAATTATACATCACCAGAGTCCCAGTCTATTCATGGCTACTTCCCACCGATGTACTGGAGGAGTTCCGTGTGGCGCTGAAGTGGTCTCGTGGGTGGGGTCCTGCCTTAGCAAAGGTAAAAGCTTAAGATTTTCCTGCTCGATTGCGACCATTGAGCACTCTTATGTTTTTTTCCAGCTGGAGCTCTGAAACCTTCCAGAGGCTCCGCAGACCGCCGATGTACCCTTCTCCGCATGCCGGACGCCACAGAAGCGACTTGGCTCTATGCTGTCGGCACGCAGCCACAAATAGTTCAATAATGATCACATGGTATCTATGCGTCACACAATGCGACTGTCTCCCTCCATACGTGTCTCACTCCGCATGCGACTGGGTCAGGGATACCGTCTGAGGCGCGACTGGACGATAACCGTCACGGTGGTAAGGCCATCTTCACTTTCTCCCAGTGATCTGATTCACTAATGGACCCGAACGTTCAGGCCGATGGTTGCTTCCCTCTAACTCCCATTGCCTGTAAGGATCCCGACGTCAGCATTTACAAAGAAGGGTCTTGAGTTAACTCTGTGGCCCCGCGCGTCTGGCCTTGTTACAAATACTAGGTACGCTTTCCCCCATCCTACGAACATCGTCCATGGCTCTCAATCCCCACCTCGTCGCCTCGCAGTGGCTTTCACAGTGCTCCTCTGCTTTGCGGGATGCGGACGCGAAAGCGTTCGTGGACCTGTTCCTTCCCAACGGCTGGCTACGAGACATCCTCGTCTTCACATGGGACATCCGGGCCCTTGAAGGTCGGGAGAAGATCCTGGCTTATTTGACTGACCGGTTCGCCGACGCATACACCACGGACGTGCGGCTCGACGAGACGCCTGACCTCGCGCCTCGTACCTGCGAGATGCCCGGGTCCCGGGTGCCTGGTGTCGAGTTCGCGTTCATCTTCGAGTGCCAACGGGGTCACGGGCGCGCCTACGTTCGGCTTATGCCAGATGTTGCCGACGGTGCATACCGCGCCGTCACCCTCTTGGCCGAGTTGGTCGATCTGGGGGGCCATGAAGAGCTCAGCACACTGCCACTGCGAGCCGATATCACAGGAGTGCCTGGCCGGGACATGCAGAAGGACTACGCGGACTGGGTTCAGAGCGTTGAAACAAACCCGCACGTCATCATCGGTGAGCTCACTAGCGACGTGGATGCCGAGTGCATTAGTATGCTGATCTCCCCTCCTACACCGCTACGCTAGTTGGAGCCGCGCAGACTGGTCTTCAAATAGCCGCTCGGTTCAAACAAATGAATATCCCTACCCTGATCATCGAGCGCGAGGCCCGCGTCGGAGATACTTGGAGGAAGCGCTATCCAACTGTGGTCCTGCATACGATTCGCCGACACCATACCTGTAAGTGCCCAGCCGTCGATTCGCATTCTAGCCGTTAACATCGCCGTACCAGTGCTATATCAGCCGTTCCCCAGCAACTGGCCCGAGTTCACGCCTCGTGACAAGCTCGCTGATTGGCTCGAACATTACGCTTCTATTGAAGATCTCGTTGTCTGGACTAACTCCGAACTGAAACCGCGCCCGGCATACAACGCTGAAGATCACCGCTGGGACGTAACCGTCGTTCGCAATGGAGTAGAGGTCAAGCTCCGCCCAGTTCATATCGTCCTCGCCACCGGTACCCTAGGGCGGCCACTGCTTCCAGACGCGCCTGGAATAGAAGCCTTCCAAGGGCGGATCGTGCACTCCTCCCGATTCCCAGGCGGAGCGCTGTTCTCTGGCCAGCATGCCGTCGTCGTCGGCGCGGGGAACAGCTCCATCGACATCTGTCAGGACCTCGCGCTCCGCAACGCTGCGTCCGTCACGATGGTGCAGCGTTCGACGTCGTGCGTCATGTCGCTCGACTTCATCTGTGATAATTTAAGAGAGACTTACTCGGAAGACGTCCCGCTCGAGGTCGCGGATTTGCGGTTCTTTTCCATCGGGCTCGGACTGCGGAAGAAGATGGCGATCGAGAACCAGGCCGTGGCGTGGGAGGCTCACAAGGAGCTTCATGAGAAGCTTCGTAAGGGCGGCGTCAGCTTCAACCTGGGTCCGGAGGGACAGGGTGTGCCGATCTTGGTGTACGAGCGTCTCGGAGGTGGGTGCTTTTGTGATGTACTTGGTCCTCCTGAGCCTAAACCAACTTTATGTCGCCTTCAGGCTATTGTCAGTGCCCATGCCTGTCACCTCCGCTCGAGTAGGATTGATATGAGCGCGTTCAATAGGGATGGACAAAGGCGCGGCCGACTTGATCGCGAATGGGAAGATTAAAGTCAGAAGCGGAGTGTCTCTGCAGCGCTTCACCAAGAAAGGTCTCGTGCTCAGCGATGGCACCGAGCTTCCTACGGATGTCGTCGTCTTTGCGTAAGTCCATTGCGAATTGCGGTGCCGCGGAGCCCGTCTCGGACTCAGCTTGCTTCCTTTGACCAGCACGGGCTATGTTCATATGCGCGAGGCCAGCGTTGAGTTGTTTGGCGAAGACGTCATCAATCGGACGGAGGAAGTCTATGGGCTCGACGAGGAGGGAGAAATCAAGGGCAGTTATCGCCCGTCTGGTCACCCTGGGGTATGTCTCCTCTTTTCCGCCCCTTTTACGTTGCGCCTCACGATTCGCCATTCACAGCTTTGGTTCGCCACCGGCGACTTTTCCGTTTCGCGGTTCCTGTCAAAGGCTTTGGTACGTAACTTCCATCGCAGAGCAAGCCACCTTTTCTCATCTATGGAAAATACAGGCTATACAAATCAAAGCGATCGAGATTGGCATGATGCCCAACGACGGTCTTCGATATGTTTGAACAAGACGAGCTGAGGTGCCTCATTATGTAATATAGCGAGCTGAGTGTCATGTTGTATGCAGTGCCTCGCCCGTAACGGTGACGATTTAGCAGCACGTCTATTTGAATCTCACCTGAACGATTGACCACTCAATCCCCGCGATCATTTTTGAACTCGCTCCCAGTCGCAAAAGTCCGCCGGAGTCTAGAATCAGATAGCACGGCTACTCACGAACGTTCATCAGCGTTTCCAAGGACTTTCGGAATAACCCTCCCTGGGCTGTGGCATCCTTTTCGTTCTCTCCGTTATATTTTTACATACAAGCATTAGAGCTTAGAGTCGTACATTCTCATGCTTCGAGCTAATCATTGACCATCGACAGCTGTTACGTCAATGGTCAATGGCGGTGCGTTGCATTGCCACCTTTGCATACTGGTATGGCGGCATCTTCGTATGAGCATCACGGCGACTCACTATTTTTCTCACAGGAGTCACGTTGCACTCCTGACAGACTCCAACGGTGGACTTTAGGAGGATCTACTTATGTGACAAGCAAATCGTCGTGTTCACTCTCCGAGAACGCTTGCTTAGTCCTCATGCCTGCCAGGCGCTCGCCGTAAACTTCGTCTACTGCGGTGCGCCAAATGTCTAAAATTTCAATGGTCATAATGGCAATTCAACTCTACAGAGACCTGCTGCCATCATTTGCGGGGGCATGACGTGAATTCAATACCAGCCACGCCTCCCTCGGCTGCACCCGACGCCATGGCTCTCAACCCCGTCTCTAGTCCTCTCAGTGGCTTTTCTAGTGCTCTTACGCTCTGCACAATACGGACGTAAAGCGCTAAGTAACCGGTCTCTTTTCCCCGAACCGCTCGGTTGGATACGAGACTCACCCTCAAGTACTCACGATGGCATCCGCTGAGTCTGTCGAATCTCGCGAGAAGATCATGGCTTACCTCACTCGCCGACTTGTCCGGCTCAAGGAGACGCCTGATCTCGCGTCTCGCATGTACAATGCACACATTTCCCAGGAGTTCGGTGTGGAGCTTGCGTTCACCAGCGCGGTCCCGGGCGTGCCGAAGGTCGCCGATTACCTCCCGACGCCGATCGCGTCTACCGCGCATCCTGACTGAGTCGGCGGGGTTACGAAGGGCTCAACACTACCACTCCAGGAACACGTCACAGGAATCCCCGAGAAGGACATGCAGACCGAGGACGCAGTTTCTATCCTGGTCTAAAGGATTGCAGCGAACTCACATGCCATCACCGGTAAAGGTTCTCGCGAAATAAATTCCGAATTCCAGCACCAAGACCTCTAGACAGGGCGGCCATCCTGCGATTACTCAGGTTGAGTCGTGGAACGTTCGTGCCCGTTCATTGTCGGAGGCGCAGGCGTAATAGACTAAGCGCCTTTTAACCGGTGGGGACAGGTAGCACTCCAATAGCATGTCACGGCATTGGGGCACTGGGGCCTGCATCCCGTGTACACGGAGAAGAGTCAAAATTTCAAACTCCTAGGTGGCGCGCGTCCGGCGGCCTTGGTACAAATACTAGGTACGCTTTCCCCCATCGGACGAATACCATCCATGGCTCTCAATCCCCACCTCGTCGCCTCACAATGGCTTTCACAGTGCTCCTCTGCCTTGCGGGATGCGGACGCGAAAGCGTTCGCGGACCTGTTCCTTCCCAACGGCTGGCTACGAGACATCCTCGTCTTTACATGGGACATCCGCGCACCCGAAGGTCGGGAGAAAATCCTGGCTTATTTGACTGACCGGTTCGCCGACGCACGTATCACGGACGTACGGCTCGACGAGACGCCTGACCTCGCGCCTCGTACCTGCAAGGTGCCCGTATCCCAGCTGCCTGGTGTCGAGTTTGCGTTCACCTTCGAATGCCAACGCGGTCACGGCCGTGCGCACGTTCGGCTCGCGCCGGATGTCGATGGTGCACACCGCGCCTCCACCGTGTTCACTGAGTTGGTCGATTTGCCTGGGCACGAAGAGCTCAGCACACTCCCACCACGAGACGAGAGTATCGAGGCGAACCCCCACGTCATCATCGGTAAGCTTCAATGACGTGACCTGTCACCATATCGTACTCATGGCCCATCCCTACTGCGCCGTATAGTTGGGGCCGCTCAGACAGGTCTCCAGGTAGCCGCGCGGTTCAAACGAATGAATATCCCGACCCTCGTCGTCGAACGGAACGCCCGCATTGGCGACAATTGGAGGGAACGCTATCCGACTTTGATCCTCAACACCACTCGTCGACACCATACGTGTGAGTATAAATCATTGATTAGTATCCGGACTGCTAATATATATTTGCGCACCAGTCCTCTACCAGCCATACCCTAGCGGCTGGCCCGAGTTCACACCCCGCGACAAGGTTGCCAACTGGCTCGAGCATTACGCCTCCACGCAAGAGCTCGCCGTCTGGACAAACTCGGAGCTCAAGCCACGTCCGACATACAGCACTGCGGATCATCGCTGGGACGTCACTGTCGTTCGGAACGGTGTCGAAGTCAAGCTCCGCCCGGCTCACATTATCCTCGCCACCGGCTCCCTCGGACGGCCAACCATCCCCGACGTACCCGGCGTTGAAGGCTTCGAGGGGCGAGTCATGCACTCCTCCCGGTTCCCCGGCGGAGCGCTGTTCTCGGGCCAGCACACCGTCGTTGTCGGTGCAGGGAACAGCTCGATCGACGTCTGCGTGGACCTCGCGGAGCACCACGCCGGGTCGGTCACGATGGTGCAGCGTTCGACATCGTGCGTCATGATGCGTGACTTCGTCGCCGACCAGCTTCGGGCTGTCTTCCGGGACGACGTTCCGCTCGACATCGTCGACTTCCGATTCTCGTCGATTAACCTCGGGCTATACAAGAAAATGGCGATCGAGCACCAGGACGCGGCGTGGGAGGCTCACAAGGAGCTTCATGAAAAACTGCGCAAGGCCGGTGTCAGCTGTAACCTCGGTCCAGAGGGAGAAGGCGTCTCCCCTTTCGCGATGGAAAAGGGCGGAGGTGAGTAGCGTGCTCGTATCATTGGACGCTTGAGAGCTGAACAACTTGCGACAGGCTACTGTGGGTTCACCTTATCATTGACCATGCCTTCGGGTGTACTGACATGACGACGCTATGATCAGGGATGGACAAGGGTGGTGCAGACCTGATCGCCGATGGAACGATCAAGGTGAAAAGTCTTGTGTCCATTGAACGCTTCACCAAGAACGGCCTCCTCCTTAGTGATGGAACGGAACTCCCTGCTGACCTCGTCGTCTTTGCGTGAGTACAACCTTTGTCTCCAGAGCAGATCCGGAGACTCACCAGCTGTCTGAGCAGCACGGGGTATAGTTACATCCGCGAGACTAACATCGGATTGTTGGGCGAGGACGTCATCGACCAGACGGAAGAAGTCTTCGGGCTCGACGACGAAGGCGAGATCGAGGGCAGTTACCGCCCATGTGGATACCCCGGGGTACGTTTGCCTTCACAAAGCCCCGTAGTCTGCAGGGTACTAAATTTCCATGCGACAGCTGTGGTTTGCGACTGGTGACTTCGCCAACTCGCGTTGTCTGTCGAAAGCTTTGGTAGGTGCTGTCCTTCAGAGCCCGAGTTCATTTCTCACCATCGTCTCTCTCTGGCACCCAGGCGCTCCAAATCAAGGCGATTGAACTCGGCGTGATGCCGTATACCGGACGTCGGCAAGTCGGAATGGGGCTTGAGCTTGAACATCGACTGTGATGATTTGCAGTTGTGTTAAAAATTGTGACGTTGACCTGCGTGCATTGAATGTAATCACATGTATTTGTATACGCATCGGCGGATACTACTCACTCATCGCGTAAAGCCTCTCTGTTCGACACTGTTTGAACTTCAGGTTGTGCGGCACATCCAAGCGTTTAGACGACGGAGGGTGAGGCCGGTGAGGCGCTGTGCCGACGGCACATGTGATGGGCCGAACTTCTCAGGCACTCTAGAGTCTAGATCATTTCAACTGAATCAGTGCGCTACTGCGGGAGAACGAGAGCCTTCAATCCTGTTCTTCGAAGGTGTTCCGTAGTACCACCGACATGGAAGCACATTAGTGAGCTGTGCCTTGAATCACGTAACTATTACAGAGCATACCGGCGTCATCCAACCAACGGTCGGATATGTTAACGGTTAACCAACCCAAGATCGGAACGTCAATCCATCTGAAACCAGTAGAATGCGTCGGAGGTCTGCTGTACATTCAGTAGCGTAGTAGCATCGGAATGTCCTAGGCAATAATCGAAAAGGACATACGCAAATCTAGAGGATAAAATCACTCCGAACGGCGGGGATTGATTGTTGCAATAAGCCTTCCTGACCCGCATACAAATGCGAGCACAAGTGCGTGATGCGTGAGATACTGTAAGTATACGTTGTAGAAGCCGAAGGCACGGAGCGCCTTGATGTCTCTGACGAAAGAGATAGGTTTGCGACTTGGTCCAGGCTACTCCAAGACCGGATTATTCAAGACCGACTAGGAGCCTGCATGAAATTGCATCTACGAAAGTAGATACAGTGTATGCAATGTAAGCTCAAAATGGAAAGCTTACACCAGACGTTGGGGGTATTGCGACGCGGAGCATTGCTGTCCTCGACATTCTTGACAATCGGTCCGCGGAGGTTCTCACAACACCCTGTCGGCCTCAATCCGGCTCTCCATGTTACGTCTGTTCAAGATCAGGCCCGAGGCTCTTCTGATGACATGGTCGTGGTAACTACGACGATCAAAACGTGTAGCTCTGTATTCATGTCGTCGGTCCGTCTGGAACGGTATCTGCATCTGCAATCGGCTGATTAATGCCGTCGTGGTCGAAGAAGATGAACCACTCGCCGAGGTACACAGAGCCATATACGGCAACTCACGTTCCAATGGCCTCCATGAGGGTCGGCATGGAGTGCTTCCGGTCAGCCAGTCGCTCGCGATCTCGAGTCTTCGGGCAGCTGAGATCCTGTACGGCGCGAGAACGCCGACGTCGGGGAGGGTGAAGATAGCTCTCGTGCTATCGGATGTTGGCAACGCAAAAAGGATTATAGCTCGTCAAAGCTTCAGTGCTTCAGACTGAATGAGTTGCCCCAACGGGCGGCCACGGGTCGGGGCTGGGGCCCTGGGGAGTGGAGTATGAGGGTGGCACGCAACGTCTCCTTGAACTCAGCGAAGCTAGAGTCATAAGCATCAGCATTTACGTAAGTATACAAGTTACACTGTACAGGATACTCCATGAAAAAAAAAAAGTATTCGTACCTTCCTCAGGCTTTCCACCTAAGTAGTGCTTGAGGCTTGAGGGTCCCGCTTGCTTAGCGGATTCAACGTTCAACCTGGGTTCAATTATCCGAACCCGACGCAATTGCGATCGGTATCTGGTTTCAGACTCCGCCGGACCTGGCACCGAGCGCCAACCGAGGCACAATGATCAATCCCAGCCAAGTTCCATACAATCAACCACTGTGTGGTACTACGTTCCACGTCCAAAGGTGCGTATCAGCCCTAATACAGCAGGGGGGAGAGGGGGGAGGGGTGATGCGTCGGACTGATACACCTTTTCCAAGCCGTACGGCCAGCTTGAAGGAGGCCTACTATAGCTATCCACAGTGATGAATGGCGGTACTATGCGGCAATGCCATAGTACCTTCGCTCGGAGACGACAAGGTATGTGCGGCATTTTAGGATGTGGATTACCCATTCATCAGCAACTTTTCACACCCCGTGCACTCTAGAAGGATAGCAGGCGAGAATACTAGACGGTCGCTCCAACCCCTCTCTAGAAAGAATGCTTCTACATACAGTCCTCGCTCGGTTATAAACTCATTACTCGGGTCTTGTGGTACGTCAGGTGTCTGAATCTTCAATCCAACTTTGGATATAACGGAGTATGGAACCTTACAGGGACTTCTTCATCAACACAGCTGTCGCCGATAGGCCCTTGGCATGAGTTTAATTACCCACCACGCTCCCATTGTCCATGCACTCAACACGATGGCTCTCAACCCCCTCCTCGTTTCCTCTCAGTGGCTTTCCAAGTGTTCTTCTGCGCTCCAAACTGCAGATGTGAAAGCCTTCGTGGATCTCTTCCTTCCCAGCGGCTGGCTGCGAGACATCCTCGTCTTCACGTGGGATATTCGCTCCCTCGCCGGTCGCGAGAAGGTTGCCGCTTATCTGAACAACCGACTACTCGACGCTGGTATCACGGATATTCGGCTCGATGAGACGCCAGATCTCGCGCCTCGCGTGTACAGTGCGCACATGTCCGAGGAGCTTGGTGTCGAGTTCGCGTTTACCTTCGAGTGCGAGCACGGCCATGGGCGCGGCTATGCTCGCCTGGCTCTGGACACCGACGGTGTATACCGCGCATTCACGGTTATGACCGATCTTGCCGATCTGCGGGGCCACGAAGAGCTCAGCACGCTTCCGTTGCGGGACGACGTCACAGCTGTACCTGGGAAGGACATGCAAAAGGACTACGCCGATATGGTCCGAAGCGTTGAAGCCAATCCGCACGTTATCATAGGTGAGCAGGTTCGCGCTTTAGCGGTCCAATGAACTAACTAAAGTGTTGCCTTTACGGCAGTCGGAGCTGGGCAGACCGGTCTGCAGGTAGCCGCTAGGTTCAAGCAAATGAACATACCTACCTTGGTCATCGAGCGGGATGCCCGCATAGGAGACACCTGGAGGAAGCGGTACCCCTCCCTCACACTCCACTCGGTTCGCAAACATCACACCTGTAAGTAAATATTTTTGTTGGATGAGTATCGCTGATAGACGGGCTCGACCAACAGTGCTATACCAACCGTTCCCCGCAAACTGGCCTGAGTTCACGCCGCGCGATAAGCTCGCTGACTGGCTTGAGCATTACGCCTCCATCCAGGACCTCATTGTTTGGACGAAGTCAGAGCTCAAGCGACGCCCGACATACAACGTTAGTGATCAACGATGGGAAGTCACCGTCATCCGTAACGGCGTCGAGGTCTACCTCCGCCCGTCCCATCTCGTCTTCGCCACTGGCTCGCTCGGACGGCCTGTCATTCCAGATGTGCTTGGAATGGAAGCCTTCCAAGGGCGAATTTTTCACTCGTCTCGCTTCCCAGGCGGGGTGTTGTTCGCGAGCCAGCACGCCGTCGTCGTCGGAGCCGGAAACAGTTCGATCGATGTCTGCCAGGACCTCGCGCTCCGCAACGCGGCGTCAGTCACCATGGTTCAACGCTCGACAACGTGCATCATGTCGCGCGACTACGTCTGCGACGCGATTCGGGCTGCTTTCCCTGAGGACGTGCCGCTGGACATCGCGGACTTCCGGTTCTTGTCCATCGGACTCGGCCAGCGGAAGAAGATGGCGATCGAGAACCAGGCCTCGGCGTGGGAGGCTAACAGGGAGCTTCATGAGAAGTTGCGCAAGGGGGGTGTCAGGTTCAACCTGGGTCCGGAGGGACAAGGGGTTTACCCGTTAGTGTTTGAACGACTCGGGGGTGAGTGGCATGCTCAATCATCGGAGGCTTTCGAGAGCTAAATAACGCGCGGCAGGATACTGTTAGTGCGGTTTATGTTTGGCTCGGGCTTCGGGTTACTAATACGACGGCGCTATAAGGGATGGACAAGGGTGGTGCCGACCTTATCGCAGACGGAAGGATCAAAGTCAAGAGTCTTGTATCACTCCAACGCTTCACCAAGAACAGTATTGTCCTCGGCGACGGAACGGAGCTCCCTGCGGACGTTGTCGTTTTTGCGTGAGTACAGCTCTTGTACGCAGCACAGACCCCAAGACTCACTAACTACGGTCTGAGAAGCACGGGATACAGTGATATCCGCGAGACCAATACCGAGTTGTTGGGCGAAGATGTCCTCAACGAGACGGAAGAAGTTTACGGGGTCGACAACGAAGGCGAGCTCAAGGGCAGTTACCGTCCGTGTGGATATCCCGGGGTGCGTCCGGTTTAATAGGCTCCTAGTCCCTATGATGCTTAGTTCTAATACAATAGCTGTGGTTCGCGACGAGCGACTTCTCCATCTCGCGTTGTCTGTCGAAAGCTCTGGTAAGTACTATTACTATTCTTTGGAGTGTATTCCACCGCCTTACAGGCTCGGCGGCACCTAGGCCCTGCAAATCAAGGCGATTGAGCTCGGCATGATGCCGAACGACGGACGTCGACAGCTCTGAAAAATAATTGAACATCGGTGATGTCTGTGTCCGTGTTTCGCCTGTGACGTTCGTAGGCAGAAATGGAACGGCTCTTGTTTAGATATTGCCCAGGCGCTGGCACATCAAGTTAGCGTGTACAACCCGTCCGTTCGGGATTGGTGGATCTTTGGTGTGTATGCTCAAGCGACGGTGCCATTACGAAACACACGTGGCTCGGTAGCTTTGATTCTCAGACCGCCCGGGCCGCTGTATACTTACCTTGCGCAGCAATCGACGAGGCTTGGGTAGTACATCGGCCTGTCTTGAAGTCCCTCTTTATATTTTTGTCGACGTACATATCGACTACAGTTTGCAGCGCTAGAGCTTCCTAGGAGGCCCCGTCGACTAAACGGTACTGGCCGCGCTTCAATTCATCAATCCTGTCGTTGTACCAGTGTAGCCGTGGTTAACAGTTGCGTCACTGACTGCTCGAAAAGTCGCCGCATCCAGGCACCCGAGATCAGTCCTACTAAATATTCCTTCACGCGTCCAAATGATGTCGCCGCCCTATTGCAAGCGGGCTTCGCTGCTTCAGTCCTGACTTTGTTCGCCTCTAGGCTGGCCGCACTACGCTAGGCCAACGGCCCAAGCGTCGAGCTGATCAGCCATTAGCAGGTCATTTAATATTGCACTCGGAGGCTCCACAACGAAGATTGGTCCATCCACGCTCTACTGCCCATTTGTCCGCTTGCACTAACTTGTAATTATCTTTGCCAGCATCCTGACATCACCAGCCGCCGGTCCGAATCTCACAACGCCGCAAGAGTCAAGTGCCAGCTTGGGGGGGCCTAAGAATGATGTACCATAGTTATCATCCGAGGTAGCTACCGTGGTGCCCTACAGCTTGGCAACAAACGTGTGATGTTCATGCCGAAGTTCGGGTCGTGCACCGACTGCAGCCGTTCCATGAATGACAGGTTGCCACACCGAGGACTCCCATGAAGTTCGAATACTAGTACATAGTACGCACATCCAAAGTGAGCGATTCGGACCCTCCCGTTAAATCGGAGTCCTTCCTCACCGTCCACGTCCGCATGCTGCCATATTTTACTTGTCGTCGGAAGACCTGTACAGAAGCTGGGACTTACCCGAGTCAGTCCTTCGAAGCCGCTACTGTAGTCCGAACCCGGACGCGGAGCGAACCGTTAATTGCGACTCTTCTCTTCTCCGAGGGCCGTCTGATTTCTCCCCCCCCCTCTCTGGTTGTCGATCAGGACATCCTCCCTCGGCTCGCCCAAATGGCCCGGGCGAAGCGCAAGCGAGCGAGGTCCGAGTCCGATCCAAGGGCCAAGGTAACCTTCCGGCGGGCGACCATCATCGTCTTGGCCAATGCCAAGCGACAAGCACGGCTGGCGAGTCGCGACTCCGTCCACCGTTGCGCAGCCCGCGGTCGGAGGAAAGAGCGTGAACGCCACACGTACGCGGCGCGCAATACCAGTGAAATCCTCCTGGTTGTACATGTACAAGAAAGGGATATGCTACATAGTTTACACGATGGCGGCCGACTCGGAATACAGCCCTGAGATGACATGAAACATTGGGTCCGGAAACACGGAACGTTAACGCTGGTGCCCTGTAAATAATGAGAGATAATGCGCGTCCGATGGGAGGGGGGGGTGCCGCAGTCTGGAGAGGGGAGGGGTGGGGTGGGGTGATGGAGGAGAGCGGACGGATGTACCGTACATGTCGTGGGTATGATAAGTGTCACAGAGATGGCGGGTGTCGTGCGAGAGTGAGGAACGAGGAGCGTGGGTGGCGGCGTGGATGCGTCGTAACAAGTACACGTACAATCGGCGTAATCTCACCCACTGTTCAACCATTTTGCCACCGCTACAGAGAGGGAATACAGTGAGAGGTGGGAAAAAGACCTGAGAGAAGAGAGAGAGAGAGAGAAAACGTTGTGCACAGCAAGCGCGAGAGGATACTGTAACAAGGAGAGATAACACTGCAGCATAGCGACGACGAACGACGACGAACAGCTGGAAACGATGGAGACGAGTAGCCCGAAGGCTGCCATTCAATGTCAGGCCGGATACCAGTGCCCCTGCGACGGCGCGTAGACAGGCCCCATGTACCCCGCCCCGGTATAACTGTGACCGTAGTGCGCCGCCCAGACACCCCCACCGACCTGCGCATGCGCTCCGTGGCCGGGAGCAGGGAGAGGCAGAGGGTAATCGCTGCCCGGATACCCTGCCACATGATACGTCGGGTAACCCGCGTCCTGGGACAGCGCGGCGTGCGGCTGCGGCGGGTGTGTCGGCGCCGGGGACAGAGCGGGGTAGTACTGCTGCTGCTCCTGCGCGCTCGATGGGGGCACGTATGGCGGGCTGACGGCGGAGTGGATGGCATGCGTCATGCTCGCTTGCATCGCGCCGGAGCGGATCGCCTCCTCGAAGTGCGCGTTGACGATCGCCTCGTACTCGGGTGTGACGACGAACGGCTGGTCGTCGCCGTTCTGGCTATCGCTTTGGGGCGGGGCGGCGGAGAGCGACGATGTCGACGAGCTGCTCGGCGGGGAGCTGCCGTAGCCGGCGTAGTCGCTGCCGGCGAGCGAGGGCGTCGGGGGCGAGGTGGGCTGGAACGAGCGCGACGCGTCGCTGTACGAGGACGAGCCGGTGTGCGTTGGGCTCGGGATGGAGGAACTCGAGTTCGGGGACATGGACATGGCAACGGAGCCGGGGTGTTGGCTCCACGTTGTGGCATTGTTGATGTAGTACGCGGCGTTAGGGTTCGTATCGGACGTTAGGGGAACGGGCATGGCTGACTGTGTCACCACCATGTAAGCGGCCCGAGGATCGCTCGCGCCGGGAGTCATGCGCTCTTTCGTTACGAAGTCGGGTAGGCGGGGCGTCATGGATGCCAGGCTCTGGAGCGCGGCGAGTGTTCCGGGAGATGTCGCGTTCGTAGGGGAGGAAGGAGTAGATGAGACGAGAGGAGCTATAGGCAGCCAGGGCCCTCGTCTGCGTGCCCGCCGATCCTCGATGCTCGTCCTTACCACGAGGGAGCTCGGAGGTAGTTGATCGACTGAATGACGCCTTGGCGGAGGCAGCTGCGAGTCAGAAACGGAGGCTTGTCCTTCAAGACCCTGGGCAGCATCAAACGACGGGTAGGTGTATAAATCGGACTGGGATTGGGGCACTTCCAGACGAGGCAGGATGGGCCTACCAGAACCGGGCAGGCGAATATCAGCGTACGTCTTCTTCGGGGCCTTTATACCGTAGCTCTTCTTTTTCGTCAGCCCGTGCATCTGCTGCAGGTAGGACACCAGCCCTCCTCCCTCCGAGCCCGTAGGCGATTGCGGAGAATCAGAGGCACGAGGGCGCGTCCGGGGCGTTATCGGGGAATGGGGTGATTTGCGACTGCCTGGAGAGGCCGTCAGCACAGGCGAACCAGGAGACGACGAGGTCGTTGGAGGAGAGGCTGGGCTGGGAGCTGACCCGGGCGGGCTCGGGTTGTTGGTTGGATCGTCGGGGAAGGGTGTCGAAAGCAGAGCTATTGGCACGGCCGCTGTCAATCATAAGCAAGCAGTGATTAGCGTGCGTCATGGGAAGGAAGGGCGGGGACGAGCTCCAGGCACACTTACCTGAGCCACGCACGTACTGTGGCCTGCCCGATAGTCGGATTGAGTATCGCCGGGAGTCCACTTGGAACCACGCTGGGACTTCCGAATTGTTTTGGAGTTGCAACTGAATCGCTATATTCAGTATGGTTGCGTCATCGATGCTTCTGGCATCATGCGCACCGATCGCTTGAAGAGCTCATGGTACGTCCTCATTTCCGCGCCGATGTTGAGAATGACATGCAGTCGTATATATTGCTGATATGGACATGATTAGCAGCGGCGGTGTTCGGGAATAAAGACAAGGTAATCACCTGCTTGAGTGCGATGGCGATGTCGTCCCATGGGTCAAAGCCTGATGGCGTGGTGTCGTTGAGGCCATGCGTCTGTGGCCCGGTGGCCGCTATGAGGATGAGGTGCCTCGTGGTGTTTTGCCGCCGAGTGGCCGAGGAGAGTGTCTGCGGAAAGCATGGTGAGTGCGAGGAGTAACGAGAGGAGTAAAGGCGCAAAGCTACGGTAATTGCGTGCGAGATGGATGCCGGAGAGAGCCTTACGGCCCCCGCTGCGGCGAGTGGCAGCTCGGGAACACTCCTCGCTTGAGCGGTGTCCACGATGGGCATAGCGGATGCTGGAGAGGCGGAGGACGTCGTAAGCCATCGAGCTTCCATCTGAATCGGCAGAAAGACAATGAGAGGCGAGAATTACAGCAAGCTGGAGACGAACCTGTACGGATGGGTCTGCGGCACGGAGGCTCTCGAGTAAATTAGGTAAATATGCATCCCGAATGTCGGGCCACTTTGCGGTCATGGCGACTGAGTCCTCTACAAGTACGGAGACCGAGACTGCATCGCCTGGCATAGCCGGCTTGGAGAAGGAGAAGGAGGGCGGAGAGGACATACTGGGGCGACTACTCGAAGAATCCCAGAAGGGACCTGGAAAGAAGAGAGGCGCTCAAATCAGGATGGAACGGTCCAGAGGGTGACATGAAGCGGGATGGTGAGAAGGCATGATAAGGCAAAGTGTATACCGGTATAGGTCCCAAGACAGTCGGACTTTTGAATATTTATTACACAATCGACTCGCCTTTGCCTCTTTCCGGACGCTGATTCGCAGCCACTGCCGCCGAATGTTCAACCTTGCTCTCCGGATGGCCGGACGCCGCGCACTCGAGATCCTACTAGAGCGATTCGAGAAAACGTTTAAACCTTATGAAGGATCCTGTGCAGTGGGGCTACAGTACCTTACCAGAGAACCGATCAGTTATTTAGCAGCAGCGCAATAGAGAGGGCTTCCTGGCGACCCTTAGACTTAAGCTTGGTCTCGAGAGGGGATGATGGCGGTCGGTGGGAGCGGCGGTCTGCTCTTATTTAGCTGCTATCGTCTTGATATCTTGGTTATCCTGTCAATCTGAGCCGTCCGGCGTGGTCAGGCGAGGCCGCGTGGTGTACTTATTCTCGTTCGAACACGAGTGGACCTGGTGGCGTCAATTGGAAACGGACCAGGGGTGCGAGAGCTCTGATTGCTCGCCACCCACCAAATTCTGTTGGCCACGCTCAACTCGGGAGATCGGTATTCGAGTCTCGTGGGGAGGCGGGCGAGGTCTGTCAACCCTTGTGCTCTGGCAGTGACCCCTTTCACCGAGGAAACGGCTGCAGAGGGCGCGTTGGGTGGCGGACGCAAGAGTGCTGCCTCGTACGGACTAGCTGGACATGCAGAAGCAGTGGGGGCAGCGGGTGGACGCTTGCAGTCGCGGTCCAGGCCACCAAAGTTTGTCCAAACTCAATCTGGGTTCTCAGCGCTTGCATTAACTAACTTATGCTTATATATGTGCAGCAAATATTACTATTTGTATTACACAACAATTATCGGTCGAGGTTGTTGCTTGGGTTGGCCAGAGACCATCCTCCTCCCGCTCGCCGATCCGTCCTCGTCATGGCTGCTGTAAACCTCTCCAACTCGCCCATTACTCAGGTTTCGCAGACCCCCGTCCAGACAAATCTCCAGCCCCAGCTCCTCACACGCCTCCTTCTCGATTTGCGTGGCAGGAGATTCACCGTCGAACGCGAGAACATCCTCAGCCTTCCCGAATCCGTCCTCCTCTGCTTGTTTCCCAACGGTCTCGTCCTCAGTCGTCAAAGCGCCGCCTTATCCGATGGAGGAGATAACGATGACTATGAGGAGCTATACGGCGTTGACGTGCGTGCCCCCCTGCCTACTACTTCCCGGCTCAACACTCATGACCACACGTTCTCGCCCTGGCCACCTCTAGTTCGACCCAGATTGCTTCGACTACGTCCTCAACTTCTTCCAGCATGCTCGAGACGAGTTCTACGGCACCCCCAACAACCCCGGCGGCCTCCTCTCCGCACAGCAGCAGCTCCTCGAGGGTGGCTCGCCCACCTCCGACTTTGGCCCGTCTCCGTCCCAAAACCCCCTCCTGACCAAGCAGGCGATCATCGTCCTCCGCGAGGAGCTCGAGTACTTCTCAATCCCCCCCAAGGACGGCAGCGAGGGCACGGATGCGCGCGGCATCGCCAACGACCCGCTGCTCGACCTGAAGCGGAACTGTGGCAAGTACCTCCTCCACAAGCGGAACATCTTCACCGCGCTCCAGCGCAACGTCAACAAGGAGAACAACCTCGCGGAGCAGCACCTGATCGACATGCTCTGCATGAGGTGCGTCCAGACCCCGTCGTCATGCGCGTCTCTCACCGATCGTCTGTGCCTTCATATGTATGAATTCTATATTATTATAGTGGCTTCGACCGCGAGGACGAGTGGGGGTACCGCGCAATGGAGCCTTCGAGGTGCTGCATATCGTCCATCGCGCTCGTCCTCCTCAAGACCGGCATCGTGCACTCCACGAGCCCATCGGGCGAGCGGCACGTCACGGTCGACTACAACCAGATGGCTACCGCACAGAAGCTTCTGCTGTTCTGGAGGAAACCGGCGGTGCGTCATCATTACCCATGACCTCTTTTCGAATCTCATTTCCCTGGCAGCGCAAGTGCTGGTGGGACGGCATCGAAGTGGACGTTGCCGAACCCGGAGAATCTCCCAAAGTGATCAAACTCTGGGCCCGCCGCGTCTGGACGCTGGAGCTCAGCTTGGTATGTGGTCCCTTCGGTTGTCTTCCTGCTCGTCCCCTTTCGCTTATGGTGCTACTCTTGAATAGGTATGATACGGAGCACATGGACATCGTTTCTGTTTCACAGGATACACGTTGGATACCCTATTCATATGATTCACGCATTCTGGATGTACGATACCATGGAGCCTGCCTGGATGCCGATTCTGTTCTTCGAATCCGCCTCTGTGCTGCAACCATTCAGGTTCCCCCGGAATGCCACGCACGGCGGCAATACTAGTGTCGCCAGTGTCCATCCCGCGTTCGTACGGTGGTTTGTTCTTAGCGTGCCCATCTTCTCGTCCTGTACGTCGATGCCACAATATCCAGGATCTTTGAGCTGCTGTGCTCCAGAGCTTCGACGAATCGACGGGCCCATCCATAACCCCCTGATTAGCGAAAGAGATTTCAAAGTTAAGGTGGTCAATAGCGTGAGAATATGTCGGAGTTCTAATTATCTAAGTACTTACACCAAACTGACACAGTCTGCGCGAATATATAAGTCTGTGGGGCGTGCTTCACGGTCGAGATCATCATCGACATCGGTGGACCTACTACACACCTTCAAAGCATTGCGACGAAACCCGTCTAGCAACCGAACCCATACCACCCGCGCACGCGCACGCACCGCCGGCAGCAACTTCAAGCATGGCACACTCGGACTTCGATCTCGAAGAGCTCGTCAACGTGGAACAAACGTGCGTACCACCGCTTCGCTTCTTCGCTGCGGGAACTCGAACGGTTCGCTGAATCGACATTGACGGTGCGCATCTACGGCGTGTGTGCGAACACAGGTTCTACGAGCACGGCTACAAGGACGGGTTCGCGCACGGGCGCGTGCACGGCCTGATCGAGGGCCGCGCGCTTGGGCGCGAGAAGGGCTTCGAGATGTGGGAGGAGCTCGGGTTCTACGAGGGCTTTGCGCGCATGTGGGGCGCGCTCCTCCGACAGGCGCAGGGTGGAGGGGCCACTGCGGGGACGACGGACGAGTGAGTGTCACGTTTATTTTTTTCGTGTTCTGTCGTTCGTTTCGGGTGTTGGGTTGTGAGCCTCGTCCGCCTTCTGAAGCTGATCAGAAAGAACGTGAACGTGAACGTGCATGTCCGTTTGCGCTGAGGGTCGGGCGCGCTAGCCCCGCATCCCCCCTTCGCCCGCGATCGGGACCTGCTTATGCAGAGTTCTGTGCGCTGTTTGGCCGTCCGTTACGCTTCGCGGACGGCGTCGCGGGTTCTCGCACTCGAGTTTGGTTCGCGCAATTTGCTCGTGCTCATTGCGCGAGTGGGCTAGGCCAGGCACGGCTGCGAACACACAGGACAGTTCAGTTCCAGGGAAGGGGATATATTCCTCCAGGTCTCGCGCATTCTTGTGCTGGTACGACACACCGTCGGTGGGCTTTGCGTAGCCTAAGGCTCTCGGCGCATCGCGTTTCATGCATAGTAGCGTGTGCACTGTTAGCTCCTGGAAAGCGTTGTTGAACGTCGGGTTGCGTTGTGTCGTGGCGTTGGTTCTAATATTCCAACCCCTGTGTCGAATACACGCACCGTAGCATGTCACCCCGATCCAGCCTCGGTCATCGACCCGCCGGACGGACGGCGCAGAGGCCGGTACTAGGTACACAAACCCGGTTTTCTTCGCTCCCAGAGCAGGGTTTCCTACATTTCCCCCAGAGTGGAGGGCGAAACAATCCATCGGAGCGCAGGACGCACGCTGACCACACACACACACACGCACGCACGCACGCTCCCCAAACAGACGCGCGCAGAACCACATCCGGCACCTTCTCGAGCTCGTCGCGCGCTTTCCACGCGTCAACCCGTCCGCAGGCCCCGATTCCGACCCCGAGCGCGACGTCGACATCCCGAGGCTCTTCCGCCAGATCCGCTCGCGCTACAAGTTGCTCTGCGCCACGCTCGGCGTGCGGCCGTCCTTGCGCGCTGCGGACGAAGCCTCGCCCTCGCGCGCAGAAGCGGAAGCGGGTACAGGCGCGGGTTCCCCTGATCGCCAGTCGGGAGTGGGGCACGACGATCTCGGGGGAGGGACGGATATGGATATGGATATGGACATGGAGAGGACGCCCTCCGCCACGGGTAGGGTCACAATGCGGACGGAGCGGAAGAAGGTCGCGGTGTGGGCCGTGCATGATCCGCGCGCGGACAGGACGCCAGGTGGTGCTGGTGCTGGTGCTGGTGGGGACGAGCTTAGTTTCTGAAGACGTGGCGACGGAGACGGAAGGCGATTCGGAGGCCTTCACACTTCGCCCGACTAAGCCAAGGCCAAGACCGGGTTGCCCCCTACCCTGTGGCAGGCTGCGCGGCGCACCCCTGTGTGAGGGAGGGTGTTGCGCGCGCCGCGGCTGGCCACCACGGTGGTGGCTGGTGACATGGGCATGTGAGAGGTACGATATGTCAGTGTCCTCGGCTGCTTACTGTGATACACGGGTGCTGAAGGGACGTCCCTAGCTCGTGGGGGACGCATGCCGTTCGCTGAGTACACGCTCTGCGCGGGTCAGGGTTCGTGCTGCTTACTTTGAGTTTGTAGCCGGGGCCCTTGGTGCAGCCCGGAGCTGCTGCTTCACGGATGCTTGTGCTCCATGGTTCCGCTCCGAGAGCACGAGCGCCCCGAGGTTTGCGCCAAGAGGCGAAGGCACGAACGTGTCCTGCGACAGAACACCTGCTGTACTTATCGATACGCGATTCTATCGACGCGCATCATGAATTCGGAAGTCCGTGCTAATCTGTGGGCTGCAAACGGATATCTGCAACGCACATCATCCCGCCGAAGGATCCGGACCATCGGGTGCTTCCAGTGCATACTACTTCTGCCCTCGCGCAGCACCTTGAACAGGGCCCGTCGCGGCGGGCGCAGATGCTGTCACACGGCGCATCTCCGTGCGTACCCAGTTGGCGTGCGCGTCCGAGGCGGCATGGCGAGAAGCACGCCAAAGTAGCTACAACCTCGGCGAGTTCTCCGTGCTTCGAACGAAGCTTGGAGTCGCAACCAATGCACGCGAAGAGGGCTTCCAACGCTCTATGCTTCCTCGAGCTCGCGATGGCGGGACTGCACGATAACAGTTACAACTTACACCGTACGCACACGTACGCCACACCTGCGCACTTATTCAGCTTTAGGCACTCGGGAGTCGGGGTACGCGCCGCCGCGTGCTGCGCTGAGGCTCACTGTAACCGGCCGCGCGAGACGGGGAGGGAAAGCGGCGTTCGGCAACTTGGTCGTCTCGCCCTTGGCGTGAATATTCACCGGAGCCCAGGCTTTCATTAGCACTGTCAGCGGGTGGGAGAGCGGTCGCGCAAGCGGCGTCAAGACCGCCCGAAGGGTGGAGATTCAGAACGTTAAGTGACGTCGCGAGGCCCTCAAGCTTAGCCTCAAGAAGTACTTATGGTGACGAGCGGGCAGGGTTAGATCTGGCTGGCGTACGTCGCGGAAGCACACGCGCGCGCGAGGGGGGTGCGGCCGTCTAGTACTTATGGGGTTTACGTTTGGGAGCCAAGGGCGAATGCGGCATGCTTGCTGCTCTTCGAGCAAGCTTCGAAGTTTCGGGCGCAGCGCGATCGTCAATCAGCCCCATCGGGAGGCTAACCTCGACGCTCCTTAAGTAAGTACTCTCATAGACGGAGACAGAATGTTTTCCTTCCACTTTGGTTGAAGTCACCAACAGGAACAAATGCCGCCTCGATCTAGATTAGACGTGATAGCCGAAGACGATGGGAAATGTCCATGGAAGAGCCCGTTGAGGAGCCCGTTGAGGAGTGCATTGAGAAGCCCGTTGAGGGGCCCGTTGCACGTCGAGCTCACCATCTACTCGACGACGTCGTAGAGGTAGCAGCCGGGAAGGACCTTCTTAATCTGCTCGTCGAGCCACCAGTATGGGGTCAGGTAGGTGGTGTCGGTCTCTTCAGTCGCGCCGCCACCGCCGGTGAGCATGCCGACGATGCCGCCGCCCCTCTCGAGGACGATGGCACCAGAATCTCCAGGGGCAGAGAAGGTGCCCCTCTTCCTATTGCAAGGCAGGACAGCTACCTCGACGGAGGTCTCCTTGATGCTGTATTTGGTGTAGACACGAGTGAACGAGTCCAGCCCGTTGACGCGACCTACGGTGGTGCCCGTGGTCAGGCCGTTCTTCACCACAAGGAGGCACTTGTAACCATTGGCGTCGAGCTGCTGGGGCGAGCAGATCTCCTTGTCCTTCATGACACCATAGGCCTGGAGGGGACCGTCTCATGGGTACTTGTAGCCGGCCTGGTCCTCAGGTCTGGGGAACATGATTGTGCGGAAGTTGGATGATGAGAGGTTCCCACCTGCGGGGATAAATATCATAGTTAGCTAAAACCGTGGGACGATGCTGTGGCTAGCGATGGAAAATGTACCAATATAGACCTTGTTGCCCTTGAATGAGTCCCATTCGATCTTTTCCTCGTAGAGTTCAACCAGTGCCCAGTCGCGGGTGAACTTGTGGGGTCCGTCGCTGACAGCGATGGGTTCGGCGTGGAGGACGAAACTGATGGTGCGCTGTGCTGGGGTCGTCCTAAACCTGGTGACGTCACCGTGAAGCTTGTTTATCTTCTCGATCTTCTTCTTCGCCTTGTCCACCAGGTCCAGGTACTCCTGGCGCTTTTTAGTCGTCTCCTCATCCTCCTCCTTGCCCTCAGCGGGCTTGGGCAACCTAGCAATATTATCGTTCCAGATGTCGATCGAGCTAGTGAGATCACCAATCACACTCAGCATACTCATGATAGCTTTGCTATAGCCATCATCTCCGAGCGCGATGATCTCCTCGACAGCCTATCTCTTGTGCCTGCGTGACACGCCCGTGTTGGCGAACACGGGAGGAGGACGAGCGATGTGGGCGGCGGTGAGGAGGATGGTGCGCTTGTTGGCGCTGCTGATGCGGAGGTATAGGGCACCTGTGCCCTCATAGTACGGCGTCTTCAGCAGCGCTATGGAGACACCGAGCGTGGGTGTGAAGGGCTTGAGGAGTTCGGGGATGGGGTCGTGAAGGGGGTCAAAGAGGAGCAACTTGGGACCCGGAGTGACAGACCGGGTGACAACCGACTCACAGAAGGCGACTTCGATCTCGGAGAAGCCAGCCTGAGCGAGGATCTTCTTGATGGCCTCAGCTGCAGCCATGGCAGCATTGTAGGGGAGAGACTCGGGATAGACCCCGATCCACATAAGGAGTGGGCAGAACGGCCTCACCTCCCCTTCTTCGGCAAAAGCGACCAGGTTGATTGAAGTCCACCTGACAGCCTGGGAGTCGAGGGACTGGTAGATGCTCATTCCAATAGCATGCCATTGGTCCGCGATTGGGTGGTCATAGACAGGGCGAGCTTCACGAATAATACAATACAATTCCGGGCCCGTGCATTCGCTCCAGGCTGAGCCCGACTTGTAGACGCATGGAGGGTTGCTAGGCAAGCCGTAGAAATCCTTGTACACCGCCGGGTAGTGTTTGGTGAGGCGGGACGGGTCAGAGACTACAATGTCCTCTTTGGTCTTCCCGCTCCCATCGACGTTGAGCTTGGCAAAGAGAGAAGAGATGAGCGTGGGCGTCGGGGAGACGGGAGAATGGTTTGTCTGCCTCTCGAAAGTGGCAAGGCACAGCTTGAGGAAGTCCAGGTCGAGGTTGAGGGGAGAGTTAGAAGCCACTGGGAAACAAAAGATCAGTAACTAAGAGAGATAAAAAGAGCTAAATGGCTTACTCGTAGATCAGTTGTTTCTTATAATATTAACAGAAGGGAAAACAGAGACAATTTCGCTGGTAGGTGACAGGATAGCTGGATAAGTAGTCTCAGCACCAGAAGTTTTGGCGCCTGCGAAGATGGTCGTTCGCACTGCCAAAACGTCTGGTGCATTTCGGGCTCGGCGCGCTTCTTTCCCTTGTACCACCAGGACCCGGGCAACTCCCCTATATGTTCGGCCCTTTTTACCCCCAATTTTGGCCTCGAATATGCAAACTTTTTGGCCTCGAATATGCATAGTTTGGATGGGGTTGTCACTATGTCATGCTTAATAATGGTATGTCACGCATATGTCACGGCCTTTTGTCGGGCACCGGAATCGGGTGTTGGGACGCGTACTGTACATGACTTGTTTAACCTTGTATCAACCTGTGACCTGCTCCGCTTGTCTGGAAGACTTGCATCGAGGATGCTGGTTTGCCAATGTGTGCTGGATAACTGGTTTCGCCAAGGTACGCCAACACGTCGCAGCGAAAGGCCTCAAGTGAACGGTACCGGGTGTACTGGGTGTCGGATCCGCGGCTCATGGTCCTAAGTTGTACATCAGGTGCGCAGAAAATGTGCACTATGTCTCAGAGAAGTGCAAAGGGAGTGGCTCAAAATAGAAAGAGTAATATTTGAGGGCTCAGTGCCAGTGGGCAAGGCCGTGATCCACCCTTAAATATGCATCCCATTGGACAGGGGTACTGGCGCTAGACGAGCACTTAAGGGCTGGGAAGGACATTGAATATGCAAAGTTGGACAGGACCTCTGGCCTTTTTAGGAAGTTAGAATATGCAAACTTCGGACAGACCTTTGGGGGAGTTGCCCGGGTCCTGTATCACCACCATACTGCTTAGGTGCCCATCAATTCCAGCACTTCTTGCACACCAAGGGCCCCTACTCTGTCTCCCCACTTCCCCACCCCATTCCCCACACAAGGATCAAACCAACACATTGTAACTATTTTTCTCTGACCCGAAGTTTACTAACTATGGAACACCAAAATCCCGACCCTGATGCACAGCCACCGGGGCCCCCCAACCTTATCCCCTCTGACGAGAATATAGAAATCCGAATTGGCATTCTGTCAATCCTCTCCTTCATCGACAGCATCCCTCTGCTAGAAACCCTTGTACACCAGTACGGGGTCTCGCAACCTGTCGCTCAAGAATATCTCAACACACACTCTACGCTCCGGGACAGGGCACACTCTGTCCTCATGCAACACCTTACCGACACCTCATTCTAAATGGCAGGCACCACACCTCCTACAGCACCACCGGCACCACTGGAACTACCTGCAGACAAAGATACCAAGGAGGAAGATGAAGACACAGATGGAGACGAGGACGACAAAATGGAAGACTCGCCCCCTCCACCACCCCCACAACCCCCTCACACCCCTCCCCAGCCTCCCCCACCCAGCACGAAGGACAAAGGCAAAGTCGTCCAACGCGTCCCAACGCCTGACCTCACCCGCCCCCTCTACTCTCTTCCGGAAGCTCTGATCGCGCCCACACATGTGGACCGACAACTGAAAGCACAGGAAAACAAGAATCAGAAGAAGAAGCACACAAAGAAGACCAAAGTAGTTATCTTCTCAGCATCATCCCACTCCACAAACGCATCCGCAGCCCCCGCTACTCAACCATCAGCCGAGCCCAGCAGCGCCCCTCCCAACAACACACATAGAACCACCTACGCAGATGCCGCCAAGGCAACTGCCAAGCCCAACAACACTACCAACCCAAACACCACCCGCACCCCCCCAGGACGCAGACCGACGTTCAAGGAGACCATCACCGAACTCAAGAAGCGACACCCCAAAGGGCACAACTGCATCCTCTACTTCCACTTTGTCAACCCGCACGATGCACCTGGCCACCTTGCACAACAGACTAACGCCCAGCTCCTAGATAAATTCCGCACCAAGTGCGACATCTTTATCAAGTACATCAGCTCCAACCCGGCGGGCAACCGGTTCACGGTCCTTCCGGACAACCAAACTAACGACAAACAGAACACCAAGATCCAGCACGCACTAGCATCCACCCTCGGCTGCTTTGCCCACCAACTAGCCCGCTCGGGCTACAAGTACCGTGTCTCCCTCCTCTTCATCAATGTTAAATGCATAGAATATTGCATTGATGAGACCACTGACCTCATCCACCCACGTTCAGCACTCGGCAATGCTGTCCGACGCTCCTCCATACAGGCCTGGCGCGACGCCAAAACTAACATTGACCCCCGCCACAACACCGTCTGCTAGGGAAACCGCACACCCGGCTCCACCACCGCCACCCTCTTCGTCGACATCAACAATGACTACAACTACATGCTCACATGCAAGCTCCACGACAAGATCCTCAACTTCGACTGTGGACCACGCATCACCCATGTCACCAATGTCCGCCCACAGACCATGCAGTGTGGCAACTGCCACAAATTTGGGTACCCCACCATCCGCTGCAGGTCGCAGCCCTCGTGCGCGATCTGCAGCCACAATCATCTAACCACTGACCACGTCCAGGTCACTATCCACAACCCAGACTTCAACATGGTCCGGTGCAGCAACTGCTCTGGGCCACACCACACCACCAACCCGTCCTGCCCACACCGGCCCAACCGACCATGCAACACTGCCGCCGAGGCACACACCCAGTGCCTGTGCGAAGACAAGGCAAATGCCCCATTCAACACCACCACTGCCATCTCATCCTTCACCCAGAGCTATCACAAAGATGAGGCTCTCAACCTCTACTGCGACATCTCCAACTCTCCCGCTACAGCTGGCCACAGCACGTAATGTCGAACCCTCACTCCTTGTCGGTTTTCCACCAGAATATTTACGCAAAAACTGACCGCTCTACTGACATCCGCATACTATTCCATAACACCAACAGAATCTCGAAGCAAACATCTCACCTCCTACAGGAACATCGCAACCACTATGACATTGTCTGTATCCAAGAACCTTGGTACGGACCTATCAAGAACATCCCCTCCATCAGTGGCAAGTCCAACTCAACTGGCCCTGATGACTGCACTGAAGACAACGAATACTTCGGCACCCAGTCCGACCCAGACTGGCAACTCCTCGAACATGCTTCCCTCAAACACGAGAAGCAACCTCACCCATGCGTGGCCTGCTACGTCAACAAGTGACTAGCACACACATGCGCCACCATCCACGCTGGACTCATCCACCGGGATGCGATGCTAATCACTCTCGAACTCTCCCACGACAACACAATTCACATCCTCAACGTCTACAACAACACTAAGGATAACAGTAAGCTCTTCAACTTCATCATCGACTGTATCACACACTACGAGACCGGACTTCCCAGCACCATCCACTGTCTTGGAGGCGACTTCAACCTCCATTCGCCAGAGTGGGACACCAGCTGGGGCACCTCCTCCTCCCTCTCAGTACTGAACAAACTCTACTTCATTATAGGCTACTGGGGACCCCAGCTGGGGCACCTCCTCCTCCCTCTCGGTACTGAACAAACTCTACTTCATTATAGGCTACTGGGGACTCAGGCTACTATCTCCGCCTGATGTCTCAACACACCAACTGCACAACACCCGGCTACACAGCTCTGTCATTGACCTTATCTGGGTTCCTGACAACACACCAACTGACCGCTTCCGAATTGATATCAACATCTTGGGCAAAGCTGGATCAGACCATGCATTCATCAGTATGTTAATCCCTGTACCAAGTTTCTCATTCCTATCTGCACCACGTATCTCAAATGACGACCTCCCTGAGTTCCTCGCAAGACTAGGCCCAAACCTCGCACTCGTATTTACTGGGCCTCTGGACCTCTCGGAACCGGCCTCTGTGGCGCTTCATGCGACCACTATTTATAAGACCATCATGGACACATAGGACGAGTTCGCTCGTCCCCTTAAATATTCTCCTCAATCCAAACCCTGGTAGAACCAGGAACTTGCTGACTGCAAAAAATACCTCTCACGGCTGCTTGCTGAGTCCACGCCTCCATGGCAACGTAAAAATATTCGCCACCGCCTCCCTCCCCATATTTGCTATTCTCCAGAATTTATGAATTAGACTCATGTCTCCGATATTCGGCGAGATGATGAACAACATGCTTACGAGCAGGCCGTCCTTCTCTGCTATAAGGCTTGTTCCGAGTTCTATTTGCTCCTTCGGAAAATGAGAAACCGCTTCTTTGAAGAACAGATTCACGCTATTGCTACCACCTCCAGACGTGTCTGGGATCTCATGCTCTGGATTTGCACTCGTGCTATATCCAACTATCTCAGGCTGAAGCATTCAACGGGCACACCTATTACTTCTCACAATGAGATGTGGCAGGCATTCAACACCACCTTTCACGCAGCGCAAAGCCGCCCTGTTGATATGACCATTGTGGACGCACTCCCTGCACTCGAGACAAGGGAATGGAACCCTTTCTCGAGACAAGAACTTGCTGATGCCCTTGCCATGTGCACCTCCAAATCAGCGCCAGGCTGGGATCATATGTTGTGGACATTTCTGAAGCATCTCACGTCCCGTAAGAACAATCTGAAACACCATGAGGCTTGTACAGAGGGCTTCCTACACCTCTTCAATGCCTGCTTCCTCCATGGCCTTTGGCCGGATGAGTTCAGACAGTCAGTGATAGTCGTCATTCCCAAACCAGGGAAGGATGACTACACCAAGATTAAGTCATACCGCCCTATTGTCCTCCTCTCCATGATAGCCAAGTGAATGGAGAAGATAATCAACGAACACATTCAATGGGATGCCCAGTGGCACGGCATCCTATGTCATGAACGCATTACGAACTACATATATAGTACCAGCCAAGTGTCAAGCCAAGCTTGATATTGTGCCCTTTTGGCGTAGCTGGTTCAGCGGCTGGTCTGTTCCTAACATAATTGTCATGAATGTTCCATTTGGTGCCTGCTACCAGCGCCTTAGTTTCCTTTTCCGGACAATCTACTTCTCACGTCGTACTTATTGTTCTCCATTGCATTGTATCTCGTCCTTTGTTCTTTAGCACAATAGCTCCTTATTGTCCATCGTCGCTATTGTTCCATTTCCATTGTTCACCCATGTCCATAGTTACCTATTGTCCCCAGGTTCTCATTGTCCTCTATATGTATATAAGGACCTGTACTTCGCTGCCTGGAGACCTCAGTTTCCACCTCTTGTCTCCAGGTAAGCCTCGCTGTATTTCACTTGTAGACATCTACTTACTCAATACATCTTGTCTCCAGCCCTGACCGTTGAGACTTGCTCTGCTCTCGCTGCACAAGTGCTTGTCGATGCCCCTGCTCGTCTCGTAAGTCTCCCTGGTCCTTACTCGACAGCCAGTCATAACATTAGGTCGAAACTACTTCACGAGCACCGGTGTACCCACACCCTTTCCCTTTTCCCCTCATACGGTACGCACTCTTGACCCTCTGTGTTGGCCTAGCATAGTGCGCGCTCTAGTCACACCATCGGACGTGGTCTTGATTCAACTCGAGGCTTGCCACTTTCAGTGGTACAGTGCGCGGAAAGCTCCTAACCTGAGACCCCAGCACTGACAGAAGTGGTCCGCCTCATGGCGTGGGAGGCTAGAGAAAGGCAGCGAAACAAAGCCAAGGCAGGACACCCCTGGGCTCGTGTCCCTTGAGGTTAAGACACAGCAATAGGCTGAGGAGGCTGAGCAAACAGTGTTGGGTTGTGCACCAGTTGTCCATCATTCCTAGATAGGAAGCAAGACACTTCATCCTGACTTGCAAAGAGTTTGCGCACGCCTTTCACCCCTTTGAAGTCCAGGATGAGTACTGGAATAAGGACAAGAAATGGTGGTCTGTCTGTGTAACACAACCGTGCCCACACCGGAGTCGTACTTGGAGACCTATTCCTGAGGCAGTCAAAGGTCTCGCACCTTGACTCATCACTACCGAAGACCAACCAGCCCTTATCCTTGCACACATCGCCAGACCCCCTACACCTGTCTTTCGTGACCCCAAATGTCCGCCTCTTCACCAAGCGGCAGCAGTTGCAACTAGTAACCCTGCATCTCGTCCTGCGTCCCGCCCTACCTCGCGTCCAACCTCTCAGCCCCAAAGTCGCAAGCCAACCCCCACTGGGACTCCATCCGCATCCCCTCGTCTTGGAGGACTAACCCTCCAGACCACTGCCGAGCTTGTTAGACAACGGCTCGCATCCCGCACCTCCAATTCCCCCATCGCTTCGACCTCAGCACTACCCAAGGTTGAAGCAGAACCCGAGCAAGAGGACTCAAACCCTGCAGTCGAGGAGGAACCCAAACGAGAAACCGTAGTTCTCAACACCCCGACACCTCCATCCTCACCACCCTCATTGTCCTCTTCCTCTTCGCCCTCATTGCGAGCACTGTCACCCGCTCCCACCATGGCCACACCCACCCCCTTTGATGTCTCCAAACTCCTCTCCCAAGTCGCCCCTCGCGAGTATGATGGAAAGCTCGCACAGAAAGGGCTCCGCTTTGTAGCCAATGCCCGCATCTACTACGATCTTCTCGAGGCGCAAGGTGTCACGCACGAGATCTGCTGGATCACGATCCTCAACAAGTTGACCGGTGGCGCTGCTGAGTGGGCCGGCCCATACATTGTCACAGTGGCCAGCGGCAATGTTGCGTGGTCGGACTTTGCGGCCTTTGAAGGGTCATTCAAGGCGCACTTCTGCGCTGCAAACGACGAGGAAGCGGCCGTCGCAGAACTCGCCAAACTCTGCAAGGCTTCGCATCGGCTTGGCACTGTCAAGGACTATACCAGTCAGTTCAACGCCATCGCTGCTCGCACCAGGTTTGGTGATGCAGACAAGCGCGAACGGTACCGCATGGTGCTCCCTTACAAGATCAAGGACACCTTCATGACCACAGTGCATGACATCTCGGACCTCGCCAAGATCCAGAAGGTCGCGCTGCAGATGGATCAGCAACTTGCCGTGCGCGAGGAGGAATGGCCGAAGCAATTTGGATGGAAGAAGAAGGGCGAAAAGGCAGCCGCATCCGGTTCGGGCAAGAAGAAGTTCGACGGAGAGTGCTGGAACTGTGGTGAGAAAGGACATCCCACGTGGCATTGCCCAAAGCCCAAAGTCAAGGGCCAACGGGCTGCCTCTTCTTCCTCATCCAACACTGACGAGCTCACGACACTCAAGGCCCAGCTCAAGGCAATGGAGGAGAAGATCGCCGCCCTTACGGTGGTCGATAAGAAAGAGGGTTTTTGATTAGAACCGCATTGGACACTGCGCGTGCTGGTTCTTGTAGTAATAGTCGATTTTCTGTACTGGGTTCGTCATTTGTATATGAAGTAAATCATGATGGTCAACACTTTCATATACCGGTACGGTTAATCGGCAAGCAGCGACATAAGGACATTGTAGCTATGGTAGATAGCGGTGCTACTACTAAGTTCCTACATAGACGATTCGTAGAACAGAATAGGGTTACGACAAGGAAGTTGGCAAGGCCAATTCCTCTGTACAACATTGATGGTTCGGAAAACCGTGATGGTACGATCACAGAGGTTGCCGTGTTGGATATGGCAATCAGAGACCACAGGGAGAAGGTGGTCTTTGTAGTGATGGATATAGGAGAAGAGGATGTCATCATCGGCCTGGACTGGCTACACAAGCACAACCCTGAAGTAGACTGGGAACGTGGCTCGCTGCACCTGTCGAGATGTCCAGAGACATGCCCGGCTAACCAGAGAACCTCTAAACCTGTCGAGACCAAAGCGCGTGATACGGAGGTACGGCTTACGGCGCGCCGCGGTCCTCGACGGACAAAGAAGGTTAGGAAGGTTGGAAGGGTATGTGCGGCCGTGATGACTGAGGAGAAGGAGGAGGATAGGCCCTGGCTGCCAGGACTCCTGCCGCGGTGGGATGGAACTGAGACGTCTCTTCTCCATGCATGGGAGGATGGACAACGCCTTTATGGTGCTCCGCAACTGTTTGCTTCAGCGACATACACATATTCGCAACAACTCGCTGAGCAAGAGTACCAGAAGAAGGTAGTCCGCCCCGTCGAAGAAATCGTACCCGAGCACTATCACGAATACTTGCATGTGTTCTCGAAAGAGGTGTCCGAACGTTTGCCAGAACACGGACCCTATGACCATGCGATAGAGCTCGTGCCCGATGCAAAGATGTTCCATTCCCGTGTGTACCCCCTGTCGCCCAGCGAACAAGGAGAGCTTGACAAGTTTCCCACTGAGAACTTGGCCAAAGGCTATATTCAAGAGTCGAAGTTGCCGATGTCGTTGCCATTCTTCTTTGTTAAAAAGAAGGATGGTAGCCTACGTCCAGTCCAGGGCTATCGGCGACTCAACGAGATCACCATTAAGAACCGTTACCCACTACCGTTGGTATCGGATCTGATGGATCAACTCAAGAAGGCCAAGTACTTCACAAAGCTCGATATTCGCTGGGGGTACAACAATGTGCGGGTTAAGGCCGGCAATGAGTGGAAGGCTGCCTTCGTGACCAATTGAGGGCTGTTCGAGCTGAACGTTATGTTCTTTGGGCTAGCCAATTCACCCAGCACATTCTCTGCGCTCATGAACGACATCTTCAAGGACCTCATCATACTCGGCAAAGTCACTATCTACCTCGATGACATCCTCATATTCACCGACAATCTCGAGGAACACTGCATATTAGTGCGCGAGGTCCTGAAATGTCTTAAGGAGAACGACCTGTTCTGCAAGCCAGAGAAGTGTGAGTTCGAACAGCCTAAGGTGGAATACCTCGGTGTACTCGTCTCGGAGAACTGCGTAGAGATGGACCCAGTGAAGGTGAAGGGTATCGCAGATTGGCCTGTCCCTCAGAACGCCACAGATGTATGGAAGTTCCGCAGTTTTGCAAACTTCTATCGGCGGTTCATAAAGGACTTTAGTGCCATCTACAAACCCTTGGATCGCCTCACGGGCAATGCGCCATGGCAATGGGGAGACGAAGAGCAGTCTGCCTTTGACGAACTCAAGCGCTGCTTCACCAGAAGCCCTGTCCTGACAATCTATGATCCAGACTGCAACACCCACATCAAAGTCGACGCATCTGGCTTCGCCACGGGCGTGGTTCTGTCTTAGGAGGGGGAAGACGGCAAATGGCACCCCATCGCTTTTCACTCCGAGTCGATGAACAACGCTGAACGCAACTACGAGATCTACGACAAGGAGATGCTCGCCATCATTCGTGCCCTGCAGGCTTGGCGTCACTATCTCAAGGGTCTCCCCAGTGTGTTTGAGATCCAGTCGGACCACAAGAACCTCAAGTATTGGCGCACAGCACAGAACCTCACACGCAGGCAGGCACAATGGGCTCTCTATCTGTCACGATTCGACCTTGTCATCTCGCACAAGCCTGGGATGTCTAATGGTAGGGCCGATGCACTGTCGAGACGGCCCGACCACCAGCACGAGGATGCAGATGACAATCTCAGTCGAGTCTTGTTGCAGCCAGAACGTTTCCGAGTACTGGCAGCCAAGAGAGGGCATCTATTGGTGGTTCCAGAGAAGGCACTGCTTTGACGCATCCACGAGTGCGGAAAGCGCGAGCAGGAGGTCGTGGAGGCACTCAGTAAACTGGACAAACTTGGACCAGCACATCTTCAGAACGACTTGATGGACTGGAACAGCGAGCAAGGCCTGCTACTGTACTGAGGCAAAGTCTATGTCCCCAAGGACGATGCACTGCGTGCTGAGATTGTACGCATCCACCACGACCTCCCGTCCGCTGGACACCCTGGGCAGTCGAAGACGTTGGAGTTGGTCACGCGAAACTACTGGTGGCTGGGCATGGCAAAGTTCATTAAGGATTACGTTGAGACCTGCGACACCTGTCGCCGCGGCAAAGGTTCGCATGCCAAACCGCACGGTCCTCTTCAACCAAACGAAATCCCTGATGGCCCGGGCCAGATTGTGACGTGCAACTTCATCACTGGACTCCCAGAGGTGGACAGATACAATGCGCTTCAGCTCATCGCTGATCGGCATGGAAAGATGATACATCTTATTCCTTGCACCGAGGAGATCGACGCAGAAGGAGCTGCTGACAACTTCATCCGAGAACATTTTTGTCTTCACGGGCTGCCATGGAAAATCATCTCTGATCGTGGGCCCCAGTTCTCAAGCAAGCTCTTCCGCGCCGTACTCAAGGGACTCGGCATAGAAAGCGCAATGTCCACAGCCTACCACCCGCAGACAGATGGGCAATCAGAACGATGGAACCAGGAGATAGAGGCATACCTTTGTATGTTCTGCTCATGGCGCCACGATGACTGGGTCAAGTGGCTGCCGATTGCAGAGTTCGCCTTTAACTCGCACCAGCACTCGTCAACGGGTTATTTGCTGTTCTACCTCATGTACGGCTATGAACCCCAGTTCCACATTCCGATGTTGCCTACGGCAGTGCCTGCAGCTGATGAACACCGGGAGGAGTTGCGACAGGTGCAAGAGGATGCAACAGCGGCCTTAACTCTAGCAGCTGAGCGGATGAAGGAGTACTATAATAGGTATGTCCGTGACGCTCCAGAGTTCAAGGAAGGCCAGAAGGTGTGGCTCGACACGAGGAACTTCCGCGTTCCTGGAGTCTCTCAGAAACTGGTGGATTGGTACGCTGGCCCGTATCTGTTTGTACGCAAGGTGGGCAATCTGGCTTACGAGCTCAGACTCCCCAAGGACCTTGTAATCCACCCAGTATTCCACGTTTCTCTCTTGCTTCCGCACAAGGAGAGTCGACTCCCTGGTCGTCACCCGGCAGAGCCAGCGGCAATTGAGGTGGAGGGGGAGGAAGAGTACAAAGTGGAGGAAGTGTTGGAGTCGTGGCAGTATGGGCGGTGGAAGAAACTGCAGTACCTCATACACTGGAAGGGTTGGGGCCCTGAACACGACAGCTGGGAGGATGCAGTGGACCTTACAAACGCGCCGCAACTTGTGCAGAGATTCCATTCAACACACGCAGAGGCGCCTGGTCCTCTCAAGAAGACTTAGTCGTGAAGGCATGACCCTTAGGAGGGGGGTATTGTCATGAATGTTCCATTTGGCGCCTGCTACCAGCGCCTTAGTTTCCTTTTCCGGACAATCTACTTCTCACGTCGTACTTATTGTTCTCCATTGCATTGTATCTCGTCCTTTGTTCTTTAGCACAATAGCTCTTTATTGTCCGTCGTCGCTATTGTTCCATTCCCATTGTTCACCCGTGTCCATAATTACCTATTGCCTCCGGGTTCTCATTGTCCTCTATACGTATATAAGGACCTGTACTTCGCTGCCTGGAGACCTCAGTTTCCACCTCTTGTCTCCAGGTAAGCCTCGCTGTATTTCGCTTGTAGACATCTACTTACTTAATACATCTTGTCTCCAGCCCTGACTGTTGAGCCTTGCTCTGCTCTCGCTGCACAAGTGCTCGTCGACACCCTTGCTCATCTCGTAAGTCTCCCTGGTCCTTACTTGATGGCCAGTCGTAACACTCATGTGCGCGCTGCGCGTGTCGCAGCTGGCTTCGTGCGAGCTGGTCCTTGGTACCGCAATCTGAAGGTACTCCTTCATCTCAATGAAAACTGGTCTCACTTTCAAGCATGTGTGGATACGACATTGCTACATTATGAAATATGTATTAAGTTCGGAGCTCCATTGCCACTTGCCCAATCACAATGTGGTCATTGGAATTTCGGTGTGAACGGTGACTTCCCAGGTCATCAGTGCACCTTTCAAGGACAGGAAAATCAGCCTCATGCAAGGCGATTCAGGTGCCATTTCGCTGGAGAGTGAAGGGACATAGTGGCCGCGGCGCTGGCTGCGATGTATATAGGCTGTTGGACTTGAAGTCAAGGCCAAAATTGGAGGTAAGTCCTCAGCATTATATTCCAAAAATATGTAGTGAGGGCTCTATTGCACTGCACAATCCTGCTCCACGCATCTGAGAGGCTTTGTCAACTGAGGGCTGTTCGAAAGGCAGCAAAGTTCAATTGGTGTGGTGGTGTAGTACACCCACGTGATCCTTGCCATTGTCTTTAGCGTGTTGCGCGGTGCATGTCGCGCTTTGTGCACAAGCCTCGTACCATGCGCGAAAGCTACACGTCCCCCTTCCTAACTCCTTGCCTTCAAATTGTTCGCATATTGTGTGTAATACTATTTTCCAGTATTCATACAAAACAATTGTACGGTTTGGCCAAACCTAGCATCGGAGAGGCGCAATCAGTGGTGAGCATAAAAATGAAATGCTCGAAATCTGTCAATCTTTTTTGCGCGAATTCTAGATATATTATGTACTTACTCATTCCGCAATATTTCACAATGTAGAGAGCCTCCTTTGAACCCATACCTTTCGCACACTGTGGCCCCCCAACATGACCATTTCAGTGAGCGTCTATGGAAATCGCAAATAGATACAAACAGAATCGGGCATGCAGGCGTTGCCCGTCCCCACATGATGGCCCTCGAAGACCAAGGAAAGGGAAGGGGAAAGGTAGATCCCCAGGTACAGAGAGGTAAACTACGGCGACAGGAAGGAGGCGCCCACTTGATGGTGGTGGTACGAGGGCAAGAAGGGATGCGAAGACTTGACGGTCACCTGTCACACACCACGGTGAGCATTTGGAAGCACGTGGTGTTCTGGTAAAAAATGACACCATTATCAACGGAGTGATGGTTGCGAGAAGTCCTAAGTATCATTATGATTCAGAACCCACGAGTTGAGTCGAGCAAAGCGCGATGGCTCACAGGCTCTCATAGGGCATAGAGTATTTTACATAACTGCCGGCTGCATCTGAATGCGTGCACTCGGCCCCATGGGGATCCCCGCCTCGAGGCAGCAGATACTAGCCATATGACGCGCCGAACCATTCTTCTGGGGGCACAAGCGACGGAAACACCTGCAAAGTGCAGGGATTGACGACACCCTCTGCCCGCAGCAGGCTGAGACGATTCGCACGCAATAGGTTAATCTGAAAAGAACCACCCGGGATGGGCCATGGTAACGGCCTCCGCTATATAGTGACGTAAGTGACACTTGCGACGAGTAGATGAGAAATGTACGTAGCGGTGTGAATTGGGTGTGAATGAGACTCATCCTCAGAAGATAGCACGGTGACCCGAGGAGCCTATGTGCAAAATGAAGCTTGAAGGCTGGCTGGGTATGGGACGCATGTTGAAGACTCTGTGGAGCATTCGCGGCGCATCTAGCTCCATCTAGTTCTGGTCTATTAGTTCAACCAGGGGGCGCTCGGAGTACCGAGTCGGCCCCGAACTCGGGGTTCGCAAGCTGCGTTGCTCAGGGGACGTGCCTTAGGCTGTCAACGTTTCAACTCGAGGTGACCGAGGATCCCGGAAGCCGCCTTGCCTTAAGAAAGGTGTATCTGCTTCCGGGATCTATCCTGCATATCACACTAGTACTGGGTTACTTCGGAGATTAGCATTGAGTGTCCATGAACCCAAGACCCATGGTTTAGACGTACCGTCGACGAGTGGACGTTGTCGACCTCAGTCCGTAAACTAGCCTTGACAGTCTCGAGTCCGTGGGAGCTTTCGTCGTTGAATGGGATCATGAGATATGTGCGCCGTGCATGATCGAGCTCTTATCGCTCCAGGCTATCAACCCACAATGGTCAGCATGCGGGCCGATGACCGGGAGGAACGAACTTTGTCGATGAGCAACTTGCTACGAACAGAACACCTTCAATTCAGTATTCCGACCAAGCAGTCCTTCAAAGGTGCAAAACATTGAACCCTACCGTTGATCATGACATTGAGGTCCGGACCCTAAGTATACCCTGCCAGTGATCTTGTACCGTTGAGAACGGGGACGACGACCATATGCACCGAGTGTCGAGTGCGCGTGCAGTGATAGTACTAGTGTGCTGATGTCAGAAAACGACTGATAAAGTTCTACCTCGCCCAGGTACATACCTGTACGTCACCACAAGGCATCCCGTTTTAGCAGCGGCTCCTAGCGGCTCCAACTGTAAAAGGAATGGCGGGGTTGCACGACCATGAGGAATACTTATTTTGAATAATATCCGTCCCCCAGGCGTTTAATCCACATTGGCGGCCGCAGGCCCTTCCAGTGGCACCGGAGGTTTGATACTCGCCCATGTTGCGGTGAGGAGCGGCTGGACAGGGAATGGTTGGGAGGTGGAGGAGAGAAGGAGGACTTCCACTCTGGTCTTTTACACTGTCAGAATCGTGATGGCGGCGCCACAATCGGGAGATGGTCGAGGACGGCGTGTCATTATGCACTTGCGTCTGTGGCCGGCAAATGAATGACAGCACACGGCGATCCTGTGCACGAGTGCAGTCTGGCCGGACGCCGTCGGGAGACATTGATGAAGGGTGCATGTGCATGTAGTCGTGGAGAATTTTACGAAGTGATGGAAGAGAGGCCCGGTGCCCAAGCTGGGTTTGGTCCGAGGCGCTGGCTGGGAACACCGCTCGCTTTTGAGCCTGCTCGCGAACTTGTGCTTACCAGCACCGATGCGGCGGTGAGACTCCCTGGCTCGCTTTCTTCCTTCCTCCATCCCCCCTCGCTTCCCGTCTGGCCTCGCCGTTCAAGCTTGCCAGGAGTCTTGCCCCCATCGCGCGCCCCTCGACTTCCGGATCGCGCGCATGCCGTACGGGCGGCTCGGGCACAATTGGATACCCTCTTGTGGCAAGGCTCCCTTCCCGAAAGTTACGACGATACCCCCCATTGTCTAGTACGTACTTCTCAGTCTTCTCTCCTGCCATTACAGCGTTTCACCACGCACCACAGACATCCTGGACTCCGATCGAGCTCTACGCGGCGCGTTCACGCCCTTCCACCACTAACTTTGGCAGAAGCCGCCCGCGTTTGGAGACGAGTGTCAGTGAGGGTTTTAGATTCAGGCGCAAGGTAAGTCTTGCAGCTTTGTGTGACATTGCCCTTGCCTCGTGGCGTGGCCCGACGAGTTTCTGGTACCCTTCATGGAGTGCGACGCGTCTGCTCTACAGGGTTTGACCGCCCAATAGTGGCGAAATTGCGGCGTTGTAGGCTTGCGCGCCGCGCAATTTGACAATAGAGATTGGCTTCATCATGCAAATCACAGACATTCGTTAGACTATCGCGCCTCTCTAACGCCTATGTTCACAAAGAACGTCGCTGACCGACTTGCCGACAGGTAGTCCTCCATGGCCACGACGTCGACTACCGAGACGCGGGTGCGCGGGAAGCGCGCCGCGGTCCCCGTTCTCCTCGAGGCTTTCCCCGTCCCTCCATCCTTCATTCCTCATTCGCCCTTGGTCCCTAGCATCTCCTCATACTCATTTCCTCGCTCCTCGTCGCCGTTCCTTTCGTCTCCTAAATCACCACCATCGGGTCCTCCTTCCGCCCCTCTTCCACCCGTCCCTGGTCCCTCTCCAATAACTGAGCACGAAACACTCATGTTCATCTCTGCCGCTCGCTCTCGCCGTACATCCAAGATGTCTCTCGCGTCCGTCTCCACGCGCGACTCCATTATCAGTGCGGATGGCAGTAGCCCCCCTTCCCTATCCCCTTCCAGCGGAACCCCTTACGATTCTTCACGCTCTCTCCGCTCCTTCTCTTCTAGCAGCTCGCTTTCGGTTCCGCTCCCGCGTCATTCAGAGAGGTCACCAGTGATTCAGCCCCGTATCGCCGAAGAAGACGCCGCGGACTTGACACGGATGTCACTCGACGAAATCTCAATGCACTCGCCTCTCCCCGAGCACCTGAGCGACGACGAGAAGGTATTGGATATTGGCATTTCCCGCCGTGTTCCCCGCTACGACCCTCGCGACTCCATCTCCTCCGTGGACATGAGCGAAATCCCTCCTCTCTACGACGAGCCGGACACCGAGGCGTCTGCGCCCGTTCTGCCCCCTATGTCCATTCCTGCGCGCACCAGGTCGTTACCGCGACGTCTTCGGCATTTCGCGGACAAGGCCCTCCCCCCACTACCGCCGCCACCGCTCACACAGCCACCCCCGCCTCCGTCTGAGACACCTCCGTCTGTGGCACCTTCTCAACTATTATCACATTCCGTGTTTAAGGCACTCAGTCACACGGATCGGTCGAGTAGTCCGGACATCGGGGAAATCCTCGCGACCACGCCCCGCCCCCGACGCAAGTCATCGCACGGTTCGGGCCTGCGCTCCCGGTCGACTTCGCGTGCGGCGCGCGGTCTGAAGCGGACTTTCAGCGAAGCCCAGTCCGCGCCGGGCTCGCGGCGGGAGAGCGCAGCAAGCAACGGAAGCGGCAGTCACCGGACCAGCGCGCCCAGCGTCCCATCTCTCCCGCACCCGCATGGACGTAGCCGGGGGCCATCACGGCCAGAGTCTCCCAGCGAGCTCGCGTACGCGCGGACGGCGATGGGGCACGAGCCGCCCGAGTCGTGGAACGAGGACTCGTTCGCGTCGGACTACGGCGTCCCTCTCGACGAGACAGGCACGCCGTATGACGTCGTGGACGGAGATGAGGAGACCCGGTTGGACCGAGAACTGGACGGAGATGGCAGCGACTCGGATTCGAGCCTCGATTTGCACACGCCGCTTCCGTACGTGCTTACATTCCGTTCCCCGTTTCATGGTTGGCGTTCGCATGCTGACAGAGTAGTATCCAGGCAACTCATGGTGCGGGATGGACTGCTCTCGGCGAAATCGAAGCTTATCGCCGGGTCCCGGGGCACGACGCCGCTCCCTGACGACCGTCCGGGGAGCAGTTTCAGCGTCGCTTCTGCAGGTGGGTGGAAGGTTCTTTGCTGCTTATCGATCGCCATGTGATTGACTGTGAGATGCAGCGGGTTCCGTTATGACGAAGAACGGGCTTTTCAAGGATGAACGTGACACGGTCAAGCGTCGTACCCGTCATCGTGACGGCAAGCTGCTGCGGGGCGGCATCGGTCTCACGACTGGTCTCGGATGGAGTGACAGCGAAGACGAGGACGCGCCGTCTCCCCTGGTACGGCAGATGTCGAATGGCTCCCTCCAGAAGCGGGCGTCGGCCATGTCTTCCCGGAGTCTGAACTCCATATCGCGTTCATATAGCGGCGGACACGTGTCAAGGAGTGGCACGGACGAGTTCGGTGTCCTTCCGAAGGTCCCTTCTTCCTCCGCACCACCGACTTCCTGGCAGCGGCCGCGGCTTGGTCCGAGCCTGAACAGGAGGACGAGTACGAGCAGCTCCTTGTCCAGTGGGTCTTCAACGTCTGCGATGTCCAGGACGATGTCGCGAACATCGACATCTTCGTTCCGTTCCGCACCCGCGGGCTCGTCAAGCCGGCGCAATTTGGACGCGTTTGCCAAGTCACTTGGATACATCCACGAGGGTGCTGAGATGGGCTTCACCACCCCGTCAACATCGTCGTCGTCGACCACCAGCCTCGTCACGCCCATCACACCCCTGGACCCACCCTCCCAAAGTAGGCCGAGGCGGGGCTCGGCCTCGTCGAAGACGGCCCCGGTGCAGCTGGACTTGTTGAGCACGTCTGACCAGACTCCGCGGCGCGACGTTGTCTGCCTGAACTCACCCCCCAAGTCACCCCCTGCTTTGACTCCTCGGAAACTGAGCGTGCCTCGGCCTCTCCGGCTACCTCAGGTACAAGGTAGTCTGCGCACGCCTTCCAGCGCATTATCGACGCCCTCGACTTGGACACCCCTCTCCACGAGTGCCGGGCCGTCAAGCGCGCCGAGTCTCCGCCATGTCCCTTCACAAGGACTGCGCCAGCCGCAGGCCACAGTTCGCTCGACCTCGACCGCCTTGAGCGCGCCTTCGCGTGGCGGTGTCGGGTTCCCGTCCCTATCCCCCACCAAGCCCAGCGCCGTACCCAGCTTGCCTCCGTCGAGCATGTCGAGATTGAAGCCGAGGACAGGCACAGGGATGGTCTACCGCACGACGCCGAGCGCGCCTGCGTCGCCCACCCCAGTGGTGCGGCCGAGCATGATGCGGATGCCGAGCAACAAGTCGCTTCGGTCGGTCAAGGACGTGGGCATTGCGATCTGAGCCGATCGCCGGCGATTTCGGTCGCGTCTGAATCTACGCCGGGTAGCCCGGGGGCTTGGCTTCCGCTGGTCGTGCTGCAGCTACAGTACCATATTGCGTGCTCGGTCGGTCGACGCCGATTGGGGGCGCGTGTGTTAGTAAGGTGTAGGAGTAGTCCCCGTTACCGTGTTACTGCCAGCTACCGTTACCATTGCAACTACTTACTACTATACCGTTAACGTTACTACCCCCATCTCGACGCACGACCCGGCCCAAGCCGTCGTTACCCACTGCTCGACGTTACAATACTTTGCGGGTGCTGCCGCGTTTCGTATTCGTAGTCACAGCGCCGCTTATCTCCACGCTTTTTTAGAGTTATAGGGTAGGAATTCTCGCTCGTTCGCATGCTCGCCGCACGGGTCGTCTCGGTTTAAACTTTGGAATCTTGGATGTACATATTACTTACCATGGTGCTTCGGCCCTCTTGTCTCTCTGCCGATTATGATAGTACATACATACTACTGTCATATACCTCGCTTGCTCTGCAGATTCTCGCTCCTTGTACGGAAATCTCCACCGCCATTTCGGAAGGCCAGACACGCTGTCACCCCTGTCGCTCGTTACACATATACCTTGTCATTACCGTTTACGCGTACGTCGTGGCCTCATGTCTTGTTTGTTTGTACACGCCCGCCGTTATTGTAGTCATTATCATTATATACCGATTCATTACTTACTACTGTCCCTGTTGCGTTTCACGCAAGGTGCCGCGACCCTATATATCGGCTTTTCTGCTCGCGAACTGATTTGCTGCATATCATGGGTGCCTTTTTAATTTTGTCGTTGAAGGCCCCGATCAAACGACATTGCGCTTAAGCTGCCGTTTGAATGGAAGGTGTCGGCGATCAAGGTGACGGAGAGCTCAACGTCGAATGGGGCTTCGACCGGATCCATGACATGCTTTGACATGTCACAAGACGTTTTAATATCTTCAGGTACCAGCAGGTACCCCGACAGCATACGGTTTAGCCTCTGCTGGAACGGAGAACGGAGTTTGAGCGATATGACGAAAGTCCGATATTTGGCGAAATATGCATCTGAGTCACCATGATCAAGATCGTTCAAGCGCAGGCCGCTATGTACTAAGTACTTGGTCGAGTCAGAGGTGCTGGTTCGTTCGCGACAGTCCCAGAGCGACACGTGTTCCACGTTTGTATGTTCTGCGGAATATGCCGCCAAATGACATGCGTGGCGGTGCGGGCGGAAGGAGTACTAAGAGTCATCTCGCCACAGTGGGCTGAACGCCAACTCTGCTTCACCTTGTCACTACCCACAGCGTGCCAAAGAACGAGATATATTTAAAGAAATAAAGTGAGATACACTCCGCCCTAGGTTCTGTTGTGCGTTGATGCTGAGGCTAGCTAACAGGTGCTATGGTTGGGCTGACCGAACGAGACTTTCTGAAGCCCGGAGAGACGATCGCGGAGGGAGACTCTTATATCCTGTACGACTTCCTCCCTCCGGAGCTGGCGGTGACTGCTTTTGAGAACCTAAGGAGGGAGGTTAAGTGGAACACAATGATGCACAGAGGTATGTCGTCATCTTGATCAGGAGGCGCTTGCACGCAGGTATTCAAACGCGCTGCAGGCGGAGAGGTGCCTAGATTGGTAGCTGTAGAGGGCCGTGTTCTTGAAGATGGGAGGTCAGTACAGTGCAGATATCCGACGTATACGCCACAGTGTTGAAATGCCCTCGAAAACAGCTTCCCAATATACCGCCACCCTGCAGACGAGTCGCCTCCATGTCTCCCATTCTCCCCGACGGTGGAGCGCATCCGACAACAGGTCGAAGACCTCCTTCACGAGCCCGTGAACCACGTCCTCATACAGCACTATCGCACAGGGGCTGACTACATCTCCGAGCACTCCGACAAGACCGTCGACGTCGTGCGCGGCTCCAAGATCGTGAACGTCAGCCTCGGCGCGCAGCGCTTCATGACCCTCCGCACCAAGAAGGACGCGCGCGCGAACCCCAAGGCCGACCTCGACGCCGTCCCAGACGACCCCGCTCAGGCTCCGCCAACGGCGTCAGACGACGCAGACAAGTCGACGAAGAAGCGCGGCGCGCAGCGCGTCCCGCTCCCGCACAACTCGATCTTCGTCATGGGCCTCGAGACGAACGCGAGGTGGCTGCACAGCGTCCGCACGGACAAGCGGCCCCTCAAAATCAAGAACGCCGCTGAGCAGCACCAGAACGGGGAGCGCATCAGCCTGACGTTCCGCACGATCGGCACGTTCTTGACCAAGGACGAGGAACTGATCTACGGGCAGGGGGCGAAGGGGAAGACGCGCGAGGACGCGAGGCCGGTCGTGCGCGGGGGCCCGGAGGCTGAGAGGCTGATCGTGGCGTTTGGGGCGGAGAACCACCAGAGCGACTTCGACTGGGACGCCAACTATGGCGAGGGGTCTGATGTGCTTCATTTCACGACAAAGGCGGCGTGATATGCATGTTTGGTGAATTAACGCATAATTGGCATTCGTGACAGAGCCAATTGGACGGACATGAAGAAATGAATGAAATTCACCGCGGCGTAGACCAACTGATGGACGGAGACCCCGAGGATCGAGCCATTCTGACATGTTTCTTCTGTAAGATGATGATGTGTGCAGATTAGTAGAACTAATGAGAATCCATTGGATAGACTTGCCGTGAAAGCACTGCTCCAAGTCTATGAACATGGCTGATGTTGAGGGATCAAGTCAGGGCCCATTGGACCGCTCAGCAAGAACAAGAGGCTTTGATTCTGGTTGTCTACAGCATGTGAGAAGACTTCTCGTATACCATGATATCATAGTCACTGGTATCGTTTACGGGCAGGGGGAATATACTACTTGCTACGCAACTTTTTGGATGGGTGATGGTAGGGGACGCGGATGGATGGATGGATGGATGGACACTGGACAGCCCTCTCCCGACTCGATCTAGACCCCGGACCCCCAACCTCCATCCCTGCATCAATTTCGACAATGACCAGCACACGGACGACGGGAGAGCAAGAGGGGAAGCATCTAACGGTGGCGGTGATGATAGGCTACAGCCCTGCAGCCTGCCCCGCGCAGGCCTGCGTACAACAAGTCGATAGCACAGAACGAGCAACAGATGGAGCGAGACCATTGGCGCATGGGCGACGGAGAGCAATAGAATAGACGGACATGGAACATTGGACGGGCGAGGCGAGGGCCAAGAGTGGTGGACATGAGTGGTGGCAGGGGATGGCTTGAGGAAAGCAAGCGAGGCGAGATGCGCTCAGACAATGGCCTTGATGAGCAGGCCCTCGAGCCTGCAGAACTCGGGGACGAGCGCGGCGTACGACATGAACGCATCCACGTCCGGCTCCGCGACTTTCGCAAGGCCCAGCTGGAGCTCCGCGTCTGAGGTGGGCATCGCGGTCACGGGCTGCAGCGCCGTTGGCGCAGAAGGCGTGGACGCCGCATCGCCCTGGGCGGCGCTCGGGCTCGTGAGCGCGCCAAGGTCTGGCGTGGTGAACGCCGTCGACGGTCCGTCCCCAAGCGTGCTCCCGCTGAGCGTCGTAGCCGTCGTCGAGCTCGTGATCGTCCGGAGCCTCGCGATGTCCGTCTCGCCGAACCCGAGCCCGAACCCGCTCTGCGCCTGCACCCGCTCCATCTCCTCTATCTCTTCCTCCTCTTCCTCCACGAGCACAGTCGAGCCGAGCGCCGAGCGCGATCCGTGGCCGTACGGCGTGCTCGCCCCGCTGCCCGCCGCACTCGGCGCCTTGCCCGTGCTTCCGGGTGCGTTGATGTTGGTGCGCAGCGGCGCCCCGTTCGTCGACGCCCAGCGCTTCCCGAGCAGCCTCCGGATCTCCTCCTCGAAACCGCCCCGCCCGGTGCCTGCAGGGGTGCCCTTCTCCTTGCCCCAGACCCATCGCGCCACAAACGCGCCACCGAGGGCAGCACGAGCGGGGAATCCAATCGCAGGTGCGTTGCGATGCGGGATCACCTGCGCAGCGTCGATCTGGGTCGTGGGCATCATGACGGGCGCGTTGAACACGTCGCCCGCGAGGTTCGCGATCGCCGGGAAGTTGGCGGCCGCCCCGGTCGTCAGGATGCGTGCCGGGAGGGGCGAGTAGTCGTACGGGTCGAACGGGAGGCCCATGTTGTTGCTGTTGTTCACGCCCGGGGCGCGCTTCTGGGTCGCGCCGGAGATCGGGCTGGGTGTGCTGTTCGTGTTGCGCGCGCGGCCGGACGCGGGCCCGAAGACCCCCGTCGGGAGCGATCTCGACCAGCGCACGCGGAAGGAGATGATCTGGCTCTCGAGCAGACAGCGCGGGTTGGCGCGGAGGTCGCGGAATTCGTTGACCTTGACGCCGGTCTCAAAACGATAGATGCCCTTGACGTGCGAGTAAGGGTAGCTGTCGCCCTGGAGGAGCCAGAAGCTGAACAGCTTATCGTCCAGGCTGCGTACCACATCAGTCATGCCCACGTTAGCTGCGCTATTTCCACCTACCCAATGGAACCGCCGGGGGGAACGATGGCGACAAGGCGGTCGAAAGCGCTCCAGCTCTTCGTGTACATGTCTCGCACCAGGGCCCGAGGAACGTCCGCATTCCTATCATTGTGGGTCACCTTCCCTTCAGGTACAGGCCGACGCGAGGTGGACGTACCTGCTGGAAAGCATGACGATGTAACGCTTCTTCTCGCTAGCATCCTGGGCGGGGTGTGGGTAAAGGTTGTACAGGCGTGTGGGGATGTAGTTCGGCGCGGGAGCCATCAGGGAATCCATTGGACCAAACGCAAGCACTGCGTCCGATGGCGACGGGCACAACGAGAGGTACGATGAAAGGTAGTCGGACGTGAAAGGAGTGATGATCGTCTCTGCACATCGCAATTGAGTCAGCACAGATCAGTCCATTTTCATCACGAACTTCGGACGGCAAACAAACCTGGGTCAAAACCATAGCGCTCCACAAGATATCTTGAAATGCTCCCGATGCGTCTCCGCCCGCCCGAGACGTCGACGTCCCCGAGCCATGCCCAAATTCGGCGCCCTTCCTCCCTGTTGCCACCAACGATCTCCATCACGCCTTCGTCCCAGTGGCTCTGGACGCCGGCCTGAGTTCCGGCGTGGACCCACAACCCTGTTGAAGAGGCCTCCGCTTCGCCCATCCCCACCATCTGCCCCGTAAGCAGACTAGCAAGGAACGAGCTCGCCATCTGAACGCGCCCAGTGCGCGCCCAGATGTCCGGCCACGCTTCTCGCACTCGAAGAACCTGCGCGGCGACGAGGGAGGGGTGTGCGCACGTGCCAACGCGTGAGGCCATCAGGTCGGGGCCGCCAAGAGCGGCCTCGAGAGCGAGTGCATGGGTGTGCGCGGACGTATCTTGCGAGATTGGGCTGTTTTGCAGCGAGAACGATTGAGAGGTGATTTGTGCGTGGATGGGTAGTCGGGGGTCGAGAGCGTGTAATGGGGGTACTGGTGCTTTCCACCAGACCAATGCTTGCTAGAGAGAGTGAGGTTAGCGACGATGCCAAGGAAAGATACAGGGCGGTGTCGTAGCTAAGGTCCCGATCACGACCCGAAGTTGGTGAGGGCGGAACGGTTTCGTCTTCAACATAGAACGAATCGACAAGAACTCGTATCGGTTCCTTGCCATACAAGGGTGGCTTGGCTAGCCCACTCTCCGTCAATTGCTTCTCGATGCAAACAGAGGCCAGCCGTCTTAGGAATTAAGCACCCCTATGCAAGCGCAGCTCAGAGCAAAACACCGCACCCCTGTACCCTCGTAACCCATACCCACCGTAGGGAAGGGCCAAAAATCTATGGGTCATCTGGGGTTACCGGTTAAAACAGTCGATCGGTTACTATACGACATGGGATGGTATGGAGGATTCTGGGAATTATGGGGCAAGAAAAGTATGGTGCACGACGTCACACCTGGACAAGACGTGACGATCGGACGATCGAACCACGTCGATCGAGTTGCCTGCAATAACCACCCCAAACCTAAAAAGACAAATGACTCACCTGCGCGGAACCTCCAATGGCTTTTATCCTCATCAACTCGTAGTTCTTGCTCAGCTTCTCGAGGAGGAGATCTTGATGTCACATCACGGATGACGTGTGACAGGGGTCGATCAGCAAATCGAGCGCGCAAGAAATGCTTCCGCGAAGGTAATAAGGGTATTTTAGACTCACCAAAGGCCTTCAGCCACATCTCCACCGGGGTTGTGTAGGCATCTCCGGGTGTGGTGAAAATGCCACCTTGTGTTCTGGAATAAGAGATATCGGTAAGCAATTTATGACGGCGAATTGGATGGACGAGGAAACAAATGGGACCAAGCGCGAACGGTCACGATAAGTCCACCGGTTATCTAATATCCTCAAGGAACGGGCGGACACACTGTCATGGCCCACACAAGATCCTGGAATGTGACAGGAAGTCCGGAGAACATGTCTGGCTACAACAATGGCTCAGGGCCGCTTGTAACGACAAAGCAACGTGTGGATTACAATGTGCACATCCCTCCATGCTCTCATTTCACCACACAGATATCGGGTTTCGGTCCAACGCCGTCGACGGAAAGCTACAAGCTCGCGGCTTCGTCAGCTGCTGAACGCATCGCGGGCAGGTAGACCCGGACGCAGCCGGAGACAGACACGGGTTACGAGGAGATGGCAAATTTAAAGGGCGCGACGTGCGTCTGATACGATCCGTTGTGGAGTGCGGCGTAAGACGTAAAAAAGGCCGAGGAGCGCGCCCCAACAGACGCCTTTGGCGGAGCGAAGGGACACCAAGAATTTCTCCCCCGCCACCCCCCGGTGCTGCACGCCAGAACACTTTAAATGTATACGGCCGCTTCGAAAACACTGACACATATGAAAAGAGACATGTGGATGACAGACATCGCCCTGGACCAAGTTGTTTGGCAAGAGTCGCGATCGGTGGAAGAAAGGACCCTTCAGACGGAGAGGGATGATGCTCTGGGGGAAGTATAGGACTGTGAACCCAGCCGCACGGGTCGTTAACTTGCCTAGTGCATGTTAGGCTGAATGGCGGCCGTAGGGTATTATTGGAGGGGCAATCGTCCTAAGACATCCGCGGGGGCAAGAGGGAGCCAACGGAGACGGGATGGACACTCACTGGTACTCTGAAATCTCTGTGTCGAAGTCCACAACCTCTACGCCGACCAGTTCCAGGTTCTCGTCCACGATTGATGCCCTCAACTGATCCGTCGCGAGCTCCAAACCGAGGAAGAGCGTCGAAAGGGCCTTGGGCGGCATGTCGGTGCGGCGGACGTTTCGTGTGTGCCCAGAATTCCAAGAAACGAAAAACCAGAGAGAGACCTAGGAAGCGGGAGAGAGAGAAGGAAGGAAAGGGTCGTAGCGGTCGTGTCGTGGTCGTCGGAGAAAGAGAGTGGACAAGTTCCCAGCTTCTGCGAAACATCACCATCAAAGTTCATGGCGGGTTTGTTTGCCGCTCTCCTCATGCCCGGTAAGCGTCTATGTTTTGTGGCGTTATGCCTCAATATGGTCCGGCTAACCCACATTATGCACCATAATTCGCAGATAACTTTTTCTACCTCCCACCATCGTTCCAGACCGCCAAGGGCCCGCCAACCAGCGTCGTATCGCGGAAGGGGTCAAAGGCCGACAACTTGTCTGTGTCAGCCAAACATTTGAAGATTGATCTGGCTGTTCACAAGCGCCTCTTGAGACTGAAAGAGCAGCATCACGTATTTCTTGACGGTCCTGCTTCCAGTCCAGGGAGTGTCACATGTCGTTGCCTGCCGATGCCAACCGCGAGTGGCTAAAACTTTTGCTTGTGACTTGATGTCGAACTGGCTAGTCCCTCAGTGTTCAAGTTGGGGCACTGCCACCGAAGCACTTTGTACTTCAAGTGACTTTGTGTTTGTCGCGACAGTGTCATCGGGAGCATATCTGTCCCTTTTTGGAGATCGCCAAACCAAATCTGGATTGCGTCGGAGACATCTCGGCGCTCCGTCACCGACGCTGCGATGCAGACAACGTATACCATATACATACTTACGTTCCGACAATCGATCCTGGCCGATCGATTTCATGGTCTACGTACGTACACACATATGTGATTTTTATTCACACCTGCGATCAGTGCTGATGTGCACTCGAGTCCATTGCACAAGTCGGCGAGTACGTCGAGAGGAGGAAGAATAAGACTCTGGAAAAGTACTACTTACCCGGTCTTATCACTTTTCCCTGTGAGGCAGAGGGTTGGTGGTGGGAGCGACTCGGGAGTCTTACTGTCTTAGCGGGAAGGCAGGCGCGCCACACCAGTCCAGGCTGAAGCCCTAAAGTTCAACCGTCTCGAACAGTGACAGGTGTTACCCACTGGATCAGGAGGATCCGCTCAGATGTGTATACAGCAAACGCAACACGATGCACGCAGCTACTTAAGCGTCACATCGTGGACACCGTCGGAGAAACGAGCTTGCGAGAAGGGGGAAATTGAAAGCGGCAAACGCGTGAAAAACGCTGAATTAAACAGCTTGAAAACAAGCAGGCTGCGAGCTCCACAGTCCCCCAACACTTGAACGAACAAGACATTACAAGACTTCTGAAGCTAGGGGTGGTACAAGACGATGCAAGACAAATGGACTCGGAGAAGCGGCGGCGGCCGAGCACGGAGTGAGTTCGCTGACATAATTGAAGTTTCTGTGGACGCTGCACGGCCAAGTACTGGCATCGTTATCGATCTCAGACTCAAAGCCTATGCCGCCATTCAATCCAGCCGACTTCCGTGGTTCGGCATCATGCCGAGCTCAATGGCCTTGATCTGCAGTGCCTAGGTACGAAGAGGTGAGAAGTTGAGACGTGGGTGACTCCGAAGGACAGTACTTACCAAAGGTTTCGAGAGGCAACGCGAAGTAGGGAAGCCACCCGTCGCGAACCACAGCTGTCGTGTCGGAACTTAGCACCATACGGAGCAGCAAATTCGAAGGCAAACATACCCCGGGATGTCCACATGGGCGGTAGCTGCCTTTGATCTCGCCTTCGCCGTCGAGCCCGAAGACTTCTTCGGTCTGCTTGATCACCTCCTCACCCAGCAACGCGGCGTTGGTCTCGCGGATATAGTCATATCCCGTGCTTCCCAAACACTCAGTGAGTCTTCGAGTCCGTCCTGAGCACAAAATGTGTACTCACGCAAATACCACAACGTCCGCGGGGAGTTCCGTTCCATCGCTGAGGACGAGACTGTCCTTGGTGAAGCGTTGGAGCGACACAAGGCTTTTGACCTTGATCCTTCCGTCTGCGATCAGGTCTGCGCCACCCTTGTCCATCCCTGATAGCGTCATCATGTCAATAGCTTGAAGGCCTTGTCCGGCCACAAAACACACTCACAGTATCCTACCGGGGGGCCGTAAGCTCTCAAAGTTAAAAAAAAAAAGAATGCAATGGTTGGAACACGCCACTCACCGCCGAACCGTTCGAACACTGATGGGTAAACCACTTGTCCTTCAGGCCCCAGCTCGAAGCTGACCCCACCCTTGCGCAGCTTCCCATAAAGCTCCTTGTTGGCCTCCCACGCCGCCGCCTGATCCTGTATCACGATCTTCCTCAACAGCCCGAACCCGGCGGACACGAGCCGGAAGTCCAGGACGTCAAGGGGGACGCCTTCCGGCCACGAAGCCCGATCGGCTCACAGAAGTAGTCGCGCGTCACGATGCGCGTCGTCGAGCGCTGCACCAGAGAGAGCGAGGTCCTCGCAGATGTCGATCGAGCTGTTCCCGGACCCGACGACGACGGCGCGCTGCCCGGCGAACGACGCCCCGCCTGGGAAGCGGGACGAGTGCACGACGCATCCTTGGAAGCCTTCCATGCCGGGCACCGCTGGAACGACCGGCCGTCCGAGGGTCCCGGTGGCGAGGACGATGTGAGCCGGGCGGAGCTTGACCTCGACGCCATCGCGGACGACGACGACGTCCCAGCGCTGATCCGCAGCGTTGTACGTCGGGCGCGGTTGAAGCTCCGAGTTTGTCCAGACGACGAGGTTTTGCGCGGACGCGTAATGCTCGAACCAGTCGGCGAGCTTGTCGCGGGGCGTGAACTCGGGCCAGTCGCTAGGGTACGGCTGGTATAGCACTGGTACGCAGACATGTGTCAGATCCGAACCGACAGCTCAGCTGAATGCTTACAAGTATGGTGCCGGCGAATGGTATTCAGGGTCAAAGTTGGATAACGCTGCCTCCAATTGTCGCCAACGCGAGGGTTCCGCTCGATGACGAGAGCGGGGATGTTCATCCGTTTGAACCGTGCGGCTACCTGGAGACCCGTCTGGGCGGCCCCGACTAAAGTACAGCAGAGGAGCGGCCGATCAGCACGACGGGGTAACCAGTCACAAGACTAGGAAGTTCACCGATGATGACTTGAGGGCTGGTCTCGACGCTCTCGTCTCGTGGTGGAAGCGTACTGAGTTCCTCGTGCCCCCGCAGGTCGGCCAACTCGGTCAATACGGTGAAGGCGCGATATACACCGTCGGAATCGGGCGCGAGGCGAGCGTAGCCGCGCCCGTGACCGCGTTGGAACTCGAAGGTGAACGCGAACTGGACCCCGAGCTCCGTGGACGTGGGCATATTGTACACGCGAGGCGCAAGATGAGGCGTCTTGTTGAGGCGGATATCCTTGACCTCAGCACCCGGGAGCCGGTCGGCCAGGTAAGTCACGATCTTCTCGCGACCTTCGAAGGCACGGATGTCCCATGTGAGGACGAGAATGTCTCGGAGCCAGCCGCCGGGAAGAAAGAGGTCCGCGAACGCTTTCACGTCTGCATTGCGCAGCGCGGAGGAGCACCGGGAAAGCCACTGAGAAGATACGAGGACGGGGTCGAAGGCCATGATGTAGACTGGTAGGACAATGGGAGGGCGGGCTGTGGCTGGTATTTAAGCCCAGGTCAAAGCCACACGAGCTACAGGGGCATCGATGTAGAGGACCCTGTGCAGTCGAAACCACCGTCAGGTCCCTTACATTGAAGCTGTAGAACTTGGGCCCACCGCGATGATTGGAGTTCGAACTGGGCGCTGAACGGGGAATAAGTAGGCGTTCTTGAGGTAAAAGAGGGAACTTGCTTCAAGATGGCGGCACCTGCCCTACCGTAGAAGCGCGAAAAGGTGGCAGTGATGGATCGCGCCGCCGTTCACCGTCGACGTTCAATTTATCGAGAATGGTGCGGAGCATCCGACGATCTTCTCCCCAGCGAGCAGAACGCATGAATTAAATGATTGAGGAGACAACAATCGCAGAACAGATAGTTTTGAGTATGGCAGTTTAAGGAAACAAGTCATCCAAGTGCTCGGAAACGCTGACGACGAAGCTACTCACGATCAACAGTATCTTCAGTCGCCGATATCGATGCGCGCGCCTTGGCGTCGGTAGATGATCGAGTTGTATGCTCCTTTCCGCAAGACGGTCAGAATCGACATACGCGATACAGAGCAAGTCTCACCTGAGTTTCACGAACCTCAGACGAACAGTGTAGTCGTTCTACACGCAGCGCTTGAGCGCTACCGCCCGACTTCAAGGCGTCGCGGATACCATGACCAGTGAAGCTCTCGGTGTTCACGAACACGCTATACGAGTATAATCATACTAACTCATCGTAGTGTGTCCACTCTTGATCCTTGGACATGTCGTCGACCGTAAAGAACGGATATTTCAATAGCCCTAGATCGGAGTCCAAAATCAGATAACGATCATACGATTCTGCTGAAAATTGAAATGACCGCAGTTCTTGGTTCTCGGACGCGCTTACACTCCTGCTCCCCAACCCATGCCTCCCGGACTGTGGATACTTACAGCTCATAGTACGTCTTTGTACATAATGTTGCCGATTCGCGATGGCGACACCTAACATGACCATTTTCCACGGCATCGGCTGGTCCGCACAAGAGTTCGAGATCGTGCGGGACTACTACATAAAGTCACTAGAAGTACCTCGTCTTGACCTTCACGAAGGTCCGTGGAACTCCGCCTTCTACCACACAGTACGTCAACGAGCTGATTTTGAACGAACACGCCATTCCAGACGGGCCGATGACATACCAGGAAGAGGTTTCGAGTGGCTCGGGACCTTGGTCGTATCCCGGAGAGCTGGATGAGGGCGACACGGGACTTCGACGGACCGGTGTTCAAGAATGTCGAGGGCTGGGACAGCGAGACTCCGCATGATAAACCGGAGCGTATTTCCTAGTGTATATTGTAAGATCCCTGTCGTTTGAGCCTGCGTTGCATCTAGTTCACGCACCATGAATAAAACAAGCTCATGCACCTGCATGAACACTCATCTCTATGAATAACTTTGTCTTAATCACATTTTCGTCCATAAAGCCTGAAAAGTTGGGCCATGTTCGATGACAGGTGCGAGATGCGTTAGTAAAAGCACAACTCACATTTCAGAGAAGCACCTCACCGCTCATCGTGCTGGTTTAGTTACTTTAGTATAACCTGGGTATGCCCTCAAGGTGTCGAACATGTGGACGTGATGGGAAACGACCGCTATCACCGTGGTTCAATGCTGCCAGATCGGATGGGCGACCCGCTCGAGTCCAAGTCGTTACGTACAGTAACACTGTGACCGAATCACACTGCACCCGCACAAGGAACTTCAACTTGACGTGACGCTCCGAGACTGTCCGACTCGGACTTCTGCCTTAGCCTAGCTCTCACTTAACCCCTTCGCTGTTGCATGCTCAGACTCTTTCACCCGATATCTGACACTTTCCTCCGACTGTACTCCTTGCCGACCATTGTTGCGCTGAGGCGAGATATCCAACCAGGTGTCTCATGACCCATAGTCCGCCAACAAAGCGAATCAAACTCGAGTCTTCCCCACACCTTGAATCAGGCATTGCTCTTCCTGTTGTTGAGATTGATGGACATGACGAAGGGGAAGAGGCTGATGGCGAACACTGCAGCATCTGTTTGCAACCCTATGCGGATCGTACCATGATACCGACATGCTCGCACGAGTTCTGTTTCGAGTGCCTCCTCATTTGGACAGGTGAGTTGTGCCACTGTCGTCATATCGCGGACGAACAACTGATCCTTTTAAACCAGACCAATCACGACGTTGCCCTCTCTGCTCGCAGGATGTCGGCAACTACCTCATGCACAGCGTCCGGTCTAAATACGACTACCAGAAACACTACTTAACACCACTGCGCACATCTCCTCAGCCTCAAGCCATAGCTGTTGTTCGCGCAGATGCACGAAGGCGTGCAGAGCGGCGCAGGGAGGTTGAGTGGGGGCGACGTCGGAGGAGGGAGGTAGAGCAAGCGGACGAGCTAGAGCAAGCAATCGAGAAAAGGCGATGGGTGTACAGGAATAAACTCTACGCTAAAGTAAGTCATCATGCCCCCATCAGTGCGTGTAGCCTCCTGCGTTTGAACCATCCTGCAAACGCTTTGAGACACCATTCAGTTCAAAGTTACTTGTGTCCATCGACCCAACCCTAACCTCGATTTCACTGTAGCATGTAGCCTCAAATCCGTACACACGGTACCGCCCGTTCCCAACCCCTGCGCAATTTGCAGCTTCGCAGGACCTTATCTCTAGAGCAACCGTGTTCATACGGCGGGAACTGCAGGTCTGGGTTGGGCTAGATGTCGAGGTTAGTTCGAGAACGGATAGCAATCGCTCGTGACATACTGCAGACCCTAAGCTGATTTCCTTGCGCAGTTTCTCACCACTTTCACGGTGTCTCTCATGAAGGCACTCGATATTCGTTCAGAGCCTGCCGTCCGGCTTCTTTCCGAATTCCTAGATATGGATGCCGAGGATGGACGAGAACGAGCCAATGCGGAGCATTTCGCACACGGTAAGATCATGTATCTCTCGCGCCCTTCGCCATACCACTGTCAACTGTGCGATATTTCATTCATGCCATGTGGGATGCACGGGTACTTGTCTTATTGTTGTCGTGCCAGTGGACTAGCCTCCCGCGAAGCACCAACTTCACGCCATGGGAGACCTCAGGACTTCTGCACCTTCTCTGCTCCGTTCGTATTCAGTGCGCCAAATTATTTCTGCCGCTAGTCATCCAGCCTCATTGTCTTCACGAAGCCCATGTGGCTATCTGCGCGTCTATGTAATTCAGAAGGCTTACCACGTTTTTCTTCTTGCAGAACTCTATTCTTACCTGCGATCCCCCTACCGTGACCTTTTGGCTTACGACAATAACGTACAGGTAGGCTTACTCCGATGGCCCATTCTTGTCCTAGTCTTACTCAGTCCTCTCCAGTATGATGTGCCAAATACTATTCCCCCACCGAATGCGCTCCAGCGCAGACAACGGTGGCGGTCACGCTCACGGTCCCGTTCTCATTCAAGTTCTAGAGAGGTTCCATCAGCACGTTCGCGCCGACACCCGCCGACTTCACGTTCTACATCTCGCGATTCCTCTTCCCATTCCGAACATCTCAGCACCTTGCCGTTACGCTCTCGCCACCGGAGACCCGAGTCCAATCATCATCCGAGCGAACCTCAATATCCTCGTAGGGGTCATTCGCGTTCAAGGCGGAGTTACAGGGCGCGATCTTCTGAGTCTCGCCCCTCTGGAACTTATCGCGCCGAACAGCGCCGTGATGCCACAGGACACACCAGGTCGGGTCGTTCCCGCGGTAGTTATAATGAGAAGGGAAAGGACCGCGCCGAGGACGTTAGAGCGGGTGGGCCGAGCCTTCCTGCCTCCCGAAGGGATAGCGTCGTGGCTGTCGGTAGCAGTAGGTATCCCACCGCAATCGCCACCCCACGGCACAGTTCCTCTTCTCGTGCTAGCGGCGAGAACAGTCCTGCGGCCTCTACGTTATCAACGCCGTACCACGCCTCCGATCTGTCCGCTGCAACACAGGATGTAGGGACGAACATACCGGCTCCTCTCGCCGTTCCTTGCGTCCCCCATGGAGATACGGGGCGATCCACTACCCATACACCAGAGGACCGAGGCGTCGCGTCGCCTTCAAGCCAACTCGACCCAATAGGACCAGTAAGACCTCCGGGACGTGTCCGCCGGAACGCTTGGCAGACGATACAGGATCATCTCGCGAGCAGCGGACGAGACCCACGGTCAAGCAAGCCCCGAGAAGGAGGATCGGCACCGGAGCGTGCTCCCTCGTCCAAGTCACAAGCTCCAAGTACCCCAGCGTCTTTTTCCCCCGACGGAGCCCTCCGCCCTGAGCATCCCTCTCCAGCCGACGAGGCCGTTCCTTCATTGCTCTTGCGCCTGTCGGACCCAGTTCCAACGACCTCTGTGTACCCCAGCAATGCCAGCCATAATGCCCCCGATGGGAGCCCAACCTCACGCCGAGACGCCCTATCCGCCTCCAAAGGCAAACGGATTTCCGCTCCGGAGATGACGATGCGCACGCGAGGTGGTCCTTTGACTCAACCGCCCGAACGGGCGGATCCTTCCTACGCCTCTCATGTCGCGCCGTCCCACCAGCCTCCCGGAGCCGCCGGACGTCAACTCGACTTAGACTACGATGCAGCAGCCTCAGGCAGGGCAGGTGACGCGGACGCTGCGGGGGAGGTGGGGCCCATGTCCTCGGGGTACACATCAGGTCAGGCCACGCCTCTCTGCCACATTGACTGCGAACCCCCGTAAGCTAATCAGGTCCTTTCTCTCTCTCCCTCCCTCCCCCCACCGGTCATTGCAGGTCTCCCCCGGGCCAATCGAGCAGGACGCGGCGCACAGCCCTCGCATCCGCCGGCTGGTGATCCACGTTTTCTGCTCGTGCAGAAGCTGGAGGTGGAGAAGCGCAAGGCAGCGGTGGGCGTTCCCACCGCTGAGAAGGCGCAATTGTCATTGTCCTCCTCGTCCGCGACCGCAGGCCAAGGCCACGATGCCGGACGTGTTCCTATGGTGCTGCCGCCTGCGGACGTGCGCCGGGAGGGGCTCGCAAAGTCCGCCGTGCCACTGCCACTGCCAGGCGCAGAGGGCGTGGCTGCGGGGCGGCAGGCCGAGCGAAGGGAAGCAGAGTTGCGTAGCCAGGCACAGCTCCGTGTCAGGCTCGCCGCTGCGAAGAGGGCTGCCGCTGCTCTGCAGATGCGGGACGTGGACGTTGGTGTTGGTGCTTCGGGCAGGGCGGACGATGGTACGGGTACGGGTACCCGGGGGACCGGACCTGGGAGCCCACCCGGGCCCGTTAGTATCGATGACGGCCTCATGTCGCACGAGATCGCACTGCGGGGTAAATTAAAGGCTCGGATGGCTTGCCTACAATCGCTCGATTTGTATTGACAGTGGGTACGCTAGTTTATGTCGAGCAAATATTACTACTTTTCTATGTGTGTGGTACGCTACATGTTTACGGAATGCCGAATGATGATGACAGATGAGGAGGACAGACATTGGGGTACTACGGGAGCCTTGGGTACTTATGCGGATGTGTGGTATGGTATCGAGATTGTAATAAAAGGATTGACAGTATCATCGATGAGAGTTGCCGAGGTCGAGAGCGGATTATACGTCGACTAGATATGGTATAAAGAGAGCGCGATTAGGACAAGGAAGCGGGGGTGGGCCGTCCTTTGAAGCAGGATCCAGAGGTATTACTAGCGGGTACAGTTCGCTATTACGCGTAGAAGGAGCGTGGCGGAGTTCGTGAAAAGACGTTGAAAACTTGAAAGGATCGTAGGGCGGCAATATACACAGGGAGCGGGTCTTGTGTGCCGTTGTGCGGGCTCTCTCCATTAGTTTGGCGATTAAAAATTACGGGGTGGTTCGTCTGTGTAGTCGTGGGTTCCGGGTCGTACAGGGTGCTCTGGCGGTGCACGTCCTGCCGTAGATCGTATCGGGTCGAAACGTGTGCGATGGCCAGGCGATAGCGGGCTGCGGACGGGCGAAGGCCCAGACGGTGCCATGGGAACGAAGGTAGAGATGCTAGGAAGCGGCTCCGCACCGAAGGGAGAGTGTAGAGCCGTTGTCGATTCCCCAAACGACGGCGGTGCACCGTGCGGCTGCTCGGGCGACGACCGGCGGCGGTTGTACGGCGAGAAGGCGGGGTCGTCCCACAGCGGCTGCGGCTGGAGCGTGAACGGAGGCGGGATGTTGAGCGGCGGCCGCGGGGCGGAGAAGTCGACGTTCGCGGGCGGGAGGTTGCGACGAGTCTCGCCCGAGGAACGTGTTCGATGAGCGGACGCGCTGAACTCGAGTGCGCTCAGGGACGCGAGTGTCGGGTACGGACCAGCGCTCAGCGGGCTGATTGGGCTGGAACCGGGACCGCGCGTGCGCGTCGCAACCGGGGGCAAACTCAGGGTCAGCTCGGGGCCCTGCTCGCCTGGAGGGCGGCCAGGACGCGGTGTTGCTCTGTACATCTCCAGCAGTTCGATGGCGGGCGTGGATGGTGGCGCCAGAAAGCCCTGCGAGGGTCTCCTCCATCTAGGGTCGTCCAACAAGCCTCGCCGACTCGAACCGGGGATACCAGGGCCTGCAAGCTGAGTGGGGGGTATGCCCGATCGTCCGTACTCCTCGGCGAGATAGGCGTCGCGATGGGCGGGGGCGAACCGCTCGGGGGGACCGCGAAAAGACGGCCCCGCGCTGCTGTATTGCATCTCGCCGATGCCACCGGGGCCGCGCGGGAAGAAGCCTTCTACGCTAGACCCTGAGTGCATCGTCATGGCTGTTGGGCTGATGTCGCTCGCGGTGCCTGGCGGCGCGTTCGTGAATGGCCCAAACTGTGGTGGGCGCGTGAGGGGCGCAGAGGTGGTGGTCGCTTGTCCGCGGGGCCGACGTGCCTTCTGGCGTTGGTTCTACAGACAAAGGTCAGTACGAGCAACCAGCATATGGATGAACGCGACTTGCCTGAAACCAGATCTTGATGACGAACAGCGAAGATGAGTACTTCCGACACAATGTGGATAATGTTGGGGGGGGGCGTACCTGGACTTTACGAGCACTCAACCCGATTGACCTCCCCACCTCCTCGCGCATCTGGGTGGTAGGAAACCGAGACTACCGACGAGCGCGTGAGCGGGCGTTGGAACATGTTGCGAGGGGGGACGTACCTGCGCGAGTAGTGCATGCAGGACAGCCGCCTGGTGTGGCGTAGTCAAAGTCCGCGTCCGCTTCTTCTTCGGGGGGGCACCTTCGGGCGCGCTCTCGGAGGTGGAAGGCTTGCTGGGCTCGCCTTCCATTTCCGTGTCCGCCATGTCGCCTTGCGAAGACGACCCGGAAGGGCTCGAGCGCTCGCGTTTCCTTCTTCGATGGCTTGATTCGGGGTCGGAGGAAGGAGCGGGAGCGGAGGGGGTGTAGACGCGTGAGGAAGCGGTGGCGGGGTGGTCTTGCGAAACGATGTTGCTGGAGGTGGATGCTCCCTGGGTGGCGTGTGGGTCTGTAGGGAGCGTGTGTCTTGAGGGCGAACCCGAGGACGAGCGTCGAGGGCTCTTCTGTCGTCGTCGTTCGTCGGGTGGATTGCTGGGAGCAGAGGATGTCGCGTCTGCGGCGCTGCGTGACATGTTCATAGAGATAGAAAGCGAGCGGTTACAGTAGAGTTCCAGAGGCAGGAGCGTTGCGTTAATTAGGGGGCGTCGATAATTAAGAACCCGATTGAGTATACGGAGTTGGAGGGCGGCTCACGCCTTCGGCGGAGCAATGATACACATAGACCCAGAGAGCTTCAGCACATCGATTCGGGGGGAGGGAGGTTTGCCAGACCCGGAGACGGTCACGGAGGAGAAGAGGGGAAGAGCGCAAGGAGAACCGACCGCGTGGAAATAAACTTGGGAGTTTGACTATGGGCGGCCAGCATGATGGGCCAGTTACCCGTCCGCGCCGCTACGAAATGGAGCCGAAACCTATCGACGCGATCGAGGTGAATAATTGCCAACCTTGGGCAAACCTTGAAGCCGTAGCAATACAGGGAGGCTAGTCCCAAAACAGTACCCAGACGCCCGCCTCGGTCGTCACCGTCACTGAGATTCTGACGCGGGAAATTCCCTGACGTGCACCTTCAAACACAGTCTAGAGCCTCTTGTTACTAAGGAGGGTCAGTAATACATATCCGACGGCCCCGCCCCACGCTAAATCATCCGGATGGCGACCCGTCAAGTTACTACGGCATTGCGGCCATGTCCACTACAGTACTTACACGTTGAGCTTGATCTAGCTTGACCCAGCACGGTTTTGCATCCGCACCACCTTGGCACCACCGCTGGAAAAGAAAGCCACGCAAATGACCGCAATACGATCGGTGGCCTCGCCCAGATTCGGGGAGTATTAATCATGGGCAGGAGGAGCCATGTGCCTTTCCTGGCAGTCGGTCTCGTTGATGCGCTAGATAACAGATCGCGGCCCCCGCCCTTGTGTCTCCAGGAGCATTCAATTGATTCGAGTGAATTTGCCGATCGTCATCAGCGATGACAAGGCAACCGACCGGAAGCGCGTCAGCCATTGCTTCGTATTTTCAAGCTTCCCTTTCCCATGTGTATCGCGATGCGCGCAGTGCGAACTCGCAGCCTCCGGCGCAGTACTATCGCAATTTACAGGCAATATTAAACAGCTTGCTGGAGGATGACGGAAGTTCATCGTGGGGTGAGTCTCCATCGCGGTCATTTAATATTTAACACTCGGAGGCCGGTCGATCTCCACGTTTGTTATCGAGTCCGGAAGCGTCCCCATCAACTCTCTCGTAATTGGATGGGGCTCGCATGCCGTGGATAACGACAAGTGACAGCCGTGGACTGTACTGCGAGAAGCCCGGATACTTTCGCGCTTGATTTCCGGGCCCTCCTCGTTATTGTGCAGCCTGAACACGAGGTTTCAGTCAGGTGTGAAGCATGAAGTTAGCGGCCGAGAACCTATCGCATGTGCGGCTGTGATCGCAGCAGACGCCGCGGTCAGTTCAGTACGGCGCTGTGCGGCGGCCGACTCTGAAGCGCTGTCGAAGATAATCGCAGTATGGAGTGAGTGTCATTCTTGGGACGGAGGAGTTGGTCACAGAAGGGGAACTTTGAAAACACATAATCCACTACGTCAGGGCTTCAGAATGGATATTTTTGGTGGAAGTGCGACTTTGACTTACAAAATAGACATAGCAGAACCATGACGTCCGATCCACACAGCCTTGAGGCTCGGCACACTCGTCGTTCAAGCTAAGCAGTCGACGGGGAGCCAGAACAAATCTCGTGGGACAAGCTACTCATAAGTATTGAAGCGCAGGGAAACTGTGGAATGCGGCATCCTGAAAGACGAACGATGAGCGAGGCACAGAAGGTTTTAGGGCAGCGAGAAGAACCTCCTCCTCAGATTGCTCACACGGAAAAGGAAGAAGGAGCCCTCCGCTGATTAACTGGCCAGCGCATGCCTTGAAAGCTTGATACGGCAGTCATGATTACTCGTGGTCTTCTTTAAATTGAGGGTCTAGGTTTTCATCACAACCGGTGTACAGTAACGCCTTGCCGCCAATTGTTTGAATGTCACCAGCTTATTTGACCGATCAGCTCTGGGGTATAACGTTGTGGTCAATTTTAGTTCATTTAGGTAATGAGTGGTGTTCCGCACCGAGAAAACATCCGTGTGGAATGTCGGGGATAGCGAACGCCTAGCCGGGATCCCCGGAGGGAGTGCACCTCGAGCTCTGTACCGCGCCGGCGCCGAACATCCACTGCGAGAGTCTTCTGTGGCCGTCTTGCGATCAACGCACGTACGGGGTCTACGGAACGCCGAAGGAACTTGTTGGGCGAGACGCAAGTGGATTAATTGCAAGCAGAATCTTCATGGCAACCAGGGTGTTGGAGGCCGCTCTGGACGCTGAGGACACGCCTACAAAATTTAAACAAGTCGGGTGCTTGCGAATGGCTCACGCCGAAGACGTGTAATATGGCAACAGGGCGTCGATGAAGGACACACACAGCACCCGGCCGAAGCCCGGGAAGATAGAACGGAGGAGGGGGAGCACGTTGGACTCAAGCACGAGGGTAGCAACGGAGAACGTTTGTCACGCGTCACAGGCAAGTACTTACAATGTGCCACGTGATGAGCGCGTATGTCACCAACGCGCGACGCGTGCGGGGCTTGTCTGCAGCTTTCCACCATCTCCGAGTCGTCCTTTCCACCACTTAACCACCGCTCCTCTGCCTTCTCTGGCATGGTCTCCATAGCTTCCTTGCACTGCTCTTTACCAACAAACCCGGCAGTAAAATGGCTAGCCACCCAAGAGCGCAACCTCAACAAGGAACTCCCATATCCCGAGGAAGCCACGGAGACGCCGGAAGAGTACGTCCGCCGCATGTATCTCCAATTTCTATGGTTACCACAGGTGAGTCAGAACAATTGTCCGTTGCCTTGTCCGATTTCCACGCATCTCCGGAGCAACCTTCGCTGTCACGACTTGCGGCGAAGTATAAATGCACCTCGGACTTTATTGGGTCTGGTCCCCAGAGCTCTGGATCTGTGACATACAACCTCAACACGATGTGGGGTACATGCAGGGTGATCTCTTCATGCACTTCACCCTATACAATACAACACTGCCACTGGACATGTGTCGCGCCGTCATGCGTTGCTCAGCATCGTCTTCGCTGTCATTCTCCCATCTCGTCTCGCAGTTATTTGTTCGTCTTGGGGGGGGGAGGGGGTCAAATACCATTGCTACGATGGTCGGCGAAAGTCTGAATATAGCCCTAAAATGGTCTCGACGATGACTTTGACCTCACTGGAATGAATTGTGGCTTGGTGTCAAATCACTCTGTATCTCAGTCGATTGAACATCGGGTGACTAGCCGGGGATGATATCTCGTGTAATCGGCGCTTGCATAGGACTCGGCCGCGCGATCCTCGAGTTGCTCATACTCACCGTCTGCACCGCCGGTCCGTTCTCTCGACTGTACTCCGAAAGCCAATCTGTCTGACAGAACGTTGGGGGATCAAACCTCCTCGCGCTGTCAAGCTTGAAACGGCACATCCCGGACTATATAGTTCGCGCAGGTACAGTTAGCACCTAGGCGGTAACAGCAAGGGCTCACCGTAAATACGATCAGCGGCAACCTTTCGCCCCATTGCTGCAGGTTGACATACCAGGCGATCTGAGGCATCGTCCGTATTGTCTACACCGTCGTCTTGGCGCGCGCTGTTTCTAAGCTCCTCGGGCGCACCTCACGGTTATGTCACTCTTCTTTCGGGCCCCTTCTCGGCTCTAGACACTGCCCTTCTACATGCACGAACCTCATGTCGGGGTACAGATGTCCTTGCACTATCTGCCTCGTTGCATTGTGTTTCCTGTTAGCGCATGGGGCAGGAGTAGTTTTACTGGATGAAGAAAAGCTCTCTACCGCTCCTCCCCACTTGTCGCAGTCTCTCGTTCCCCTCACGGCCGCCGCTACCCCCTCAGGCACATTTTCCGTCAGCGGAGATTTTGAAATATGCCAGGGAACGCCTTGCCCTTGCACCCAACCTCATTGGGCGAGTTGAACTCCCAGTGGTATAGCTTTCAGGTGGCAGGCGGAGAGGGGTCCTGTTCCCTGAGATTTCGCACGCGGCGCCGTAGATATGCGCTGCACAGTGTGGTCACAGCTATAGTTAGTTGGGGGAGTGCACATCGTGTCGCAAAGGTGGGGAAGTCCCACAAGTCTTGTTGGATAAACTCCGCCTTCATTCGAGCTCCGTTCAAAACCTTGCAACGCCCCGTTGTTTGCGCGCTCTCACTCAGGGGGTGGTTTGGCTCTTCGCGGCTCTCTGAACACAATATTCCGTTGAATGCTCGCCGCTCAACCAGATCGGTATCAATAGACGAGCATGGGTCTCCCCCCTGGCCAAAATGGAAACGGACGAGCCTTCATGCGCGTGCGGCTATGTGGTTTTGATACCTGATTTATTCCAGTCAATGGCACGGTGGCCGATCTCCGTGTTTAGTGCTAGAGCTTTCCGAGCTGCGTGGCGCAACTTCGGAGATCGCCCAGACTGCCCGCGCTCTTGTACTTTGCCATGATCGCACTCCCTGCGCAATTCACGCTCCCTAAAGTTGATATGCTGTGAGCTTAGTCGGCCAACGCCCAAAATCGCCGCTAACTCTCTCCACCACATCGAGCCTCGCGTTGTGACAGACTTCATGGCAATTGGCTCAACACGAGGCTTTCTGTCAGTCCGCAGTTCTGGACCATCCTAGTTCCGGGAATAGCCTTCCGACGTTGTGTTTTATGGTGCGAGGCTCAGTTCTCAGCCTTTTTGGCTGACATAACAGTCCTGTTTGCCAGCCCGCTACACATTCTCTCACTCGTCACATCAAGGTTACAGTTACCCCCTCATGCATGTCCACGGTAGAATCTTCGCGGATCACGCTAAGAACCCGAACGGCTAGCTTGTATGTGCCGGAGCTTTTGCACGCACCGCCAGGCTTCCGCCACATTCATTTGAGTTACGTTCAACGCTGGACAGCCTAGCTGTCCGTGAACACATCGACCTTCACTGGTGCCAGCAGGCCGTATCTCCCCCGCCTGTGCTATTTCCGCCGCCACTTCATCTTTGTGGATTGCATCTCACGTCTCATCATCCTCACGTTACGGCGTTCTGTTATGCTGGTGCTCAATTGCTGACCGCTCTATCCCCAGTCAATCATGCCGCTGCAAGTCCTCATGCCCGCGTTGCTCCGCGCGACCTCGGCATCAGATCCCGCGGCAACCACCTCGCAGCAAGTTGCCGGCCATCCCCTGCATCCCCTCCTCCAGCCCGTACTGTTGACGTCCCGGGCCGTCTCGCACAAGTATCACACTCGCATCCCGAATGTCATCTCCGAGGAGAGCGAACCGGCAGATCCCGAGGAGGAGTACGTGTGGTACGCCTATCACAAGGACAAGGTCGGCGAGGACGAGCGTCAGGAAGGGCAGGACGACTACGAGGCGCAGGAGCGCCTCAAGAACGCGTGGCTCGAGAAGTACGAGCGGCGAGAGTATGTGCCCCCCCATGTGTTTCTCGATCGTGCCGTCCGCGCGCGCTGACACGTTCCGTGCCCTGCGCATCTGCCAGGGTTCAGATTCAGGTGCTTCTCTACTTCTTGCTCGTCTCCTTACCGAAGGATCGCGCTGGGCCGTCGATTGAGGATGCTAGGACGGCCATCGCCGATTCGCTCCCTCTGCCGCCCTCTCTTTCGCCGTCCAAGTCAAAGAAGCGTAAACACAAAGATCGTGGGAGAGGTCGGGCGCAGGATCCCCCGCCGCAGCCACTCGAGGAACGCCTGGAGAGCTATATGGACAAGCTTGCCATGTGGCAGCTCATGCAGGCCGTGGATAGCTCGCTGGGACGAGGCGAGATGTCCAAATCGGCCGTAGGAAAAGGGAAGGATAAGCAAAAGGACGATCGGGACTGGATGCAGGTATTCTGCGAGGATGTGGTGGAGCCGTTGTTCGTGCTTAACATTCGCTATGTCCCGAAGTGGCCTATGTTGACCGACCTACTTTGAGCACAGATTCAAGGCGGAGCTTCCCGAGCTTTGTGCTCTCTTTCGCTCGAAGCTCTTCCCCGACGCCGGCAATTCCGATACCTCGCTCGGCCTCTCGCCGCCCTTATCACCGAAACCCGCGACGAAGCGCCTCAAGTCTTCTACGTCCGCGTCGGGATCTGCCTCGTCTTCGAGGGCGGCCTCCAAGCCTGCTGCGAAGGGCAAGGACAAAGACGCCACCCGCTCGCGCTCCAACTCTCTGGCACTCTCGCTCGAACAGGAGAAGCGCGAGCGCGAGCGGTCGCGATCCCTCAGCCTCGGGCCGAATGGGCTGCGCAAGCGCGCGATCATACCTGAGGTGACCATGACGACGAAGTTTGGCAAAGCCCGCGCGAAGCAGAAGGCGGAGCTAGAGCGCACGGCATCCGTCCCCGGACCTTCGCTGTCCCGGACGCAGAGCCAGCAGGCAGCTGCTTCTGGAGGAAGCACCCAGGACGCGAAGCGCGTGCAGAAGATGGGAAGCGTCCTCGTGGCGGCCACGCCGACCAAGCCGCGCGACGGGACGTCGAGGTCCCAATCTCAAAGGACGCGGGTTGAGTCCTCCCAGTCCCAAGCGCGACTCCCATCGCTTTTTGCTGGGCCGTCGACGCCTGCTTGGGCGACGGCGCGGTTGTCATCGCAGACTACCCTCATCCGTGTGGACAGCTTGACCCTCGACACCGACACCGATGATGATGACGATGACGACGACGGCGACGATGCGGGGTTAGTCGCGACTCCAACAAAGGTTCGTCGGAAGCTCGCGCTTCCCCAGGCCCTGGGAGAACATGAGAACGATATAGAGGGAAATGAGTGGAGCCTGAGTAATCCTTCGAGGACCCTCTCACTTGGCGTCTCCAACTCTCAAGAGCAGCCGGAAAGTGAGGGCCATGGCCCGCCAACGAGTAACAGTCCAGGGGAACTTGGAGGATTTGGGGAAGCAGTCACACCTCCACGACGAGGTGCAACTCGGTCTAGAGGCCAGATCATGGTCGAAGATACCCCGACCAAGAGTTGATATCGTGGTTTAGTATATACTAGGGTGCGATGGACTTTAGTATTTGGATTATGGTATCACGTTTCGGCTCCACACACAGATGCTCTGTGCTTCGGAACTCACGCACAAGCTGCGGACTCTGTACTCTGTACTTCGACTTCGAGAAGCTCATGACTCCATGTAGTCACGAGCTTTGCTGCTCCCCTTAGTCAACTGATTACTCGGCGGCTTTCACTTATCGTGCCTGTAAGAAGCGTTTCACCAGCCTTCATCTCCGCCCCATTGCCTGTGCGCGCAAAGCAAAGGATCCGTACGCGATAACGAACTTGAAGTGAAAGATCGCTACTACATAGCCAAACACCATGGTAGGGGCACTTGCAGTCCATTTCTAAATGCAGATAGGGGCCGTTCTGATCGTCGTCGACATTCCCGGTAGGCGGACACGAAACCCACCGTGCATAACCTCCCACCGGAAACCCTCAACTTCACACATCGCATGTTCGACGCTGCCCGTGACAACGATGCAGAGTTGTTATTGCAGGCGGTGGATGTCGGGCTTCCGGTTAATCTCACCAACGATAAAGGTGCGTCAAACCTCATTTCTCTACTATCCGAACAATCTCCCAAAGTACGATCGCGATGTCAGGAAACACATTGCTCATGCTGGCAGCCTACAACGGCCACGCCACTCTTGTCTCGGAGCTCCTGACCAGGGGAGCAGATGGAAATCGGCTCAACGACCAAGGACAGTCACCGCTTGCTGGGGCTGTCTTCAAAGGTCACGCCGAAGTCGTCCGTGCCCTCGTCGAAAGTGGCCGCGCGGACCCACGAATTGGCACGCCTACCGCCATTCAGACAGCTCGCATGTTCAAGCAGGACGAACTATTGAGGACGATGGGCGCGACGGACGATGATTTCAAAGACCCAGTGCCCGGTATTCCTGGCCCGCCACATTAGTCGTCGTCGAGCTGTTGAGCTAATGAATGGTATCGGTGATCCTTCATTACAAAACTAGTACGGAAGTATACAGGGTAGAATGTACGATGGTATGCAACATGAACATTTGTACAGTGGTGGACAGAATGTCAGCGGCCAACACCAAGCTCCCTTCCGACCTCTTTCAAGCAATCTTTCGCCAATGTTCTTGCATCCAACTCCACTGCAGGGACGGAACTCGATGACTCCTCGTTTAAGCTTCCTCTGGGGTTATGAGAGGAAGAGCGAGATCCAGGAAGGACCCAAACTGTCGGAGGTTTCCGGGGAATAGACACAATCTCGCACAAGATGGGGTAGATATGGAACAGGTGCGCCTTGGTAGACCGCTTGATCGCGTCGGCGATCAAAGTGGAGGGAGGGAATGATTGATCCATGCCTGAATCGTTAATGAGTATGAGGACGGACACGGCTTATCATGAAGACAAACCTGGCTGTTCGATACAGTATTTCGATGGTGCATCGGACAATGCTGCCCATAGCGTACCAGGCCACAGTCGCAAAGCGAGAAGTTTCCTCAAGACGTACAGCAGTTCCTCTTCTCGAGCCCTAGTTACAACGTTCAACATGACAAACACGAACGTGAACTGCAGCACGCACCTTGGGAATGGTAGGTTGCCCCGTAGTGACTCGTCTGCAACGTAGCTAACAAGCGTCATTCGGCATCGTTCAAGCAGGGAAGGTAAGCTTAGGGCTGCTATTCGCTTCCTCGACGGTATCTGATCTGTAAATCGTTAAGTATGCAGGTCTGTGGAAGGTTCGTCCACCACCGTACACTCACCTTGCGACGTATCAGAACATATCAGGAACAACAGATCAAAGCACCAGTATGAAAACCGTTCGCGCGGTAGGAAGCGGCCTGGAGACGTGGTGCCGGCGCCAACGGATCCGTGCCCGAACTTTTCCAGCTTGTCAAGTGCCTCGGACAATTGGCCTGAACTCGACCTCTTTGCCGCCTGAGGCAGGGAGACCTCTGGCAAGGAAGATGGTGAGGGCGGAAAGTCGTCGTCCGTCGATCGCAACCGGCTGCCTTGGTGCAAAACCCTCGCCAACTGCGAGATAATGTAATCCGGGACAGACGATTCCCCAAGATAGGGAACTACGTCAATCTCGAGTGACGCGACAAGTGAGAGATCGAAATTCTCTTCCGCTTCTTGGAGGTCGAGAGGGAGATGTTCGACAGCAGAGCTATAGTCTACCCGTCAGCGGACCCTCCCATGGCAATGAACCTTACACTCACCAATCCGCTAGGATACCACCACGGAAGGTGTCGACGACTTGACGCCAGATGCCTTCTATCCGATCGGCAGGGATGTCTGGCGTGCCTGGGTTTAATTCACACTGCCGACGTGCTTGAATGGTACGATACTCACCGCTATGCAGCTGTCTCGTCTGGGGGCCGCATTCCTTGACAATTTTGAGGAAACTCGTGGTCGCAGTTCTCCATAGAGGCTGATCGTTGCCGAATTTCGATGGGGCAGGACACTCGTACTTCAACTTGATAGGAATAGAATATGCCTGGGGACGAGCTAGTGAGCGATGTTGCTAAGGTAAAGGACGACGATCAATCTTACAGCGAACAGTGTTTCGATGGTGCCATCCGCGTAGATGGATGCATCGGACTTGAATCGGAGGTAGAGGTCGACAAGGAGGGGCAGGGTCTTCTTCGACAACGCAATGTAGGTCACGCGATTCACTGTGGACCGAGGAACCTTGGACGCGGAGGGAAGACCGCTGAAGAGCGCGGGTTGGATATCGAAAGCCGCAAGGAAGGGAAGGGTGGCGTATTCGGACATATCGCGAAGGACGAGGGAGATAACACCACGCGCGGTAAGCTCAATGCTGTCGACCGCTTCCATCACGACCACCTGTCTCCCGCAAGTCGGTCAGCAGTAGATAACCTAGTTGAAATGAAAGAACGTGCCTGAACAGGGCTTAGGGCGTCGATATCAGGCCTGAAGTCGAGAGAACTTGGATACGTCAAGACACCTGGAGAAGATGGTGAACCTCTGGAATGTCATACGCAAATTCGACGAACCTTTGAGGACTGTCATGAGCCGTGTGAGACGCTCCAGAGACCACTCGTGGCCCTCAAGCTGTCTACTTATACTTCGTGTGCACCGTATAACGTCCACGTATGCCACTAAACTTTCCTGCGTCAGCGGCTTAATCGTTGAAATGGTCGCAGTCGAAGACTTCGCTCCGGGAGACGACGGATCTGGGTCAGCAACAAGGTTCCCCATTGCGTCACATGCATGCCATGCTATTTCGAGAGCTTCCAGTGTGCGTGACTTGAGCTCCGTGGCGGTTGAGAGCGCCTTGATCGCCTTCTCCAGACAACGCAAAGCTGGAGCCGTGATCGAGCGATTGTCGTTCATCCACGAATCCTGTATGTGCCCAACGAAAACGCCCCACGCCTTGGTGAAGGACTGGAGGTGCATTATCTTGCTGATCAAGAAGTCCTGGAAGATAGACCCGATGGACTGAAGCGCTAGGACCTTGGACTCGTCCCACTGTAGATCGGGCGCTGTGCCAGTTGGGGTGGTCGGTTCTTGTGCTTCTGCGGGCTCGACACCCAAATTCCGCCGTATAGATGCCGTGATAGAATCTAGAAGCGGGAACGTGACCTTCCAGATACACTCTTCCCAGGTCTCGAGGCTCAAAGTGGCGCCATAGAGCTGCAACGTCCGGAAGAGCGTCTGGATTGCTCCGACGCGAACCTCAGGGCGAGCATCGGTACAGAGTCCAAGCACCTCGAGCAGGAGGAACATCCAAAGCGCGTTATACTCGGGCTCCTTGGTATCGTCTCTGCGTTTGGCCTGGATAGAGTCGGATACACCCCAAAGCAGACTTTCCGCCGCTGTCAGTGCGATGTTCGTGTCCGCCTGTCGCCCGAACTGGCCTAACGTACTGATGCACAGACGAAGGTGATCGGGAGATAGTGACGAAAGGGAGTCGCAAACCAGAGTGAGCGATTGAAAGGCAATCTTGACTAGCGAGGTATAGCCCTTCTCGTTGAGGTATCCGAGTGGCGGCGGTCGATTCTTGCCTAAGTCCTGCAACGATGAAGAAGGCGTAGGCGCTGCTACGATGGCGGTTGGAACAGGGGCAGGTTTGCACACGCTGCTCAACATCTCAAAGATGGTCTCCCACCCAACGACTAAGGTGTGTCCAGATGACTGCAGGATCTGGTGCAGCGTCTCAAGCCCCATACGACGCAATTCAATCGACGTGGTAGTAATCGCCGATCCCCCAGGTTCCGGCACAACCTGCAGGGCGAGGACATCCAAGACCCTGCGCTGCACGACTGGCTGGAGGTCCCCGGACGACGTGACATTACGAGGAACGACCACAAGGATGTCATCGAGAACCCGCGCAGCCTGGACTCGGATAGTCGGAGGAGCATGCTGGTGCCGGACAACGGAGAGGAGATGACCAGTGATGGGATCCCACGCCACGTCCGATGATCTGTATATGAGGCGGTGAATGTTCAACATGGCGACCCCGCCGAGCTTGCCAATGCCAAAGTCGCCGCTACGCTACACGTTGAAGGTCACTTTAGTTGCGTAATTAAGTAGTGAAAGTTCGGACGCACCAGGGTGCGGGGCAAGTGTATCCCGCTCACTCGTCTCCGATGGGCTGGCTCTGTGGACGCAGACGCAGACAACGTTGAACTGGGGCTGATCGCCAGTTCCTCCGCGGACTCGTTCACCGCGCCGAGCGTGTCAGACTGCATCCCGATCATGGCGGCGCTCAGCTTGCACAGGGCCTTCACAAAATCGCAGAACGCCTCATCCTCCAGATTCTTGGACGCGTCAAACAGCCGCTGAATGGCATGCTGGAGGCTATGGGGGTCAAGGTCCGCCAGGAGTGGATGGCGGGGTATGGGGGAAGACGGCTGCGAAGCCCCCGTATGGGGAAGCGGCGATGTCGGGACGCTTGTCGAAGCAGACCGCGACGGAGGGAGGGACCCAGCCCCTGGGCCAATGGTGCTGCGTTTGTTGCTCGCACCGCGCGAGCCTTTCACGCTGAGAACGTAGTCCGCGTTCTGCAACGCCTCGAGGATATCGAACCAGCTTTGGCCAAGGCTGCCGGCCAGAAACAGCGCGCTCGCGACCAAGACCTTCAAGCACGCCATGTTGCGCTCCGACAGGCCAGGCGGATGCGTGTTCGCACCAGGTAAGCCTAAGCTCTCCGTGATGGCGTTCGCGGTAGTGCGAGGAGTGCTCGGCTCCACGGGGACGTACGACTCGATGCTCGACACTACGCGTGTCGGGATTGCGAGGCGTGCAAGGCTCGTGAAGAACGCATCGCGCGGAGTGGCCAGGCCGAGCATGCCCGAGACAGTGGTAAGCGCTTGGTAGCTCGCGAGCACGTCGACGAACAACTCATCCGCAAGGTTTGTCGAGATCAGGAACGAGAGGGCTGCGAGGAGTGCGGGCCACCCACTCTCCACCATGCAGTGTACTGTGCGCAGCTGACGCGTCACAGTGTCCTCCTGCGGAAGTGTCGAGATATCGAGCGCAGGGGGAGCGCGAATCACCGGTTCGCCGGCGGCGCGGGGCTTCTGGACCATGATGGAGTTGTATAGAGGTGCCGTGAAGGACGCGAAGCCCTCGCAAAGCGACACAAGACACTGTACGCATAGCAGGTAGATGTAGGACTCCGGAATTGGTGGAGAATCCGCTTTGTCAAGCTGATCGATGCTGAACAGTCCAGTGAGATAGGGGCATTATCGCAGAAATCATAGTGCTCACCACTGCAACTTCATCGCTGAACCTTGCACACTCAGCCCCGCTTCCGTTGTCATCATGTTTGCGACGCCCGTGACAGTGGCGCTCGCTGCGCTAGCGACCATTCCGGCCACGCCGCCGACATCGAGAGCGTAGGCACCGTCCGCATTCGAGCCTGGATGGGTGGACACGCCGACGCCAAACATCTGTTGGCTTATACCAAGTAACGCGGGGCGCTCCGTGACCAGCCTCTTGAGCGCAGTGATGAGGGACGTGAACACTTTCGAGCCGCCCTCCTCGGCGTCATAGCGATCCCACACATTACGTATGAGCTCAGCATCGCTGCATAGTCTGCGAAGGTGAACGTTAGGAGACGACAATGCATAGGGACGCAGGACCTACCCACGCATGATCTCCATTGCGAGTACGCGCATCCATAACGGCCGAATTGTGTGTCCTTGAGCGGCGTCTGAGGGGTCAGCGTCGCTCGTCTCGGCGCCGACGATCCGGATAAGCAAGATGAGGAAGACCTCGGACTCCGTCTTTAGCTCTAATGAGAACTGTTTGAGTAATAGGAACACCACTCGAGTAGACCGCAACGTCAGAGGGAAGTTTGGTCGATCCGACAGCGACTTGTGCACGAGTGGACATAGGTGGTGCCGCAATAGGAGTAGAAGTTCCGTGTGCTACGCAATAACTTCTTAGCGAAAACACACATCGGGAGGTCAGAGGCACGGCGCACCTTGCGGAACAGGTCATGGTAGTTCGTCAGCACACTCTCGATAAGCTCGAGCGCGAATGTCTTGCGGAGCGAGTCGAGCTTCAAGAACCGGGGTTGCTCAGAGTTGGCCAGCAGGCAGAGATCCTCGAAGACGGCGTACGCATCGTATGCCGAGGGGCCCAACTCTGCTGTTGTACCATTCGGGAGAACTGTCTCAATCTTCGTGCTCTCCGTGATTTCCTCTCGGCGGTCCTCATCCACGACCTTGTCCACGACGAACATTACAAGTTGTCGCAATGTCGCGGCAGCTGTGGATGACACGACGGCGATACGAGACTCTTGTAACCGGAAGCACAGAAGAAGAGCCTAATAACAATCCAGACAGTCAGCACGGCATAGGGGGGGGAGGTTCCGTGCACTCACGTCACCAAGCAACTGTCCGTGCACAGCCGGGAAGTTGGTGATGAGCGAGAGGAGTGTCTGCAGAATTCGGAGTTGAATGTCGACACCTTGGTTCATGCAGTCGCCCATTGTCGTTATAATGAGGGGAACGGCGGACTGGGGGACGGCTTTGAGGGCGATGAGGCGTTGGAGGGACCCGAGGGAGATCGCTACCACCTTGGCGTTCCTGGTCGCGCAACCCATGAACACGGGGCGGAGAAGGTCATCGGATTGGGGGCCATCTGGTATGTGAAGCAAGTAGAGGAACAACGGAATGAGGACGAAGGAAGCAGTCAATACGAGTAATGGGCGTACCGGACGCTAATGTCGTAGTAGCTTGTTCTGGTGAAGAACGCAGGATAGCGAGAGACTTTTCTGCGGCCTTAGATAGATTCGGTGAGTTACTTACCAGTGGGCGTGCTCGCGAAAGTAGAGTAGGGATTATGAAGCACTCACCTCTCGCACATCAGGGTGTTTCCTCCGAGTCTCGCTGGCAAGGGACTGGCAAACGGTTGGGCCTCGGTGTGTGAAGATAACGGCTCCATACTCACCTGCAGTTCCGTGACAAGAAAAGCCAAAGAACTCATCTCGAATACGCCTCCAAGGGGACACCGGATGAATGAGATTCTGAAAACCAAGCGCGCCCAACGTTCGGAACCTTTGCCGATATACTTACAGTAGACCGTGCGCAGCCAAGCGTCAGCCTGAATAGTTGAGCTAGAGCCTGGAGACCGGAAAAGCCGAATTCAGAGTAGGAATATTAGGGGGCCCTAGGTAGTAGCGGTCGACCAGAGGATGGCGGTCCTATGACAACATTAACAAACTGTTCGCATCCTGAGGTAGCTGGGCGCTCCTCCTCACCCTCTGCCATGACGCACTTCGCGACCAATGCCTACTGCCTACGCTCCATTTTCTCAACATGGTGTATGCATCAATGGAATGAAGTCTCATTAAGTGCGTGGCACTGGCCCAGAAGTTTGGAAATCCATAACAGAACGTTAAGCTTCCTTCTTGCAGGATCATTGAAGTTCAAATACATCTTTCCCCTTTCCAGTGTCAATACTAAACGGCCGTGGTGGGTAGTATCGCCTTTTCCACCATGTTGAGCGCAGCTAATCACAAAATATCTATAAAACGCGAATAGTACTGATACAGATACGATGACTCGATCCATGGAGGGTTGTTGCCAAAACCACGCGTGACGTACAAGTACAAAGTCGCACAGCCGAGACAAGATATCCTCTCTTGTGACTCAGTCACTGATGGAGAGGAGCTGCTGGATCCACTCGAATAGGACGCGAGGGTCCCCGTGACGGTCTCCAGGCTCCTGGACGCACTCCTTCACCACTGCCCCGGCATATCTCTCGAAGATCATGCGTGCTTCCTATCAAAAAATTCCGCGCTCGTCATTATCGACCGATGAGTTTTCGAACAAAGGTTAAAGGACGTACGTCTGGATCCTCGAGATCCACGCCTTCAGGGACCACCCTCATCATCGTCTTCCACCCGTACGCGTTGACCCAGTGGGCCAGGAAGACTGGATAGTTGATGTCGACATATTGCTGTTTCCCGGCATGGCATTTATGTTTCGGTAAGTTTATGCCCTCGACTTCATTATGGGAGGGACCAACCTCCAGCTGATCGGCACTCAGGTTGGGGCGTTTGTCCCTCAAAGCCGCCACATAGGTCATTTTGAGCATAGGCTCCCCCAACATCTGGAGTCTCGCCCCGTTCCCAAATGGTCCTTGTAGCTGAGATGATGCCGTATGGTGAATGAAAACCTCAAGCATTGCGTCGCCTGAGAGCTGAGGTGCGGATGGGATATTGGCGGCCATGGCCCGGCGAGTGTGCTCGTAGGTTACAGTGCTTTGAGATGCTGGGGCGGAGGTAGGTGTGGTTGCGTTGAGCTAGCGAGATGTTGACACCGGCCCATGACTCGTTGTTTTATAGATCCGCCCACCACTGCAGGGGCAGCAAGTGCACGACTGCAGCCCCCGGTACTGCAGTACTAGGATCGCAGACTCGACACACCTGCAGTCCTTCATTCAGCCTGCGGGAGCCCTCGTACCACGAGCATTGCATCTGCGAGATGCTGCGGGAGTCGAACGTCAGCCGCAGTGGAAAGTGCGAATCAGAACGAGGCTCACGACCTGCATCTGGACAGCTCGGTGGTTAGTGACCGGCCTTGATAGGCAACTAACGCAGTTTTCCGGTGGACGGCGACGCAGGTCTGCAGTCTGAGGCAAGTCGGTGCGTCTGCAATTTACCCACCAAGTTTCCTCCCTCTTCTCATCCCGCGACGGGGTGCGTGTTTAGCTGCATGGTGTAGAGCCATCCGAACGAAAGCACCCGTCGTTGTGAACAGTCTTGCCAGGCGAGAGCGCTTCCTCGCAGGTTCAACAACTGTCAGAAGCGCTGCGAGAGCAGCCGCAGACTTCTCTTCGGAGGCTATCTCCCACGCAATCATCTGTGGTGCGCCCGCAGAACTCGCATCCTTGTGGCCAAGAGCAAACTCATATCTCTAGTATTCAAGAGCGCCATGCAATTTCCGCCTTGCGACTACTTACTTCGCTACTCGCATCGCCATGCTGCGGAAACACGGTTAAGGCTGCATCATTTGCTCCTCGCTGGTCGTCCAGGGACTTCAGGAGGTACAGTCAGCGCACATCATGTGCTTATAAGCTGCACTGACTTACAAGCATTACGCCAGCCCCCTCAACAGAGTCTCATTTCATCACTGGCCTCAGAGCGTGTTCAAAAAGTTAAACATGCTCCGAGTCGAGCGTCTGAGATTTCCGTCCCGGGCCCGTGTGTGTTCTGTGTCAGTAGAAAATTGTTCCCCAGTCGTTATACGATTTACCATTGCTTTGTAGTACCTGCCCGTGGATATGTTACTTAACCCCGACTCGGACATAAGTAGTAACAGTTTCAAGTTATAGGAAATGTCTGGTGTGGACCGTAAGTGAGCGGACTCCTGGCTGAAGTGAGGATCGCAGCTTGCCACATCATGCCATTCATTACATACTACGATGGTTCCATATACAATCCGGTTTTTAACATGCATAGAGTGTACCAAACGCCGCGATGAGCTCCTCATTTCGTGTGAACAAACACTATAGTTTCCTTTTAGGGGTATGATACTATCCGCGACAGTGCTGCGGAAGGGGTGGTAGGGCGGCGCGCGTGGCTGTTTGATCGGCAACGATTGCTCCGTGAGCGGTACTAGGCAGCTCCAATGGTCCGCAGTCGGGACGCCTCGCCATTTGCGATGGCCAACGACCCTCGGACAGCCAGCACATCTGGCTCGTCTCTTGCTACTCTCTCCGTCTGACTCCCGTCGATCCCCCCTCTCCTTCCGCGCGCTCCTTGCTTGCCCTGGCGCGAACCGCACAGAAGGACGCCACTCTCTATCGCGGGAAACGCAAAAACCTACGCTGCATCCTTGCGCAGCCCGCCATGGTGCTCAAGCTCACCACGCCTGCGCGTTATGTGCTGCTGGTGCTTTTTATCATCGTGAGTTGCTCGCTGTCGTGCTCTGCGCTGGAGGGAAAGGGCCCGAGAGGAGGTCCATCAGGAGATCGGCGAGCTCACGAGTCTGCACACGCCGCGACAGCTCGGCCTGCACTCCATTCTCAGTTTCACACACGAAGACTATGGCCGCGTCACCTCCCTCAAGAGCATCGCAGCCCAGCTCCCATGGGGCTCCTCGGGATCCATCCCAGAAGAGTACTATGTGCCGATAGACCCGGGCTCGAAGCACCCCGACACACTCCTCTCGCGGCGCGCGAATGCAACGCTCCTCATGCTCGCGCGGAACAGCGACGTGGACAGCGCGGTGAAGAGCGTCCGGCGGCTGGAGGACCGGTTCAACAGGAAGTTCGGGTACCCGTGGGTCTTCCTCAACGAGGAGCCGTTTTCTGAAGAGTTCAAAACGTACGTTGCCCCCTTTGCTCGTCGTCTCGCTGGGGCGTTCTGCTTTGCTGGGGGCCCCGCTCCAAACGCGCGCATGAGGCGACCGGCGATGCACGTCGCTCCACTATGATGCATCTCAGGCGCGGCCTGATACTTAGAAGACTGCGCCTGTCCATCCGCCAGGCTGTGGCGCCCGGTCGACGCCCAGCCTCGACGTCGTAATTTTCTCGCGCGGTGGTACGCCTGAGTCGGGCGCACGGTCCGGGCCGATGGTCAGTTCGGAGCGGGTGTACCACTGTGGGTTTTCCGCACAGTTTCAGGCTGGTTGCTTCCGCCGATCGAAGCAACTGCCCCTCTTTCACCCTTCATCTTCAGTCAGGAGCGTCTTCCACTAACCATCCATATGTTGCAGACGCATGAGCAACGTGATCGGCAGCGAGGCCACCTTCGCCCAGATCCCGAACCACCACTGGTACCAGCCCGACTGGATCGACGAGGACAAGGCGCGCGCCGGACGGGAGAAGATGGCCGCGGACAACATCATCTACGGGGACAGCGTGTCCTATCGCAATATGTGCCGCTTCAACTCTGGCGTACGTGGGAGTCCTGTTTTAGAGTCATCGAGATGGCGCTGATTTATGGCTCCGCTCCAGTTCTTCTTCCGCCATCCGATCCTACAAAAGTACAAGTGGTACTGGCGGGTAGAGTATGTGTCCCACGCATCACGATCGTGCAGCGTGTGTTCGCCTTGCTTACGTGTGACCAACAGACCCGACGTACACTTCCATTGCGACGTCGACTATGATCCCTTCCTGTACATGGAGGACCACAACAAGACCTATGGTACGTTCACTCCTCCGTGGTGTCAGGACCAGCATTCAAACAAGTCTTTGTAGGGTTTACAATCACGATGTATGAATTTGGCGCGACAATACCCACTCTATGGGATGCGACCAAGGAGTTCATCAAGGCACACCCCGAATACGTCGCTAAGAACAACGCGATGGGGTACATGTCGGATGACAACGGCAACAGCTACAACCTATGCCACTGTGCGCACCGCTCTCGTATGCCCTGACATGTCTGATATCTAATCCGCGCCGCCTTCGCAGTCTGGAGCAACTTCGAGATCGCGAACATGGACTTCTGGCGAGGCGAGGCGTACACGAAGTACTTCGAGTTCCTCGACTCCAAAGGCGGGTTCTACTACGAGGTATGCCGCCATTGCTGTCCTCTGCGGCATCACAGTCGACGTTTGTTTACCGACAATTGAAACGCTTTGTTAGCGGTGGGGCGATGCCCCTGTGCACAGCATCGCGGTCTCGCTCTTCCAGAGCAAAGACCAGATCCAGTTCTTGGACGAGATCGGCTACGAGCACAACCCGTACACGCACTGTCCCAAGGGCGACGGCGCGTGGCGACGCGGCAAGTGCGACTGCGAGCTGAGCCGCAGCTTCGGTGCGCGCGCATTCCACCGCTCCCTCCCTGCAGTGTCAGCGCTGATGTTTGAACTTTTGGCTTGGCTTCGCGTGCAGACTACAACGGGTACTCGTGCATGAGGCAATGGGACCGGATACAGTGACGACATCGTCGTTTCGCCGGCCTTCCGGTATGCGCGGCGCGCAATCTCAACACTCTCGCTTTCCCCGAACACATAGATCATTGTAGCACCTACCAGGTAATATGTAGATGATAGATAGTCCCATGAAGTACTTACTCTGCGTCCAGTCTTTGATGTATCTACGCAGACATGTCAAACAGCCCATGCACGCACATACTAGACATTCGCTCCCTGCTAATTTATCTCTTTGCTTTCCCCTCCATATTGGCGCTCTTGGTTGACGGATCATATGACAGCAAACCCGGACGCAGGTGCGTGTTCTTTACAGTTTCAGGTACTAATCAGTCCTCGATCGCAGTTTTGCCTGCGGACGGGTCAATGTGAAGTCGCCTCAACCAAGACCTCTACGGTAGCTCTAGATCTACCCGTGGGGAGACTTATGTACCGGCATGGGAAATGCGTCGCATGGCCCCTTGATCGCGACAGTCGTAAGTAATGGGCACCGTATCATGTCGATGAGGTTATTGTCGATGAGGCGCACACCAACGTGGTGGTCCCAAAGTGCCCGGTGTGTAACGAAAGGTCATGGCCCCCCTCTCTCGAGTGCCACCGGCCGCGGCGAGAGCGCTCCGCCTACACTTCAATCTCCGGAACGCTCGCGAGTGACTCGAGATATCTCGGGAGGCTCGGGGAGCTCTCGAGACACTGGTTTTTCCTGATGTTCACGTCCCTTCAGATGCATATCCAGGGCACAGCTCCGTGAACTCAGCTTCACGATACGTCATCGGTCGATCAAGGGAAGGCGATCGGCACCAAAAAGGCAAACTATGCGCCCATGACATCATCCCTTCCCCGGCCCGGTATGGCGGAAGCAGATCAAGAACAAGAGACAGCTTTCTCAAATCCTTCCCCAGGCCACGACGTACCTTTTGACACATGGCCGACAAGCTGCAGCAAGGACAGGATGTCTCGTAAGTGCACTTACTTTGGTCTGCGCAGACAGTCTGACGGGGATGCCGGCGAAGATGGAAATGGGGAGGGAGCGGAACAGCTGAGGGAAAGGTCGCAGAGATCGTCGAGGAAGGGAAGGCTCAAGTCACAAGCAACAAGGTGCGCCCTTCATCCAGTGGAGAATTTGCAGGGGACTCAAAGTCAACGTCACCGCAGGGGAAGACGGCCAGTCGCAATGCTAAACCGGGGGATCCGGCGGTGAAGATTGCGAGAGACGGGGTACGGTTCCTGTTTAGCTCACCATATCATAGCCTGACTCGCACTCCTTCTGCGTAGAATGACGTCGTGAAGCTGGCGCACGAGCTGAACGAGGTCAAGAAGTCTTCCGAGTTGTAGAGGTCCCAAAGGTTGCCTGTACTCGGGTCAAGTTTGCAAGGAGAGGGGACTGACCATTCATCGGAAACGTGCATGTATGCGCTTCTGTCGCAGTAATTCTTCAATGAAGACGTAATTCGGGGTTTTCATCACTGTAGGAACGAGTTCGCATCAGCCCGCGTGCTTTTTCTCTGACGCTGCCTGCATATATGCGCGCATAGTACATGGTCCTGGACGCAACTATATGGACGACAACGTACCGTCGTAACTTGCACCCTCTGATTTAACGACGACTGAATGCCGTTCACAATGCATCCGTGGCTCGCTCACCGACTGGGCCCGCGACGGTATGCCGGCGTTTGGACCATCTCGAGCTCGGGTCGCGGAAGGGAGGGCCACTGGCAGGCGGGTGGGTGTCGCTGTCGCGTACAAGGGTAGGCGTGAGGCCTTGGGTTGGGAGGTGGTGGTGGTGGTCCTGGATCAAGTTGTGAAAAGACTCTTCTGACTGCAGTTACATCTTTTATCGGGCTGAGACTGCCCACTGACGCGACCTCAGGCCTCAGAGTACCCAGCGGCCGCGACGCGTTGTCACGGTCGCGTTAGGTCACACTTCCCGGAATCGATCCGGTTCAGTTCGATATGAGTTGCGTGTACACTGCCATGTGAAGTTTGCGTGTGCTGTCCCGGACTGCACTGCACAGTCACTGTTTCATTTACACACTTGGAGTCCTTCGCCCGGACCAGATCGAGCCCAGCTGGGTCTGGGAACCGCCTGCTACACCTGCCCAGGATCCAACAACTGGATGAAATTTAAACCCGCAATGAAAGCACCTCTTGCTCGTCTTCGTTGCAGCCATTACTTACCTGAATCCCTTGCCCTGGCCACATACGTGTCGCTTGAGACCTCAGCGTCGCGCAGGGATGGGCCCAAATTTCAGTCACGGGGCTTGTCAGACAACGGACAACATCGTATGTCTTTTGAAGTTGTGCGTTCCTTCCAATTTCTTGGCAATGCTGTGTCGCATCAGTATCAATGCTCACATCGGAGTCACTGCCAGGGACTGGATCAAACCATCAAGCTTGTCACGCTCAGTCCCGATCGAGGAAACTGCCACAACTCAAAAAACTTCGGCATAAGTGACTGCGATCGTCGGGGTTAACATGCTTTACCAAGCAGTTGATGCAACTGATGCGCCATGTCTATGTCGGACAGGCATCATTTTCGGCCAACTGTGTCAAGCATACAGATTCATCGCGTGGCACATGGTCGGCGGCACAGGTCGGTCACTCACGAGTCTTCAAGCTTCACGCCAGTGCCGAAGATGAGTGCTGGGCCCTTGGCCAGTTTCCATCTCCTGAATGATCTCGCTGCGAGTATAAAACGGTGAACAGTAACATGCTGTGGGCTCCTCTCCACTTCAACTTCGACCCTCGGACGCTCCAGCTGCACGCTGTAGCTCCACTTTGCGCGTTCTTTCATTTTTTTTGTTCATCATGAAGCTCTTTTACATCCTTTCGACCGTCGCATCGCTCACGACCCTCGCGTTCGCCATCCCCAACCCGCTCCCCGGCAGCAGTACGTGTCTCTCTCTCCCGGTACGCTCGCGCCTTGCTGATATCCGTGCGCAGGTAGCATCCAACTCCGCGACCCCGCAATCGCGTACAATCCCACGAGCAAGAAGTACTTCGTCTTCTCCACGGGCTCGGGCATCCGGACGTACACGTCCACATCCCTCCGCGGCCCCTGGAAGGCCGTCGGCGCCGTGCTCCCGAACTGCACCGTCATCAAGGACATCTCGATCAAGAGCTGCAGCCTGTGGGCCCCCGATGTGAAGTTGATCAACGGACAGTACGTGCTGTACTACTCCGTCTCGCAGCTCGGGACACAGAATTCGGCGATCGGCGTCGCCACGAGCCCGTCGATGGAGCCGGGGTCCTGGAAGGACCACGGCGCGGTGATCACGTCGAAGAAGGGGGACGCGTTCAACGCTAGTACGTCTTGCCTTCCTTTCCAGTGCTCTCCCGTCCCCGTTGTTCGTTCTCCATCTATCCTTCTTCTCTGAGTCTGACATGCTCTACGTCGCGTGCGCACAGTCGACGGAAACATCGTCGTGGACAACGGCAAGCTCAAGCTCGGCTTCGGCTCGTGGTGGGGCGGCATCTTCCAGATCAACCTCAAGACTATATCCACGAAGGCGCAGAACCCCCCGGGCACGCACCTCGCCGGCGGGAACGGCCGCCCCTCCGAGGGCGGCTTCACCTACAAGCCCCCGAGCTCCCCCTACTGGTTCGAGTTCTTCTCCGACGGCCACACCCCCCTCACTGGCGTACGTGTCTCTATCTCTCTCTCACTCCTCCCACCTCTCCGTGTGTCTCTTCCATGTACTTACACACACCCGCGCGCTGCACAGGACAAGACGCGCCCGGCCCCGGGGCAGGAGTACAAGGTGCGCGTCGGACGCTCCAAGAGCTCCTCGGGGCCCTTCCTCGACGGCTCCGGGCACGCGATCACAGCGGGTACGCACTCGGGCTGGAACATCCTCGGCTCGCACGACAACATCTACGCGCCGGGCGGGCAGAGCCTCTTCAACGACCCGGTGAGCAAGCGCGACGTGATCGTGTACCACTACGTGAAGAAGAACGAGACGGTCGGCGGGCCGTCGTACCTCGGCATCAACTTTGTCGACTTCTCGAGCGGGGAGCCGAAGCTCGTCAACTGATGGCTTAGGATCGAGGATAGTAACGCTAGCAAGGGATACGCGATGACGACTACTTGACTTTGTTTTATTGGGTAATGTTTAATGTTTAAGTTATTGGGCTGTCGGCATAAGGATTACCAAATAATGCGTCGTTCTCAGGTTTGTCGTGTGGATTCGCGGACTCATTATTTCTGAGATGAGAAAGGCTCAGGTTCCAGATGTCATCTCACATTCAGGTGGACGCACTTCGACTGTAGATACCACCACAAGCGTCCTGTTTCTGCCTACGGCATAAGACTTCACCTAACATAGAGATATGATACACCCGGTCACCCACCGCGCGCACCACGGACTATGACATGTTACGTGGTTCATGCCTATTCCGAGCCTGCTGTCAGCAGCTCCTCCCGTCCAACCCTGAAGGCGACTGCTTATTTGACGTCATATCTACTGATAGCCTGCCAGCTAAAGATGATACCACTATTGTGAGTGGTAGTCTCAACATCGTCGTGGAGGCAAGGAGAGCTCACTCATGCTGCAAAGTTGTAAAACTCGATATGCAGGTTATCGACGAGGTGCCGCAGTCTCGTGGCGTACACCTCCATGCGCCGTCGGTTTTCTTGCTCGTTGCTCCCACTTTTCCACCTGGGCCAGCCATACTTGAGGACCAAGCGCCGGTCCTTGAGCTGGCAACCGCGCGACTTCCTGCTCTGGAGGCAGCGCTCGAGCTCCTTCGAGAACGTCTCGTCCTCCTTGTCCCACTCGCGCGACAGGAAGCTGAGCGACTTCAGCTGCGGCGCAAGAGGCGGGACGTCCGTCGCCGTCGAGGCCGACTTCGGGCCCTTCTTCAACGGCTGCTCGCTCATCCGCAGGGCCTCGAGCAGCGTAGCTCGCGCGTCCCACCGCGTGTCGGGGGCCGTGTCGACGATGGCGATCCGCTCGAGCGTCGTGAAGGCGCGCAGCGCGCGCACCCAGTGGCGCTTTTCGAGCACGGACGAGCCGTGGCCCCCGACGCGGATCTCGACGAGGGGCGCCGTCCGGAATGCGTTCGTGATGTCCTCGAGGACGTGCAGCCCCTCGCGGAGCTCTTGCTCGGCGTCGTTGTGGACCTTTCCCGTGAGCTCGACGACGGTCCCCTCGGGCGTGCGTGCCGTGAGGGCGTACCTCGCCTCGAACTCTCGGGTGAGCTCGACGCTGTCGACGATGCCGAGGATCGGGAGCAGGCTGCGGTTGTCCGGGAGCAGCTGCGTGACCGTGTGCATCGTCTCGGAGTCGTAGTCGTCCATGTCGATGTCGCCGTGGTCCAGATAGTCGAGTGCGCGGGTGAGGTACAGGTCAACTGTGGGTGGGATGTGGAATGACGAGAGGAACGGTTTGACGTAGTGCGCGTTATCCTCGAGCGAGAACTTTCGAATGGTATGGGGGAGGGACAGAGGGGCATGCACTGGAACGATGGCAGGACGATACTGGCACAGGGAGAGCTCCTCGAGGTGCGGATGTTGAGACAGGAATTGGACGAACGTGACGATGGTGAACGGCGTATGAGCCCGGCGGTCGCGGAGTTCGAGCTGTCGCAGTGCGTGGTACACGGGGAGCTGCCCTGCAATTTGGACTCCACGGCCTAAGGAAAGGCGATGCAGATCCGGACACCGATTGATCTCGGGGTTCCATAGGAAGGGGTCTAGGTCTTCTGGGGGCCGTGCATCGTCGAATGCGAGGTAGGGCAGGGCTTCCATTTTCGGGATGAAACAAAGCTCTAGATCCTTGAGGTTTGGCATAGGCTGGCGCAGGAAAGTCGTTAGTGACTCGTCTCTGGTTGCGCGAACTCCCACGACGCGGACACTGCGAAGGCGGGAAACGTGCGGGGAGATGAGGGAAACCGAGACGGAAAGGTTCTCGGTTTCGATGAAGGAGATGTCAAGAGGCAAGGCACCCGACAGTTGGAGACTCAAACGTATCAGCTCGGCCTTGGGTTCTTTCTGGATGCTTACGGTACTCCACAGGACTGGGGAGGCACGAGCGACGGCGGCCCATCGCTGTCATACGTGGAGTAGTAGTTGGTACCAGGAGTCGTCCCAGGATTCCAATCGCACATCGACGAAGATATTAGCCAATACTTTGTCCGGGAGTTCGTTGACGAAACACACTATCCCTCGGTTGGTCGAGTTGGAGATCGGCGTTGTATTGGCATGTTGAGCGGTATCAGTGGGTGCGGCCTTTGATATGTTCCTCGTCATGAACGATCCTACCATGCACATGTTAGCTCTGACGATGGCTTCATGACAGATAAACTTACCTGCTCAGCGGGGTCGTGAAACTTCTTCCGGTGTTTTTGCCAGGGTGTCCGATGGAGATCGCAAGCAGGCTGGGGAAAAATGATCGCAACTACGAGGAGTGGGCTGAGCTAACAGACCCAATGGAATGTCAATTATAAAACTCCCCTCCCCTGATCTATCCCTTACTGTACCTTGGTTCCTATTGTGGTGGTTGCACGATCTTGCGACTCGTGTGTTCGGGTGACCGCGACACCGACGATGCACTGATCTAAGCACCAGTCCGGGCGGGCGCGCCTGCGCGCTTCGCCGAACTTTCTCTCTCTCACTCGCTCTCCATCTGAGCCACCGTTACCTCCAAGGCGACATCTTGATAGGCCTGTGTTAGGCCTAGTCCGTAGATTGTCACAACTTCATTGTGACGAGGTGACACAACGCTCAAACAGTGTGCCACCGCAAATTTTAATCAGGGCCAACATCGGCACATCAGATCTGACAAGAACGAGAGAGAACATAAAACAAGTTCTAATAAAAGCTTCAATTCGATGGAGATGTTGTCTGGCGACTTTGGGGGCTACAAACGACTCCGTGTCGGCATGTAACTGGACAAGCAGTATTAATCCCACTCAGGTGACAGGAAGGAACTGAACTAACGATAGTCAGTATCAACGTCAGTACTCCTACATTAGCAGTCAGGATCAAGCAATCATCGGCATTATTAGTCGACATATTACTCACAATAACCTCGTACTCTGGCTCATTCCGCTCGAGAAGCGCAGTGTCCCTACTACCAGCTTGAGCACGTCGGTGTACACCTGTTGTCGCTCCTGGAACGTCGACGAAGCCTTGCGACCTTTCCGTGGACGCACGAGGATGACGCACAGGTCCTGGAGGCGGCACCCACGAGAAGCCCTCTCCGTCAAACACCCCGCAATCTCGGTAGCGAACTCCGCGTCGCGTCGAGGCTTCTGGGCTACGAGGGTGAGGGACTCCAGCTCGGCGCATGGAACTTCGAAAGTTCCAGACGGTACGGCACGGAGCGCCTTCAACAAGCCCGGCCGTGCGTCGAACTCCCCGTCCTTCGTGTTCAGAACCGCGATACGTCGTAGACGGGGGAAGACCGGAAGAGTACGCGCTCACTGCTCCTGGTCCATCTTGTGCTCGTCGTGGCCGTTGACTCGAAGCTCCGTGACCGGCGCATTCTTGAAGGCGTCTGCGACGTCTGCCAGGTAATCTAACGGCTCGGGACAGTCCTCTGCGACCCAGGCAGCGATTTCGACTTTGGTTCCGGCGGGGGTGGTGCCGAACAGGCTGTAGTTCTCGAACCCATCCTGGTATATGGTCACGGTCTCCACGAGGTCGAGGATCGGAAGAACGCTCCTGTCAGGCGGAAGGGAGTAAAGGGCGGTAACAGGGGACTCCGGATCCAAGTTTGGTCCGAAGTAGCGTAGCCGCCGCCTAAGGTGGACGTTCATATCGCTGGGCAGCGGTGCTAGGCTGGAGAGGAAGCTTGCGACCGAGAGGGGGAAATGCTCGAACTCGAGCTTGCGGAGAGTGTGGGGGAATCTGAGGGCGGAACCTGGCGATGGCGAGATCTCCAACCGGCAGAGACGGAGCTCCTCTAGTGCCGGAAGCTTGGCGATAAACTCTGCGATGAACTGCTCGAGCGGGATGGTCGGTGCAGCGATGCAGCGGTCCAACTCCAGTGCCTTCAGGGTGGGGATCACGGGAAAGCGGAGGGAAAAGCCAACGCACAGGCCCAAGGAAAGGTGGGTGAGTCGCGGGAATTGCTCGGCTTGGGGGAACCAGAAGAAGGGGTACCGGACCGGGTTGCCCTCCTCGTCCTCCTTTACGTCGGGATCGAGTGGATCTAGTTCCTCATCTCCATCATCCGCGTCAGCGTCGAAGTCTAGATGGAGCTTTTCAAGAGCGGGAATGGAGTAATATAACAGGGAAGCCAGTGAGTGATCTGATATGCGGTAGATCAGGTCGAGTTGGAGGCTGCGAAGTCTGTGGACGTGTCGTGAAACGAGGGAAGTAACGGGCGCGAATTCCTCCACATAGAAGCAGCGAAGGATCAAGAGCATATCTCCGGAATACGTGAGGTTGTATTGCAACCAGTCGATGTCATCCTTGAAGTCTACGACGCGCCAGAGGACCGGGGAGACGCGAGCGACGGCGAACCACCGTTTGCATACTTGCAAGAGCTTATACCAGGGGTTCTTTGGTGACGATTTGGCCTGAACCTCGAGGAATATTTCAACTAAGATTTCGTTTGGGAGCTGGTCGATCGCGCGGTTCATGCCAGTGGGTGCACCTTTTTCAGCACAAAAGACAGATTAGAGGTGATAGTCGCCATTGCAATTTGGAGGCTTACTGTGGGTTCAGTTGAGAGTCTGAAGTGGCCGCAACTTGAGAGCCTAGCCTGGATTACTACGCCAGTACTACTGGTAAGCTGAAGGTCACGGTCTGGCCACAGGCGTCGGTTGGGTGTCGGAGGAGGTCGACCGTCGGACGATGCCTACATAGTACATACTGTTCCACTGGCATAAAGTTGTCGATCATGATTTGAAAGACAAAGTCCACACCGGCGGCATCGCCATCCCGCCACTCCGCGCCAGCTCCGCCATCTGACTCCGACGCCGGGCCTTCCACCGATGGTCGGCCCACCGTGACCACCACGCTTCTCCTTACAACTCATGCACATGTCTAACGGCGAATTCAAACGGCTATTTCTCCCTAGGAAGCTCGTCGTGCCTTGTTTCGGACTCCTGCTATAACGTCGTTCATCCATAAATAACCCGAATCAGGCTGCGGACCACCTCGCCTGAAGCTTGAGTAAGATTCTGCTGCGGTGCTGCGTACGTCGTGCTCATTCGCCAACCGTTGGGATTGGATAGGTTCGAGCCTGAGGCCCGAGTTCTCAGAGCTCACCAGTTCTGTCTCCGAACCTCGGCCTATCCGATCCCGACCAACTGGCAACAGTTGGATGATTGCCCTTCAGCCCATGGGGACCCTCTGTTGCGTGGCAGTTCGTGGGCTCCACTGAACCAGGTAATGTAACGAGATAACGCAAAATCCACTATCGCCCGACGTCGTCATTTGATAGGGCGGTCCCTTTCCCCCCAAGTAGGAACCTCGGGACCGCTGACGACTGGCTTTCAGATTCCTTCCTTCCAATCGCACACCATTGAGTCGCGTTCGGGAAAAAATGGGTCTAGCGGCAATCTATTAATCTACAGGGAGCACCAGGGAGCACGTCGCCTCCGAACATCGTGTAAACCGCCCGACTGCGCATTGTTAGCACTGGCACTGCGCGGAGTACTGCGACTTCAAAACAGTGTGGCGGTGGCATGCGCTGGAGCCCTATTATCTCCCGCTCACCGTTAGTGGGACACCATCAACATGTCTTCCTGGCTGCCCCTCCACCACAAAGAGTTCTACACGCGGTCGGTACGACACCGAGTGTTCAGGATCAACAGAACAGTATTGTGGCTGGGGTTGGCTGTTACATTCCTTGTGAGTACCCGTCCGGTCTCCAGAGTCGTCACTGCTTGCTGACGTTGCTCGTTCGCGACGTAGTTTTCTTTACATTCTCTCCTCCGACACCTACGACCGGAGTACAACATCACAATCCGTGTATTCCGATGGCCAACAGGTAACGAATCCTTCGTTGAATTCACCAACTTGAACGCCACTGCGTCCATCACTACTTCCACTACAACTCTTCCATCCCCCCCGCCATCCCCTACCGCGGCCGTCTCTGAGTACGACCCAGGAACGAACAGCACACGACGGGCCAACGCCGTGCTCCTCATGCTCGTACGCAATTCCGAACTGTCCAGCGCCCTGTCCAGCGTCACACAACTCGAAGAACGCTTCAACAAGCGATTTGGGTACCCTTGGGTCTTCCTCAATGAGGTTCCATTCTCCCAAGAATTTAAGGAGCAAGTCGTCACCTCGCATGCATTGTTGACGATGCCTTGACGTTTGCGACGACAGGAAGATGAGCAGTGCTATCTCAGGCCCCGTTTCCTTTGGCCTCATCCCGAAAGAACACTGGTACCAACCGGATTGGATAGACGAGGAGAAGGCCGCCGCGGGCAGGGCTCAGATGGAGGCTGACAATGTCGTGTATGGAGGTGAGATCTCTGTCGTTCTGTTCATGTGGTCTCCGACTCATCTGCTCTTCCATTCCAGGAAGCGTCTCGTCAGTCCCCCACCGGATATCTCTGCCCCACGTACAACTGACGCTTTCAACAGTTATCGTAATATGTGCCGCTTCAACTCCGGCGTAAGTGTCGTGTCGGTCTCGACTGTCCTATGATGTAGTTAACAGGTAGCAGTTCTTCTACAGACACCCACTCGTGCAGAGCTACAAGTGGTATTGGCGAGTAGAGTACGTAGTCCCCTCCAAGCTTACTTTCGAGTCATCTTCTAATCTCTCAGAAGACCGGGTGTCAATTTCTTCTGCGATACCGACTACGATCCTTTCCTTTTCATGGAGGAGAACGATAAGATGTACGGTGAGTAGACATTCTTATCCGGATATATGTCTTTAATCTCACACCCAATGCCGCAAGGATTCACGATCTCGTTATACGAGTGGCCGCAAACAGTCGCGACCTTGTGGGATGCCGTTAAAGGTAACGTCCTAGTAGTCATCCTCTTCACACTGGCCACTCGATAGTTAAACGCGTGGCAGAGTTCACTCACGCGAATCCTCAATACCTCGATCCCGACAACGCGCTAGCCTTCCTGTCTGACGATGAAGGCGGCACTTACAACATGTGCCACTGTGCGTATCGCGTCATCTATCCGTGTATCATGATGTTCCGACTCACTAACTGGTGCGGCATAGTCTGGAGCAATTTCGAGATCGCGAATATGGATCTCTGGCGTGGCGAGGCGTACAGCAAGTTCTTCGAGCACCTCGAGTCCAAAGGCGGGTTCTACTACGAGGTTCGTGACCCTCACCCTTTTTGCACTGTCTGACGTTGCTCATGCGCCTCCTCCCCCACCCTTCCTCACCCCACCCTGCGCCTCGCACGTCTATTCACGCAACCAATAACGTCTCTTACGCCTGAACGGTGCGATCAACACCCACCAGCGCTGGGGCGACGCACCCGTCCACAGCATCGGCGCCGCGCTCTTCGCACGCAAAGACCAGATCCACTTCTTCGACGACATAGGCTACCAGCACCCGCCCTTCATGCACTGCCCGCATCTGCCCTCCGTGCGCAAGGCGAAGAACTGCTCGTGCTCGAATGTCGGGAACTTCGGTGAGTCCCCACTCGAGTCACCCTTCGAGCCCCCAGTGGCACATCTCCGAGTCAGGACGCCCGGGCTGCGCGGGCGTTCGGAGCGCACGGTGTGGGGCCGCTAACCCGGTACCATGTGGAGCTGGAGAGAGAAGAGAGCTGCGAGCTGACTGAGGCTCGGCCTCGGATCCGACAGATTACAACATGTACTCCTGCCTGAACCTGTGGCGCCGAGTCGCGCTGTCGTGAATGTCCGACCGGACGATCCGTGGGCGCCGGCGCCGTCTCAGTGCGCCCGGGACGTCTGCCGCGCCGCACACGAAGCCCGCCTGACACCGGTGCCGGCGGGACGCGCGGGCGCGGGCGCGGCGTCTGCACTTCGGTGGTCGGTGGGCCGTGCCCGTTGAGTGTTTCGCCGGCGAAACCACTCGACGAAATGGGTCCGGGCCCCCGTTCGGACGGGAAGTTGAGGGTACGATGCGTCCGAGGTAACTTACACTTAACTCGCGCTGTCTGTTCGGTAGAGAAGCGCGAGAAGAACAAGGGCATACAGATGGACATGTCAGTCTTTGTACATCGCAATCGCGTTCGGCGGGTCATGCGTTGCTCTCGGGCATGGACGGTTGGGTTGTGCCAGATATGTGCATTATTATACACATAGTAGACAGGCGGTCTTTGGATTGGCATTGTTGAATAGCCTGTCGTAATACATATACAGTACCGTGTAGCACTTGCAGCAGGTGGCACGCGAGGTTTCTGCGAGACAATTACTTTGGCGTTGGTCAGCGTTAGCTTTCACGCAGCTTTGGGGGTAGGTGATAACAGGTCATGAATTCGTGGGCAAAAATCGTATGAACAGGCATCGTGGTAGTATCGTACTGGTCGTGACGACCATGTGCTAGCATTAGGGTATAATGTCCGCGACAAAATCATAATCAGTAATACTAGGATACTTAATGGGGGGGGATCAATATGGGATGGGGATCAAGGGGATGGCGCGAAGGTAGAGTGTAGGGGCACCGGAGATGTCTAAGTAACCAGCAGCAGAGCGACAAGATGACAGCAAAGAAAAATGATAACGATACAAAAAGCAAACGAAACCGCAGGACACCAAGCAGGAACCGTGAGTACGATCGAAAACGAAAACGAGCGTACCGCAGCGATCCGCAAGCCCCATCTCAGAATACGTTCACGGGACGCAACTGAGGCTGGGGCTGGGGATCCTGCGCGTACGCGAGGGCGATGGCATGACGCATCTTTTGGCGGGTGGCATCCATTTGCCACGGCGCGTAGGCAGTATAGCCCATGGCACTGCACATCTGCACGAGCCAGTTCTCGAGCAAGGAACGCGTCCACTTGACCTTCCGCTGGCGGTGGCCGAGGCGGAGGATGCTCGCGATGTCGTGCGGGTCGTGCTTTTCGTAGCGGACGAGCTTGAGCGCGATGCTCCACGCCCAGCTCACGCCGATGACGATGAGACCGGGGGACGTGAAGAGCGTGTTGATGCTCGCGTTCGTGGGCGAGACGGCGTCGGTGTAGATGGGGTCGAACGTCTTCCCATACGGACTGCGCACGATAACAAAAAGAGAAAAACATGAGTCAGACTCTAGGCGCTTCCATTGCGTTATAGCCGAGCTGTGGCTCAAAGAAAATTTTGACAAGAGACGAGGGACTCACTCTCTGGCCATGGGGAGCGCAACGTCGGCGGCGGAGTTCATCCAGTCCGCACCGAGCTTGAACTTGCGCGCGGTGGCCTTGATGCAGGTGGCCAGGCGGGCACCAGCGTCAGTGACACCATGCGCAATCCACTCGGTCTCGAATGAGCGCTTGAGGAAATCGACGTCGCGGGTTCCGGCGCGACAGGCAAGCAGGGGATGGAGGACCATTATGGCACCACCGTGAACGACCAAGCGCACGGTGGATGGAAAGTAGTTTTGGAGGCGAACCGAAAGGTCGTGCAGGGCACCTATGAGGACCTCGGGCGTGAGCAAGACGTCGTTGTGCTCGGGCAAAGGCGAAGGCGTGGATCTACGCGACGAGGACGACATGTTGGATACCGAAGAGCAAAAGGAGGAGATACGAAAGTGTAGAACATTAAAGGGGGTATAGAGGGCTCAAAGCCTTTGGTAGGGGTGAGGGAAGAAGGAGGTGAAGTTTTACGGCTTCGCTTTTGAGTACGTTGCTAGCGCCGGAGGTAGAGGGTATCCACATCAATAAGCGTATCCAATCTTCCAGATCATTTCGGCGGCAGTGTTCCCTTCCGTCACTTTTGATTCCGCGACAAACCTTCAGGCACGGCATAGCCCGACGTCACAAACTATCCCCCACTGCAGCTCCCTCCTTCCTCATCCTTGCACATGAGACGGTGTCGCGGACCTTCCTCCTCTCTTCCTTCCCGCACTAAATCTCCATCTTGTTGGGACAGTCCCCTTCAATGATGTTCTCAGAGATGCGATATCCGACAAAAGGCCATCCTCCGTCACCTCCTCGGTCGCCACCCTCCCACGTTCATCAGGGCGACCACCGCAGTCCCTTGACTGTCTTCTCATGAACTCTAGTACAGTAGACACCCTCTTAACGCATACCCCTCGGGAAGGGGTCCGTGGTATGTGTTATTAGGGGTCATGGGTTATGGGAGGCGTCGATATTAGGCGCCCACCAAGGGACGAGACTTCTGATTATAGGCGCCCACCATGTGGTGGAGTCGTTCGTACATAGGTGGTCTAACTAGACTAGTCTATCTAGTACGTGCAAAGAAGTCAGTGATTTCAGTAGGGACCATAATCGATTTGTTCTCGGCGCGACGAGCAAGGAGTTGAGATTTTCGCAATGCAAAAGTGGCTTCTAGGACCTTAAGCCCTCTTTTGAGGATTTCGATCGCTTTCGGGGCCATAGGGAGGAGCGACAGGGGATTAAGGAACAATTTTATTCAACCGCAGCACCGTATGTGCCCAACAATTGAAATTACATAACGTCCAGGTATGCCTTTATCCCGGCCCGAAGGGGTATGCGTATGCGTTATCAGGGGATTATGCGTTTTCCCCCCTTCCCCAAGTCGGGAAAGGCCTCGAGCCATGCGTTATAAGGGGTTATGCGTTATGAGAAGTATGCGTTAAGAGGGTGTCTACTGTAGCCGCACGCCTTTCAACCTTCTATAATAGTAACGTGGGGTGGCGTCAAGCACGACAATAAAACGTGCCGGACTAGACTTACATTACTCGTCCCAGGACATGCATGGCACCCGTCAAGCCGCCACAGTGGCGTGGGTGCCCATACATGTCTTCAAGGTTTCACAGAAGCGGAGATACGGAAGCTCACTGGGCATGCCTCGAGGCTCGCCGCTAGCAGAACTAGGATGACAGCGTGCTCTGGCAGTCACTTCACCCGACCAACTGCCGCCAGGTGAAATGGAACTTCGGTGCGGTCTGCGGCGCTGAATGCGGGAAAGCGTTGAAAGGATGACTCGTAACACGAGGTAACGGATCAACGAGAACCGATTCATCTCCGAAACCCTGAGCATGAGATCCGAACGGGGATATTTGGCAAGCGCACGTACGCGCTGCGCTTTCCGGCTGAATTGAGCTTGGATAGAACGTCGTCGAAACTGCCCCGCATCTCGTACTTTTTCCTTCCATGCTTCCACCGATGATGAACGCTGCCTGACAGGAGGGATTGGTCAGTCGGCAAACAGCGCCTACTGCGGGGCCCCAGTCTTCTTCACGCATACGAGGCTTTGTGCGGTCATGATCGGTCAGAACTGCCAGTGGACCAGTACAAACTGAGAGACCAACCAAGGCCGCGGTCTCACACGTGGACGGGCAAGGCACCTGTTTCGGGAGTCGGTAAACTTGAACATGTGTAAACTCGGGTGGAAATTTCAAGTTTCTTGGTAGTTTCTGGGCTGTTTTGGGGCTCTGGAAAACGACACCTTTCCCGGGTGTTTCTGCTAAGACCGGAAACGGCTCATGGTGTGTCCATACAAAGGAAATCCTCGGGAAACAATATGAATGTGGTGTTTCGGGACAATGTCCCCTGCTTCCGGCATGCTTCCCCTCTATGGACACACTGCAACCTGTTTCTTATACTCTTCGGAAACACATGGCAGTGGCGAAACGTACGTGGCATTTACACGACCCTTGAAAAACACCCTGGAATGTGCGGCCGCCCTTAGCACAGACCCGGTGTGCACATATACCCGCCGGTAGCTGAGGAGACAGCGTCTCATTTACTCTGCCTTTTGGCGTAATGGCTTCGGCGGGCGTGTCCGAGCCAGTTTACACGGAAACCACAAATAAACTTGAAAATTCAACACTGGGTTTTCCTCCATTTCCCTGCTCCCGAACCGCCGCCTGCCGTGCCCGTCGTGTCAACAAACCACTCGTCGGAACAGACGGGTTGGGAACGGATCATGTCAAACCTACCTTCCTGCGTGCCGTCGAGCGACCCGGATGCGAATGGTGATCTCGGGAGCCTGAATCAGATATCTGTCCGCCAAAACGCCATCTCATTTGTCAACGAACCCTCGACGTGCATGTCAGCTACACTGCGGCGGTGAGAATATACAGAACTGACTCACGGATGGCCCGATACCCCCCCCCCCCCCCCCCCGAAGGTACTGCAGCGAACTGCAGTCTGCGGCATCGACCGGTCCTAGGACGTTCTTCACTCGGTGCTGCGTCCCGCTGCCGCGTCCTCTGCGACTTCAACGGGATGGCGTCGCCGCCACTCGGCCAGTCCCTGCTCAAACGAGCGGTCGTTTACGCCATTCGGGACGAGGCAGAAGGTGACTCCTAGTTCATCCAAGTCCGAAGCCGAACAAACGTGTGCGCCATGCATCAGCTAGAAGACATCGGGCGGACGGGCGGCGCGCTCACCCAGAGACTGCACCTCCTTGTTCCTATGCTCGTCATCAAAGAACAGCTGTTTGGATTTGAGTCAGTCTCGACCTATGACGGCCTGGGAAAGAACGAAGTCGCAGTGGGCGCGGCGGGAAGACTCAGGCTCACCATTTCCGAGTACGGAAGACCGGTCTGCTTGTGCAGCTGCTTGAAGTGTTTGATCTTTGAACCTGTGCGAGAAGATTCGTGAGATGGGCTGCAGGCCGCAGATAGCATCCGTACCGGGGTATATTTCGAGATGATCAAAGAACTGGACGGCGGGAGTGGGCGCCTCGCCATTGTGCCCGGGTGGCGGTGGGACGAGCAGCAAGCCCAATGCCTGCCTCGCGCTGTGCATGAGTCACGTCAGGAATCCGGGTATCTGTATGATACACGAGTTTTCTGGGGGCTCACAGATCTGGGGCGTGCGTTCGCGAGGCCACGGCAATTGTTACGCCGCCTTCGCGCAGCCGATGCAAGATCTCGGGGACGTCGCGATAGAAGGCTATCTTGTGGTTATACCTGCAGTGCACAGATCAGGAAGCACAGGTCAGGAATCTCACGCAGCGGGAAGGGAAAGAAGAAGGCAAGGGAAGCATGGCACCTATCCCGGAGTTCGTTTACCGCATCGCTTGGACGTCGAATTGGGGCTGCGGAGAAGTGGGACTTCAGCCGAGCGCACGGAAGTGAGATGGACCATGACTCACGATGGATATGTGTGTCGATCCAGAGGTCCCAGAGAGTGTAACTGCGGCACCCGGGCATAGGACGAACTCGATCAGCTGTGTTGGAGTTCGCTTTGTAGTCCGTGCAGCATACTCACTCTAGGTCGAACACAATGAGTTTCGGGAGCCTGCTCGTCATCGGAGCACGAGGGGTGTTCGAAGTAGTTGGTGAAGATGGGCGTATGTGCTTGAGTGCCCTGTGGTAGGAATCCGAGTACACCGTACGTAGGGCGTCGAAAGTTACCGATACCAGTTCCCACTGCAGCTGCACCGTTTTGAGACAATGAGACGAGGAAAATCCCGGTCTGTCAACCCAGGAATTTCCCCTGTGCGACCCAGAAAAGGGGATCGAAAACACAGGTTGGACCAGGATTTTTGCCCCCGGAAAAATGGGTCCAAATGACAGCTTTCGGCGGTGTTTTCAATGGACGGATATTCTGGGATGAAACCGGGTCCGACCGTAAGTCACAGCTATGTGTGGGTATACAGCACATTGAAATTGACTGCAACTGCCAATAGTTGCCGCAAAATGGCTCAATGGGACGTATCATAGTGATGAGCAAAGGAGTCCGAGTCAACAAGTTGAACAACGAGCGCTAGCGCTCAACCGAGCCTTTGCCAGTGTCACTGACCACCGTTCCGTTCCTCTCTCTCTCTCTCTCTCGTCCCTGTTCTCATCATCACTCCTGCAAAAAAGTCCAGAGCCTCATCTGAAGCGACTACTCACTCATCCACTTGCCTCTCGCCAACGAAATGTCAACGGAAGAAGATGTCAACCCCTACGAGCTCCTTGGACTGCCCCTTGAGGCAACGGAGCAGGAGATCAAGACAGCATACCGACAGAGGTCTTTAAAGGTTCATCCGGATCGCGTAAGTTCTTCTTCCTCCCTTGAACCGTTTTCGTCACGCACGAATTGAACACCGTGTCTAACCAAGTTCGTGGCCAAAGAACCGTGGTAATCCAGATGCAGGTGCGTTTGCGTTTCTTCATCCACCCTTCTTGCCATCCGGTCACTGACAGAGGTACGCCAGCTCGCAAGTTCCATGAACTACACCAAGCGCAAGAGCTCCTGCTCGACCCCCTCCGCCGCATGGCGCTGGATGCGAAGCTCCGCATCAAGGAGGCGCGCAAAACCCGGTACGCCACCTACGACGCCAAGCGCAAAGGGTTGGTGGAGGAGCTAGAGGAGCGCGAGCGGACGCTGAAGAAGGCGCGGGTAGACAATGAGGCAGAGAAGAAGCAGAGGCTGCGCGAGAACGAGCGCATCATGGAGGAGGGGCGGCAGTTACGGGAGCAGCGTGAGCGCGAGTTGCAGAGGAGCGAGCACGGGCGAGAGGCATTGCAGCAGAAGGTTCAGCAAGATGCGAACACTGGCCTGGAACCCCCAACTTCTGGTTCGTCTCTACTATACTGTCTTCAAGAACGTTTTCCCGTTAACAGGCGAGGTCCTCCAGGTCCCTTGGACACGACCGTTCGCGTCAAGTATACCCTGTCATCGCGTCCAGCCCTCCTCGATGCCCCCTTAATAGGCGCGGTCCTTACACCGTTCGGTGCAATCGATGAATCATCTATCGTTGTCTCTCTGAAGCCTGCGCTCCCCAAGAAACCAAAACGCGGAACCGCGCTCGTACCGTTCACCCAAATTGGAGGCGCCTTCGCCGCTGTCTGTGCAAGCGAGCGTGCCGAACATGGTCTCCAAGACATCGAGGTTACATGGGCGGGGGGATCGGAGCCGGAGATCATCGGCTGGTTGAAGAAGATGGGCCAGCTGGGCGGGGCCGCGAACGGCAAGCCGCCACCGTCGGCAGACCACAAGTCCCCAGCTCCAACACCTGGAATAGCCACACCGGCATCGGATGGCGCATTCTCGTCATTCCCGTCGAGCTTCGTACGTCGCCCTTCTTTTGAAGTTTACAACTCAATGCTCACCGGACGTTACATAGCCGGACCTCGATGCGGCCCCCCAGCGGCCAAGCGCACCTACCGCGGTTCCCGGGCTGGATTACGAGTCGCTCACGCTGATGCGCATGCGCCAGGCGGAGCGCGAACGCCTAGAACGCGAGATTCGAGAACAGGAAGCGGCGGAAGGCGACTAGTGACGTCTATATTCCAGTGTCACGACGGTGTATGTTTACACGCTCCAAGTAACAACCTTTGCTCATGTACACGGTACTGCCACCAATACGACGCCATCAACACCAACACGGTGCTGCCGACCCTCCTAATGCTCGCACATGTTCCACTCGATCTCAAAGACCTCCTTCCCGTGGTAGAAAGTAAACTCGGAGCGTTCATCCATGAAGTCCTTCCTACCCTCCTCTGCCTCCGCTCGCGATATCGTCGTTCCCAGCGCAGCGCAGGAAATGACCTCGTTGTACAGCTCTCGTGGGAGCGTGCGGACGAGCGGTACCGCGGCGCACGCCACCTCGGCCCACGAGTCGGACGTCCACCACGACTCCTGCTGCGGTAGAACGTCGCTGGTCGAGATGACCTTCGTCGACGGGTCCACGAGGAAGAAGCAGACGATCTTCCGAAATCCTGGCTTCGAAGGATCCGCGAGCTCGAACGGCTGGACGCGGTGCTGGTAGACGTTGGGGAACGCCACGCACTTTCCCTCCGCCGCGACGACGTGGCCAAGCTCTTGGTTCAGAGGCGACTCCTGCCCAAGTCCCCAGGCGACGACGGTCCCCTTGTGATCCGACTGCTCGTGGAACCTCAGCATATACCACGGGTCAGGCTTGCCAGCGGTGGCGCGGAAGGAAAGCCTCGACTCGGTGATGTTCTCGCACGCGTAATAGTACAGACCGGTGGCGACAATGTGCTCGTTCTCCATCCCTTCCACGTGCCAGCTTCCGCCCGGGTGCTTGGGGTTCTCCGGCGTGAGGACGATGTTGGCGAGCTTGACGATGACTTGAAGCGTGCGCCCCTTCAGACTGAAGTCGACGCGTCCCTGCGTGGACGGTGGTTCGAACGGGGCGGGATCAGGGATGAGAGGCCAGCGGTCGCGTTCCCACTCTTCCCAAACTTCATCGCTATCCGGCATGCCGGGCGACGTCCCTTCGTACCAGCGCTTGCCGTTGACCTGGACAGCGTAGGGACGGCTGGGACTGAGCGCGTCCGAGACGACACGCTCGAAGAGAGGGAGGAAGCGCTCGAGGATCGCCGAGAGTGTCGCATACGCCTCCCTATGGTCGATAGGGTGGAGGTTGTTGATGTATCCGAGAGGCCAGACTCGACCCGTGGCGGACACCTCGAAGTCTGTCGGCAGCCATTGGTGCTTCTTCGAGAATGGCTGTTCAAGCCCGCGCGCGCGGCCGACTAGGTCCTCGAAGTCGTCTGTCAGCTCCTGGCCCTTTTCTGGGGGTGCGATTCTGTCCTGGTACTCTGGCAAGGTGATCACGCGCGAACCAAGTGAGCCGGCTGAGTCTCGGTAGAGGACGTGGGTATGATCGATGCGTAAGAAGTATAGGGAGGGATGGACGAGGTCGAGGACTTGCTGATTAGAGCCAGGATGCCAGTCCTTCTCGCCCTCTGGCACCAGCTCCAACTTCGAGACATCCGCGAGTAACGCCAGTCTCAAGGTCGGCGGGACGAGGGAGATGGACTCATGTACCATGGGGACCGCTGAAGGCTACATAGAAGAAGGGGTTGAGTATTCAACGACGCGAGTCTGGTCGCTGATGACTTGAAGATGTATGCGCTCACATAGATCCCATGGCCAATCCCCTGAGTGGCATCGTACCTGAGCTCGTCAAAGATGTAGTCGAGCTGAGCCGTCGTAACGGGGTCCCTTGGCCATTTCTTCTCCCCGTCGCCGGCTATGAACCTCTCCTCTCCGCCCCAGAACTTGTCCAAGAGCACCCGGTCTTGTTCGATCATCTCGTCGCGCCACTTCGATGCGATGTCCGTGTCGAACACCTTCTCCCACCAGCCGACCTTTTGGCGGACCTTTCCAGAGAACTGGCGCATGCGCAACTCGACGAGAGTGACAGGCTGGCGTTCTCCGAACTCGAATGGAGAGGGAAATTTGAGTCGTCCTGCCGCGTCCGGGTTGGGTACGGTGGAGCTGAGAACGTCCGGAAGCATGCTGGATAAGTGCATGTAGTAGTTGTTATGATCAACAGACACAACGTCGAGCTAAGGAGGAGATAGGATACCTGTGCTATCTATGCCGCGGTGTTGCGACTAGATCTGGAATGAGGAAGTAAGTGCAGGAGAAGCGGGGGGGGGGAGGTGGGATAGCGTCGGACTCAGCTTGAGCTGTAACGTTCAGGAGGACTTCTGCGTTAGACACACACCCGTCAAGCTTATCAAGCTTCAGGCCTCAGGGGCTCCTTCACTGCGATCGCCGCCCTGCAGCTGTTCAGTACCCTTTTCAAGGCTTGTTGGATTCCTTCGAGTCGAATACATGGTCGTGTACGGTGAAAGAAAGCTAACATAAGTATGTAGTTCGTGAACGGCGACGACAGTGAGCAACAATACAAGGATGCTAGTAGACGGAAACGTGTTTCAAACAGTACTAGTCGTGAGCGGGACGGAGAGTGAGAGACAGACGGACGGGAAACGAAAAAGTGCGTGGAACACAGAGCAGGAGATGATGGTAATACATGCACAGGGAGATGTCGAAAGCACAGAGGGCATAGGGTGGGACAATATAGGTGCGGAGGTAGGCAGAACAAACGAGATATCAAATGTGGTCACCATCACCGGAACTCGCGCAAGAGAGCCTGCATGGGGAACGAGGAACGATGTTGCACGCGACTCCGCGCCAAGGCCATCTTCCTCTCACCCGCAAGCTTGTTGATCGAGTTCATGAGATCGCTGCGACGTAGTGGCTCTACATGGAGCGTGAGTTTCCGTGACAAGACGACGTTGAACGCAGTACGCACTCGTGATATGGTCATCCATGCCTGCTTGCAAACACCTCTCGCGGTCGCCGATCACTGCGGAGACGAGTTGAGCTTTACGCCGATCAAAGCATAAAGAGGATAGTACGTACTTGCGTGCGCGGTTAACGCGATAATTGGGGTTGGCTCCAGACCATGGGTCTGTTCATAGGTACGGATGAGCTCCGTGGCCTCCATACCACCCATGAATGGCATAGAAACATCCATCTGCGCGGCGTGAAGTAATTAGTTCAGTAGTTCACACCAGCAATGAATAGAAGGAGAGGCTAGACTCACAAGAATGACGTCGAACGGCCGATTTCTCTGCACGCGGGCCTTGAACGCGTCGACCGCGAGCTGACCGTTCTCCGCGATCTCGACCTGGTGACCGTACTTCTCGAGGATCTTCACAGCAAGCTTCTGGTTCACTAGGTTGTCCTCGGCGATCAGGATGTCGTACGGCACGTCGTTCTCGGCCACGACTGGCGTGACCGTATTTGACTCTAACGCCGAAATTAATGCGGAGGCCAGGTCCTGTTCCGAGACAGGTGTCGTTATTTGAGATGAAATGCCATTGTCCAGGCACCACTTGACTGTAGAATAAGTTAGCGAAACGGTGTTTAATGAAGAGAAACCTGTAAGACGCACGGTTCAGACGTGGGCTCGACTCCTGAAAGGGTAAGCCAATGATGAGTGCTAGCTCACATAAAATAGTAAAGTACACGCACCGGAGACAGCAAGACGATGGGTATATAACGCAGATGTTCGTGCTCCCGCAGGTTCTCAGTCTGCGAAATACGGAGTCAGTCAAAGGCGTCCCTCAGAAAGAGAAGTAAGCGACACGTACAACGCTGAGCGAGTCGACGACGATGGTATCAATGTGCGGGCAGGTCGTCTTGTCCGCAACCTCCGCGACAGAGTGCACGACATACGGCCGGAGCCCGAGCTCAAGGACGCGCTGGACGACGCCAGTGCGATCGAAGAATGTATCGACGAAGAGGATGCTCCGCTTCTGGAATGGCTGCATTTTGGTGAGTGTCGCCTCCATTGACAGCGGGCTGATTTGGGACGTGATGGTGAAGAAGAACTTGGAACCGTTGGCGACCTCCGATTCGACCCACATGTTACCCAACATGAGGGTGACAAGGCGTTTCGAGATGGATAATCCCAGGCCAGTACCACCGTATTCCTGTTATCGCCGTTCAGTGCATGATCTTACAAAACATGAGCAGATGTACGCACTCGGGTCGTGGAACCATCGGCTTGGCAGAACGTGTCGAAGATCATGGTCAACTTGTCCTTGGCAATGCCGATACCCGTATCGGACACACAGAACTCCAGAGTAACATGTTGGTCGTCTTTGGCGAGCAGCCTGCAGCTCAGCGCGACGTGACCCTTGCGAGAGACCTTGGACGGGGTGAACTTGATCGCATTGCCAACCAAGTTTGTGATGACTTGGCGTAGGCGGAGCGAATCACCAATAAGCTGGTCGGGAATGTCTGGGTCAACGTCGTAGGTGAGGTCGAGCTGGTTCTGGGATGCCCGAACGACTAAGGTCTTGAGAATACCGAAGACGGTCTGCCTGATCGAGTAAGACACCTGTTCCATGGTCATCCGCCCGGCTTCGACTGCGAGCAATGTTCTGTCAGAACTGAGCTTATCGCGAAGATATGAGTAGGGACGTACTCTTCGAGATATCCAAGATATCATCGATGATCAATAACAGGGAACGAGCCAAACTGTGCACTAAGAGCAGGTTCTCGCGCTGCGATCGGTTGAGGTCGCTGTCTAACGTGAGCTCTGTCATGCCGATTATACCGTTCATCGGTGTTCTGACAAACGGATCCAGTAAGCATTGATGAGAATAAACCACCAACATGCATGACATACCGGATCTCGTGGGACATATTTGCCAAAAACTCTGACTTCGACCTATTCGCCAACTCGGCCGCCTCCCTTGCTGCGGTGTTCTTCTGGATACTGTCGCGCAAGTTGGACACCATCTGGTTGATCTGCGTCTTCAACGAGTCCATCTCGCCGCTAGCCTCTACCGTGATGAATCGACTGAAGTCGCCGTCCATCGCTGCCGCCGAGATCTGTGCGAAGCCTCGGACCTGGGTTGTCAAGTTGCTCGCCATGGTGTTGACGGACATCCTGGCGAGGACGGGGCTCAGCGTGCACGCTCGGGTATACGGTCGGGACAGCGACAACGTACGTGATCTCTTGCCAGATACCCTCGACGTTGCCGACCTCTGCCTGACCACCGAGCTTACCCTCAGTCCCGACCTCCCTAGCAACCTTCTTCACCTCGGCGGCGAAGATGGCCAACTGGTCGATCATGCTGTTGATAGTGTTGACGAGATCGAGTATTTCTCCGGAAACTGGCACGCCTGTGACCTTCTGTGTCAAGTCGCCCTTCGCGACAGCGCGCTATGTTGGCGTTTGTAGATGAGATTGTGCTTTCCAGTCACGTACGATGCGGATGACCTACCGTGGCCAAGGCGATTGTTCGCACTTGTAACGTCAACTGCATGAGAAGAACAAGTGTCAGAAGGCACCCTATCCTTGACGGTGCGCAAGCGCTTACATTGGCCGCCATGACGTTGACATTGTCTGTCAAATCCTTCCAAGTACCGCCGACGTTGCTGACCTGCGCCTGACCGCCCAAGAGACCCTCGGTTCCGACCTCCTTCGCGACACGCGTGACCTCGTCTGCGAAGAGACTCAAACTCTCTGTCATGCCGTTGACCGTCTCCTTCAAGTCGAGCATCTCCCCGCGCACATCGACGGTGATCCGCTTAGTCAAGTCTCCGCCCGCAACAGCCTTGGTCACCTCGGCGATGGACCGCACCTGGTTCGTCAAGTTCATGGCCATCAGGTTCACGTTGTCCGTCAAACCCTGTGGCGGTCATGCATGTCAACTGCGCCGCTGTGCTTCTAAACATAACGACACTGCGTACCTTCCAAACCCCTTGGACATCGGGCACCGACGCCTGACCACCCATAATACCCTCGGTTCCGACCTCCAAGGAGACACGAGTGACTTCGCTAGCCAATGTCGATAACCGGGCCACCATCTGGTTGACAGTCGTCTTCAAGTCGAGCATCTCTCCTTGGACGTCGACGTTGACGGTCCGGCTCAAGTCTCCGTTGGCGACGGCCTTCGTGACATCTGAGATGGAGCGCACTTGATCCGTCAAATTCGTGGCCATTTTCTGTCAGGAAGAGCGTTGAGATAAGGAGAAGCGCTTGCCCAGACGACGAAAACGGCACGTACGTTGACATTCCTGGTCAAGTCCGCCCAAGTGCCCTGCACACCCTCGACACGCGCCTGACCGCCCAAAATACCCTGGGTACCGACTTCCAACGCGACACGGGTGACCTCGGAGGCGAATGCGCTCAATTGGTCCACCATGGAGTTGACGGTGCGCTTCAAGGTGAGCATCTCGCCCTCGACCTCAATGTCAATCTTCTGCGTCAAGTCTCCGCGCGCAACGGCTGTCGTGACCTTGGCGATAGACCGCACTTGATCCGTCAAACTGGAACACATTCGATTGACCTACGCGAGCATCACGACATCGTCAAAATCAGCGCCTTACGAGACGCACTGAATGGACTTACGTTACGCGTCAACTCCAACCATACTCCCTCGACGTCCGGTACGTGTGCCTGACCGCCCAATTGACCTTTCGAACCGACCTCCATTGTAACCCGAGTGACTTCTGCCGATAACGCTCTCAATCTGCCGACCATTCCGTTGACCGTATTCTTAAGCTCCAGGATCTCGCCGCGCGCGTCGACCTCGATTTGCTTGGACAAATCGCCCAACGCGACAGCTTTTGTGACCTTTGCGATAGACCGTACCTGGTTTGTCAAGTTCGCCGCTAGCTTGTTGACCACGCCCGTGAGCTCGCGCCATGTGCCTTCGACGTCCAGAACGAGCGCCTGTCCGCCCAATTTGCTGCAACGTGGGTTGAGCATGCGGGGTGCAAACTCACGCCAGGAAGAACAACAGGGGTGCAAAAAAGGACCACGTACCCTTCCGTGCCGACTTCCTGAGAGACTCGAGTGACCTCCTTTGCGAATTGTCCGAGTTTGTCAACCTGTCAAACAACGAATGATCAGCGTGCGCCGCCCCCGCAGTCGAAAGAGCCGATCGACGCACCATCGCGTTGATGACGTCCTTGAGCTGGATCATCACCACGCCCTGCACGGGCACGGTGATCTTCTGCGACAAATCGCCGCGGGCGACGGCGTTGCAGACGCGCGCGACATCCTGGACCTGGGTCTTCAACAGTTTGAGCTCGTCGACCGCGCTCATGCCGCTCTCGAAAGCCGCCGCGGCGAGTGGGCCGGGGGGCACGACGAGGGGGGAGGAGACGTCGCCGGTAGACATGTTCACGATCTTGGTGATCGTAGCCGTATCCGTGATGATTCTGCCGCAACCGGGGCACGACACATGGTCGGCCTGGGTCGAAGGGGGTGCAGAGGCGACGTTGGTGTTCATGCCTGTAGCCCTGCGGTTCTTGTCGAGGGGGTTCACGACGCCGTCGAGGTTGATAGTCATGCCGTTCTGGGTGCGCGAGCTGCCGGTGCCGGTGCCGTGGGGGGCCTGAGGGAGGGGGGTGGATTCGCTGCTGCAGGAGCTGTCTTCGCTGGTGCTGTCGGACATCTCGACGTCCTTGACAGAGTCGTCGAGCGTGCCGGGGATGCTCTCGACTGAGCTCGTTGGGGTGAAGAAGGGAGACACTGATGATGAGCCGTTCGCAAATCCACTAAACTCGGCGGAGGAAGTGTCGGTGTGGGACGAACCGGAACTGGACATAGGAGGGCTGTCGCCGACGCTACGGCGCTTCTTGGATTCGGGGCCACAGCTCTCTGCGTCTCTGATAGAGCTCAAGGCCTCCTCTGCGGTGTACATGCGGCGCGCCATCGCGCCGAGAGAGCGCAGGATGCTCTCGATCTGCCAATCTGTTGGGCCGTCATATTTCGGGATGGGGGTCGGGAGCGAGGGGCCGAGCTCGTAGACAGATAAGAGAGCGACGAGATGTGTGAAGAAGGGATGTTGCGAATGGTGGATTACGGACGCCATCGTCGCTCGAGGCGAGGACGACGATGGGCACGACGGGGAAGAGGAGGGAGTAAGTGATGGTGGATGGAATGTGCCGAGCAATGTTAACGACTGTTATTCTTCTAACCGATTTACTCTTCGCACGCGCCCGTCCCCGCACCCCCAGTGCGTGGCCCATCTCTCTCCGGATCCCCCCAGCTCAGTCTCCTCCTTCTCATCCATCCGAGTCCCCCCTGGATCCGTCTTGTTCTCAAAAAACGCAGGGGTTGTGGCGTCTCTCTACAAGCTGCATTGACCTGCTGGACAGAGCTCTCCTGGAGGGGACTCCCTCGGGGTGGCACAAGGGAGACTCCGGACACCGCGATATCAAGTGGCGTCCAATTGAAGCTGCCTCAGCGAAACAACGAGGTCGCTGCCAAGTCTGGTCGCTCCGTCACATTTACTCCAGCGCTAGCCATCAAGTGCTCCACACCTTGACAGTGACATATGTTCACGACTACGGTGTTGTACGATTCAGTCATTCGACGGCAAAGTACATTGGCGGCCGCAGCAGCATGCCACAACCTCCGCATAGTACTGGTGCGTTACGTGCGTAGCCTAAGTTATACGTATATGTGATACTGTACGGTGACTGTACCTCTGACCTTGTGCTCCTCGCTCCCTGCCTCGCAACCACAAGCTCCATGCCTTACGTCCATCAGTACTCAGTACTCAGGAGTCAGTACTTAGCAGCGACTCGTTTAAAGTCTGATTGACAAGGCGGTGCTCCAAGAATACTTAACAGCATCTGAGATGCTCCATACTGGCGTCGCGTACCGTTTACGCGCGGCATGCGGAACGGAAGACCCGCGATGCTCCGTTCCGAAGTCGCAACGGACAGAGACAATAAGGAGGTCATACCGAGCAAAAAGAAATTACCCTCGCTCATGTTGCATTTCAGGTAAAGAGCCTGAAGCAAGAACGTCCTGGGGACAGTACTCATCTGGTTGCGTCAAGTTAATCGATGGTTTAAACTCTGTATCCGTCGCTGCAGCGAGGGCCACGCGTATACTGTATGTTCGTTCAACCCGGTACAAGTACGGCCATCAAGATGTGTTCATGTAAAGCCTGATAATGCGCCGGCCTCAGGAGGGAATCCCATGATACCGGCATCAAGGGCGCTTTCGCTTGCACACGGCATCTCTCTTCGAATTCCTTGTCTCTTCCACCTTACCATATAAGTATACTTACTCCGACGCCGGCACTGCGTCGAATTCGGAAGTCGTAGAAACAAATGTAAATGCCTTCGGAACGTCGGCCCTTCATCCGATTATTTCTCCCAACCTCTCTCCACTCGCCGGTGCAACTGAGCGGCGACAATCCATAATGATAGCCCAATGAGTCTGACCTCGCCTCCCCGTCCCCCTAGGCCTGAGGAGCTATATGATCACAACCCTCGTAGCCACAGGTCACCGGGCCACCGACAGGTGGAGTGAGTTGGGAGTACTATTGATAATCGCTCGTATCCCGGCTGATATGAAAGTGTGCACGCCCGCACGTTCGCGTTTCAGTCGAAAACGGCGGTTCTGAGCTGGGCGGCCGACAACGCTATAGCGCTCGCTAGCCACGAAATTCCCGAATCTAAATGCTCCGGAAAACTTTGGGTCAGCTGCGTTGCGGAATCGAAGCCGCACGCCATCGATTGGAAACGTCGACGTTCCTCCTCGTGTAGAAGTCGCTGCATTGGCCCATGATGCATCGATGCGTCGTCAAAATGAACTCGAAGACCACGCACGGTAGGTGAGACGAAGCTACCGCTTTCTCCGGATGGGAGAGCTAAAAATCGTTGAAGCCCCGACGCTCATGCGAAACGCCTGACGCAAATACAGTAAGTACCACGCATCCCATGGAAGTCAGCCCCCAATTAATTGACGGCCCCGGAAGCGCTAGGCACGAGCCTCCCCGTTAGACTTTCCGCCCACACCTACTCAAGGTTTGTCCGACTTCGCGACCTTCGAATATCGGGTGCCTTGAAGTTGAACATGGGCACGATGCGCCAAACGTAACCTGACAAAGTTGGCAGCTTGCGTCCGCCACACCATGAAATCAGCGCGCCTTCCCCAAATTTAAACAAAATATACCTGTACGCAAGCTCCCATTGGCTTTCATGGCGATCGGTTTGTACCGAAGCTCATGTGGGCCTAGGTCAGTAACTTTGTGAACGGAAATGCGACAAGACGGAGATGTGTGTGTGTGATGTAGGAAAGTCCAACGGAGGTCAACGGGGAGAACGAGGGATTGCCGATGCATCTGCCAGTGCAGCGGCGAGAACAGACCCTTCTTTTCAAGATATTGCCTCCGTGGATTACAAAGGATACCGCAAGTAGAATGAAGAACCCCTTGAGCCTCCTTACTGGCGAAGACCTTTCCACACTGGACTACCAGCGAGCGTAAGTTCAGGGACAAGATTTGGTTCCCAGAGTCTGCCTCGACGCGTACGCAGGGAGCGCGAGGATGCCTGACTGAATCCAAATCTTTCCAAGAACCAAAAGCACTTCACTCAACGGAGGCTGACGTACCCTCGAGCTCGAGGCTCGTGCTCGTATTCAAACTTTGAATCTGCGGAAGCCTTCACCATTCTGGTTCTCGAGATGAATATTAATGGCAGTCGGAGACTTACGTTCTGGGGAGATTGCAGGAAGTAGCTAGCGCCTTTCGATATTCTTCAATACCCACCGCTCGCCGTACACACCTCAATGGACCCCCTGTCCGGGGTCCGACGCTCGGTATATCGGAAGAGGTTCCACCATCGAAGATTCGAAACGCCGGCAAACGCGCGTCTCATCGGAAGAGGTTCCACCATCGAAGATTCGAAACGCCGGCAAACGCGCGTCTCACCGGTCCAAAGCGAGCGACGAGGGGCCTGTCATTCCGCGAAGTCTCAGCATGAGCATAGTGGACTGTCCACAGAACGTATTCGTCAGAAGCCTTGCCGGGATCAAAGATACCAGACTCGTTGGGAACGCCCTATCGGAACGGAAACCTCAAGGGTTGAGGAAAAATGCGACCGTGGCCCTGCCCTGCAGAGCAAGATGGTCAGGGGAAAATGAACCTATAATGAACGGTGGGAAGAGCTATGCTCGAATGGGGATGAAGCACCGTCCGCAGCTAGGAAGGGAGGGGACACCTTGACATCCCGTGGTGCTTCACATGAGGACCTTGTGGTCCGCAAACGCTGGAGTCAATTCAACACATCTATGGGTGGGGCCTCGAAGGACCGAAAAGTCGAGCTCACAGAGGGATGCGAAAGGAAAGAAACGGTGCGAATGTTACGAGATGTTACGTCATGCCTCTCTCAAAATGCCGATGTCGTTCAGGCCGCGAATGTTCAAGGAGGATAAAACATCACGTTCCCGCCCGCACGGCGTGGTGAGGGACCTAGTGACCAAAGGTTTCGTCCCTTTGGGATCGGAGGGACCGATCGTCGATATTGAACGACCCACTCACGAAAGATGTTCGAGATCTCCACAGACGACTCGAACCCTGAGAGCCAAAGAATACTGAGTCCCCTGGGAATCCCAGAGTCAGTTAGAAGTCGACACCCTAACATGCCTTAATGAACGTGTCATCGCTACTGGAAGGCACTGGGACGTACTCCTCAATCACCTGCATGTGAACGCCCTTTGTGGGTTCGAGTAGATAACTGTGGGAGGCAGGGTAGAGGACCCTTCCACCTCGCGTTGTTGACGCTGAGGGCCGACCGGATGCGAGCTCACAGGCAACGGAGATAGATCGCCAGCCTAGCAAAAGCAAATGGGTATGGCTCCGGACACCTGTCAAGCTTTGCAAGACTCTAGTACCGGCGCATGTATGCGCGCAAAATGAGCGGATCCAGCTCGAACCTCCAGTCTACTAAAGCGCGAACCAAAAGGAATCGCCCTTGATAGACTGTGATCTAAACTGATAGGAGCATGTAACAAGAAAAGAGGTGGAGTGCACAGCGCATACACTGACGTGTGAAGCGGGAACGCCTTTGGGGCCGGGGGCTGACCCATCGTCCAAGACATCGCCCGTATACAGGATGACACTCACCGGGACATGGGACAGAAGTATGTATTCCGAAGGTGGTCCCATTGAACAGCCATGCATATATCCAAGTACTCTGGATCCCGGCTAGGGCAGAGTCAGCGCTGTCGAGACAACATTGAGACAAAAGCACTCACGCTCGAACCCATCTCTCTCGCACGAGACGGTATACTCTCGGCAACGTGAGGACGCATACATGGACCCGTTGGGAGAGAGTAGGGGGCGAAGATGGGGGGATGGTAGTGGAAGAAAGACAACAGATGCGAGTCTAAGGTTCACGCCGAAAGACGCGTCCATGTCGCGAAGCAGTCACGTGGTCGAAAGGAATCTTCGGCGATACGACGTCAGTCCCGGCGCGAGCACTCCGACCAGCCTCCGAGGCGGCTCGTTTACTGCTCGGAAGCTGTGACCATCATTGTGTCGTTGGAATGGGGAACTTGAAGGATATATCGCAGATATATGTCATGCTCACATGGAAAAGCAGCGTTAGCGTAGTGGAAGCAGGCTTCGTTCGGTAAATCATCAACGACGAGACCGGGGAACGAGTCTTTCCACGCTGAAGTTGGGACTGTAGTAGTGAACAGTGGGGAGGAAGAATGAGATGACTCCACGCTGGCCCTGTCGTCGTGGATGGAGGTCCGGCGTACCTCTAACAATATCTCGGACGGCAGCGTAGCCACCCGATTCTAACGACAAGATTCCGGAGGCGTGCGTCGCCACGGGGAATATCGGGAGTGAAAAGCCTCGAAACGCGTGGGGCAGAAGCCTGGCGACAGTAGAATATCCAAATGTGCTTAACTCTGGAGAAGCGAATGGCGTACCCCGTGGTACTTGCTTCGCACCCTAAATTCCAGAAGTCAGTAGACCTCGGGGCCCTTAGTGACGTGGGTATCCCATTGCAGCAGCTGCGAGGACCTTTTAGTACACAGTTTGCAAGGTACTTCACAGAACGAGACAGAACAACGCACCCGTGTCGTTCACCCGACAATCGGAATTCCAACCAAGGCAGCGAGAAGAACCCTTGAAACCATCGCAGGTCAAAGAACTTTCCGGATGGATGGAGCAACGGAGACCAGAGCTTGCGAGTCGTGAAGGAAGAGCCTGGTGGTCTAACGAACCGGATCTCAGCGCGGCCAGCGAAGGCATCGAATGACCTGCCGAGAATTCTCGTGAGTATGCCCGCCACCGATCGTAAAAAGACGCACGGGAAGTCCCCCCTCTGCCCGGTGGCCAATGGTCTTCTAGTCGCAGCGAAGACCTCCAGCCCTCAATGAGCCCATCTCTTCTGATCGTTCATGCTTGGACGTCTCCCCTGCAGCGTTTACAGACCGCAAAAATCGGCATGTGAGGCATCATGGGATGTCAATGCGTCAGTCAGCCAACGAATCCATGGTGCATCGCGAAGCTCACCATGCGGACTCATGTCCACGACAGCCATGTTGCTGATACGTAGAACCCAGTCATGGAAGTAATTGGATGGGAGCGTCACAGCGTTATGACAAGAACGGTGAACACTGACCGTCCTGGTCGCCCACTGACCTAACACAAAACTAGATTAGCACCGGGACAATGGCGGACTTTGAGTCGTAACCATGACGTACAGTGCAGCATCTGACTCGGAGTGTTTTGCTGTACTGAATGACCTCGGGATCCTTCTTGAAGCTGTACTGCGGGGGGTCTATCGCACGAAGGTATGACGATCTGGGCCAGGAACACCCCAGATGAACCGGGCGAGAATGAGGAAGCAACATGCCGCCTAAACACACACGCCTAATTCATTGGGGTTCGCATCGTAGGGACTACACATAACGTGGACCCTATTCCAGCACTGCGGGACGGACGGCATCATTAGCGTGAGGTGTGAAGACAAGTCAAACGGTGAACTGCGCGGCCAACCTTCTCCCATGCTTGACTGACAATGACAACGACAATGTACGACCAATACGTACACGTTCGAATTCTGAACTTTGAGCAGACATAACCATCCCCACCACTCTTCTCCGCTGATCCGGGATGGGGATGTCGCCTCTTCACGGCGACCAACTAATGAAAAGCAACAGCACTAAACGCTCGACGAGTAAACGTACCTTCCCCAGATGGCGGCCGCAGTCCCGAACGCGACCAAGGCGTGGTGCCAGTGTGCCAGCTCAATGAACGCGATAGGCGTACCGGTTCAGGAATCAGAACCAACCGCTCATGTGAAACTATGTACCGTCGATGGCGAGCGTGGGTAGAGCGATGGAGCGTGTGAGGATCTTCAACTACTTCCCGTTTGCTTCCCGTGTCACCTGCTAACGGCATGCTGCATCTTCGCAAACGCCACCACGTCTTTGACCTCAATCGAAGCCTCTCCGCAACCTCTACTGCCCCACATCTTCTACTTGCAGCGATAGCAATGACATCCACGAAGTTGGGGCCCGTGGGGGAGTGTGGAGCGGAAGCAGCTGGAAGCCTAGAAGTACGTGAGCTGGTCGGAAACAGATACCAAGGTGAGCCCCGCTCCATTGAGCCTACCTTGTGTTCGCATCTGCAGATGCGATGGTGGCTTTTCTTTCTAGGCGGACAGCGACAATAATGCACTCACAAGACGCACAAGACATGGCAGTTTGCAGTCGATCGCGCGAATTCAAGGTGCGCGTTTGTCACCGCGGGCATCGGCATCGAGACGGCTTGGCCGCATCGCGCACTTAGGAGCTCCACCTCAGCACCACGATGTTGCACGAGGAGCGAGCCCACGATAGGTGGCTTATCAGCCGTGACAACATGCTGGAGCAGCGGACCGTGGTGAGGGAGTGCAGCGGAATGGCCTGGAAGCACTGGTGGAGTTCTGTTTATAGCGTTGCTAAAATTTCGTGCGAAAGGGAGCATCGTGCGTCATGTCGTTCCGTGCGGGACGATTCCAGGGCGATGGAGCTGGAAAATCCGTATTTCGAGGGTGCGACAGGGTGCGACTTGTTCACGGGGAATCCGGTGCCCTACCGCGCTGAGGAACTTGGGTGATGTGGCATTGGGAGCGGCAGCATGGAGTAGCCCGCCCTACTATGACAAGTTGGGCGGTGATAATCGCGGTATGGCGGCCAGTGATGCATGATGGCGGGGGAGGGAGCTCGGGTCAAGGCCCAAGGCCTGAGGCTCGAGGCGACTCCACCCGGTCCGGAGACCGTGGCGAGCGTCGGGTCGTGGTTAAGCTCGGGCTGGGTCTCGCCTTTCGCACTCAATTTCCAACCAACGGTTCCCCAAGGCCTGCTGTGCGCTCGGCAATTCCTCGATCACCCGCCGACCGAACCCTCGTGTACCCAGCTTCTCGTGGTTCTGGTGGTGTATTTGGAAGAGGATGGTATATTTTGCCCTTCCTCTGCCACACAGCACCTCCCTCTTACCCGTAACGCAAAGTCCCGATCGCGATTCCCTAACAAGCCCACATTACGTCCATCCCGGCCGAGATTGAAAAATCTTCGTTGACCTAGTGATTATCGCTTCTCAGAACACGGAGGTTCTCGAACCTGTTTCAGGCCCGTCTGTTCCGTAAAGTCCGCCAGCAGTATTTGTGCAAGGTGAGCAGGGCCTTTTGTTTGACAGTGTCGTCCACCCTCCCGCCTGCCCAGGCTCTCACTGATGCCCTCACCGCACCATGTCCCCTCCATAGCAAGTATCCTCTGCTCCCCGGACACGACCCCGCCGTCTACAAACGAGCCAGCCATGGACAGTCCTTCAAGCGTGACTGGCCCGGACCAGGCTGCTCAACCCGACGCTCGCCCGCCCGGTGGTACACGCCGGGCGGGCAACAAGACGCCCCGGAGGGTTCAATGGATGTTTGACGAGAGGCAGCCTTCGCCGTCTCCAAGGGCGTTGGATGAACATGGGCTGGATGTACGTTTTCATTGTTTTCATTATCTGCGTTTTCTGAGGGTTGTCTATCGCCTTTTAGCCGGAGGCGTTTGAGACCCTTACACATGCACTCGAACGCCATCGGTCCACATCAGTGGTCGGGGAACACGCCGCGGACCCCTTGTCTCCTCGGGTTCTGACTACTATGTCCCCCGGTACATCTCTCCCCTCATCCCCTTCCCCAGAGATTACCCCCATCTGCGAAGTCCCCGGCGAGACCTTTATCGACAAGAACGAGACGGCCGGCCTCCCAGGACGCGACATCGAGCTGTACTCCCACGCTCAAGCCCAGAAGATGGTCCGCGCCCACAAGTACAACCTCTTCAAGTTCCGAGGCAAGCCTCGACACCGCCGCTCAGACTCGGAGGCGCTGTCGGACACGGAGCGCAAAGTGAAGAAGCCACGCCGGGGCCTCTTTAAAGGCCGCGAAGCCTCAAGCGACGTCGAGAAGAGTGCGGAGATGCGTACGGAGGCGAAAGGATCGGAGCCAAAGAGCATTCTGTCAGCGTTACTGTCCTTCTACGAGCCCGCGTTGGGATCGTACTCCGGCATGACCACCCCCGCGCGCTCCGAGACGTCCTTCGACGAATCGCGGGCGGCGTCAATGTACAACGCGCCGTCGTCGACGATCCCTTCCATCCCTGCCCCAGTACGAGGCGGGGGCTACTTTCCGCCGCCTGCGAACGTGAACTGTGAGTCGGCGTCGTCGTTGCGTCCGCCGAACCACCCATGGACTCGCGTTCCGTTTGGCACCAGCCGTCCGCCGAAATCGCGAGGCGGCGCTGGTGTGTTCGGCCCTCTCATCGCTGGTACCGGCAACATCGCTGGCGTCGCCGCGCCGATGTCCGCCACCGTCGCGCCCGATCTGAAACGGCCTGGCTATCACCTCTCCAGGTAGGCTAGAAGCTCGAAGCTCTTCACCTGCTCTATTAACCCACGTGTGTCTCGCAGATACTCTCTGGACGAGAGCAAGCTGCCGAAGGCCGGCTCGACTGCGGAACGCAAGCCCCTTACCCGTTCGCGAAGCATCCACTTCGACTCGCAGTCGCTGCGTTCTCCACTTATGTCCGGTCCGCCAACGCCTGCTAGTGAGGAGACGCTGTCGCCCCATTCCTCGAGCGGTGGTTCGCAGTCGCCCATCACCCCGCTCATGGGCAAGCAGCGCTGGAGCGCGGTGCTCAAGGACCTGCCCAAGTTTACCGGTCGCACCCCGAGCACCGTGCCCAGCACGCCCGCGACGGAACTCGGGACGGACGACTTGGAGAGCTGCTTTGATGAAAAGAGGGAGAAGCGACGGAAGCGCAGAAAGGCGGAGATATGGGTAAGTTTTTAACGTTGCTGAATCGCACCGGTGCCTCGTGCATCTAATTTCTGTGCCTGCAGATCACACGGCACGTCGCGGAGATCGTCTGTCGCCAGGAGTTCATCCTGAAGCTCGCGCGCGCGATGATGATGTTCGGCGGGCCGACGCATCGGCTGCAGGCACAGATCAAGGCGACGGCGAAGGTCCTCGACATCGAGCTGTCGTGCATGTACCTGCCGGACGTGATGCTAATCTCGTTCGACGACGCTGGGACCGGGACCAGTAGCATCAAGTTCATCCGCCAGGGAAGCGCGCTCGATATCGGGAAGCTGCAGGAGGCGCACGAGCTTTACTGGGAGGTGTGCTCCCGGTTTTTCTCGCGCAACATGCTGGGACGTTTGTTCATCCTCATGTTGCAGGTCATTCATGACAATATCTCAGTCAAGGATGCATCTATCCAGCTAGACGAGCTAATGCGTCGCAAGCAAATTTATAAAAACTGGCAAATCGTTCTCTTTGGCGGCGCCTGTTCTGCGTCCATTTGCAGTGTCAGCTTTAACGGCTCTTTCATCGACTGCTTGGCGTCATTCCCTCTCGGCTGCCTACTCATCCTGATCCAATTCTTCGCTGCTCGCAACGAGCTGTACTCCAACGTCTTCGAGTGGGTGCTCCTTTGCCCTCTTCACTGGTACAAGGATGAGACTGACGCATGCCTGTTCAGGATCACTGTCGCCACCATCTTCAGCTTCATCGCCGCCGCCCTCGCCTCTGCACCGTACTTCTGCTACTCCGCCATCGCATCGGGCTCCGTGGTGCTCATCCTCCCCGGTTTCATCGTCTTGTGCGGGAGCCTGGAGCTTTCGTCCCGCAACATCGTCTCGGGCGCAGTGCGCGTTTGCTTTGCGTGTATTTATTCGTTATTCCTTGGATTCGGTCTGGCGATCGGCGCCACGGCCTTCTCCAAACTTACCAACCGCAGCCTCGCTGGCTCGAACGACCTCACGTGCGGCCTGAGCCACGATCCAAATGGGCCATGGTGGCAGCGCACTCCGTCCTTATGGTGGGGTGAGTATCTTCCTGTCGTGTATGATCCAGGCCTTTGCTGACCCCTACCATCAACCTAGCATTCCTCACGGTTCCTCTATACTCGCTCTTCCTGAGCTTGAGGAATCACGCCCCGTGGAACCGGCGGGAATTGGTACGTTCACGAGCTTGCGTTTGTCTTCCCCCATACATGAACCTAACTTAAATCCACGCGTTCGGCTCCGAAGTACCTCCTCATCGCCATCTCCTGCATCGGGTGGGTGACGAACCACTTCACCGGCACCCGCTTCCACAACCAAAGCGACATCTCCGCCGCGGTCGGCGCGCTTGCCGTCGGGTTCGTCGCGAACATCTACGGACGGTTCTTCAATGGCAGCGCCTTCGTCGTCATGGTGAGGTTTCCTTCCCCGTTCTTGCTCTGGTCGGTCGACGTGCTGTGATATACTCATTCACTTCTTTTGCAGATCACTGGCATCCTGTTCCAGCTTCCCTCTGGGCTTGCGAACGGGGGACTGTTCACGTTCGTCCAGCAGCAGGAGTCGGGATCGTCCACGAACGAGTCGTACCTGTCCGGGTTCCAGACCGCCCTCCAGCTCATCTCCGTGTGCATCGGCCTAACGGTCGGCCTGGGCATCTCCCTCGTGTTCGTGCACCCCATCCCGTCCCGGCGGCGCGCGGCGGGTCTGTTCACGCTGTGAACGTGAACAGCGTCTCGCGGTGATCGCACCATTTAGGCTTTTACCATGTGCATGCTACACAACGGTCTTCGGCTGCGGCGGGATGGGCCGCGATTATCGCCGCCCTTAATGCCATATCGCTTCACGTCCGCTCGTTTCAGTGTTTTATACCCTCATATCTGCAGTGCTTACTACGGACATAGTTCGATGCCTCACGATCCTGGTCTCTTCCTGGTTACGTTACATGTTACGGTTGCCCGTTCCCACAGTCTCATTGCTTTATCTCCATGATCCTTACGAAGCCCCCCACGAACACTCCATTGCGTTTTCCTATAGATAGAGGTTCTCATGCTCATGCCCGACTTAGACTCGTACGCGTCCCTTGTACAGTTACTGACAAAACTCTCCGCGCTGAACCCTTTTAGCGCATACCCTAGATTGTGCTTCTCATAGATAAGACCCCGTTTCTTTTGGCATTTCCATTTGTACATCATCGCAGGTTATATCTTTATTCCTAGCTCGCTCTCGTAACGGACTGTCCCGGGCGTTACGGAGGCGCCCCCATAGTACGTCATAAGTTTTATATGTATAGTACACCACGGCACATGCAACTCTAGACCCTCAAACACAGTTTCAAAGTTACATTGCCCGTCCCTGTCCGCCTTACAGTAACATTGGTTGGTTCTCGTTCGTGTCCCAGACGCCGCGTGCATGCCATCTTGTATTCACGACGTCGACAATATAATGTAGAAGATAAGGACGGGACCGCGTAAGCCATTCTGCTGCCTCCCTGCCTCGGAGCCAGATGACAAATCAAACGACAAATCCTGGTATACGTGCCTTCCAGGCAGGAAGGCGTGCTCAGCAGGAATACTGAAGGAATGACGCCCGGAATTCTGGAACTTGAATGCAGTAACACCCTTATGTACATGTTCCTTTAAGCTTACTTATGCACGCAACCGCCATGCATGGAGGATTGTCGCCATTTCCTTCGTATTGCCAGGTTGAGGTCCATGGAAGGGTCGTCCGGACATAATGTGGTAAGGACAGGGTCAAGATTGAGCCTGATAACCTAGTAGACGCACCGTATATCTTATCTTGTGATCCCTCTCCTTCGACCGAATCGACGTCTCCGGGTCGTCGGAGACGGAGTTGAATGACGGTGGCCCAGATGCTGCGAGCTCTCTTGACCTGACGAACGCGTGAATAAGTGATTATACAATCGGAGTTGCGAACGACGGTGGCGCAACAATAGGCAACTTACTGGCGATACCCCATGGCCAGACGTTGCTCAGGAGCAGCACGCGTAAGACGTCATGGCACTCATGCCGAGTACGGGGAAACTTGAATAGCATCTGTATGGATGCAATTCACGTCAGCGACCGTGAACACCTCAATGAACAGAGGAAGACGATTGCCGATGTACGGGATATTATGGCGAGGGTTAGTAGTCATCATGCATGGTCACCTCAGATAGTGGCCTCTCAACGAGGCACGAGTCGTCAAAGGAAACTGAATGGTGGAATTCCACTACCAAACAACACCGAAGGTATGTGATCGAAGCGGAGGAGCTTTGGTGATTCACAGGCCCAAGGAAGAGATTCGGGCTTCAGAGACATGCAAGAAGCGGGAACAGAAACGTCATAAGTAGACTCGGGTGGCCGCGCTCGCCCACTTTTGGCATCGTTGCACTGGTGTTGAGAAGCAAAAGGCACGAAAACCTATGGATCGTCGTGTCTTATGATCGCACCATATATTCAACTGAGGGCCCGGGGTAATTGCGTGTGCGCTTGATAACAAGGCTGACGTCAAATTCGTTGAAGGTTTCAGTATCAATAGATTCGTGGTGTCCATTGCGTGGTCGAAGCATTCATCGCTACTAAGGCCGAGCGTACTACATCCCATTCATGTGAGTTATCAGTGCCGTCAGCTGAACAGAAGGACAAGTCGCAAACGTACCTGCGCCCAAGTATGGTCGCCGCACGCCACAGAAGTTCGCCGCGCTACGCCGAACCGCGATTACGAGTAGACCATGGGGCATTCTCATGTCCAAGCCTCTACGATCAACGTGCGCAACGAGACGTAAGGATCGCATTGGGTGCCACTTCGCACATTGCCCGTAACCTTTGCCTTGCCATTTGCGCGCATAGGCTTCTCCCGCCAAATGCATTGGATGAGATTGCGCCGCACCTGGTGACCAAGGCTCCGATGTCGGGTCGTTCCCACTGCCCGCGCGGGTATCCGCACACGACGGTAACGCCTCAGGGCGATGAGAACGGACACGTCGCACCGTGTCTTGGCGCGACCACTCTGGGTTGTCTGCACTGTGAGACGGTGCGTATCCTCGCACGCCGAGGCGCACGACCCTGAGATGGAAGTGCTTGGGGCGGACCGCGGCGGACTGGGGATATATTGGAGAGCGTCGGAGTGGTCGGGCGAAGTCGCGGGGACGAACACGAGATAACACCGCGTGTCGTTCGAGGAGATTCTGAGCCAATCGGCAGTCACATTATCTGATATGATGATCCCGGACTATCTGATAAGATTTTTGGGGCGAGCTGATCTCTTGGGAGGAGATCGTCCAGACCCGGTCTCCCCAACCTTCCACCCTCCGACGTTCCCTAGGATGAGGCTCGTTCCCTAGGGCTCCTTATAACGCTACCCTCTTTCCCTCTCTCGGATAGACTCCGCCTGGCCCACCTCTGCTTACTCTACCGTTACCGCCCTAATACGTACAATGCCTCTGATCCCCTCCAGGACCGTCGCAGTCATCGGAGCTAGCTATGGTGGCAGCCGCGTTGCCCACCTCCTCGCCCAAGGTCTCCCAGAAGCATGGAGAGTCGTCCTTATCGATAGGAACAGCCACATGAACCACCTCTACGTCCTACCCCGGTATGCCGTCCTCCCGGGCCACGAACACAAGGCTTTCATCCCGTACAACAACGTATTCCACCCCCTACCCCCTTCCGACGCTCCTTCCACCCGTTCGACTTCTCCACCCCTCTCCACTTCTCCCCATGTCTTCCTTCATGCTGCCGTAACATCGATCTCTCATCATTCGCTTGTCCTCGACAAGGCATACCCCGAGCACGGAGTCTCGGAACTGGACCGCACGCTCCATTTCGACTTCCTCGTCTACGCACTCGGCAGCGACCTTCCTGCCCCGATCAATCTGTGGGGTCTAGTTGCGGACGAGGATGTCGAGAAGGCGGACGTGGTCGATGTTTCGCGCGGTACGAAGGAAGGCGGTATCGCCTGGTTGAAGAGGTTCCAGAAGCGGATCGCACGGGCCTCAAGCGTCCTCGTCGTCGGTGGTGGTGCCCTCGGTATCCGTGAGTTTCTTCATCTATCTTCTTCGCAGGGCTTTCTGCCCACCGTTCTCCCATGCCTCTACTACGCCGCGGCGTATCATGTTTTGCCTTGACAAGGGCCGGAGGCCAAGCCACCGGCTCGCGCGCGCTCGCGGAGATACGAGTGGTTAACCCGCATCTCCCGTCACTCAATATTTTGGCGGTGCTGGTCGTAGCGGAGCTCTTGCTTCCCCGTCAGCGTTCACAAAGGGACGGGACCGTATCCTCCTCGCTGTTCTATTCGACACTTTCTTTTTCAACTGATTTTACCTTGCTTCCTTTGCTGACTGTACATACTATAGAATTCGCCTCAGATATTGCGGAAATCCACCCCGCCGCGAGCGTCACGCTCCTTCACTCGCGACCCCATCTGTTGCCACGCTTCGATGAGGGCATGCACTCAGAGAGTAAGTCCCTTCCCTTTGTTAACCTTCATAACACGGCTGCCTCGGTGGGAATCTGTGAATAATCACGGCCCGCCAAACGAGAGTTTGACCTAGATTTCTCACCGCTCTCCGGAAAACCCTGTTCTCTGCCCCATTTGGGAGGAACGCAGGTCGAGGTGAGGTCGACCCGGGTACCCGCCCGTGTTGTCCTCACTCAGGGATAGGGGTCGTAGAGCCAGCTTATTGTTTCTATGTCGTTTCCGTCGACGAGGACGTTTTCCGTTGACTACACACTCCGAGGAGGACATACGGCGGCCTCGTCTCGCCCTGAGATGATTGGTGTCCGTGGACAAGGCTTGTGCGCTCGTTCTCACTAGCCCGCACGGTCGAACCCAGAATATCTGCGGCGGTCTCCACGAATCTGTGCGATTCGATGCTGAGTGGCCTGACGCGAAGGGTAGGAGACCTACTTACGGTGGCATGACCGGCCTCCACAATGGGCGCGAGCCCGTTTGTCCTGTTCGGACTGCAAATTGGTGTTAGGGGACCGCTCTCATGCCTCATGATCCCCCGTACCTGGAGGGGTACGTAACTCATCTCCCCGAGTACGTACGCGTGCAGGTCCGGGTACAGGTAAGGTCAGAATGCCTGCGGGCGTACTCGTGTCCATCCTTACCTCGTCCCCTGTTCCGTTCCGCTCTCGTTACTGAGTTGAGAGGATGTCGCTGACCAAGTCAATCCAGTCCTCTCAACGTTGTCAACCCTGAACATCTGCACGATCCTTGGCGACCGCCTCGACCTGTCCTCCCTCAAGAGCAAGGAGGTGCGGGGCGGCGAGCGTGTCGTGCGGACACAGAGCGGCCGTGAGATTCGCGCTGAGCTCGTCGTATGTGGTTATTCCAACTCCGTTGTCCGCCCAGGATTGACAAGCCTGTTTGGCACAGCTCCTGTGCACTGGGCAGACGCCAAACACCGCTCTGCTCCGCGAGACCTTCCCAGAGTCAGTGATCTCCGACGGCCCCGACAAGGGCATGGCGCAGGTCCGGCGCACACTTCAGATCGCGAAGCCGGTGCCGGTCGCCGAACTCTCTGAACGTCTGAGACGGCTCCCTCTTTCCGACGGTGACGTCCCGAGCCTTTCGCCGTGCACGAAGGATCCCGAAGATAAGGACGAACCACGGATCGAGATCGAGGAGGACCCGACGACACGGGTCGCTGCGGAGCACATCTTCGCCATCGGGGACGCGGCGGATGCGTTCGGTGCGGTGAACGCGGGCCACAACGCGTTCTTCCAGGGCGAGGTCGCGGCGCGCAACATCATCAAGCTTGTCCGGCGGATGGAGCGGATGGCGAGCGCGGAGGACTGGAAGCTGGAGAAGTATTCGCCCGGGCCCCCTGCGATCAAGGTCTCGCTCGGTCTGGTGGGTGCTTGTGTCCGACACGTATGCACCGATTTGTTTGCTAAATATTTGCCGCACCTTAGACGAAGAGCGTGTACCAGTTCCAGGGCGTCATCGGTACGAAGGATGTGGAGGCCTTGGACCTCGACGCGCACCTCATCTGGCGGTACTATGGGTACCAGTACTCGCGCGAGGACCTCGAGACTGACCCTGAGGCGTCGTCTCCAGTCAGCGATGCATAGGCGTGTGGTGGTCGGATCCGGGATAGAAGAAGGAAAGGAAAGGGGGGTTCGATAGATTTGTAAATACTGAAGCTGGAGAAAATACTAGTCCCGAGTTCTGCACAGGCTCGCGTAGTGGCTTCTGGTCATAGACCTTCTTGCGTGGAGTACGAATGGAGTCTTTCACAGGAACGGTGATGGGTGTGGTACACGGCTGAGCGGGAAACCGTGCGTTAGCCACCGAGAACCAGACCGCGCGACCTTTATCTGACGACCGCCGGGCCTCGGGAGCGAGCAGTGCGTGCGGTGCTCCGCTCCCCCGCGTTATGTATCTCCCCTGCCTTCTGTTATTCCTTTTCCTTCCAGCATACCGTGTACAAGGTGGTTTCGAGAGCAGTGGTAGAAGTTAGTAGCAGATATTGTGGCTCCCGAATCCCTGCCAGTGTCGCGTACTTACCGTAGTCATGTCTCGGCTGTCTCCGGCGCATCAGGACAGACAGTTTTCCTCGCTCCCGAGGGGAACATACATCTTGGCACTCGTACTTACCACTACTGCGGCTATGCTGGCACCCTAATACTCAGTCTTTCCCTCTCTTTCGACGACCACAACCTGTCTGACTGCGCGACACCGACTGCGTCCCCCTCGATCAGCGACATTCTCTTTGGGTTTTGACTCCGTTCCTCGACTCTCGACCTTGACCTTCGCGTCTAAGTGTTTTACTAATTTCGACTCCGTCTTCCGTCTTTCCTATTCTCTCTCGTCGCTCCTCGACTCGTCACGCCTTTGGACTACGTACATCGACGGCATCCGGTCCGCTACCCATTACACCATTCCTCTCCCACTTCCCTCTATCCCCTTGTGCACCTCACCGGACCATCGCACCTTCGGACCACACTCGGAGAGTGTTCAGGTCTATCAAATTGGAGCCCACCGCGAGGGTCCAGTTGAATCCCTGGTATACCTGGCGAGTCCTTTTCTTCCACTGCCCCCATCCTGCTTCTACCCCACTTCCTGCGGACCCCGACCTCGACTTCATTCCCAAGCCGCCCGATTGTGCGCCATCCATCCCAAGCACCGAGATTCCACAGGATATTGAGCGCGAGCCCCTCGATCACCTTGTCCGTATCGCGCCATCGTATTCCTCTGTTCTGCGCGCCTTGTGTTATCCCATCTCGCCCCTTGCGCTTTCCATCGCGTCTCCAGTATCCTCATCGACGTCGCATCCGGCAATAGCGCGGCACTATGTCGACGTTCTATATGCCTCCGCGCGGCGCGCTTAGTGCTCCCGTTTTCGACCCAGAAAATGTCCGTTCCCTCCTCGGGATTTTTCGACGACCTCGAGTTTTGTTTTGACTCGGTTGGCGTGCACGATGGCGAGGAGAAGAAGCAACACGCAGCCTGCTACGTTCCCGGTTCAGAGAAGACCATCTGACGCATTTCCCCCGAGTTCGCGACCGGCGGCGGCGGCTACGACGCGTTCAAGAAGGCGATCCTCAAGGACTAATACATTGGCGGCTCCTTCTTTTCGATCCACGACCTTGACCGCGCTCGTCAGAGCCACCGCGAAGACCGACATCACGTCCATCAAGGCATTCGGCGAGTACTCACGTAAGTTTAGCGACATGGCGAGGTCCCTCGTCTCGAGCGGCCACTTGCGCGACCACGAGCGCGATCATCTCTTTTTGCAAGGCGTTGAAGACAGTCTTCGCCAAGAAGTAGGTCGACATTTGCGCATCACTCGCCCGGCAGTCCTTGATCCCAGGTAGCAAATACTCGATCGAGCAGGTCGCAACGGCAGCGCACCACATCCTCGATTCAGCCATCGTCCCTGCGACCACGTCACCTTTATCGTCCATTCAGTCTGAGCTTGCTGACCTCAAGCAGGCTAGTACGGCAGGAACCACGGTCTTCGCTCAACTCCAGCAGCAGGCACTCCGCGACCATCCGAGACCGATACAACGACCCAGGCGCCCGGCTCATCCATAACGCGGGTATCCGCACACGACAGTAACGCCGCAAAGCGATAAAGGACACGCCGCACCATGTCTTGGCGCGACCACTCTGGGTTGTCCGAACTGTGAGACGGTGCGTCTTCTCACGCGTCGACCTGAGGCGGACCCGCGGCGGACTGGGGAAATATTGGAGAGCGTCGGAGTGGTCGGGCGAAATTGCGGTGGCCTGGGGGAGACGCGGACGAACACCGACGAGATAACGCCGCATGATGATGTCGTTCGAGGAGATCCTGAGCCAATCGGCAGTCAAATTATCTGATATGATCCCGGACTATCTGATAAGATTTATAGGGCGAGCTGGTCTCTCGTCCACCCTCCGACATTCGTCACATTCCCTAGGTCCGCCTAGGATGAGGCTCGTTCCCTAGGGCTCCTTATAACCCTCCCCTCTTTCCCTCTCTCGGACAGAATATGCTTGGCCCCACCTCTGCTTACTCTACCATAATACGTACAATGCCTCGGATCCTCTCCAGGACTGTCGCAGTCATCGGAGCCAGCTATGGTGGGAGCCGCGTTGCCCACCTCCTCGCCCAAGGTCTCCCAGAAGCATGGAGAGTCGTCCTTATCGATAAGAACAGCCACATGAACCACCGCTACGTCCTACCCCGGTATGCCCTCCTCCCGGGTCACGAACACAAGGCTTTCATCCCGCACAGCAACGTATTTCACCCCCCGCCCGCTCCCGCCGCTCCTTCCATCCGCCTGGCTCCTTCTCCCCTCCCCACTTCCCCCCATGTCTTCCTTCATGCTGCTGTGACATCGATCTCTCATCATTCACTTGTTCTCGACAAGGCATACCCCGAGCACGGAGTCTCAGAATTGGACCGCACACTTCATTTCGACTTCCTCGTCTACGCCCTCGGCAGCGACCTTCCTGCCCCGATCGATCTGTGGGGCCCAGTTGCGGACGAGGATGTCGAGAAGGCGGACGTGGTCGATGTTTCGCGCGGTACGAAGGAAGGCGGTATTGCCTGGTTGAAGAGGTTCCAGAAGCGGATTGCACGGGCCTCAAGCGTCCTCGTCGTCGGTGGTGGTGCCCTCGGTATCCGTGAGTTCTTCGTCTACCTTTCTTTGCACCGCCGGGGATTTCTGCCCACCATTCTCTTGTTGTGTCTGCGCTACGCTGTGGCGCAACATGTTTCGTTTTGGCAAGGCCGGCGGCCTAACCGCCGGATCTCGCGCTGTCGCAGCGATACAAGTAGTTAGACGTCCGTCTCCCCTTGCTGACGTTGTGCTCGCTATTACAACCGACACTCCGTTTGTTTGGTTTGTTTACTTACTGACTACGCGTATCACAGAGTTCGCCTCAGACATCGCCGAAATCCACCCAGCGACCCGCGTCACGCTTCTTCACTCACGAACTCGTCTACTGCGACGGTTCGATGAGGGCATGCACTCAGAGAGTAAGTGTCTTCCTATTATTAATGTCCAAGAGCACGACTTCTTCGGTGCAATTTCCCGCGAACACTCACGTCTCGGCAGACGAGGGCCTGACTTCCGATTTTCGTAGCTCGGTTCAAAACCCTGCTTGCGACCCCGTTTCACTGCCGTCTTTATATGAGAACCATGTCGCTAACCAAGTCAATCTAGTCCTCTCAACGTTGTCAACCCTGAACGTCTGCACAATCCTTGGCGACCGCCTCGACCTGTCCTCCCTCAAGAGCAAGGAGACGCGAGACGGCGAGCGTGTCGTGCGGACACAGAGCGGCCGCGAGATTCGCGCTGAGCTCGTCGTACGTGGTCATTCCGACTCCTTCGTCCGCCCAGGACTGACAAGCCTGTCTGGCACAGCTCCTGTGCACGGGGCAGACGCCAAACACCGCTCTGCTCCGTGAGACGTTCCCAGAGTCAGTGATCCCCGACGGCCCCAACAAGGGCATGGCGCGGGTTCGGCGCACGCTTCAGATCGCGAAGCCAGTGCCGGTCGACGATCTCTCTGAACGTCTGAGACGGCTGCCTCTTTCCGACGGCGACGTCTCAACTTGCCTGTTGCCGTGCACGAAGGATCCCGAAGATAAGGACGAGCCGCGGATCGAGATCGAGGAGGACCCGACGACGCGGGTCGCTGCGGAGCACATCTTCGCCATCGGAGACGCGGCGGACGCGTTCGGTGCGGTGAACGCGGGCCACAACGCGTTTTTCCAGGGCGAGGTCGCGGCGTGCAACATCATCAAGCTCGTCCGGCGGATGGAGCGGACGGCGAGCGCGGAGGACTGGAGGCTCGAGAAGTACTCACCCGGGCCCCCTTCGATCAAGGTCTCGCTCGGTCTGGTGGGTGCTTGTGTCCGAGACGTATGCACTGATTTTTTGCTAACCTTTCGTTGCACCGTAGACGAAGAGCGTGTACCAGATCGAAGGCGTCATCGGCACGAAGGATCTAGAGCCCTTGGATCTTGACGCGCACCTCATTTGGCAGTTATATGGGTCCCAGTACTCGCGCGAGGACCTCGAGACCGACCCTGAGGTCTGAGGCATCGTCTCCCGTTAGTGTGGCATAGGCGTGCGGTGGCCGGACCCGGGTTGGAAGCAGGAAAGGGGTTCGATAGATTTGTAAATACTGAAGCTGGAGAAAATTCTAGTCCCGGGTTCTGCACAGGCTCGCGTAGTGGCTTCTGGTCATAGAGCTTCACTTGCGTGGAGTGCGAATGGAGTCCTTCGCAGGAACGGAACAGCGGGGCCATCCCAACGGGCCCAGGGCAACCTTGTCTGGGCGCTTTGGCCCGCTGAGCTTGACTGCAACCACCATGACGTCGAGTATCCCGTCCATTCGGACCCCGACCTGGGGATATACAAGCACAATTCGGTACACGTTGCTGACACGACACGCTCTCCTTCCATTTTCATTTATCCCCCTACTTGCACTGCTGATGATTTTCCAGACCGGTACCTAAGCTATGAGCAATAGGATTACTGAGCCTGAGGACGGTACTGGTGTTCAATAGACTCCGAAGTGAGTATGATTCATTACGCCCCATGTAGCTCTGACGCTCTTAAAACAACTTTTGCTCATACAGGTCGCGACAGGTTTGAATCGGGCCGGTTAAAGCTCCCTGTGACTCAACTTCTCGCTCACCACGAGAAGCGCGGCTGCAGGGATGAGCGATCGAGGCCCGAGGGACTACTGTAATACTTGGCAGACGCATGCGAACCGGGATAACACAGCGCAGAATATGACTCCCATCCTCTCATGGGTCTCAGGGATTGGGTATTGCGATGGCACGGCTCCGAGCCTCGAGGTCGATGTGTGGGCGGAGGTAGGCTACCCAAGTACTCTGTGGGAGCGATATCATCTTCTCAAGTTCATTCAGCGTAGCGCCGAGATGGTTGGCACACCGACCTGCCCTTCTCCTAGGTACGGTCTCTCAGCTTGTCACTAGCTTCCCACTCGTATATCTGTGCACAGGCTGTGGTTGGGAAGGTGGTAGGGTTCTATCCCCTCGGCTAGTGCATTGCAATATTAATTTTTGAGGCAAGTACGAACGGCTGACCTTACTACTACGTATACGGTCCTCGCAAGGCGCTTGGGGGCGCTTAACTCGTACTAACAAAGGGATTCTGGCATTGGATTCCCATGTCGCGGTGGATGCGCGCCATGCAACGTTCGCTTCTCTGGCGGCAAGGACTTCGTTTGTCGAACTGCCTCGAGGCGCAGCAGCACAGAATTAATTGTCACGAATACGCACGGTACCCACGTGTTCTGTCCTTCTGTGAGCGGCTGACGCAGGCTAATCCATCGTTGGTATTCTCAGCCAGCCTCAGCTCCTTTTACGGACCGCTTGCCTCAGCCGTACTGCGATCGTCAGACCCGGACTCCGCACAGGAACAACTTGGAGGCGCCGGAACTGATCACCTTCACGTTCCGGCAGTATAAGGACGCCCACTATCGTCGGTCCACCGTCCATCCACTGCCAACGGCGGCATGCCACCTCACTCTTCCCCACCGACCACTCCCCTTCCCGAGCATAACAACGTCGTGCTAACTCGGGAACTGCTTCTGGCTATTTTGTATGACTTGTCTCTTCGTCTCTCGGCTTACTTCCCGTCCGCCGTCCGCCTGGTAGTGCACGGAGGGGCCGTCATGGTCCTCCATCCTCTGCTTGCCTCCCGCGACTCCACCCGAGACGTGGACTACATCCACCGCTCCTTCGAGGCGGAATGGATCGCGCGTGGCGTCACGGATGCAAGCGCCCGGCTCCTCACATGTATCAAGGCGACCGCGCGCAGGTTCAAGTTGGGTGCGGACTGGATGAACGCATGCGCGGACAGGGCGCTGCCTGTATCCCAAGAGTAAGTGCCCCGATGCTTGCTCAGCGTTAGCGACCATTCATCCGACGGCCCCCCCCCCCCCCCCCCCCATCACTCCTCCGCTTCCACCGCTGCAGTGTCTATGGGCGCTCGCACGATCCCATATCCAACGATGCGCTCTCCGCGAACAACGTCACGCTCAACACCATCTTCACGTCTCCCGGGCTGGTCCTCGTCGGCGTCGGCTGGGCGTGGGCGGTGGCGCTCAAGCTCGTGAGGTACGACAAGTACGATCCGCACGACATCGCCAGCATCCTCCGGCTCGGCCAGCGACAACGGAACGTCCAGTGGACGCGTTCTCTGCTCGAGACGTGGTTGTTGTCCATCTGCGGTGCGATGGGCTACATCGCATACCCGCCATGGGAGATGGAGGCTACCCGGCAGAAGATGCGCCACGCCATTGCCCTCGCATATTCCCAGGAATCCACACGCCATCTTCCAAGCCTCCAAGTTACGAGGGTATACTGAACCCTGTGATGCGCGTCTGTTGTATTTTGACTCCATTGTATCATCGTATTTAACGGACGTTCTTGCGGAGGACTCTCTAGGCTACCATGTGATCGTCTAATCATGTTCTGTATTGTACTATCTTACTGTCATGGAACTCGACGGCTTGGGGATACACTATGTTCGGAATCCCGTGTGCCACCGAATTGCGATACCATGCTTCTCGAAAACGACACCCACAATGATAACGAAGGATCATATTTGCCGACCGGAACCACCGAGCGAGTCCTAATGCTGGCAAGAACGCACCCAAAATACATTTATTATACGTCTGTCTTACAACTAGTGCCGCAAACGCAACTATGCCTCCAGTACATCAAGCATCCGCTGTAGGCACGATATGCCTTAAGTGCGCTGGAACAAGCTCCAGGGGAAGCTTCATGATCTGGTCCAGCGGTGCCCTCTTGGCGAGCGCAAGGAGGTTCAGCCGGAGCTTCTTCATGTCTGGATCCTCGGCGTCCACCAGAGGCTCGGAGGGCGCACCGGTGCTGGCAGGAGACGCCGTGCCGCCGTCCTCGTCTTCGGTCTTCATGACGACATCGCCATCTGCGTCTGCGCCCTCCGCCAGCACCCCGTTTTCCGCCTTCGTCTTCGTCTCCCCTTCTGCCCCCCCGCCCTCGCCCCCCGGGGCGGCTATCGCTCCACGGCCGCTCGCGAACCTCGCAATCTCGTCTGCCGCCACCTCCAGCGCGTACGCCAGCATCACCGCGTCCTCCACCACGCCCGTGTCGCCCACACCGCCCCTAGTGGCACCCGCCTCGGCCTGCCGGTGTTCCGCGATCGCCCACTGCAGGTACGCCGCTGCGTTCTTCTCGGGATCACGCGCCAACGCCTCGTCCATCTCGCGCTTCCGCTTTTCGCGGTACTCGCGTCCGGCCCAGACGTCCTCGGCGTGGAACAGCTCGTCGGGCGTCTGGATGAGCGCGGGGAGGTCGATCTTGTCGGCATGGATTGCACGCAGCGTTTCGATCGCCCGCGACGCGGCAGGATAGGCGTGTAAGGATAGGTCGATCTGGCGGCGAATATCGACGTCGGAGGGCCGAGGTGATGTGGAGGTGGTGGTGTCGGGCAGCACGAATGAAGGCGAGGGCGGCGTCTGCGGTGGGGTGAGGGGAAGCCTGGTGAGCATACGCGCTGCGTCGCGCAGGACGCGGTGGCGTCCGTCGGTCACAGGGTCGAGTAGGTTCTCCTCCACCCACTGTGCGACAGGCATGCCGAGCTCGCCATAGGTGGGGGGCTCCCCGTTGCGCTGCTGAGCACAGCGTCAGAATGACACTACCCTAGCGCGATTAGAAGATTGGCTCACCACAGGTTCCGAAGGGGTAAGGAACTCGGCCAGACTCCTCGCGTATGCAAACCCGTCAGCGCCGCCGTAGACAATATCCCTGATGTACGTCTCCGCTTCCGCAGCTCTCCCTCTCCAATAACCGTCTTCGTCTGCCACAGTCATATGATCAGGGGGTGGAGTTGCGGTACTCGGTGCGGACGGTGTGTGATTCAAACTTCGTCGCAGAACGTCGAACAATCTTGCTTCTGACCCCAGGTCCGCACCCACATCTTGCAGTTTGTTCTCGTCGGCGAGGACACTCGGAAGAGCCGTGTAGGACCCAAAGTCGGTCGCGACGGGCTCTCGAGCGGTCCTCCAAGCTGGCACGGCGTCTTCGTCCCCCACGTCTTTGACCCGGCTTCGAGTTGGGCCGTTCCGGTTGACAATCCAGTGGCGTCGCTTTGCCGGCTTCGCGCTCTTGATTGATCGAAGATGGGAGGAGGCCGCTGTAGACATGGATGACTCGGGTATGTCCTGGGCAGGGACAACGGTGATCGGTGCGGGAAAGAGAGGTTGCGAGGGGTCCGCCGGTTCCGTTGTCGGATAGAGAGGTACGAGAAGAGGACGAGAGGGAGGGTCGGGAACCATGGCCGAGAGTACGGAAAAGGGATCCTCCACTAGGATGCATGGTTAGAATGCCAGAAGAATTGTGTGGTGGAAGCACGACTCACTCTCGGGGTAGTCGACACTTCCATCTGCAGCGACAGGAGGCCCGCCTCTCTCCATTCGCATCCGCTCCTTCTTGGTCCGATAGCGCTTGCCTGTAGCAATGACATGAGTTGCGGCAACCAAGGTGTGAGTTCCAAGCACACGTACCCTTCAGCTTCAATGCGAGCATCAACTCCGCCCAATCCGAGCCGGGCGGGAAGGCACCGAGGCCGTCCTTAGCACCAGGCATACCACCATCGGCCTCCAGGCTCTCCGACAGCGTTCCTGCCGACTTCTTCCCTTTCGTCTTCTTCCCACCACCCGTTTGCGCAGACGGAGAGCCCGCGCGGCTGTCATCTATCGGGGCCGGAGTCCCCACAACGTCCTCTTCGTCGACCGCGACAAGTTCATCGTCCTTCTCCACGTCTATGTTCCAGTCGGTCTCATACTCTATGACGGTGGCGGCAGCCTTCGAGATCTGGTCTAAAGCATAGCTCTCTATCCGGTCGGCTTCGGTGTGGTAGATCGAGCCGGCCGGGTTGAAGGTCTTCGCGTTGGAAGTGACAAGTTTGAGATCGGACTGCAACAGGAAGTAAGTCACACACGGAAACATGCCTTTCGCAACACAGGGATCGGGCCTTGCGGAAATTCCCGCTGAGTAGAAGTTTGCAAGGAAGGCTCCAATCATAGACCATGTAGGCAATCCACATGGACGAAATTTTTGATTTCTTTGCAGTGGATGCGGGAAGGGGAAATGGGGGACTTTGTACCGAGAGGTGGACACAAAAACCAAGACAGTTGAATGAAACTCACCGCAAACTCCTCGAGCGACCTGTATCTCCCCTTCTCCACTTTTGTAGTCATCGTTCCAAGATCCATAGGCCTTGCGATGACATCATTATAACCGGGGATTTGTGCGGGGTCCACCGGTTGCAGGAAGAAGGCGTAGTCATCTTTCCTACGGGTGGAGCCGTATATCAGCAAACGATACGGCACGAATTGGTAGTGAGCGGCGTGCACAATGGGACGGCTTACTTCTTGATCTGTAGAATGAGCTTCGACAAGACCTCTTTGAGCGGTTTGAGCTTGATCGGTCGGGGTTGTTTCTGTTTCTTGGCAGGTTCCTCGTAGGTGAGCTTGACCTTCTTCTTCAAATTGGTCTTCTGTGCCTTGAGAGCGCTGAGCGGTGGTAGGACGAATGTAAGACCGGTCGAGGGCTTGGATGCATTTTGCGAGCTCTGTGCGTGGTCGTCGTGGGCAGCGAAGGGATTCGAGCTCATTTCTCAGCTCGTGCACACCTTGTTGAGGTTGCGGTTCGGCGTAGCGGTCGCTTCCCGGCCGTGAATGGCTCACAACGGCTCCGTAGTCCGGCCGGGACGCCCGTGCGATGGTCGGCCTTGCCGTGCCACGCCCATTGCTGCGCCGGGTGGCTGGCAGGTTCTGGAGAACCGCGTTGTATCGCCTTGAATTGGGTTCCAACTTCGCGAGAAACCTTGGCAGTCCGCAGAACGCAGGTCCACTTCCAAATCTCCACATAAAAGCATGGCGCTGCGGTCAGTGCTTTGTGAGGTCATCCCCCACACCCTTGGAGTCCTTGAAGTCGTCCACACGCCACGCTCCGTCTATCCCCCCACACATCCCCACTGAGCATCTTCCCAAAGAATCATCTCTTCGTCGTTCAACGCAGGTAAGTACTAAGCTTATGTTGTTTCAGAGGGTGGAAATGCGGCGAGGGGGAATGTGCTGAGCCTGCCTCATCCAACATCACCCACCGTTAAACTAACGGATTTACTGCAGATTTTAGGATGCCCATTACATCTCAGCCGTTCGCAATCAATGCCCCCGCTGTGGCTCCCTACGACCGTCACAACGAGAAGGGTTGCTCACACGAGCATTATGGCCACCAGTACGCACACGTTCAAGACACCGAATCACGCCGCTGCCGCTGCAACCGTACACGGGGACGTCGCACCATGATTACTATCGCTCTCGCCCTCTTCTCTGTCATCATGTTCTTGGTCGCCTTGTGCCTATGGGACGCTGCCTTCAACCAAGGGTCATGGTTGAACGCCCTCGGCCTGACCGTGGATGGTAGCGAGAACTCATGGATGGCTTTGAGCGGTTTGATGAAGAGGCAGTCCGATGGCAGCACGGGGAACAGCAGCACTTTCGTGAACCACAAATGTTCGTGTCACTAGATAACCATCTTACTATTTTGCGTTCGCTGACGTATATCTCCCCAGACTATCTGATCATCGTCTTCGTCGGACTCTTCCTCGTGGTGCTCGCCGGAATCTGTCTGAGCGCTTGGTGCTGCCGAGGTGGGCATTCTGTAGTACTTGTGTCTGGAGGCACATCCTTTACTGACCACTTGCTTCATATCACTAGGTAGTTTTGAGAATCCATTGTGCTGCCCATGCTACCTCTGCGCCTGTTGCGGCGGCCTTGGTAGGTCCTGTGATCTCTGATGACATACTCATATGTTGACATCGTTGTCTAGCTTGCTTGGAATGCATCGGCTGTGGCCTATGCGCTGAAGGCATCGAACAAATGTAGTGCTAGTCTTCGACCACCAAGACGACCTTTCCATTGGCCCATGACCGATTGTCACCGTGGTATATCCCAGCTCGCAAACGACGTACTCGTCACCAATCGTTTACAGTTCTCTTCCGAGTCTACCAATGTTTCGCAGTTTCCTGGACCGTAGCCTCGTTCGGACGTTACCCCCACCGCGAAGTCTTTACCCATTTGTATTTGTCTGTCCTTCCGCCGACTCGTTTGCATACTTCGTATGATATCTTCGTATACATATCCCGTTCCATTCAACTGTCTCGCTGACTGGGGCAATCATTTTGCTTTCGAGAATCAGCAGCATTCCTTTCGATCCGTCCTATTCTGTCGTGCTCATGCCCCCAATGGCCATCATCTGTTCAGTATACAATGCTGGATGTAGACTCAGAAATGAATTCGTACGGCTGTTGGTTCAAATTCGAATCATGATGCTCAACGACTCTCATGCGCAGACAGGCCCCTCCACCGCCAAATAGCCTCGCGCGCAGCCTCTCTAAGACCGTGAACGTACAATCGGCGTCCTTGCATGCGCACAAGCTTGGTGATATGCATTAGACTCCGAATAGAGAGCGCACGAGACATTGTCACATTGACATCGCAGCGCGCTGATTCTCCGCGCAGTCGCGACATCTTCTGTTGCGGTGTCATATAGTGCGCCTACGGATTCATGCCTGCCACTGACACGCCAATTTGGGTGGCTTGGAATATCCTGTCTGATTGGTTCGACCGAGTGCCGAGGCTCGGAGCTAGGGCCCTAGGGAGCGGAACTACGTCGTTATCAGTCGCCGGACTGGTCGTTATCACTGCAAGAAGGACCGCCGCTTCTCTGCTTACTGCCAACTGGAACGGGCATACATACCCCTCGCTCGATCCGGCGCCTCGATGACCGTGTAAACTCCGGGCGGAGAAGTTCGTATGTGAGAGATGCGCACTGGGAACGCTCGAGTAGCTTTCCGAGTCCGATACGCGCCTACTTTAGGTGAAAGGCGAGGTACAGATCGCCGCTGGAGCGCCACTGAAGACTTGGAGCGGCGCTATCATCGAAACTACGAAGAAGAACAGACGGACGGAGCGTCACGGACGACGTCTAGAGGAAGAGGATGGGGCGCCCCGGCGGCTAAGTGCGGTGTACTACTATTGTTGTCTATATCTGCGCTAAGATATCAGTCGATTGCACGGCAGCAGATCCAAGCATAATTACGAGCACTCAAGCTTACCTACTGGTCACAGAAGTTTCACGAGGCCGGGTTTACTGGAGTCGCAGTGCCCGAAGCTGGTTGGGACACCGGAGAAGGGGAGGGCACGTCTCCCAACGGATCCTTGAGGTACGCCTTCAAGAAGTTCCGCCAACTTGCCTTCGACGGCACAAAGTGCCCTACAAGGATGGCTCGTAACTTGAACCAAACGACAGCCTGAGAATGAGTGCAATTCAGTGCGTACCCCCGTCATGCCATTCGATTCGCTTGTTACTTGAAACGTCTGACAACGTCTTGGCGCGTTCCTCGACCACAATCACGTCCGTGCGACCGAGCACGTGGAGTGTTGGGGTCGAGAACGATGGTAGGAAGATGGAATCGCATAGCGGACTCTTCGGCCGGAACCCTGCAGCTGCCACGCAAAATGTACTGGGGGATTGCTGTTATCAGCATATGCGAATTTGACGAGTTCGCGTTCCTTACAAAGGAGGATGTGGCGGCTTCCCGTCCACCAGGAATGGCGGGAAAACCTCGGGTTTCTCGAGCTATGCAGATGATAAGCCTATGGATTATCCGGGTGAATCCAGGACAGCTTACCAATGCGCTCATGAGCGCAGCCATCGCTGCACCTTGGCTGTCGCAGCAAATGCGATGGTCAATTTTCGTGGGCTGATAGTCAGAATCATAACCTACCTGAAACCGAAGATACCGTCATAGCGATCTTTGTGAAGGATGTCACGAAGCTGCAATATCGAATCCTCCACGCCTATGGTCTGCGTCCTAGCAGCATTGACCTTCCACCAGCCTCTCGGAAGCAAGGCAGGGTCAGAGTCTGTCGTAGCCTCTTGTGCTCCAAGATCATCCAAGGAAGAAGTCTCCGACGAAGATCTGAAAGCTTCCGCAAGATCTACGGGTGATAGTACGTGCGGTGCATCTATGAAAACTATAAGATCGTCAGCAAAACGCATCTCAGTGGCAAAACAGCATTAGAGAATGTACTGAATTCGATGTCCTTCCCACAAGATTTGCGAACAGCTCCCATCTGAAAGTATTAAGTGGTTAGTGTATCAACTCGGCGACTCGGCGATACGCGTGCGTACCCTCTTGCTGAAGGTCGCGGCATTCTGCGCATACCTAGAGAGGGGGTCAAATCAGGCTCACTACACGCACCGTCGGGACAATTACAGATTGTCGGCCTACCCATGCAGCATCAACACTTTCTTCGTCGAGCTCGCAGCCATACTGTAGCAAAGAGTGTTGACTCCGACTCTGACAGTGAAGAGCCGGGCCACCGACTCGGACAACTCGGAGTCCGAGTCCGCGTCGGAACGGAGCCTGAACCGGGCCTGAAGCGCTGAGTACAAAACAGATCTAGATTGCTAAGGCGGCTAAGTACTTACCGACTTCGTCCGAAATGCATTCAACTGCCAACTGCACTTGTCAAATCGCACCGACAATGCACATTGAGAGTTGTTCACGGTAACGCTCCATTCTAGAGGTGATCTCTCCCCTAATGCTCACAGGATTCGTCGCTGCCTTCCGATTTCCCAGAAAATCAACATCCGACTGAGGGTGACTCGGGCGCTCAAACTGGGAACTGGCATCCCACCCGGCGACAGCACTGCCCACGGCAACATGGATGCCAAATTCTGGCAGTGGACCTTCGGTCTACCCATCCGCCATGGCTCGCGTCCTACGAAAACGACGGTCGTTCACCGTCATGGGGTCGGTACAGCTGAAACCAGTATCCATGCGCCGCAAGTTCAGGGTGAAGCTCCGCTCGAGGACCTTCGCAGTATGCACGAACCGGGCAGGTGTTCTTCCTGCGGTGAGCACGGATTATTGGTCATGAGGTTCTCAGTGGAACCATCAAATCTAATGCCCGGACTTTCCAGCGCCCGTAGAGGGATGAAAGGCGGACGGGTGCCTAGAGACGACGATGCTTACTGAGCTTCATCCTCTACGCTTTTACTAGTTGAGAGTCCTGTCCGGCTCATGTCCCACCAGCCATCCTCCGCCGTCGGAACGTTCGGAGATCGGGAGGTCCAAGCTGGCTGCTGGCCTCGTATCTTTCCATTTCGGAGGAGGGACAAAACGCGGATCGCAGCTCGAAGCTTGAAGTTACCTGCGGAAGCGAGCAGCCTCAGCCAGGATTCCCCTGCATTATTAGTACGTTCGAGCCGTCATCAACGTCTGCGCAGCCCTCACCCGACTTTTGTCTCCGTAGCCTCCTTACAATCACTGGTATGGGTGGGACGAATGGGACAAGGTCGCCACGAGCGGTCTTGCTTATGACTCGTCGGAGAAGCCGCCGTCGTACACGTCAGATGAAGGCTTGCCGTCTGACGCTATTCAGACGATAGAGGACACCCTGCGAGGACTTTCTCCTGAGCTGCGACAACTCAGCCTCGACATTTGGGGTGCGCATCCCTATGTCCACGCTTCTGTTGATATATCTAATATTTTGTACAGAGCATCCGGAGATAGGGTTCAAAGAGGAGTATGCCACAACCCTTTGCTCGCTATGCCGTGCCACACACTGACCCGTCTTCCAGGTATGCGCACGACAGACTGACGGGGTTCATGGCCGCGCACGGGTTCTCCGTGACCCCGCACTACCTCGGCCTCGCGACGGCGTGGCGTGCGGACTTCACACATAGCGTTTCGGAGAAGCACGGGCAGAACGCGCAAGGGCCCGTCCGCGTCATTGGCGTCAACTCCGAGATGGACGCCCTTCCGAACATTGGGCACGCTTGCGGACACAACCTCATCGCGATGTCGGGCGCGGCCGTGGCTATAGCGATCAAGGCAGCTCTACAGAAGCACGACATCGCGGGGACGGTCGTCTTGCTCGGGACACCCGCTGAAGAGACCCGCGGCGGGAAGATCATCCTCCTCGAGCGTGGCGCCTACGAGGGAATGGACGCCTGTATAATGTGAGTGTTTCCGGTCTGAACGCCGCCTGTATCCTCAGCCATCTTGTCCCCTAGGAGCCACCCGTCATCTGGACCTGACAACTTCACTGCGCTATGGCCTGGAGTAGCGCGTCAGCCGGTCGATGTTGAATTCTTTGGCCATGGGTATGTCGCTTACCGCACTCGATTACATTGCATTGTGGATGTCTAACTGCTCTCGTCGCAGCGCGCACGCAGCGGCGGCTCCTTGGGAAGCCCTGAACGCGCTCGACGCGGCGTTCGTCGCCTACGCGAGCATCTCCGCTCTGCGCCAGCAAATGAAACCTGACCACCGCGTACATGGTATAATTCTCGGACGTGACTGGACAGCGAACGGTATGGCGGGCTTGTTCGATAGATGGTTTCAGAAGGAAACTCATCGGCATGACGCAGTTATTCCGGACTATGCGAAGATGCGGTACTACGTTCGGGCCCCGACATGGACAGAGCTAGAGTCGCTACGCGAGCGCGTGGTCGCATGCTTCCAGTATGCGGAATATTCATGTTCCAGAAAGCGTCGAGGCTGAGCGAGTTTATAGGGCTGCAGGCCTGGCTACAGCATGTAAAGTTGAGGTCAAGTTAGGTGCCGGATACTCACAGGTGCGGAACAACCATGTTCTGGGTACGTTGCCTTCGTCTTGTTAGTGCCCTCTAGCAGCGTCATCATGATCCCGACTAACCACGCTTACTTAGGCCAGGAATATGCTCGAGTGGTCGGAAATCGGTACGCCATGCGGACGGATACCGGAGAAGGGACGTCCTATTCCACCGATTTTGTACGTGCTCTTGAAACCTCGACTTTATTCGTCTTCGCGAGTTGAGATCGATACTAGGGAAACATCACTTTCGGTAATCGGGACCAACGCTTAGTACTATGTCTTCTCAGACTGATTGTCATACCGCAACAGCTCTCCCCGCTATCCATCCTGTGTACTCCATTCCGACAGAGCCAAACGGGTCAAACCACACACCTCAATTCGCCAAGTCGGCTTCGACCCCTGAAGCTCACGAGGCGACAATCAAGGCCGCCCTTGGCCTCGCATGCACTGGACTGAGGGTCCTTTACGACTCAGACTTTGCAAAACAAGTAAGTAGCAGTTGGCACGTCCGAGGCTATGATGCCGGTGATCGATGACATTTGCTATAGGTCAAGCTGGATTTCGAGCTGTCAAACACAAGTTGCAACAAGCTGCTTAGCTGCGCCTAGAAATGCGAGGGTGCCGGCCTCATTTACATACCCACATAACAGCAAGCCTTGGCCATTGCCGTCTTCGAGTTCAAGCCACGAATTCGAACCAAATGCTAAATAGATCAGGCATGTACGGAGACGGTCTTCGCACTTGTGCGAACGTCTCGCTAGACAGACCATAGAAGCGTCGTGACAAAAGCTAAAGCACTGTGTTACACCCGTCTCGTGTACTTCGGAGACTACATTATCCATGATATCCTCCTCCCTTCTCACCCTTTTCTCCTCTCGCATATTCCACAGCCAATTTCTACGTAACCCACAGCCGTGTTGAGCGGGAGCGAACACCCTAGCTCGCTGCCGTCGAGATTGGATGCCCGTCAGTCCCCTAGTGTTGTCCTAGTATCTACGCGTACCTGTCTAGTGGCGTATCCGACGCCATGAATATCGCCAGGCAGCGTTATCCGCTCTATCATGGGATGCAGAGCTGGTGTTCACACCCCTGATTGATCAGGATCTTAATCGCTGGCTTAGGATGTCCATCCCCTACGCTTTGAATCCGCGAGGTCGACGTCCTGGGGAGGTGACGGCCGTCACATAACTCTCGACTGGGCTGGGGCCGAGGCAGAAAGGCATGCGAGAAGGCGGTGGAGGGACTCTGTCAGATCCATATGAGAAATGTAACAACGCCGCGGCACCAGAATACAAACGTCACGTCACTAGTTCACTAGTCGCCTTCTGCTGCTTCCTGTTCTCGAATCTCGCGCGCTAGGTGTTCGCGCTCCGCCTGGCGCATGCCCATCAGTGTAAGCGACTCGTAATCCAGCCCGGGAACCGCAGTGGGCGCGCTTGGCCGCTGAGGAGCAGCATCGAGGTCCGGCTACGGAACGTGCAGTGAGCATCCGGCCGCAACCGTCGAAAAGAATGACGACGTACGAAGGTTGATGGGAACGATGAAAATGCGTCCTCCGATGCTGGCGTGGCTAACCCGGGTGTTGGAGTTGAAGACACACCATGCCGCGACGGTGGTGGCTTGCCGTTCGCGGTCCCGCCCAACTGATCCGTGTTCTTCAACCAGCCGATAAGTTCCGGCTCTGCTCCCCCTGCCCAGGTGACCTCGATATCTTGGAGACCATGGTCTGCACGCTCATTCGCACAGACAGCGGCAAAGGCACCTCCGATTTCTGTGAATGGCACGAGGGCGGTTCGGCGTTTTGGCCTCTTGGGGGCGGCGAGCTTCGGAGAGAGAACGATGGACGAATCGTCGATTGCACCGAACGGCGTAAGAACTGCGGCTATTGAAGCAGCGTCGACGAGCGTCGGGCACGACGACAGGGTCCATTTGACGCGAACGGTCGTGTCCAAGGGACCTGGAGGACCTCGCATGTTAACTGGAAAACGTTCTTGGAGATAGGACGGTAGAGACGAACCGGAAGGTGGGGATTCCAGGCCAGTGTTCGCATCTTGTTGAGCCTTTGGCTGCAATGCCTCCCGCTCCTGCTCCCTCCTCTGCAACTCACGCTCGCGCTGCTCCCGCAACTGCCGCCCCTCCTCCATGATGCGCTCGTTCTCGCGCAGCCTCTGCTTCTCTGCCTCCTCCAGTGCCCGCGCCTTCTTCAGCGTCCGCTCGCGCTCCTCCAGCTCCTCCACCAGCCCTTTGCGCTTGGCATCGTGATTGGCGTACCTGGCTTTGACGGCCTCCTTGCTCCGGAGCTCCGCATCCAGTGACGTGCGCTGGAGCGGGTCGAGCAAGCGCTCTTGGGCTTGTTGTAATTCAAGGAACTTGCGAGCTGCCGTACGTACGTCAGTGGCCCATGGCAAGGTGAAGGAGGAAACGTAAACACACCTGCATCTGGGTTACCATGGTTCTTTGACCACGAACTTGGTTAGACACGGAGTTCAATTCGTGCGTGACGAAAACAGTTCAAGGAAGGAGAACTCACCCGATCCGGATGGACCTTCAAAGGCATCTGTCTGTAGGCTGTCTTGATCTCCTACTCTGTCGCCTCAAGTGGTAGTCCAAGGAGCTCGTAGGGGTTGACATCTGCCGAGGGCATTTCGGTATCGAGAAGGCGAAACGGTGAGAGTGTTTGTAATAAGCAAAGTTCTGTTATGAGCTGTGAGAGCAGGGACTCGAAGTGGTGGTGGTGGTGGTGTGGTGGTGGTGTTGTTGCACGTATAGTTGAGGGTATAGAGCTTGTCAGGGACTCCTTGAATTAACTGGTAGAGAGGCGGTCGGTTTAAACTTTAGAAACCGGGCGGAACAGTTTACGGTTCTCACGCCACCCGGTTTGCCCGTTGAGGTAGCCGCTGAGCTTGAAAACCGTGACATCTGGCCAGTTCTGCCCCGGCGGTTGTGCGGTTTCCACCCGTTTGCGATGCATACAGTCACCCATCCGAAGGTACATGTTGTTCATATATCCCATCCGAATCCTTCAAAAGGGCACTGACCAGGGCAGCGATCGCTCTGAGAAGCCCCTTGACAGATATGCATCCAACCCGGAACGCTCAGCCCGACGCCAGTCTCTGGCCAGTTCTTGGGCTGGCAGTGATAACACGGATGTCCTGTCTGTCTCCTTAGCACCACGTTCTCTCCCTCATCGCGCTCGTCCAACATGCCTTCCAATATTCTCGCCTCTCCCGCTTCCAACCCGGACGCGGCAGGACGACTCAAATTTCCCTCTCCATTCGAGTTCGGAGAACGCCAGCCTGTCACTCTCGTCGAGTTGCGCATGCGCCAGTTCTCCGGGAAGGTCCGCCAAAAGGCCGGCTGGTGGGAGAAGGTGTTCGACACGACCATTGCATCGAAGTGGCGCGACGAGATGATCGAACAGGACTGTGTGCTCGTCGACAAGTTCTGGGGCGGAGAGGAGAGGTTCATAGCCGGCGACGGGGAGAAGAAATAGCCAAGGGACCCCATTACGGCACCTCAGCTCGACTACATCTTCGACGAGCTCAGGTACGATGCCAGTCAACTTGCTCAGAGGGCTGGGATCTATGTGAGTGCATACATCTTCAAGGTCATCAGCGACCAGACTCGCGTCGTTGAATACACAACCCTTTCTTCTATGTAGCCTTCAGCGGTCCCCATGGTACATGAGTCGGTCTCTCTCGTCCCGCCGACCTTGAGATTGGCGTTGCTCGCGGATGTCTCGAAGTTGGAGTCGGTGCCAGAGGGCGAGAAGGACTGGCATCCTGGCTCTAATCAACAAGTCCTCGACCTCGTCCATCCCTCCCTATACTTCTTACGCATCGATCATACCCACATCCTCTACCGAGACTCAGCCGGCTCACTTGGTTCGCGCGTGATCACCTTGCCAGAGTACCAGGACAGAATCGCACTCCCAGAAAAGGGCCAGGAGCTGACAGATGACTTCGAGGACCTAGTCGGCCGGCTTGAGCAACCATTCTCGAAGAAGCACCAATGGCTGCCGACAGACTTCGAGGTGTCCGCCACGGGTCGAGCCCGGCCTCTCGGATACATCAACAACCTCCACCCTATCGACCATAGGGAGGCGTATGCGACACTCTCGGTGATCCTCGAGCGCTTCCTCCCTCTCTTCGAGCGTGTCGTCTCGGACGCGCTCAGTCCCAGCCGTCCCTACGCTGTCCAGGTCAACGGCAAGCGCTGGTACGAAGGGACGTCGCCCGGCATGCCGGATAGCGATGAAGTTTGGGATGAGTGGGAACGCGACCGGTGGCCTCTCATCCCTGATCCCGCCCCGTTCGAACCACCGTCCACGCAGGGACGTGTCGACTTCAGTCTGAAGGGGCGCACGCTTCAGGTCATCGTCAAGCTCGCCAACATCGTCCTCACGCCCGAGAACCCCAAGTACCCGGGCGGAAGCTGGCACGTGGAAGGGATGGAGAACGAGCACATCGTCGCCACTGGTCTGTACTATTACGCGTGCGAGAACATCACCGAGTCGAGGCTTTCCTTCCGCGCCACCGCTGGCAAGCCTGACCCGTGGTATATGTTGAGGTTCCACGAGCAGTCGGATCACAAGGGGACCGTCGTCGCCTGGGGACTTGGGCAGGAGTCGCCTCTGAACCAAGAGCTTGGCCACGTCGTCGCGGCGGAGGGAAAGTGCGTGGCGTTCCCCAACGTCTACCAGCACCGCGTCCAGCCGTTCGAGCTCGCAGATCCTTCGAAGCCAGGATTTCGGAAGATCGTCTGCTTCTTCCTCGTGGACCCGTCGACGAAGGTCATCTCGACCAGCGACGTTCTACCGCAGCAGGAGTCGTGGTGGACGTCCGATTCGTGGGCCGAGGTGGCGTGCGCCGCGGTACCGCTCGTCCGCACGCTCCCACGAGAGCTGTACAACGAGGTCATTTCCTGCGCTGCGCTGGGAACGACGATATCGCGAGCGGAGGCAGAGGAGGGTAGGAAGGACTTCATGGATGAACGCTCCGAGTTTACTTTCTACCACGGGAAGGAGGTCTTTGAGATCGAGTGGAACATGTGTGAGCATTAGGAGGGTCGGCAGCACCGTGTTGATGTTGATGGCGTCGTATTGGTAGCAGCACCGTGTACATGAGCAAGGGTTGTTACTTGGAGCGTGTACAAGCAACCTCAATTGGCAAGCTACAAGGGCATGATGGCGTGGTTGAGCATGACAGGATTTTACTAGTCCCCGGTGTTCCAGTCTGCCTCCACATCTACGTGCGTGCGAGCAATGATTGAATATCCACTAAGAAGCGCAAGACATACACTGATGGACGGAGAAGTGTAACATTTTGAGTTCATGGGTTTGGGGTAAGGCAGTTCGCACTGCCCTCGACCATCGCTCGCCGTCGTTACTAGGATCGCTGGTAAAGAGCTTGATAGTGACCTGACGGACGATAGTAGCGAACAGGCCTGCTCGCAGGATACCGTCGATGCCCAGGCTGCTCCGTCAACTGATTCTTGACGGTTTCGGGGGTTTGGTCGATCGACAAGTAGTTGAACGAGACTGTCTCTAAAACTCTGGACCCGTTGTTGACTAGCGTCCTGACGCGTACAACCCAATGCATGTCCTCCTAAGCAAAGGTCAGCATCGTCGGTACCTAACGTTGATTCGAATAGAAGCGGCATATCGCGGTACGTCCCGTGGACAGTGCGCGGCGTCTCGACCTCCCAAACGGTGAGATGCTCGACGATTGGGCCCAGGAGGGTGTACAAGGAGTTCATATCCACCGACAGGGAGAGCTACACATTGATACATGAGCCGGGGCCGTACACTGTAGGGACTAGAGAGAGAGGATACGTAGCATCACGATTCACGACCAGATCGCGACCTCCGCAGGATCACACGTACATCAAGCGATGTTGCCAGCACAGAAACCCTACAGCTTCGCTGCAGATGCCTCAGTCCTGACCGAATAGTATAGCCTCGGGAAATGACAGTTTACAGGCTTCCCAGAGGAACCCACTGTCTCTATAACGACTTCCTCCTTGCTGAGTGCGACTAGTTTCCCCACGGTGGGGACCTTGCCTGTTCAGAGCCACAAGCGTAAGACTCCCGTAGATACGACGAGTGCTATGTACAACATACCGTTTCAGTTGGTGCAACCGAAACCAAGTCCCACAGCTTGATCTTTAGTCTGGATGCTTCCACTTCATCGAAGGCGACGACGTTGAGGTCCGCGGATACGGAAGAAGTGATGAGCTCTGCAGCACGTTCGCCGGAAAGACTATCCAGGACCGGTTTATGCGCAGCATCCTCTTTGGCGATGTATGCTGACACTCGCGAGATCCACTATAGGCGACAGTTCACCAAAAGAGAGCAACATGCGATAAGAGGATGTGACGTACAGCCAGGGTCGCCGGGAACTTGGTCTCGTCAAACAGCTCATTCTTGGGATACCTCAACGGCCTGAATGACAGCATCCAGTCCCAGGTATAGTGAACAGAGATGTCTGCGAGACCGGGGGTCTCGGTGTCCATCAGCCATTCGCGACCATCTGAGAGCTGCTCTTCGATAAGCGCCTATAAACAGCCTGTGTTAGCGCTATGTTTGCACCACAAGATGTCGACGGAGGACGAACTAGGTGAGATGATAATGTACTTATCATAACAGGCTGGTTGGCCAAGATCGCTTGAGGATCAACCTTGGCGCCGAACCACTGCATGATGGACACCGTAACAGTGGTCAGTCGGATCGTATCTCATCGGGCAAGGAGTGTTCTGGCAAGGGACCCACGTTACTCCTGTCATCCAGGAATTCGGGCTTGAACTTGTGGTAGGGAAGCGTCTGGGATCCGAGAGGACCGAGGGCTCGGTCTGCATAGCTCATGGCGAGCGCCTTGATCATCCCCGTATCTGCGGTGCCTCCGCCCTTTCTCTTCGGGAAGAGCGTACCAAACCCCTGCGCGGGGGTAAAGTTGCGCTCGAGCACGCTCGCGATGAGGCTGCTATCGCAATAGACGTCGTTGCCAATTGCCAGAACGGGTACGAGCCGATACTTCACGCCCAGTCGATCGGCCAAGTCGGGACGAGGAAGTGTCATAGGCACCTATGAATCCTGGAAAGTGAGATGGAGCGGATCACTTGCATGACGGCGTGTACTGACCTCTACTCTGAAGTGTGGTATCCTCTTGACAGTTAGAATGTGCCTGACCTTCCTCGCAACGGGCGAAGCATCGTAGCTGGAAAGCTCTCAGCCGGAATCCGACCGGGGGCACATGAGGTCTATCCGAGTCTACTCACTGGTATAATATCACAGGAAGTTGAGTAGCGGACGACATGTTGACGAGAATGCCTGTTTCAGGTTCTCTGCCGCACTAATGATTAGGTTCTTGAAGAGCAACATCGGAAAGACTAGGTCACGCTGGGCTGTTGCTGTCAATGATTGCGACTCACCGCATTTAAAGCCCACCCAGTCGAGGTGCGAATACGATAGATGTGGTACTGGCAGTGGCCATACAGTACTTGGCAGCCCCCCGGGCTTCGGGGGCGGTTGTGGTTACCCGCCCTGTTGAAAGGACCGGCAAAGCCGATAGCCGAGAAAACCGGACAGACGCTCTGGTGTGACCAATGTGGCTCGGTCCAGTCCGACCGTCTCCCCGAACTTCGAACACTGACACCATGAACTTGCCCTTCGCACTCTCTGGGACATATATTAGAGCTCCATCTGTGCGGCGAAACACGTCCCAACGACAACGAGCACCCTAGGAATCTCCTTTCAGGGTCAAGAGCTACCATGTCCTCCGGCGTTCGACCTCTCATCGTTATCGCTGGCGTTGGAAATGGCTCAGGTACGCGTAACACGTCTTTGCAAAGAAATCACCGTCTTCTTCGACGTGGAAATTGGTTGCGCATGGCTAGTTTCTCGCAAACTTCTGCGAGAGCGTTGGGGAAGAGGGAATCCCCGTGCGAAGAAAGGCATAATTATGCGCCTCTCTTGCCCCCTTGCATGTTTTCCTGAGTGGAAGGGTCCAAGAATGTTGGGTCGTTTCCAAAGTCTTTCCTACTTCTTTCCTACGGAAGCGGTGTTTTCTGCGCTGTGCATCCTTGCATTCTAGCTGCGGTGGGCTGACCGCTCTGCTTCCTTTAACAGGCACCGGTGGCGCTACGGCGTATGTAACTTTAAGTTCACTTCGCATATCGCTGTTCGCCCTCCCCATGTACCTGGCAAACAAGCGAGTTTTGATCTCTGGTCATCTTCAATGCTGATTCGTCTTCTTTGCGCCATCACTTAGACGTCTGTTCGCGAAGCAGGGATATCGCGTCGCGCTTATCGCCAGAGGCCCAGATAAGTTGAAGAAGGTGGTCGACGACGTAGTCGCTGCATCCAGTGGAGCGGAGGTGAGTAACAGCAGAACAACATTCCCTGGTCTTATTCTCCCTGCATGGCTACCTTGCGTGGCACATCTCACACATACTGAGTTTGTTGTCCAGGTCGCGGCGTTTCCCGTCGAATCATATGGGAATCAAGACATGACAAACGCTTTCACGACGATCAAGGCATACCAGTGGCCCTCCGGCGGTGCCACAGAGATCCGAGTGGCCTTGTACAACGCTAGCTCGGGCGTCCGGGGACCGTTCCTCGAGACAACCTACGAGCGCTTGCGGAGAATGCTTGACAGGACCATCGAAGGCGCTTTTGCGTTCTCGCGCCATATCATCGAAGAGTTCCAGACGAACGAGCCCAACGAGAAAGGCAAACGAGGCACGCTCCTCTTCACGGGCGCGACGAGCAGCACCCGAGGCAACGTCATGACCAGCGCATTCGCGGCGGGCAAGTCCGCCGTGCGCGCTTTGAGTCAGAGCTTGAACAAGGAGTTTGGCCCGCAGAACATCCACGTGAGTGACGGTGGCATGGCCGATGTGATCAACTGTTCTGACTTTCATACATGATCTACCAGGTTGCCCATGTACGTCGTCATAGGTCTTCCGACTCGCTGTTAACTTGGAGGATCTTAACATCTTGATGCTCCCCGCCTCAACAGATGATTCTCGACGGACGTGGGTACCCTACAAATACCTCAGGACGAGTTAACGATGCTGACCTCAACTTGTCTCTCTTTCAAGCTGTTTTGGTTGACTTCCAGGTTGCAACCTACGGTGAACCGTTCAAGAATAACCCCGATATCCGCTTGGATCCTGATAGCATCGCTACGGTGCGTAAACGACACGCATGCGCCGGACTTTTTGCAGGCTAACGAGCCTTTCGGCTTTTGTCAGGGCTATCTCTACCTTGTGAACCAGGACAGATCGGCCTGGACGTGGGAGCTTGACCGTAAGTCGTCTTGAACAGCCCATCCGACGTCCCACCTGACATGCACTGGTATATTAGTTCGCCCGGCGCATGAGAAGTGGTAAAGCCTCGCAGCATTAAATATTAGACTGAATATATCGAATTATGGCTCTAAACCACTTGGATATTGTTATCGCTTCGTGCAATCGCCACTCCCATTCTCGATCATAAGACAGGGTCCAACAGACACTGCACCGTGAGCCGGCAGCTGCGCCGAGCATCTTTCGACGCGATCCCTCAACCGGCTATGGAGCTGATTGTATTACAACGATCTTTAGTTTTGTCTGAAGCACGTTTCCGTCTACTAACATGCTTGTATCGTCCCTCATTGCCATCACCATTCACGAACTCTATACCTATTTTAGCTTTCACCGTGCACGTTCACGTATGGCATCCGGAGGAATCCACCAAGCCTTGAGAAGGGCATTGACTAGTGACCAGGCCGGCGATCGCTGCGAAGGAGCCGCTTGATAGATGTGTGTCTAACACGGAAGTCCTCCTGAACCTTCAAGTTCAGCCCGACGCCAGCTACTGACCTTCCAAGACCAGGTCTTGGGCAGACCACACGGATAACGGTGGCTCAGCTCAGATACGATGCCAGCCAACTTTCCCAAGGGGTTGGGACCTATGTGAGTACATCCTTGAGTGACCAGACTTGCGTCGCTGAATATTTAACCCCTCCTCCTGCAGGTATTCAAGTTTCGCGGTGCACATCGCTCAAAACTCTAGAAATTGGTTCGACCTCCCTATAATCACGGGCGTTACCGCACGTCCGGCCCAATGAGCTCGATAACCTGTCCATCAACGTCCTAGTATGCAACCCAGTAACGTCCGGTGAAGAGCTTCAGGTTGTCGTCCTAGAGGGGATGACCCGCACAAAGGTCGACGACACCATCGCTGCTGACCATCAGCTACATGGTAGCAACGACTCGAGCCGCCGGAAGTGGCCACTGCTCCTGCTCCAGGACGCATCACTGTAGAAAGTTCACTTCGGAAACTGATCATCGTCGCTTTCAAGCCGCGGCCCCTCCGGACACGGATATCAAGGCCTGCTGCAAGCTGAGCCACCCCCCGCGTGCACTCCGCTATCTGTGAACGCAGTGTGAACCGGTTTACGACATGCGCAAGCCTGTCTGCTGGTTTCAGGTCTTGTGCTGTATCAGGCTCATCGTCGATAGTAGCCAACGCAAGTACACATCATCATCTGTCCATGCCCGGCTGATACCAGTCATTGCGTTCATCCACCGCGACGCGATTGGTATGCATTGAAAAACATCGATTGGCGGGATATAATCGAATAAGACGTTGGGCATGAGCACACAAAACATTGACCATCTCGATTTCAAGAACTGCTAGTCCAGGATATCGCTGGCCGCTACGCCGTATTGTTCTCATACACGATTGTGGCCGGTCCCCTCTTCTCGACCCCCTAGCCAGACGTCAGCAAAATAGAATCACACGGAGATGTGTCTACAGTACTCACGTTATCCATCCAGCTGAGCTGCGCTTTCAATTCTGTAAGACCAAATAACAGAACAAACTTGAAATCCTGCTGGTAGTAGGTCCCCAGAGACCCTTGCCGTGGCTGCCGGTAAATGAGGGATGTATCCGCATGCACGGTGAATAGATGGATAAAGTCTGAGAGGATGAGCGTCAGACATTGACAGAAAGTTACGAAGATAACAAAACTCCTGACCCGCCGGATCGACGTCTGTCCATTTCGGATTGCCTGTTCCCTTGTAACAGGAGAAGCCGCAGAAGATATCCTTCAAGTTAGATGCATCGGGCGACTTTGCCTGTTGCCAGAGGGAGTGCAATATTTCGTGCTTCTCGCAAACAAGAGTACCCTTAATACGTACGTGAGCGTGGCGTCTACACTACATCTACGAAAGACACACCTTCTTTAGAAGAACATCATACCCATTCGGCAAGGTGACGGTCCCGGATGCCCAAACGAACTGCTTGTCGCGTCGCGCAAGGTGCTCGGGATCATTGGGGTTGTATGTGACGCTTATCTCTAGACCGTACGTCATCTTCGCAACGCGTGACAACACAAGGCGATCGAGGAAGAAATAGACGGCGCCGTCGGCGACCGCTTTGCTCCTATGTTTTCCAGTCCGGGTGAAGTTCTGCACACAGACAGCAAGGCGTGTAAAGCGTACGTGTGGGAATCCGGCCGATAGAGAGTGACAGAGCACGATTTGAGCTTCTCCTTCAGCGACGAGTACAGCCACGCGTTAGCAGCAAATCCTCCGACAAGAAACACGGTCTATCAAAGCACGTAAGCGTGAGTGATTGACTGGTGAACACATGATGGCCACTTACAGAAAGTGCAACACAAGTTCCTCCATTTCGTTGGTCTTTAATGGCGTCAAAGATAGAGTCAAGTGCAGGTCTGAAGAAGGACACCATATCCGACCTGCAGCCACAAGATCAATGTTGGAATACCCAACGACACACAACATCGCATCGCATATGACTTGCCCGCCTAGCTTGAGCTGCCCACGAGAGATGTTGACCGCCGGATCATTGTCTTTCATGGTCCCGAACTTGATGTAGGATGACTCTCTCTCGTCTTTGAACACAGGTTTGGTGTACTGGTCGAACCTGTCGACCATCAACTTGATGTCCTCCTGGTTTCCGAAGGTGGACGAGGCGAGATGACCTGAATGCTACTCGTTAGCACCCGCTCAAGACAATGAGACTTACGGTAAGTCTCACATTGCAGGAATTCGTATAGGCGACAGTTCACTTGCGTAGAGCCCTGAAGGAGGCCTACACTTTGTTGTCAGCGCAATCGCCGGCTGTCTCAGATGAATGACTCACATGCCGGCGCGGTAACCTCTTCCACCGATATCGGAGACGTAGACAGAAACCGATAGCTGCTGATATCAACGGTGCCGCCGCCAGCGTCAACTATAATGACACTCTTCCCGTCCTCCTGCACGATAACGTCAGGCGGCAGCCAGCGCGTATAACAACGGGTATGCAATACGCACCTGCGCGGCGCTAGTCGTGAGTCCACTGGTGATGCAGAAGTTCAGGCTAGCCTCGCCCTCCGTGACGAAGTGGATGCGCGAATGGCCCGCACGTGTGTCCGGAACAAGGCCGGCGATAACAGCGGCCTTGCGCATCTTCTCCTGCTGCAGGCCTTCCCAGCCGTTAGGATGAGTAAGCACAAACTCGATGCTGTTTTGAACCGAGTTCCAGAGCCTCTCCCCATTGCTGTGCGTCTCGCAGATGTAGGAGCGGGTGCATGCGACCAGGTAGCGCAGGAAATCGGCGAAGACGTCAACGACGGTCTTGTTGGGAGGCAACGAAGGGATTTGGATTCTCTGCTGGCAATCGGAGTCCAGGCTCTCCGGACGCAGGTGCAGCTTGAACCTGAGTGTGAAATCAGAGAGTGCGGCGGCCCTCGGGGTGTAACGGAACATACCATTTTGCAGGAAACAGACACTCGTCTTGTACGATGAGGTCTATGCCGGGCGCCATGGCCTCAGCCCCAACCGAGTGGACGCTACCGTCGGGGCGGTAGTACAGGATGGACGGGATTCTGGAGTTGCCGGCCTCGTCCTCTTGACCAGGGTAACTAGTAATGGCGATCAGTGAGAGACAAGGGTTTTCGCACTGTTTCGCGCACCGAGTAATGTTGTGGACGTTGGGCTCTTGTCCAGGGTCGAGGATAGCATAGGAGACGCCGGAAAAGGTGGTTCCGACATCTATCCCCAAAACCAAGTTGCGAACCGGTCCATTGTAGACTCGCGATGCATACATGACGATGTTCAGTGGGAGTGAGAGTTGGGGTGAGTCGGACGTGTCGCGTCGGATGATCTTATAAAGGCCAACAACCTAGGTTCAGCACATTTGATGATGAGCCATGTTCGTGTCGCGGCAGTGCTGTCCGGGGTCCAAGTTGACCTTGTCACGAGATGGCGAAAGATGGAAGAGGACGAAGGTGGTCTTCAACACGTTGTTAGATCCACTAGGAACGTTAGACTCCTTTTCGGGCCCCGTGCCTGGGCATCCGAAAACAGGGTTTCCAAACCTGCCATCAATCGCGCCGCCGCTTTCGCAGCTGGGCCCATAACGGCAGTCCGAAAGACCAAAACGATGCATTCCTTCGTTCTCGGACAGAGTTGGGACGTTGATGTGCACACCGAGACTCGGAGAGAGAGCGAGCAGGCAGAATCTCAAGCTGAAGCCGGGCTGTCCCACTACCTCTGAGCCTCCTGCGGGTTCCAAGCTGCTTGTCAGATGGCGAAAGAAGACAGCGAAGGGTTGTGATCGGACAGGATGAGGGAATCAACGGGGACATCCACCTCACTGAGACTCGGGAAGAGAGCGCGCGGAGAGCGCCTCAGGCTGAAGCCGGGCTGCCCCACGAGCGTCTTCAAGTTGTGGTTGTTCCTCGACGAGCACATCCACCTCACTGACACTCGGAGAGAGAGCGGGGGGCGTCTCAGGCTAAAGCCGAACTGCCCGTGATCACCCTTCCGAGCCTCTTGTGGGGTCCAAGCTGCTTGTCAGATGGCGAAAGAAGACAGCGAAGGGTTGTGATCGGACAGGACGAGGGAATCAACGAGGACATCCACCTCACCGAGACTCGGGAAGAGGGCGAGCGGGGAGCGCCTCAGGCTGAAGCCGGACTGCCTGTGATCACCCCTCCGAGCCTCCTGTGAAGAGCACGAAGGTGGTCCTCACGTTGTAAGATCCACTAAGAACGTCGGACTCCATTCCAGGCCCCAGCTTACTCGGTGGTCGGACGGAGTTTCCAAACTTGCCATGAAACCCGCCGCCGCCTTGGCAGCTGGGTCCAAACCGGCAGTCCAAAAGCCTGGAGTGACGAAATGACGCACACCTTCGTTCTCGGGCAGAGTTGGAACGTTGATGCGCACATCCAAGTCTCCGAAATTCGGAAGAGGGCTACCAGGGAGCGTCTGAGGCTGAAGCCGGACTGTTAAACCACCCCTCCGAGGCTCTTGCGGTCGTTTCTCGACAACGTACTCCCCTAGCTCTCCGGTATCCTGCCATCCGACATGAACAACCACATCCAGGCTCACCAGCCAGCTCCGTCAAACGATCCCGCGTCATCGGGTACGGGCCCACGGCAACACGTCACCGTCAACTTCGACCCACTCGAGACCAGATCGCACCAGGCCGCCCTGCAGGACGGCGAGCACAACGTCAACAAGTTGAGGAAGAGGGAGCAGGAGGCCGCACACCGCGCACACTCGCTCCAAGCCAGCCTGGCGGAGGCCAATCGGCGCGCCGATGCAGACCGCATTGCGTTCGAGCGGTGGGCACAGCAGGCCGACAGACGAGTGTCCGAGGCCGAACACCGCACCAAATCCGCCGAGGCCGACGCCGCGCAGCTTTCCCGGGAGTTGCAACAAGCCAAAGGCGACCTGCAGACCAAGGCGGCTCTCCTCGAGACGAGGTCCGCGGAGCTATCCGATGCCCAAGCGTACCTGACGAAGCTGGACGACGTCCCCGATACCGAGATCGTTCAACTCGTCGGCGAAATCAACTCCAAGATCTTCAACGCCGCCGCAAGCATTGCAGATGCGTTCCGCTCGCGATACGGCGGGCAGAAGAACATGCAGGTGTCGCAGGAGGCCGCCGCGAGCTTGCAGGGCTTACTCGACAACGACCTCCTCCACGCGCTCTGCTCCCCCAACTACGCTGACGATCCCTTGGTAGTGCAAACCGTCCTTCAAGCGGCTATGGTTTCCCATACTGGACGGTTGTGCGCTACGTGGGACTTCCACGTCGGCGACCCGCCGTGCTTGCTTCAAGAAGTTTACCACATCATCAGACGAACAGGTACGTACTTTGCGCATATTGGGTCGGACGTCCTGTTGACGAAAAACTAGAGCAACAATCAGTCGCTGGTAGATGGAGGGCGCTGGGTCGGACGTACCTGAAGGCGTTCCGTGCGGACGACGCAGACCGTCAGCGAGTCGCCAGCGACGCGCTGCTGGAGCACATCACGAATATCCTCCTAGCCAGCGGAATCGCAATGCCACGACGGGACCTTCGCATCGAGGTAGAGCGTAGCTACGCCAATATCCTACGTGACGTCGTCCATCAGTCCTACGAACTCCAGTCCATCGCCGGCGAAAGGATCATCTCCCGGGACTTCGTGATGGTCACCGCTAATCCGGGGGAACCCTTCGATCCCTCTCGTATGGTCGACGAATGGGCGGATCCGAAGGGAGCAGGTCGTCGTGTGGACATTTATCCCGTGCTCTGTACCACGCAGCTTGGGCTTATGCGAGAGGAGAGGAAGGCGACCGAAGGCGCAGATGGCGAGGGGGGAATCTCGAAGGTCGTCTTGCTCAAGCCCAGCGTCGTCTTGACGAGCTTCCTGCAGGAACTGCGGAACGAAAAAGGTCGCAAATTGTAAGTGCATTGCCCGCGATCATGGTATCTGTGTCCATTACTTTTCCGGAAAAGTGTGCAATGGCTGATCATGGTCGCGAGGAAGCTAGCGCAGAAGTCTTGAAGGTCTAGCATTGTTGCTTATACGAAATTGGTCATCTTCCCAAAGTACTTCTTGCCGGCTGGATGCACTCGGAAGGGGACGGCGCCGAATTGGTGTTCATACTTGTACTTGTAGCTGCCGAATGTGTGATGACATGGTTGTTCCACTCGTCATTGCGAAGCAGCTCTCCGAGCTCGCGTTAAGTCGCCTGCAGGATGCATCACCACGACCGATGGACAGAGCCGTAGCAGACGAACGTGTGGTCAAGGGTGATGTACTATGGATCATATCGCCCTGCTGTTCTTCATTCACGTCTCGAGATGTCTCCAATGGCATGATTCCGATGAACGTTGATCTATGCGTAAGAGAGTACGCGATACGACGGGCAACAGGTCTTGATTGCAACGGTGCGACGACGAAGTATCGTGCGGTTTGAGCATGCCTAGCTTGTACCGATATGCGTCGTCCCGCAGTTTTCGAATGAAATCATACTTACATTAGAACGAAGTCTATAGAGCTTACAGACGAATTATGGGTTTCAACTACCAGCACCTGGTTCCGGTCCGAAACGTGAGGATACAGCCGCGAAGCTCCAAAGCAGTATGGGCTCACCCATGCATCGACACACCCTTCCAACAACGCCCCGCGCTCATGATAATACTCCGCGAATTGCTCGTTGACGGTCAAAGGTATGAGTTGCCTAGGCTGGCTGAGTGACGGAAGAAACGAAGGGGCCATTGATCTCAAGCGCCCGCTTCGGGCTTGGATCAAACCTCCACCTTCTTCCTCTCCTCTGGGACCGCCCCAGTCAGCTGCTGGCTATAACTTGTTGCTTCTGGATCTTCATACCTGCATAATATGATAGAAACTGTAATCCTGGATTCTGAAACACCGACTAATTCTACTATTATGGCTCGCACGCATCTCTGGGGCTCTCTGGCAGAACCGGTCCGAGTCACCAAATTCTTCAATAGACAAGGGTCTTCGCACACCAACAATATTAATTAGGCAGGTCTAGTCTGCGCATCAAGATATTGGTTCAACTACAGGGTCCGTCTCATTCGCGATCGTCAACGAATTTCTGTACCGATGCCTTTGAACAGCACATGGCAAACGCCTTGGGGATGTACAGTACATACGTGCTCCATCCTCTTCCTTCGGTGCACCTACTCGCTACGCGGAGTAGCCGCGATGTGTCAAAGCCGTGAAGAATGAAGTGTATACTGGACTCAATGTGACTCTGACATTGTTGTGACGGCGTGCTGTGTCCATGCTCTGGGCCCCGCCGTGCCCCGGACTCGAGCCTCTCCCGTTGCAGTCGGAGAGGGATCACGTCGAAAGGTGATGGGCGCAGCTGTCGGTGTAGAGGGTCTATCTTTGGTCTATCTTATGACCAAGGTTGCATGAAGCGATAACAATATCGAAGTGGTTCGCGCTTGCCGCACTCCACCGAGTTGAATGGATTATAGCGCTGTATTAATTGTGAATGTCAGATGTGTCACAGACTTATGGGCGGGATACCCAAGGAACAAGCGAAGGTGACGGACCTTATGGAAGTCATCCATCAATGCATCATGAGCCGCTTATGCGCGAACGAAATGCGGCTGCTGATTCAAGTGCATCAGACTCGTCTCGATCGCAGCCAACGCCAGTACACATCCGTTCGCGCGCAACGGCTACCGTTCATTCACTGCCACGAAATCGCTATGTATTGGAAACAAGCACTTGTGTGCGATAGACTACAATCAGGCATTGAGGGTGAGCATACAAGACGCGACGCGTACGTTGACCAGAATACCTCTGACTGCTCGGTCTCAGCGCGAGACCTGGAGATCATCATCGTACACGATCCTGGCCGGCCCCCTCTTCTCGATCCCCTAGTTGAAAGTCAGCAAACACTAAGGCACGGAGACGCTGGGACAATCCTCACGTTCTCGACCCAGCTGAGCTGCGCTTGCATCTCCGTCAGGCCGCACAAGAGAACAATCTTGAACTCCTGCACGTAGTAGACCCCGCTGGTCCCCTGTGTTGACTGCCTGAAGACCCGGGACGTGTCGGCATATATGGTACATAGAGGCGCGAACATCTCTGAAAGAGGACGAGCGTCGGACAATCGCACGAAGCGCCGCCGCCGTTAGAAGTACTGACCCGGGTCGACGTCTACCCATGTCGGCATGCCCTTTCCTTTGTAGCAGATCACGTCGCAGCTGATACTGTTCAAGGTACGGGACTCCCGTGCCTCTTGGAAGAATGATTCCGAGAGTTCCTCCTTCTCGCGGACACGGGTCCCCTGCCAGATGGTATATGAGCATGACATGTGCGGCGCGTCTGCAAAGTCGAAGAGCACACCTTCTGTAGAATGATGGAAAACCCGTTCGGCAAGTTGACCCGCCCGGACGGACGGACCACCTGCTGGTATCGTCGCGCAAAGTGCTCGGGATCGTCGGGGTCATATCTCACGAAGACCTCCGTGCCATACGTCACCTTCATAACGCGCGATGAGACGAAGCGATCGAGGTAAAAGGAGACAGCGCCGTGGGCAACCGCTTTGTTCCTGTGACGTCCATTTTAATTTCAGTCCATGTGATGTTCTTCGCGCATCGAGCAAGTCATGGACGACCTACGTGTGGGAGTCAGGCCGGTAGAGAGAGATGCCTCTCGCCCTGAGCTTCTCCTTGAGCGACGAATACAGCCAAGGGCTGGCCGCAAATCCGCCGACGAGGAACACCGTCTATCCGGGCGAGCGTGAGTGATCCACGTGCAATGTAAAACCATAGTGGCCACCTACAGAAAGCGCAGGACTTGCTCCATTTCGTTGGCCTCGAATGACATCGAAGATAGATTCGAGCGCGGGTCTGAAAAAGGACGCCATCTCGGACCTGCAGCAAAGAGATACTGTTGGAATCTCCCCTTCGTCGTGGAATTGCAAACGACTCACCCGCTGACCGTGAGTTGCCCGCGACGGATATTGACTGCCGGGTCGTTGTCCTTCATGCCTCCGAACTTGATATAGGATGGCTCTTTCTCATCCTTGAACACGGGCTTGGTGGACTTGTCGAAGTTGTCAAGCATCGACTTGATATCTTCCTCGTTCCCGAAAGCAGAGGACGCGAGGCGGCCTGAAAACCTGTCATCAGTCGCTCGAGACAGGAAGACTTAGCGCCAGCCTGAGGTCTCACCTTTCAGAAATTGTTCTAGGCGAACATTCACGCGCGTCGAGCCCTGAAGGATGCCTACACCCTATGGTCAGCGAACACCATGATTGTCTCAGATGAATGACTCACATTCCGGCGAGGTGACCTCCTCCACCGACACCGGAGACGTAGACAGAAACAGGTAGCTGCTAACGTCAATGGTGCCTCCGCCAGCGTCGACTATGATGACGCTTTTCCCGTCCTGCATGACGGGGTCAAGCGGCGGCGAGTGTACCGACGGTCATACAATGCGCACCTGTATAATGTTTGCCGTGAGGCCATTGCTGATGCAGAAGTTGAGGCTAGCTTCGCCCTCCGTGACAAAGTAGATGCGAGAATGTCCTGCACTCGTGTCCGGGACGAGACCGGCGATCACGGCGGCTTGCCGCATCTTCCCCTGCTGGAGGCCTTCCCAGCCGTTAGGATGAGAGAGTACGAACTCGATGCGGTCCTTAACGGAGTTCCACAGACTTTCCCCGTTGCTGTGCGTTTCCGAGATGTAGCGGCGGGTGCATGCGAGGAGGTAGCCGAGGAAATCGGCGAAGACGTCGACGACGGTCTTCTTGGGAGGTAGCGGCGGGAGGTCCTTCCGGGAGATAGCGCTGGGATCTAAGCCCTCCGGACGTAGGTGGAGTTTGAACCTGCATGGATATCAGTAAGTGCGGCACTCAGCAGGAAGTGGAACGGACCATTCCACGAAAATCAGGTCCTCATCCTCTGCGACGAGGTCCATGCCTGGCGCCTTGGCCTCAGCCCCCGCAGAATGGAGGGTGCCGTCTTGATGGTAATACAGGATGGATGGGATCTTGGAGTTGCCGGCCTCGTTCTCTTGACCGGGGTAACTAGTGAGGCGGATCAGCCAAAGCTCAAGTGTTACAGCCTGTAAGTCGCGCTTACCGAGTGATGCCATGGATACTAGGGACCTCTCCGGGGTCGAGTAAGGCGTAGGAGACACCGGAGAAGGTGGTCCCGACGTCTATCCCCACGACGAGTTTGCGGTCCAATCCGCGGTAGACTTGCGGCGGTGAAGGCATGACTGTGAGGCTCAGTGGGCGGCGAGGTTAAGACGCGGCGCGTCCGATGAGTGACTTATGAAGGGCCACAGGTTGTTCGGCCCACCGTTTTGTGGCGCGGCCGAGCTGCGGTAAGGGGATCTACCCTGCTTCTTGTTAGACGGTGAACTAGCGTAGAACAGCAAGAAAGCGATCTCGACCTTACGTTGCACCCATTGGGAACAAAATACCGACCGAATTGGTGACATTGAACTCCTTTCCAAGCCCCGGCCCACGTCGTGGTCAACGCATCTGAAACCGATTCGCAAAACCTGCCACAAAACAACTCATCGCTTCCGCAGCTGGCTTCGATATTGGAAGGACCTGTGGAGAACTGGTCAGACAAGCAGTCCGAAAAGCCGAACTGACGTACGCTACTTCTGGAGCAGAAGGAGAGCGGGGAGCGTCGAGAGCAAGGCTGCCCCACCACCCCCTGCGGACCTCTGACGGATGTTCCTGCACGGCGTACTCCCCTACCTCTCTAACATTCTGCCATCCGGCATGAAGGATCGTTTCCCGACTCTCCGGCTAGCTTCATCACACCTGCTCAACGCTTCCGAGTCATCGCGCACGCGGCCCCGGGAAGAAATCTGCGTTCAAACCGACCTCGAGCAAGTCGAGAGCGAACGGCTCCAAGCGGCCCTCCAGCACAAGGAGCGCGAGGTGAGCAGGTTGAGGGAGAAGGAGCAGGAGGCCGCGCGACGCGCACACTCGTTCAAAACCGAGCTAGAGGCGGCTAATCGACAACTGGAGAAGGCCGGGGCAGATCGCATCGCATTCGACCGGTGGGCACGGCAGACACAGAGTCGATTGTCCGAGGCGGAAAATCTCGCCAAACACTTCGAGGCCAGCGCTGCGCAGCTTTCGCGGGAGTTGCACCGATCCCAGGTCAAACTAGACAAGACAGCAGCTCTCCTCGATACCCGGTCCGCCGAGTTGCGCGATGCCCAAGCGTATCTGAGCAGGCTGGACGATGTCGCCGATACAGACGTTCTCCAGCTCGTCGATGGGATCAACTCCCGGATCTTCCAGGCCGCGGCGAACATTGCGGACGCGTTTCAGCCACGGTACAGCGAGCAGAAGGACGTGCAGGTGTCCCAAGAGGTGACCGCGCGCTTGCGAGATTTACTCGGCGACGACCTTCTTCTCGCGCTCAACTCCATCCATCTCGCCGACGATCCCCTCGTAGTTCAAACCGTCCTCCAAGCCGCCATGGTTTACTATACGAGATGGTTGTGTGCTACGTGGGATTTCCATGTCGGCGACCCCCCGTGCTTGCTTCAGCATATCTATCAGTCCATCAGACGAACAGGTATGTACCTTCCACATATATAGTCACAATCCCTATTGATGAGGAACTAGAACAACAATCGATCGCTGGTAGATGGAGAGCATTGAGTCGCACGTACGCGAAGACACTCCTCCCCGACGACGCAACCCGACAGCGTATCGCCACCGACGGGCTGCTGGACCACATGACGGATATCCTCCTAGCCAGTGGAATCGGCATGTCGCAACAGGACCTTCGCACGGAGATGGAGCGTAGCTATGTCGATGCGTTACGGGAAGTCGTCCACCTAGCCCACGAATTCCAGCGCATCACCGGCGAAAGAATCATGTCCCGAGACCTCTTGGTCGTCACCGCCGATCCAAAGGAACCATTTGATCCCTCCCGCATGGTCGACGAATGGGCCGATCCGAAGAGAGCGCGTTATCACGTCGACCCTCATCCTGTGCTCTGCACTACCCAGCTTGGGCTTGTACGAGAGGAGAGGAAGGCGACCGAAGAAGCAGGTGGCGAAGAGGGGATCGCAACGGTGGTCTTGCTCAAGCCCAAGGTTGTCCTGACGAGCCTTCTGAAGGAACTGTGGAACGAACAAGTCCGTGATACGCGCAAATTATGAGTGCTTTGCCCGCGGCCATAGTACGTGGACCATACCTTTCCTTTCCGGCAGAGATTCCAAGGGCTGATCACGATCGCAAGGAAGCTTGCGCAGGAGCCTTGAAGGTCTAGCATTGTTGCCTGTACGAGATCTGATGTCTTCTCGCATGTACTTCTTGTCGGGTGGATGGAATAGAGGGGGACGGCGCCGAATTGGTACTTGTACTTGTAGCTGCCGAAGTGTATGATGACATGATTGTTCGACTCACCATTGCGTCGACGAAATCCCACACCGTCGCTGGAAATGAACTCTCGGACCTCGCATTAACTGGCCTGCAGGACGCATCACCACGACCGATGGACAGAGCCGTAGCAGACGAACGTGTGGTCAATGGTGACGTGGGGTGGGAAGCAGACGTACTGTGCACCATATCGCCGTTCTATCCTTCGTTTACTCCTCAGGATATCTTCAATGACATGATTCAGAGGAACATGAATCTGTGCGTAAGAGAGCTTGCGATACAGGGAGGGCGGTCTTGGATGCGACAACGGCGCAACGTGCAGTTTGAGCATGGTTGAGCTTGTACCGATACGCATCGTCCCGCGGTTTTCGAAGGATATCGTAGTTGCATTAGAATGAGGTCTAGTACACACACAGACGAATCATGTTTCAACGTTTCTACCAGCACCTTCCGTTCCGATCGACATGAGGAGACAGGACGAAACTCCAAAGCAGTATACCATGATGGACTCACCGACGCTACCACACACAATTCCAACAACGCCCCGCACCCATTATAATACTCCGTGAATCGCTCGTTGACGGTCAAAGGTATGTACTATGTATGAGTTGTCTAGGCTGGCTGAGCGGACGAAGGAGATGGAAGAAAACGAAGGGTCGCAAGCGCCGGCTTCGGACTCGGACCAAACCTCCACCTTCCTCTTCTCTGGGACCGCCCCAGTCTCTGTGCCAAACCATCCATCATTCAACTGCTGGCTATAACTTATTGTTTCTAGATCCTCATACCTGCATAATATTATACTGTAATCCTGGATGCTGGAACGCCGACTAACCCTACTCCTATGACTCGCCTGCATCTCTGGGCCCGGGGCTCTGGCGGATTCAGAACCGGTCGCCGAATTCTTCAATAGACCAGGGTCTTCGCACACCAACAATTGGGCAGGTTTGATCTGCGCATCGAGAAATTGGTTCAACTACAGGGTGCGTCTCATTCGCGATCGTCAATGGATTGCTGTACTGATGTGTTTGAACAGCACGGCGCAAACGCCTTTCCGGGATGTACATCCGTATCCTCTTCCTTCTGTGCTACTCGCTACGCGGAGTAGCGTAAGACACGATGATTTAAAGCCGTGAAGAATTAAGTACTGGACCCTATCATCGGTGTGGCGGTGTGCTGTGTCTATGCTCTGGACGGCTCCGGTTGCAGTCCAAGATCGAAAGGTGATGGGTGCAGCTGTCGGTGTAGAGGGTCTGTCTTATGACCAACAGTGGGTGGCAATTGCACGAAGCGAGAACAATATCCAAGTGGTTCACGCTTGCCGCATTGTCTGGTTCGCGCGCAACGGCTACCAATCAATGTGTTCATTCACTGCGACGAAATCGATCTTTATTATAAACAATCAATATACTGCAATCCGAGGACGTTATGCGTGAGCGTACGAGACGTGACGCGTACGTTGACCATGTTGATCCGAAACTACTAGTCCAGGATGCCTCTTGCTGCTCCCAGGTTTCACTGTGAGACCTGAAGGTCATCATCGTACACGATCCTAGCCGGTCCCCGCTTTTCGATCCCCTAACTGCGAGTTAGCAAAACACGACGGCGCGGAAACGTGTGCACAATCCTCACATTCTCGATCCAGCTGAGCTGCGCCTGCATTTCCGTGTGACCGCACAAAAGAACAATCTTGAACTCCTGCACGTAGTGGGTCTGGCCCTTGGCAATTTTTCTTGACTGCCGGAATACTTGGGACGTGTCCGCATATATGGTGCACAGGGGAACGAACATCTCTGAGATGATGAATGTCAACCGGTTGCACAGTGAAGCTACACAACTCGGACCAAAAGTGCTGACCCGGGGCAACGTCCATCCATTTCGGCTCGTCCCGTCCTTTGTAGCAGATCACGTCGCAGCTGATGCTGTTCAAGGTACGTGACTCTCGCGCCTCTTGGTGGAATAGTCTCGATATCTCTTCCTTCTCACGAACATGAGTACCCTGAAACTATACGTAAGCATGATATTTGTGACACACCTGCGAAGAGCACACCTTCTGTAGAATGATGGAGAACCCGTTCCGCAACATGACACGCTTGGACGCCCGGACGAACTTCTGATAGGATCGCACAAGGTGCTCGGGATCGTCGGGGTTATATTCCACGCAAACATCCGTGCCGTACGTCACCTTCATAACGCGCGATGAGACGAAATGATCGAGGAAGGAGACGGCACCGGTGGCGACCGCCTTATTCCTGTGGTTTCCAATTCGTGTGAGGTTTATCACGCGGAGAGCCAAGTCATGGACGACCTACGTGTGGGAGTCCGGCCGGTATAGGGCGACACCTTTCGCCTTGAGCTTCTCCTTGAGCTTCTCCTTGAGCGACGAATACAGCCAGGGGTTAGCCGCAAATCCGCCAACGAGGAACACCGTTTATCCAAACGAGCGTGAGTGACCTACTTGTGAAAGCATAGTGGCAACCTATAGAAAGTGCAGAACTTGCTCCATCTCGTTGGCCTTGAATGACGTCAAAGATGGAATCGAGCGCGGGTCTGAAGAAGGAGGCCATCTCCGACCTGCGACAAGAAGAGGCTGTTGGGGTTTCCGATGACAATCGATGTCGTCGAATCGCAAACGACTCACCCGCTGATCATGAGCTGCCCGCGACGGATGTTGACTGCCGGGTCGTTGTCCTTCATGCCTCCGAACTTGATGTAGGATGGCTCTTTTTCATCTTTGAACACGGACTTCGTGGACTTGTCGAAGTTGTCGAGCATCGACTTGACATCTTCCCCATTCCCAAAAGCCGAAGATGCGAGACGGCCTGAAAATCTGTCAGCAATGATCGCTCCAGACAGCAAGACTTAGCGCCAGGTCTCACCTTTCAGAAATTGTTGTAGGCGAACATTCACGCGCGTCGAGCCCTGAAGGATGCCTACATCCTGTCAGCAGTGCAAAGTCATGGTTTTCTCAAATGAACGACTCACAGTCTGGCGAGGTGACCTCCTCCACCGACACCGGAGATGTAGACAAAAATAGGTAGCTGCTAACGTCCACAGTGCCCCCGCCGGCGTCAACTATAATGACGCTCTTCTCATCCTACATGACACCGTCAGGCGGTGGAAGGTATAACCACAACGGACATGCAACACGCACCTGCATGGTCTTGGTCGCGAGTCCATTGCTGATGCAGAAGTTCAAGCTCGCCTCGCCCTCTGTGACGAAGTGGACGCGCGAATGGCCTACACTCGTGTCTGGAATAAGGCCGGCGACCACCGTAGCCTGGCGCATCTTGCTCTGCTGCAGGCCTTCCCAACCGTTGGGATGGGCGAGCACGAACTCGATAGTGTCCTTAACTGAATTCCAAAGGCTCTCTCCATTACCGTGCGTCTCGCAGATGTAGCGGCGAGTGCACGCGAAGAGGTAGCCGAGGAAGTCGGCGAAGACGGCGGTGACAGTCTTGTTGGGAGGCAGCGGAGGGAGGTTCTGCCGGGAGATCGCACTGGAGTCCAGCCGCTCCGGGCGCAGGTGCAGCTTGAACCTGCGTGAATATTAGCAAGCGCGGGGTGCTCCGAAGCGGAAAGGAAAACTTACCATTCCACAAAAGTCAGGTCCTCGTCTTCTACGATGAGCTCCATGCCCGGAACCGTGGCCTCAGCGCCGGCAGAGTGAAGGGTACCGTCAGGACGGTAGTACAAAATGGATGGGATTTTGCAGTTGCCAGCCTCGTACTCTTGCCCGGGGTAACTGTCAATATTGATTAGTAGTGGGAGTGTGAGTTTTTTTACACTCTATTTCGCGCACCGGGTAATGTTGTGGATACTAGCGACTTCTCCAGGGTCAAGTACGGCGTAGGAGACACCGGAAAAGGTGGTTCCGATGTCTATTCCAACCACCGGTTTGCGAACCAGTCCACGATATACTTGCGAGGAAGACATGACCGTGAGGCTTCAGGAGCAGGAAGACGCGGCGCGTCGGATGAACTTATGGAGGCCCACAGTTAGGTTCGGTACAATTCGCTGTGCGGCCGTGCTGCGGTAACGGGACACGGTGTCACGTCGGGACCTTTATAATTGCTTCTTGGTAGACTTGTTAGTTCCATAAGAAACAATGCAGACCGAATCGATGGCATCGAACTCCATCCGAAGCTCCCCAACTCGCATCGTGGTCAAAGCGTCTGGAAACGAATCGTAAAACATGCTATGAAACGGGTCGTCCCGTCCACAGCTAACTTCGAGTGTGGAGTGGCTTGCTGTCAAATTGGTCAGACAGGCAGTCCGAAGTGCCGCATTGACTCCGTATACTACCTCCGGAGCAGAGTTGAAGCGGCGACGCGCACACCGATATCACCAGAGACTCGGTGGAGTGGGAGCGGGGAGGATCTCGAGGAAGGTTGCTCAGCCACCCTGCGGACCCCTTGCAGATGTTCCTGGACTACGTACTCCCCTACCTCTACGACATGTTGCCATCCGGCATGAAGCTGAAGGCTTGGATCCAGACTCGCGGGCGAACTCCGGCAAGCCGGACCAACGCCATCGAGCCATCTAGTACAGGCCCACGGAAACAAGCCATCGCTGTTCAGACCGAACCCGACCCAGCGGATGCCGAATCGCTTCGAGCGACCCTCCAGGCCAGGGAGCGAGACGTAGAGAAATTGAGGAAGAGTGCGCAGGATGCAGTGCAACGTGCACGCTCTTACGGGGCCGCTTTAGCGGAGGCCGACCAGAGTCGCGAGGCAGACCGGGTTGCGTCCGATCAACGGGCGAAGCAGGCGAAGAGACAGGTCTCCGAGGCGGAACATCGAGCCAAACACTTCGAGGCCAGCGCCACGCAGCTTTCACTGGAGTTGCATCGATCCCAAGCCGAACTACGGAAGACAACCGCTCTCCTCGATACGCGGTCCGCCGAGCTGCGCGATGCCCAAGCGTATCTGACAAGGCTGGACGACGTAGCCGATACCGAGGTTCTTCATCTCGTCGAGGGGATCAACTCCAGGATTTTCCAGGTCGCGGCGAGCATCGCTGACGCGTTCCGGTCGCGATATGGTGAGCAGAAGAACATGCAGGTGTCGCAGGAAGCTGGCGCACGCCTGAAGGATTTGCTTGGCGACCACCTCCTGCACGCACTCAGCTCCGTCGACCACTCCGATGATTCCCTCGTGGTGACAGGCCGCTATGGTTTCCTACACCAGATGGCTGTGTGGTACGTGGGACTTCCACGTCACTGGCCCCCAACGACTCCTTCAGGACGTTTATTGCTTTATCAGACGAGCGGGTACGTACCTTGCGGCCGTTCGGTCAGAACTCCTATTGACGAATCCGCAGAACAACAATCAGTCGCTGGTAGATGGAGGGCGCTGAGTCGAACGTACCTCAAAATGCTCCTCTCCGACGACGGAGAACGTCAGCAAATAGCCAGTAACGTGCTGCTGGACCATATCACGGATATCCTCCTAGCCAGTGGAATCGCAGTGGCGCCACACGACCTTCGCACTGAGATGGAGCGTAGCTATGCTGATGCACTACGTGAAGTTGCCCATCTGTCCCTTGAATTCCAACGCATCGCCGGCGAAAGAATCATCTCCCGAGACCTCTTGGTCGTCACCGCCAACCAAGGGGAGCCATTCGATCCCTCTCGTATGGTCGACGAATGGGCCGATCCGAAGGAAGCGCGTCATCATATCGAGCCTCATCCTGTGCTCTGCACCACCCAGCTTGGGCTCGTACGAGAGGAGAGGAAGACGACCGAAGAAGCGGCTGGCGAAGAGGGGATCTCAGCGGTGGTCTTGCTCAAACCCAATGTTGTCCTGAAGAGCCTCCTGGACGAACTGCGGAACGAATAAGTTCGTGATACACGCGAATTATGAGTGCTTTGCCCGCGGTCATGGTAGGTGGACCATACCTTTCCTTTCCGCAGAGGGCTGATCACGATCGCCAGGAAGCCTGTGCAGGAGCCTTGAAGGTCTAGCATTGTTGCATGTACGAAAACTGATGTCTTCTCGCATGTACTTCCTGTCGGCTGGATGGACTGGAGGGGGACGGCGCCGAATTGGTATTCATACTTGTACTTGTAGCTGCCGAAATGTATGATGACGTGATTGTTCTACTCACCATTGCGTCGACGAAATCCCACACCGCCGCGATCCTTGGAAAGAAACTCTCGGACCTCGCGTCAAACCTCCTGCCAGGATGGCATCGCCGCGACGGATGGACCTAGAGCTGTAGCAGACGAACCGTGTGGCTAAGAGTGACGTGGAGTGGGAAGCAGACGTACTGTGCACCATATCGCCGTTCTATCCTTCGTTCACCCCTCAGGATATCTTGAATAGCATCGTTCGGAGGAACGTTAATCTGTGTGTAAGTGAGTTTGCGATACAAGGAAGCGGTCTTGGTTGCAACGGATGTGACAACGGCGCAGCGTGCGGTTTCAGCACGCCGGAGATTCTACCAATACGCGTAGTCCCATAATCTTCAAAGGACATCGCACTTGCATTAGAACGAGGTCTAGGTTATACACATGGACGAATTATGGGTGTTAAGTTTCTACTAGCACCGAGTTCCTGTCAACATGCCTACAGATCTCCAAAACACATATGGACTCACCGATGCTACCACACACAATGCCCCAAGCTCCTGATGCTAGCCCTGGAACCTCTCGGTGATGGTGAAAAGGTATGAGCTGCTTCTACAGGGAGGAAGAAGATGGACGAAACGAAGGGAGCCATTGTTCATCGCAAGCGCCGGCTTCAGGCTTCGACTGGACCACCACCTACCTTCCTCTGGACTCGGACTTTCGGATTTCCGCACCAAGTCACCTACCATCTAACTGCTCTCTGTAACTTATTCTTTCTGGACTCTCATATCTGCATTCTATGATACAGACTCTAATCCCGGATGCTGGAACTCCGACTAGTCCTACTACTATTCGCCTGCATCGCCGGGGCTCTGGCAGAACCTGTTGCCGAGTTCTTCAATAGACCAGGGTCTTCACACACCAACAATTGGGCGGTTTTGGTGTGCGCATCAAGATATTGGTTCAACTACAGGGTTCGTCCAATTCGCGATCCTCGGCAAGTTATGGCATTGACGTGCTGAGCAGCACATGGCAAACGCCTTGGGGATGTATGTGCTTCATCCTATGTCCTTACGTGCTACTTGTGTAACACGCGATGTCTCTATGCGATGCTGATTGCGTTGTGCAGGTATCGTACTGTGAAACGACTCGGAATCCCCGACTCGAATATCATCTTGATGCTCGCCGACGACGTGGCGTGTAACTCGCGAAACAAGTTCCCCGGCTGTGTCTACGCAAACCCAGGGCGGAACCTCGACCTGTACGGGGACAACATTGAGGTGGATTACCGCGGGAACGAGGTCACTGTTGAGAACTTCCTTCGTGTCTTGACAGGTGAGTTCGTATCACACTCCTCACCCAGCCCAAGCTTAACGCGACCCCGACGCCTATTTGCGACGCTTTCCCCCGTTCTTCAGGGCGTGTGGAGCCTTCAGTCCCTCGTTCCAAGAGGTTGTTGACGGACGACCGGTCGAATGTTTTCATCTTCATGACGGGACACGGTGGAAACGAGTTCCTGAAATTCCAAGACAACGAGGAGATCAGCGCGTTTGATATCGCCGACGCGGTGGCACAGATGTGGGAGAAGAAACGGTATGAATGCTACCAATACACCATGTAATGTCACTGATAGGGAGGACGAACTGGCAGCTACAACGAACTCTTCTTCATGATCGACACCTGTCAGGCGAACACGATGTACTCGAAGTTTTACTCCCCAAACGTTCTTGCAACTGGCTCCTCGGTCATTCATGAGAACTCCTACTCCGTACGTTGAACTATCGTCAGCGAAGCTTGCCCCCCTGGCTCACGCTCAAGTTAGTACGAAAACGACTACGACATCGGAGTAGCCGTTATCGATACCTACACGCACTACATCCTGGAGTTCATGGAGGGCATCAACAAGACGAGTCAAACTACCATGGAGGATCTCGTACGCTATTATACCCTTACTCCCGGCCAACGATACCCCTGGCTAACCATGTTTCTCCAGTTCAATACCTACGACCCCGTCAAGATTCGCTCGCACCCGGGCGTGCGTTCGGATCTCTTCAGGCGGCCGCTCCACGACACGCTCGTCACCGACTTCTTTGGTGGAGTAGCCCAAGTCGAAGTCCTCCCTCCCTTGGACTCACCGCCGCGGCCCCGATCCCCGTCCGATGAAGCGTTGCCAGCACCTGAGCCGGACGCGCACGAAGAGAGCCGGACGGAGGCTCTCCTCTCTGTCGGAGACGTTGATGGTCGGGCTTTCTTGGCTGCCCTTGGAGACGCGCCGAAGGTCGGTGATCCACTCGTGCGAAAGGCAAGGGCCTGGGCGTCGACGCTGGTTGTGCTTGTATTGGCTTTCTGGGTCGCCTCGCGAAGGAAATAGACTCGTTGCGGCCTGCGCACCATCGAACCTGTATCGTCTCTCTCTTAAGTTCCCAAGCAAGACGTGGCCGTTGAGGTGAGGCCTGAAATCCATATAACGCCCCGAAAGATGACGGCGGTTAGGTTCGTGAGGTAGTGGAAGTGACGACAAACGTTGGCAGGTCCCTAGGCTCCTCAAGGCCTCACTCCTCGGCCGATTTCGGGCCGACAGCGGGCCGTCAAAGCGAACCACTTAGCGCGCTGGCTCTAAGTATCGTTCAAGCAGCGCTCTGGCAATCCGCTTCCAAGTAAGCAGACGGCAAACGTAATCACACTACTGTACGGGTCGGGCACTGATGCTGGCGTCTCGTAATCTCCCAGGTGAGACCACCCGGCGCACCATTTGGTCACGTCGGCCACTCGCTTGCTGAGCTCATACTACAAATTCAAACGAAGCGGCCAAATAGAACGCATTATGGTCTACATTAAGCAGGAATTAAGGTATCCTCCCCAAAACAAACGCGTTCGGAGCAGCTCAGAGCTGGATGGGAATGCAGCCAATGGAGATCAGACCCCCCTTTGAACCAGTAGTAAGCCTCTTGGTCACATCTGAACGAGAGGACGCGACACTCACAACGTTGTTGTTCTGGCAGCAGACAGGCTGCTGAGAGCAGGCGGAGCCACCGCCGAGGCCAATGACGGAGAGCGGGGAGCATTGGAGACCGACCAGGCCCGTGACGTCCTGCAGGTTGATGCCCAGGAGGCCGAGGATACCGGAGGCGGCCGCAGAGCTGGACTAGACCCCGACTGTAAGCAGGTGACCCAAGAACAAGAGACGAAGAATGAACTCACGTCTTGGACGCTGTTGCAGCACTGGACGGAACCGGTGTTGCAGTTGCCGGTAGGGGCAGCGGGGGCGGGGAGAGCAAAGAGGGAAGCAGCGGCAACGGCAACGAAGAGAGCGAACATGGTCGAGTTGGTCGATGAGGATGAAAGAATGGATCGGTGCGTTTGGGTGTTAGACAGCAAGAAAAGAGCGACTGCGAACTGAGGTTTCTCTGCCTACTCCCCAGTGCTTCTTATACTCGAGGACAATGGTCTATGCGTCGGTACGCCAGCCTCGCACGGTGACTTGGCACCGTCGGGCAAGGGTCGGACTGCAGGGTGCTTTACGTTTGGCCAGTGCGCGAACCCTTCACCGGCAGCGATTTAATGGCGCGCGAGGCGACGCCAGTAATGGGGGCTTACCCATTACCCGTGCACGCCGTCCCCGTCGGTGATGTGAAACTAGCTATAGCGCTCCTTAACCTTTAGCGTTGATCAGCGCCCCAACTTAACCGTCGGGTTCATTTGAGCGGGGCGCTCGCCACTCGGAAGTATATGGTGAGTCGTCGCTTGCGGCGGCCCGGACAGACGTACTCATCTGAAACTGACATCGAGTATCCCGTCTGTTGCAGCCCAGGTCTTCTTCCCAACCTCGTGTCGGCATCGTTTACCATATGTCGGCGGACGGAACCAGCGTGCAGTCGAGCACTCGCCGGCGTCGGAGTCGATCATTACATACCGAATGCGTCTAGATGGTCCTCGGTCCTCAGTACGGCCGTTATTGGAAGATGGACCGACTTCCCTCGGTCAAACCACACCGATGGAGCTTGATGCCTCCCGGAATCGTTCGTAATAGCCCCTTAGACCACGATGACGGCGTTTCGATTGGTACAGAACAACACGGATTTGTCTACTTCGCACAGCTGACACTCGTACGCAGAAGTCTAGGAAAATGATTCCGAGTGACTACGCCTTGGGACCCTTGCCTGCCGCCTTGGGGGCGGGCGGCGATCCCGCCGTGTTCTTCCCGGCCGAGGCTTGTGAGCGGGCAGGGAAGGAGCCCTTGCTGGTGTCGTTCCCGGCCTTAGCCTGTGTGAGAGCAAGCGTTTAAGACTGACGCGATTTGGGAAGATCTAACGGCGGGAGCTGACCTGGGTGGACTGGATGCGCGCAGCATCGGAGGCGGTCATCTTGGTGCCAGAGGCTGCAAAGGAAAATACGGAGTTGGTCGTCGTTGCAGCAGGTAGCAGCAGCAAGAAAACAGATGCTGCTTACCCGCACCACCGCGAGATCCCTTAGGAGACATTGTGATATGAGAAGTGGTGAGACGATTGTAGTAGGTGTGCGAAGAGCGTTGGAGTCTTGCTGGGTAACGGCTCTACGAAGCCCTCTTTATACCGCGCGCCGAGGTGACTGGCAATGGCGCATCCGCAGACCGTACTCTTTGCCTCCGTACGTTCACATAGATCGTCCGAGACGAAAAGCCGTTCTGAGGGGACTTCGTGTGATGCCCGCAGTCCCCTGTTGGTCGTCTGCGAAACTCTAGTGCTCAATCTGGGGGAGCGACGGTCGAGTACGGTGCGGTCATGCCGCCATTGGGCGGGATTTTACGTAGAACACCTAATAGATAAGTCAGGACGCGAGAAAGCACCACTGGCAAAAGACGAACACGGTTGTAGAAGAGCAGAGCGGCCCGGAGATGAACGATGTTCGCTGCCATCTTGACGTCTGAAAGATAGAAGTGGATGATCGGTGACGGAGTGCACAGTGAATGCTAGCTGACCTATTGAAGCGACCCTCGGATACCTGCGCCGTACTCGGATGACGGACCTGCATACGTCCCTCAGACTCTGGAACACGACGATCTCTGTTACATGGCCGCACCACCCTCGTTGAAGGCAATGGTCCTTTGACAATGAACTATAGCTAGATGCTCGCCTTCATGAATTGTCGCCCAAGCATCACGCTTTCATCCAAAGTTGTGACGAAGGCCTGACATCTTTAGGCTGAGACATTGCGTTTGCATACGGCTCGAAGACGGTCGAAACCGTACCAATCAAAAGGAGTTCCCATGGAATGGGACTCGCCGCGCGAGAACTTCGTAGGAACCTCGCGGGAGATTGTGTCCGTATACGACGAAGGATGAGGTTATGCAGCATGGGCGTTCACACGACTATTAGTGCTGGCTTCCATTGTACGACGAGAGAAGGGTAGAATATGGGATAGGTGCGATTCGGTCTGGCACGTACCGATACGCTGTGGATGACGATACATCATTGCAACCATCCGACAAGGATCACGCGAGCTTGTGTCATTTGGGGTCACCACCAAAGCGACGTTGAGTAAATATCTCCGATCAAGTACTTACTCCCAAACTTGAGGAGACCGGTAGCTGTCGATGACCGCGTGCCACACATGCCGTAAGGGAAAGAAGTACGCCGAACGCGCGAAAGGCACATCTCGGACTCCTGCTTCAGCCCGATCACGAAGAGTGCAGAGCCCTCAGCGAGTGCGACGTGAAGGAAAACGGTATCGAGCGTGAGGCATGAAAACTGCGTGTGACGCAGACCAAGTATTGCGAATATTGACGGGGCCGCCATCAGTCGGTAATTTCCATATTGGTTCAAGCGCCTCTGATGGCGGTGCGATGATAAGCATCTTCTCATGACAACGTCTACTTAAACCACTGCTGGCAGCACCCCTTCGCTCGTACTATTGTCGCATTCTACGATCTCCATCGCTCGTTAAAGTCTGTCAAGGGTTCAGAAACCGAATGATCATGTCAGGCGACTCGAATCACATTGAACTTGAACTAACTTGTAAGTCCAGTTTCAACGTTGATCGTACCAGAGTCAAGAGCAAGTTGGTCCTGCCGGTCTGTCTGCAGCAGCAGCACCTCCTGTAGTAAGTGTCCCACGAATCTCCATCGAATCACATCTCCTCGTGAGCATGGAATGTCGAATACCCTGAGCTTCATATACCCGACACATATGGGAGACTAGATCCCCGCGCACGTTCCGGGAGTTCTGAACTCTGAACTCTCGGAACAGGCAGTGGTCCAGGGAACACGTACGAAAAGCTTCCCAGCCACTTTTCGTCGTATGTATGCATCAATGCCGCGAGGATTTTTCCTTTTTGAACGCCTTGGTTTATCTGTCCGTCTACTGGAGGGAAGGCTATCTCAGGACTCGAAGTTCACGCCTCGGTGCATGATGATGGACTGCCATTGACGGGATGCGCTATGTATATTCACGATATTGCCTTCGTTTGTGGCCCTGGTACGGGTGCTGCAAATGGCTCGAAGACTCGGCGATTAGTGTAAGGTTTAGGTTCCGTCTCTCCCTCGATTCTCCATCTCCTCACGTTCTCTGGGCACAACAGTCAGTAGACGGTTCGCTGAAATTCGAGCGCTGTAGATGGGGCCGGGTACTTGTTCGACCTGCATGTGGTGACACAGTCACCACCCACCGTTGGCTGAGAGGTGGCTTACTACTACGCCAATAGGGCCTCTCCACTGGTCAACATCTACCAGCCTGTCTTGCTATCAGCGAAGCGTCGGCGATTCGGAGAACCGCTCTCCGGCAGCAGTCATTCGCGTTCTTCCCCCTGGCTGAGAAGATTTGACAGAGTCTTCCCCACGCACCCGGGGCTCCTTGGGCTACGCATTTCCCGGGTTCCGTCCAGTGGCTTATCGGAAATTCTGTGGATGGGCATACAGGCTGCGAAGTGAGCTTTAAGACTATATTTGCAATCACGTTGGACTGAATGTACTCTTCACGTCAGACCAACTCACGAGCACAATCTTTTCAGGGAAGGCGGTCCTTTATTGACTCCCGTCGATGTGAACGTATATAGGATCCTCGGAAGCACGACACATGCCAGTCGTCCGTCAAGTGATTGCAGAAGCCACGGAACCACATGTTTTGCTCCTTCGGCGTACCCTGCGAGCACAAGGTTGTTCGTCGAGATTGCATATTGGGTTCCCAGTCCACCGCTTGCAAATCACCTCAACATCTGCCAAGCATTTCATTGACAACAGCCATGGAGAAGAAATCTAGAGAAAATGCACGCATGCGGTGAATATAAAACACTCCAATCGCAATCACCTCTTCCTCAGCTCGGGATCCACTCAAGCCCTCAAACACCCCATCTCCACTCGCTCCTCCTCATGTTCGCAGCGACTCTCCTCTGCCAGGTGCTCCTTGCTACCGCGGCGTTTGCCATCCCCACGTCCAAAGAGCGCCTCGCGCAGCGCGTTGCCCGTCGTACTTCTGGCCTCACCCACTTGACCACCCCGAACCGGGCGGTTGCGCGTCCAGCGACCGAGGCGGGCTCTAACTCCACCCACGCCGAGTTCAGCAGCAACTGGTCGGGCGCCGTCTTGGTCGAAGGATCGGTTCGTAACTCTCACGCAGATGGCAATTGTACTCACCGCTGACGGTTCATCCCCCCCCGGGCCTAGAACACGTTCAAGTCCGTCACCGGCACCTTCACCGTCCCTGCTGCTCGCGAGCCCTCTGGCGGCTCTGGCACACACTCCGCTTCGGCGTGGGTCGGTATCGATGGTGACACCTGCGGCAGCGCCATCCTCCAGACCGGCGTCGACTTTACTGTCTCCGGTTCCCAGACCTCGTTCGACGGTACGCTTCTTCTTCCAGATGATGTTGCCGCCCTATCCGCGCTTATCATGGCACTTCCATACCTCGCCCGTTGGGAACGCCAGCCTGGTTCGAGTGGTTCCCCGACTTCGCCCACGACTTCACCGGATTCACCGTCGCCGCCGGCAACTCGATCACCGCCTCCGTCGTCGCGACTTCGCTCACGGGCGGCACCGCGACGCTCATCAACCACTCCACCGGCCAGCAGGTGTCGCACACGTTCTCCGGCCAGCCGGCGCTCTGCCAGGAGAACGCGGAGTGGATCGTCGAGGACTTCTCCGAGGGCAACTCCCTCGTCCCCCTCGCCAACTGGGGGACGGTCACGTTCACCGGCGTGTCCGCCGGGCTGGCGAGCGGCTCTCAGACCCCGTCTGGCGCAACCATCATCAACATGGAGCAGAACGGCCGTGTGCTGACCTCCGTGTCCTCGAGCTCGTCGTCGGTCACTGTTGAGTACACCGGCCCTTGAACGGTCCCGAGTCGTCGGACGGCATATCGCCGGCAGGAGATTTCGTGGAGACTGAGGAGCATCTTCAAGTTGCACGCAAGTGCGGAGGGTTGGACGAACTAGAACACAAATGCTGTATCTGTAGTACGTACGATACGGGAACGACTGTGTACATTGTTGTGAAGGAATAACTCGAACCTGACAAATAGCAGGCGCATAGGGTCGCAGGTGACGCATCATCGCTTTGGCTTGAAACGTGGACGAAGTCCACTGACTACACAACTATATTGCTTGGTGGTAGACGTCATCTTGCAGACATAGGGGTGATATAACCACTAGAGCATCACGCCGACTTTGTGAAACCCAGAAGCCACCGCAAACCCTCTCGCGCCTCACGATCCACCTGCACAGCAGGAGATATAGCTGGGAAAGTGTAATAAAATCCGTGCAGCACTCCTGGATGTCTGCCACAAACCGTCCGTGTTAGTTACTGGCCAGAGCCGTGTACTAGGGTCGTAGAGCTTACATGATAAGCCGAGTAGGAACCCCCGCTTCACGCAGAGCCTTGTCGTACACCACTCCGTCATCGCGAAGAGCATCCATACCCATAACTTGTATAAACGCAGGCGGTAGATGGGCATGGGAAGAGGCGACTAACGGGGCGAACCTCGGATCGGTGGACGGCGCGCCGTACCCATCTATACACATAGACATTCGAACGTCAGTCGAGGGATGTAGTACGGGATCAGCGGTAAAAGAGCTGCTGACCCATAGCTCCTACGATGGCTGCGCTCGGCAATGTGACCGCATCCTTGTTTTCCTCGAAAGAGCGCCATTCGGATTTGAATCTGCGGCGCGACGGTAAGTAAGACTTGGCCGCGGAATGCGAAGCATGCCACCATTGTAAAACCCACTTCTCGGGAACCGCGAACGGATGAACTACGATAGGCTCGCGGAGGTACTGGCCTGTGATGGGCTTCCCAGCGAAGAACGGGTCGTCCCGAGCCTGTAAGGAGACCGCAGCGGCCAGGTTTCCCCCTGAAGAGTCTCCGCCGACAAGGTAGCCCTTGTCCAAGGAGACTTTCAGGTCGGCAGCGTGCTCGGCGACCCACTTGACCGCCGCGTACGAGTCGTCGAATGGTATAGGGAACGGGTTCTTCGGAGCAAGCCTAGGCAGAACAGGCTCAGCTCCCTATGTGAATCGGATGGCTTGTGGGGAACGTTGTACCTGTAGTCCACATTGACAATAACGATGTTCAGCTCAACGGCAATAGTTCGGAGGTGGTAGTCATCCATGTCCACGTCTCCGACTTGCCATCCTAACGAGGCGTGAGTCGTACGATGATAGAAATGGCTTGGTTTGGCATCATAAACCCACCTCCGCCATGGAGCCACACGAGCACGGGGTAGGTCGCACCGCTCCCGCCAGAGGTAGGCGTAATGATTCGGACCGTTATCTGGCCATCAGCGCCGCCCACGGTCTTGTGAGCTACTGTGTACTGCGATTCTGTCGTGCATGGATGAGCCGAATCCCCACTTGCCGCAGTGCTAGGGATCATGGAAAGCGACCTACCTTCTGGGAGTTTCTTCTCGTAGTGTTGAGCAAGCACCGCGACCATCATCCGCGTTTGCCGTGCATATTCGGGGTAGGACATTCCTTCCGGAGGCCCTTTGCGGAGGTGGGAGAATGGATCAACTGCAAACGCTGCAGCGAACTCGGGGTCCATATCGTCTTTGCAAGCAACTTGGTGGCAGAGGGTGTGGTGGGTGTGTCGAATTCGTCAATCGATGGGGGAAATTCGGGGTGGTACGCCCATGTCGTCATGAGCATCGAACGCTTAAATACGACGACTTGGCGGTCTGGAAGGGAAGACGAACTTAAGTGTATAGAGAAGGAAGCGGTGAGGCGACGGAAGACGCTGACGAGTCTGACTCATATGATCAAAGAGTCACATAGGCAGTCGCTCCCGCTTGGGGCATGAAACAATCCAGGTTGTCCCATTTCAATGTTGAGCGTGTGGCGGCTAAGGGGCCTGCGTGTGTAGTAGCATGGCGCGCAGCGCGCTCCGAGAGCAGTCCCCGCGTCCAGTTGCACCTCGAGGCTCGCTTCTCCGATCGGGGTCGGTGGTGAGCACTGGTGACCGTGTCTCGACAATGAGTCGATTTGGGCTTCTTCGCAGCTGTGGGGCCGTTGCTGCGATGAGGCGAACTTACTTGATGGCTAGCCAGCAAAGCAAGGATGTCATTCAGCTGTTTTCGAAGGAAGTTACATAACTTACCACTTGCACGGGCACCGAGACTCGCGAGCTCCCCCGGCCTCACAAACGGTTGAAACGGTTGAAACGAGTCTGAATCAATGGTAAATACACATAAAAATCACAACCATCCTATAGTACCTAGGGCGCCCACAGGGTATCTAAGTTCGAATATCACCATGGATCCCAGTACACCATTACGTATGCAAAAGATTAGCGACGTGTATGGGACGGGTGGAGGAGAGTGGTATCGATGGGACCCCGAGGCCAGCACCGCATCGCAGTAGACGGCAGCGGCGAACGCGCACGGTATAGATAGGGGGGTATATATGCAAGCGCGACGACGCTGTCGTGTGCGGGCCCCACGCGCGGAGAAGTGGAAGGAGGACAAGAAAGGTGGCAGTAAGACAGGTAATAGAGCACGTGGGGGGAAGAGACAGGTAGTCTGGGAAGAGCAGACGTGTGGATGGGTGGGTGAAGGCAGCACAGGAGACCAGACAATCATAGGAATAATCAGTAGCACACTAGGTGGGGCACAAGGATCAGGAGAACGGACATGGTAGGATACGATCGAATGGCAGAAAGGACAGTAATGCACAAAGGACGTAGAGGGAGTTATGGTGCTTCCCTGAGCTACTGATGTGCGGGAGAGGAACGGGATGCACGTCAAATACCAGTACACAAATCATACAACCGAGAGGTAACCGAGACGGGAGCATGATGGAGTCGGTGTCGGACGCTTACTCGGCAGTGCCGAGGTACGCATCCTCCTCGTCGTACTTGCTATACTCGGTGGGGACAAGACTCTTCCTCTGGCTCGCTGCCCCGGCAGGGTATACGGATGGAGGAGCGGTAGTATCAGGAGAGTACAGCACGCGCATGCCCATGTTGTTGTAGTTCGCGGCGGGTGCAGGAACAGTGGGGGTACCGGGGACAGCGGAACCCATGGTGCGACGCTCAGCATAAGCACGGAGCATCGCATCGGGAGACATCACGTTCGCGTGCATAGGCTGCATTGGCATCACGCCCATTATGGGCGACTTCGGCACCTGGTAGGTCGCGCTCAGGGGTGTTGGCGGACTCTCGAAAAGAAGTTCGTCCTTCCCGCCTTCTTCCCCTCCAACGTGCATCACTGGAAACAAATGTTAGAAATCCGTACGTACTGTTGCGAGCAAGAGTACATACTAGTCAAGGCGGGCATCACTTCATCGATGCTAGGACGAGCCTCGGCGTCCCGACCAGACATGTGAGCACGGATATCCTCCGAGGTAAGAGTAAGGGGGCCGTCGGTCTGAACCGGAGACAATATCGGGGACCCGTTGCTCGAGCCCTCGAATGAGTATTGGCGATCAGGCAAGGGTGGGACGGGGACGCGGCCGTTGTGGTAGGCACGAGACTGGCGTGCGCGGCGTGCCTCGGATAACGGGCGGGGATCGGCAGCGAACGAGATGCGCGAGACCCGGTTCTCGAACGCGGACGCGCGGACACCAGGACGAAGCTGCGACATGTGGGGGGCATCCGAAGCGGTAGCGTCCTCAGCCATCCTGCCCTGAGCACCAATCCCAGCCTGCCCACCCTCGACAGCAACAGTGGACGAGGGACGGATAGCACCAAAAGAGAACGACGAGGTACGATTTCCAGGGATAGCCATGCTGTGGCGGATAGCCGCATTGGCACCCGCGCCGGAGAGCGACTTCCAGTCGGCGGAAATGGTCGACATGCGCTTGTCGACCATCTCGCTGAACTGCTTGCGCTTCTCCTTGCCCTTCTGACGGTTAATCCTGATGTAGGCCGCGGAGATGACACCGATGACGAGGAGAAGGGGGATGATAACGGCCGCTGCGACAGCACCCTTGGACCGACCGTGCTTTTCGGTGGGCGTGTTGTTGACCTGTTCGACAGCGCCAGCGACGGCGGTGCTGTCAGTCGACGTACCGGAGTACGTCGCGGTGAAGATTGGACCGGCAGGGATGGTGACGGCAAAGAGCGGTTGCCCGGCCGGAACAATGGTGAATTCGAGGTTGATGGAGGAAGTGGAGTTCCACCAGCCAGGCTTGAGGGTTGCACTGTAGCTGCCAGTCTTGTAGTCGACATTTTCCCACTCGTGGACAACGGGGCGGGCAGCGCTTGGGGCGTACAGGTAGATGTCGATGGCGGTCGTGTTCAAGCAGGAGGTGTCCCAGGTGATGGCGACTGGCTGGGTGGTATCGACGGTCTGACCCTTCGTCGGCGTCTTGTAGAGACCACCGGTTGAACAGTCTAGTCGGGTAAATGTCAGTCAAGAACGGAGCTAGGGTTCCTTTCAAGGCAGGGTGGGTGTTATCTGACGACTCGCTGGAGAGCCAACTCTCAATAGCAACATAGATCAACCTCCGCATAGATCAACCTCCCTCCGAGCACCAAACGGCGGCCTTCATGGGCCGAGCAGCACGCCAGACCCACCAACGACGCTCCAGCTCCTCCACCCTAGGCTGATATTTAGATGCTTGGAAGGGGATTGTACTCACCATCACGTTTGCTGTGTTGATGCGCACCGACAGCGTGACCCAAGCGAATGGTTTTGAGCCCGTTCTTCATAGTTGACGTTAAATGAATGTGAGGGGAAAGGAAGGGAGTGGAGAGGGAAGGAGGGGGCAGCCTCGACGGCGAGAGCGGCGACGAGGAAGACGACAGGAACAACGATGATGGTGGCGGCGAACGAAGGTGGAAGGCTCCGAGAACGCCCTCTTCCCCCCTACCAGACGCCCGAATACAAATTACACTCCGCACATTAACACCTATTAATACGGTCTAAAAAGCTCGGACTTATGGGGCTTACTCCATTAGTCTGGAATATGATTGATGTCTTCACTCACCGGCAAATTTTATTTAGCGATCGGCTGCAATGAATGCTAAGCGACCCAGGATCTCTCCCTACTCAGACGGCGACCAATACAACATTAATGCTACCCAAATCTCATCTCGAACATGGAGCAAAAAGCAACAACACGAAATATGCCTTGACTACAACTCATTTCATGTCTACAAACGACACCATCTAACGTACATGAACAGTCAGTAACGCTACAAACCATGAGACTCCGGTGCTCAGAACATGATACTGTATCCACATCGTAGACAGCAACGTCGCTCTCAAACAGGCTGATTGGGCGGGCGGATGAAAACACTAGCATGGGCCTGAACCTAGTATGCAATGCGATCCATCCCTCGAGGAACCTGCGACCGTTCTTCAGCTCGAGATTTCCACGGGGGACTGGCGATGCTTACCTTCCAGCCATGGGTGGCGGCCGCTCTTTTATAGCCGTCCAACGCCTCCTGCATTCCGTAAGGCCTTGGATGGGAACATTCATCCGACAGATTATCAGCCACCGAAGCAGCCACCGAAGCAGCCAACATCATAGATGGGTACTCACGCATCCCAGTTGGAGGCAAGTCGCGCCGGCTTTGGATCCAAGTTCGAGATCGCAAGTTTGATCTGGATGAGAATCGCGGAGATGCTGAGCGGTGCATGTCAGCCTAGACGATAATCACCGGTGGTGGTCTTCAGACATACCTGTAGCTCGGGAGCCAGCCTATGATACCGTAACAATTAGGTTACAAAGCACTAGTTCGCTGAAGCTGAAAAGCCACTCACCATCGGCGGTTAAGAGATCCATGCACATTGAGCCTCCTGGAGGAAGAGAATGAATGTACTTAGCGAGAATAGAATGACACTACTAAGTGTATTGAGCACAAACCCAGCGTGACATGCCCGCCGCCACCCTAGCACCATGGATGGGAATCTTTAGAAAGGGTGTACGCATGGAAGACGTCACAGTCACTAACCTGGCTAAAGCCCAAGAATCTAGGCTTCAGAATACGGAAGAACGGCGGTGCGTGAGGGAATCCGGCAGGGAAGCGGATCTCGAACACCAGGGAGTTGACGCCACTAAACCGCCGCACCAACACCCCCATGGTAAGCGAATGTTTTGGGACCAAAGCCCACGGAGACTCACCATCTCGCCATGTCCTGCGCTACCGGCAGTGTCGGATCAAAGGAGTGCAGCTCGATGATCCACTGGTACAGGTTGTCGCCGATGAGGTCCTCGGGCATGTACCACCCGAGCTCGCGTAGGCTCTTTGCCGTCCTCTGGTCCTTCAGGACGCCCTTCAGCTCCCTCTGGAGTGCGGTCGTCGCCTGCATGGACGATTCCGTCGGAGGGGGGATGAGGTGCGCCACACACTGCTCGACCCACGCCCGGTCGTGCTTCCAGTCGTCCACGACTTCCATCTCGTCCTCTACATGCGGCGCGATAGGTATCACTGGTGCCGCTTCGAATATCCTCATGTCTTCCACATCGTAGTCCACGGGGATGTACTCCTCGCGGCGCGCCGTCAGGATCTTCTCCAGGGCATGCGCAGGTTCAGGGATCCGGATAGCTTTCCTCGAAAGAGTGAGCGGAAATTCGGGGTCCAAGGGGACGTATGGAATCGATTCATCGACCTCGTCTGCTTGAACGGGATCATTGCCATTCCAACCGCCGAGGTAGTTGTTCTGGTAAGCAGGTCCTGGTGTCCATTGACTGGATCCACTACCCTTCACCATGAAGTATCGACTGAGCAGTGTCTATTAGGAATAGACCAGACAATATGGGGTGACGCCCACCAGATGATCCACTCCGTCTGTGCAACAACGAAGTACGGATTGGTGGAGACAAACTTGGTTGGCAAGTTAACGATCTCTGCGAGGGCGACGCAGTTGTTGATGCGTGCGGCGCTGTTCTTCCAGCACGTCTGCGCGCCGGCCGCGTAGGCTCCAGTCGAGACGGCGCCGTCCCTCGCAAAGTAAACACCTCAATGGCAAATCAGCAGCATGCTCGCTTCTAGAGTAGACAATCTTCATACCATTCCCAAACGCTCGTCCATGAACTATGTTCTTGAACCAGAGACCGTGCCGTATGATCTGTCGGGTGTCATAAAAAGCGTATTCTGTAACCCACCGGATGAGACTCACTGAGTGCCAATGTTTGACGGGAGAACCGTGGAAAGCCTGGAGCACGCGGTGAGTGCTTGCCTAAGTAATGTGAAACAGCTAGCCCCTTACATAGAGCGACGGATATTGCTGTGCTTTGAGGTTTTCCTCCTGCGCTCTCTGAACCGCCACACGGAACTTGGCCTCCGCATCCGGCGCGCCAACGCTGAACCGGAACTGACGCCACTCGGGCCCTGCGAAGAGCGATCATGTGGAAACGCTGCAAACGATATCGCGGACAGTACGAACCGATGTTCTTGACCCGCTCTTCGTCAGACGTGAGCTCCTCCAGGTGCGCCGTGCAGGAGGCGACAATCCAACGTAGGACAGACCATGCCGCGTGCGGAATCGTCTTGTCGACGTCTTGCAGACGTGTTTTCGCTCGACCAGCCACTCGTGGCTGCCCCAGATGCTTCTTCATGTCGGCGATCTATGACATTTCTGTGTCAGCCACCGCACGAGCATCCAACCGAACGGGACTTACTGGTGGGAGTGAGTCGATCAGTTGCACAATTGCGCTACGCATCTATAACACACTATGGGAAACGCTAACATAAAGAACTAAGGGTCCTACCTCGGTCGCTTGGAGCTGGTCAAATTCGCACAAACCGTCTGGGCCCAGAGGGGCGCTGAAGGTTGTTTTGCCCTTGACACGGAGACCCATGCCGATTGGAAGAGGCGAGTCGGGGCCGCCCTCAGCAGCGGCTACGTACGCTAATGAAACCAGGAGATCGACGATGGTGGGATTAGCACAGATTTCGTACTAGCACAAGGAAGGTCAACGCGTGCTGAAATCCCTCCATCAGCGAAGACGCGTACCTCGAGGGAAGGCCCGCGATTGAGGTTGTAGTACTGGTATGTGCACAGCTTGGAGCTGCACACGTACGGCTTCAGAGCATCTAGGTCTTCTTTGAGCTGTTGGTGGCAGACTAGACAATAGCGAGGACAGAGCTACGCGACAACAAAATGCGCAACAGTCAGTGCCGCACACGCCTTCGGTGGTGGGCGACTCACCGTGATGCGTCGTAAGAGGTAAGAGAACGCTAGTAAAGGAAGATTGGTGGGATCCTCCCGGTTGCGCTCGAGCAGCGGGTCCGGCGGGAGCACGTAGCTTTGCGCTAGCAGATCGTCCGCTACATCTGCACTCCGAATCTCCTATTGCTTGATGAGCGATTGGAGAGGCACGCAACATACGAACCGCGTACCTGTCCCCGTAGTCGTATGATGTCTCCGGGTGGTTGCTGGGAGGTCTCTACTTCCCACCAGAGCGTCTCCGCAGCCGCCCACCCAAGACTATATTGTATACGCAGCTGGAGGATCCGGAGGAAGTGGCCGTTGAGTAAACCCTCAAGCGACGAGCTCAGACTAAACGGCTGGAAACCGCTTAATGTTTCCTCCTCTTGCGGCTCGGTAGCTTCTTGCTCTTGATCACTCCCGTCCAGTTCCATATTGTCCTCATCCTCGAAGTCGTCAAACGATGGTTCCTCGACAACATCTGCAGGACGCGTGTCGTACTCCTCTTTCAAGCCATATCTACGGATCGTCTCCGCCGCTTCGCTCGTCGTTGGCTTGTATTTGGGTGTCAACCCAACACGAAACTGCGGCGCAGAGCCATGGAAATGTGCGGAGTGGGTGTACGTCGCGTCTGACTGGACGACGGGGTACACGCCCCGTAGTCCAGAAATCAGGAGCGTGAGGTGCTGGGGACGCGAAAGCAGCTGCTTATCCCACGCCATGAGGGCGCGAGGAGGGATGGTGTCTGCCAGAAACCTCGCGGGGAGGGAAACGGACAACGCGAAGTCATCGATGCCGAAGGGAATGAATCCGGGGTGATAACCGTAGGCAACAACCTCATTAAACTCCCTACCACCATTGTCAGTAGACCTCGTAAGTGAAACTAGTGAGGAACCGAACGTACCGCTGGAGGACGGTCTGATCAACCTTGCGACGACCAGCGTCAGCTCCTAACATGCCTATGTCGTCATCTAACTCGTAATCTACAACTTCATCTTCCTCATCGTCTTCTTGGTCTTCGTCCTCACTGTCCGGCTGACTGATCCCTGAACGACGTGCTGCAGCCGTCCTTTTAGCTAGCTTCTCGAGTAGCTTCATCAAGAGATCTTGGATGGTGAGAGAACCATCCTCGTGAATGGACTCGGTAACGCGCAGGATGTGTGCCGGAAGTTCGTCTTGCGAGGAACAAAAGAATGAATGGTCTGAAGGATATTCGGAGGCGTCTATCGAAGGGGGATGAGATGCTGAAGCAAGTTGATGTGCATACCACATTGTGCGACATACCAGACACGAGGACAGTCAAGGAAGCGATCAACTCTCCATCCGCATGAGCAATAGTGCAATCAAAGGAGCCGTCCTCATCGCCAGAGGCGACACCTGCCAGGGAGACATCTCAGGCAGAGATTAACATAAACAAAACGGAATGGCGTACTGAAGATGCGAAGCCCTTGAACTGCAACTCCCTGCTCGACCGTCCGTGAAGCATTCCGGAGGTCGAATAGGAAGCGTTTGCGACCTCTGGTGGGGATACTAGATGCGCTCGTCTCCATAGGTTTGAAGTCGTTGACGGTTGGTTTCAAGCTCACGGATGGCTCAGGATAGGACCGCAACTTGCCGCAGCAACGGGCGTAGGTTCGATGAACGGGCACCAGACTTGGTCTTCGTTGATGCGAACGTCAACAAGGAGGCTAAATGAATGCCTTTACGGGCTTGACAAGGCGATAAAACGTCTCCTTGTCGCCTCAGCACGGCTGGGCAATTGCAGGCCCCTGAGCAACGAATGACAGCGAGGAGGTGGCAACGTTGGCCTTCCTCGTACACCCACAGCAACGAACGTCACAAACAGAAGGACGAATGAGCAAGTTTCGGAGTAAAACGCAGCCTGAGTGGGAGTGGCACTGGATAAGTAGATGGTCGTAATGGATTTACGCCGCTGGAGGCTACAGTCAGAATTTGGTACCAAGGCACCGGAGCCGCTCTCTAGCCCAATCATCGTGCGAATCCTGCCTCACAACGCCGGCCTGATCATGAGGTGGGGTTATCCGGGGGAGTCCTTTTACATAGTAACATTATCAAACAGCGGAACGACAATGGTAAGCATATTTTGAACCACATCCAGACTAGAACACCTAACATAGTACGGTGGACCACAACTATGGTAGGGTAATGGCTCGGTCAATAGCCATGTCGATGCAAAAACGGAAGATTAATGCTGCAGAGCGCACCTCATATATCGCCGTTCGGGATGTCGGTCTTCAAAATAACCTTGGCCTTGAGAAGGATCGTCGTTCCCCCATCGTTGCTTCCGCCGACTTTGGTCTCTAGCATGAGTCCTAGGTGAGTGGTACAGAGAACCCGTCCGAAAGACGCTTGAGCGGAAGGCGCATCCAGCAAGACAGCATCCTCTTTCTCCATGCGCGTCCGATCGTAGGTCGCATCGGAATCGGCCACGAATACAATGAAATCCCGCAAGAGCACACACTCGCCCGCAGTCCACTGGAACCTGAGTGCGAGGTCCACTACCTCGTGGAGCTCCGTCTCGAATTCGTGCACGACCATCCCCGAGATGCTATCCCACGTTCCTGCAGCACCACAGACGACGAGAATGTCTGCGACGACGATGGACAGGGTCTCGAACAGTCGCCGCGTTTGAGCCTCCCCGGTGTCGAGGAGACTTTTGACGTGAGTGCGACAGAGGGCTCTCCACTTTCCAGCAATGGACTGTGGCTCTAATCCCGGGTCGGTCAGTGCATCCACTCCACATCGATACGAGTCACTGAATCCATACCTCGCTCCCGGATACTCAGATAGATTCCTTCCAAGAGACCTCGCGAATCCAACACCCCTAGATCCCAGCTCGTCGCGAGCCACCGCGTGTACATCGTCATCCCCGCCTGGAGACTTGTCCGGATCATGCTGGGGTCATTAGTGCGACCAGTCGAGCGCAGTGTCGAGATGAGGGAAGGGGGAATCCAGGCGTACCGCTCCAGCCTCTTCGTTGCCTTTTGGACCTTGAGCGCGTCTTCCGAAGACCCAAAGTGGAAATGCGGTCCATGCGCAATCTTGTCCGCCGTTCGGGCTATTCGGGCGTTCAAGGTCTCGACGAGGTGAAGGACCTCGCTGTCGTCGACGGCGTCCTCCTTGGTCAAGAAGCCCCGTGCCTCCCGCAGTTCGGCCGTCCGAGCCTGGAGGAGCGCTGCGGTGGATCGTCGCTCCTTCTCGACATGTGCGTGCGCCCGCTCCAACTCAACGTTCTTCGCTGTGCTGTTCTTCGCCTCGCCTTCGAACTGCGCCAGTCGTCCTTGCAGCCGCTGAACCTCCATCGATGTTTCTTCACTCTGCGCCTCGCTCCGAAGTCGGCCCAGCCTCTCCCGCTCTACTCGCTCCCGGAGCTGCTCCGCCTCCTGTCCCGACGACTCCAGCTGAACGAGGCGTACCTGAAGCTGCCTTGTTTCCTCCAACGCCGTCCCGAGCTGTTCGCGCTGTTCCTCCAAAGCCACCCTCTCGAGTTCGACCTGGTGACGAAGTTCGTCTACCTCGCGCTGTCTGCTCTCGACCTCCTGGCTCAGCTTCCCTTCTCCCACCGTCAACTGCTCGTTGGTGTCTGTGGATTTTGGAACGCTCCCTATGCCGTCACCACGGAGTCTCCGGACGATCCAGGAAAAGATAACTGAGGGAAATTTCGAGACGTGGAAGGAATGCTTCAGCGAGTTCATGGCGGAGGTAGCGTGCGGTGAGGAGCAGGGGAGAGGGGGGAGCCCGTCATTGTGCCGGTATATATTCCGCCCACGCACTACGCAAGGTGCGTTCTACGTCGTTCTCAGTGCTTTTGGATTTAATGCGATGCATCAGATACAATCTGCGGGTTAATGTCGCGCTCATGATCGCTGGATCGACGACCTCAGTACGACCTTGCTGATTCCACGTGGTTGGGCAGAGCACGCGAGAGGTGATTGTGGGCCTAAGAGGAAGCTAGCTATGCAAGGCGGCGTGTTTCGTGACTATTCTTCCGACAGTCCTAGTATTATCCTAGCAGACATCGATTAGCATTGAACGGACCGGGGCTAGACCTTCCTGGTTTGCTCATTTGATTTCTTGACAGTGATCTTCGTTGCATTCTGCCCACTGGGATTCGCTGCCGAAGGCCGGGCTTTGAGCATGGGCTGATTCCGTATGGATTCCCAAAGGACCGAACAGCCCACTGGCATGTCATGCAGTCCGAAACAGAAAGGGTCCCAGTCGAGGTCGATCGGAAGTAAAACGTTCAACCAGCTGACAGTTGCCAAACGATAACGTACATTCGCACGTATATACGTGGTTCCTAATGATCTCGTTGCAGGGATCACTCACTGTTGACCCGACCAAGAAGCCATTTTAAACCTTTGACGACGTCGTTCCTGACTGTTTCCGCGAGGGTGATGTCTGGGAAGTTGTAATGAAAACCATGACTGACCCCAGGGTATCTATCGACTTCGGTAAGAATCCGAGAAGCCTCAGCGTATGCAACGGAATACGCACAAGTCAATCCTGGTCTTGACTCCAGCTGCCCTCAGCGCCTTCTCGTACACGATACCATCGTCCCGAAGAGGATCGAGGCCCATGACCTGGATGTAAGCCGGTGGCAGACCTTCATGGGAGGGATGTAGCAGAGGAGACATTCGCGGATCAGATGGAGGCGCGCCATACATGTCTGGAAGGTGAAGTTAGTCATCTGCGAGATGTTCAACCTTGACAACAACTTACGGAGGAGGCGGCGAAGCACTACTGCGGGAAGGGGTGGGTTTCCTCCATTCTCCTCGATGGAACGTAGCTCGTCCTTCATGCTAGACATCCCGTCAGATCACCCTCGTTCCTGACGAGGCCGTTGCGCTCACCTATCAGGATAGCCATCTGGATGGACGGTAACCGGTTCCCGGAGAAGTTGTCCGGTGATCTGTCGCCCAGCGAAGAAAGGATCGTCGCGTGCCTGTTGGGATAGCACAGCGCTGAGGTTTCCGCCTGCAGAATGACCGCCAACGAGGAACCCTTTGGAAATATCGACCTTCAACGAGTGGGCATTTTCAACGGTCTAGTCACTGTCACGTCAGAATTACAGGATTCGGCACGCGAGCGTGTCTAGTACATACCCACTTCAGAGCTGCATAACAATCGTTTAGTCCTGTAGGGAACGGGAACTCTGGAGCCAACCTAAACGAAGGTCAGCGATGATCGAACGAGGGAACAGGGGAGAATTCACCGATATTCCACATTCACCACGGTCATCTGGAGATCGACACTGATACGTCGAAGAGGGTAGTCATCTAACTCTATCGTACCGACACACCCGCCTATATACATAATAAATGTGAGTCAACTAGGTTGAGCATTCAAGTTGAGGATGAGGATATCGCTCACATCCTCCGTGGATATGCACGAATACGGGAAACGTCTGGCGGTCGTCGTCCGAAACGGGTATGATGCAGCGAACAGGAATTTCGCCCCCATCTACCGACACGTTCCTATCTTTCACAGTGTATGTCGAAGCTGCAACAGAATCAGAATCATGACCAGTGGAGCGGTTGACAACAGAGTCTGAGGCGTACCAAGGGGTAGACGCTTTACGTGAAACTTCTGCGTGGGCTTGACGACGTTCAGGAAGAAGTGGGCCCTGATTTGGTCCACCGTGGGTGGGACCGTTGGTTTGGGGGCATTGAGGAGTGGTGCGATGGCCACGGCGTATTCAGGATCCATGGCAGCGTTGTTTGCAGATGTCAGCGCATCATCCCCCGAGGCCTCACAAGTTGTGCTTTATATCTGCAGATGAATATGATATCAGCCTTAGTGTCACCCTATGTCCGAGTCACGCTCGAGATACTCACCTTTGAGAAGATTGCTGCATAAGATCTAGAGCCGCGAACACGTAAACATGATATGACGTGGATAGTCCTGGTAGAGCCCTCATGCAACCCTCATGACAGGAAACAATTGAAGATGATTCGTAATCAGCCCGGCCGATAACCAGATATCTGCTTCTCCGAGCACGAGCACGACCCACTCGAAGCTCCGAGGGGCTACAAATAAGTACGAGCAAAAGATGACCTGCTGACTCGAGTGAGCGGATGCAGTGACTGTGCGACCCGTGTGCGACCGTCCTCCACAGTAGCCCAGGATCCACTCCGGCTGGTGGGAAGAGCCAGGTCCCGGTTTGTGTCAGTGAGCAGTGGATCGCCTGGAGTCCAACCGCGCGCGCGGCCAGCCGGCGGATTCCAAATGTCGAAATATTGTGGATTCCACCTGGTCTCCTGCACGTGGCCGGGCGGCGTAGAGCCACCTGCAAACCAGTGGCCTGCCCTACTTATGACAGCGGGGCCCTGCCGGACACGCGTGATGTCTCGTCGTCCAAATCGCGCCATCGTGAGGGGAGGCATTGTTGAACTTGAACATTTTTCTTCTCCCTTCTGGCACCACGTTGCCTTGGCCCCCGAGCCCGCCCACCGTTCCGAAGTTTCTTCGGTGAGTACTACCATTATACCTGGCCATGTGAGCTTGGCCACTATCATGTCTACCACGGTGGACACAGATCGTTTTCTTATAAGGTTTCGGGTGAGCAGAACGTTCATTATGTACCCCCGAGTCTCGTAGTAGACTCGGAGTCCGAGTCTGCTGCAGCGCTGGATGAAGCGGGCGTAGGACGGTACCGCCTGAAAGGTGATAGGTCGCCATGTGACAGACGTGCAATGTCGACGTCTAGCAGGAGCTATACAGTCCTAGATAGAGCTGCACGACTTTGTGGAGGCAGAGGACCGAAGGTGGGTTGCCCACGCTGAAGTTCAAGTTCGAGCACCTGTAGCGCTCAGATAGAACCGGTTCCTTCGGCGTTTATTATTGCTGTTTGCAAATGAGATGTCGCCGGCGTCTGTGCGTGGGTTTTTTCCGCCGCCGTGCTAAGCGAGTCGAGTCGCTTAGCAGTTTCCTACCCGTCCTCGACTTCCACTCGCTCTACCTCCCTCATTTCTTCACCAATCTACTCGATTCTTGCTGCCAAACGCTCCTCTCGTCTCTAGCTATGGTGTGCTCAAGAAAACTGGCGCCAGGAGTCTCTCGTCACCGACTGTCCCCTCACTCGCTTGCCGAGCCGACTGCATTTCTCTTCCGGTGGCTTCAATCCGCAACATCCCCTTCAGTTCCCCGCCATCTCGCCTAAATCCTTCTCCTTTATGTATATATTCTCTCTGGGCATACGACGACACACCTAGATCCCTCGAATTTCCCACGCTTCAAGGGGCACCGTCGCCAGCCATTCTTCAGCCCCCACAACGGATCATGCGTCGACATTCGAGGGGTCGGAGCATCCGTGAGAGGAGCTGCTGGGAGGACGGTGTATCACAGGGCACAATAAAATGTGGAAATGAGTTGTTATGGATCCCGGTACGATCTTTCTGTGGACTCCAGGTTGGGTACAATGGGTCGATACATGGTCTGGATGTACTGGTGTCCTGTATGTTTAGTTACTGCCCTGAATAAAGACGCGTCCGTCCTCTATGCTTGTTGTAGTGCTGGCATGTGTGATGTATGTGCACAAGGACTGTATGGACGAGGCATTGGGCAAGTGAATGACTTGTCAAGGGGTGCAGGATCACGAAGTGTATATTCACGCAAGGCGGCTACAACATGATTGGTGCCTTCGAGGAAATACTCCAGATGGTAAAAGATCATATATTAAAGGCAATATATGCTTGTGACGAGATAGGAATGAACGTAGGGCCGACATGTAAAAGCGTAAGTAGTAGCAGGAGAGGGGGAAGGTGAAGATACGACATAACGAGCTGAGATTCCCAAGCATATACATGGAACCATACCGTGATAACACTTCATATCGAAAACCAGCCATCTCCTCCTTCCCTCAATGCCTATTCCTTCTGTACTCCTGGTTGAGTGCGCGGAACAGCCGAAAAGTGGCGGATGACGTGCACTAGACGATAGGCAACTTGTAGCGCCAATTTTTCTTGAGTACAAGATAGACAGAGTTGAGGACAGCGGTGGACAGCAAGATCGAGCAGATTGGTGAAGAAACGAGCGAGGTAGAGAGAGTGGAAGTCGAGGATGGACGGGGAATTGCTAAGCGACTCGCTTAGCGGCGGCGGCGGAAAAAAACCACGCACAGACGCCGGCGACATCTCATTTGCAAACAGCAATATTACATAAGTCTCAATAGGTTCCTAGTACTTAAGTACTGGCACACGCTCCTCTCTCACCATAACTTCCGTGTTCTGCACATTCGTATTCTGCACTTCTTTCTGCACTTTGAAGTGAAATCATCTCCGAGTCCCTTCGCCCCTGTGCCTTGACTTACATGCATTCTAGCCATGGCAGACGACCAGGTTTGGCATTCAGCGAACGGAGTCCCAGCAGACTTCCCGACCCACGACGACATCGTCAGTTCGTGCATTAAAGCTGGTCACAACCGGAACGGCGTCTGCATCCAGGTCGCAGGCAACCCTCGATTCTGGGTCAAATACGGCGACGACTCCGTCATCCGAGGTGAAGGCCGTACGCAGGCCCTTGTCGCAGGGGTCGTGAACGCCAACCCTGCCAGCGTCGTCCGCGTCCCCAACGTTCACCTTGGCTTCTCGCGCCGGAAGGATGGGTATATCGTCATGGACCTCGTCCAAGGTGCGACAATCGCCCAACGCAAGTCGCCCGGGGGAAACTACTACAAGAACGACATCGATGTCGTTGCTGCCGCCGTTCAGCAGCTCATCAACGTCAAAATGCCCCCCGGCACCGCCCCTGGCCCCGTTGGCGGCGGTCCCATCGGCCACGATTTCTTCGTCGATTGCTTGTCAACGCTCACGTACCCCACGGTTGGGCATCTCGAGGCACAGATAAACAAGGTATGCTTTCCGCTCGCTTTTGGCACCTCGCATTGACACTCTCGTGCTCTGGTGGCAACAAGGTGCTTCGCCCTCTAGGGAATGGTCTTCGTGTAGATTTCCAAACCGACGCCGCAGACGGTCTGGTCCTTTGTCCGTCCGATCCCAACGATTCCAATTTTATGATCGATCGCGAGGGAAAACTGTGGGCCATCGACCTCGGCCGCACGTGCTTCCTACCGTCGTCCTTCGTGTCCTACTCGTTGACGAGGTCCCCAGACGGTGTTGTGCAAAGCGTGGCACGTCGCCTCAACTATCCGCGATCTGCCAACCTCCGAGCGATGGGTGCAGCTTCGGGTCGGCTGGTCATTTCCAACAACAACGCCTTGGGTAAGTGACCATAATCAATTCAGTCTCGCCACAGGGCATTACTCACCCATCGCATAGGTGCTGTCACGGGCCCTCCGTCTCGCTCTATCGGGCGCAGCGATGCCCAGTTTCATCCTGTGTAGGCAGAGAGCTCGGCGTGTGCCCAGACCCAGAACTTGCGCCACACGCGGGACGCCGCCTCCATCGCGTCCGCTCGCTTCCGTGGGGCCATCTCCCAGCTGTCCCGCCTGCACAAGCGCACAGACCCTCGACCTGCGACCTCCGCAATCAAGTTTCGCGGCCGTCCACCATCGAAACGGACGGTTTCTGGCCTACGGCACTGGAAGCGTGGGCGTCGTAGAGCACGCAGTCCGATGAGTCAGACAGCAGGAGTCGAGCGACATCCCCACATCCTACGCGACGTGTACCCATGGGACTTACTCGCTCTTGGTGCAGCGACAATCGGGTGTCACACGTCAAGTGGTTCGGAACTGCAGAATCCGCGCCCAGGCTTGGGATGGCGGGTTCCCGCACGAGGTGCGTCGACACGTCAAATTCTGACGTCATCCATGTATTGATACACCTTTTTGACTGGCTTTGACACACTTGAATAGTATTTCGCTCGATGTACCGTGCGGTGTGCCGGCCGCCGCATGACGAACCTCGAGCTCCACCGCAAGGGGTGCACCGTATCTCCACAGAGATGCCATCCTACCGCGGGCAGCATGTACTCAAAGTAATACACAGGCATTCGGGCGGTGGAATCGAGTTCCCATTCCGCCGTGACAAGTTTTCAGCCTGCGTAACCAGACATACCACCGGAGCCCCGCTTCTCCATGTGCGGTGTGGTAGTATATGATGACACACCAGCCCGGAGCGTCTGACATCATCACGTACTAGAGCTCTCGTCTTGGTGTCTCTCGTCCCAGATGGGGACGTCTTATGTTCGCTTCCCATACATATATTCGGCCTCCAGCGGCCATGATACTCAGGTTTTTCCCTCCCACCACATCCTACGCTCGACGACCTCTTCCGAGCTCAAACCAATTTTCCCTTCCACAGCGGTCAAGTGCCGCACAAGCATGCTCACCTCGTCCCAAGCTGCTCTAGGTGGCTATCGTGTCCGACACCCGTCACGCTGTTCGCAGCGTCCCTGCGTTTACCCTCACCACTGCGAAGCCCTGGGCGACGGAGCGTGTGCGTTCTGACATGACGACAACCGGTCTGTGGGCGTGAAGGTGAGCTGCGTGTATTTTACAGTTCAGCGCGAGCGGGGTGCTTACATGCCTGCAGGTAAATCTTTGTGCCGGAGACCTGCCTGCAGCCGTCGCGTGGTACGCACGTATGTACCCATATGTATAGGTAATACACGGCGGGGCATTTGTGCGGAGGCTAGTCTATGGGCGGGGGCGGCGGAACACGGATGATGGGAACCGCGGGATGCAAGCGTCAGGTGAGCGTCGGGAGGGGAAAGCGGTTGTCCAAGAACTCGAGTAGCATTACCCCGGCAATTTTTATGGTGCAGACGATAGATGGAAAGACTGCGCGGGGGTAGGTGCAGTGGACAGAGGGGGTATCTTCGAGGGCATAGAGGCTTGAAGAATGCTCAGAAGACGGCAAGAAACGCGTTGGAAGGGGCGAGAAACGGGTCGGAAACGTCGGTTCACACGCTCACGAAATCGGCTGCGAAGAGTGCGAGAAAGCGCCTGGCGAGGGAAGAAAAACAAGCAGCAAACGAGCTTGAGCTCGGACGGCCAGCCACCCACTGTGTTCTCTGCTTCTCCGAGAGGGCCAGGCTAGCGACAAATACTAGCAAATACTGGCCTGCTAGTTAACGAGCGCATGCGGTCCTCCTTCGAGTCGGCCATATACACATCGAGCATGATATATATTCGCCACGAACAAGGGAAACAAGCCAGAACTTCCCCCACAATGTCCAGGGCTCGCGGCGGTGGCCATGCCTGGATCGCGTGTCAGGCGCGTGGCATCTGTGAGTTCGCATTTCCGTGGCGCTTCACCGACTAATATCAGCTTCGCACCGACTTCTCCCTCCAGAAGGCGCAGCTGGCGGACGGGTACCTCCATTCATCGTCCGGCACCCGCTCAATGGCCGCTCATCTCGCCCATGCCGCGCTCCGAACCCGCCACGTTCCGCGTCTCTCTCACTCTGACCATCACCAGGCGGAACGCACGCCCTACGCGCTATTTTCGAATTCGAGCAGACGCTGCACGTCGGACGGAGGACGCGTGTTCGCAGACGATATGTGTCCGTGCACCGCGATGGCACCCGCACTTCATCCCCCCGCATCGCTGATGGCACCCCCACCACACTGAACAGAACGATCACAGCACTGGAGACGACACCGCGATATGCCCCCCTCAGGCTCATTCATCTCCTTCGCGGCGACGGCGTGCAAGATCGCGCTCGTCCTGACGACATTTGGCTACGTCGGCGTGGTTGCGCACCGGATGCGCACGCAGAACGCACAGTTGCAGAAGGCCGTGGACGAGGCGAAGGCGGAACGCGAGGGGCTGCTCGAGCAGGTCGCCCTGGAGCGAAGGAGAGCGGAGGGCGTCGTTGAAGAGAAGCGGGCAGAGTCCGAGTTTTGGCGGAGGATGGAAGCGTTGGCACGATCTGAGCTGAGGAACAGGGACGAGGCAAAGGGCGATGAAACCGAGCTCGCGCAAGGCTCTTCGCATGCTCTCGCTGAGGTTTCGCCGGCATCCGACGTTTCAACTATCCAACGCGCGCGATCGACCATTTCCTCCTACGACGACATCGTCCTGGTGATGGTCCGCACCCTGAACTTCGAGATCTCCGAGGTCGCGTCTCAGGTCACGAACGCCTTCCGCGTTGCCGACGCCCCTGATCCCGACAAGGTCGGTCAGGCGTTCGAGCGTGCGCGCGAGGCGGTAGGCCCGGTCATGGCGGAGCTGCTCGAGTCAATACAACACCAGGACGATCCGATCCTCATCGACATCGCGCTCAAGGCGGACATGGTCGGCTTCGCGGTGGAAGTGGCGTCGGCCTGGGACTTCCAGCACCAGAGCAAGTCCGTGTTCACGGGCGTGTACACGCAGATGCGTTGTTCAGGTGCGTGGTGTCCAATCCTCCGGGCGATGTTTCTCATTGCGTCGTTTTCAGAGTCGCAGCTTGTATCGGGGCAGTGGCGCTCCCGTGCGCGGAAGTATTCGAAGCAGCGCCTGTACAACGGCCGCGACCTCGTCCCGGGCTTCTCGCACCAGCTTGCGGAGCGCATCGCCGACCTCCTCACCGTCGCTGGCGGATCATTCCTCGCGGAGGACATCCACGCACAGTACGCACAACATCTGGAAACTATCGTCCGCACGGCGCTCGATCTCCAGCGCATTACCGGCGAGGAGGTCGTGGAATGCGACTATGAGGTGCTCACCGCGCATTTCGACGAGGTCTTTGACGCGGAGCATATGGAGGACATCTACAACGGAGAGATCGCCGCCACAGGTCCTCCTGGAACTATCCCCCACGTTCTCTCGACTGCTGACCTGGGCTTGCAGCGTTCGGAAACGGTATCCGATGCGGGAGACGGAGACGATGGTCTCTTGACGACGATGTTGTTGAAGCCAAAGGTCGTACTAGATACCGTCGTGTATGAGCTCGGACTTGTCGACGAAGAGGACACTAGTCCCTCGACCGTGGGACCATCTACGTGACTTTACTCTTGGACACAGAGTCATGCATTGTAATCATACCACTATGTAATCTGTAATGTCTACCCTACGTCAACTTACAAACCCATTAACTTCCAAATCTCTTCCAACAGCCCACGGACACGAATTCAATGAGCCGGTCGTACAAAAGCGGGCTTGCTACGTTAGGATGAGATGTCAAGGTGAATCTGCCAGGTTCAGGAGCCACCTGAGACCATCTCGAGCATCGCTATCGACCTTTTTGGCCGCAGATATCCATGGAAACGTGTAATGGAAGCCGTGGATAACCCCGTCATACCTAGCAGGCAATCTGTCAGTTCCAGCATCCGGCAGTGACCGTGATGACCTGGTGATGATGGTGGAAGCGCACCGTACGAGTTTCGTCTTCACAGATGCTTCCCGTAAGACTTTCTCATAAACCACACCGTCGTCGCGCAATGGATCCTGATCCATGATCTGTAAGTAAGCCGGAGGCAGTCCCGCATGCGTAGGTGCGAGAAGAGGAGATGCACGGAGGTCCGTCGGCGGTGCACCGTATGTTTCTGGCCAACAAATTCAGTAACGCGGTGGATGGCCATCAATCTCAAGATTACGCACGATAGCTTCTCAGCACTCGCTCGCTATTAAGGAGCACAGTGTCGACATTCTCCTCAAAGGAGGTCATGATGGTCCGATATCTGACACGAGCAATTTCCACAAGATCAGCGACTACGTAACCGGCATGACTGAAGCACACACTTGTCCGGATAAGCGAGTGGATGAACAACTGTCGGTTCACGAAGGTATTGTCCTGTAATTGGGCCTTTGGAGAAGAACGGGTCATCGCGAGCCTGGAGCACCACGGCAGCGGCCAGACTGGCCCCTGCAGAGTCGCCTCCTACAATGAATCCCTTGTCTAGTGACACGCGAAGCCCCGATGCGTTCTCAACAACCTGAGGAAGATGCTCGTGGCGTGAATTAAAGACCATCTGAGAAAGTTGGCCCACCTACCCATTTCATAGCAGCGTAGCAATCTTCGAACGCCGTTGGGAACAAGTGTTCCGGTGCCCGCCTGACATCAAGTTAACTCATCAACGGCGACCACCTAGGACTGTGGTAGTAACGATTGAACTAACCTATACTCTACATTGACAATCACGAGCTTCAGGTCAACGCAAAGCGTTCGCAAATGGTGATCGTCCATGTTGATATCCCCCAATATCCATCCTAGCGACAAGAGCATGAGCAGCTAGTTGGGCCACTACCTGAGAGTCCACGCACCGCCACCATGTATCCAGACTAAAGCAGGGAACTGAAGAGTGGCAGTCCCATCGGAAGGAGCTACCACGCGAACAGTTATCGTTCCGCCATTCACGGGGACAAGGCTGTTGGACACAGTATATTCCGACTCTGTCAGATCGGATATCGTCAGTCCACCATACCGTCCTCATCAAGAGATTAAAACAGACCAGGTGGAAGTCGTTCCCCGTAATATTTCGAGAACGGGGAGAGGAGGGCATCCGACTGTTGTCTCGCGAAGATAGGAAGAGACATGCCCTCTGGGGGCGCGAGAGGCTGGGTGTACGCAGGGTCAGAGGCGAGAGCCTCAGCGAGTTCAGGGTCCATGATCATGTCCTCAGGTAGAGAGGGAGGTGTAGACGTCGACAGTAATGACGCGAATCGATGGTCGATTCGGATGAGCCCTCAGAAAATGGTGGGATGTGATAGAGGGGCTATAATATTACTTCGTAAGCTGTGGTTCGCAAACACCACGGTCAAACCATGGTGACTGTACGCACCTAAGCTGCGCGCGGGCTGACTGGTCTATCGGGGAATGAATTAGTGTTAAAATAGTTATTCAGCCCGTCTTATCCAGCTTTAAACTCCGACCTGGCGCCGCTTACTCGACACCATCTTACACCACTCCGAATCGACTGTTTTCCTCGTATCATCCATATTACCAACCTCTTCAATCCTTCTCGGTCGGGTAATACACACTGGTATCTCCAGCGCCGCGCTCGAACTTCCTCGAAGTACGGATACGAGTACTTAGTTACGTACACTTGTACAACCGTTGATTTCGCCGGCGCTGATCGAAGTTCCATTCACCCACTGCCCAGGTCGTACTGTATATAAGTAAGCAGTGGCGGAGGCGGTCGTCGTGCAATTCTATCACCCATTCTTGTGTCGGCAACCTCTCTCTTGAAGTTCGGAGACCATGTCCAGAGTGACAGCGGTTACAATCGGGCTCCTCTCCATCGCTTTTGGTGGATACTACTCCGGCTACGTGCACATTTCGCTCGGAGGGCGCCACATAGATGGCGAGGTTGAGCGGTGGAGCTGCCGACCATTTCTGCCCCGCTTGTTCATTGACACACCCCCATCTCCTCTCTATCCCGAACTCGTTCGCGCCTCTGACAACCTGCACAAAACTCTCTCTCAGCGGTTCGCCATGGGCGACATAGACAGCCTTTCCTTCGCTGTCGTGACGTCGGACAGTATTCTCTTCGAACAGAACTTCGGAGTTATGAGAGCAAACCAAACGGGTTCTCCTCCCACCCACAGTCATTCCATGTATCGTATCGCTTCTGTCGCGAAGATGTTCAACGTCTTGGAGGGCTTCCTACTCGAACAGAAGGGACTGATTTCATGGTGTGTGCGCATAGTCCTCCTCAAATACCTCCTGACTTATTCCACCTAGGGACGACTCGATCGACAAATACGCCCCAGGCTTCCGGTATGGTATAACCGGGTTAGGCGAAGCATCTACCTCGAACGCAGAATCCATCCCTCCAATCACCCTTCGACAGCTCGCCACACACATGTCTGGACTAGGCAGGGATTGGCCACCCGGAACGGTGTCTGGATGGCCGCACGATATGTCTGGGATGGGGCCCCCACCGACGAACGGCCTTCCGTTCCCTTCTTACGACGACTTGTTCGACTCTATAGCCAAGCAACATCTCATTTCTCCTCCAGGCACATATCCTGCCTACTCAAACGCTGGCACAGCACTTCTGGCTTACGCTCTCGCTAAGGCGAGCACGACGGCTGGTGGTCTTTCGGAGAAGATTAGCTACGCAGACCTGCTGAAACGTGACATCTTCGAGCCCATGGGCTTGAATGACAGCCACTTCCTAGCTACGGCCGCCAATAAACATCTCGTCGTGGTCCCATCGCTGGCTCCAGAAGTCGCGGTAAGTTCTCGACCTCCTTACGGATAGGTTTAGCCTGATCCTCGTCCATTCCCAGGATCAGGACTTCTTGGACGCCATGAATCCTGCTGCCGGCCAATTCTCATCCCTCGCAGATCTGGTCGTCGTAACGCAGACGCTATTGAACCCACGTCATCCAAAGAGCCGCTTGTCGCGATACTCTCTGGATACTTGGTTCCATACTGTTCATGCTTTCGAGGAGGACGACTGGACCGAGATGGGCTTTGTCTGGGAGATCATCAAAGCGCGCGATTCGAAAGGCCGTTTGCGCAAGATCTATTGGAAGTGTACGTAGCACCCATTCTTAGTGTTCGATGTGTCGCAACGTCTAACGAAGAGCAACGCAGTGGGCGCCATGGCTGGCTATCACGCCGCGCTCGCGGTACACCCTGGGACGGGGTACGGTGTTGTCGTGTTGATGGCAGGACATTATCCTGATGCCGCGAAGCTGGCGTATGACGCGTTCGAAATATTTCAGCCCGCTATCGACAATGCTCTCGCGTACATGGCGACCGAACTGTACGTCGGCGAGTGGCACGATGTTCGCGCCAAGGAAGAACAACCGTCATCAGCGCGCATCGTTATTGATCAAGGGACGCTGTACATCGAGAACTTCACGCTGCGTGGTGTTGATGCGCTGAAGAACTTCGGCGCGCGTGGACGGCTCGCTCTGCGCTCTAGTCAGCGCCGAGACGAGTTCAGGTCCGTCCGTCCCACGCAGACTCTAGCGTTTTGCGAGTACTGACCTTTCTGGGCAGGATTGACACGGGTATCCCGGGATACAACGGCCAGAAACATATGGGCTGCTATCCATACTGGAACGGCCAAGATCTCTGGGGTACTCGAGAGAACGCTGCCGTGAACGCCATCTACTTCTCCGGACGCGGCGAGGGACGATTACTACATGTCCCCTCTCTGTCCATCGCTATGGTTAGAAAATGAAGATGAATCGCGCCGAACCGCGCTGCTCGGCAACGTACTGAAGCTCTTGGAGAATCAAATCGAATTGCATGTCTGTGATAAGGTCGCGCACCGTCTGCCAGTGTCAGTGGCCGCCACCTACTTACAGTACCTCGAATCTTTCTTCTGGACTCCAGGACTTCCCGACGAGCTTCCAACAAGCGGCCTTGTAATATTGGATACAGAACACCCTGATATTTCCTGAAACGCTATTGTTGGAGACTGATGCATCGATGCATGATGGGTTAGCGGAGCCTTCCGCGAAGGGCAAGGTACCGGCCCCGAGTTTTCTTTCTACGGCTCTGCCTCCTCCGCCTCCCCTGAATTTCCGGCGAAAACTGATCGCGAGTCTTCTGCACACACGAAAGTCCGTATACGCACTGTTCGATGCTAATATTAATATTCACACTTCGCTCTCGGAGGGACGAGCGAACGCCTCGCTCAAAAGGATCACTGCCAATCAGTATAAGTAGAGGACTGGCCATAGTGACGGGGCTCGAGTGGGTCCAGACAGGATTCATTACGTAAGTTTAACATAATCGTCAGAAGAAAGTTCGGCATCAATCAATATTTACCATTACTGGTTGCCTCCAGTCTTCCAGCACCCGCCGCCGTCTGGCGTCACTGCAGTACACAACAAGATCCAAGTTCGAGCTGTCGAATGCAGGGCCAATGATATTACTGTGAGTATAGTTGAGTGGTCCGTCCTCCCGCTGTCACGCTTGAGTATGTGCCTGACCCCGTATCCATGCTAGCTCTATTTTCTTAGGCACATTGCGTTTGCTCCGCCAATACGGTAACGCAGTCGACTTGATCTCCCAGATTGGCCGTCAAAAGCCTCGTAGGGTTTCGCGAGAATGCGGGCCGTAACTTGAAGTATAAGAACATCCGCTGGCCCATCTTTACCACTGTCGATATCCTGCGACCCCCTTTCCCTTCATTTCCGCCAGTCTCAAGCCTGTTCTAGATGTCCGTTAACGAAGCGCGCTTCCCTATCGCCCGAGCCTCGGTACTGTGTCGTTGCTCTGTCCCAGGGCCCGTGCTTGATTCTCATCCCCGTCTTGCAGCTCATCGCACTATTCACGGAATCGTTACTCTTCGGTGCCTTTACCGTCCTCTATGCCATCGCGATCTGGATTCTCCTCTACAGGGAGAGGAAACGGAGTCAGTCTACCCTCAACAAAAGGCTCTTCATCACCTCAACAGTCATGTGGATATTATCAATAACGGTATGTCTAGCTACTACCTTCCTTCGCAGTGAAACACGACCCCGACCCCGTACTACAGCACCTAGCTATAGACTTGCAGCGGGCAGACCAAGCGTTCGTGGTGGAAGGCGGCAAGCCCAATGGCGCCACAGATTTCTTTAATACTCTCAGCAACCCGACACTCGTCGCGAAGGACGTGATCTACGTCACGCTGACTCTCGTTGGTGATACCTTCGTCACGTACCGTCTTTTCGTGGTGTGGAACCACTCTTGGTTGATCATCGTGGCTTCGAGTCTTCTGGTTATCGCCACAGCTGGTGCGTTACCGATCCTGATTCGGCTGGGTTCATGCTGACGTGCGTTTATGTAGTCGCTGGTTACGGTGCATGTGCCGAGATTGGGCTTGTCAAGGGTCTTGGAGTCATCTTCGCAAAGAGCATCGCGGCCTGGGGCGAAGCATTCTTCGCTCTGTCGCTCACGACGAACATGTTGGCTACAAGTGAGTGCTGATTGTTTCACACGATTTTCCGTCTGCCTATATTTTGGCGTGGGTCGTTCAGGTTTCTGTAAGCCCGTGAGGCGCGTTGTTCACAATAATGTCTCACAGTTCTCATCGCTGGACGCATCATCTGGATGAATCGCCGTGTGAAGAACTACTGCGTTGCGACGAGGATGTCCCACTGGGACGTCATAGAGACCTTGGTCCAATCCGCTGCTGTTTACTCGGCCGCGCTCGCCTCTCTGCTCGGCACGTACCTCGCTGGTTCGAACGCCCAGTATATCTGTCTTGATTTCACCAGCCCGCTCATCGTAAGTTCAGTTGTGCCGCTATCGCAGAGTCCTCCAACTAAATCGCGGTTATGCAGGGTGTTGTTTTCACGCTCATCATCATCCGCGTCGGTCTTGGCGACACGATAAGTGAGGTTTCCGGCAAGCAGACGTCTGATTTCCATGGCCAGACGATCGGCGGTACAGACTACAACCTCCGCCCCGTCGCAATCAACGTCTCGGTCACGCAGGCACACGACCGTCAGTCGCTTGAGGTCGACCGCAAGGACAACACGATGAACGACCTTGAAAGCGGGACCTCGCGTAGCTGACGGTTGAATGGGCGATGCCATCCGAAGATATGTACACGCCACGCGTCGCTTGTTTGTGCTCTATCCGTGTTTTACTCAGTTACTAGCTGTGCCGCGCATGCATATGTCATTCCTATATGGACCTCACCGCGCCGCCGCTCCTTTCACTCATCTTTTGTTGTTACGACGAGGGTCTGGACGCCGGCGCCCTTCACATTGTATCTTCTCTTAGAGACACCTCATGAGGTCTACTAATGTACTTTCATTCTAATAAATACTAATATTAGTTGAACGGATGTCATCCCCTACCTCCAGAACTAACAGCGATTCTGGTAGAACCTCGAGCAAGCCACCAAGTCACCACTGAACTTGACACGCGTACATATAATCAGGATGGCGCGGTCAAATTCAATCTCAATTACAGCTTCGTCTTCACATTGTTGCTCTAAGTAACCGTGGTGCCAAAGTGGTGCCTGCGAACTCGGAGACGCGGCTGCACCAACCGTGCAGCCCATTATTGGCAGCTTGGACTCGGCAAGTTGGAGGGCTAGGGACATCTGACTTTCGGATGTAAGCGAAGTCATGTACTTGTTTACACTAAAACAGCCAAGTGAGTCAGCGTCTGTCAGCGTTGATGGTAACGAGTTTTGGGGTGTCGGGTCCAGGCTGACAGTTGGAGGGTTCCTTGTCAGGCCTCAGGGCCCGGCGTCACCTACTGTACGGTTGAGACCGGCGCTGGGGCCCCAAGGTCAGTAACGTTCCCGGAATCGGACACCGCGGCCGCGGCGCATGTCAAGCCCCACAACTTTCTAAAATGGAATTAGCGTTTTGGGCTGTCTGATTGGAGTATCATACACTAGTTTGTCTTGTAGTAAGCTCGCACCCCACCACCGCATCTAACACGTCTGGGGCAATAGAAGTTAGAACCGGCGCACCCCCCGTGCCAATTAGCGCCTGATTGGCGCTCGATAGTCGATCCCGATCCGGAAGGCAGCGTCGCGCCTCTCTTCGCGCGACGCGCGCGGGTCGCTGCTCACCCATCGCGCAACGCGCGACCAGTATGTAGCGGTAAAAAGATCTGTGATACGTCTGGGAACAACCGTGGACCATTGAGGAGGATAAAATGTGCCAAGGAAAGGTGTGAAAAAGCACAAACTGTGACGCAACGGCAAAGCCCAAGCTTACGCTGACCACGATCGGAATCGAGCAACAACAATTGGTTGTCGGCTTGCATGACCATTTACAAGGATGCTCGACTCTAAAAATGCACCGATGGGTGAGCAGCGACCCGCGCGCGTCGCGCGAAGAGAGGCGCGACGCTGCCTTCCGGATCGGGATTGGCTATGGAGCGCCGATGGTTCAACTTCTATTGCCCCGGACGTGTTAGATGCGGTGGTGGGGTGCGAGCTTACTACGGGTGGATACGAGACAACACTGGTAGCTTGGTACTCAATTAGTGTTCCTTGAAGGAGAACGTTGGTGCCTATGGCTAATTCGGCGGGCGCCGTCGGGCGGTGCTAAGCTTGAGGTGTCATGCCACATCTCCAACTGCTCGCTCCTCCTTAAGCTTGCAGTCTCTCCACCGTAAAACGTTCGCACAGCCTGAAGATGCCTAAGGGATTAACTACGGTGAGAGTTAGGGGAGCACTTGAGGGCCGCGTGACGGTCTCAGAAGCTGAGGATAAGGATAGGGTTTGAGAAGTACGAGGATAGACGGGGTGCTGCGGCACTGCAGCAGACTGAGGTATTACCCCCCCCCCCGCGTGGTAGCCTTTCGGAAACATCTCCCCTTCCTCCCAACCGATGGCGACAACGACCGCCAAGGCGAAACCCGCGCGTACTACCCCCAAGAGAGCGTCGTCGACAAATGCCAACGTGAACTCTACCACGACCCTCACGCTTCACCTCAATGTGAACGCCGATGCGGGGAGTCGCGCCGTAAGCATCGGTGGGAATAATGCTACCCGGCGTCTCAAACCACAGGGAGGTCAAGTGAGTCCGACATTGCACAGATACGCCTGCTATTCTGGTCGCGGTGCTAATATTCCGCACGTTTTGGTATAGGCCAAGGGACAGAACGGCCGCCCTGCGCAAACAGCGACCAATCTCAACAACGCCGCTCCTATCAACCAGCCCAGGCAGAATAGGTCGCGGACGCAACAGACGCAGAACAATACTACTAGCGCTGCCAATGGCACCGCGCACAACCACGCTCCGCGCCCACAACAGCAGAGGCAACCAGGCTCAGGCCAGGGCGCTGGGGGGCGATCTGGGAATGGAGGGAATGGATATGTTCCCAGGGCTACTTCGACGCCGCGCCAGCAGCCACCCTGGCAGGATGGGCAGGTGAGCAGTATGACTTGCTCTCCATCGACTCCGTCGAGCTGAGCGCAACATTCATTCGCGTTAGCGCCTTACATCCACGACCGGTGCACTAGTTCCCACTTCCAAGGCGGTCGCAGTGGGTAACGGAAGGGGACGGCGGGCCTGATCGTGAAGGCCTTCACCCGGAGGGACTCAGAGCTGTGCGTAGAATGCAATTTGTGCAAGGCCGGACCCAACGGGCGAACGAATGGGTCCGCCAATGTTCATGTAACAATAAACTCCAATTTTTTTTCCAGTGGCAATTGGACATTGTGTACATATGCCAGTAGTGTAAGGCAGCGCTGATTGCGACTGCGTCGAAGGCTCGAAGCCGAGCGACGAGCCAAGTAGGACTTACTCACCTGTATAACGTATGCCTCGGCGTTTGAATGCTTGAACATTAAGATGTCCCCATGGGTTGGCGAGTTGATTACTGACTCGCGTAAACGAGCTTGAGGCCTGAAGACTACGCCTGTCTCTACAGTTGTAGAGCAATGCTCCAGTCAGCTGGCATTCCGGACTCGGTCCACAAGAAAGTTTCCCCACCTGATAAGGCTGAAATGAGTCATCCGATGAGATGAAGCCTCCGACCGCGAGGCACACCGAAACAGCCTGCATGCAGCATGTCCGAGTGCCGGTGCTGGTCGACCTGTGGTGCTTATGTATATAGTATACGGCCATGGGACGTCCGAGTGGATGTCATCAAGTATGACTGAGAAGCGATCATGGTTTCCACGAGCAGTCGGAGTGGGGATGCCAGGAACTTGCAAGCAAGCCTAATTGTCCTGCACAAGGCAGAGTGAAAACATACACATTCGAGGTTACCTTGCTGCATCCTACGACGTCATGTTAAACGGCGGAAGACACTAGCGAGGCTGTCGAGTATGCGACTTGTATGCGACTGCTGGGAAAGGGAGGAACTGTTCCTCGGAACCCGCGCTGCGTAGCGACCGTGGGCACGGAGCGCACGCTGCCGAGACCAGTGATCGGTTCTCCGCAGGCAGGCATGCAGACGATGCGCACAGCCCGACCTTATTCTCTGCTGTATACCACCGCCCGGTGGGCGTCGCTCGCCCGTATATCCACTCCTTCTTCCGTCCCCTCTATACCTTTATCTTCACCTGGCTTGTAACTGGGACGACCGAGTCAGATTCCCGAATCCTCGACATGGTCGAAACGAACAGCACTCTCTGTCCGTCGGACAACCTAGAAGTGATCGACCAAAGCAGCTTTTGGGACTCGAACGGGCTCAATTGGGATGCCCATAGGATAGGATGGTTGATAGCGGGGGCATGTGCAGCGGTGGTACGCAGTCCATCTCTCTAGGTTTCATGCAGGGCTCACAAAGCGTGCATGATAGACTGTCATTTTGACTGTTATCAGCGTTTCATTCCATTGCAGGTGAGTATGTGGCGGTCTAGTTTGACTCTCTCAACTTCAACAATCCATGTAGGAACTATACAAATCCTAGCGAACAGCGACAAATGTACGTGCGCAACAGCTACTATTGCGAATGGAGTTATAACCAATGGAGTTATAACCTGACCTTTGTTGCAGCATCCGAATATTGTACATGCCCGCTGTCTATGCCATAATTTCCTTCTTTTCCTACCGATTCTTCCACAGTTACACATATTACGACCTCATCGAGTGTGGTGCGTATACGGTTCATGATATCCGTTCCATCTGACCAACCATTCTCAATCCTTCCCAGTATACGAGGCGAGTTCTCTGCAAACTCTTTTCCTCTTCCCTCCAAACAAGCCCGCCACCTCCTACCACCTACAAAAGGCTTAGATGCTGATACCATTTCCCTACAGTCCGTCACCCTCAGTGCCTTTCTGTGAGTCAAAGCGTCTCCTGGTAACTACTTCTCGCAGACTCACACGGGCGTACCAAGTCTCCTCCTCATCGAGTATGTCGCCTCGACAGCAGTGGACCACGACGTCGACCATGCCATTCTCCGCAAAGACAAATCAAGTCTGCCTATGCCTGTACGTGGACTGGTAACACTGCGCCTTGCTCAAAGCTGACCTGCATACCAGTTCTGTTGTTGGAGATATCGGCCAACGAAGGTGGGTTCCTTGCACACTCGTTCTCCCGATGTCGCATTAATCCCCTTTCCCTGTACATGTCAGGCTTATTTCATGTACACCGTGAAGGTGCGCACACATCTGAGCGGTATTCTTGACCTCCTTAAGACTACATCAACAGTGGTCCGTTCTCCAATACGTCATCCTGCGACCAGGTGAGCCTGAACAGTATATGAGGCATGACACACCCGCACTCATGGTTGCTTACAGCATTATCCCTCGCGGGAATCATTTGCGAACACTATGGCGTGTTGTGCCAATCGGGGCCGTGGAGCTTCAAGACTGCACATGCCTACTTCAGCGTCATCGACTGTATCAGTATCACGTACGTGGACAGCACCTCCTACCTTTTTCGCTGCGTCATTCACATCCACGCTTCTGCGCAGGATCGCCCTGTATGGACTGCTGCTCTTTTACGGGCTGACAAAGGATGAACTTGTGGGACGGAAACCGTTGGCGAAGTTCTTGTCGATCAAGCTCATCGTCATGTTCACCTTCTACCAATCGTTCGTGGTATGTTCTCGTCCTGGAACTTTTCGTTCATCCGACGCGGTCACTGATACCCTCCACTTTCAATCACAGTTCAGTGCGTTGGAAGGGCGCGTGATCCATGCAACAGAGTACTGGACGGCGACGAACATTGCGGATGGTTTGAATGCACTCGCCATCTGTATTGAGGTGCGCTATCGCTAACGTCGATGACGGGTGAGTGTTCACACAGGCCGGCGCAGATGGTGCTCTTCTCTGCCTTCATGATGTACGCCTACACCTGGAAGGAGTACACCATCGCCGGCGGGCCCAAGACGAGCGTCGGGCGGCCACTACTCGACAGCGTCAACTACTGTACGCCTCCCCCAGCCGACCGCTGCATCCCATCGCTGACACGCCTGCCCTCTCAGCCGACTTCGCACGCGAGATCTGGGGTTCGCTCAAGTTCTTCGTGGACTATGTGCGCGGCAAGCCGGGCACGCATGGCTCGCGCGTCACCATCACGGACGCGAACGGGAACGCGACCGTGAAGAAGACGTACGGCGAGGCGTTCGGCTTCGAACGCAGCGCGTCCGGCGTCAGCAGCCTCTCCAGCGCGGGCGGATCCCGGATCCGCGGAGGGGGCGGGGGTGAGTCCATGTCCATGTCCGCTGTGCGCGCGCCCCGGGAATCTTTCGAGGAAAATGTTAGATTAGCGCCGTACACGTACGGGGGCAGTGGCAACGGGTCGACCGCGGAGGGGTTTGGGAATCTGAACGGCCCGAGTGTGGAGAACGTCAGTGCACCGCGGTACTGAGGCCAACCTGCCTTGTCTCGATCGGCGTAATGAGGGTTAGGCTAGGAGATGGGAGAAGTGCTGCAGAAGAGGAGGCGCAGGTCGCTTGCGGCACGGTACAGGGACGATTTTGTAGATGGTGGGTGGAGGGGAGAGGAGGCATATCCGCTGCGTCACATTCGAGTAGTTTTTTTCGTTGTTCCTCTGGTCCCAGTCTGTCTCTCGAGTGCACTACCAATTCCTGTAATCCTTACGTCTCATTCTTGTGCCTACACATGCCAGTGAAGGACATTTGGTACCCTCCCGCCGCCTCGCCCCACTATTTTATAACATAATATTCTTATCAGGCGTAGTAGGATAGAATTCGAAGCACGGTCTACGTCCTGAGCGAGCTATATCTTCCCTTCATCCACCTTTGGACTAGCAGTTACCTAGGCAACGTTAGGCGACTCGATCCTGGCGCTTGCGCCGATTAATCGTACCGAGGGCTGAGGGCTCTTTTTCCTCTCGCCACCATGACTGAACGTTCAACGTTCAACTCCGAGTCGGACATTGGCGTTTTCGCTCATCGTCGCTTGTGGGCTGGTCTGTTGTCATCTAGCTGTGCTACCGGACGCTCGGTTCCCCATCCACCCACTCGATGACATATGATCGAAATGGAAGTCGACGTTCCGTCAGTTGCGTCAACGTAGGCAAACATGCAGTCACACATTTCGGCAGCTTCAAGTACAAGTACGAGCGACAACCCATTGCAGTCCCCCTCCGAGTCGATCCATCAAGTAAGATATACGTAGAAGAGCGTATCAGCAGCAAACTTAAACCTTCTTGCGCTAGTTCCCTTGCGGTCGTGATGAGCCATTGCAAAGTTTGGCAGAAAGGTAACAAGGACGCTTACCATGATCGTGAGGAAATGCATTTACGATTTGCGTGGATTACGAACTTGTTTCGTCCCACAGTTCATCCAGGAAGCTCGTCAAGACAACCTTGGGTTTGAGCAAGACGACATGGGAGATCCTCCCTTCGCCGCCCGCTTCTTCGGTCGCTATCCTCTCCCCTCGTACAACCCCAAGCTGCGTGGTACAGAGCACGGGATAAATATCCACACGCCTCCGCGCTCTCTTGGGATCGGCCCATTCGTCGACCATGCAAGAGGTATCGAAGAGCTCCCCTGGATGAACGGTGTAGATCAGGAGGTCCCGGGAGATAATTCTCTCGACGGTGATGCACTGGAATTCGTGGCATAGTCGGATGACCTCACGTAGCACATCGGCATGACTACGCTCCACCGCCCGGCGAAGGTCCTGTCGCGACGCTACGATTCCACTAGCTAGGAGGATGTCCATGACGTGCTCCAGCAGCTCGTCCCTGGCGACGCGCCGACGTTCTGTGTCGTCCGCGAGGAACTTCTTCATGTACGTTAGATACAGCGCCCTCCATCTACCTGCAACTGATTGTTGTTCTAGTTTGTCGTGAATAGGAATTCTTACCAGATATCTGAAAGGTGCGTACCTGTTTGTCTCATCAAGTGATAAACATTCTGAACGAAGCACGAGGGGTCGCCGATGCAGAAGCTCCACGTGTCACACAGCGATCTCGTGTAGGAAGCCATAGCGGCCTGGAGGACGGTTTGTACTACGAGGGGATCAGGGGCGTGGTCGACGGAGCTGAGCACGGGCAGAAGGTCGCTGCTGACTAGGCCCTGCAGGCGCGCGGCAGCTTCCTGCGACACTTGCATGTCCTTCCGCTCGCCGCATTGCGACTGGAACGTGTCCGCAATGCTTGCCGCGACCTGGAAGATCCTGGAGTTGATCCCATCGATGAGCTGAAGAACTTCCGCATCGGCGACATCGTCCAGCCGGGTCAGATACGCTTGGGCATCCCGCAGCTCAGCGGACCTCGTGTCGAGCAGAACCTCTGTCTTCCTGAGTTCGTCTTTGGCCTGACGCAGCTCCTGTGCAAGTTGGGCGACGGCGACCTCGAGGTGTTTGGCGCGATCCTCTGATTCGGACACCTGTCTCGTCGCCTCCTTCGTCCACCGATCGAATTCCACCCGTTCTGCCTCGCGATGCCAGTTCGCCTCTGTCACGTCGGCTTCGAACGAGCGCGCGTGTTGTGCGGCCTCGTGCGCCCTCTTCCTCCATGTCTCCACCGCCATCTCGGATTTCGTGTCCTGGAGGATGGGGTGGTGCGATTCGACATCAACGCGTTGGTCGGAGTCGGTTTGAGCGTCGGTGCCTTCTTTCCACGGGCCTGTTCGCGACAGACTGGATGCATCGCTCGCGGAACTTCGCTGGCAAGTCGGACAGCGAGTGTCCGTACTCAGGGATCGCCGACGCAAGGCGCTGGAGAGCCTTTGGAACATCCGCAAGAGGTTCGCAGAAGAGGTCGAGGAAGAGGTTCGCAGAGCAGGAGGGCAGGGGGGGGCTTCAGATGCTCCTCGCTCCCTTTCTTCTGAGTCCCTAGTGATCGATATGCGAATCGCCGCTTCAACTCTGCCTCAAAAGTAATGTGCGTCGACGCCTCCTTTCGGACTGGCCATTTCACTGACACGAGTCCACCGTCTACCCATTTAATAAAGAAGCAGGATACATTGCGCACAGGAGACCGCGTGGATCGATCTCCCACAGCGTAGATCCCGTTATCGCAGCATGGCCGTACAATGAACCTGTATGAAACCTAGTTCTGGGCCGCCATAAGATCATCCGACGCCCCTCGTCGTACTGCCCACTGAGCCCCGTCATGCCTGCATCGGAAGCCTATCGAGGACTAGTTCGCAAGCTGGTTGTGGGGATAGATGTCGGGACCACTTTTTCCGGTGTCTCTTACGCCATACTCGACCCTGGAGAAGTCCCTAGCACCCACAGCATTACCCGGTGCGCGAAACAGAGTGAAAAACCGTCCACTTCCACTGATCGGCATCGACAGTTACCCGGGGCAAGAGAGCGAGGCCGGCAACTGCAAAATCCCGTCCATTCTGTACTATCGTCAGGATGGCACCCTTCACTCTGCCGGCGCTGAGGCTACGGTTCCGGGCATGGAGCTCGTCGTAGAAGATGAGGACCTAATCTTCGTGGAATGGTACGTCCCCCGCTACCCGCTGAGCGCCGGGCACTTGCTGATATTCACGCAGGTTCAAGCTGCACCTGCGCCCGGAGGGGTTGGACTCGAGCGCGATCTCCCAGAAGGACCTTCGCCCGCTGCCTCCCAACAAGACCGCCATCGACGTTTTGGCCGATTTCCTGGGCTACCTCTTCGCATGCGCCCGCCGTTACATCTGTGAGACGCACAGCAACGGGGAAAGCCTGTGGAACTCGGTCCAAGACCAGATCGTCTTCGTGCTCTCCCATCCCAACGGCTGGGAAGGCCTGCAGCAGAGCAAGATACGTCAGGCTGCGGTGACCGCCGGCCTTGTTCCGGACACGAGTGCGGGCTATTCGCGCATCCGCTTCGTCACGGAGGGCGAGGCGAGCCTCAACTTCTGCATCAACAACGGGCTCGCGACCAGCATTATCCAGGTGCGTGTTGCATGACCGTGTGAGTCGCGATGTCGCCTGACGTTCACCATGTCATGCAGGAGGGGGAAAGCGTCATTATAGTCGACGCTGGCGGGGGTACTGTCGACGTCAGCAGCTATCGCATTTTGTCTGCATCTCCGGTGTCGGTGGAGGAGGTTACCTCGCCGGAATGTGAGTCGTCCATCCGAGACGAGTATGACATTCGCCTTGACGCCAGGACGTAGGCGTACTTCAGGGCTCAACGCGCGTGAACGTTCGTCTGCGAGAGTTCCTGCAGGGTGAGATCTGTCACAAGTCTCGTCATCTCGAGCGAACGCTGACAGCGTTCCAGGCTTTCTTGCTTCGTCTCCGTTCGGGAATGAGGAAGACCTTAGGTTGATGGTCGACAGTTTCGACAAGTCCACTAAGCCGGTGTTTAAAGACGAGAAGGAACCATCCTACATCAAGTTCGGCACCATGAAGGACAACGATCCGGCGGTGAACATTCGTCGCGGGCAGCTCATGCTCAGCGGGTACGTCAGACGGGGTTCAACGTTAAGGGCCATGGGGCATCCTAACATTGGTACCTTGTTGCTGCAGGTCGCGGGTCGCATCCTTTTTCAGACCTGCGCTCGAATCTATCTTTGATGTCATCAAAAGCCAACGGGATGCGGGACCTGCTCTTTCGGTAGGTGACCACCATGTGTTCACAAGTATGTTCACTCACGTTTGCTTGCTTTTGGTAGACTGTGTTTCTTGTCGGTGGATTTGCGGCTAGCCCTTGGCTCTACTTGTCACTGAAGGAAAAGCTCAATCCCATCGGCGTCACTCTCTACCGACCGGACTCCCACACGTACGTCCTCCATGACTTACTGTCTACGCGACGCACATCATCTGAGCTGGAACCACAGGAATAAAGCAGTCGCCAATGGTGCCGTCTCGTTCTTCCTCGACAACTGCGTGTCGTCGCGCGTTATGAAGATAACGTACGGCGTGCCTGTTACCGTCGACTACAACCCCGATGATCCCGCGCACCTTGCGCGACAGGACCAGAAGTTCGTCCGTCCCTCTGGGCGTGTCATGTTACACGAAGGGTTCTCTGTACTTCTACAGAGGGTGCGTCCCTCCACAGGCGTGTCAGAAACATCGTATTCACGTGTGGTTTTAGGGTACCCGCGTTCATCAGAATGAAGAAATATCGCAACACCTCCAACAAGAGGCGCAAGATTCACATACCTTGCATAATGTCGGCTCCGTAGTGCTGTCCTACACAGGAAAAGACAAGCCGAGATGGGTGGATGTCAACCCGGGTTAGTACTCAATTCACTAGGTGATTTTCCTGCGCCATTGTCTGACGCTCATCCTCTCAGAGTTGTTCGCCCATCTGTGTACCATATATGCGGACACATCCCAGGTTCTCCGGGAGTCACGGCAAGGGCCTAACGGGGTCTACTACGTGCAGAAGTTCAAGATCATTCTTCTGTGTGGTCTTACAGAAATGCAAGCGCAGCTCAGCTGGGTCGAGAACGTGAGGATTTCACCAGCATCTCCGCGCTGTCGTATCTTGCTGACTTCCAGCTAGGGGATTGAGAAGAGGGGACTGGCCAAGGTCGTGTACGATGACAATGTCCCACTCTCACAGTGATACTAAGCAGCCAGCGGTATCCTGGACTAGCAAGCACACGGTCAATATCACGTCTTGTACGCTCACGCTCAACGTCCGATTGTACCACGAATCATTGTTTCTGATACGTACCAATTTCGTGAACGAACGGATTGATTGGTAGCCTTTGCGCGCGAACAGATGTGTACTAGCGTCGCCCGCGATCGACGACGAGCCTTAGGCAGCAAAGCTCTCTTCGTAGCCAGCTCTGAACCTCTCTTCTCCGCCCCAGAACTTGTCGACGAGCACATGGTCCTGTTGGATCATTTCGTCGCGCCACTTCGATGCGATACCCATGTCGAACACCTTCTCCCAGCAGCGAGTCTTTTGGCGACCTTCCCAGAGAACTGGCCATGGCGCATGCGCAACTCGCGCGGTGACGAGAGTCACGGGCAGACGTTCTCAGAACTTGAATGGAGAAGGAAATTAGAGTCGTCCTGCAGCGTCCGAGTTGGGCGCGGTAAAGTCGAGAATGTTGGAAAGCCTGTTGGACCAGCAGCTGTTATGAGAGATAGATCTAGAACGCCGTGCTAAGGAGGAGGATGAGTGGTCAGAGTTCTACTAGAGTCCGTGCAGTCTTGGGAAGGCATCGGGCTAAGTTTGAACCCCAACCGCAAGAGGAGGGATATGATATTATGACTCGTCGATTCATCGTGCTCCTCCCGTCTCCGCGGCCTAGTGCTGAAATCTATCCCACGTCCCCCCCGCTGAGGGGCTGCTTCGCTGTGATCGGTACCACGGTACCGTCAACGCGCTTTACAAGGCTCGGCATCGTCATCGACCGCGGACGGCGAATGCCGGCAAGCATTGACATATTGCTATAGACGACCATCACATCGCCAAAGCATCTTTGCTCGAAACCACCATCCCACCTCTCCCCCTCCATGGCTAGTTTCTTCACCAAAATAGAGAATCTCGCGGAGAAGCTTCCGGAGGGCATCGGCCATGCTCGCGCGATGGCTATTGGTACGTAGCTCAAGTCCATATCGCAGTACTAACCGTGCTGAATTGTTATCTAATCAGGCCTTCTGAACCCGGATCGTCCGTACCTCTTCCGTCCAACTCTACTCAACGTCCAGTCCTGCTGACCAGTCGCTACAGGCCGCCACGATGACCCCGAGGAGAAGAGGGCGGACATGATCCGCGCTGAGATCATGTCCGACCACCGTTTCCATTCGTTCGCCAACCAGCGTTCTCACAACTTCGTCAAATGGTGCGTCGAGATATCTTCCAGTTCCCTGTGTTGTGCTCACTCCATTAGTACAGGCATATCGACGGGCACGACTACATGTGGGCCGTCTCCGAGTTGCTTGAGAGGGCGAAGGAGTCCATCTTCATTCTGGTATGTCCCTTTCCTTTGTCGTCCACGGCCTGTGCACTTCCCAACATTTGGGGTTGTGATGGGGAGGACGCCGGTGTGAGGCGTATCAGTTCGGGCGGTGCTCGTATCATCGCACAGACGTTGACGCTGCATACGTTCTGACGGAGACGGCTGTTGCAACCCTGAGGGTGCGAGCCCTAGGGGTCTCTGGGTCTAGTACATCATGCGCAGCCCCTCCATACGCGTTTCCCCCTAACCGTGTGACATGAGTTTGAGGAGCTCTTCGTCATGAACGCCGTGACTGATCGTTGCCTCCTCTAGGATTGGTGGCTCACGCCTGAGCTGTACCTTCGTCGCCCTCCCGCAAAGTACCCGGAATGGCGTCTCGACCTGGTGCTCAGGCGCAAGGCTCAGCAGGGTGTGAAGATATACGTGATCGTCTACAAGGAGGTCACGCAGACGATGTCGATGAGCTCACACCACACCAAAGTAACCCTGGAAGCGCTGCACCCGAACATTGCCTGCATGCGCCATCCCGACCACATTGGGAGCAAAGGTGACTGGATCATACACATTCCCGACGAAGACATGCTCATGGCGTTGTAACTGCCAGACGACGTCGAGTTCTGGTCGCACCACGAGAAAGTCGTCGTCGTCGATAACCACTACGCGTGTATCGGTGGTCTCGACCTCTGTTTCGGTCGCTGGGACACGCACTCTCACCCCCTCGCGGATGTGCATCCCACTAACCCGTTCGCGACCCTCTTCCCGGGTCAGGACTACAACAACGCTCGTATCATGGACTTCCAGGACGTCCCCAACTACGTCAGCAATGGCTTGAGCTCCATCGAGTCCGGACGCATGCCGTGGCACGATGTGCACATGACTCTCACTGGCGAGGTCGTGTTGGATATCGTCCAGCATTATGTGGAGCGCTGGAACGAGGTCAAGAAGCGCAAGGTGAGATTCTTCCGGACTACCTACGTCGCCGTTGCTGAGACCCATCTGCGGACAGTACCGTACCGACACGTTTGTGTTTCCTCACACGCATTCCTACGATCTCGCTCATCTGAACCCGTGTCCGCAGGCGGTACGACTGGCTCGCACTTCCGCACAACATCGAGACATCGCCCAACGAGGCAGTTGTCCGTACGTCGACCTGCTGTCGTGGTCATTTGCATTATTCTTACACCACATGTGCCAGGCCACCCTCACCGTAACCACTGGCATGAAATAGGCAGACATTTCAAGGACCACTTCCACCTGCCCTTCGGTGATGGTGATGACGGAAGCACTGCTGGCTATGACAGCGAGTATCCAATTGCCCGTGGCACCTGCCGTGTGCAGGTTGTCCGCAGTGTCTCTGACTGGAGCCATGGTGTCCTGACGGAATGCAGCATCCAGAACGCCTGTACGTTCGGCCACCTTGAGTTTGGTCACATGGAGGGGCGCTAACAGACGATGCTAGACATCGAGTTGATCCGGCAGTCCCAGCACTTTATTTACATCGGTCAGCTTCGTTGTCCCTTTCTCCCTGCCGCTTGCTGACGAAACTTCCTGCAGAGAACCAATTCTTGTTCGTGATCGTCGTAATGGGGCCAAGGACATGATTCGCTAACAACCCACCGTAGCATCTCCAACACCCAGGATGACGGTCCTGTGAAGAACCAGATCGCGAAAGCGCTTGTGGAACGCATAATCCGGGCGGGCCGAGAGGGCAAGAAGTTCCGGGTACGTTCTCTGCTTGAGCTTAGGCTCAATCGGACACTCACGTCAACCTTACAGGTCGTCATTGTTATTCCCGAGGTCCCAGGATTCGCAGGGCAAGGTGAGTGTACAACGATAAAGGCAGCGCAGATGACCGACCATTCGGTCTTATAGTCAAGGATGAGACTTCTGTCAAGACCATCATGGCCGCCCAGTACCGCACCATGAACCGCGGCGGGCACAGCATTTACGAGGAGGTCCGCAAGGCTGGATATGAGCCGTAGGTACCAAAGCGCCTTTCAGTCTACCACGTTGCTGACTTGTGGGTCGTTAGAACGGATTACATTCGCTTCTTCCACTTGCGTGCTTACGACCGTATCAATGCACCTTGGGGTACGCAGAGCCTGCATGATTAGGGTTGTGAGATCTGCTGATTACGCCATCTACAGACTCGTATTTGCACCGTATTGAGGAGCGCAGCGGCGTCACGTTCCATCAGGTCAACGTCGCGCTTGGCCGCCTCTGGATCGGGCTAGGTCTGGGTCCGGAGGATCCCAAGGAAGCTTCTGTCGCCATTCCAACCGGCAAGAGTCTCGAGGAACAGACAACGTCTGGTAAGAAGCCAGAGATGAAGACGGAGAAGTATCCGCTCCCCGCAAGCATCGCGGAGGCGCGCGAGACCATCGACCGCTGGAAGCAGGCCGCGGAGGACCTCCGTGCGGACGATGTGGTGTCCGACAACGTGGTGCAGCACATGCTGCACGACCGCACGCACCTCCTCGACGAGCAGTGGCTGGGCACCGAGGACGAGGAGCGGAACGCTTACGTGTCGGAGCTGCTGTATATCCACTCGAAGGTCATGATCGTGGATGATAGACGTGTTATCGTGAGTGTCGCCTGTTTGCTGTTCAGCGTCAATTGGCCTGATCGATTTTGTAGATGGGATCCGCCAACTTGAACGACCGCAGCCAGAAGGTGGGAGACACAGCCATCGTTTAAGACGGCTGATTTGCTAACACTCGGTGCACAGGGCGATGGCGACTCCGAGATCGCTCTCGTCGTTGAGGATGAGGACATGATCGAATCGAGCATGGACGGAGAGCCGTACCAGGCTGCTCGCTTTGCCGCTACGCTCCGTCGCAAGCTGTATAGGGGTAAGTCTGCCACTTCCTATCCTAGTACTGCTATTGACAGTCGGATGTAGAGCATCTCGGTCTCATGGCGCCGCAATTGTGCGGTTTGCACGATCGCCCCGACTCATTCATGCGCGCCGTGCCTGTCCCCAATGACGACGAGACAGACCAGGACGAAGACCGTACGGTCGCCGATCCCTTGGCCGACCCCACGAATGACCTCTGGAATAATACCGCACGCAAGAACCGCGAGATATTCACGGAGATCTTCAGGCCCGTGCCCACCAACCTAATCCGTTCTTGGTCTGACTACGCCGTAAGCGTTCACGAAAGTCGCAGTTGTTCGACCCTAACTCATTCATGGTATGTGGGTTCATAGAACTACGTGCCCAATGTGATGACCGGCCACGTCGTCCCCGATATGCCGCTTTCGCGTGTCAAGGACCGTCTGTCGGAGGTCCGCGGCGCGCTTGTCGAGTGCCCGATGGTGAGCGTCCTCCACCGTTGCGATTCTTAGTTCCTATTTTGAAACCCTTCCTCTAGGACTTCTTGATTGACGAGAAGACTTTCGTCGAGGGACCGGAATGGAAGGGATTAAACCCGACCCTCCCCATCTACATCTAAGGGGTCGTCCGGAAATGTGCTACTGATGGTAAGATAAGAACGACGAGAATGCAATGTGTATATTAGTATGATTTGTACGGATGGAATGATTTGTTCAGTGAGATATTATGGTTGCATCCGCGTGGTATTGACAAAAACAACAAACCCACTCAATGCATTCGTGCGTCAGCTTGATGATAAATACTATGTACCTCCAGTGGCCCGCCCGGTCCGTGTTCAGCTTGGCAGATTGGCCCTGCCCACGACTGCAGCTGTACTGCAGCATCATCCCCGTCCCCCACAACCTCTGGAGCTGGCCAAGCACCTGGTTGGCACCATGGATGTCCATCCTGATTCTCCTTCGTCTAGTTCAGCAGAGATTTCCTCTCTGGCCGCTCCAGACAGCGGTGCTTTGCCGAAACCTGAGCCAGACGCTAGTGACGCGCGCCCCGCCGTACCAATTGATCCTGCAGAAACCACTGGAACGGTGGCCGAAGCAGCCACTGTGGATGCTAGGGATGAACTTCCGTGCCTATGCTGTGCGTTATACCGTGTCAGATCGAATCATCTAGTGCAATCACTTATCGCATTTTTGTAGGGGACCGCGGTTGGAAACATGGCCCCGTCAGCACTGCGAAGGAGATCTCATTCAGCATGATCCTGCCCCCTATCAAGACTGAAATATGCCGGGCGATAGAGGGGACGAACGCCCTCATCACCCTCCTCCAACAGTATCATGATCCGCAATGCGAAGAAATGTCGTCCTTATCGCAGGCCGAGTTTCGAGAGAGATTGCTATCTCAGCGGACAGCTATTCTTGGGGTATGTCCAACCGACGCTAGAAGGGACTCCCACTCTGATATTCGTTGCCGTACAGGGTCTCCAAATGGCGGCCGCGCACATCGCAGTCACGCCCGGGTATGTTTGCAAGAGTACCAGCAAGAGACACCAGGCGCGTTTCGCGGAACAGTACAAGGTCCTGTGCGAGGTGGAGGACGAGCTGCAGAAGAGCATCGACGATGCCAAGGCGCTGTTTTCAGCACGCGACGAGCTGATGAAGGCAGAGAAGAGGATGCACCGACGCAAACTCCTGCAGAACACCGTTCGTGCCGTGGTGCGTACTACTTGACCCGATCCAGACAAACAAGGCTGCCCGATACTGACGTCAACGTCCCAAGTCCGTCATCACGGTGCCGTTCTCGCCCCTCGCCTCCGCGATACTGACCGCGGTCGACGTCTTGGTCCTCTCCTTCGTCGTCGGCATCCACGAGGTCGTCCTCCCCGACGCCACCGCGCACGTCCGGGATACGCTCGAGCGCGTGGCGGACCTCCAGGAGAGGCTCGAGAGCAAGATCGCCGAGGTCAAGCGTCTGAGAGCCAACCTCGAGGCGGCGAAGGTGCTCACAGAAGAAGAGCAGGGGACTCCCAACGCCTCCCGGCTGGTGGAGCTCATGGAGAACGTGCAGGACGCCAGGAAGACGGTCGAAGCCGTCTTCATCTTCTCGTGCGACGCCTGTGCGTCAACCGCACCTGCACCCACACCCGGGGTTCCGGAGTCCATCCGTGAGGTTGCGGCAGCGTTCCGCAGGGTTGGGGACGCGCTTGATGCTCCGTCGATGATCGATGGCCCGCTTGGATCCCTAGACGACGAGCAATGCGGTGTTTTGGACAGATATCTCGCAGACTTGCGGTGTTCGCCTAGTGAAACGGAATCGCAGACGCTCGTTTGACACCTTGACACAGACACAGGGATCTCCTTTTCGGCCTATGTTTTCGGATGTGATGTATTGCTATCCTGTTTGCTATCTGTTCTGTATTCCTATCCACCCAGCTATCGCTACCAATCAATCATTCAGTTTTCCCGCCCCACCGACTGCACCATCGCATCTTTACTACGACCGCGACATCATTAGAAGACAGAGGCTCTCCTCAACTCAGATTCAATCGCGCCTGCGAGTAAACGGTGGACATGTGCTGTCGGGTGACCTGTGTCTGCGATCCAACGAGAGTCAGAAGCCATGACAGCTCTGCACAAAGATGCCACTTACTGAACCAGAAAAAAGTCGGGTCCGTACACTCGCAGAACCTGATCAGACCCGCATCTGAGCATCCAATACCCCAACCGAGTCGCATACGATCCTCTTACCCGGTAATGTTCGTAAACCCGTAATCGGCCGCGGTGTCCAAGATGTCGTTGAACCATGCGTGTGCGTCGAACGTCAGGACGTTGACGTCCCGGTGCGCCACCGCGAAACGTGCGGTGTGGTTCAGGAGGGCGGTGTTGTAGTCGATGATGTTCTGCTTGTAGAGCGGCGCGATGGACGTGCCGATGTGGTCCGGGGAGCGCTCGAGGGGCGGGAGGGTGATGAAGAGGTACGTCCCGCGGAGGTAGTGGTCATACGCGTTTTGCTGTGAAGTTAGAATTCCTGCCATGTCAACGTAGAGAAACGCTGCAGACGTGGGGGTTTCGGTGCGTACCACGGCGCCGAAAAGGGATTGCATCTCGAGCTCCCAGAAAGCTTTGAAGTCGAGCTAAAACGTTCCATTATCATGTCAGGAAGGTGTCTGGTGGAGGGTGTCGAAGGCATTACAGTGGTGTTGTGCAAGGTATCGCCAGTGTCGTTGATGCCGATCCAGAAGGCGGTAAGGGTCTCCTCCGGAGGATGCGGAACGACGCCAGATGCGTACAACGCCCACTCCCGTACTTGATCGACGAGATCCACGGAGAAATTATGGTGAAGGGGAATTCTGGCGTGATGGAGGTGAGCATACTGATAACACGTTCGGACAACGGACTTCGCCTTACAGAGCCTTGTCGACATCAGCGCCTGAGAAGGCAAAATTCCACAGCTGATGTAGGGCGCAGTTCGAAGGTTTCCCTTCGAAGCAGCCGGTGAGATATTCAGTCTGCCGAGGGGATGAGTTGATGGTATGCCAAATATCTAATGGGGTTGCATACCCAAGTTCCGCTGTCAGAACCAGTCTAGAAACTAGGAATTAGTCTAGCAACCAAGAAATAGCATCACGGTGACATCGAAACCCCACCACATTCGCCTCGATTTCATCGCTGAGAAGTTCCTCAGGCGTGAAAGAGAAGTTGAAGGCACTTCCAATGAAGCTAATAATATTCGTGAGTCGTCTTATGGTTGTTCCTCCGCTTGAGAAGGCGTACCTGAAACTTGGGTAGCCGTTCGTCCCTCCCACGAAGGTATACGAGTCCCCGAACGCATAGACATATTTCGTGCTATCCCAGCTGAACTTGGGTTTCGGACTTGCATGCGCCGCGACGGCTACCGAGAGCGCAGCTGCGAGACCAATCAACTGTGAAAACATGAAGGATAGGATCATTAGGGCTTTAAGCGATTTCGGCTTCGCTCTGTCAGAGAAAGTATGCTTACCTTCATATATCATCCCAGAGGTCGGTTGAGAGGCCACGGCCTCCCCTCACCTGACCTCTCCAATGACAATGGCTGCTCTGCGAATCTGTACGCACGGGCCGGACGGTGATCGCCGCTTTATGCCTTTCGTTGTGCCAAAGCGTTTCGCTAACTATGAGCTGGCCACGAGTGCAAGGCATAACGTATGAATGGCAGCACTCACCAGATGTCCCCCACCTTCTTCTAAGGTCACCAGGTCAGAAGATACGGAAGTCGCAGGCCGCAGGCGAACCCGGCCCGCTTAAATGTGCAGCTCAAGAGGCTGAGCGAGCCCTTGTCTGCCGTGGGGATTCGGGGTGCATGATCTCGCGAGTATTCGCATCTCGACGCCTGTTCCGTTCAATAAAATGGACAGACGTAGTGGTCAATGAAACGCGACGGGTCAGGATGGTGCACGAAGACTTCAGTCTTCAAGCTCAACATACCGGCGCTCCCACGCTCGCCTATCGCCGACCGAATACTTCCAGGCTGAACTCCGACTTAATTTGGCAATTTATCTGAGTTCCAGTTTGTACCGATTTTCAACAATCCGAGCTCAGGGGGACACTGTGCTAGTACGCCGCTGGCCTTTACACAAGACTGCCGTGTTTTTTCTTATAAGGCGGCTCCCTGCTGCCGAGAGTGACCAGCCAGCAATCAACATTTCCACTAGGTATACTGGCAAATAGGTACCCTCCGAGTCCATCACTACTCAACTTATCTGACCAGGATTCGTCGAACGTCGCATAATGACAACTACCGCGGCCAGCGGATTTCCGCCGACACCCACGGATGGCTATCAGACAGCAACATCCTCGCTTCAGTCAGCCACGGAGAACACGATCAAGTCCCATCTGACGAGTACCACTCAAGTTGAATTACAGAGACGATCCCACTTCGACTTTCTTCTACGTAACCTCCGTCAAGGATTTCCAGAGCGCTACATCTCTCAGGACGCTAGTCAGCCATGGCTCATCTACTGGACTCTCCACGGATTCAGCATCCTTGGCGCTGGCCTCGACGATCAGACCAAGAAACGGTGAGTGGTGGTATGCCTCTCCGGATCCGTCAAACCACTCATGACAACTTCGTGTGCAGGACGATCGAAACTTTGTTGGCACTCCAACACCCTGACGGTGGCTTTGCCGGGGGACCCGGCCAAGCTGCTCATCTCCTCCCTACTTACGCAGCGATTTCCGCTTTCGCCGTGGTGGGACGCCCCGGCGAGGGTGGGGGTTGGGATGCTATAGATCGGTGAGACCTCCAATGCATCTGTCACTTTGAGCGCTCCTCCTGACGCCTAACGGGAAATCTAGCAAAATGATGTACAAGTTTTTTATGTCCCTCAAGCAAGCAGATGGGTCCTTCCTTGTGAGCCATCATGGCGAGGTCGATGTTAGGCGAGTATCCGCACAAGGCATTTTGACGTACACCGCTTAACCGTACTCGAACCAGAGGAATTTACTGCCTTCTCGTGGTAGCCACCCTGCTCAATCTGCTAACGCCGGAGCTTCTGGTCGGATTGCCTCAATTCCTCGCAACGTGCCAAACATACGAGGGCGGCTTCTGTAACGCATCTTTTCCAGGATGGGCGTTCGGTTCAGGTAGGGCGTCAACCATGTGTCTTCGGAGATCTGTGCTTCACCTCCCGTTTTAGATGACACAGAGACACCGACGCCTTCTCCACATCCGAATGACCCGTCGGCGCCTCGCCCACCCCTCGGCGAAGCTCACGGAGGGTACACATTCTGCGCCGCGGCGTCATGGGTGCTCCTGCAACCATACATCAAATCCTATTGTTCTCCCGCGCCCGGAAGCCAGCTTCCCGAACCGAAGATCGATGCTCGTTCCCTTCTTCGTTGGTGCGTGCAGATGCAGGGTCTCCCGATCGAACTCGGGGGATTCAAAGGCCGGACGAACAAGCTCGTAGATGGATGCTACAGCTGGTGGATTGGCGGCTGTATCGTCCTTGTGGAGTCGTTGCTCGGTGTTGCCGGGGCACATGAGGCTACAAGCGGAGAACATCCGGATGAGAACGAGGAGCACGGTGCGAAGGCGTGGGACGATGTCGATGGTGCGCACTCTTCGAGTTGCTTGGTCCCTGTTTTTGGTTTCGCTAAACGCCTCAACTCGGCGCCGCGCCTTCATCGTGGGGCGGTTCAGAATCTCTTTTCGACAGGCGCGCTCTACAGGAGTATATTCTATACGCCGGTCAGCACCCAGCCGGCGGACTGAGAGACAAGCCTCCCAAGTAAGGCCAATTACTTGCTCTTTCTCCGACGCATTCCGATCTATGACCCTGAGCTGACGTCTATGCCCAGGCCTGCAGACGCATATCACACCCTCTATTGCGCGACTGGCCTATCCGCCGCCCAGCATCGCGTCACTCCCTCTGAGGCGCGCAAGAAGGCTGTCATATCCGTCTGGAATCCTGTGCAAGTTCGTACACGAGAAGGTATGGTCTTGCCTAGCCCACTCCTTGTGCATGAAGCGCTGAGCTTTGTCTGCAACCCAGACACGACCTATGTCCCGTCGTCGGATGTAGAGCGTGAGAGATTCGAGGAGGTGAAGAAACAAACGTTCGCACACGCGCTCTCGTGGTCCGAGGAGGAAGGCGCGGAAACGTACGTCGGCGGTGCGACCAACCGCGTGGTGAGTTGTCGTCCTCCACCATCCCGATTTACGTGAGCCGTGTTTCTTCTCACCGTCCGCGCGCCGTCGCGTCTCCTGCAGAACGCGGTACACCCGATCTTCAATCTCACGTTCACGCACGCCGACGGGATGCTGGCACACTTCTACGGGCAAACGCCGCCGTTGCGCTACCCGCTCCACGCAAAGAAGTGAAGGATGCGTACTTCTGCCCGCGTATAGCGGAGGCTCGCGGTATCGATCTCGAAGTGCGGAGGAACCGGACTCCCGAAGGCGGCGTAGGATGGTCGGATAGCCTCGGAATCTGATGGAACGCAATGACTCATGATTGTACTCAATAGCAGTCTGATTGGACGGCACCCCCAGTGTGCATGGAAATCGGGCGTGCGCGACCCCCTATGTGTGATGCGAGTGGTGCCTCTCAGTCGCACGGAAATCCTCGGACACTTCACCACACAGGACACGCTGGAGCTGGAATATGAAAATCGCCCTATGGTATCTAGCCAGTTTCAAGTATCGAACTTCGTGTGTTTTTCCAAGTCCCAAGCGTTGACGAGCACATCCGTGCAGTCCATTGTCTCTCCCTGCCGGAGCATATCTCCACGAGGCAGAAGTGACGATGAGCAGGTGGTCGTTAAGGCCTTGGCGTGGCTTCCATGAATGCCTTGCAGCACTTGCTTCTCCGCTCCTTGGCAACCCTCGCGGCCAAGATAGGATGATCTGTAGGATAATATCGTGGTGACAGTCACGAACGAGGTATACGAGGCATCAACGAGTCGGCAATTTTGAGTGGCCCTCTGCGGTGGCGTAATTAGGTTATAGAGTTCGGCGTAAAAGGCTGACGTTGCATGGAGATTCGCAGACTAGATAGAACGTATTGGGATGAGGTACGGTAGATAGCAAGAAATTTTCTGTACGATGAGGAGCATTAGTGGTGATTAGGTCCAGGGCAAATATAGACCTTGGATGGGTAAAACGAAAAGCAGAAACGGCGGTTAAGGTTCGCACCACCTTGGCGCGGTCCTTCTACCAGCATGACCCTGTGAGGCGATAATCTGGACATGCGGTCCCAGTTTGGGGGCAACTTACGATAGCGGCGACTGACTCCGCACAGCCTAGCCTTTACGGGGTCCTTCCGGTTCTCCCCCGCAGGTCCTGCACCTCCCGCTCCAGCGAATTCAGCCTTTGCCTGTCCTCCTTCCTCGACAGCTCCATGGCGACCATCTTCCTCTCCAACGCCTCGACGCGTGCCTTCTCCTCTAACCGTGCCTGGGTGGCGATGGGAAGAAGCTTCGACACCTCGCTCCAGCGTACCCAGCATGCCGACATCTCCGCGCGGAGGCAAACGGGGATGAGCGCGTGCTCCATGGCCACATTGAACGCATCGGGCCACCGTAGGCCGTAACACACGGAGCAGCTCAGGGGCAGGATCTGGCTGAGGAAGAGCGCAACAAGCTCGGCCCTGGAAATCGCCGACAGCCCAACAGCGAAGGTCTCGAGGCACCGGAAGCGAGGCACATCGTGGGAGTGGGGGTTTGGAGGGAGGGTGGGGACGGTCCTCGCGTCGATGTGGAGGCCGAGATGACGGAGATGAGGGCAGTGGCGGGCGAAAGGAAGCAACGCGCTCAGCGTCAAGCTTGGGCCGTTCGCCTCTGGAACGGGTTCGGCGTTGAGCTGTAGACTCTTCAGGGACGGCCAGCTTCTCGCGAACTCGTCAATGTCGTTGTCGCTGAGGTTCAGGGCGTAATCCCATCGTAGATCGAAGACGCGGAGGGACCGCGCGGAGAAGAGGGGGCGAAAACATTCGATGGATGGACGGTGTTGCAAGGGCGGGGGTGGAGACGGCAGTGGGGAGTCCGGCGCGATGATATAGTCGACAGACAGCTCTACAAGGGACGTGCATCGGTCGCGAATGGCTATGAAGAATTCCTGGAGTGAGTCTGGCGTCGCGGTCACCACGCTCTTGAAGTGCAACTCCGTGAGCTGCCGGGGGAAAGAGGACAAACGAAGGAGTTGGGTGGCATTCGCTACCTGCGCGCTGAACGACAAGCTACGGAGTGCGGGAAAGGCGTCATTGGAAAACACCGGCGCGAGATGAGTGACGTCTGCACGGTCCCCCGGTTCTGCCTGTGCAGGATCTGCAAGGGAAACGGTCCTCAATTGATGGAGTCTTGAAAGCTCCGTAAGCAGTCGCGACGTCAGACAGTAGATGGGCAAAGAGATCGTCTGGAGCTGGGGGAAACCCTGTAGTAGGGTTGAGACGTCGTCCTCGAGTTGTCTCATGGGTTCGTCAAGGTGGAGGTCAAGACTAGTCAGGTCCTTGCATCGGCCACAGACCTCGCGGATATAGTCTGTGAGAGAGAGAGGTTCTGATCGATACAAATGGAGGCCAAGGTGTTTCACGCGCATGTGCATGAAGGCAAGGCAGAGGGGCTGTCTCTCCGGAGCGTGTGCATGCCAAACGATCGACTGTAGGTTGGGAAATATGTCTCCTGATGGGCAGGTCGCGGCCAGATCGTCGAAGACTTTTGTATGAAGGAGCATCGGTCGTTTGGACTTCTCCCCGGCGGAACGGACATGCCGTTGGTCGTGGCACAAGCGGCGCACCCTGCCCGAATAGCGTTGGAATCTCTGCCAGTCCGCGAGGACTAACGGTCGTTTGAAAGCCTATCAAAGGGGCGTCAGCGGACGTCAAACAAAGGATGAGTCAAGCAACTTGAAAGTTCTACCGACATAAGCGCCAGGTAACCGTCCCATAGCGACCGAGACCCGTTCGGGTTTCAGGGTAAGCGGTGCGAGGACAGTGAGAACTCGTCTGAGGTCGTGCACTTCGAACCAGAGGGTGTCAAGAGCGATCTCTGCCCAATGCTTGCAGACGCATGCTGCCCTCGCGAGGTCGTGATCGTCGAGGTACGAAAATATCATCGTGAGGAGTTCGTGGATGTGGCCGAGAGAACGAGCATAGCTGGGATGCATGCGTGGCGAATGGATTGTCTGGAGAATGCAACGGTTCGAGGACGAGGGCGTGGGTTCGGGATATGGAGGAGATTGAGAAGCTAGGGACTTCGCCGGGAGAATTTGCCGGGCTATATACCGCATTGCACGGTTTTGCACGGGATAGACACCGATAAGACCCCGGAATCACCTTTTGAATGGACTGGCTGTCCGAGAGCCTTGATCTAGATCTTGTACCCGTCTTCTCATGCCATTTGCCTTCCCTGAACAGCTCTCCCTCGCTGTCACCTCCCAAGCGCTCTCAGCTCCCAGGCAGGCTCCAGCAGACGTTATCCACCGCACGAACTCGATGCGGAACCAACGCGCCTTGTACTCTCCGGCCTGGAGGCCGAGGAGTCGTCGTGGGTAGCGGCGGCGACACGACCGTCAAAAAAGCCAATAAAGGATGAATACCGGATTTCCGAGATCAGCTGTGCCTTGCGGCGTCTGATCGGTGGTTAGTAGCCGCCCGGCTTTCAACGTGTCGCTCTCGGCCTCTAAAATGATGCCCAGGCGGCCGCCGCTCAACCATCGCTAAACTACGCACACAGCCATCGACGTGATGGGATGAGCGGTCTTCTGCAGACTGAGGTTCTGTGTGTACTAGAGGCTCTCTCTTTCACCTTTGCATGCACCCGCATGTGGCCATGCATGATGGTGGAAGGGACATCACGGAACTAATCCTCTTGGCACTCAGGTGCGGCGCGCTAGTACCGAATAGATACCGCCCGCATGCAAGTTGCGTTCAAGCGAGCCTGGGGCAATATTAATTCCAAGGAACGCGCCTGGACATGGCCATGGTGCCGTGACGCCATTTGCTGACAGTCCCCGGCCATCGGCCATCGGCGACACCCAAAATACTTACTGTGACTAAATCCCTCGTCCTGATCTATCGAGTTCCTGGAATAGTGTCAGTATGAATTGCCAGGCACTCACATACATACACCATCCTCGTTCGGGGTGAAGGATTGCAAGGCCCCCTTATGGATGAACATTTGGGGTGGCCCATAATTTTCTCTGTAGACAATCTGTTCGTGGCCATGGGGGAACACGTAACAAGACGTAACGGTGCTTAAGTTCCCGAACATCCGGGGACGGGGACCAAAGCTCAGAAGATTTCAAGCCCTCGGTGCGGAGGCCATCATCCATACAGTCGCCCAATCTGCGTTCCAAGGTGAGTTACCGGTGGGAATAGCGATACAGGACGGTGGAACGGTGACGCTGATGAGATAACCTGCCTTCTCTTGACGCCTAAGTACGATCGAGATACTTGGAGGCGCTGCTAATGTCGAACTTGATCATGCTGCGGGGATGCTAACGCAAAGCGCGTTTGTATTGTTTCCCTTCTCAGCGCCCAGGCTTGGCGAATCGAGTACAGTATGTAGGTTGACTTTCATAAGGTCAAAATGGATGCGTCGGACTCGGAGGTGGCAAAGTTGTGGCTGACGGTCAACTGGTTCGACCCATCCCTTTACTGTCGACCAACCATGTAGTAGCGCCTAGTCATGTCATTGTAGTTCCGCAGCGAGAGGCAGCGAGGCATTTCGGCGCATGCCTCGTGGACAGCGATAACGGGAACCCCGGGGCATGTCTTGACAATGAATGGCCATCAGGTTGGTCCGGTGTGGCATTCACTGAGGGCGCTGAGGACACGAGGACCCCGGACGCCGCCAATTTGATGAACAGTGAGGCCAAACCCTTATTAAGTGCCCCATCTGGGAAATGCAATGGAGACGACCGAGACATTGGAGCGCTCGAATTATTGTAGTGTCATCGGTCGAAGGTTGATCGGTGAGTCGTCAGCCTGGCCATGAACCCCGCCCACAGAATGATCCTGACCGGGAAAACCAGACCGACGCAACCTCTTGACACAGTTTCAATTCCGCAATAGGTGGCCATCGAAGCGGCAAGGGACGAAAGAAGATTCGTGCGTTGAAGAAGGAGTTCCTCGAAAGGGGGAAAGATCATAGATGACAGTGATATGATAACATAGGGTACCAGCATGCAGTCTCTGCTATGCCCTTAGTCAACGAATCTCGCAAACGGGAAAAAGAGGACTTACGAGACAACCACCCAACCTGACCTCACAGCAGAACGCAACCCTTGTCCACCAGCGCACCAGCTCCCATGTCCAACCTCTCCTCGAGGACTCTGCACCTGGTCCTCAGATCCTCCACCTCGCGCTCCAGCTCCTCCCGCCGCGCCCTCTCCTCCATCCTCAGCTTCGTCAGCAAAGGCAGCACGCGATTGACCTCCGCCCAATGATCGCACCACGTCGACGTGTCGCGCAGTACCCCCAGGAGGAACGCGGCATCCTCCTCCGTCGCGGCCTCCATCGCGGCGAAGAACTCGCCCCACTCGATGCCCGCGGTGATCTCGCACCCGGGCGGACACAGCTGGCTCAGGAAGAGCGCGACCGGCTCCGGCTCGGCGATGTGCGACAGCCCGAACGACAGCGTGCGCAGCTTGCGGAACGGCGTCAGCGCGGGGACGGCGGATCCGCCTGGGGGCACCGTCGTGGTCGCCGAGACGCACAGTCCCAGCTCGCGGAGATTGGGGCAGTGCTGCGCGAACGGGAGAAGGGCGTCGAGGGTTAGCGCGACAGGCCGAGACGTGGGGGGCGCCTCGTTGTTGAGGACGAGGACCTCGAGTGAGGGCCAGCTGGCCGCGAGCTCTGCGACGTCGGCGGGGGAGATGATGAGCGGCGTGTCCCAGCGGAAGTGGAACGTCGTCAGGTTCGGACACTTGAGCACCGGGCGGAGGGTGTTCCAGGTGACGAGGTCGCCGTCGGCGTGGTCCTTGCTGTACACGATAGGAAATGGAGTTCCAACGAAGTCGAGGTAGAGTTCGGATAGGATTTGGCAGGCTTCGGCGACTGCGGAAAGGAATTCGTGAAGGAACGAGGGATTGGTGGTGTTCAAGATGTGGAAATACAGCGATTTGAGGTTGCATGGGAAGAATGGCCCTTGGACGAAACGAAGCATCTGCGGAATTTGCGCACTGATGGTGAATTCATAGAGCGTCGGAAAAGCGCCTTCTTGGAGAACCGGGTTCCAGTTACCGAGGTCCGTACCATCCCCAGATCCCTGCTCTAAGAATTCGAATTGGATTACGCGTAGGTCCGGCAGAAGGGAAAGTGTCTCGATGACCTTGTTCGTCAACGTGAATCGCGGCATGGTCACCTTTTGCAACTTGGACAGCCCCTCCACGAGTTGACAGAGGTCGTTCTCGATCTCGCGCACGGAAAAGGAGAACCTGAGGTCGAGGTGGGTCAACCTAGGCATTCGCAGCTTGATCTCTTGGAAAAAAGTTCCGAGTGAGTAACCTGGTGAGGGCACCAAAGCGACTGCGAACTCCTTGATGTTGTCGTGCATGAACATGAGGGACGAACGCAGACGGTCGCCTTCCTGAGACAACCACGTAAGAGAGGCGAGTTTGGGCAGGATGTTGAGCGTGGTGCGCGAGCGCGCCACTTCGTCGAAGACTAAGGGGCCGTTAAGGATGGTGTCCATGGCAGGTTCTACGCAGAGTGTTCGTACGCGAGAAGCGTAGTGCATGAATCTAGACCAGTCATTGGGTTCCAATGGTCTATGAAAACACTGGAAGACTGACTGAGAAAGGACCGGTTGCCATAGAATTCTGACGCTTACCGTTCCATCTGGCTTATGATCCAGCTGAGCGAGAAGGCTGAACAGACGTGGAAGGCTATCCACGCTCCGCCAGAGGAGATCGAGAGCGACTTCTGACCACCCCTTTGAAACGCGCGCATTGTTTGCATTCTCTACGTCGCCCAAGAACGAAAGCACTAGCTCGACAATCTCTGGGATGGCGAGGACGCGGTGGGTGGTTGTTCCGTACAAGGAGGGATTCCGGGAGAGTGACATGTCTATCAAAGATGGATTAGTTTCGAGAATGAACCGCTTAAGACACTGGAGATGACATCATCAGTTCAACATCTCGACGAGATGTCCAACTCGGGGTATGAACGCGACGAGTGGCACCATGCCACTGCTGCCTGCTGCCAGAGATGTTGGGCGAAAGAGCGCGCTTCGACACTTTTGTTAGAGAAAATGCGTGGCACTTACCTAGTCGTCGCTGCAGTTCTGCCATATTCAAGTCGAACTTGGCAGCGCCAGTCAGTGGCTACAGGCGTAGTAGAACGACGAGTTCGAACAAGTTTGGTGCCGCTAAGCGGACTGTGTGGGAATGTTGCAAAGCCGGATGGTCCCGGCCCGCGGCCCGACCAACGCCGCAGAGGAGGAACTTACAGATTGGTTATTTCCGAGAGCGGGCTATACGCGGCAGCTCGTGGCAGAGCTTGGGGAGGAACATGTCCAGCGAGCGCTCGATATTGAATCAGGGCGGGTATACCTGCAATTGAAAGTGATCGAGTGTATTCGTATTTATGTCAGATCCGTACCAACGCCGGGCTCGCTGCTCGGCGCAAATAACTATAATACTGGTGTACTATTCAATAGTCTGGTATAAGATAGGACGTCATGTAAGTACTCCTGGTTGAAGAGATGGAGGTGCTGCGCTAGGATTCGGCCGAATATCATGTGGAACATGAAAACGTGCGTGGACACTGATCATGCCTCGCGTAATTGCAACTCACGCATTCGGAGCGCGGCGATGGGCCGGGTGCCACGCCATGGCTAATGAACTTGATACCCACAGCGGCAACCCGCTTGCTTGAAATCCGTACTATCCAGGCTTCCCATCCTTCTGGTCCTGAATTGGGAAGTCGGGTCCGTAATCCATGAATAGCTCCGTTCCAGTCACGACGTTCCTTTCTGCAAGCCATCAGATGAGCATCCCGTGGTGGCGAAACAAACTCATCTCGACTCACTCGCATAGATGCCGATCCTTTGTTCACCGTGCACGAGCATGACTGGCGGACGTCCCGATCAGTAATTGGATGTCGTCTCGGGACACAACACCTGGACGTACTGGATACCTCCAAGTTGGCCTTCTGATGGGGTGCATGGTTGATAAACCTCGCAGGATTGCCAGCCTTTGTGCTGTCCACCGACATTTCGCTGTTCAGCCCGAACGCGTAGCTACGCCCTACGTGGTCGGCCAGTTGGCTGCCGAGCGGCACTTAGATCTGAGAAACGCAACCATCTCGGGAGGGCGCACCTGCGGCACTGGAACGTGGGCTCATAGATGAGCTCTCCGACGTATTCTATGATTGGTAGTCAATTCACAGGATGATCTTCGCAGGAACGCCGAAGACATACCGGCGACGAGGTCGCCTTCTTTCGCGTCCTCTTCCAGGAACAGACCCAGCCCATGGTCGCTCTGTCTGACGGAAACGTTCTACGGACGGTGTCAGGGTGGAGATACCCAGAATCGCACCAGCCACAGCGCACCTTGGAAAGACGTTGCTGGATCTGCATGTTCCGACAGGATTTGCCGCACGGAGTACAGACATCGGGGTCGCATTCCCTCCGCGCCTTCTTGCATGGACAGATGTCTGTGGAACATGCCTTAATGGACGTGCTTTTCTTGTACTTTTTGTAGCCCTTCGCGATCATGGCGGGGCAATGACAGCCCTTCCACCGCCTGGCACCTGCGACGAAGAATCACTCGAAGGTTCATTGAAGACATGATAGCATCACGTACAGGTGATTGCACATCGACACGACCTGGTGCAATGTGTCCCGTTTATGCTGCATGCGCATTGCGTATCCACGGTACATGGTCCCATGTGGACGCACGGTGCGTTTCTGTAGAAGGGGGATCAATCGGAGCTCATGTGAACGGCCGCAGGTGAACTCACGGAACGAACACCGGAGACCTCTCGTCCCCTACAGTATCTATGAGCGCATGAAGGGGTCATCTGGGACGGGACTCACCGAAAACGGGGTCGACAGGTTCGTCACAGGGGGCTCCGTCTCCGGCCGGACCAGCGTTGCGACACAGCACAGCAACCTGGCATAGACGTGAGTATGGAGACGAGGATTTTGCAAACCGGCAATACCTCACGGCAAGGCTTGCGGCACAGGTGAGCTAAGACACAGGACGTCGTGGGCGGGGATACGTAGCAGATAACCTTCAACTCGTTGATCTCCTCTTCCGTCCAACCCATGTCAGCCTGTATTGATGGTGAGCGCGACGAGACTTCTACTTTGAGAACACTGACCTTGATCATGGTTTCTCCAGCGGCATCGCATTGTGGGCCACAGGAGACGGTCGCGAGGAGGAGCCTGAATGGCTCGTCTCCGGATTGGCGAGGCAGACTTAGATCCAGTTCGTACTGCTCTGAAGCTGATGGTCTCGTCAGTTGAGCTCTCAATTTGTTGTGGCGGTCTGGAGCTCACCATGATGCAAGCAGTTAGCCTCCGTGCAATCAGCATTAGGACACCACACAGTAAGGTAGTCCTGCAGCCTCGTCTGAAGGCCGTGTCTTTCCGGTGGCGGTAAATCTGGGAGCGGAGGATACAAGGACCGTGAGGATCCCGGCCACGAGATAGGATCACTTCTCGGAGTCAGCAGACATGTATATCTCAGCAACCCAACCGCACCTCATCCGTCCGTGCCAGATGGCACCCCAACCTGCTGACGTCCGTAACCGCGGCAGGATCCCTGTGTCATCGATATCCTCGATCGCCATGCCGTGTCCGAAATGTAGGCGACGCGCGGTCTCCAACACGATCTCGAGAACTGTGTTGAGACGTGAGTTGCGTACGGCAATGAAGGTTGAAGGAACATCACGTACCGTCAGGATCGCGGTAGCCTTCTTGCCACGCGAGACTCTTGTGATCCAGGACATAGTCGGTACGGTCGAATGAAGGGTCGTCGGAGAATGGTAGGAAAGGCATGGAATGTGGGTCGTCTCCGTGGAGGATGTTACGAGAGGTTGGGGTGCACGACTCGTAAGAAGGATATGGTGTAGGTGGTGGAGAAGCGACGTTGATTGTATCTGCGCCTACGAGTTCCATCTCCGATAGGCCACCGTCATGCACGATATAACGAGTGAATGACGCCCCCTGGGCAGCAGTAGATGCACTTCTTGTTCCTGGCTGGATTTCTCTGGGCGCATTGAGGTGTACCACCGTATTGAAGTCAACTGTGGACGGAACCACAGGAGTGGAAATGCGGAGCGACGCAATCATCTCTGAGCAACGAATCGGGTCCCAAGCGTAGTATTCGCGCCAAACATCTTTGAACTGTTTCTTGACAACAGCCGGGGTCCCGGATGCCATCAACGTTTAACTGCTCGAACCACACCACAGATGTCTCTGTGGGCAGAAGACTTAGTGACATCTTCTGTACACATGATGCATGCCCACCTTTTTTTCTGCCTTGTGGAACCTGCGCATAGATGGATATCGAGTGGTGGTTGACCGACTTCGGAGTCGGAGCCAATGGCGCTAACCGTAAAAGCTTGTTGGTTGTACTGCCATAAGCGCGTAGCATCGCTTTGGCCATGTTTGCGTCCGAAGTCGCAAGCGCCCATTCGAGGTGCTTGGCCTCCCGCCGACACGGTCATCGACCTCGTCTCCCGTGGTTTTGAATACGATCTCATCATATATTGTATACTGGCTGCTCAGCTTTACTTGAAATCCTAGTCGCGCCATGCTCGGAGTGTTAACGTACTCCCAACGCACCCAAACAAAATACGCAAATGACCGCTCTGTTGTCGGTCGCGGCCTAGGGTACCGGTCCCCGCGGTATGGTGACCCTCTTCGGTCCCAAATAATCCTCGGGTCAATAGGTTGGACGGTCACTGGGCATGCTTCATTACCCAGAAAACACTCCCTTCCCGTGTTCGTCCTCCCCGACCGGCCCGTCGTGCAGCTCGTGACCATAACATAACAGTTGAAATATATATTGCTCACGACGACTACTACACCAGGGCCCCCAGTTTGTTTCCGTTGGATGATACGCGATGCGCTTCGTACTCATCTCCTTCCTTGCAGCGATTTTCTCGGTAGTAGGGGTGGCCGTGGCTGCTGAGGCTGACCGCGGGGCTAGGAACTTTTGCACCCTCCGACCGTTAGGTGAAGGACGGGACGATACAGACCAAGTCAGAGCGTGCAGACCTCGCTTACCTGCCCTCAATTGACACGAACCCTGTACAGGTGGAGGCTGCGATCGCAAAATGTGGCCGCTTCGGGACAACCGTCTTCGAACCTGGTGAATACAACATCACAAGGTTGGCGTATTTCCTTCCGATCTAGCTACTGGACGAAGCTGAAATCATCTACTTGCAGGAAGATGACGTGGAACCTTGTCTCATCCCGAGTGGACTTGTACGGCTACCTCAGTGTGAGTGTCTCAATCTACATACCGTTCAAAGTCATCTTTCCCTCATTTACATGCAGCTCAAACCGGACATCGAGTACTGGCTCAACGCGAACAACACCTACCGCGTCATATTCATCCAGGACCAAGCATCCTGGTTCGTCGTCACGGGGCACGACTTCGTCATCGACGCGCACTCGTCTGGCGGCATCAACGGGAACGGCCAGCCTTGGTGGTCGTACTTTGCAACGCGCACCCGCGACGACGGCGACGGCCGCCCAGTTGCGTTCACGCTCAGCAACGTGACTCGTGGTCTCGTGAAGGACTTCCGGATCGAGGCGCAACCGTTCTGGTGCAACGCCGTGGCGGACTCGCGCGAGGTCACGTATGACGGGATGTATTGCAACGCAACCAACCAGGACCCGACGTACGCAGGGACGAAGTGAGTCGTGTTCCCGATGTGCGCGTCCGTCTCCATCTAAGGTGTCACGGCTATGCAGTGTGGTACCAAACACGGATGGTTAGTTTCGCGGCCCCATCTGACCCTGATTATACACTGACCACTGGGCTATATAGGAATCGACACATACCGTTCCGACAAGATCACCCTTCTCCGCTGGGATGTGAGTCTGCATCTCCCTCTTGAACTTGCGTTTTTAACATGCCTTCTGTGCAGATCACTTGTGGTGACGATTGTCTAGCAATCAAAGGGGTGAGCACTTGCAATCTATCGCGTCCCTGGAACACTTTAACTAATGACAGGGTCTCGAAGAACTCGACAAACATCTTCATCAAAGACGTTACCTGTCGTGGTGGCAATGGCATCGCGTTCGGATCTCTTGGGCAGTACGTGCAGTTCGTAAGTCATTTCTTCCCCCGCCTCACGTTTCTCTCCCTAAATTGCACTGCCACCAGAACGATATCGTGGACAATGTGGTCATGGAAGACCTCAAGGTGCGCATGGCGGGCAGTTACAGCGACAGACAGGGCACATGACGACGCCATATCTTGCGCCGCGTACAGATGATCCGTCTCGATCCACAAGTCCAGCCGAACATGGGTTCGGGAGTGTACCTCAAAACCTGGACGGGCACAGTGAACGGGTCTCCGCCGACGGGCGGAGGTGGCGCCGGCGGTGCGTAAACTCTTGCTCTCCCTTTGACCCTCGGGGATTCTCCGCACTCATCCGGCTCGTTCGGCCATCTAACAGGTTTTGTCTCGAACGTGGTCGCCAAGAACGTTTCGCTCGACCGCGTCTCCCTCCCCATCCACCTCTACCAAACAAACGGCGGACACTCGTACGTCTATCACCCTCGTTTTCCAGCGATCCCGTCAAACTGAGGTGCACGTGTGTGTATCATCAGAAGCGACGCACCGTCCACGCTGCAGTTCAGCAACCTGACGTTCCTCGACTGGGCCGGAACGTCGGAAAGCAGCCTCCGTGCGTAACTTTCTCCCCCTTTATCCCGTCTCGGTCTAACTAAGCCAGTTACCCGTTAGTCGTCGACCTAGAGTGCAGCTCCGCCGTCCCGTGCCCCAACATGCGTTTCGGGAACATCAACATCACGGTCGTGAACGGGACCGCACCGACCTACACTTGCGTGAACGTCGTGAGCGAGATCGGGCTCCCAGGTAAGCTCTTGCCTCCAATACCATATTCGACATGGAAGAAACTGATGGCCCTTTACATGTATGTATAGGCTGCAAGGTCATTGGGACTACTTAGTGTGAACGGGGAGATTCACAACGCTCGACAGACCGTACGTTCAGAACTGCCGTGTGGTACCATGAAAATGTCTTCATGTGCATGTAAAGGGAACGTGTATTGTGAATACCCGCTCTCCAACCCAAGCTCCAATCGTTGTTAAGCGCTGAGCGCTGCTAGGCACCGGTTGCTCCAGGCACCTCGAATGTCGCGCTCAACTATACGCATCCCTCGGGCCTCCACACCCTACAATGTTCTCTCGGCACAATCTCAAAGGCGAAGCTTGCATTAGGTATCTCCAGACAACGCGATTCGGCTACCGGCGCGTGCGGAGCACTGTGATGCTTCAAGTCCTGGACCTGAACTTCTATACAACAGTATTGATACAATCTAAACCTAAACCGCACTCATTTTCTTCACTTATCGTCGTCCTCAGGCCTCAGGATCACATACCCAAGACTCGACACCCCACTCACAAGACCTTCTCGACGAGACCCATCCCCTGCTGCTCGAGGATCTCCCGAATGGGGTCGCAAATCTCCTTCGAGTACGGCGCCAAAACGCCAGGGGTATTGAGCTTCCCGTCGAGCACGAGCTGCACCGCGATACCGCACGGCACGCCGACATAGAGCGCCATCGCCGAGTGTCCCGACGGGGCGCCGTACGCCTCGAGCGTCGACGTGATCGTGTCCTGCAAGAGGGAACCCCAGTTAGTCTTAGTCTCTGCCCTTAGGACACCGCGTAACACCGGACACGTACGGTCTTGCCGTCCGCCCACTCCACGACGAACTTGTGCTGGAGCATGACAAAGTCGCGCTCGCCCGGCCCGTACGCCATCAGCGTCTCGAGCTGCGCACAGAGCGTGTCCAGCAAGTTCCCGTCGCGCACCGTCGCCTTCTCAGCCTGCGAGAACAGGCCGATCCAGCGCAGACCGGTGATGATCCGGTGCGCCTCGTCCTCGTCTGGGAACTGGCAGCGCTCCCGCACGCGCGCGATGAGCGTGCTAAATGGTTACACAACAACGTGGTATGAGCATGCGTAGAACAAATAAAAGGCAAAGGAAATAATAATAATAATTTAGGACGTACCCCTCGTTCGCGTCCGACGCGCCGATCGCTTGCCGGAAGACCTCCGCCCACGTCAAGCCCTCCTTCAGCCACTCCTTCTTCTCGATGTTCATCCATCCAAGCGCGACCAGCGCCTTGATGAACCCGGGGAAGCCCTGGTAGCGCAGCGTGCCGCGAACAACAGTCTCCGCCTCCGGGATATTGTAGAACTCGCGGAAAGGAACGGAGTTGCGGTTGGGGTATGCGACGAAGGCGTACGCCGGGGTGATGAAGTAAGGCTTCGCGACATTCATCAGGTCCTTCCCCGACACCGTCGCTTGTTGGCCACGCGCAATGTAGGCAGCATCATTGAGCAGGGCGAGCAGACCACCCCGGGGAGACCACGAGAACTTGTATCCGAGCGGGTTTCCGGAGCACTCCGGTGCGGGAAGGCCACCGCAGTATGAGTGGAACTCCTTGATCTATGTCCACTTGATGAGAGATTGCACGGAAGATATTGGATGCTAGGTACTGACCTTGCCCCCTTTGGCATGCACCTCGTCAATGGTCTTGATCGCGTACAGGTGGTCGACACCAGGGTCAAGACCGATCTCGTTCATGACCACGATACCAGCCTTCTTGATCTCGTCCTCAAGTTCGCGAATGCCGGGGCTGATGTAGCTCGTCGTCACGACGTTCGTCTTGCCCTTGATCGCTGCCTTGATAACGTTGACATGGTGGATGTACGGCACGAGCGAGATGACGAGGTCATGCTCCGCGATCGCCTTCTCCAGAGCGGCCTGCTTCTCGGGGTCCTCTGAGCCAGCATCGAGAGACTGGGCAGTGGTGTTCGGCAGGTCCGCAGCCAGAGTCTGTGCGCTCTTCAAAGTACGGCAAGCTACAGCACGTCAGTAACTGCCGCGGCGCCATAGTGTCTGAAGGCTCTAACGTACCAATGGTGAGCGCGTTTTTGGGGTTGCGGACAACGTACTCTGCGCAAGGACGCGCCACAGCACCACTGCCGAGCAGGAGTACCTTCTTGGTGGGGGTGCCAGTAGCAGCGGCCACGCCAAACTTGGGGCGAACGTCCTTGCCCTCCTTGAGGAGAGCGGTACCAAATTCCGGGAGGACGAACGCCGCCTTGTGGACCTCAGCGTTGTAGTACCGCGTGTTCGGCACCTCGCGGAGCGGCTTCGAGAGATCGCGACCAGCTTCCTTCGAAGCGACCATGAAACCAATCTGGCCAGAGGGGTAGGTGGGGATCGTGGTGAAAGCGTATTCTGCGACGGGGAAGAGGCTGCGGGTTGTGGCAAGGAGATCTTGGATGAGGGACAGGTGGAGCCAGAGACATTCGCCCTGGGTGGAGATGTGGCCACCCGGGGTGAGCGCATCACGGAGGAGCTCAAAGTAGGGCTTTTGGAAGAGAGAGGCGGCGGGGCCGACGGGGTCGGAGGAGTCGGTGACGATCACGTCGTATGTGGAGGTATTGTCGGCCAGGAACTTGAAGCCGTCGCCGACAAACACGGTCACACGGGGATCGTTGAGGAGGGAGGACATGTGGGGGAGGTACTGCTTGGACACCCTGATGACGGCCTGGGAACGACTATGCGTTTCAGTCACCTGTGCATAGGTTGGAGTTACGAACCTCATCGATATCGCAGAGCACGACCTCCCCCACGGACTGGTGCTTGAGAACCTCACGCACGACACCGCCGTCGCCGCCGCCGATAACGAGAACCTTCTTCGGGTTTGGATGACTCGCCAAAGGAATGTGGGCGATCATCTCCTGGTAGCTGTGCACCGATGGAGCTTAGCTCGCTCAATGCGCGACGTACATAACGATTAAGGGACGTACGAGAACTCATCGCGCTCGGTGCATTGGATGACGCCATCTAGGATGAGGACGTTGCCATACGTCTCGGACTCGAAGACGAGTACGTCCTGGTAGAGGGACTTCTCGACGTGGAGGATTTTGTTAACCTTGAGGGTCATGGCCTGGCCAGGCCATTGGGAGGAGATCTCACGGAACCAGCCATCTGCCAGCATCCTAGACGTCAGTGAACATATCACACAATGTACACGGACATGCATACCTTTGATCGAAGGGTGGGTGAGGGGGGCCATGGCTCAGAGAGGGGAAAAGGATGGGATGCTCGGTCAAAATTTCGAAAGCCATGGCAGATAAGATAAACCTAGATTAAGATGGCGAGATCCAATCGGGTATGACGATGACTCGACCGCACTCAGAGTCAGTGTGAGCAGAAACTGTCGGGTCAGTATGCGTATCCGGGATTAGACGGAATACGTATACATCTACCGTTCAGTTAGTCTGGCAGAGAACGGGAGGGGAAGACTTGAACGCTAGAGACGGAGGCCCTTTCTCCTAGCCTGGGTCTCGCCGTCACAAAGGAATACTCCACATCGGCATGTACAGTGAAGATCAGGAATCAAAGCTCTGTCAAAGTTTGGATCGTCCTCAAGGCAGGGGTTGAGTATAATTAAGTGACGCACTTGCCACTTGCATGGTCGGGTTTAAACCTTGGTTAGACAAGGTAAATCACCGGCGTGCTAGTGCCCCGCTGTGGCACTCGCCAGCCGGCCGCGCCCGGCCTGGTGCGTTTCGTCCGTGCACCCGCTGGCGCACCTCCCTCTCCTGAGCGGAGACTCGGAGAAACGCGTAGCCTGGCTTATGCAGCGGCGTCGGGGACCGTGTCCCCCTATCACACCTTTGCTCGCCGCCGCCAGCATGGCCCGGAGAATTCGGACAAAGACGCGTGACGTCACGCGTCGCAACCATGTCAGTGACGCGCCAGCATCCCCCCCACCCCAAAATCTATCTCCGGATCCAAAAGCACACGAGGTGCCGAACATGCACCAGGTCTACGTCTAACTGGCGCGTTCATAAACGAAATTGCTCAGGGTTAAACATAACGTTAAGCTGGACGTCAACGGCCTCCCCAAAAAAACTTTCTTCACTACTTTAATTTAAGAAGCCCGTTCCGCCTCGGTCCGTAGGACAGTATGTACTGCCCTTTTCCGGCTTTCTCCGGGAGGCGCCTTTGCCGCCGCCCTCCGGGGCTCGCGCGAGGTCGTTTACGACGGTATGTACTGGCAGTACCGCAACACGACACACCAGGACCCAAATTTGAAGCTTGAAGTTTGAATGCCATGTCGTATGCCATTCTTTGAAGCCGGGAGCTAATATTATCAACAGCATCGTCCAGAATACCATGATCGGTAGTAGGTGTGTATGAACAGGTTACCAATGCCAGCTGATGATGCCTCCGTTCAGGTATCATTGCAACACATGCACTTCTCATCGCAGCCTAAGTACGTATAGTCACCCTTTCTGTGTCTTTGAAATCAAGGTGCAAGCTCATTCCTGTCTCTAAACTGTCCCTAGTGGTCGATATCGTGTCACGCAGCCACGCCGCGTCCTATGCCCGGACATCCATTTCCAGAACTTCAACACCATACCGGCTCTAAATGGGACGATGGCTCAGTAAAAGTGCGTGAACGTTGTCAGCACTTAGGGCGTCCGGCCTTGCAGGTATTTCTGAGTCGTCATCTTCCTTGCGGTGAGGCTGACGTCTACAACATGCGCTGCGACCGGAACCGCCTGATCGCGCGAGTTGTAGTAGCCCATTATCCAAACATGGATCCCGCATACGCTTTGTGCATCGAAATCTATCCCACAGCTCAGGTGTTTCAGTCAGCAGCGACCTTGATCAGGCACTTTCCAGACGTCCTGCCCTCCCACATCGCCTGCTCCGCCTCGCGCACGCCCTCTGCGCTGAGCGGGTACTCCTTGTACACGACCGGCTTGTAGGTCCCGTTCGCGAGGAGCCGGAAAACCTCCGCGACGTACTCCCTCCCGGCCGTCTTGTCGCCGAGGTACGCGGCAGCGCTGCACACAAGCGCGTGCGTCAGCTCCAGGAACCAAAGTGCAAACTTGACGTACATATCGGATGGAAAACTCACGAAGCGAAGACGAACTTCACCGCCTTGAAGGCCACGATGTGGGGTGCGAAGGGCTCGACGAGCCCCGAAGCGAAGCCGAGCCAGACGATCGTGCCCTTCGCCCGGATGCACGCGAGGTCCGTCTCGAACCTGTGGCCGTAGCACCCGTAACCCATCATGCATCAGCGCCAGCCCCCAGTCCGAGTCTCGGCAACAGGGGACCCGGACGAAGACGAACGCTCACGTGTCCTTGCCGACCCCATCGAAGATCGCGTGCACCCCGAGACCGCCTGTGATCTCCAGCACGCGCTCAGCGACGTTCTCGCTCTTGTACAGGACGACGTGGTCCGCGCCGTTGACTTTCGCGAGGGCCGCCTTCTCGGGCGTGCTCGTCGTGCCGATGACGATCCCGCCGCGCGCCTTGATGAGCTGCGCAAAGAAGAGGCCGATGCTGCCCGCAACTGTGTGCACGAGCACGTAGTCGCCCGCTTTCACGTTGTACGCCTCCGTGCCCAGCGAGAGGGTGGTGCAACCTGTGGTATACGCGTGGTTCTTACTAAGTACGACGTACCACAGACTCGGACTCGGACTCCGGGCGAAGGACGGACCTGCTACGAAGGACGCCACCGCGGTGCGGTCCGAGATCCCGTCCTGGATGGGGAAGACGTCGCTCCAGTCTGCCACGAAGTATTCTGCGAACGTGCCGGCCGATCCCATCGACCACTGCAGCGTGAGGTAGCCCTCAGATACTCGGACGGCATGTTCAGAAAGTAGGACACCTACTGAGGCCACCCTGCCGCCGACGGCGAATCCGCGCACTCTGTATTCCTCGTCCGAGAGCGCATTGTTGTCCGTTGGGAGGGCGACAATGGTCCCTACGCACTCGGTGCCGAGGGCGAAAGGAAACGGTGGAAGGGGCATGGGCCATGTGCCGAGGCGCTTCTGATTGTCGGCATAGTTTACCCCTGCCCATGCGACCTGACGTGCTGAAATGGTTAGCACTGGTTGTGGCTCAGTTTGGTTGCACAACTCGCCTTGATGAGGACCTGGGTGGGGGAGGGTGTAGGAACGCGAAGGCGGAATTCCTCGATGACGTCGAACGAGGCTCGGGTTTTGGAGAGACCGACGGTGGTCATCTTGGCGGGGAAATCTAGAGCCATTGTTGAGTGGGCTTATGATTTGGAAGTCGGATGGAAAGGACTGCGTGCAAGCGATGCTGAAAGCTGACTTGACCTTGCTGCCATTTTAATACGACCGCTGCCGTTCCTAGGAAGGCCACTGAACCTCCGTCGATTTAACCTCCGTCGCAACTCACGGCCCGTTTGTTCAATCACTTGTGGGCGTGATTACAGGTTGTGTATACGACCTGCGCGTAATCCTGCTGATGGCGGAGGTTTGTCACTGGTGGCTGACCTGGCAGAAGGAAGGGCCGGGAGTATAAGTACGACCCACCCACATCTCCGATGCCGATGGTCATAGTCACCTGCGGCGTAGTACAAGAACTCCTACCTTCGTAGTTACCCCGGTCTCGTATTCCGACGTAGCAAGATCACCACCGTGCTATCCACGGTGGTGGGGTGGTGAGCCTACTTACTACGTCGCGCCGGTCGCGGTACCATCATGGCCCATCGGGCCCGGCGGGCGAGGGCTGCTTCATAGTGGAAGAAAATTGCACCATGGTTCCCATGGCTTGAATGGGCGATCGCCTCCCCCGACATTGCTCTTGCTCAATCAAGACCATTATTCCCTTCAAGTTCGGACCCGCTGGGCCCACCAAACGTTCTTTGCAAGCTCGAGCGCGTACTAGGGCGCCGCGGCCCGATCAGCAAAAGTGCAAAAATGTCCTCCGGGATTGTGGGTATTGCCTTAAATGTGAATTGGTGCACTGCCATGCAATCCTTGCAAGATATTGTGGGGATTGCATGGGATTTTTGGGTGTGGCATGGTGCTCGTAAGGCTTGCACGCCAATACAACAAACTTCAGGTGATGCATTGGTCTCTTCACCATTGCCTTCAAACTATGCAATCCGGCGGGATAACTTTTGCACTTTTGCTGACCGGGGCGCGCGTTGACTTGAGACACGAACGTCACGCGTCGGGATCGAACCAGCGAGCACTTAGTCGATGTCGTGCTCCAGCACAAGTTCGTCGTTAAGTTACTAGTAGGCAGGCAGACAGTGGCAAGACTGTACGTGTCCAGTTTCTTTCTAAAAGGTGTTTCGGAGCAGTGTGGACTGACGGGGATTTGGATCGCAGGACACGATCACGTCGACGCTCGAGACGTACAGCCTCGACCCGTCGGGACATTCGGCGATGTCGCTCTACGTCGGCCCGGTGCCGTGCAGGATCGCGGCGCACTGGCTCGTGCTTGACGGCAAGTTCAACAGCTCGAGAGTCCTGGCGCCGTATTCCAGGGAAATCTGCGACCCGATCCTCGAGCAGCAGGGTGGCATGGGTCTTGTCGAGAAGGTCTTGTGAGGAGCGTTGTCGAGTCTTGGGTACGCGAGCCTGAGGCAGAAGAGAAGACCACCGCTGCCTCGCACGAGCACAGAATCTCACCCCGCACAAAGATGTATTATGCGTGGGATCCTATATCACAGGCTACAGCTCAATTGTTCAGTCGGTAGCGACCTTGATCAAGGACTTTCCGAACGTCTTGCTCTCCCACATAGCCTGCTCCGCCTCGCGCACGCCCTCCGCGCCGAGCGGGTACTCCTTGTACACGACCGGCTTGTATGTCCCGTTCGCGAGGAGCCGGAAAATCTCCGCGACGTACTCCCTACCGGCCGTCTTGTCGGCGAAGTACGCAGAAGAGCTGCACACGAGCGCGTACGCGTCAGTTGTACGAAACGAGATGCGGGGTATTGGATAGAAGGAAGACTGACGACGCGAAGATAAACTTGACCGCCTTGAATGCCGTGATGTGAGGCGAGAAGGGCTCGACGATCCCCGAAGTGAAGCCGAGCCAGACGATCGTGCCCTTCGCGCGGATGCACGCGAGGTCCGTCTCGAACCTATCACGCGGGCACTCGTCAGTCCAAGTCTTGACAACGGGGTAAGTACTCTCAGGTTGAGGAAGGACGGAAGCTCACGTGTCCTTGCCAACACCATCGAAGATCGCGTGCACCCCGAGACCGCCTGTGATCTCCAGCACGCGCTCGGCGACGTTCTCGCTCTTGTACAGGATGACGTGGTCGGCGCCGTTGGCCTTCGCGAGGGCCGCCTTCTCGGGCGTGCTCGTCGTGCCGATGACGATCCCGCCGCGCGCCTTGATGAGCTGGGCGAAGAAGAGGCCGATGCTGCCCGCGACGGTGTGCACGAGCACGTAGTCGCCCGCTTGCACGTTGTACGCCTCTGTACTTAGGGAGAGGCTGGTGCACCCTGTAGTATAGCACGATTGATGAGCTCTCACGACATGCTGGGCGGCACAGACGAAACTTGGCGAAGGACGAACCCGGTACGAAAGACGCCACCGCAGTGCGGTCCGAAATCCCATTCGGGATAGGGAAGACTTCGCTCCAGTCCGCCGGGAAGTATTCTGCGAACGTGCCGGCAGGTCCCATGGACGACTGTGGCGCAGCGCAAGGTGGCTTAGCCCTGCGCGACGTGTTCGGGGAGGGAGAGAAGCAATACACTTACTGCGACCACCCTGCTGCCGACGGCGAATCCGCGAACTCTGTATTCCTCGTCGGAGAGCGTACTCTTGTCCGTCGGGAGGGAGACGATGGTTCCTACGCACTCGCCACCGAGGGCGAAGGGGAACGGCGGAAGGGGCATGGGCCATGCGCCGAGGCGCTTCCGATTGTCGGCATAGTTTACTCCCGCCCACGCGACCTGACACGGACAAGCCGGAATAGTTAGGGTTAGCGACAGAGTAGCTTGGTAGCACAACTCGCCTTGATGAGGATCTGGGTGGGGGAGGGAGTAGGAACAGGAAACTCGAATTTCTCGATGACGTCGTAGGAAGCTCCGCACTTGGAGAGCCCGACGGCGATCATGTTGGCAGGAAGAGTCATTGTCGAGCCTTGGGTTTCGTTCGGAGTCGGGGGGGAAGGACGACGTGCAAGTGATGCTAAGACTTGGCTCTATCCCGCTGCTATTTAACACGACCTTGAATCATTTCAAAGAAAGCCACTGAACTTCCGCCAACTTAACCTCGGTATCGGTCCCGACCGAGGGCCCGTTTGGGCATTTAGTTGTGGTCATGATTACAGGTCTTGCACATCCGCAGCGCGTAGTTCTGCTGATGGCCGCGTGCTGTCAGTGGCTCGGCGAGAAAGGAAGGCAGGTACGACCCACCCACATTTCCGGTGCCGATGATCATGTCGCCCTCGGCGTAGTGCAGTTACACAGGCCTCGTAACCACATGTATTTCAATAATATTGACGCGGGACGGCAAGACCGTTCTAATTCGAAATCCTCAAGAAAACGCGTATACCACTGCAAGGCGGCCCTACTTAATCGCATTTTCCGGCAAGTGTTGTGCATTTCCGTTTATATGTTAAGCACCCCCGATGATTTTGCAGCCTGTAATATGCGCACACGGGGCCGTCAGCTTCTTCCGACAGGTTGCATAACGTATCGTGAGGGAAGGAGGGTTTACCTGGGAGCCCGGTCTCGCTCACAACGTTGATGCAAGTGTAGCTCGGCGCGGTCCCGTTCTCTACCGCGATGTTGAAGTTCTCGAAGCGCATGTTAGGGCAAGGCGCAGCTGCGCTGCATTCGATGTCGACCACTACAGGAACCCCTGGGTTAGCGTTGTAAAAGGGACACGAGACGAGAACGGTTGTCGGTAACCCACGGTTGCTGCCCTCTGACGTCCCAGTCCAGTCGAGGAACGTCAGGTTGCTGAACTGCAGCTTAGATGGCACGTCGCCCCTGCGGCACGTAGTACCCGATTCAATTTTCAGAAAGGACGGTTGTGGGACTGGGCGGACGAAGGACGTACGTGAGTCCGCCATTTGTCTGATAAAGGTGGACGGGGACCAAGATGCCCTCGAGTGTCACATTCTTGCTGACCACGTTTGATACAAAACCTGTCAGATATCCAGAAACTTTGTATTGGTGGTGCGCATGTTGGACATCTGGATTCCAGGGGCTTACGCACCGCCCGCGCCACCTCCGCCGGTTGGCGGAGCACCGTTTACCGTGCCCGACCAGGATTTGAAGTAGACTCCCTGATGATGGTTTGGCTGGATCTGTGGGTCGAGGCGGATGATCTATTCGCCGGGGAAGTAGCAGTGCATCGTCAAGTCACGAGAGTATTCTATCCATGGCCATGGATGAGACGCTTACCTTGAGATTCTCCATGACCACATTGTCTATGATATCGTTCTGGTGCGGGTAGCCAGGAGAAGGGTGAGATGGCATTGGCGAAGAAGTCATTCAGGCAAAGCGAGACTTACGAATTGCACGTATTGCCCAACAGACCCGATCGCGATGCCATTTCCCCCACGACAGATAACGTCTTTGACGAAGATGTTTGTCGAGTTCTGCAAAAGCTTATCATTAGGCGTAGTCCACCAAAGTGATGCGTCGCGCTCGCCCACTCCTTTGAATGATATACAATCGTCCCCGCAGGTGATCTACACCGAAAGTATGTTAAAAAAGCAAGGTCAAGACGGAGGTGCAGACTGACATCCCAGCGGAGAAGGGTGATCCTGTCGGAACGGTACGAGTCGAATCCTATTAGCCCAATGATCAGTGTATACAAAGGGCAGGATGCAGTTGAGGCTAACCATCCGTGTTCGGCACTATACTGCATGATACTTCAGATTGAGACGGACGGGCACGCTAGAGATAGAATGTGACTTACTTAACACCTGCGTACGTTAGGTCCTGGTTGGTCGCATTACAATACATCCCGTCGTATATGACATCGTGCGAGTCCGCCACGATGTTGCACCAGAACGGCTGCGCCTCGATCCGGAAATCCCTCACGACAGCACGGGTCACGTTGCTGAGCGTGAACGCGATCGGGCGTCCATCGCCGTCCTCGCGGACGCGTGTCGCAAAGTAGGACCACCAAGGCTGTCCATTCCCGTTGATGCCGCCAGACGAGTGCGCGTCGATGACGAAGTCGTGCCCTGTGACGACGAACCAAGATGCTTGGTTCTGGAGGAATATGACGCGGTAGGTGTTATTCGCGTTGAGCCAGTACTCGATGTCGGGCTTAAACTGTAGTACGCAAATGGGGGAATGAATGACGATGGCGACCGCCAGATTCGAGACTCACACTCAGGTAGCCATGCAAGTCTACTCGAGATGAGACAAGATCCCACGTCATCTTCCTGCAAGTAGACTTCAGCCTCGTCCAGTAGAATCAGGAGGGGATATGCTAACCTCGTGATGTTGTATTCACCGGGCTCGAAAACAGTCGTCCCGAAATGACCACATTTTGCGATAGCGGCTTCTACCTGCATGGTGATCATGTCAATTAGTGGCGCCAGGGACACGACGTTTGCATGCCCTCACCTGGTTTGTATCATCCCATCCCTCACCCAGCGGTCGGAGGGTACAAACCTTCGAGTGCCCACTGTCACCTTCCTCAACAGCCAGGGCACCCCCGAGAGTCGAGAAAACCGTTGCAGCGAAGGCGATGAGTGCGAAATGCATCGTGCACGGAGAAAATCCCTGGCTGCTAGTGTACCGTCGTCGGGAGCACATTTAAGCTATTGTGCGGCGGTCACGGGCTGCACGCCGTGCACAGCGGCCCGGTTGAAAGAACAAAAATCAGAAAGAAGTGCTCCGTTGGTACCTAAGCACATCCAGTGACCATCCCACGTATCGGGAGAAGAATAATTTGCGACGGGGGAGTGTCGTACCTCCGTGAGCCCAGGCCACGACAACGGACAAGACGCTTCGAGAAATTGTAAGGTCGATACATTACGTGACCGTCCTCATGTGGGCATGCAACCGAAACTATACGACCCGGAGACATGCTGCAACGCAGAGAGCGAGTTGCATAAATGAACACTACGTGGAACTGGAATCAGCATATACTGTATATCGGACAACTTGAACGCACGTAAAACGATCATCATACCGCCGGCGGCCGGCCACTATGGTCATATTACCACCAGTTGCTCTTCCTTATCTTACTAATGAAAGTGCGAAGAAGGAGAGAGAAAGACTTCAGTTGCATTCCCGGACCAGGGCCAGTGAGGAGATTCAAGAGCCGGTGGTGGGCAAATGGTGGTTGTCTGGTGAAAGCCTGAGAGCGGAGCAGGATGCGAGGGTCAAGTTGATTCGTCATCATTCGTGAGTCGGAAGCGCCTTCAGTCCGGGCCGCACCTTCGCGGCTGCCGCGTCCCGGGACATGATCCGGAGATGCCATTTTACGGTATCGATGCTTACCACCACCAGCCTACCAGTACATGCTAAGAACGTGCCAGTTCTTGAACGCTCTCGGGGACGATCATCTCAAGGCTAGCGGAGCAAGGCGATCATTGAGCCTCAGAACAATCCCTAGCTTGAACACCGTGCGCGAGCTCAGGCTGAGCATGCCTGCAACTGTGGCAGCAGTTTATTTTGCTCCACTCATCCATGATATTATGAGTCTGATTGCATTTCCAGCGCAGGCCCATGCCCCGAAGGATCGAGGTCACTCACAGAACTGTAATGCACGCAAGCTCAGCAAACCACGGTCTCCCCTAGCCAGCCCTAAGATGATCTGTGGAGGGAAGATCATCCTGAAGTGATAATCGGGCCGACGGGAAATCTTACTAAATGCTATCCCCTACTCTCAGGTCGGGCACTTTCGCTTCAGTCTTCTGCTGGCCCTTCTGGCACCAGAACTGGCTTCGAAGCAATGTGACGTCAAAACATCAACGTAATCAACTAGTAGAAGAAGAGCTAACAATGAGTGAGTTCGCGTTCACGTAACATGTCTAAGCGTCGCAAAACGTATCGTTCACGCTTTATTGGTATGGTAGGCAGGCGCATCAACTGCTGCGTCGAAGTCTATCTCGAGGTGTAGGCGACGGCTTGAAGGAAGTTCTCGGACCCCCGTCGACGTGCGAGCGGTATCGGTGAGAATTGGGGTGAACATATGGGGATGGCGCCGTCATATGCCTCTCGCCAATCACGGTACCGACTTCGTGTCGTTAGGTGGTCGAAGACGCGTTTGCAGCGGATGGTCCTTCGTGGCGGAAGCAATCAGCCGTACGTACTCAGTCTCATCGGGGGCCGGTGTGATTGCGGCTTATAGATGCTACATGCCTAGGTTGTTTGGGAAACCGAGGGAACTTTGGTGATTGCTAGTGCTCACTGAGTCCCGTGGAAACCACAACGCCGTACCCGGTAGGCAACTGGTCTTCTGACTGCTTCGCTCCTCCGCTTATTACGGTATCGGTAGGAATGACTAGCAGAGACGGCCGCCTAGAAACGAGCCAGAACACATTGCTGAAGAGACCACGGGTCTTTGCAATGTCGTAGAGGTGAAAGTTCTGCAGGTCGGTTAGGTACACACCCACAGGTCCCTCCCCGTTTGTAACTTGTAAGGGTAAGGGAGGATGATGCCAAGGAAAAGTCGGGAGTTCAAGAGGTTCACTTCCACCGAGGCTCGCGTGTGGAACGGACACCATTTCGCTAGTCCATGTCACATGGTTGCGGGAGAAGCCAATTTAGGCAGTCCAGTGACTCCCTGTGCGCCAAGCCATGAATGCATGAACTCCCGCGCCCTTACGGAAGATGATATTCCCAGGTGCAGGTTCGCACCACCGCTCAAATGCCATTGATATTTACTTACCCGTTCGCGACAGCGGGGTCGGCTCGCCGAGCCGTTTTCACGCTAGATGCCGTTCGCTTCGTGTTCCTTCGGGCAGACGGGGACTGGCGGTGAGCAGAATCGCCCAGCACACGAACCATACCTCTCGAATTTGTCGGAGGCTTGCGATCGGAAGGGCGGAAGAATCGAGCTTACGGGAACACATGTGACGCGTGCCGTACTTTCTTTCTGATCATGCTCGTTTTTCTGCTTCTCCATCATCATGGCCGCCCCATAGCGATAAGCGCTGCGGAGGAACAATGCCCCAAATCGGACGATATCACGACGGAAGCAAATGTTAAGTACTTGTTGCCATCATGATTAGCTCCATCCTAGACAACTTCTAGACAGAAGTGGGAGGCTCGCCCTTCGTGACGCCAGGGACCTGTGACGGTCTTGGGGCATTGGCATAGTACGCCTTCCCAAAGCGAGAGCCCAGGCCTGGCTGTATTGTAATCTAGTCAACCCAGATTCACTGCCATCACCGTGGGCATGAGCACGCTCAACGCTGCAGTGTGCAAGTGCAGAGGGATTGTTCGGGGGGCCGAGCGCTGTACCTGGTCAGTACCTGGCCTTCCAATTTGCCGAGTCCGTGCTACCAATAATAGACACAGGGCGGGCGCCGCCGCGGCTTCTTGAGCGGGCATAACGGCGATCATACTATTTTGCGATCTTTGATCGCAGAACCCCGATCACAGGCGTGTCGAGCCGCGAGCGAAGCGATGACTTCGCTTGACTTGGTAGCGCAAAGCTTTAAGGATTATTGTTCATGTAGAAAGCACTCTGTATGACATATGTCCAGTATATACCAGAAATGTAATGTACATTACGACTCGTGAGGTGGTGTTAAGAAAACAAAGCAGAGAGCGTTCAAACCATCTGAATCACAGCAACAAAAATGAATGGAATGGAAGGAGCATCGCGGCGTACACACGGCAACACACGGACTGCCCAGGTAACTGAGTAATATACAGTACATCCATGCGCCCTGCGGTGACGCGAGGCGTCTACACATCTATCCTATGGCAACCGCCTATTCAATCGATGCGCGAGGTCCCGCTCTCGATGTCGTTGATCGCGGTGCCCTTGCGGTCGTACGTCTCAAGCGACTGACGGTCGTTTGTCTGTGAGACCGAGACGTTGATCGCGACTGGCCGAAGGTTGTAGTCGGTGCCTCCGATGGTCTGGCCGTGGAAATCGGACGTCTGCTTGCCAGACACCACCTCCGCCATCGTGTAGCCTAGACCGACGCGGATGATGATGAGGGTGAAAACAACGCCCTGTGAAACGCGCGATTTAGCTCGAGAATTCCCCGATGGCTGCACAGCGGAACTTACGATAAGCGGCTGGAGGATGTCAAGGCAGATATACTGGGCGTTCGAGCCAGCGAGGTACGTGCCGAGGAGAGACGCGAGGGCGGCCGAGTAAACGGCAGCGGATTGGACCAGAGTCTCTACGACCTCCCAATGGGAACCTCCCGCCCCGGCGCGGTAGGTCTTCACGCGGCGGTTCATCCAGACGATGCGCGCAGCGATGAGAACTGAGACATGATTGTGAATACCGTGCATCCCAACGGGTTTACAGAAACCGGATCACGCGCAAGTTCAATGTGCGGGAATACGGAAGGTCGCGCATGAGGGGGCAATGAGTACTTACGTGTAGCAAGTAGGTTGGTTGTGAGCGACAGCGAGAAGAATGCTCGGATCCATGGCTGGAGGCTCTCAGCGAAGATAGCACCGGCACCCTTGACGAGCCCAATCTCGACGCACGCGCCGTAACCGGCGACTAGACAAAAGCTGTGTTAGTACGAACGCGGCTGAACAAGTATAGGTGGCGCACCAGCCGTGGCGAGAAGCATTATAACGGGAACCACGATTATCATCCAAGAGTGGTTCCACACCACGAAAAGACGGTACGTAACGAAGGTATCACCGACGATAGTCATGGTGATGTAGATCACGTTCTTCGCGACCTCCGTCGGGTTGCTGAGAGTGGCGTAGAATGTCGTGGTTCCGTCGGGTGTGCCGCCGTTCACCACGAACGCTTGTATCGCTCGATCCACGTCTATGGCTAAATGCTGCAAGGAGTCAGGACCGCATCATACCATGGTGGAACGAGAATCGCACGTACTGCTACCGATAATATCCACATAACCGTGGATGTAGCGAAAAGCATTTTGTTGAGGGTAGATTTGCTCCGTTTCTTCTCCCGGTAGAGAAGAATCCAGATGGCGATAGCATAGAGGACAGTGAAGGCCCCGAAGAGCAGCGACTCTGTGAATAGCGCAATGAGCTGCGAGACAGGGACGAGGCTGGTTAAGAACGCAGCCAACCTAAAACCTGGAATAAGAACAACGTACCTCAGCTCGGGCAACGGGGAAGCGCTCTTCATCAGACATCTCCGCAGGGCTGGAACAGGCTTAAGACTGGCAGAGATGAAGTGGAAGGGGGTCGCAGGATCGTGACGTCGTGAAAAAGGGCCAGGGGACGTTTATATGCTCCGGATCCCTACGAAGCTCAAGCTTCGAGGGCCGGGGCAAATCCGAAACGAGATGATCTTCTCGCTCGACTGCGTCGCCGCATTGGTGGAGCGAATGCATTGCGCCCACGAAACAGCGTGGGTTCAGCGTCCGGCCATACATTCAACCATGAGAAGTTCCGTTACCAGACCACCCACCTTAACGCTGGCTTCGGACTGATGAAAGATGGCTGCTTTGACGCTGGATGATATCCACTGGCCAAGGATTGAACTTCTTCCTGAACATGTTACACTCACGAGTGAAGTTCACGGCCGGCCACTCGCCGCAATATTAATGCGGCTCCGCGAGACTCGAGGACGGTTCTATCGGATCACTGTAACGGCAAGTGCCTCCAGGCTCCAGTCACGCGCTGAAGTTATGTAAATCACCCAAGTTTCGGGCCGCCACATCCATCCGTGTCGCGGCTTGCCTGCATGCCAGTCCACAGACGTGGCGGCGGCAGCATTCACAACTAACACAGCGTCTTATTGCATGGTTTTAGAGATCCAAACAGCCTTTGCAATCTTGCTGTCACCCCTGCACTCCGAGTCGGGCTATTCGGTCACCAGGATACCCAGTACACACACGCCTTCGTCGTACGTTCGACCCTCAAATCTCTCGGTACTTACTCGACTTGGCGGTACCGCTGCGATCTTGACGCTCAACGACTACAGAATCCATCATCGTCCGAAGCCTTACTAGTGTAACTAGTCTCACTTTGATTCCCAGACTGTAGAGGATAATGACCCCTCGCTAGCTTGGGGGATTGCATGTGGCTGCTCGCACTCTGTAGTACGTCAGCCTCCCAGTCCCCATCCGTTCTCTTAAACCCCCCCTGCGACACCCGTCAACTTTTACCCAGGGTCTGAGAGGTGTAGGTAGTGAGGTCAGTTCAACCGTCATCTCGTCCGACTCGGGTACCGTTTTCTGGGTCAGTGTTCGTGTGCCCGCGGCCGGGGCCGGGGCCCGCTAAATAGTCGATTGCGTAGGCTTTCACGTGTTGCTCGCTTATCGACTTCTCTCTAGCGATCGGCTGCGTATTAGGGCGCCGTTACCTAGCCGTGGATCTCGCTACTACGCACTGCTCGCCAGATGTTTTGAATTCGTGGGCTCAGGGTGCTACACGATTGTCGGACCCGCGGCCATTGGCGGTTGGCATGTGCCTGTTGGACTCGGAGGATAGTAAGTACATACATCCCTATAAGGCATCCAAGGAGTTTCTCCAACTTGTCCAACTCTTACTTACCCATGACAAAAGATCATCAACATTGGCACTCGCTGAGTGTCCGTCGCGGAAGGTGGGTTCATGTACTTTTTAGATACTGGTAAGTCGGTTCTTAGTATACGTTTTAGTCAGCCACGGGCATCGCCAGCGGTGCTGAGATTCCACTTACTTCACAATCATTGGACTACTGTAGTGCCTGTTCTAGCCTGCAAGACTATCTCCCGACATTTTCTGGTGCAGTTAAATTTAGACCCAGCAGCAGGAGCCTGCCGAGATCTGGCATTAGTGATTTGCCGGAAACCCGGCGACGCTCGGTTGAATTTGCATGCCAGGTGACGACGGTGGCGAATCTCGGTCAACTCGGCCCTTTCTCCTCGTCCTCGTCCTCGACTCGGTTCCCTTCCGAGCAGACCTCGTTCACAGTGATTGGATGAATTGTTGATGCATTGTATCCTTGAACATTCAGTCGTAGTCGTGACATTATCATCAATAGCGATCCTCATTCCTTGGTATGTGGGATATCGATTTGCTTGATGAGTCTCGTCGACTCTCTATGCTAATTTCTATTTCCGTACGGCATTTGCTAGGATGCTTGATGCGGGCCGCAGCCGCGCCGGTTGGACGACGCACAAGCTATCGCTAGCACTGCCAGCTTAACAGTCTACCTCAAGAATTGTTCGTGCAAATCCTCCGAGAGGTGTATTCGCTTATTCGGAGAGATGCACCGCACTGCCAGCGGGGCACCAACTGGATGAGCTCATACCAGCTCGTCTGCTGCTGTTGGCGAGATGTCGTCTGATCGACACCTTGGTTTTGGGGTTAGGAGATCAGGGTCTCCCGCAGCCCGGAGGTGGCCCGGAGTGGTTGGAAGTGTGTCTGGCACGGTGCGCCGGCTTGATCACCGGCCACAGTCTATGTCCCAACTCCCACTCGCCGTCAGCCACATTTGCAACTCTCCGCCGCATCCACCTAGGCATTCTCCATCCAATCCGACGGCGGGGCGACGTGGTTAGCGGACCGCTCCTCCTTATTGGCTATGTCTATGCCTTCACTCGAAAATCTATCGGTCGGTGCTCCGTACGAGGAGACCGCCGACGTCTCAATACCCACAACCTTCTCCCCGCGTCACTACGCTCGGCGGTGACAATTGGTTGGCCCCTCGCGACCCCACAGTGTATACATCGCTCCGCAATCTCACGCTCTCCGGATCTCCGTGGCAGATTTCCTATGCCGACTTCCTCGAGGTGATGGGCCAATGCCGCCAACCTCGAGTCCTTGAGCCTGGACAGTGTCCTGCTCCATCACTTCCACGACACGATTACGGGCTCCGCGATGCACTATCCACTCCGCTGTACGCCAGTCGTCACTCTCCATTACTTACAGGACGTGAAGTTGTGCGAAGTCGTCTTTGACCTCCTTGCTACTCTCCATGTGCCGTTGGTTAACATAATCGAGACCGTGACGTCCATCGACCTTGCTGATCCTGGTCATCATATCTCGCAGCAGCTTGCGCCCAACCGCCGGCTGCGGCACCTCCTTCTGTGCTGTCCCACCTCCGTGTCCGCCAGGTGCCGGAACGGGGATTTCGAGTTGCCACTGGGCGGGAAACTTTATCAGCCCTTGTTCTTTGGCATCTAGTGCACGGGCGACGAGCTCGCTTGGAGCGCGGACGTCGAGCCCAATATCAAAGCCACGATGGACACGTTCTCCTCCGACCGGATTGGCACCCTCTAAGGCGACGGTTTTTTTTTTCTCTTGGGGAGCGGGTTACTAACCAGCACATCCACCCCTTGTTCCATCTTCGCCTCCTGTGTCAGCGCTGAGTCGTTCATAGGTTTGGTATGCATATCCACCGATTGACGTTATCGATACCCACTCAGGCTCTCATTTGAAAACTCGTTCCGTACATTTCGAATGTAGCAGACTAATCGTTGGCGTCGCGACGAATACTTGTATTATGGTATTACTAACGTAGAAATATAGCTTTGGACGGTGCTTCGATCACTGGAGGGCGGCATCGTTCTCCGAATCTACTGCCTGTCCAGGACGAGTCACTCGGATACCGTTTGTCCGCCTCGCATGCCGAAGAAGGTATATCATCGACGAAGGCGTCATGCCCTCCATCCGCTTCGCCGCTCCCTAGACACTCATCAGCTCTCATATCTCAAGGATGCACAAGCATAAATTGCTTACGATGCTCGTAGGGCGCACGTTGGCGAGCCGCTCTCTGACCTCAGAGCTCAGACCCTCAACACTCGAGTAGTCGAGGTACGGGTCTAGGGCAAGCGACTCGTCCTCCATGAACACCCGCAGGTCCGCCGCCTGACGGCGGAGATGCGAGCTGTATATGGCGTCGGTCTCGACGCGGCTCAGGATGTGCGGATGTACGGACACGAGCTCTGGTATGACAGCCGTGAGCGCGCGGATCGGCATATTTCGATGGTGAAGGAGCTCAAATGCGCTGTCGGCGTAACGTGTTAGCATGGTCGTGAGGGGAGTGTGGATGAACACAGGCGCACCTCTTCAGGGCCCCGTCGCGCTTCCTGTCAAATCCATATGCCTTCCATTTCTGCGCGAATTAAGCATCAATCGTCGGGAGAGACTGCACGTGTAGCGTACCTGCGGAGACAACACGCAAGACTGGAGCAGCCCAGTCGCGCGTCCCAGCTCTGCGCGGGTTGCCTCAAACTGTGCCCAACGCGCATCCCCCACAGCACCCACCGCACGGCCCTTCTTAGTCAATCGTAGGTCGGCGTTGTCGCTGCGCAACGTCATGCGGAACTCCGAGCGCGACGTGAACATGCGATCTAGATGGTGCGTCGGCATTTGTGCGGAGCAGTAGGAGGGGAGGACACGTACACGGTTCTTCTGCACCCTTCACGATGAGGTCGTCAATCATTACCCCAATATACCCCTCCGCGCGCGTGATGACGAGCGGCGGCCGATGGAGGGCAGATAGGCCGGCGTTGATCCCTGCGACAACACCTTGACCTGCGGCTTCTTCGTATCCTGTCGTACCGTTGATCTGACCTGCGAGGAACAAACCCTGAAGAGAGTGTCAAAAACTGCTTGCTCCCTTCGACTCAGACAGTGGAATGCATACCTTGATCCTCTTTGTCTCCAGCGTCGGCCCGAGCTCCCGAGCGTCGATGTGATCATACTCGACTCCATATGCAGGTCGGATAAGTTTCGCGTTCTCGAGTCCGGGCACGGAGCGGTACATGCTCTCCTGCACGTCCTCCGGTAGGCTGCACGAAAGACCGTTGGGGTAGATCAATTCGGAGTCGTACCCCTCCGGCTCGAGCCAGACGTTGTGCGACGACTTGTGCGGGAAGCGCGTCACTTTCGCCTCAAGCGAAGGGCAGTACCGCGGGCCCTTCTTAGTCTCCTGGATGTGGACGCAACGATGGATGTTGTCGCGGATGATCTGGTGGGTCGTCGGCGTGGTCGCCGTCATCCAGCACAAGACTTGGTTGTCCTGAGCAACACGGACAGGTGATCAGTGCCGTGCTTTCATCGGATTTTGTAAAACTCTACCGCATTGGCCACACGATCGTTCATGAAACTGAAAGGCAGAGGCGTGTGGTCGCCCTCCTGAACCACAAGCTTTGAGAAGTCGATGGAGTCCTTGGCCAGTCTCGCGGGGGTGCCGGTTTGGAGACGTCCCAGACGGAATCCCGCTGCACCGAGCGATGCAGACAGCCCGACAGAAGGGGCTTCATTCATGCGTCCGGCAGAGAAGCGCTTCATACCAATATGAATTTCGCCGGATAGGAACGTCCCAGTGCAGATAACGACTTGGGAACAGGTGATCACCTCCCCCGAATCTAGTTGGACGGTCAGCGTGGGTATCTACGAATTAAGAATACAGACGGACCCAAAGCCACGCCGGTGACCTCCGAACGAGGGAATTCCGTCGACATGGTGGGTTGGCTGAGCACGAGGTCGAAGACGCTTCCACCGCGGATGTCGAGGTTGGGGTAGCTGTGCAACGTCGCCTGCATGTGCCTTTTGTAGAGCTTCCTGTCTACTTGCGCTCGTGGACTCTGCACACAGACGTTAGCACTGAAAGATCAATGCAGTCGAGTGGACGATGATTGACCCAAACAGCTGCACCCTTAGATCTGTTCAGTATCTGGAACTGGATTCCGGCCTCGTCTGAAGAAGAGACATCAGATAAATGTCGAATGTAATACTTGGGCCTATCATACCGGTAACCTTCGAACAGAGGCCGTCGAGTGCGTCGACTTCACGCATGAGAGTGCCTTTCCCCACACCTCCCATGGAAGGATTGCATGAGAGCTCTCCGATGGTGTCGAGGTTCTGAGTTAAGAGGACTGTCTTGGCACCTGTGCGCGCTGCTCCTGCAGCAGCCTCACACCCTGCGTGGCCGCCGCCAATGACACAAACTAGAACGTCCGATGCTTCAGTCTACCGTCGTGAATCTGGGGAGGCACCAATAGACTAGCATACCATCATAGTGTGGATGTGTCGCCCGACTCAGTGACGCATATCCTCTATAAGCCGAAATTTTTCCGCGCGCCGCTATTCTGCCGAAACACCTGTGCATGCAGATTGATCAGCGACCCCGTTCGTTTGCGATGGTAGTTTGAGGGGAAAGCCTGACCTGGACTCGTGCTAGCGAGCGACAGTCGCCTCGATTAGATAAGCCAAGTTTGCCGCCCCTCTCTCGCCCTCCGACGATCTTTGATCCGGTGCATCCTTTTCCTCCGTGCCTCCACCATTTAAATCGCCACAACTGTTGCTCTCGACGGCGCTGGGCCATTAGGCCGTCTCAGGTTTCTGCAAACGTCTTTCTTGTGTCTATCATGGGCGCATTCTATGACGAGGTCGAGATCGAGGACATGGTTTGGGACGAGGAGAAGCGCGTATACCATTACCCATGCCCTTGTGGGGACCGTTTCGAGGTATCGCGCAAGCAACTCAAGAACTACGAGGATGTCGCGACGTGTCCAAGTTGCAGTTTGATCATTCGAGTTATCTATGATCCAGTGAGTATATCCAGACCTAAGTTACTCATAAAGGTGACTGATCGTCTGGCAGCTGGACTTTGAGGACGATCCGTCAGACGATGAAGACGAGGGAGCATCCGTGAGCGAGGAAGAGGACGGCGAAGAGGGTGAATCTAGCGAGGAGGAGGCGTTCGAAGACGCAATGGAGCACCTGACCATTGCCGATGAGAAGCCACAGACGATTGCCGTTGCTGCCTGAAAATGGTGAGTCGCATGAGCCCCCATGTCCCGTTCTGAACTGATCTTTGGTTCTATACTAGAGTGTGTCCAGTACTGCACCCATCCATTGACTTATTCGGGACGATATCCCCTATCGCATGTATCCACTAGTTCGTGAGTCGAATTTGTTTATCCGCTTCCCCATCTCTTCTTACCACAAACTCAGTTTCTAGTATAAGGCATACACTGTATTACCAAATGTCATTCCTATATCTTGTCGTTCTCCTGAACCTGGCACCCTTATGATCAGATGGCTGTCAACAATGCTTCCTGGATCTCTACGCAACACAGTATTAGCGACGCTCTAAACGACCTCTCGGCAAATAGGTTCTCCTACAACGATCCTATCATCTCTCAGCATCTACGTCTTGCTTCTCAGGGTCAGAGGGTGGGTCTAAGCGGTATAATCTTGTCAGTTGCTCTGTACTCACGTCCTCCGTCTCACCGATCACAGGACGATGAGCATTGCCCATTGCTTCTGGCACGCCTTTGTCCCCGACAGGGAAGCCGCCGGATCTCCCATCACCGCCAAATGGCACATGAAGTAAACGTGCCGATAAGTATTCCATATTCACTTGATCCTTGTGAGTACCCGATGCCAAACAACGTACTGCTCATCCCCGTTCACTGCATGTTAAGGTACCAGCTTGTAGGCACCTGGCGTGCGCGGATCTCGCCATGAACAGCTAGACAGCTCGGCCTATCAATACGTAGGTTCTGGCTCCGGTCCTGGTGCGCCCACACTTGCCCCCCGTGGCACCATTCGTATATCGCACGCCAATGGTATGTTTGTTGTTGGCTGCTAGGTCGAATCTTCTCATACGTCTCAGTACAGGGATAACCTTGACTCCGCTAAAGTAGCCCATAGTCGGCGCTGTCAGACAACACACATTCCAAATTCCCCTCAAATTTGGAACTCTGCACGCCGTTTTCTTCACTACAAGCGCGGTTTACCATGTTCAAGTCCGACGAGATGCGCCACGAAGCGGTTCTGCGTCGACTTTTACCTGCATCATGGTCGACGCTCTCCCCTAATACTCCGTGTGGGCATTAGCCAATCGACTCGATACCTACCATTCGACCGACTACGTCAAAGAAGTTGCGGCGATGCACAGTTCTGCGGAGGCACTAAACCGGCGTTGTCATGTGGGCTTCTCACCGGTGCCGGGACTCCATGACATCGGGCGCGGTATCATGATCTAACACTCAATTCATGTCCAACATCACATATTCTTCGGTCGATTTACAACCCTCGAGTTCTGGTTGGCGTTCATGGAGGACCTTATAGGGCGTGTTGGACTGGGAGAAGCCACACGCTGGATGGGGTAGGGTTTTCTCTCCTACGTGCGTACCGTTTCTACTTCTCCCGAGAATCTTTTGAGATCCTATTTGGTGCTCTCTACCCAGACGAATGACTGTTTCTCCTTCTGACCTTCCGATCCTGCAGATCATGTCCACTAAGGATGTTTTTTCCCTGTTCTCGCCCATCCTGCCGTAAAGCTGTCATCGTTGACAGCACTGCGATGCACCTTCCGCCTAGCCGAAGTTGTAGCCACTTGTTGATTTCCACTCCTCCGGAAAATCTGTCGAGTGCGATTCAACATGTTTGGGCCCTCAAACCCTTGGCATGTGGAACCATGATGTTTCACTGCCCCGGGTTCGAATACGCGCACTCCCATTGCTCGAAACGACCGACTCACGTGATGCGGGCACGTCAGCGCACAACATGCTCGCGCAATCGCTCCTTCGCCATTTGCTCGCCTGGAGTTGCAAAATATACTTATCGCGTTGTGGTCAAGATGGGGTTCAACACGACACCTCCCTCGTCTTTGCCCCCGCACCACCCGTTGCCTAGTATCAATTCCTCTGAAGGCCAGCACCATCGACAGCAACGACCATGGAGTCCCTCCCGCTCGAACTGCACACACAGATATTCGAGTTTGCGTGTACGGACGATGGCGCGACGGCCCGCGCACTCGCGCTGGTCTCGCGATACGTTCGCGACGCCGCCTCCCCTTTCCTCTTCCAGTCCCTCTCTGTCTCCGGACTCGCCCAAATGGAAGCCCTCGTCGCACGCCTCGACACACTCCCCCCACACTCCCGTCGCATCCGCCACCTATTCCTCGCCGACTGGGCGCACAAAGATACGCTGAAGTGTGGGGGAGCGTTCGCGGAAATGGAGCGGTACGACCGGGAGCGGGCGCTCGCATCACGCATTTTGGAATACGCATCGCCCACGCTGGAGACCCTCGCCCTCGTCGCTGCGTGCCCCTACACGGCCCCGCCCCTCGTCGGTCACCTCTTCGCGCTGCCCTTACCACGCCTGGAGGAGCTCGCGATACACGGTTTCTACCCTTTCCCCCAGTCACACGACAACGGCGGGATGCCGCACCTCGCCCGGCTACACCTCTCTGGGAGCCGCAACCCGCACGGGCTGCTGCAGCTCGGGGCCCTCGAGGTGGCGTGCCCCACGCTGACACATCTCCGCGTCTCGGGAATCATGGGGGCGGCTGCCTTCGCGCGCGAGCTTTACGAAGCCGCGCTTCCACGACCCCGGAGCGAGCACGAGCTTGATTTGTCACCGTTCCCCAGCGCGCTCCCCGCGCGTTTGCGCGAGCTCGTCGTCGAGGCCCGGCGGCCTCCCGAGTGTGCCCCGAATACCAACCAGCACCGGCACCACCATCGGGAGGGGATGAAACGCGGCGCGCAGGCCGCGCACGAGAAGATGATGGCGCTGCTGAGGGAGGTGGAGCTCAGGAAGGCGGAGACGCGGTTGGAGAGGGTCGAGGTTGTTGAAGGGGACGGGGAGGATATGTTTGAGGTGTTGAGGAGCGATTGGTTGGTGCGTTTACAGCCACAAAGACTGTAGAGATAGGCGTATTAGACCAGGAGAGGTTGAGATGTTCTCGTCAGACATTAGACTTTCCGTAGTGTAATCACTAGTATATTCAATGGATGGGAACAAGCAATGTGCTTGTAAATTGGGTAACAGAGCCTGCATGCATGCGATCGACCGCAACAGGCTTCAACGACTACGGATCAGTAGAGTGTCCGGCGGAGCGTAATCCCGTTACTTCTCAGGAATAACTTAGTCATAGCCAAACTCTACTTCCCCATCGAAAACTGTTCGCCAAGAAATTTCTTCTTTGTTTCTTCGAAGTCATCGTATGAATCGAAGCAGAGCTGCAACTCTAGTTTCTCCAAGTTCGCCGCGTTACCCCGGGCCCGGGTCGCAAGGCATTCGACGACGCATTCCAGCGTGTCGTCAGACCACAACGGCCCGCTCACGCACAATTCCCGCAAGTTCGGGCACACGACGCGGTCGCCATCCTGGCCTGGTTGCGACTCGGCAAGAGCATCGAACACCCTCACCGTATCGAGGCCCATGCTGGAGAGTGCGAAGCTCTCTAGAGTCCGAAATCCCGCGAAGAGCCGCGACCACTCCGCTTCCTCGAGATCGTCCACCATGTAGGCGACGATAGCGAGGGACGTCAGCGGGGCGTTCGGGAAAAGCTGTAGCGCCTCGTCGACTGTGCGAGACATGGGTAGGTCTTGGTGACCATTCTTGAGGTCTAGGGCAATTTCCACGCCCCCATGGTCCGAGAAAGCGCGAATCCCCAGGTCGATGTCAAGCGTAAGGTCGCGAACGGTGTCTAAGATGGGCAGGGTCTGGTGCCGGTTGGGGGGAAGGACGGGTATGAACAGACCGGGCGAGTCTTCTGACAGCCTCGAGTCCAGCTCTCCGACGAGCTGGACGCGGACATTCGGGGGGACGAGCAGGGAAGAGAGGGAGCTGGAGACAACTTCGACCTTGTCCTCTATTGTGAGTTCGCGGAGCCTCGGGATGGAGACAATACGGGACTGTTGAATAGATTTTCCCAGGTGCTCAAGCTGGTTGTGGTGAAACTGGCTGAGAACTCCACACAGACTAACCTTCTCGAGTGCTGCGCAGCTTGCGAGGACGTCGAGAAACGTAGACACTGTGAAGATGGGGGGGTCGCAGAGGAGAAGGCAACTGCTCATGTGGAGAACACGAAGCCGGGAAAAGAAAGCCTGAGGGTCCTGCAGAGCCATCCGGACGCCCTCGATGGTAAGTGCGGTCATAACTGGAAACTGCCGGCGGCCGAAGCTGACAGAGTGAGGTGAAACGTTGGGAAACGCATCCTGCCATGAAGCACGTTCGCGTGGCGTTCTCGCGAGGCACAGCTTGATGAGAGAGAGAGAGGCAGGATTGCGCGGAGTTGACGAGGCGAAGGGCGGCGGCAAGCTGATGTTCATACACATTGTCGAAGGTGAGGACAGTGATGCGTTCAGCGACGGGCAGCAGGATCGGATGACTGGCGATGACTAACGCGTTCCGCCAGAAGGATATGTCTAGCGTCGCGTTCTGCGAGCGAGATACGACAAGCCCCATCCACTTTAAGTCCTTCCCAACTTCGACGACGCGCCATAGCCGCGGGGTAGAGAGGGCAATGCATCTCCAGTGGCGACATACAAGCATAAGGGGGGCCCAGGAAGCAGAGGCCGGTAAATGTATTTTTGTATCTCCACAGTTTCCGATAGGACGGGGCAAGGCGAGAAGGAAAATCTCCACAAAGAGCTCGTTCGGGAGAGAATTGACCGGGGCCGCGGTGTTCCAGGCGGTCTGCCCCTTCGATACCCTGATCTTAATGTTCGCGCGACCCTCACGAGACTGGCCACTAGTATGGGTTCGGGGGTCGGGAGATGGTGGAACGGACAAGGGGGTTGGGGACTCCGACGCAGGACGGCTGGGCTCCATTTCGATCAAAACAGAGAAACTCGGCTCAACAATGTCTACAGTCGTGATTAGCATAGCATGGTGCGAATTCCAGAGTGAACTTACCCTCTTCCAGTGGCGACGTGTAGAGAGCAAGCCCGAGAAAGGCCGTCCGGCAGAGTGGTGAACCTGGAAGACGAGTAGTGTGAGAACCCAGAGAACAAACAAGGACAATGAACGTTTACGAGCGCCATATTAGGCAGCGAACAAGAGTAATCCCGCCAACGTGAATGCTTCCCGCCATCCACTCCAGAATGAAACTCAAGTTTACACCTTGTACAAAGTCGGCTCCAACCATATTTAAATATACGGTCACCCTTCGCGTACGCCCGGCGGGTCCTGGGAAGACCTCACAAACCTCCACCATGACTGACCGACGATGAGGTCAAGGAGACGGAGATGACCGCGGGCTGCCACAAGTTGAAGAGAATCCATGAAATATTATACACGTGAACCGAAGACAAACACACCAGTCAATCCTCCTCTATAGCATCGTCCGCATCCAGCCCCTTCTCATCCCGCCGCTCCTCCTCCTCCAGCAGCGCCATCGTGTCCTCCGGCTCGTCCTCGTCTCCATCCTCGTCCTCCATCTCCTCGTCCACGTCCTCTCCACCATCTTCCTGGTCCTCATCCAACATCTCCTGGTCCTCATCGACATCTTCCGAGGGACGTTGCTCGTGGCCCGCCTCTGACGCGGGCTGCGCGGCTGAGGCTGGGGGGCGGATGTGGATTGTTGGGATGGCTTGCTGTTCTGTGTGCTCGGATGAGGCTGCTGCTTTACCCTTGCCCTTGGGCTTGGACGCGGCCGACGCGGATTCGGACGTGTCTTTCGCTTTTGCTTTACCGCCTTTCCGCTTGTCTGCCCGTTGCATCTCGCGGTATGCTGTGAGAGGGTGGTAAGCAGAGGAAGGGACTAAGAAGCGGCCGTACGTACTTGGTAGCTCCCCTTGGATGGCCTTCGCGATATCGGTGAATTCCACGAGTTCGAGGGCTTTGAGAACGTCAGTGGCAGAGATGCTCTTGTGTTGTTTCGAGCTCGCCACTTCGTGGGCTCTATTGAATACGCAAGGTCAGTCCGAGTACATTGATTGCTAGCGGATTCCATCTCACGTTGCAGCTGAAAGGAGGTGGAATCCCGAGTGAGGCTTCAAACGGTCTGTACGTGTAGAGGCGGCGTACCAAGGTAGTTTACGAAGACGGTGGATGCCTTCAGGATGGATAGGATTACATCTTTTGAGAACTTCGTGTTCTCTGGAACCTGGTATATGTCTGAGCGCTGCTCAAAGCATACGAAGTGTATGGACGCGTTTGACGCGTTAGAGTCGATGCTCACCTGCGACGCACGCGCCAGCTTCATGATCAAACTCCGGGGCAACTCGAAATTATCTATTCCCTCCGAGACGGCATCCTGCTGAGCTTGTGCAGTTGATGCTCCTGCTGCGGGCTCCTTGGCTCTGGGCATGATCAGAAAGAGGGGTTTGGGACGTCGGAGGGGGCGCGTGGTAATCGAGGTGGCGGTAGCAAGATGAGGGAGATGCAGCAGCAGTTGCTCCTCCGAGTCCGAATCCGCGTGGTGTGCGACCGTTCTCAGCCACCCCGAGCGCTGGCGACGACACGTTCTTCGCTTTCATCCATCACGACCTCCTCCCGGTGAACCTCCTAGACGTTCGGTATTCGTTATTTGAAGTACTTTGAATTGACCCTATAGTGGACTCACTAGAAACGTAGGGTTCGCGGTAGGGCGGCACACATACCGACGACATACCCCAGGGAACTAGGTGCGTTGTACGTTGTTCCTCAGTGCCTTGCAACTGACGTGGTTTTGCCGGAAGATTCAATGTTCACATAATTCATACTACGCAGTCTCCTCCGCCCTATCTAGACTCATGGCCTCTAAAGGGCTCTCGCTCCTATTATGGGTGTTCTTCGTGCACCTCGCTGGAATCTACCTCTACACTCGAGGCTTCCTCCTCACCCGGCTGTCTCTCTCAGACATCACTGCCTGCAGGGATGGAAGCTGTACCGTTACCCCATCGCACAAAAGAGCTGTGGTACTCGTCATCGACGCACTTCGATTCGACTTCCTCAGCCCTCATCCGCCTGAACCGGTCTCCCCCTACCATCACAACATCCTTGTTCTCCCCCAGGAACTCACGGCTGCCCAGCCGACTCGCTCTCTCCTCTTTGAGATGTTCTCCGACCCACCAACAACGACTCTCCAGCGGTTGAAGGGTATCACAACTGGGTCCTTACCCACCTTCATTGACATGGGATCGAACTTTGGAGGGACGTCTATCACGGAGGATTCTTTTATTGGGCAGCTCCAGTTAGCAGGGAAGAAGGTGAGTCTCAAAGTTTACCAAACCATTATCTTCACTCGTGCTCCTTTTCTGGAAATGCGACATACGCTTCTCCTGAGCCTCCATCCCAACAAGCGCTCGTCTTCTCCTGAGGAGTTATCTCATTGGCCAATCCTGTCTCTTTCTCTTTCTCCGCGTTCGAGGGACTAGTTGCGAAACTAACCTTGCCAGTGACAGATCGCTTTCATGGGAGATGACACATGGACAAACGTCTTCCCCGATTCCTTCGAGCCGAACATGACATTCCCATATGACTCTTTCAACGTCGAGGATTTACATACCGTCGACGAAGGGGTCATTGAGCACCTTTTTCCTCTCCTCCAGGACAAGAATCCTTCTTGGGACGTCATCATTGGACATTTCCTCGGCGTCGACCATGTTGGCCACCGAGTTGGTCCTGACCACCCCACCATGAAAGCAAAGCTGACGCAGATGGACGCCGTCATGCGTCGCGTCGTCGAGCTGCTTGACGACGATACGCTCCTAATCCTCATGGGAGACCATGGGATGGACAGGAAGGGCGACCACGGCGGCGACGGTGAACACGAAACCTCTGCCGCACTCTGGGTGTACAGCAAAGGCCTGCAGCTCGTCCACCCCAAGGCTTCCATCCCTGACTGGCTCCTCACCAGCCGTCTCTTCTCAGGAGCGACAGTTGAGCACCGACATATCCAACAGATTGACCTCGCGCCAACACTCTCCTTGGCGCTCGGCCTCCCTATCCCGTTTAACAATCTCGGCACCGTCATCCCCGAATTCTTCTGGCATGACCAAACGGGGAAGGAGTACACTCAAGCGCTTGTTCTCAACGCGAAGCAGGTTAACCAGTACCTCGACACGTACCGCGCGAGCCCATCTGGGGGAGAACTGGATAATGCATGGGGCGAGCTCGAGCGCGTATGGAGGACCGTGGACTTCGAAGCACACACTACCGACGGCGAGGCACACTGGCTCGCTATGACGATGTACACCCGTTTCGCTCTCGCAGCGTGCCGTCAACTTTGGGCGCAGTTTAACGTGTCCCTGATTGTACTTGGCCTTGTCGTCTTGGTCACGAGCACAGTCGCGGCGACGTTCGTCTACTTCAAAGTTGACGCGCTGCGGGACAAATGGGAGAGCTGGGCCACAGAAACAATGTGGTGGTATATCTCGAGCGCCGTTGGTGGGGCTTGCCTTGGATTCGTCGGTTGCCTGGCCACGTCGCGCTACGTGAAGGGGATTGGCCCGGTGGAGGCTCTGCTTTTCGGCGCGTCGTTCGCGTCCTCCCTTGCGGTCATGTTCTCTGCGCGACCATCATTTTCCATACCGTCTTTCCGCTCGCTCACTTCGATCCCCCTACCGCTCGTACTTCATGCTGCGGCGTTCGCATCGAACTCCTTCACGGTCTGGGAGGACCGCGTCGTCACATTCCTCCTAATCTCCTCCGTCGCCCCTTCCGTCCTCGTCGGCTTCACTGCACCAACGTCTCGACTGCGCTACCGCATCCTCGGCTTCTCCGCGCTCTTTGCGCTCTGTGTGCGGTTGATGGCGGCGAGCACGGTCTGCCGGGAGGAGCAACAGCCCTTCTGCCACGTCACGTTCTATGCGTCATCATCACTGCCTTCCCCTCCTCTACCAGTCTTGTTGTTCTCAGTACCTGTCGCGCTTGTGTTGCCTTACACCACAAGGTGGTTCCTCAAGATCTCGAAGTCTGACAGAGGGACTGCGGCCCTCGTGCTCCCTTGGATCCTCCCCGCTGTCCTCCTCTCGGGGAGCTCGTTCTGGATACTCGAGCACTTCGATTCATCCGAGGTGTTCGGTCCCGAATGGGCAGGCACGCTCCGCCTCGCGAGGACGTGGTGTGCGCGGCTGGCTATGGCAAGCGTGCTCTTCCTCGGCTACGGTCTGTGGTACCTCGTCCCCCTCTGTCTCGAGATCTCGACCGAGACGAAGGCCGATTCGAGTGCACATGGCAAGAGCAAGCGCGAGGTCACCGTGCTCGGGTTCGCAAACGCGTACGGGGCGCCTTATCTCGTCTTCTGGTGCCTGTTCCTGGGGCTAGTGTACCCCACGATGCAGCTCACAGGACAGGCTGTCCTCTCTCTCGCCGCGATCGCAGTGCTCGCGCACCTCGAGATCGTCGACAGCGTCCGCGATGTCCGCAGCCTCGAGGCCGTCTTCGCGTCTGGGAACCCGTCCGCGATCCTCGACAACAACGCGCTCCGCACGCCGAGCGTCCCCCTCCGCTTCTCCGAGGTCGCTCCGCTCGCGACGCTGGCAGTGCATGCGTTCTTCACGACAGGCCACCAAGCCGCGATCCCATCCATACAATGGAAGACGGCGTTCGTGTTGACACCGACGCTCACGTACCCGCTCTCCCCGCTCCTCGTCATCCTGAACGCGTTTGGCCCGCACTTCCTCATCTCGCTCGCGGCGCCGCTCCTCGCCCTTTGGAACGTCTCCCCGCTGCCTCAGCCCTCGACGGACGTCAAAGCGCGTGCTGACGCCGTGCGTGCGTCGCTGGGGACGATGCTGTACCACGCGACGCTGCTGCTCAGCAGCGCGACTTGCGCGGCGTGGCTCCGGCGGCACCTGATGGTGTGGAAGATCTTCGCGCCGCGATTCATGCTAGCGGCTGCGACGGTGCTTATCGTCGACCTGGCGGTCTTGTTCGGGGTTGCGGTCGGGGTTGGACGGGTGTCAGCCAGGGTCTCAAGGCTGTTTGCCGCGATGAACCAAAGCACGAAATAGTCCGCGGCCGGCGATCTTGTTTGCCCCTGTCAAGAATGGAGATCCTCACGAGTTGGAGGGCGAGTGTTCAATTGTTTTGAAGGAGGGTGCTTTGGATGATGCATAGCCGGGTAGGCCATCCATCTGTGATAGAAGCGGGCGTCGCTTTGATAGTAGGTTGCGCTAGTCCTAGTTTATGCACGATGCCTTTTGTATGTCCCTGCGATGGGGAACATTTATTGCGGAAGGTGCAGTGCATTTTGGATCACGAGTCTGTCCTTGCTGTCTGTGTCGATCGCTCACACTAGGCAAATGGGGAAAGCGTAGTGTTCATTCGCCACTTGCGCCCTCCGCCTCCGCCTCCGCGTTCTTGTACGCAATGTCGCCGTTGCTCCTCTAGTTAATGTCCGCCTTATCAACAGTGAGAACAAAAGAGTCAGACATCGGCGGCTCTGGGCTGGTGATGGCGGATCTAGCGCGCAAATATCATTCTGCTGGAGCGTCTTTGCGTCTACCGTGCGTTCGCACAAGCCGCCACTCCCGGTACATGAACCTGATATGCATGGCCATGTGTCACCCTAGAACTCTATAGTATACTGGCCTCTGCCAATCTTTTGTGCTTTGCCTTGCTTCTCCAGATATCTACCCCAATTGTCTTCCCCGCTCCCCCCCCTCTGCTACCTCACCACATCGAACTCCGAACGGTCTCAATCCCTTCAATTCTGCCCAGGAAACCTACCTCAGGATCCGACTCTCGAACAAGGACACGGACACGCCCACACGCCCACACGCCCACACCCAAGCCGCCCAGGTCTATCGTCACGGTCATGGGGAGCATCCGCATCCCGAATTTCCCGGCGTTCTGCAGCCCCCACTTCGAATTACGGTGCAACGCCCACTGCCATTCCGTCACGCTTTCGTCCGAGAAGTGGGCCCTCGCGAATCCCCTCTTCCTTGATGCGGACGAAGAGTCTCGCCTGCGTGGCGCACGACTAGGCCTCCTGGCGGCGCTCTGCTTTCCCGCATGCGACGCGGGCCAGCTTCTGTCGATCGCCAAGTTCCTGATCATCCTGGTGCATTGGACAGACCGACCGCGGTCGCTCTACGCAGACGAGGAGATCTTTGACCCGTGAGTGTTCCTTTGTTTTGTCTTGAACATCCCCATTCCCCCTCGTCCGCCGCCCATCGGCCTCGCGTGCGCGCCGGCCAATACGCCGTAAAGCCGCACCAAGTCCTCCAAGTCCTAACGTTAAGTTTAATTCACCACTGATCTTTCACTGTCCTTTAGGATATGGACACGGTCTTTCCGCCCGACTACTCGTCGTGACTGGCAGAAACGCTTCCAGCGACATCTGGCGGCATTCCGGCTCGGTCAGGCGATCACCACGCGGGACGCAGCGGAAGGCGTAGTCCCAGATCTCGAGTCGTACATGTCAACTAGGCGCGACGCGGTAGGTATCAAGATGCTCCTCGACCTGGTCGTTTACGCCGGAGGATTGTGTATACCACCCCAAATCTACGAGCATCATACGTTACGACGACTACGACAAGACGCCGGTAATATTATTGCATGGGCAACCGTACGTTGCGCATCGTCCACTGGTAGTCGACGTATTTGTGTGGCTGACTCAAGGCCACTATGCAGGACATCGCAGCCTACGCGCAGCATCCACACACGTCAAATCTCGTCGTCGTCCTCATGACTGAGCGAAAATTTGCCCCGCAAGGCGCAGTTCACTTCGCTGGCAATCTCATCAAGCAGACCATCTGCACGTTCCTTGAGAATGAGGCGCAAGTGCCCGTGTTCGGCGACTGGGACGGTGACGTCCGCGCGTACGTACGAGGCCTGCGCGACTGCGTCGTCGGTTCGCTGCACTGGCTCTACGAGACGGACAGGTTTTTCGGGGAGGCCGGCGAAGACGTTCGATCTTCCGGATGGGTCTTCGTTTCATGAAGGCTACCGTTGCCACGATCACGTACGCTGACCCTTTCACGATTATTTCACGCTGACGTCGCTGTTATGAATTTGCTTTCGTATATATGGACTAAGCATATCGCATATTCGTTCGCGCGCATCCTTCCCAACGGCCGGAAGGGTTAGACTACTATCACACATTGATTCGCTAACGTCATTAGCGTCACGACATCTATTACGCGTACTCAGCATCGCATAGTCTCGCCCTGTTCATACCATCCCTCCCCCCCCTTCGTCGTCGTACCACTCCTCATCAGTACTGTCTTCATAGTCGCATTTTTGTACATCGCCCATAGATACGCATCTGGCTCAGAGTTACGGTGGTATGATCGAAATGAATCTTGTAGGATGTTTCCATGAGGCCTCTAATCTCTAATAATCACTGGTCACCGTCTACTTGCATTTCAGACCACGTCATTCCAGCTGGAGCTTGGTATCGGCTTTCTGCTCTGGCGATCTAAAGCTTGAACGTTCTTGAACTTGAACTTGCTAAATCTTGCTTTCATCCACGACCGCGCGGCTATAGCGCCAGATGGATGGGAAACTTCGACGCCCGAAATGGGGCCGGATCGGCGGCCACCATATGATCAGCACGGGATCAGCAAGCCCCGGGCTGTCACTTGAATATACAGCTACACCGTCACGGTGTTCGCCACGGACGACCAGAGGCAGTCGTCTCGACTCCAAGTATCTCCAGCTTCTTGATCGATTTTAACACTGTCAGCCTATCAACCACTTGCCATTGCTCTTGCATCGTTCAAGAGACCTTTCATTTGACGTAAGCACGGTTCTGCTGTCGCTGGAAGCAATGTGTCCTTATTGAATTGGCAGCATTCGCAGGAGCGTGGTAGGAAGAAGCCTAGCTGGCATGTCGTCCTCCAGGTCAACCACGCCTTCCCATCGTAGAATGAGGTCGGACATATCCTCTTCTCGCTCAACCAGTACCTACGGTCAGCTTATTGAGAGGCCATTTCGTCTCCCCTCCGTCCTTTCCGACCGTCCGACGATGCAACCTGAGAGCCCCTCTTCAATGTCTCCATCGGCCTCTCAGTCTCAGCCCAGCACACAATCACAGTCTCACACCCAATTTTATCTGCAGTCTCGCTCACCACACCCACCGGAGTCCCCACTCGGTGATGCCTTCGATCCCATCCGCGACCAAGTCGCACATACCATTGTCCTGCGTGCGCTCAAGAAGGCCGAGCAGGTCGACGGGACGCATGTCGGCGTCATCCTCACTCTGCCTCACCAGGATGGTGAGCAGTTCCTCAAGGCGGTCGCGTCCCGCCTGAAGCGCGCGATGCTCCCCAAGCAAGAGTCCTACCTCTTCATCCTCGCCCTCCCCCTCCAAGGACTCAGCCCAATGCTGATCTGCAGCTCCTCCGAGGGGCTGTCCGAGCGCGCGGGCCTCGTCGTGGGCTCCAAGTTCATGAACCGGATCGAACGCCACGAACTGCGCAACGGACGTTGGGGTGGGCTTGTGCGCGACCTCTGCAGCACGACATACGACGAGGCTGCATTCTGGGACGCCGTGCGCAAGGCCGCGCGCAAGCCCATCGACCCGCTCGTCCCTCCCCCGGGGTCGCGCAGCATCTCGCAGGTCCTCAAGGACGCCCGCGCGAGGCTGCAGCGCATCACGCCGCAGCAGGCGTACGAAGAGCTGCAGGATCCGACCGCGCCGTGGCCAGTCGTCCTGGTCGACATCCGTCCAGAGGCGCAGCGGCAGGCATGCGGCAGCATCGCAGGCGCCCTTATCGTCGAGCGGAACGTGCTGGAGTGGCGCTTTGACCCGCGTTGTGCGTCCCGCCTGCCCATCGCGGACCGCTACGACCTCCGCGTCATTATCTTCTGTCAGGAGAGCTACACGTCGTCGCTCGCAGCTGCTTCGCTGCACGATCTCGGGATGCTGAACGCGACGGATATGATCGGGGGATACGCGGCGTGGAAGGAGGCGGGCTTGCCTGACGAGGTGGAGGTTTCGTCGACCGCCTCACCAACGGAGGGCAGGATCTCTGTTCCCGTCGAGGAATAATTAACTTAAGCCAAGTCGTTGGGTGCGGTTCCCTTCCTATACTATGCCGATATCAAATGGTCAATTGTAGATTTTTGTGTAGATGCCTGGTGTAGTTTTAGTGCTGGAAAAATCGAACCGATGGATGGTATCCTCCTCATCTGAACACTTACTTATAGTGGGATGTTCGGCGTACGCTTTACGTAGAGTATCACTCGGGTTAATGGTTTTGTGCGGCCCTGGCACTCATGAAAACTTCGTCTGCCCACTATCTCGCTTGCAGGCGACACTCGTCTGTGTAGCCGCACAAAACTTGCGTTTTGAGCGGGTTTCGAATTCAATCCGGCGCCGACGGCCCGAACGGTACGGCGGATTCCTCATGTGCTTGATCGGGTGGACAACGTTTTCCCTCTTCCCTAGTAAGTTGCAAGACAATGTTACCTGCTGTCTACCGATGCGCCGCGTCACAGCTCTTCAAAAGAGCCTCAGCGGAAAGACTGTGTACTACATGGTCCCGCCCGACGCGGAGCGTGCCTACCCGTTCGGGTCACCGTTCATCAACTTGCTCCCGGAGCCAGTCTTATGCTGATCCTCACTCAGATGTCACCGCTGACGTGGACTTACTTCTGAGTGTCTGGCAGGTTCTTACTGCTTCCAGAAACTGACGGCCCGGAAACATGATATGGTGAGCCACCGCGATGAAGCAGAACCTTGGCTCAAGCCTCACATTGCGCCCACAGATCGTATGTGGGGGGGGGGATAGGTCGCCCTACCTCTTGGCTCGCTCGATAGATGGTAACAAATGGAAATTGCCTCACGCACGCAATGCAAACGAGGGGGGAAGACCCGGCCTGGACATACCTTGGGTACGAGGAGCATGTCGACCGTTCTCGCTGGGACTGCACTCCCACCGCGCATATAGTCGCCTACCAGGCGGAAGTCGACGGGGTAAGGCGCATATATGCACTCACCACACGTAGGATTGTCATCCCCGTCCTCCGACCCCTTGTTTTCAGCGGCTAGAAGTCCCTGGATGAATGCACGGCATCCGGTGAGTAGAGAATGCCCAGTTAACTAACCCCCATCACTGATTCTAATCTCACCTCGCAGCATGTATGCAGGTCACGAATGTGGGGGAACAAGGCAAAGGAGAGGGTCGGGAAAACCACCAAAGGCTTGGGGTACTGTGTTCAATTAGAACTCCGCTGGACGCGTCGCGTCGCGTTTCGTCACGTGGTACGTGTTTGACTAAAGCGATCCAGTTCAAACGTATGTTGACGAAATGAACTTGGCCGCCGTAAATTGAACCAGTGTTGTCATTGATCCGTCAATGACCGGTACTGGTGACAACCAATCTTGCATATTGCACGACTCATAGCCACTACAACATCCCCATGTCTACCACATCCTCCTCTTTCTGCGCGTGCTGTTCTCCTTGATTCTTTTCGCCCCTTTCCTCAGCTCTCAGCTTCTCGTTCTGTTCGCGCGTCGTAGTCGCCGTATCCGCATCTACAGCGCCGGGGGCAACCATGTCCTGCCCGGGGGTACCCGCAACGTACCTCGCCTTTGATTCATAGTCGTCCTCATCCATCTCGCCTCCCGTGTCGTGGGACGCGTCTTTCACCTCCCCGATCACCACACCGACCGGCTGTATGGTACTCGTCGAGGGCGCGAGTGCGTTCGTGACCAATGCGCCCGCGACCACCGCCACACCCAGCACGGTTCCGCTCACCGCATGCGCGACGTCCGCCATGGACTGTATCCCTCTTTCCGCGCCACGAGAGACATTGTCGGCCACAGACGAGAACTCCGCAGATCGCAGGTAGACTTCGCGGATGCGTTGGGCGGTGCGCGTGCTGTCTTCGTGTATGGAACGCGCGACTTCATCTGCAGCGGCTTCGATACCGTCCTTGAGGAGGCCGTACTCCGCTAAGACGAACTCGAGCTCGTTCTGGAGCGAAGGGAGGTCCAAAGACGCGCCATGTGTGGCGTCAGCTTCTGGGAGGACGATTGCGACCAAGCTGGTGGAGCGTAGGTGATGATATTAGCGCCAGGGAACACACGCCGGGAGTATGACGTATACTACTTACCCTTCGCTGGTTCCTTCCGACACTGGGTTAAAGACGTACGTCCGGGAATCGTCGGCGAGGGTGCCAAACAGTGTGTTCTTGTATAACGGGAATGCAGACTTGCCGACTGTCAGAGTGAGTACCGGCTCGTCCTCCTTCTCCGACTTCGGCACCACGACCAAGGAAAGTGTCCCTTCGGACAGTATGGCGATCTCCTCGCCGAGTATTTGCGCGGCGATGCACCAAGGGATGTTCACCAAAGACTCCTCGGTCCCACTGCGTAGCAAACATCACGCACCGTAGCCGGGCCATCCCAGCGGAAACCAGAATAGTGATGAGTGATGCGTAGCAAATACGAGATACATACGAACGAGCCCTACAGAGCAATCACATCCTCGAAGTGCTGCGTCGCGTGGTGCTCCTCCTCCCCTTCACCCTTGCTCGGGTCGATTCCGCCAGGCTGGAGCAGTCCGTGGGCGATCAGGACCTGCTCGAACTTGGTCTGGAGCGCGGACAGCCTCGAGGCGTCCTCCTCCACGCCTTTCGGCAGCGTGATCTTCACGAATCTGCCCACCCATTGCGCTCCCAAGTCAGCGACACGCCTTCCTATGCGTGGCGAGAAAGGTGGACGTACCCGCCCTTGACACCTTCAATCTCCGGGCTAAACACGTACGCCCTCGAGTCGCCCTCCAGTGTGCCGAACGTGGTATCGTGATGGAGCGAAAAACCCGCGCTGCCGACAGTGAGCATCAGGTCGTGCGTAGACCCCACCGCGGCTGGCAAGAGGTTGAGGTCTCCTGCGCCGAGGGTGACACTCGACTGGCCAAGGACGTGATGCGCGGTCGCGCCTGGGATGGTGACGAGCGTTTCGTTCATGATTATGGCGATTGATGCGTGCGTAGCGTGCGCTGTGTATCGTACGGAAGGGGCGTTTGGGTATGGATGAGGGTGTGGGTGGAAAGGGGAGGCTAAGTGCTGAGGAACATTGACACTGCTCCAACGATGAGGCTCCAGCGTACGGTTGCGTCATTGGCTCACCTAACCCTAATTTGGGTGTCCCAATCCGCCCACATCGAGCACCTGCAGTGCAACCTCATGAAGGGGCGCGACCTAGCGGAGGTGTATATAAGGCTATCAAAACGTGTACACCTCTAGGTTAACATAACCCTCATCTCCAGACTGCGGAGGACATGCATTAGTACACGATCGAGTCTAGGGACGACCGACCCAGCACTCACCCTCATCCCAATGAGCCGGTCCTGGTCAATCATGAATCCTGTATAATCCAACACGTCGCGTACACCTTTTCTCGTCGACACCGCGTACGGGAGCCGACTAATCACCGGGTGCTCAAATACGTCCTCCGGGTCCGTCGTATGCTCCTTGTTCACAATCTCGTACTTCGCGCTCCCCTCTCCGAGTCCCATCTTGTTGCCCGTCGTGTCCACAGGGTCGTCCAGCCGCTTCGGGTGCACGTTAAAGTCGAGCATGAGCATCACCATCTCCCCGTCCCCGTCCCCGTCCCCGTCCCCGTCCGCCTCCGCCACCTGCAGTGGGATCGGTGGGAACATGATACGTTGCCCATGGAGATACCTAGAGCATGAGCAATGGGTGGTGAGCTAGAACGTCCCCCCGAAAGAAGCTTCGAGTCGCCCATGGGGGGAGAAGAAGGGACGTACCTCAGCCACTGGAAGTGCGTGATCCAGTTCACGAAGCGCGTGTTATCCGGGCCCCAGTCGTCCCACTGCTTCTCGATGACCTTCACCCCGTCCCCAGAGCCGACCCCAGGAGGAATGTGTGACAGCAAGAATCGGTTGTGCAGGAAGAGGTGGTAGTCGCGCGAGCGGTCGCCGTAGAAGAGCGACATCATGTGAACGTGCGCATCGCGCGAGGTCTCAAACACTCGCCCTGGCGTTGGGTTCGCGACGAATGGTGCGGCGTGCGTAAGGAACCGCTGTAGGGCCACTCCGGGATTGGTCGGAGGCAGGCTGAGGATCGCGATCTGGGTCGGGAGCAAGCGATGGTCGACGGAGGGGGACTGCGGGGCACTGGAGGACGGGTTGTCTTCGTTGGCGTCGCTGAAAGTGTAGAGCGCAATCGAGCCGTAGTTGGTCGTCACGGTGATCATGTAGGCGCGGTTTGAGATGAACGCGAAGTCATATGCGCCTGTTGGCAAGTCGAAACCGATGCAATTCTGCACGACGATCGGGATAAGCCGACGTATTCGCGCTGGATGAAGGGATGAGCACTCACCACGACGATCTTACCCGTCCGCCAGTTCCATATGATTAGACCGGGGCCACGCACCCAGAAGAAAGCACCAACGACATCGTCCACAATCTGAACGAACGAGTTTCCGACCTGGAATGGGACGGGTGCTTGGAGCTGAGGAACGCGAGCCAGCGGGTGCGGCTTATTCCCACTGATGGTCCGCAGGTGGATGGTGAAGCTTAAGCCAACGAGATGACTTTAGAACACTATCAGCCCGGAAGAGACGCCGAAACAAACGCTGCGCTCCAGCATGACCTTCTTCGAAGCGTGGCGAATGGTAGACACAGTGTTGGACACCGAGTCGAAGGAGGCTTGAACGCTTGTGCGGAACAGAAGATGACGTACCTCGCAACGTCGTCCGCAATGACCAGCGCCATGAGATCCTGCGACGGATCAATCGCAAAGTCCCGCATCCGCACTCCCAGGTCGTCCCTCTCAATCGTCCTAGTAGCCTCATCGGTGCTCGTGGGCAGCCAGGTGAGCTGGAGGTGCCCTGAGCCAGAAAAGTCGTTGCCCATCGACGACGCAAACACTCCGTCGACAAGCTCGTAGGCCTGACATAGTGCTGGGACGGCGATGGGAGTGATACGTGTCCAATTGAGGTATCGCCATCTTGCGCGCCGCTGGAGGAGGAGCTTGAGACGTTCCGAGGTGGGCAAGGTGCAACCGAGGCCTTCTATGAGCCCGTCTGCTCCAAGCTCGATGAGGTATTGAAGTTCGAGAGATTCTTTGATGGATTGGCGAAGCGTTTTGCAGACCTAAAGGTTGGCATGATGAAAGTGCAAGCGACTTGTGACGAATTCCTTACTTCGGTGCAACGCACGAGCGTCCTGTAATCCAGATACTTGGAGCACTCGAGAAGTAATTCCCGAGGTAAATCGAGAAAGCTAGCCTGGGTGAGAGACATGCCCAGTCACAGTCGAAAGACTCAGAACGTCTTTGGATGGTCGCGAAGGTAGTGGCGAACGATACGGGAGATCGGGAGATGGGAATGGAGACGCAGAATGAAGTTCAAGCAACAGCGGCCCGCCGATCCTGGTTGTAGATCTCCGTTTGACGCTCAGTTTGAATGTCGAAGAGATTGAATTGGATTAAGAACCTTAGCAGCCAAGTTGGAACCCGCTGCTACTAGGTCGATAGGCTGATAGATCGTCCTCTCACCAAGCAGGGAGGTACTGCATCGGAAAAGTTGCAGGGGATGGTAGTTGAAGGTGGTCATGATAAGGGAAGAAGCTTGGCGCGAGAAATTGATCCCGCGGTCACCGGCACACCTGACGCTGGTTCGGAGCTCACACCGCTCACACCGTGACGATGGCATAGTTGTCTAATTTCCTTGCTTTCCTCCCTCTCACCGCGCTCAGTGGATTCGTCCCTCCTCAAAGAGATTTTGCGGATGTCTCGGGGGCCGAGGCGATGTTTTGTCATTGCCAGAACGCTGGTTCATGTCGGCCCAGCGTTCCAGCGAGGCGATGAATTCAGGAAAGCTTCAACACCAGAACGGTGGTCAGCGTCCACAGGCTCTATCTGACCTGACGGCAATCAGCTTCCACGCAGGAGCAGCGAGCGTCCTTCGGGAGACCCACCTTATCTTCCTTGCCATTCTGTATTTATGGTCAGCAGCACGCCGCCTCCGTCGATTCCGGTTCAAGTTTCCTCCCCTTCATTCTTCTGGCTCGACCCGAAACTATGTCCGCAAGAGAGCCCTCCACCATTGACTCAGAGAAGAACGATGGCACGATGGCGAGCGGAGCACTCGACGATGAGAGGGAGTTGGCGCGTATGGGATACAAGCAGGAATTAAAGTACGTGATCCATCCGTCTCTATCGTCGACTTCGATAGTGGCTAACGAACTATGGCGGCGATAGGCGGGATTTGACCCTGCTACAGGCAAGTGTTTGGGCCTGAGGATCCCGGTGTAAATACGCACGCGAGCTTCGTCATTGACGTCGGTGACATCTCAGAATTTCGGTGTGTCCTTCTCGATCATCAGCGTTATCACGGGCATTCCTTCGCTGTTCCTTTACGGCTTGGTACGTGTAGACCGTTTGTCGGCGCCTGCAAATGGATGCTGAAGTTGCGCGGTCATATAGAACACCGGAGGGCCAGCCGTGATGGTATGGGGATTGGTTGTGGTTGGTAAGTTCTTCTGACATCCTTCGAGCATTCCGTACCATTGAACAAGCTGCCCAGCCTTCTTCACTTGTATGGTCGGTTTGGCCATGGGCGAGGTATGCAGCGCACATCCTACAAGCGGTGGCCCATATTTCTGGGCAGCCATGCTCTCCGACCCCCAACACGCTGCTTTCGCATCCTGGGTCACGGGCTGGTTCAACCTCCTTGGACAGGTCGCCGTCACAACCGGCATCAGGTGTGAAACCCTTCTTTTATGCTGGGACGGACTTGCTCGTTATTCACGCTTGACAAAGTTTCGCAGCAGCAAATTTCATCTCGACAATTGCAACCTTCGGCACCTCCTTTGTCCCCGAACCGCGCATTACGATTGGCATCTACGCCGGAGTCCTTATTTGCCAGGGTCTCATTAACACATTCGGCGTGCACCTACTCAAGTACATCAACAACGTCTCTATATGGTGGCACGCTGTTGGGACAACCGCCGTGGTCATCGCCATCCTCGCAGCCGCGCCGACCCACCAATCCGCCAAGTTTGTCTTCGCGACGTTCATCGACAACACCGGCGTCGACGGCGTCGGCTGGAGCGAACGAGCGAGCCCTGCATACGTCGTCGTCATTGGTATCCTCACGGCGCAGTACACCCTGACAGGTAAGCTCATTTTTACATTTTCCCGTCGGCCGTCCAAGAATAATGGTGCTGACACGTAAGATGCATAGGGTTCGATGCCAGCGCACATGTGAGCGTTAAATATGACAAGCTAAACCGAATATAATCTGACAATGGAGGCAAGATGACCGAAGAGACGCACAACGCAGCCACGGCGGGCTCCATAGGCATCATCACGGCCATCGGAGTCTCTGCCGTCCTCGGCTTCTTCCTCCTCCTCGGCCTCCTATTTTCTATCCAGGACCTCGAACGTACAGTGAACTCTCCCACTGGCCAACCTGTCGCGCAGATATTCTTGGATACGGTCGGCGAGAAGGGGGCGATCGTTCTTATGGTGCGTACGCCGCCGACTTTATGCTCGAGTCTTAATGGATAAAGGGCTAATGTCGGAAGTGTGTGGTCAGGTGATTGTCATCGGCGCGATGTTCTTCTGCGGGACATTCTCCATCACGTCCAACAGTCGTATGATGTACGCGTTCTCGCGTGACGGTGCCATCCCCGGACACAGGTTTTTCCAAAAGGTGGATGAGAAAACCAGGTCCCCCATCAGGACCGGTATGTTCCGGCCTCAAGGGTTCGCTCGTTGGTGTCGACGCTAACAAAAATCGTAGTTTGGCTCGCATGCACGCTCAGCTTCATTCTAGGTCTTCCGAGCTTGGGAAGCTCGGTCGCCTTCTCGGCCGCCACGAGTATAGCCACTATTGGGCTATACATTTCTTACGGTACGCCCACCCTCTGCGGAACCTCCGACCCACCGACCGCTCATTGTCTTGCCTCTACTATAGGCATCCCAATCGCACTGCGCGTCATATACGGAAAGCACTTCAAGCGTGGGCCGTTCCATCTCGGCCCATTTTCCTATCCCGTTGCGATCATCTCCTGCTTGTGGATTATCTTCATTTCAATCGCCTTCATCCTCCCGCAGGCAAATCCCGTCGACTCTCAGACACTGAACTACGCCATTGTCGCTGTGGGCATTGTCGTCACCTATGCGCTTGGCTTCTGGCTTCTCAGTGCGCGAAAGTGGTTCACTGGGCCCATCAAGCAGATTACATGTGGGTGTGAATGAGTCGTTTGGTCTTTCTTAGTTAGTCAGCTAATGGTGGCATGCGGTTGCAGCGGAGATCGATGTAACGGACCCGGCGAACGCGAAGACGGAAATGGTCCAGGTTTCCGAGGATCGGAAATCATGATGGGGTGACTGATGTCTTTTGTAAAAGTAGTTGTCTGTTGGGCCATTCGAAATCTCAATCCCGAGAAGCTGAGATGCGATCCGACATGACAGAGCTGGACAAACGCAGTACATTCGCTTCCGCATGAGCAAATCCTCGCATACATAGGTAGCGGTTCAGTGTTCAACGTTAAGTTGGGAAAATTGATCTGAAGCGTGTTGCCTTTGTGAGAGTGTTACAATACAAAGCCTAACAGATGGTGTCAAGCGTACAGGGATAAACTCGAGGAAGCCGAGAACGAGCGTAAGAAGATGGCGCGAAAGGAACTGATTAACAACTGGGATCAGACATGGGTTACAAAACATAACTAGTCCGGAACAACGGCGTGCCGGGCGAGAACGATAAGAAACAGAAATGCATTCGCAACAAACAGCCTCCATATTCTTTTGATGAGCTATCTCGGTGACGCGGTTTGCGGGCGCGAGTGCTGGTGGCGAGAGTGACTGGTAGGCGGACGCCCCGGCCCGGTCCGGCCCAACCAACCACTCGTTTACGTGCGCCGTCTCAAGCCGTCTTCCCCTTCGCCCCTCCCATCCCGATTCCGAGCACGAACGCTGCGCGGATCGTCCCAATCACCGCGTTTCCGGCAAGATTCTGCCACTCTCCGCCCAACCACACGCTAGGATCCGTTCGACCCTGCGAAACCAACATCCGCGCAGTCGCCGCCGTCATGATGATGTCCAAGACGAGCGTGCTCCCTTGCAGCGCCGTCCAGATCGTCACGTCGTTGGGCCGTGCGCGCAACAGGCTCACTTGTAGGCAGCCGAGCATTGCGAAGAAGCCCATCAAAAAGTCGAGCAGGAGTACTGTCTCGGGGCCGGGTGGGACGACCGCGGAGGGAGAAAGACCAGCGATGACGTCGGTTTTGGTGAAGAGGTGGGTGGCGACGCCAAGACGCAGAAGAATGGGTCGATGATCGTGAAAACGATGCGGTAAAAGGTGGGGATGGGCGAGGAGGCCATTTTTGCTGTAGGCGGGGCAGGGGAGTGCTATGTATGATGATCGTGCGTGTGGAAGGCGAGCTGAGCCCACTTATAGTACCTCATTTACCCGACGCCATTCAACTCCGTGAGAAGTTGGTTCGGAGAAGCGAGGATAATCGACAGATCGAGATATGATTCTGCGTCAATTATCCAGAGCACTGGCACATCGTCACCTTGTCTGTCGCCTTGGTCTTCCTGGATCTTCAAGTGGGTCTTAGCGCGAGCGTATGACATTGAGCCCCAGAGCTGCATTTCTGGGCTCCAAGGTCGAACATACCAGGTTGACCCGCAGCGGGAGCTTCAATATCAAAGAGCCGAAGCGCGGTCGAGTCACCCGCTGTGATCATTCGGCCCCGACAGGTTACGGGACGAGTTGGGATGAGGGAGTGGTGACTCGATAGACTTCCAAGTTTGATGGTGGGAGGGAATAAGTACCGTGACTAACGGGATCGATTGAACCGATTATAGACACTCGGCGGGGAGGGGGGGGTGCAGCGAGTTCCGAATTTATTCCCTCGGAGAGAACACATTCGCAGCTCGTTTGTGGATGTAAAGCATCAGATAGCAGGCTTCAAGTTGGTCTTCATCTCGCTATGCCACGGTAGTGCAGGCGCAAACAGCTGCGGCAATCGCATGTTTGTCTGAGTGATATTACAACCATGTCCAGCGACAGCGATGCGGAAGTTCTTTGTGGTTCACGCTGCGCAATTCGACTTAGCGTTCCTGTGTAGTATCAGCAATAATCCACCAGCCGCGTACCGGAAGTTTGTACAGTACTTGTACATATAAGGTCGTCATATCAAGGGCGTTGTCTCATATAAGAGTATGTAGTAAGCATGTACTGTACAGACAACCGAGCGCCGCTAGTATTACATCTCGGCACAACAATATGGCTAGGGAAACGGGAGTACGATGAAGAGCAAGGGTACCGCAAGTATCTGTGGTAAGCAACGCACCAGAAACCGCAAGGCACGGAACGCGAAACAAGGAGATCAAGCGTCAGGGATACGATATAGTTCGCATACGTAGGGGAGGAGGGTGAGGTGAGGGAGGTCAGAAGTCCATCGTCCAGGAGCAAGAACCAGAAGTGAGAGCACCGAGCAGGAACAATGTCAGTGTCAAGAGGGTTTGTACCGCGCGAGGCAAGTTCGCAAAAGGACCGAATTCACGACTAGCTAGAAGAGTAAAGTAAATGGAAGGGCAGGTAGCTTTATCAGGACGAAAACAGATCGGCTTCTGCTTGTCCTAGTTGTACTTTCTGGGAATGTAGAACGCGCATAGGATTGGGAGCGGTTAAGGGGGAAAGGGAAAGGTTCAATGTCCGTCGTCGTCGTAACCATCGTCTCGGTTGTCGTTCGTGCAAGTTCGTCGTTGCCGCAAAAGTAGTCGGAGTTGCACCGACCACCGCCTGCCGTGCGTTTTCGTTGCAGATCCTGGCTGCGGGATCAGTTGCTCACGAAGAACAGCGCCTACAGGAGGGCGTCCGCAGTCAGTGGAGATGTTCAACACATTGGCGCTATAGGAGGGTTTCCCATGCGATGTCAAACGTCACTCACCACCTCCGAGACCGGAGAGCCCGGGTGTGCCCGGTTGTACGCACTGACGTCCCCAGTGAGTAGAAGCGCGTCATCAGACGCGCTATAGGCCAGAACTGAGCGAGCGTGCGAGCCGTCCGGGTTCACCCAGAGAGCTACAGTATGACGCCATGAGTTTGGAGGGCAGATCGTTGGTCAGGCTTGTTTCACAACGTTGCATGACGAGATGCGACGCGGTACTTACGGGTGAGCTTCCCCGTATTTGCGTCCATGGTCCAGATGGCGGACTCACTCCCGGACAAGGTAGGCCGGGCGTGAGGCGATGCTGAAGGAATGTAAGTTCGGTCAGCATTCCGATGTCGGAGGACCATAGCATAGATAGGGGCGGCCCTATTTTTTTTGTCCCCGAAGGAGCAACACCACCGTATGAGAGCGGACGGGCTCCACACAGCACCGGAATGGCTAATCGTAGCACCAGGACGACGCATATGGCAAAATAGGAATGGAGAAGCGCAAGAAACGAGTGGGTGAACTCAAAACTCACTTTGGAAGACATTGCTGAGCGCCGCCGCACTATCGACGCAGGAGAAGAAATGAGAGAAGAAGTTAGTACCCGGCAATAGAGCACGAGAAGTCGCGAAGCACTCGCAAGCGATGCATATACAAGTGACGCACCTCGCAGAACCATTCGCAATCGCAGCGTTACCGACCGCGCCGAGGAATGAAGGGACCTCATTCGTATTGTCAGTCACCTACGTAGGTATTCCGTCAGCGACCGCAAGCAGTGTCGCAACGAATGGAGCGACGCGTCGGCGACAGGAAAGCAAAACAGGGTGGTTGTGAGTCGGTGGCGCCTGCAAAGACCAATCATAACGAGCACACTCACCGTCGCGATGTTGAAGGGGAGGGTCCCGACGGCCGTAAAGTTAACGGATGTTCCGTTGTCGCCGCCAAGAGCGCTGCTTGGGAATCAGCCAAGGAAGAGCGCATGGCCGGTCGAGAATGACGCAACGAGATTCGGAATAGTTTGGGCGCTAATTAGCATCGACGAGCAATCAGAGGGCGATGAAGGCAAATGACACTCACACGCCGGAGGACGAGAGCCGCAAGAACCCAAGGGAGGTGTTGCTAGAGACGGTACGCGCTTGAAGAGTACCAGTGTAAGAGTTCTCAACGGCTCTGTTTCCAGGCAAGGGATGAGTATCTGGTGAGAGAGAGATGTGGTTCAAAATGCAATGGCACTTACAGATGGACACCATGGAAGGGATGCCTGACATGGGCACTCGGACTTGGGCTTGGAGCGGCGCGCTTCCCGATGCCAGGCTCAGTAGGGGTGGCACGCTTGAAACGGCGAGGAGCGAGCGGGGGCAGACCTGCGGCGAGGCGTTGAGCGTTGGTCCACGTCTCGGAGCTTGACCGCGCGAGGTTCATAGGGCCTAGTCCGACATGGGAGGCGAGCGCGGCAGGTGAATTCGAGGCGAAGAAAAATAACGTGAAGAAGATGGCGGAGAGGGACGAGAGGCTTAGCAAGAGCATCGTACCAGTGTGCGCGAAAGGAGGGGAAAAGAAGGTAGGGAATGGACGGGTTGGGGAAAGAATATAAGACGAAGAGTAGATATCGGAAGGGAACAACGCAAACGCTGGACAGTACAATCCAGGTTCCCCTTACATCCTGCCAGGTCGCCGGACCGCGAGCGCCACAAACGGCGAGGGCACAAATAATCCGAGATCAAGGCCCATGGCACGAACAATCCATGATCTAGAATTCCCAGTTCGGCACGCGTGTGAGGCTGCGTCCGGGATCCCGATCAGCTCATCGGGTGATTTAAAAACAAATTTGTCGTCGGTCCTGACACGCCGTTGAACACTGCTCCCAAACCCCTCTCGATGGTGTACTCCTCGATTGACCCCTCGTCGGGCGCCCAGAGCGTGTATCACGGTGTCCTATGACCGAACACTTGCAACGTTGCGTCAATGTGTCCCGAATAGTGCTGTGAAGTGGAGGCAAGTGGGGTTCCTAGAATGAAGCGGGTATAGTACTAGGGACATCGGGATGTCAAGGTAAGCTCCGGCCACGGCCAGAAGGCCCGGCTGAAGTCATGGTCATGCCCAGCGAGGAAGGTTCGAGAGCAAAGCGAGTGCATGGCCTAAAAGAAGCTGGTACACGAGGCATACGCCGTGTATCCCATTGAAGGACTTCGGGAACCCGGACTTGGTGGTGCGAACCTCTGGGTCGGGGGAAGCGGTCGACGGGAAATGTTGTCTGTTACAGCAGGGCCATGACATGAGTCTTAAGCAGCTGGAGTTGAAGCAGAAGCAGTAGAACAGGCCGAGGAGAGATCGTTTTCCGCATTATTGGGGAAACAAGTCGCATGCTGCTGCACAGCGTGAAGTCATCATCGGTGTCGATCTCGCGATCCGTCCTGAAAAGAGCAGGGCAGCATCATTGCATTGGTGCGTGGCGGAATGGGGGTGTGCGCAGCACGCTGTCTGAATATTTTCTCAGCACGTGTCCGCGACGCGTTCTACAAGGGAAATCCTTCCACAGTGACAAAGTGCAAAAGCAGGTCAGTGAGAGAGTCAGTGGCGTGAATATTGGGGAGTATCCTCACAAATCACTGGCCACCCAGCTAACTGAGGCGTGCCCTTACCAACCACTTTCATATCCAGCGAAGATTTGTAGGAGAGGGCCCACTTCTCGTTTTCCCAAAGAGCAGACGATGTTGATTCCTTTGTCACTGGAAGAAGTACCTAAAGACTCGTCGCTGGGGTTGTAGAACAGTGTCATTTTCAACAGTTCAGAAGCGGAGTAGTGAAAAAACATACCTCACGTTTGAGACCCACCTACTCTGCGTGGACAAACTAGAACGTGCATTTAACTATCATCACGTACGTTACGTCTATTATATAAAACCGACTAACCTACAATACACTATGGACGATTCGATGTAGTCTCTATCCAAAATCACATTCCAAATGCAATCAAGAGCCGAAAGCGTAACGAAAGCGATGAAACGAAAGCAAAGCGACGATGTCGATGGGAAACGCACCCCAAAACTTCCGCTCATCCGACAATCCGCCACTACTTACTCGTCGGCCTCGTCCTCCAAATCCATCATCCCCAGCACGTTTCCATCCGCGTGCACAGGGGCCTCGTACACCGCAAACGCAGTCCTCGCCCCCTTCGCGTTTGGCACCACTGTCTTCGCCGAGGGACCAACGGCCTCCCCTCCTTCAACCTGCCCACCACTCGTCCAACCCTTCTGACGATCCAAGAACACCTCCGGGCTCCGATCCAGCAGCATCTCCAGCTCCTCGTCGCTGATGACACTCGCCTTGCCCGCCTCCGAGCTCGGCACGACCTGGATACGCTCGCCCTCCAGCCGGTGGAGCTGCATCGCAAGCTCGGCCAGCACCTGGTTCTTGTTTCGCTTCGCCGCATTGGTCGGATTCACGAATTCGCCCTTGGCGATGACCAACGCCTCGAGCTTGCGCTTGTCCGTCGCACGCTGCATGATCTTCGTCTCCACCGTGTGAGCGCAAAGGAGGCGGAAGATAAGTACCGGCCTCATCTGCCCGATCCGGTGTGCGCGATCCTGTGCCTGGAGGTCCGCTTGTGGGTTCTACAGCGCGTGGGTGAGCACGGGTTGTGGCAGCCGTAGAAAAGAATGGACCTACCCAGTCCTGGTCATAGAAGATGACCGTGTCGGCCTGGACGAGGTTGAGACCCAAACCGCCTGAACGCGTGCTGAGCAAGAACAGTCGGGGAGCATCAGGCGCGGAACCGCCCTCTTGGAAGCGCCGAATGTCCTCCCTGCGTGACTCCATGTCCATGCTACCGTCAATGCGGCAGATCGGCCAGCCTTTGTGTTCGACTGCCCAGTCCTCGATGATGTCGAGCATAGTTGTGAACTGGCTGAACAACAGAACCTTGTGGTCCCGAGCGAACAGGGCGTCAAGCAGCCGCTCAAGCACCATCATCTTCCCGCTTGTGGTCACAAGTTCATCGCCTAGGACGGGCTCACGGGTCCGCGCGTCCTTGGACCAGTGGAACAGGAACGGATGCTGGCAAACCTTACGCAGCTGCATGATGACGTTCTTGAGGTTCTTGTTGTTCACCTCCTTGACTGTGGAACAACAAATTCAGCATCCTGGCACTGCAGCCACGAGATGGAAGAAGAAAGACGGACCCGCAACACGCATCTGCCACTCCCTCCCAATATCTTCCCCACGCTGCTCCTTCTCCTTTCGCATTTGTATCTGCCCCTCATCCAGTCTCTTGAAGTATCCTTCCCCATCCTCGTCCGAGCTCTCCACATAGTCCCTGTCGACCTTCTTCCTGAGTCCCTTCCCCGTCCGGACCTTGTCCTTCGCCGCCTGCTTCAACGGTCGCTCCTCTTCGTCGTCGGAGACTTTCCGACCCCCGCCGTTCAGCCGCTCCTCCTCCGCGCGGATCTCGTCGATGAGGTGCTGTCGCAGCGCCTTGTCGCCTTGGACGACGACCTCGTACAGCGCGCGCTGGGGCTCGGACAGCGGCGTGTAGAGTACGTACTCCTTCTTGGGCGGGAGTGCCATCTCAACGTCCGCCTTCATGCGGCGGAGGAGGAATGGGCGGAGGATATCGTGCAGGGAGTGGATGAGCTTCGTCTCCCGGTCCGAGGTCAGCTTGCTCTTCAGCCGACTCTCATCGAACCTGCATACGCAACCAACTGCGTCAGTTTTACACATTGACGTACACGGGGTGAAAACGCACCAAGACTGGAACATCGACAAGTCCCCAAATAGGTCCGGCAGCACGAAATTTAGCAGGGCCCACAGCTCTGCCAAGTTGTTCTGCAACGGCGTGCCCGTGAGGACCATCCGTGCATCAGCAGGTATCCTCTTGATTTCGCGCATAAGCACGCAGTCGATGTTCTTCAGCCGGTGGCCTTCGTCCACGACAATAAATCCCCAATGGTAATGGGAAAGTTCGGCGCGGTCGTTGATGACGATCTGGTACGTCGTCAGCACCACCGGGAAGTTCGTCCGCTGATGCGGCTTCAAGGGATGCTTGTTGCGTTCCTCAGCTGGGGCCGGGATCTCCTCGTCTACGGTCATGGAGTCTTCAAACTCGTCCGAGTCCGCCTCAGACAAGGGCCGCCTGCGAGACTTCGCGGGTGCACGTCCTCCGCGACGACCGCGAGTGGCCGGAGTACGACGCGACTTGGCAGGAGGTGCTTCGTCCTCCGAACTGTCTTCGTCCCGGGTCGTGCGTCCACGCCCGGTGGCCTTCCCACGTCCACGCCCGCGAGTCTTTGGACCGCCGCGCGCCGCGGCCTTGCCCTTGCCTTTACCTTTGCGCTTCGAAGGGGTCGTGGCCGCCATTGCCGCTGCGTGCGACGTACTTGACCGCCGGTGGTACTCGAGGTCGACTTCGTCCATAACCATCTGTGTGCGACGGATTTCGGCGCGTTCTTCCTTCGTGCCGTAGTATGTGACCACGGGGATGTCGGGAGCGAAACGAGCGAATTCCTTCGCCCAATTGTCGAGCACCGCAAGCGGGCAGACGACCATGAAAGGGGCCGCTGTGCGCTCTCGGAGGAATGCATGGAAGGAGATGGTTTGGATAGTCTAGGAGATATTCGCTATTGGCATCTTAGCCTACGGAAGTGTATGTGGTATGCTCACCTTTCCTAGACCCATTTCGTCGGCTACACGCGCCCTTCAACCTCGTGTGTTCCGATCCAGGCCAGCAAAGTTCAAACCACGTACCTAGAATACCAGAAATCCCATTCTGGTGCAGCCCTGCCATCCACGCCACGCCCTCCAGCTGATAATCCTTCAGCGTCGCACCTGTAACCAAGGGAGGCTGCTGGAACGTGTACTGCTTCTCCTTCTCGCCCTCATCTGCCTTCTCACCATCCTCCTCTTGCGCGCCACCTGCCTTCGTGCGCTTCGCCTCACGTTCGTCCTCGGAGTCGGACACGACCCGCGAACGCTTCCGTGTATTCTTCGCTATGGGCTTCAGCTTCGTTTTAACCTCCGACTTGGGCTTTTGGCGGCGGGCGCCGTAGTTGACCTTGACCTGGTCCATTTGCGTCTTCAGCAGCTTCACGTATTCCCCCGACCTTTGGATGAGGTTCTCGAGCTCGACGAGACGTTCCTTAACATCCTGATTCCTACGGCATCAGGCCAAAGAACAGAGCATACAAGGGCTTAACCCACCTCGTCCTGTTCTTCGGGGTCATCCTGTGGAGCGATATGTTAGCTAGTAGATTCTGGGGTTACGTGTTATGGGTATGATGGGTGCACCCGTCTAAGTGCGGGTGGTTGAGTATATGCGCGCGCAAAATACTACGACAGGCTATATGCGCACGACAAGATATTTGCAGGAACGCATAGATGGAGATACGTCTGCATCACAACACCAAGGGAGAATGGAAGGGAAGGGATCCACAATAGGGATACACACCTTCGGAGAATTCGCCTCCACGACCTCGCTGCCAACCTCATCTTCATCTTCTGTCTTTATCTGCTATACTAGTCAGCGCCCCGTGTCGAGAATGACAGGAAAACAGCGCATACATCCTCGGGAATTGTGGCGGGACTTGTGGGTGGGGACGTGGCGCGGGTTGACGGGACCGTTGGTGACGACCGTGAAGGCGGTGTGGAGCGGGACGAGGGCGCCGTGGACATCTGCGGCCTTTGTAAGTGTAGAGGTTGAGATGATCGTCGAGAACGACGGGGAGGGCGATGAGGAGAAGAGGAAGGGCGGAGAGGAAAAGGTTGCTGGAACAAGGAATGTGACGGCGGCCAACGCGCCTTGTCACTTGTGACGTAACGTGTCTGGATCACGTCTGTGACCCGACTCTGACGGTCCGGCTTCCGAGACTCGCCGAGCCAGTTCAAGTTGCCCAACTTGGACGTATTCCATGATATTTCTGTTCTTCAGCTGCTCTCACTCAAGGCTTTTGATTCCCTTTACATAAACCATCCTGAGCTTGTATGCAGAGCTTGTTTTTGACAAATAGTGTGACGTAACTGATTATTGGTTCGAGCAGACCATGTCACAAGATCATCATTCCGCCCTACATACTACGGCACCAAACACGACAACTTCCGCGTTTCAAGAGCACCATTCGGAATGGCCACAGTGGCACGTACATACCCTACCCCTGTACGTGAAGGCTCTTGCAGAACTCTCATTGCTGGCGCTGGTAGGATGTTAAGCCCGACGAGCGGTGCCTCCACCGTTACGGAGCTCATCGTTCCGACCCCCATAACCTCGCGATCGGGACCAGGCGTTGTCAGATATATATGCCGCACCCAAGTCATGTCTCGCGCGTCGGCAGTATCTCAGCCAGCTTTATTTCGTTGTCAGGCCCGGTTATCCGAATCGCGCACCCGCGACCAGCACAATTCCGAGCTGCACACGGCAGTCCAAATGTTATTTGCGGTCTCGCTGCAGTCCCATTTCAAAGTCTCCCTACCTCGCTCAGTGGGGCGCAACGCTAGGCTATCCGAAGAGAGACCAGAGACATACACCACAGCCTCCACGATATAAAGCCCAACTTGGTGCTCGCTCATGCCCCCTTCAACTCTGCCAATCCAATCCCACTCTTTCGCAATGTCGGACCTAAACGCTGCCTTTCAAAATTTCTTCTATCTCGGCAACACATTCAATGCAATCCTCTACGGTTCGTGATGCTCAAAGTATTTCATGCATGCATTTTCGCTGATACATACATCATACATTTGGCACACAGGCGTCGAGGTCGTGTTCTACTTCGCGACCGCCACTCTCATCCTGCGCAATAAGGATGACCGAAATCGGCGGAGCTACCGATTGTTTTTCTACTGGAGCACGGGGATACTCGTCATGATCACCATCTACGTCGCCGTGCAAGCGATCTTTGGCCAGGAAATGTGGATCGAGAACGCCGACTATCCAGGAGGGTCCGCCGCCTACTTCGTTGACCATGCGGCAGTGTGGTATCAGACAATGGGCACGACGGCGTCGGTGTTTCTCAACATCTTGAGCGACGGGTTCCTTGTGCGTTCTTTCTCTTTATATCCGCATCCTGCGTCTCAATGACCTATCCTGTAGCTGTACCGCTGCTACGTCGCCTGGGGCGACTGGCGCGTCGTCATTGTCCCCTCGTTCCTCTACTTCAGCACCATCTGTAGGTCTGTTTCAGTCTCCATCTAAACGGCCAGCCTCACACGGTTCTCCGCCCAGGTCTCGGCATCACCACAAGCGTCATCACTGGCCTTCCGAACGCCAACTTCTTCTCCGGCGTCAGCAAGCACACCGCGCTCACCTACTCCAGCGTCGTCATCGCGCTCAACATTACAGTGTCCTCGCTCATCTGCATCCGCCTCCTGCTCCATGCGCGGGAGATCGAGGGCGAGCTTGGCGAGCACGTCGCGAGCAAGTACACCGGGACCGTCTCGCTGATCGTCGAGTCGGCGCTGCCGTATACACTGTTTGGGATCGTGTTCCTGGTTACGCTTGGCATAGAACATCCGTCGTCCATCTTGTTCTTGTCGTTGTACGTGATGTTCACCGTGAGTCTCATCCTCCTCCTTCTCTACGACCTTGGTTAGCTGTCGCAGGGGCTGACGGTGTTGCACATGTAGTGCATCTCGCCGCAGATGATCGTCCTCCGCGTGGTCATGGGCCGAAGCTTCTCAGGGTTCAAGGAGGCTGCTGCTCCTGAAGCATGGCCGGGGGCCAATATGCCGACGGCTATGCCCGAAGATGGCGTTCGGGACTTTGCGCTCGGACTGACCCCTACGTCACAGAAGGAGACGGACCGGCAGTCAAGTAGTTCGAACACTTCTGAGCTTCATGCATCTAATCTTGTCTGAGCGGACTTGGGACCTATCGGCGCGTTCGACGATGCGGGCATTGTACGAGTCGACTACGAGCATAATATATGAGGATTTTTGAGTGCTTCATATCAGCAGCATGCGGTCACCTCTCGACCATTGCGGTATCATCTTATCCACTTCGTCTTGCTCAAGTTCAAGTGTGCATTGGCTGGCACGTCTACACTTCCACCTTTAACATGAACCGTCCGAGTTGCAAGCAGTGTCACCAGTGTTGACGTTGCGACCGCAGCCCTTTTCCCTTTTTAGACGCTCGAGAGGACACCATCGATGCAGCACAGCCACCACAGTCCGGAAGGCTCGGGCTCGAGGACGACTCCGACGAGAGTTCCGATACTAGTTATGATCCTCCACTCAACCCGCGACGGATCTTGGAGGTGGGTTCCACTGGTGCATGTGTCTGCAGAGGGCTAAATTTTACGCATTGAATCAGCGCCAGCGACAAGAGTCAGACAACGCTGATGTCGACTGCGGCCTATCATCGGGCAGCCTCGTCACCGTCTGCCAGCCGCCACCTTCGACGCGATACGGACTCCACGCCTCAACAGAGGGGGGCGACAGCGTAACATTTTCTCGCCTGGCATTTGACATTGACAGTGTGTAAACCTGGTCATCCGAATGGAGGTTAGCTACGGATGCTGATTACACTGGTCGTTCCATCCAGGTGACCGTAGGTCCCAGGCTCGCGAACCCGTTTGCGCAGGTTCGCACAGGTTGCATGCTTGCCAAACTGCACAACGGTGGCCCAATACGGCATCCCTGGTATACTTTCACGACGCTCTCATCTTGTTGCCACGGACTCTCCGCGTGATCATTGGCCGTATTCGCATCGTTGGTTGCGCAGCGGTTACTATTTTAGAGATTTCAACGCCCATGTCGCCTTGGCTGTAAGGATCAAAAACCGACGTGAATTCTCATCCCGAAGCAACGTAGAAGGCCACATTCTAGCATCGCGCGACTGTCAAGGCAAGTGGCACAATCCTGTGCTTGTATCGGAGTACTTACAGCATTGTGTTAGCATACCACAACATACCCGGGCCATTAGGAGACCGCCTGCGAAGTCCAATTCGTACTTACGACGGGAAGGCGGGAAGGACTGTAAATAACTGTGCCGAAATTGATCGCAGGCCCCATGTTTGTGAAGTTCCGATGGTCTGCCACTTCCACCGTGTCTTGCTGGAGCGGAACGGGGACTCTCACTGGTGACAGTTGCCAGAGGACTTTCAAGTTGCACCCATCCTGAATTCTAACTGGACCCTCTGCAACGACACGCTGGCCGTTGCGCTACCACGCATGGCGGGAGTACGAAATTCGTGGCTATGCAATACAGTCGCCGGCAGGACGGTCGGCACAAACGACCCAGTAAGCGCACGCTCTCTATCTCTCTACATAAATATCTGACTCGTGTCCTCCAGTTCCTCAGCGACCCGGAGTCCACCTGCACATATTCTCCTCATCCTGCCCATTCTTTGTCGCGTTGACCGCCTTCTCGTTCATCCTAACCGGCCAGCTCCACCATGAAGCTCTCTTCCTCCCTCCTTCTCGTCTCTCTCGCTGTGGCGGTTTCGGCAGGCCCTCTGAAAGCTCCTCGCTTCGGCAAGAATGGCTTCGGGGGTAAGCCCCCCGGGGCTGTTGGCGCAAGTAGCGCCACAACCAGCGTGGCCGCCGGCTCAGTAGCTGCCTCAGCAAGTGTCGCGGATACGACTATTGCCGCCACAGACACCGCTGTCGACACTGCGACTGCCGTCGATACAGCCACCGCTGTCGACACCGCGACTGTCATCGATACAGCTACTGCTGTTGGTACCACGACGGCCGTTGCGACCTCCACAGACACCGCTGCAGTACGTGCCTACACCTTCGCCAGAAGTTGAATATGGCTTGATGATATTCTTCACGCAGGCTACCAGTACTGCGAGCGCGGGTGACAACGCCGCCGGGAACGGCGCGGCCGCAGGCGGCGATGATCCCCAAACCTCGCTCACCCTTCTCCAATCTGTCATCGCCACAGGATTCGAGAACAACGGGCTGAATGGGCCGGAGCCAGGCTCAGTCCCCTCCGACACGTCCTCGAACAACTTCATCAACTTCTGCGCGACGGTGCCCAACCTCCCGATCACCAACGGCATCCAGATCACGTCCGGGTCGTGCAACCCCGCGCCGATGGGCATCATCGCCGCGACGACGAACATGCCCTCGGCCAAGTTCGTCTTCCCCAAGAACGGGGCCACGATCCCGGCGAACACGAACTTCACGGTCCAGATGGCGATCCTGAACCTCGAGACGGGCAACTTCGTGAACGCGAACCAGAGCTACTTCGCCGCGCCGCAGCAGATCAACGCGCAGGGCAACATCAAGGGCCACTCGCACATCACCATCGACCCCCTCCCGTCGCTCGACAGCACCGTGCCGACGGACCCGACCAAGTTCGTGTGGTTCAAGGGCTTGAACCTGCCGGACGTGAATGGCGTGCTCTCGGCGACGGTTGCGGGCCTCCCGGCTGGCGCGTACCGTATCGCGTCGATCAACACGGCTGCGAACCACCAGCCTGCGCTCGTCGCGGTCGCTCAGCACGGGTCCCTTGATGATATGGTCTAGTGAGTCCTTGGTCTCGTTTCCTGTCGACCCGAACGTTGACACGCCGTATCCAGCTTCACGGTCGCGTAAGGGTTCTACTGTCGCGATTATGACCTCGTATGACGCGATAGTATAGCACTTATCTAACGGTTGAATATAGAATATGTGCCGGCGTAGTGTCCCAGGGACACTGCGTAGGACGTCGAGTGCATTATGCTGTCTCTTATCACATCTTCGCCCAGAAGCTATAGCTTCGAGCCTTGCAAGAGATTACGTCGAGAAACATAAGGAACATTACAAGGGTATTAATCTATCAAAGATATTCACTGGCAAGTGGTATCTGAGTCCGGGAAGACGGAATCTAGCCCTCGGTGACGTTCAATGTCCGACGCTGACCGAAACCTTTCCTAGTCGAGCTGACGCGCAGCTCAGTACGTCGCACCCGCCCTCCTCCTTCCCCATCTCCGACGGCCACCGGTGGAGGATTGTCCCCGGCTTCTACTATGGCCTCGACCACTTCTGCAACATCTGCAGCAGAGGACAGCAAGGATGCAATCCCAAATGGCGACAAGAATCTAAGAGTCGAGTGTGTCAGAAAGGAAAGGGTAAACACCAGGCAGAAATGGCATGGCCGGGACATACAGATACAATGGCGGAGATAATCGTTTCAATGACACCCGCGATAGCAGAGATGATGGCGTTTATGGCGCCCCCGATGGCAGATATGACGGAACCCTGGATGAGGACGGCGACGTTCAGCGATCACCACGGCCGTTTGAGATAAATGACACGTACCATGACGGTGTGTTGGTATGTCGTTCAGGTAGTGGAGCGGTGATTCGAGTTGTGTGTGTGGAGAATGTGAATGTGTGTGGCAGATACCGACCGCCATCCTCTGCTGCTCGAAATTTATACCCTTCGGACGTCAGGAACGCTGGTGACGTATTGCTGGGCTCACTCTGGGTTTGCTCCCAGTAAACTCCACGACTTCGTACACTCCACGACATCGTGAACTCCACGACCTTGTGAACTCTCCGCCGCGATGACGTCAGTCGATATGGATGTTAACATAGGCGTCAGTGGGTTCGCTGGAATAGGAAGACTTACCCTTGAATGGATCGTCAACTTGAATTTGCCTTAACACCCCGTTCCGAAATCCGGGGGGTAAGTGCCATTGCTGGCCGCCGGTTTGAGTTGAACGGCGCAAACTTGGCCAGGCCGGTCCTTGGGTGACTGAGTTTGCGATTTGAGCTGGCTCCCCTCAGTGTTCGAAAACAAGCGTTGGAATACCGACAGTAACAACAAAAGCAACAGTACAATTACATCTTCCGAGAATGCCAAGAACCAAGATAACGGCGTCGTGGCGAGTGGAGTCGAAGAGGTCATATTGGGACGGTGTAAGCGCCGCTGATACCACTGGTTATGAGCGTCTACACTTCCTAATCCAGGGTTCCGGATCAGTCCGCAATCAATTTGCTCACGCGGCCACAGGTTCAAGGAGTTGGAGGCGTCGAGCCCTTCTTCACTGCTAACTCCAGTCAAAACCCCCTCGAGAACGGCCGAGATCTGTCGATAAAAGTAATGATGGGTGATTTTCTCCCCTGATCTCGTAGATTCAGGTGAAAATGGTATAAGATGCGGGTCTCGAGTAGGCTGTGCGAGAAAAGGCAATGTTGCGACCCGGATCTCGAGGAGACTCGACGGAAATCCACCAATCATGGCTTCATGTTATTTTACTCGCTCACGTGGTCGGACGAGAGCCACAGCAATCTATCGAGATATTATCCAGTATGACACAGATTCCCATGGGACTACATTGTGTAACACCGAAGGAGATACAGACTTGGATACATGTACCAGCATGGAAGAGGAACAGCGTCATACCCGGACCATCTCACAGTGTCTTCTTCGCCTGATCTGCCTGGTCCTCCTTGCGCTAATTACAATGCAGTTATCAGCGCGGCTTGTTCACGAACAACAAAATCTAACAACACTTACTTGTTTCTTCGCTGCAACCACCCTCTCGTTGTACACCTGGAGGGAGTCAGTGCCGCCCGGAGTACATGGAATGGTATCGGAAGATAACATACCTGCAGTTGCTCAGATGAGAGCGCCTTGAACATTGTCTGGCAGTCGGTGTAAGATATGTCGGGATTTTCATCCATGCGATCACGCATATGGAAACTCCTGCAAGTACGTACCAGCACAGTTAGTAGGTCATCGGAACGAGGGAGGATTGAAGACGCACTGTGCACTGATGGTATTAGCCTTGTACTTCGCACTTGCCTTCACAGGCGTCGGGCCGCGACGACGGCTGGATTGTGGGCCTGGCACAGTGACAGCGGTGGTTGCACCATTGCCTGTAGGGGCTTGGGCAACAGGGCTTGAGCCGGTGGACGGGGTATTGGCGGTGGGTGTTTGCGTAGCTGACGTGGCTTCAAGATGAGGCTGGTGGTGTGCGGCCGGGGTCACGGTGGCCTCAACTGGCACAGCCGGAGACTGTCCAACTACGGGGGATGTTGCACCTGGCAAATCTGCCTGTTGAGTGCGACATTTCGTCACAGGGCTGGCACAGGCTGCTGAGAAGAGACTGGTGCAGGTGTACAAAGAGGGGACTCACAATGGTTTCGGAACAGGGATTTGAGGGAGATTGGGGGTGCGGACTGTGCTTGTGGCGGCATGAGAGTTCACTGCGGACACACTTGGCATGTCAGGTCCAGACAGCATCTAACACAGGATGAAAATGGATGGGAAATGCCAGACAATGAAGGAAACGTGCTTACCTGTATGTTGTCACCGTCTACAGGGTCCGGGGTTGGCAATGCTGCTGCCTGGGTGGTGCAATGTTCAGGTTGCGCGCCCACTATCTCTGGATGATTGGGCTCGGCCTCGGCGACTCCAGGGTGGTCGTGCACTTCTGATGGGGCCATTGCAGAGGTTGCTTGCTGGAGAGCTGGTATGAGGGTGGAGGGGGAGGGCTGTTGAGGAGGCGAGAGCACGGCTGGAGTCGGGAGCGATGATGTGGCAATGGGCGGAGAGAGGGCATTGTCATCAGGGGAGTTGATTCCAGTGAGCGGTGCGGGCGAGAGAGAGGGCAGCCGGTTTGACTGATGGTCGTCGAAAACATAGAGGTCAGCCTCGAGGAGAGGATGCAATGGGATGGGGATGGGAGCAGCAGAGGAAGCAGTAGGAATATTGTGGGAGGGGTCTTGAGCGGACTCGGATCTAGGCGCCTTCGCACGAGGAGCGTCTGACACAGGCGTCGACTCGATGCTGTCAGCGCAATGACGCTTGCCTGAGCTTGTTTCCTTTGTATCCTGCTTTTTGCGACCAAGGTGGGTTTGTGTGAAGTTTGAGTAGGCTGCAGTTAACAACTCGTTGATCTTCCACTGCCCACCCTCGCAGGTCACAAGGAATCGGAAGTGGTGACCGAGGACGGTGTGGATGTATATGCGGGCCTCGTGTCCGAGCTCGCGGGAGTGAGGCGTTGCCTGTCCACTCCATACAAGCAAGTGGAGGCAAGCGGTGAGCATGTCACGTATTTGCCCAGCGACGTACCCATCAATAATGTTCCCATTATCATCCTCAACCCACACCTGTCCCACATTCTCATTGTTCTTGTGCTGTCCACCCTTCCGGCCGCGCTTCATTGCACACCCATTATAGTCTTCCTTGGACCAATACTTGATACCAAGTGGCCGGCTTCTGGGTGCGACGGGGTATTCAAGGCCGAGACCAAGCACGGTCTTTCCGGTGCACGGACAGCATGTTTGTGGGGCGGGAGGGTTGCTCTCAGTAGTACCTTGTGCACCTGGGATTCCCAGGAGCATGGGGACTTTGGAAAGGACTTCGGCAAGGGCCTGTCTGTACAAGCAAGGTGCATATGTGTGATGCAATCAATAGATGACAAAAGGCTTACTTCTGTCCTGCCAGTTGGCCCTCAAGTTGCTGGATTTGGCTGGCTAGGACATCATTCCGGTGGGTCGCTGCAATGTATGCTGGATTTTGACTGCGCAGTAGCATCTCGGGTCCCGCTTGGGCGATACACGCGACCTGAGACCACTTGTGAGCCATTTCATTGTCTGGCATGCAACAGCGGGGTACTGACATGGATTGTACCATCACCCAGACCTCCCTGGAACCCGGGGTCCACTATGCCAGCAAGCATTGGTGCGCTTGAATACATCGCTGTGGGTAAGAAAATTTATTACGGCCTGAAACTTGTAGAAATGCGACTGACAGGGGGCTTGCAAGGAACAGGCAAACTTACCTATACTATGTCCACCATACCGTGAGGCCAGGGGTGAGTTTTGTGTACCCATCGAGGGTGTTGTCCTCGCCATAGGATTTGTCGCAGGTGTGCCGAAGATGTTGTCCATTACAAGGATATAGTTGAGTAGGGTTTAGGAGAGAGTAATATATATAAAGGAGTGAATGCGATAGGAATAGGAAGTGAGAGTGGTATAGATAGATTGAATTGTACGCTGGGATATGGGAGGAAGCGACGATGAGGCCAATTTTGAGATGTGCAGGTGAAACTTGTCCATATCGGGCAGGTGCAATATCGCTGTCCTCGGGCAGCGGTGTCACCGTACTAATGCTTCATGCCTACTATTCAGGTTATTCAGGCCTTATACAAGCTTGTACTTCGGACCAACTGATTCATGTTCGTAAAATCCATAGATATGAATGATTACACTGCCAGGCACACAATAGCTACATAGTACGAGCTCGAAATCATATCAGGAAAACTGCCAGTGTACTATATCTACCGTGCTTCCTCAGAATCAGGCTCGCCACCCTCCTCATCTGGCTCGTCCATTTCCCCAAGGTGCCCAATATCTACCCCAAGTTTATCCACAGCAAAATATACAGTACTGTTCGTCTCCGAGGCATCTGGATGAGGCAGGTCTGAAGGAATCATGGCGACGCAAGCCTCAATAGACTTTACATCAATTACCGCGAGCACCTCCTGCTTGCAGCATGCCCAAAGGACTCCTGACGAGGCTCTGAGGAGCTCCTCATTTGGTAGCCCGTATTTCACTACCACAGCGAGAGCTCGAGTCTCGTTTCCAAGCCTGCAGGGGAAGTAGTATTGAACTTCCGCATATTCAAAACACTCCGAGTCACCGTTGCCTGATGCCGCTGCCGTGTTTTGGCCATTGGGCAGATACTGCAAAAATAGTAGCTGTAAGTCGAGTCCTAGATTCTATTCCCCACACACCATAATGTTTGGCAGAGAACATACCTTCACATTACGAGCAACCCGGGTCATTTTATTGGCCACTTCTTTCCAGGCTGAACGGCAGATCTGGCCGTTAGGCAACCGAACTCGACCCCACTTCTGGATACAACATTCCATATCCTCCACCCAATATGAACGTGCTCGTGCAGTCCCCACCAAGTCCTCGATGTAGCGCACAACCAAGATATCTTCCCGGTCGCCGGCACTCCTGGGACGGGCCTCTCGAGGATGAAGCAATGTGAAACCATCACCAAGATCGCGCTTCGGTGCCTGCGAAGGTCGGATGGGGTCCAGCTCGGGGAACATGACTTTGAGTATATTGTTTTGTGCACGACGTAATGTGCGCTGAGCAAGGTTTTCGAAAGGGAGAGATGGCTGTCTGATCTCGGAAGTAAGGTCCCCGATCATGCTCTCCATTGTGAATTGCGATGTGCTGATGAGGGGGCCGATTCGCGTCGTCTGCGTGGGTGTGTGGGAGAGGGAGTGCACACATTGCGGGGCAAAATGCATGCGTGAGATCTTCCGCTGGATGTAGAGTGTCTCGTATTCAAAGATAAAGTTGGAGAGGAGTTTGTGAGAACGTTCACGTTGAGCAGCAGCCGATTTGCGCTGATATACGATACGAGCACCAGCGACGAGCTTGCAGAAGTTTGACCAGTATTTGTCAGGAAGAACGCGGTAGAGTAGACCCGGGGCGAGACCATATATCCATGTTAGGAACTCCCAGCACTTGTAACCGCTCGACATCTTCTCGGCAGGGTTACGAGGGGGGCGATCAAAGGACCCGGGAAGATACTGGCTCGCCTCGTCCACCTTGGCTCCATGCAATTCCCAGGCGGCGGTATCACGCAGGCAGACCCAGTCCCAGGTCTGCGGATCGTCACCATTCTTTGTGTCACATTCGATAGTTCCGCGCCAGAGACCCACAAGGAGATCCGTGAGGTTGAGACCGAACAGATGCATAATATCGCCAGGAAAGATGGTCGGGATGGGGGCAGTGTGGTTGGAATCTAATCCGGAAAAGATGCTTGGCTTGACGAGGCCCGTCTCGAGACGACGTGCCTTGTAGTTGTTCCGCGTTGGTGCGCCGCGAAGATATAGGAGGTCTCTGGCATGGTCATCGGGGGAGGAATCAGGAATCTCGGAGGGCTCACAGTCGTCATGGTCGCAACCGCGCTCGGAGTACCCATCCGGCTTCAAGCACACGGAGTAGTAGTGTGAGCCTCCGGGCTTCTGACGACCCGGACATTTGCAGCGATGCCGGCACCCATGCTTTCCGTGGTGAGCAACATAGCCTGTCATGTCAGTGCTCCATCAGCAAAAGTCCGAAAATATCCTCTAACTTTGCAAGGTCGCGGGCCGCACATGGAAACCTGAAAAGACCATGCACGAACCCAGAAACGGGGTATGGTGCTCTTCTGGTTTGCCTGGGAACACAATGCCGCCCTCCAGATATGCACCATGGTGCAAGGTCAGACAATCCCGGGTAATCTTCGCAATATCTTACCAGGATTGCCTGGGATTGGGAGGATGGTTGTGTCAGACAATGGAGACAAGCTCGCGCCACGCTGAGGAGCGTGGCGTGGGCATCTGGGAATTGCATTGGCACAGAGACCTGGGAAGCCGAGGCGCCGACAGGCACCCATATGTGGAGGGTGCGAGGTATTGGGGAGTTTGTGTGGGATCGGAGGGATTACACTGTAGGGAGAACCGGCGCGCTGTTCAGACAAGTAGATAATATGTCAGGAATATACCAGCGCAATTCATATCACGCATACACGCAGAATAGGCAGGGGAGGCATTGATTATGACACAACATCATACAGCAGAGAATGCAACAAGATCTAGCAAGAACTACATCGACACTGAGAACAAGATGTTCACCCGCCACCAAGAAGATCAAAAGGCTCACTCATCATCCATGTGGTCGTCGCCACCACCGGTGCCTGCGCCCACGTCGTCTCCAGCAGCCCCTTCAGCTGAATCGGATGGAGGTGGACATTCGACGAACTCGATGGATGGGTCCCGGCTGAATAGTTCCTGTTCCTCGAACGCACGAAGGTCATTTGAAGATGCGCACTGTTTTCCCTTCTTCGGACGAGGCTGGTGACGGGCCGCGAGCTCGGCCTTGCGCGCAGCAAGCATGTGTACATGGAGGTTGTCTTTGTCGTCGGTCTCCTCGATGTCGTAGCTTGCAACCGCCTGCGCCACGGGGTCACCCCACTTGGTCCCGAAAATCCGCCTAACTGACGGTTAGTAACCTCGCGCGGAAGGTGAAATAAATGAACCTGTTGTAGGACGAAAAAATGTTCTCATCAACATCGTCAACATCATCATCATCATCGTCGTTCTTGATCTCAGCTCGGTCCCTGTCCTCCTTCCATGCGTCGTAGTCGACCGAAAGGATGGTGTGGAGTGCGTTGTGGAAATTGTATCCGCTGTGATTGGCGCCCTCCTTTTGCCAGCGCGCATCAACGCTCAGAAGATGCCGGATCTGTGGCATGAATGTCAGCACGCGGATGAGGGAGGAGATGCATACGTACCAAGGTGGCAATGTACGCGAGCAGATCCGGCGTCAAGTGCGTGATCTTGTAGATGTCAGCCAAGCACGTGTGCCCGAAGCCTGGCAGGCCATCATCCTGACCAACAGTAGACGGTCCTTTGAAAAGATGACGCGTGACCTGATCATCGCAGTTAGCACAGACACGATGGCAAAATTGGGCAGAGGAGGATACCGTGACACAGAGATCACCCTTGAAGATACCTCGTTGAGGGTTTTCATCGTCATACTCCTGAATAGTCGGGAAAAGGAAGCTGGGGAAGGTCTTATCATCGTCAATGCCACCGTCCGCGGGCTTGGGTCGGTGCTTCTTGTGGAGCTTCTTCGGGCGAGCAGCATCCCTATCCCGTTCTTTGCGCTGGACATTCTTGCGCTTGGCATATCTTGCGTGGTGTTAGCAATAAAAACAGAATGAAAAACATTAGTGACGTACTCATGAGGTTCTTCATCGAACGCGTCCCGCTCATTGATGGGGAGGATGAGGCGGGCACTGCAATCGGAGTAGTATCCGCCGTTACGGCTCTTTAGATTGACGTACTGGTTCAAGGTGAGCGGAGGGATGTGGGTGCCGTTGTCGAGGGTCACGGTGGGAAGGTACGAGTGGAAGCTGCGTTTGAGGGTGGCAAGGTCACTGGAACGTCCGGCACTAGCGTGGATCTCGAACTGTGCAAACAATATGTCAATGTGCATCAAGGAAGATGTAACAGCGCTTACAAATTTTGCGAAGAGCAGCATGCCGCGCGACTGCGAAAGGAGGTGTTGACAGAGTAGTCGAAACTTGGGGACATGCTCGCAGAGGTGGAAAAACTTCTTCGTGAAAAACTTTGCCGTGCTGGCACTCCTACAGACGTGTCTGGCAAGTAAATATGAACATCGTAGACCATACGCACATGCTGGGCATCTGCTTGTAGCAGTCTTCGTAGTCCGCAGCCGTCTTCGGATTGGCCCCCACAACAGTCATCCCGGTCGTGATGACACTGTGGATGTCCGTGTATACGCCACAAAGGCGATGGGCGTGATGGGCCCATGTCTTGAAATGGCCGGGAACGGTTCGGGGGTCGGACTGCTTCTTGCTAGTGGATGGGGAGTACGTGTTAGCACAAAATGTTGGAGAGGGACACAGGGGACTCACTTCAACTTGAATTTGTTGTCCTTGAGTGTACGGAGGAGCCGGATCAACTCGATGACCTCACGCTCTGATAGCTCTTGGCCATTGTCATCTTCGACGTCGTCATCGTCGTCATCATCGTCCTGTTCTTCTTCCGCCCCGTCCTCCTCATCCGAGCTTTCATCTTCGTCCGATGATTCGCCTCCGGGCGCGGCCTCAAGATGAGGTTCGGCACCAGGCCCCTCGTCCAAGCCCTTGTCTCCGTCCTCGTCCTCGTCCTCATCCTCATCCTCGGCCTCCTCTTCCTCATTGTGAGCAGGCTTCCGCACGTACTTGGACTTCACCTTGCTGCCGTTGCTGTTGGGATTCAGGTCACCAGAGCTCGCGTTGCCTTGCGCAAGGCCCTTGAACACGGCTAGGGCATTCTCGAGGGCGTGGGGGGCCACGGAAGGAGCGGCGGGGTGGGACTTATCGGATGTCGACGAGGCGCCGGATGAGGAGCCATGCTTGGCTGAGGTAGGAGGGCAAGAGGCAGTAGTTGACATCGACGTCGTGCTGGACGGCGGCGCCGATGACTTGGATGACGAGGAAGGGGTCCTGGAAGAGGTCGAGCTGCCAGATGTAGAGGGTGAGGATGAGCGTGCCAGCGAAGAGGGAGGATCGGCGTTCTTGCGCCCGCGTTTGCCCGATGTGGACGGGCCGGGCTGTCGATCCGATTTCGATGGATCGGGATCGGCCGGCTTGGCGCGCTTGCGCTTTGGCTCGTCGGGCGGAATGGAGGTCTTCTTCGAGCCCTTTTTCTTCGGCAGCGGCTCAGTTTCGTCCTCAGACTCGACGCGTTTGCGCTTAGTCTTGATCTTGGTCTTCGGAGGTGTGGGCGGGGGACCGGTGATGACGCTGGAGGAAGGGTGGTAAGTACATGTGCATATATGTGGGCGCATATATGCGCGCCAAGATGGACGTACGGCGCGTGATTGCCCTGCGGACCCTTAAGGCGCGTGGGAGAGGTTGGGCGTTTCTTGCCCGCCGCCTCTTTCTTCTTTTTTGGTGTTGTGTTCTCCTTCGCTGCTTTGTGTTTGGTCATTGTCAATGGAGAAGGGCTGTGGGGGATGGAGATGGTAAGGGTTGGTGGAAGAGATGGGGACTTGGCGTTTTTTCTCTGGCGGGCTGTCTAATCGTTCTCGGAAAAAGCCGACAATCCCGTCGAACGCGACGCGTTGGGGAGGACGCGTCTGTCACGTGTGCGCGCGCTCGCTGGGGTGAGCGCCCAGGCTCAGCCGAAGATCCTCGCCTCTTCCCACTTCCTCCATCCTCCACGCCGGCTGCCCCATGCGCTGGTCGTGGGTCCTCCTTATCCTCCTCTTCTTTCTGGCAGCCATGCCCGCACAGAAGTGCTACGGTTGCCAGAAACCGTTCGCCAACCTCCCCGCCCACCTGGACAAATGCACAAAAGCTCTCAAGTTCTTCGACGGCGGCCTCTGGCGACGTGTCGAGGATCGGCGGGCCAAGGTTCAACTACAGGATGCCCTCAAGCAAAAGAAGGCAGAGGATAAACGAGCCAAGGCTGCTCGGGCGAAGCAGAGGCTTGAGGAGCGGAGGGTTCAGCTCCAGGTGCGTGACGGCCCTTTCTCGTAGGGGCGATCTTTTCTGACCGCATATATGCAGGTCGAACAGGAGGTGAGCATGCCCGTAGTGCTCGAACCAGCGCCACCCGACCGTCGACAACGCCGTGTGCCTGCAAAGTTCGTCGACATGCTCCCGACATCTCTGAAAGGGCTCCCGCACCTCCGTCTCAAGCCCGGTCTGGCCGCGCCCGCTGATCGTCGTTCGCGCCACCCGCCGCCTTCCACCTCAACAGCTGACACGGGTTCGAAGGCTCCCCACCCCTCCACCCCCATCTCGGCCACGCCTCCTCTCAGACCGCACGCCACCGTCGAGGACGACCCGGATGAAGTCATGGACGACGTGCGGCCTTTTTCTCCTCCGCCCATACCTGCGGCTGCGGCTGCTCCCGCCCCTCCTCTCGTGCCCGCGCCCTCTCCCGCCCACATCGACACCCAGCCAAACCGCTTTGGAGTCTTCAGACGGTACACGACCCGTCCGCGTTCGGACCCGGAGGAGGGCCTTACGCTCGATGCGTTCACTGATGCGGGGACTCATCTGTGCCCACCTCCCGACCCTCGCAAATGCGACCCTCTCCGTCCCTTCGGCGCTACTGCCCGTAAATGGCTCTCCGACGCCGGAGACGTTGCGGCCAACTCCTTCGCGCTGTTCCTCAATTGGTCTGCGTTCAAACTCATGGAATGGCAATACACGGGCTCCATGACGAAGTCCGCGGCCGAACTCCAACGGTTGGTTGACGAGGTCATCATGGACGACCGCTTCAAGAAGGAAGATCTTGTTGGCTTCCACGTCGAGCGTGAGCAGCGCCGGCTCAATGAGCTTCGAGATACAGGCGGTGCCTTCTCAGCCGAAGATGGCTGGCGCGAATCATCTGTCTGGCTCAAGCTCCCCAAACGTGGTGCTGAACACAAGGATGAGGAGAGCGCGCCCGGCTTCCTTCTTGAGAAGATCTGGACGCGGAGTTTCATCGAGGTCATCAAGACGGCTTTCCGTGACCCCACTGCCCGGAAATATCACTGGTTTCCCCACTTGCTTCTTCGCGCGCGCGCGACTCCGGAACAATCTGACGCTCCACCTGAGCGGCTCGTCACCGACATGTACAACACAGATGCTATGATTCATGCACACGAGCAGATCCAGCGACTTCCGCCCAATTCCGATGACCCGCCAGACGTCGAGCGCGTTGTCGCCGCGATTGGTGTATACTCGGACTCCACGCGTCTCGCGAACTTCGGCACTGCGTCCCTCTGGCCCGTCTACGCTTTTGTCTTGAACCTATCCAAGTACCTTCACCTAAAGCCTACAATGTTCGCTGCGCACCATCTCGCGTATATTCCGTCGGTACGTCAACGTGCACTGACGACGACTTGTGTCAATCTCACATTCATCCTCACAGCTCCCCACTGGCCTCTTTGAAACGTACAAGGACATCTATGAAGAGCCACCAACAGCCGCTGTGATCCGATTCCTCAAGCAGGAGTTGGTTCAACAGATTTGGCTCCTCCTTCTCGACATACGAGTATGGTATTCTTATCCTCTGCGGCGACGGGATCCTTTGCCGCGTTTTTCCACGGATATTCTTCTATTCGGCTGACTATCCTGAGAAGTACGCGATGCGCTGCTGCGTTCCCTATGTTTGCATACTTGACTAACTGTGCATTTACAGGTGCATCATGGCATGCCTCAAGACCCTTGCACGGTGCGCCTGTCCAGATTGCACAATCAACAGGTGCGACTTCTGGAAGATGGGCATGAAGAAGGACATGGCAGATCGTGTCAAGCATGCACGCAAGGATACCGGCATCCTTCAAGACACCATCGCTAAAGTCCGCACATGGATCTTCGAGAAAGGGACGTCGCCTGATGGCAGCAACATCAAGAAGACAAAACTCGGCTTCTTCTGCATGAACCCTACCCGAGTACGTCTCACTGGCCAACCGGTCTTGTTATGGTGTTCATCTAATGTTTGATTTCGCAGTCTGCATTTTCCCAGTGCTTTGCGGCATTCGGACGCAATGTTTATGAGCTATTCGTGCCTGACCTCATGCACGAGTTTGAACTCGGCGTCTGGAAAGGCACGTTTACGCATCTCATCTGCATTCTCATCGCCGCTGGCCGGGATGGGTGCCAGAAGCTGGACGAGCGGTGCATATCATCCTTTGGTTTATTTGTTGTCCGGTTCTAATGATCTGTTCTAGATTCTCGATGCTTCCTACGTTTGGACGTGCTATTATCCGACGGTTCGGCGGCAACATCTCGGCCATGAAGCAGCTCGCCGCCCGTGACTTTGAACAGATCGTAAAGGTGTGTACTGTATCATATCTTGTCCATGGCTCCTGCCAGTGTGACTCACCTACCCCGTAGTGCGCTATACCCTGCTTCGAGAATCTCCTCCCTGAGCCTGCCAACTCCATCGTCCTCACCATGCTTTTCGAACTCTCACGGTGGCACGCTCTGGCGAAGCTCCAGTTGCACTCAAGTTCAACTATTGCAGCACTTCAGTCAGCAACCAGCACTCTCGGACAGGCTGTGCGTGCTTTCCGCCGCCATGTCTGCCCCAAGTACGCCACCCGGGAGCTACCAAGAGAGACACAGTCCCGCCAACGTCGCAAGGCCGCAGCAGCCCAGGCGTCTGCACGACGTGGAGCCTCTGCAAACGAGCCTGTTGTAACACTCGGTCCAAGGTTCAAAGTGTTCACGGTACCCGACACTCCCAAATACCACCACCTCGGCGACTACGCTCGGGGCATCACTGAAATAGGAACCCACGATCTGAAGTCAACTCAAGGTGTACATTCTCTCGCACATTTCCATATTTGCCTGGATGCTGACACGTGTGTGTCATATAGGGCGAATTCGAACACCGTCGAGCCAAGCAGTACTACGCACGGACCAACAAGAACTTCACATTCGGCCTCCAGATCGGTTTGGAGGTCCGTCGCACGGAGTTGCTCCACAAGATCTCCGAGAACCAGGTGCCAGCGCGGCAAGCTCCCAATGGGAAATGCAAGCCCCGCAAGGGGAAGTCTCGAGTTGTTCGAGGTCGCCGGCTTCACCTCCGTTTTGAGGATTCTCAGCCGCTCGCAGCTACGCAGCCGGACCAGCACTATCATATCTCCAGCGACCCAAGATACCCAACATCACTCGATGACTTTCTGTATGAAAATGATGGAGATCCTGCTTGCGAGGTACGCACCCTTCCTGGTCAGCATCAGTTTGTGCATTGATTGTCGATGTCAGGACTTCGAACGTGAGCTCAAGGCTCACCTGCTCCATCGTTTGCCTGGCAGTGACGCGTTTCCCCCGGACTACATGCCGACGGACGGTGATCTTTTCCGCGTACGCATCGAGGGCGACCGGCTCTACCAGCATAAGGTTCTTCATGTGAACTACACGCGGTATGATATGCGCCGCGACCAGGACTCTATCAACCCTCGCACCCATCCCGACATCATGATGCTCACGCCTGATGGCGCGCCCCACCCTTATCTCTACGCCCGTGTGATCGACATCTTCCACGTCACAGCTTACCTAGCAGGGGACGATCTCGACGGCGCTGACAACACCGAACCGGAAACCATCCATATCCTCTGGATCTGGTGGTTCGACCTCGACGCTCGTGTGCCGGGCGGCTTCAAAGCGCGCCATCTCCCACGGCTGAAGTGGGCGGCACTCGACGATGACGCGTTCGGCTTTGTCTCCCCGGATCAAGTCCTCCGCGCAGTACACTTGATGCCAGCCTTCGCCCACAGTCAGTCAGATGCTGCACTACCCGGCTACAGTGTTGCGCGACGTGAGGATGAGGAGGACACGGACTGGAAGTATCATTATGTCGGGATGTAAGTTTCTCATTCTATCGCGCTATTTTCGACCACAACCCTAACTACATGTTACAGGTTTGTAGATCGCGACATGTTTATGCGGTTCTACGGCGGAGCTGTGGGGCATCAGCGCGGCAAGCCAAGCAAGCCACAGCCTCCACCTGTCGTACCGGAGCCTATCACCCAACTCGCTGGCCGTGGGTACGACGACGAGACCGATGAGGAGCCTGTGGAGGACGACACTGGGGATCTGGCAGCTGGCCCAGACCTTCCAGAGGAGCACGATCGACCCGTCGGGTCAGGCGATGAGGGTTCTGGCTTGGAGGACAGTGATAGCGATGAGGCCGCGGATGAGGACGAAGGGGTAGCCCGGGAGAGTGATGACGATGACAACGAGGCTCTCGGACCGGAGGACGGTGAGGCCGAGATGGGCGAGGATGAGCGCGAGCTTGCTTCGGCAGGCTTTGCACCTTGGTAGTATGTCTTATGTAGCTCGAATGTAACAGATTGACCGCTTTCTGATGGGTTTCTCATGTGTTTTGTATGCAGTCCATTGATAGCTGATCACCCTATTGTAATAGAGGTACTTACGTAGCATTGTGCGATAGCGCATCGCCATGCGATAGCTATTCGAAAATACCTGAGCAGGCAATCTCGCGCCAACATTGCGCGGTATTGCAAGACCCTCTCCCCCTTCATCTGACATTGCGCGCCGGCTCGCGCGGGCGCATCCAACCGGCACTTCGGGCAATCCATACCTGCCCGGCCGCGACTTTTGGAGTTTTGCTGATGTCCCGACGTGGTCGGCTTCGCCAAGCAACAGATAGATATATGCATGGAAAGGGGGTCGAGTAGGGTCTGATGCATCCCAGACCATGAAGCCCTCATGTTGGAGAGCGGCAACGTGTTGAAAACCAGGGTAGAGGAAGGATTCGATGCACTTGGGTTTGTTCAGGCCAGGCACGATCACTCCTGGAAGGATATACTTCTTCTTGTACCGTTTGTCCGGCGCGACATTGACAAGGACCCAGATGTAGATCCAACAGTTCGAGGCCTTGTGCTCGAACAACTGCGCGCCATCCATGGAGAAGATCACGCACACGTCGTCCTTCCCGATGCGACCCTTGCAGTAAGCATCCCAGAAGTCAGAACCCTCGTAGATATCCGCAATGTTGTCGAGCTTCCCCGCGCTTTTCAGCAACCTCTCCAGGATCTCCTCCATCCTGCGCTCACGGTGACGCATGTCGTGTGCACCTTCTGGGGAACGGAAGTGCGATTGGATCTGGGGACCAAGAGGAAATGTCGCGAACTGTCGGAGAGGGGTTTTTGTTGCCGACTTGTAGCGATCGCAGGGGCTCGTACAATTCTTGCAGAAGGAGCATTTGACATCGTCCTCGAACGAACCCGTATATGCCATGCAGGAGTCTGGACACATGTTGTGCCACAGAGGTTTGACTCCGCTCAGCTCTGCGATGAGCTTTTGAAGGCTATACAGGGAGGGGATCTCATCCTCCGGATGACGCTCGAGGATAGCCTTGCAGTGATTTGTGTAGATATCGTCTGCCCCTTTTGTGCCCGTCAGATACATCTTCAGAGCGAGCCGCTCATCTGGGGTCAAAACGGCCGGCGCGTGAAGAGGGTTCTGGAGACGACAGAGGGTCTCTTCGTCTAGTCGAGAGTCTTGAAGACGACGGTTGGCCCAGATGGCATTCACAAACTTCTGGGCTGTGTCGATCTCGGAGATGCTGGTCGCTGGAAGTGGTTCCCGAATCGAATGAGTAGGTTGATCATTGTGTCCATTCTCGGTGGGGCTCGAGCCGGGACGAGAGGATCGCGGGGAAGCAGGAGGAGGGGAATCATGGGGCGGCGAAGCCCTGGCATGCCCTGTGTACGGAATCTCCCCATCCAGTGCTCCGTCTGGACCCTGGAATTCCTGGAAATCGAGAACGCGCCTGCAAGCATCCTGTCCACACCACATGAATTAGTTAGTCCCTGCAAGCTACATGCTCAAATGTAGACACATGCTTACTTGATTCTGCAAAGAAGCACCCACTGCCCCAGGCGACCCTGTACGTGTATCAGACATACGTATACGCCTGTGTGGCGGCCCATCATTGTGATTCCCTGAAGCTGAACCCGAAGCCGTGGCCTCATCCTGTTGCTCTCCTCGAGTTCTCTTCCGGCTCGGTTGCTGGTATGATGGATGTGGAGGATGGGAGAGATGACGTGCAATCCCATTCTCTCGCTCTTCCTCGTGACGGATCCAAGTTGTTTTCGAGACGAACATCTGACCCTTTCCGATACAGGTCAGACATCCGCAGAACCACTTGTCTCCTAGCGGCTGCGGTAGAGGTGGTTGCGGAGAGAGCGGCCGCGATGGCTCTGAGGAAGGTCCAGCGGTGGGCTCGGGCATATTCCTAACACACCATTAGTTACACTCATAAAATGGGCAGAATTATCGTACATCTGTTTGTGTTGTCAGGAATTGTAAGGCCAAAAAAAAACTAAGCCTAGAACCTCAGTACGCCGTGGTCACGACAGGAAGACTCGGAGAAAGTGGGAGAGCGGACGGGAGAGCAGAAAGATAGCCACAGCACGATAGCGCTTGCAAAGGACAGGTACACAGCACAATGACATGTATTGGACGCAGGTATGGACAACGACTATCTATCTCTATCGAATCCGGGCATTCTCGAAGACGAGGAGCTCAGACGAAGGTCGTGGTAGGGGCAGTTGCCTGCATTGAGCGCCAGACTCTCCATTATTCCTACGGTTCTTGCCGGAATCTTAGCGCCTAAGCTCTTTTCTCCAGGATTCCCCAGCGTTCTCGAGGGCGTTTTCACTGGGGCTAACTCTGCACACTTGACTCAAAGATCACAAGATTTCAAGCTATTTCAGAGCTTTTTGAGTACAATTTCATGAATAATCCCGGGAAGTATCGCTCATAATGTTTGCCAAAGGCGGTCATTCGAGTGACTCGTTCTTTTTCCGAGCATACGGAGTCCCGAGTAAGTCTGCTTTCCTCCATTCATGACAATGTCACCCAGATTTAGCTCCGAGCAGAAGTTGTTCATGCCGGGCAAGGATGGATAGGGACGTTGCCATCAACCAGCCTCCTCCATATTCTCACATACAGTACGTACCTACACAATTGGCAATGATGGCTGGCGGACTATCACGCACAAATCCCGTTGGCGGCGGTTGGCCTGTCCGAATCGATGTCATCCTACAAAGCCGCAAGTATTGGTATGAAGCCGCCTGCAACGCACCGCTCCCGTGGCAAGACCATGATCACGCAGCCATCCCCCTCTGGATCGATCATGCCAGTCGCCTCCGCAAGCTCGTGATACTGGACTCAGAGAGAGAGAGAGAGAGGGCTAGGTTCAACAGAGCGTGGCCAGCGCGCCCCGTCTGGAATGGGGCTTAGATCAGACGGTGGGTTCCATATTGTACTCAAACGTCTCCTCTTACTGAAGCTTCTGCTGAATCTATAGGAGTGGCGCCTCACCGGAGAGAATTGCGCCAGAGAAGACGACCATGTCAGATTGAAGTCCCCGCTAGGCCCGGGTTGATCCTCCATCCGAGTCCTTCGCCTGACTGACTTTGTCCTTCCCCTCCGAAACTCCATTTGATTTTCAACGGTTTTTGCATGCTGGACTTACTTAGCACACGTACAAGACCTTCAACGGTAGTGCTGCCGCAAGGTAAAGGTACCGTGAGGCAAGGTGCACCTTGCCTTGAGCGGAGTTCGAAAGCGATGTCTCAAGGTGACTCCAAGGTCGCCCCAAGGTCACCTCAAGGTGAGATCAAGGTCGAATATCCCCGCGCCTGCCTGCGGCTCTTGCTCGGACCGGGGAGAAGATGATCACGTGGATGCCTTCAACACGGTCACGCAACGTGTCGACACCGCGTTCTCCGAACTCCACGACCTTGTCCTCTCGTTCGTAGTCGGTGGATTCTCATGGAGGGGTGAGTATTTTCACCGTGTGTGCACCACAAACCTTCCTGATTGTCTCTTAAATATTACATCAGCGCAAATTAAGCAAGTCCCTTGTCGAAGACTGGCGAGTCAGACAACTCGGACTTGCTTTACGACACTTCACCCACCACCCACTATCCCGCCACCTACCGTGCGAAGCATGGCAAAAATGAAGTCAGTTTGTGTTCTCTGTACTGGTACGTTGCTTCCCACATTCAGCATATCCAATGGAAGCTAATGTTGCCTCTTTAATTTGAAGTCCCGAGTTGACGACTTGGCGTTGTCGAGATTCACAGACTGGTATCATTCACAAGCACCTCCTGCGGCAATGTGAGCAGCAACAACACTCTGGGAACCAGGCTCAGTGCACCCAGCGAGTCTCCAGGTGAACTTGGGGAATCCTCAAATGAGTTGGACAACCATATGCCGAGTTTGGTAGACATTGATGGCCCCCTCTTCCCCGACGCTTGTGATGCTGTTCTATGGCGTATTCATATCACATATACAGGGGGTTACAAGCTGTATTTTTTGTGTGTGTAATTGACCGATTCCGAATCTGCCATGTCTGCTTTAAATTGCACAAACCTATTGAGACACTGCCCCCTGGCTTCATCTCCTGGCAAGGCTGCACTACACAGGACTATGGTATCTACATTCAGACACAGCCCACCCGGGCCCTTGAGACTTCCGCCATCTTTGTGCACGTGGGTGGGAAGACAGCAGCCTCGACGCAGACTTCTTTGGCGGTGGGGTAACTTAATGCACTGGCAGTGGCTATAATACAGCCTACAGGTCAATTGGTGGAAATTTGTTCCAAAAGGCTTCCTAAACCTAGGCGGCATATATAAACAACATGCCTAGCACGCCCAGACCTTGAGCGAGGGGAGGAGGAGTGCAAACAACTTGAATTCAATACGCCGAGAAGACCGGCACCCAGTTCTCTCTCCAGACAGCCGTGTCACGTGAACACTCCAAGGTGACCTTGTGGCGCCTCACGGTGACTCAAGGTATGAACTCCGACACCGTGAGGCGACCTTTACCTCACCTTGTGGCAGCACTATTCAACGGGTATGTACATCCCTTGCTGATCGTTATCGCCCTCAGCGTGAGCGAGGCTTATCAAGATCTTCAGGAGCTGAGACTCAGCGCAAACTCAGCGCCGCGTTCCCAGAGGACGGTCCGATCGCGCCATGTTAGTGCCTCGCCTTCGTCGCCTGGAGATCGTCTCGAAGGTGTCCCTAACGACACGGTCTCCCTGCCTCGCTCAAATTCTTTACGCAAATGGCTACACCTAGCAGTCATTCAGCCCCTCAGATGATCCGTCCGACATCCCATACTCGGCCAAGAGACATTTTCTTGCCTTCCCGGAGCGGGCACATTCGAAGTGGCGACGGTGGAGTCCGATGGCAGGCTGGCGCCGCGGTTCGATCAAGACCGTCTCCAGCTCATAGACATATGCTTCCTACTCGCGCGCGCGGCGAGACGGACGGTACTGAGAACGCGGCAGAAGGAAGGAAGTGTGTGGAAATGCTAGAGAGGCTTGTAGATGGCCGTATGGTGTACAAGGTTTGTGAACAGCTGGTTTCATTGCATCCTCAGCGACTCACGCCACATTCGGACCGACATAATAGCCCGATAAGGTCGAACAACTTGTAACTTGTATGATCACTCATCCGAGGAGCCTCTGAAGTCTACTATCATACTGGGGCGAATCTATCTCAGAAGAGGACCCTAGGACCCTACCAGCCGATGTCGGAGGAACGCCTCTGGACGTATGTTGTGGCGTTGAGCGGTTCGAACCACTGGCACTCTCCAGCTCTGATAGTAACCATGATCCGTCTCGCCAAGTCCACGCTATCTTGTTAGATAGTTGGAACTTGGATGCCACGCCGAACGCTCATCCGGCAACCATGATTGGATGAGGCGGTATCTCAATGTACAAATGCCCACCCAAAGGCCGCCGGAACACATCTGTCAACGAAGCGCCAATGCGGCACATTTTCAGGGAAGGATCTTGAGCAAAGGGTTGATCAGAGAGAACAGACGTGATGAAGCGAGCCCGACATATGATCAGGGAGTGGGTGGTGGTTGAACTACCGTACCCCTCGCCACAAGCATGAGGGGATATGTCTGAACCTGACAGTGGAAGGGGATGCCGAAGAGGAACAGTTCCTTCTGTGCGCTCGGCGGTTGAGCGCTATGATTTCAATGTTTAGAAGTTGGTTGGAACCGACAGATCCGAACTGTCGCTCGGCACACGGCGGAGTGTCATGATGGAGTACAACGTCGCACAATACCATTCCTCTACGAACTTGATACTCTACAGCGTAAATGTAAGGGGCCTGCGAAACAAGGATACGTCTAAGAGCCCGAGCTTGTCTTGTCTAGCAATTCAAGCAACAGTGAAGCTGGGCGCGGAATGATGAGTTTCCGAGCGTTTTGATAGAGATGCAGAGAAGTACTCACTAGGCCATATCGTCCAGCGCACCGTGCTGGGCCACAGCAACGAGAACAGGCTGGTGGTTCGCCGCCGAGTTGATAGAGGCGATGCGGTACGAACCCGCCGGAAGACCGCCGGGGACATCGGCGGTGAGGATGCCGCCCTGCGCCGCGGCGTTGAGACCCTTGAAGAAGACGAACTTGGTCGGGTCCGTGGGCGTTGTGCTGTTGAGGTTGGGGAGGGGGTCGATAACGACGTGGGAGTGGCCCTTGATGTTGCCCGTCGCGGAGTCGATCTGCTGGGGCGCGGAGAAGTAGTTCTCGGCCGCGTTCACGAAGTTGCCAGTCACGAGATTCTTTATGGCCATCTGTATCGTGAAGTCCTTGTTGGCGGGCACGGTGGCGCCGTTCTCCGGGAACACGAACTTGGCCGAGGGCATGTTCGTCGTCGCGGCAATAACGCCCATCGGCGCGGGGTTGCACGACCCGGTCGAGATCTGCAGGCCGTTCGTGATGGGCTTTTCGAGGGTGGCGCAGAAGTTGATGAAGTTGTTCGAGGACGTGAGCGAGGGGACTTGGCCGGCCTCGGGAACGTTTTGACCGTCGTTCTCGAAGCTGGTCGCAATGACGGAGTTGAGCAGCGTGAGCGAGGACTGGGGGTCCCCACCAGCCGCAGCACTACCCGCCGCAGCGCCATTGCCTGCGATTACGGTGCTTGTAGCCTGTACGCGTAACTTCAGTATGAATAGGCTGCGTAGAAAAGTAGAGACATACCGTTGCCGCAGTGCCGGTTGTGCTTGCGACAGCGGTTGTGCTTGCGGCAGCGGTTGCGCTCGTCACCACACTTGCTGTAGTATTAACCGCCTTCGAGGAAGCAATCGCCGCTGCTGAACGAACGACGCTCGAAGAAGCAGCAACGGAAGCCGCCGCCGAGCTTGCGCGCACACTGCTTGGGGCAGCGGAACCCTTGTGGTTTCCACCCTTTCCATGGCGACCTCGCTGGTCACCTCCCCTGCCCCTCGGGACGTGAAGGGGGCTGGCCGAAGCAGCCACCACGAGAGTGATAACAACGAGCGATGCAGAGAACTTCATGGTGAATCCAGCCGAAGATGTCGAAGGACAACGCGGTCTACGCGGCAGAGTGTGGAATGGTCGAGGAAGGCAAGTGCTCGTGGACTCCAGGTCGCCGAGGAGAGTGGAATTGAGGATTGGGAGTATTTGTACTCCCAAGGAGGCTGCCGGAGGAAGATACGGACCATCTGTCATTCGAACATTCGTTCGTGGGCGTCCTTTTACCGAAACAAGTCCCGAGGTTCAACGTTCAGCGGTCGCCAGGCAGGCATTGCCATTCGCTGCTGTCAACCGTGCGGTGTGAAATCTGTAAATTTGAATCAGTTAGAAGGCAACAGGGAAGTACGGGACCACACGGGGAGCAGGCACAGATTGAGAAGTGGACCGAACGGGAGACGATGCTACGATCAACATACGAAGACTGGTAGATTGGTTCGCGCTCAGGTTGGACTGCAGTGAGAACGTTATGATGAGATGCGGCGGGAGGCTGTATAGAGGGTGACGAGAGACAGATGTGAGAGACTTGTGAGAGACAGGGACGTCTAGCGAATGGGCGAATGGGGCTTAAAATAGGGCATCAATACCGGGAGAAGATAGACCGCCGCCCGTCGTCGCGAACTGATGATATTCTCGAAGAGGGTATGGTATATTTTCGCTCCGGCTTTCCAAAGTTCCACACCTATGGAGTTCATCGCGATGAGCTGGAACTTACAACATGCCAAGGGTAGCACCAAAACCTGGCAGAGAAGACGATTTAGAGTGTATGTGATATACGACTCAAGGGCAGTACGTACCAGGAGAACAGACCAACGTCGCCCGCCAGTAGGCGGCCTGCTCAGGCCGGCCCTGGGCCGGCCCAATGCCCCTCGGAGTTTCAACTTTCCCGGAGGCTGAGTGTTTCGGCAGGGATGCCGCATCAACTGGATCCTCTCGCGAACTCCGACGCGGAGCATGACTGAGTCGGAGTTATTCCAGCCATTCATGCTTGGACTCAGGTGTAACCACAATCTAAACAACTTCAAGATATGAATTCAGTCATTATCTGAATCGAGTACACACCCAATTTATACTAGTTTCATTTTTGGATGAACACAGTACTTACAGTGACAGCGCGGTGCCCACTGCTGCGGCTAAGTAACACATGTACCTCAGGCTAGTCACTAAAAGTGTGTCTGCTCTCTGCAGGGAGCTGTGTCCAGCTCTCGGCAGCACACAGAGTAATCTACTAGCGCTGAAGCTGAAGCTTAAAGTCCAGTCAGTCCGACGTCCATGGGCAAACTTGTGGTTCGGACCAGTGCCAAATGGGGTCAATATAATCGCCCCTCGAACTTTCGTGATCCTCGAGCCATAGAATTGAAAGTACTATCATGAAACAGTTGCATGGTGACGTGTGGCCGAAGACCAGTAGTACATTTAGTAACGGGAAAAGAGCGGTCCATACTCAAGTATACGGGACAGGGACAGGCATAAAACATACACTGCATATATGCATACGTAAAGGAGCAAGCGGATAACCTAAGGACGCAACTTGAAAGGGCACACGGGTCCATCATTACAACTCGTCCGACGACATTTCGTTCAGTATCTGTGTGATAACACCAGCCGCCTCTGCGATGTCCTGCCGATCGTGTTCTCGCACCATTGGGAGAACATGGACGTCGAATCTGTCAAAATGCCATAGACGGCGCTCCGCCTTGAGGAGCATCTTGCGCGTCTTGAGACCTGCGTCCGTCCGAAGCGGACTGAACACGAACTCCGCAACGGCCTCGTATGTGATAGCATGGGGGCGAGGCTTGAGAGCATTGCCAAAGATGGGGAAAGGGAAGGAGTCGTAGGAGAAGCTGTCGGGGTGACATTTCTTGGCCTTAATCGCCTTCCACTGCTCCTCGTAGGTGGTGACGGCCTCCGCCCTGTACCTCGTGATGGCCTCCTCCATAGCGGCACGTCGCTCCCGCTCCGCGAGCTCACGAGCCAGACGTTCCCGTTCGGCCTGGCGCACAGCCTCCGCCTGCCGGGCTTCCTGCGCCCACCTCTCGTTCCAGATGCGCATCAGCTCTGCGTTCCTGCGCTCGCGCTCGATCGCCTCGTTATGTAGACGCAGCTCCTCCTCGCGGCGCTGCTGTTCCTCCAGCAGCACCTGCTGCGCCTCCCAGAGCTTGTGCTGCTCTTCCTCCTCCTGGATCCGAAGGACTTCATCCTCTATCACCCTCCGACGATGCATCTCATCCCAAATGCGCTGCATGAAGAGCCGATCCTGCTCCTCCCTCCACCGCTTCTCCAACAACGCCTGCTGGCGTTGCTCCTCCTGCTGTTTCGCCGCCTCCTCCGCACGCAGCCGCTCCTCCTCACGCAGCTTCGCCTCTCGCTCGGCCTGCAGCCGCTCTTCCTCCGCCCGCCGCTTCGCCTCCTCCTCGGCCTTCAGCCGCTCCTCTTCCTCGCGCCGCTGCTTCAGCTCCAGCTTGACAGCTTCGTATTCGCGCTCGTTCAAGACGCCGGTCTTCCTAACACCCTTGTAGCGAACCAGCTTGGCGTGTACGGGGTGCAGGTCCTTCGCACGCTCGCACGCCTCGGCCGCGTTGTGGTAGTACTCCCGGGACTGGCCTTGCATGTCGATCTGCTTCAGCCGCGCGAGCATGATCTCGTCCTCGGGATCGAGGCCCTTCGCCTTGAGCTGGTCGACGAGGCTCGCGATGCCCGAGCAAGGGGCGGGGGACGAGGCAGACGACGCGGACGGAGACGAAAGCGCGGAGGCGGACGAGGGGTTCTCTGGCGCGGGGTTCCGAACACGGCCGAAGCGGTTGGCGGGTTTGACGGCGTGCATCTTGGAAAACTCTTCGGGAGTGGGGTACAAGACGTGTGCCCGCATGACGCCCCCGTCGGGGCAGCGGATCCGCTTCTGGGGCAGGCGGAACGGTTGGCCAGTCACGTCATGGAGAGGGATTTTGCGGTCGAAAGGGTTGTGGGTGTTGTATTCGGAACGTGCTTCGTGTTCAGCACGTCGCATGGAGGGAAGATCGACAGGGCTGGGCGGCGGAGGCGGGAACGCTTTGTGGGGGCGACGGTGGTTAGCCTTCTTGGAAGGCCCGGGAACGTTGGAATGCTTCTTGGAGATTCGATCGAGTCGGGGGGCCGACATTATGGCGGCCTCGTTGTAGCTCGAGAAAGGATTCTACTCCCTATGAGACATGACGATGTACGCGTAAGCAGGACTGCTGATGAGAAGATAGACATGGTGGTTGGATGATTAGAAATGGACTGACCGACTTGTTCGATTGAACGCTGGATTAGCGGTCCTATCGACGCAACTCGATGGCGATTGGGATATCGACGAACGTTTGAGCAAGGAAGCTGGGTAAGGCTGAGTTGGGAGTCGAGGTGGATGAACGGAGGAAAGGAACAATGGGGGTTTTATAGCGCGCCCCTCCCGGGAAAATGGTTGTTAATTTTCTCGCGCTTTGGTCCCGATCGGTGAGCGCTACCGTAGTCGCATTCGACTTGGTTGCTTTGCGTGCTTGGTCGTTTACAGGCTGTCTGGACCTCGTCTACCAGGTTTGAGGACAAAGCCGCTTGGATCGAATAGCCAAGCGACACGAATCAGGTGGAATCTAACGACCGCATTTTGACGATCTCACCCATCTACATAAGATTCCGCGATTAGCTTTACATGTGAATCAGTTTTACTGCAGATATGAGACGGTACGGTCTGGTACACTGACATTCGTTCGAATCGCGGGGAACCCGCGCCGCCGTAGGTCGTAAGTACTTCAAGTTCATGCAAGAAGTACTGCGTTAATTTCACACTAGTATTAGCAGTAAAATGTTGTGTGTGTAGTAAAACCCACCTTAATGTTGACACTGGCAGCCGGGCTGGCAAGTGCGGCCGCGACGCTGTATACAGTGAGTTGGCAATTTGAAGAGTCTTCAATTGAACTCCGAGTCCGGTGCTACTAGCGGCGAGCGCCGACCCAGCGCCGCCGTGGCGCCCATGCATATGACCTTCCGAGGCGCCGAGCATCTGAGTTCCGATATCTCCCGGATGATGGTCATAGCTACGTACAGCACAGCAGCCAGTGGTTGCAACTTGCCAGTGGATGATGATTCAGTGGCAACTGTGCCAGGATCCGAATCCACCGCTACACAGCACAAGCAAGCTTGGTAGTTGCAACACCTTGCCATCGCTTCATACAACGCAAACCGGCGAGGCCCGACTCGGAAAATGGCGGTGACCGAGCCTCCAACCCCACTTATCGCTTTTGGAGTGATTCTTCTTTTGTTCATTCTTATTGTGGAATTGACGACGCTTGTTCCGGCAGGAGCTACTCATGCCACATGCAATGGACATAGCTACAGCTTGCATGAACGGTTATATACAAGCCTGAGTCTGAAGACTGAAATCAACACTCGCACGAAGAAGCCTTCAAGAGGACGTTACCTTCTGGGACCTTGTACGTTCCTGTACGAAACGCTCAAGAGAGGAGTACTGACACTGGTACGTATTTAGATAGAAGATGTCTGCAAGCCCGACCAACGCACTCAACGATACGCCTTCTCCCAACGGCGATATCACACCCACCACGATTATGGACCTAAGAAGAACTGAGTCGCTTGAGACCCTCGTGAGTCCTCTTCTAGTTGGCTCACGATGCTGATTATCAACGACTTGAAAAGCCGGATATCGGTGCAACTACCCTCGCGCGAGATAAGCGCGAATTATCGGCTTGGTACAAAACGCAAGACACGCCGAGCGGGTGCGAAATACAGAAATCCTTCCCGTCTTCTAGTCTACTGTCCCAATCGGATGAGACAGACGTCTCGTCGGTTCCGTTGAACCCCCGGGGATTCGTCGCACATCGCCACGCCTCCCTCTCACCGGCATCCTCCCTCACATCCCTGGAATCGGACGTCGAGACAGAGTCTTCCCTCACTTCCCTGGACTTGGCCGTCGATGACTGCGACTCTCACATACCCCTCGGAACATCGGCTGGCCGGGGTGCACCTGAAAGCATCTCTCAAACCACATCCACGTCGTTCTCAAAGACTACTCGAAAGAGGAAGAAATCCAGGGGTCAATCGGTGCGTCATTCGAAGCGCATCAGCGCGAAGAGGAGGAAATTGTTGTAGTGTCAAGCTCAGGTCGTCCTTTTTGTTCGATACGCTGCTGGGAGGTCGGCGCCATGTCCTTTCATAGATGATGAGGCTGTTATTGTGTAGAGCGCCGCCGTATCCGTGCTTATCCAACAATTAATTCTCACAACTCAACAATTGCCTTGACACGATCTCTTTGGGAAGGCCGGACGGACGTTCTCGCCCGATCGCCGCGCAAGTGCCAAAGCACACGCCAAAGACACTCTGGACACTTGCTAGCCTGAGGCTGATGCTTGGGCCAGAATTCCTGTCGCAGGACCTGGGGCTCTTGCTCGCAGCGAGCGAACAATAAAGCAGGCTGCCATAGACATGCTTTCCTAGAGCCTGTCCAAATGTGTCCGCAGGCGTCGACGCTGCGACTGGAGCGAGCCGTTAATAGCGCTATGGACCGTCGGCGCTGTTCGTGCTCATTCGTATACCACTTCGCTGATCCTGGGGTTCCTTGACATCTTTGCCTGGTGTTACTAAGGCGCACGGACGTTTCGTTGACAGAGGTATTCCGCTGTTCAAGTTCCTCGGTACAAATTCGCGAAGTACCTACATGGCTATGGGCACCGTGCGTCTCCTCTATTATTTGATTATCAAATCACCAGGGGTAGATTTCTGACCAGGCCCTGAGTCAGGACTAAGTGAATAGAATTACGGCCGCTGTACAAGTACACATCGCATCCAACTATCGAACGAGATGGCCAGCGACAACGCGGGGTTCGTAGGAGTGTGGTGGTGACTATCAGGGGCCGTGGGGAAGGTTGATTAAAACGGCTCAACGGCAAAACTCGCGTCCAATCTCGTGAAGCACAGTACTTCGGGTGGCACCCGCTCGTGCTATTCTCTTCTCCCTAGAAAGTTCGCGGCAGCATTCGATCGGCTAGAAGGGGATACGAGACGTGAGCCCCACGCGTTTCCTCTGCAGAGTCGTGAGGCAACTTACCAAGTTCTCCCTAGGTCACTAGAGTGATCCGTCGGGAGGGAGGGAAACAGGCAGTTCGCAGTCCTCGTACACGACAGGGCCATCTACAAGCGTCTCCAACATTTCCATCTCTTTGTCATGCTTCTCCGTACCGTCGATATCGCCAGCCTCGCCCCCGTACATTGCGACGTAGAGCTCCGACAAGCGCGGCGCCCCCAAAGCGAAACGGGCGTAGAGGCACCCGAACACAAGGCCCAAAACGCGACTCTCTCAAAGCAAGGCGTTGAAACGCAGAACGCGCAGGGTCCGGAGGGGGAGGCGTGCTCTGAACCGCTCGTCCTATTCGTCCGTAGGCGGACTGGCACCGCGCACGTCTGCCTCGCACGGCAGGAGGAGAGAGGAGAACAGCGCAGGAAAGCGCCAATCTTCGGGCTCGCCATCGTGCGTGGGGACTGTGGAGAACTCGAGAGTGGTCAGCCCAGGAAATGTCCCGAAGGCGGTTGAGATTGAATCGGAGTACAGGCGCGCTGAACCGAGGGAGAAGTGCGTGATTGGTGCGCGCGCGAGCAGGAAGGACATGTCGACGAGCTGACGGTCTTGGTTGAACCATGGCTCGTCCTCGCCGTCGAACGCTACCGCTACCTCGAGTGTTCCGCCTCCGGGCTCAGAGCACAGGAAGGAATCGTGGCGGAGGCAGGCAAAAGTCGCGTGGTGGAGTATCGGGATGTAGGACGGGTCCTCTGGGGGTATGAAGGATCGATAACCTACCGGGGTAGAGGCCTTGAAGGGGTAATTGGACGTGGCGCAGCAGCATGTTCGAGACGAGAGATGACGTAGGGAAAGGCTACCGTGCTGTTGGGTCTATGTGGGAGGTGACTTCCAAGCGACGAAGGTGAGGAAGCGGCACGAGGATCTCGGACTCTCCGACCAACTTTGGAAACACGTCGTTGAGCTTGAGCTCTTGGAGCTCGTGGCAAGCCTCGAGTACAGTGAGCGCGAAATCGAGTGGCATGGTGCTCATCGTTGGGACGTCTTGCATGTGCGCTAGATCCAGAACCCGAAGACTGCCGAAAATGGCAGATTTGACGGGAAGGACAAGGTGGGTCAGGCGAAGGACTCGGATGGAGGGCCAACGGCCCAGCGGGGGCTTCGAGTTAACGTGATCGTCGTCTTCGGCGTATTCCTCTCCGGCGATCCGCAACTCCTTCATATTCGGAAGCTCCAGTAAAAGGAGGCGTTTGAGTAGATGGAAGCCACCGTGTTCTGAATCCAGTATCGCGAGCATGCGGAGGCGATCGACATGATCGATCAAGAGGGGAATGGCTGCAGCGTATCCTTGGCAACTTCGGAGCGTCACGTCGACGAGAGCGGTCTTGGATCGTTGCAACGAGAGCCTTAGCCAGTAAGGTTTGGTGTATACTTGTATGTTTTGCCAAAGGAGCGGCGCGTCGCAGGCGGCATCATACCAATATTTGCAGACGCGTAGGACGACTGGCCATATTGTCCCATGGCTGATAGTGATAGTTTGCCAATTATCACCGTTATTGCTTGCGTTCGGACATGGATCATCGATTTGTGAGAAAATGCGGATAAGTAGTTCGGGGGGAAGTTGGTTGACAGGAGCCTTCCTCATGCCTGCTGTGGAGATGTCCTCTGCTTGAAGCTACGCGATCCGGACGGATGTGAGCGTGAATGAAGAAAACTGTGTTAGCGACTATGCGCTCACATGGAGGGCCGCAAAGAGAACGGTGGGTGACCGGACTCGACGTCGCGCTTTCAGCCCTGTGATATTATTTCAGGAGCCGTACTTTCCAGGATGAAAGGCGGTGGCTCACTGTGCTTCCCCATTAGCTGAGGTGCGGTTTCCCCTGATGGTCACGGTGTGGATGTGGCTGATCTCGAGGTGGCTCGGGTAGCAGTGCTAGGTGGGCAAGCAGGAATCGATTGAGAGAGAGAGAAGGAAGTTCGGCAGCACGCGTTGCAAGCGCACGCGATTGCAAGATCACGGACCCCTTCGGTACGTTTACGGAGAGTCGCCGTGGGGACTCACGATTCACGAGGCTTTGCTCAGGCTTCAGCTTCAGCACTGTCTCGGATTAGCGGAGCCCTACGAAAGCTAAAAACACCGTTGACCCGCAACGAACTTTACAAGCCAGTGCTTAAGCGCTTATGATCGATCCACGGTGTCCTAATGCACAGATCCCTGCAACCTTTGTTCGATACTGGCCCCCGACAACGCAAGCTCCCCCGGGCTAGCAACAACCGCTTTGCTGTCCGGACCGCCGCCATCCTTCTTCTTCATCTCCCTGTCAAAGTCAGCGCCCAGAATCGGCCCCAAGAATCCCCCGAAATTGTTCGGGCTCTCCACGCCGGTGTCCTGCCTCTCGCTCCAGCTCCTCGATAGGATGGCGTCGACCTTCTCCAGCGCCGTGTGCCGCGCATGGTACCGCTCTGCAGGCGTCGCTCTGCCGAGCTTCTTCACGACCGCAGGCTTCTCAGGCGAGCCCGTGGGCGCGGTCGCGAACGACTCGGATGCAGGGTCCATAGAGTCGGTGCTGTCCGCCCGCGTAACGTGTGACGCGAGAGGGATGTAAGCATGAGGTGGTCCATGGGGCGGTTTCTTCAGGCGGTTGCGGAAGGGAGACGACTCCGCCATCGTGGGGAAGGGGAGCAGTGGCGGGGAGCGTTGCGTCCTGAGTTTTTTGGGCTGCAGATGGCCCTGCCTCGCAGGGGGAGAGGCGGTCAATGCGCTCGAGTCTGCCGTACCAGATCGTTGCTTGGACACCTTGAGAGCGGAGATCTCGGGCAGCCGAGGCGGGTGCGGAGACACGATAGACCCGAAGAACAGTTGCGACTCGAGGGCGGGTGAAGTCACCAGGGGTGGGCTTGAGAGCAAGATCGACGATTCGTATCGATTCATCGCCGGGCGCACAGGTCGCGGCTTAGAAGAAGGCGTCGGGGACGAGTACTCAGAAGCAGACGCGGATGCGCCAGTGGCCGCGCGCTTCGGCGCGCTCATCCGAAGTGAGCGGGGCGTGCCACGCTTCTCTTCCGGGTTGCGGCGATCTGGGATCCTTGTGAACTTGTCGGGCGTCTGGTGATGTCTCCGGGAGGAAGACGACGACGCGGGGGTGAAATCGACATCTTCGTCCATCAACGCACCCGACGTGGGATCTTCGACAAGGATGCGAAAGCCAGGCGGTGAGATTACCTCCTGCGATCTGGTCCGCGCGAGCGTTGGGTGCCTGGAGGAAGTAGACACGCCGTCCGTGGAATGCGTGGTCTGGCCATCCGTTCCCGTGCGCCGCTGTCCCTTGCGATGCTGGCTGCCGCGTCGTGGCGTCGCGCTGTCGGTACGGAGAGGCGTCTCCGCGTCATCTTCGGTGGTCTTGCCACGCTCGTAGTTGGGTTTGCGCATGGTGCCGAAGCGTATGCGCTCGAGGATGGCGCGCTTGATGGACTTGTGTCGAACCGTCTCGTAGGGCACAGCATCCTCCGTGTCGCTGAGGGCGCTGTAGGGATCTGGAGAGGTCACCCTTCGCGACGTATTGACAGACCCTCCCACCGCCCGGCGCGCCGGCGCGGGCGATTCGGGGGGCGCGTTAGCCGCGGAGGACCCCATGTCCCCAAGGAAAGGATCGTCTTCCGCTGGGTCGAGCTCGGAGCGATCTTGCGCACTAGGTTCTGAAGGATTGGGCAATGGCTTGTTGCGACGCAAAATGGTACGGCTGAGCCAAGTACGCGTCCTGTCGGGGCCTCCGGAATAATTACCAGCAGAACGCGGCGAAGTATCAGCTCGTCGTTGGCGCCCTGCTTCCCCGTCCGAGAGAGGCGCCATAGCTGTAGACGCTCCTTGCTTGAAGCGCGAGGGCGGTGCGTAAGCCGGTCCGGGAAGGAGAGCCGATTCGCGAGCTCCAGAGCTCGGTCCCCGACGGGCAGGTAGGCCCAAGTATCGATAGATTAGCCAGGTAAGCACACCTCCAACGAATGCGCCGAGTACGGCGAAGAGAGGTGCGAGGTAGGCGATGTTGAAGCCATTGCCGGCTGGCTTCGAGCGAGCTGCGTGTGCCCGGCTGAGAGTGATGGAAGATTCCCTGCTAGCAGGAGGTAGAGCGGTGATGAGCACCAGGGACACCGATGAGCTGGACGGAGTAGTCGTAGAAGACGCCAAGCCAGTAACTATTGTCGCAGGGCTACTGGCAGCTGCGGCGTTTACAACAGTCACGGATGAGGTAGGGGATGGTTGTGAAGTGGATGCAGTGGCCGACGCGGTGGTGCTCAGTCCCCAGGACGGATAAGGCCACCAGTTGAACGAAGACGAGAGGGATGGAGTATCCTGTCTCCTAGACGGCGAACGGAGACTGGAGCCCACGGCGAAGGTTTGACCAGTTGGATGGCTATAGACATGACCTGTCAGGACGACGGCCAAGCAAAGCAGCGTGCGGAAGCCGAGTCGCAAATATGACCTGCATGTCGCCACGGTCGACCCCGCTGCTCTCATCTGCTCATATGTCAGCTGTAAGGCGCAAAATATTGGAAAAGAGGTGATTCACCTTGCACGCTGTTGGAACGATAGTGCCAGATCAACTGAGACACTGGGGAGTGAAAGTTGCTGCCGACGCAGAAATGCTTTTAGATCGGGTTCATCCGAGGCTGACAAGCCATGGTCAGTACATGACGTAACGACTTCGAGTTTTTCGTCCTTACCAGAATGCTGATATTGAGCAGCCCTGTTTAGAATTGAATGACCGCAAAAGACTGCCCAATGCGTTGAACTTATTACGACGTACTCCGGGAAACCACGGTTCGATGTCATTTCGTGAAGAGACAATCGTGCCATTTGTGCTCGCGATTCGCCGCCCAGTGCTGTGGCCGCGGGCCGGGGTCGTCCTATGTCAAGTATCTCCCAGGACGGCAACGTCGACATTTGTTCCTAGCCTTGGCAGGATGCTAAATGGACGGTGGAAACGTGATATCAACTCGAGAAAATAGGACATCAGCTCGAGAAAACAGGGTTCCAATGACTTCAATTACCATTATCGAAAACCACCCCGACATCCGCACATGACATGGAGTATCCGGACGGTCGAGATAAGCAGCCATCTGGATATCTGGATAGAATCTGCGTTGAGTCCTGCGACATATATAAACGATGTGAACATGATTCCTCCCCTTTCTGCCTGAACATCTTCTTGCAAAGCGTCTGTCACCATGCGAGTCCACGCCACATCCCCCATACCGATCTTCTTCGCCCCCGCCACGATCTGCTTGCGAAAGCCAAACGTACGGCAACACATCCTCGAGCGTACCAACCAAGAACTCGTCAGAGACGACTTCATCAACGCAGGCGCATCCCGCGTTGAGGTCGTGTAAGCCAGCTCCTGTCCACTGCCGCAGCACCATCGAACACTAACACCATCTCAGGGGATCATACCATACCCATGGCGCGGCACCAGAATGGGTGACGGCCAGGATGTATGATCGTGATCAGCACGTTATTTGTCATCAAAAGCCGGACGGCTCGGCGTGGAACTGCCTCCACGTCTTCCGGAACCCAAAATTGAACGAAAGCCAGACAGAACGTCCGGTCAGATTTTGGGCCGAGGATTTCTTGGAGGCGCGGAGGATGGGGTGAGTAGGCAGGCAACACAGCGAAGTCCAGGACGTACCTGACACAGACTCTTGAGATAGAAGGAGGAGCAGTCGAATGATTAAGCACATCCCGGGGTGAGTCCGAATAGCAGAGATATTGTAGGATATGTTGTGTACAAGAAGGAAAGGAAAGCAAACGGTCTTGATCCGGTGTTCGAGTGTACAGAGAGATATTCATCACCATCCAGATCACACGAAGAATGTGGCTCAGGCTCTGGAGGACGGTACGCCGGTGCGAAAGGAGAACGATATGCCGTTATGTCCCGAGTACAGTATAGCGCTGGGCGTCCTCGTGTCCCCGTTCCACGTCGACCATCATGAGAATGGGGACCGCGGACCAGATCATGAAGACGAGGAAGAAAAAGGCATATCGAATGTTGCCCGTCGCGTCTGCGATAAGCCCCACAACGAGTGGCCCAACGAAGGAGCTGGACTACGAGGAAGTCAGGCATGGGTGAGGTGCTGGACGGCAGAACGTAGACCATACCTTGTCGGTGATAGAGAACAGCCCGTACCACCTCGCCTCCTCGCCAGGTGGGATGAACTCCGCATAAAACGCTCGCGCGTAGCCCTGGAACGCGCCGTACACCGAACCCTAACCACGCTTCGTCAGCGCTGTCGCAATACATAGGTTGGATTGGACTCACGAAGTAGACCGCCAGTACATACATCTCCCCCGGAGTTGTCAAACCACCAAATTTGACGTTCGACTTCTGGAACACCGACAGGAACCCCAAACACCCATACGCCGGAATAGCTGACGCCATCACGACTAGAACCACGAGCACCTTCAGGTTCGACCAGCCCATGCGCCGCTGTAGCACAGGCCACGCAAGCGAGCCAGCAATACCCGCCGATGGCGTGAGCGCCCCGATGAGGATGAGCGACGACGCGGGCATATACAGTGTCGTCTTCGCGAAAAGCAGAGCCGTGGACGTGATGGTCGTGAAGCCGTCCGAGAGCAGGAACCAAGCCGCGAGGTACACAAACGTGTTGCGGAGGCGTTTGATCTCGCGCCATTTGAGCATCTGACCGAGACGCTTCCACGCACGGACGATCTCGCGTGATATTGACCAGTCCTCCTCTTCGCGAAGGCGGGTAGCAATAACCTCGGGCTCGCTCTCTTCGAGTACGATCGCCCCCTGAGCGGGCACAGACGACGCGCCAGGAAGCCAAGCCGCGGCGGGGAGCGAGAACAATGCCCACCACAGTCCACTTAGACCCACTGCCAGGCGAAGTGAGTCCGTCGAGCCCTTCATCATGCGCACCGGGATTAGTGCGAGCAGGAGCATCACAATTCCTGCAGCGTAACCAAGCGCGATCCCCTGTGACGATATCCGCGACGTGGTAGCCGACAGCAGCTTGTCATGCCTCGCCTTCGCCTCGCTGACTGGTGCATCCACGCCTCCGCCGCCACCAAGCAGCGGGTCGTGCGCGTCCCCGGAGGTGTCGTTCTCCGCGAGTTCATGCGGTGGTGATGTAGGGCTCGTGCGGGTGATGCGGATGAGATCTGCGCGTGCAGCGACAACTTCCTGTGCCCCTTGTGCGAGAGTGGGGATATACGCATTGAGCGCAACGATCGATGCTCCGAAGCCGACGTTCGCGAAGATGGCTAGTAAAGCCACTACCGGCCATATTGCAGAGGAGGACGGGAGGAGGAGAAAGAGGATTGCGGACAATGAGCCGAGGGCAGCGAAAGTGAGGAGGAGCCTTTTGCGATGTGGAGCTGGGGTATAACGCGTTAGAATTTGGACGGAAGACGCAGATTACGGAAATATATGAGACACAATGCCGTATGCCTTGTCAGTGGGACCTGAACCAGAGTTCAAGTGCAGTCTCCAGCTATTGAACCCTGCTGTAAAGGCAGCAGTTTCATGACCCATCCAACATCTCAGGAGAGTATGCCACTTGAGGATCGCTCATCTCTGATGAATGGAAGCGAGATGGAGAAGGCTGTTTGCGACCTTAGCGGGCAGTCCTAGACCGTCCAAACCCGACAGAACTAGATTATAGCTTGGGACGCAGTGATTCTTGGCCATATCCGCATAGCTCTGCACCGGAATATATGCGCACATCTGAACCGGGATATATGCGCACATACGACTATGTGCGTGGAATCCGGACACATCCAACAGATGAGGGGGATACTTACGATGGTCTGCAATGCCTCCCATGGAGATTACCGTTAACGCCTGGAGTGCGACGGAGATGGAGTACACATAAAGGCTGGGCAGTTTCAATTAGCGTGATCCACAGCATAACACAATTTTCTCACCTGAAGCTCGCGCTGTCTATCCAAACCCAGCCCAATTTGACTACACACCGTGCATCCTGGTTCGCTTCATGCGCGACGGGTTGGGTGGTAACAGGAGTACAAGGGTATATCTTGTCCGGGAGAAGAAAGCCATTATCTCTGCAGCATGGCATTGATGATATGAGCTCATTGGTCGAGTCGAAGACGGGTTGAAAACTCACCGGGCGAATTGCTCGAGACATATTGGGAGGAAGAGGGTCAATGAAACGATCACAAACACTTCGCTTCGAACTGCGATTCATCGTCATTTTCCTGAGGAATGAGGAGTTTAACGCACATACCTAGCGAATGCATAGCTGAACCATCCTCGCAAATGTCGGCTGTACTTCAACTTCTCGAACTGGGGAATATCAGTGTCGTCGAAATCGTTCATAGTCATGGTGCGTTGTAGGGGGTCCAAGAGTAGCAGTATTAGAGCATGTCAACAATAAGGGTGGTGACGATTAGTGAATACGATGAGCAAACTGGGGTGGTCGAGGCGGATGGTGACAGCGGTCAAGGAGTCGACATTGGACATTGGGAGGACTTGGGCTGGGACTCGGAGCGCCGATGTTGGCGCTCGTCGCCTCCACGCTTCACGCGGCTTGACCGCGTTTCTTTCACCCCACGACCCACCCGCCACCGACACCCGCCACAGTTCGTCGACCCAACGCGGCCACGATGACAGAAGACCACCCCGAGCAACAGGAGGACGTCAAGCCGAAGATCAACCTTGTCGTCGACTTCGAGGGCCAAAGTGAGTGCCATTTTCAGCTTGTCGAGTGGCGCTTCGGACGCGACGGATGCATCCGTCGCGCTCAAGATGTGTCCGAACTGCATCCATCCTCGTTTTGATACTGATGCATCCAATCTCCAGCGTGTACAGTCAAGGTCAAGCCTGGGACGCCTTTCAAGAAGCTGTTCGAAGCCGCCGAGGTAAGCTCCACCAATTCCAACGTATCCATGGCGTCTCTTTAACGTCTTCTGGCGTAGAAACGGTTCAGCAAGGATCCAGGTTAGACCTGGAAGGCATCTATGCGCAGTACTTGGACTCATTTTTCACCGCGATGGCCAGGAACGTTCAAATTTACGTCTAGCGGTGTACGACTACGGCCAGAAGAGACTCCAGCTGAGGTATGTGGCATGTAGATCGCGTTACACCGCCCGCTGACCCTATCACAGCACGGTATGGAGGACGGTGATACGATTGATGCACATTTACAGCAGGTGAGTCTGTACGTCTTTTAAGTGTGGCCATGGGGCAGGGGAAAGGGAAGGGGAGAGCCGGGCTCGATGGGGTTGGCAGATGCTGGCACACGCCTGATTCTGTGAAATATGATGGGCCGTGCCGTACTGGATATCCCTCTTGACGGCCGTGCAGAGCCGAAAGGGTGTTCAGTCGTCGCGACTCTCGCTCGGGATGCCTCGTGGCGCCACCATGCCCCAATTCCCAACCATAAGTTCCGCTTATCCCCCCGCCAAAGAGATGGCGATTTATCCCTCCGCTGCCATCGTTGCCATTTAGAACGTGACGAACGATATACGTTCTTCTGACTCTCCGGGTATTTGCCGGCTTCAGTGTTGGCAGACCCGTCGGGGGCCGTGCCACATCAACTGTGGCAGAGTTGTGCACTCTGGTTACATCGGTTGTAAAGTGACGAACTGCAGTTCTGCCACCCGGCTCGCCTCATTCCCCCTTTCGTCGATCACACTGTTACTGGGGTTCGTCCTCCTGTTGTTTTGCAAGGTGCATCCACTTCATGTCGTTGGAACAGGCTTGTACAAAGGAGCGGAAATGGTTTCGTATTACGAGCTTATTCCGCACCGAACTTTGGAGGCGCCCATTAACAATGGGATAACAATATTCTGTTTACTCTTTGTATACTGTTCACACGGGAGTAAGCATAGCTTTGTATGCAGTTCAGGGCGGAATAAGCTTGCAATAGGAGACCATTTCTAGTCATTTTACAAGGTTGTCCGGTCAGCGGTATCCGCTGCCTGTCGTGCCTTGGTCGCGCGGCCGGTCAATTCAAGGCAAAAGGTCTCTGATTGGTCGGTCAGTCTAAGCCGCAATTTCGTAACCATTCCACTCATGACAGTGCCGCTGGTTTTCAATCTGATGTGTCGAACGGTCCACCCTACCCCCTCGTTTGGACGGTAGACCGTCACTGTGGCCATGTAGGACTTGGAGCGCCGCTTACTTTTCGGGATTGCGTTGTGTGCTGCATTTATGCTTATCTCTGCTGGTTTTATACCACTAGTCCTGCGCGTGTTGCTGACCTATTTTCTTTCATAGCTTGGCGGCGCGTGTGTGCGGTAGCATACAAGGACTGGACCATGCAGGACTTCTCTATTGTATCATTCCCGGTTATTGTGTTGTATCTCATCCGTGCGTCATCATCATCATCAGTTAATGTCTCTACGCATCTGTCCTCCTTGTTCGCTGCTTCGAAGTTCGGTCCAGCCCTGCAGATTATGGAGTGCCTCCAGGCTGTAGACGCGCCCAAGCCAAGCGCTCATATACATAAGAAGTTCCCGAGACTCTGAGCTGCTCCGAGGTTCTAGCTGATCTAGTTGTGTCCTAAAACGTGGTTGAAGAACACAACACGTTCACCGGCATATCGCAAAGCATTCAACGGGCAGGTGTTCACCGCAACTACACTGCTCGAAGCTGATCCACGTGTTCCCCAGCACGCATCGCTGGCCCCTCCACGCATGTCCAACACATAGCATCCTCGCCTTTTTACCGGCATTAACACGGGCTCCTGCTGCTTTGACGTAAGTTGCGGGATCTACCCGTGAAACTACAGTGTGAAGGTGCGTTCTCCGCACAGATAAGTGCTGTTCTCCAACCTCCCCCTCGTCCATGCTCCATTCGACTGCGTAGCCACGCCCAGTGCGTACGTTCACCTCACGACATCCATTCCTCGACTTTTCCGGCGCAATATTAGGTCCTCTTGCCCGCCGACCACCAAGGATGCCCACCCTTCACTCTCTCAGCATTCGTCGGCGCGGGACGACGCGCACCGATAATTCCACCAAACCTTCCGCTGCAACCACCGCTCACACCGTCTACACAATCAAGAGCCTCTTCCACCGCAAGACCACCTTGAACCGAAAGACTTCCTCCGACAGCGACCGAAACGTCACCAAGATGGGCAACGCTCCGAGCGACATGAACCAAGGCAAAGCCAATGGTGCCACCGTAGTCGGCACGCCGCAGAAGACAAACCCCCAACTCGCCCGTGCCTCTACCATCAGCGACGGCAGTTCCTCCATCCGCTCGCGCCCGATGCCAGGTGCCGAGCCGCCAACTCCCATCCCAGCCGAGCCAGTCGTTACGAAGGACGAGCCGCCCAAGACGCCTCTTATGGAGCGGGTGCAGGTGCAGGACAACGCTAACGCGGGCCCAGCCGAGGAGGAGCGCAACCTTGAGGCAGGCGTCCTGCCCTCGGTGGGCACGTTCGAGGTGGGGGAAGCCCCCGCTGCGCAGGAAGCCCCTGCAACAGACGCCGCCCGGACCCCCCGCCCCGAACTCAAGACCGAAGAGCTCCTCGCCCCGCTTGACCTTACGCCGTCCTCCCCGCCCACGAGCTATACCCCCGAGCCGTCTGACGCTACCGCAGTCGCTGTCTCCCCGACGCGCTCCGTGAAGGGGCTGATGGCGACGCTCCCGATGTGGACCCCCGGAACGTACGTGCTCCTGAACGCGCGGGGCGGGACGGCAATGGATCTACACGGCGGCGACAACACGAATGTCATTGGGTATCCGATGCACGGCGAGCAGAACCAGCAGTGGGAGTTCATCCCGAGCGGGCATGGCTACGTCATCCGCTGCGTGCGGTTGTCCAAGGCCGGGCACGCGCTCTACTTGACCGTTGAGGGCGGGGTGCGGAACAATGCGCCAGTTGTGGCGAGCGCGTACCCCGTTGCGTGGAGCGTCGAACAGACTGAGGAGGGCATCAGGTGCGTCGCGCTCGGCCCGGGATCGATTTTCACAGGAGGCTAATGGAACTACGTAGAATATCGTGGCCAAACTCGAACTTCGTGTTCGACCTGGCTGACTGGGGAGATAGCACCGCCGGTACGAAGGTACATCCGCCTTCCGCTCCTTGTCCGGCTGGCCACTGACTGGCATTCCCAGATCCAGCTGATGCCTCTTATCCCCGGCGAGCTCTGCCAGCTCTGGCACTACACCCGCTGCGCACCCGCCGAGCGCGACGAGAAGGGCATGGAGATTGAGGTGCAGAGCGCGCGCGCCGTCTCCCCCCCGGCAACGACCGACACCGTCTTCGTCAGCGAGACGCACGACTTCGTCACCACGACGCGCACCACGATGACGAGCGTGATCACCACCGTTACAGAGGTGACGCACACGCCCAAAGCGCTGCTGCGCCAGCCTGCCCAGCAGCAACCCCCGCCGCAGAGGCGGAGCATTAGTTACATGTGAGGTGGTGCATGGGTCGCCCTCGTCCGCGGGAAGGACTCTAACAAGCCCGTCGGACAGGGACCCGTTCCCTGAGAGGTGGTTGTACGATGTTATGTTGCTCGTTGCGCTTACCCTGCTATCGTTGTCGTAAATTATTCTCGCCACTTTCGTTCCCAATGTAGCTTTCGTGCCGCGTATGCACCATTTAACGGGATCCATTACCATATCTGAGTCGCGCACTTCGGAGTTATCTGTCTCGAAATTCATACTGGCACGGCGTCCTGTAGTGAGTTGGCAAGTACGTATACAAAGGTAGACGTAGCCGCATGAGAGGACGGACCTCTCTCCCCAGTTCAAGAAAGACGTCTCAATCGTCAGTCCGAAGTCTGCCTTAAGGAAGACAACCTTTACCTTTGCAGCCTGGGGGTAGCGTTAAGGCGGTGCCATCGATATCAAAGCGGTGCAATAAGCGGTCGAGACAATTGCGCGCTTTAGGAGCACCTTGCGGCCACCACATAGCTGCTTAGGAGAGCACATTTTTCCTCCTCCGAACTTTCACTCCTACCCGTGCACATCCAGCATCCGAGAGTATAAATCAAACCTCCAAGAGCGGATGTCCATTCTCTTATCAACAACCGGTCGTTCCCACGTCCAGAAGCTGGGCATCATCGTCACCGGTTGGAGGTCATATTGTGAGTCCTTCCAGCACCTCTCTCCTTTAGGCTTCTCATCGAGCATGTGTACACCCTCTTCACCATCCATTGAAAATTTCATACCGGCATTTACGATCTTCCACCTCATGGATGCGGTCGCCGAAACCTAACACACCGTTGACGAGAACAGTGGGCATCTTTCAGCGGGAAGTTCAACCAGCCTTCCTGAACCCAGGTGATCCTCCTCCTCCTCAGTGACCAATTATTTAATAGGGATAGTTAAAGATGGCGATTCGACGAGGGATTCGAAAAAATTGATCCTGGAGGCGATTCAGGAGGAGGGAATCGAGCACAAAATCGCGATTCGGAATCAACGACAGAATCCACCTCTTGAACTGGGGTGATCAGAGTACCCATGCGATTCCGTGGGGATTTGCTGCTCCCGAATCCCCTCAGAATCGCCAGACGAATCCCCCACCGAATCGCCCATCTTTGACCGTTACCCCTGCCACATGGTACGCCCATTTACTTTAAATTCTCCTTTGGCCTATTTGTTGTACGTCTGGTCTCCTGAATTTCGTGTATCTTCTCTGAGAGGAGACATTTATTCTCAGGGAAAGAATTCAGAACATTCTTTCCACGACGTTGGACGTCTGCTCGCAGCGCGCACATCCATTCTCCGAAGTGGATGCCAGCTCTACGACGCTGGATGTTTACTTCCCTGTGAGAACCCGTGTTCGTCCTCATGCACTGGAAGCCTGCTCGTATGGCACACTTACTATACAGAGCGAATGTACAGGTCACGACACCTTCCGCGATCGAGTCGTGTGGGCGTGCGGTCGATCGTGCATCGGATTGGGAGGTGCTTGTTCCTTTTGTGCCCTTCGCTTCTGTACTGAATCTGCACCGTCCTTTCCGCGTACTTCGTATTGCCCTCCCTGGATGGGCGGGGGATCGACAACTGGCGCGTCTGCCTCGCCTCGCGCCGGTTCATTCCTTCACAGATGGACGGCATTTGGCTTCCTCGAAGACTTCTGGTCTTTCCTTTCGGATGGAAGGCCGTTCAACACAAGGCTCGCCAGTAAAAGTGTACAACAGTCACCTTGGTGCGTGATCCAGGTCAAGAGGACGGTTTGGAGAGTCGCAGTGGGCATGTATAAAAGCATAGTAGTTTTAGCGACTGGTTCCCCATCTCCCCTCTCACATTAGTCCATCTATCGCCACTAGGGAGAATCCGTCCTTGTTTTCTTTTATATCGCTTTATTCAACAATGTGTCTTGCGCTATGCTCAGGCTTATGCAGTGAGTATCCTTTCATCTCAGTCGTCCGGCTGCTAAGATTCGATCGCTAGGGCTGGCACTTGCCCGCGCTGCATGCTGGCACAGGGTACCCGGCATCGCTCCTTGCTACAGCGCACCCGCACCCGCACCTCCACCTCCACCTGCTCCGTGCCACAGTGCTCCCGCACCCGCTCCAGTTAAAGCGCTCAGTCCTGGGATGTGCTACATCCTTCTGAACGCTCACTGTGAGACCGTGATGGACCTCAGCGCGAGTGACAGCACCAGCATCATCGGGTACCCGATGCACGGTGGGCCGAACCAGCAGTGGGACTTCATCCCCTGCGGGCTCGGCTACCTCATCCGCTGCCAGCGGCCGGACAACGACGGACACGCGCTCTACCTCACCGTCGACTGCGGCGGGGCGCGGGACCATGCGCCGGTCGTGGCGAGCGCGCACCCGGTCGTGTGGAGCGTCGAGCAGACCCAGCAGGGCATCATGTATGTTGGGTTCGGTCCGCCGTTTCCATCACGGAGCTAACGGGGATTGATTATGCAGAATCTCGTGGCCGAACTCGAACTATGTGTTCAACCTGGCCGACAAAGCGGCTTGTACGACGGTACGCCTGTGTTCTTCCGCCCTGATGGGTCCGGGTTGGTTGATCGCCTGTGCGCTCAGATCCAGCTGATGCCGCGCAATCCTGGTCAGCTCTGCCAGCTCTGGCGCCCGGAAGGTAAGCACTCCGTCCATCGCAGTCGCCCGTGTGCTAAGACTTCCGTGTTAGAGCGGGGACGTGTCCCTACCGCGAGCGAGACTCCCGCCGCCACGGTCTGCCATGCAGCACCAGCCTTCGCCCCTGGGACATACTACTTCCTGTCGAACGCTCGGGGCGGGACGGTGATGGACCTGAGCGGCGCCGACAGGACGAGCATCATCGGGTACCCGAAGCACGGCGGGCCGAACCAGCAGTGGGAGTTCATCCCGAGCGGACACGGCTGCTTCATCCGCGGCGCGCCGCCGTACAGCGGACTCTACCTCTCTCTCGACTGCGGTTGCGCGCGGGAGGGTGCGCCGGTTGTGGCGACCACGCACCCGGTTGCGTGGAATGTCGAGAAGACCGACACGGGCATCATGTGCGTCGGGTTTCGCCTGCGATGTCTCTGCCACGCGCCGCTGATCATGACTGGACCGCAGAATCTCGTGGCCGAACTCGCAGTATGTGTTCGACCTGGCCAATTGGGGAGACAAGACCCCTTGTACAAAGGTACGCCTGACCCCGCTCGCATTGTGGTCGGCCGCTCACTTGTGCGCGGCGCAGATCCAACTCATGCCCCTCATTCCCGGCGAGTTCTGCCAGGTCTGGCGCCCCACTGCAGTAGCCAAGTAGGGCGTATGGTCGGAGTCATCACACAAGTCCATTTGGGACACCAAGGCACTATAGTCGGGTGTAAGGTCTGTCGATGATTGCAGGTACCGGACTCGGAATGTCGCAGGTGTAAGACGAGTAGGAATGCTGCAGGTACAACTTGGACTCGGAATGTTGCGCGCATACAAAACAATACAGAGGTCCTTGATTACTTCCTTCCACCACGACACCCGCTGCGCACCTTGTACACCGGACGAGAACAACAAGAGCATGGAGGTCAGTGAGGCACACAGCCTTGTGCCGTCTCGCCCCCGCCGCCGCAACGTGACGTGCCCCGCCCACAACGACGATGACTACCGCGATTATGATTTAATATGGACTTGGTGACGCGTATTACTTGAAGTACGACAACGGTATATGCCAGCACATACGTAGTCTACAACAACATCATCCCACCAACTATTACTTACACAGACCCAAATGAATTCGATACGTTTCCGAGCCTAGGCGCTATGCTGATGATCGCGACGTCTGTGTTGGAATTCGCAGATTTGGTGGGCCAGCGCTTGCTTGCCGGCAGGTTCCGATGACGCGCTGTTGCAAACCTTTTGTATCCATCCGTTTGCCTCTGTACTACGACGACCCGTACAGGACAACCGGAATACACTCTGTTTGCTTCACTCGGACGATTATTTTGCTTTCTCTAACAGTCTGCTCCTCTTCCCCGTCCACAGGAGCTCCAAAAACAAATAATGAATGGTGGAGCCTCCCTCGAGCGGCCGTTCGGGCTCCTCTACCGTCCCGCTATCTTTTCTCCGAATCGTGCCTTGAATGGGCCCATCCATTGCGTCCGAATGTCATAGTAAGCCGGCCCGATTTAGAGTCCCAGCGCAATCGCAGGCGCGCTATCCACTTTTGCTAATGCCATCATCTAGATATCCCCAACGCCGCCACCATACAACGTGTCCTTTTCGTTCGGGTACGACACGACTCCGACTGGGCGAGAAGCGTACCCCATCCGAATTCCCGTCTCTAGAAACTGGGCATCTGTAAGTCTCCGTTTGTACCATACCGTCCAGCATGATGATGCTCTCCAGTCCTGAGGAGAGCAAAACGAAGTACGGAAAGGATACAGAAGCGAGGAGCGCAAACTTAACGAACCGTCTAGAGTGGACGCACAGGTCGGAGCAAAGCCAAGACCGAGCCAGCCCCTTCCCGATCGAGTTGTGTCGGCGCACGCATCGGATTGGGAGGCATTTGTTCCTCTTGCACTCCTCGCTTCTGCACCGAGTCTGCAGCGTCCCTTCCGTATACTTGGCGTTGCTCTCCTCTCCTGGTCGGGAGGTTGATAACTAGCGCGTCTGTCTTGCATCGCGCCGGTTCATTCCTTCACAGATGGCGGGTGTTTGGCTTTATCGGAGACCGGTCTTTCCTTTCGAATGGATGGCCATTCACAATTTCAAGTTTCGCCGGTAATATTGTACGGTGACAGTCACCTTGGTGCGAGATCTCTGCAAGGAGTACAGCTTGGAGAGTCGCAGCAGACATGTATAAAAGCATGGCGGTTTGGCGACGTGTTCCCCATCTCCCCACCCTCTTACGCCAGTCCATCTGTCGCCAGGGAGAATCTGTCTTGTCTTCGTATCATCGCTTTTATTTCGTTTCATTCAACAATGTGTCATACCGCGCCATGCTCAGGCTTGTGCAGTTAGTGCTCTTTTTATCTCGGTCGTTCAGCTGCTAAGAGTGGATGACTAGAGCCCGCACCTGCCCATCCTCCTGCCCCCGCTCCGTGCCATAACGTGCCGGCACCTACTCCCGTTCCGTGCCACAAAGAGCCGGCGGCACCCACCCCCACTCCTGTCCCTGCTCCCGTCCCCGCTCCGTGCCACAAGGAATCGGCCCCTGCTCCCCCTCCCGCCCCCGATGCATGCCACAACGCTACCGCCGTCGAAGTCTCCCAAACGTGCGCTATGCCAGTGAAAGCGTTCAGTCCTGGGACGTGCTATGTCCTTTCAAATGCTCGCGGCGGGACAGCGATGGACCTGAGCGGCGCTGACAACACGAGCATCATTGGGTATCCGATGCACGGCGGGGCTAACCAGCAGTGGGACTTCATCCCCTGCGGGCTCGGCTACGCCATCCGCTGTGTGCGGCCATCCAAGGATGGGAACGCGCTTTACCTCACCGTCGACTGCGGTGGGGTACGGGACCGTGCGCCGATCGTGGCGGGCGTGTACCCGGTTGCGTGGAACGTCGAGCAGACAGAGCAAGGCATCATGTGCGTCTGGTTCATCCGCGGTTTCTATCACATACCGGGCTAACTGGATCACGCAGAATCTCATGGCCGAAGTCGAAGTATGTGTTTGACCTAGCCAACTGGGGTGACAAAGCAGCTTGTACGAAGGTACGTCTGCGTTCGACCGCCCTGGTTGCAGTTGACTGATCACCTGCGTCCTCAGATCCAGCTGATGCCCCTCATTCCTGGTGAGCTCTGCCAGCTCTGGCGCCTCGATGGTAGGTCCTCCTTTTATCACAGTCGTCCAGTTACTAACTTGAATGCTCCATGGTTAGCGCGAGGACCTGCCCCCGATGCCTACGACGTTACCGCCGCCGCGGTCTCCACGACGTGCTCGTTCACCCCCGGGACGTACCATGTCCTTTTGAACGCTCACTGCGGGACGGCGATGGACATGAGCGGGGCTGACGACACGAGCATCATTGGGTACCCTGTGCATGGCGGGGACAACCAGCAGTGGGAGTTCATCCGCTGTGGACTCGGCCACGCCATCCGCTGCGTGCGGCCGTCCCAAGATGGGAACGCATGCTACCTCACTGTCGAGAGCGGCGGGGTGGGGGACTGTGCGCCGGTCGTGGCGAGCGCGCATCCGGTCGCGTGGAACGTCGAGCAGACCGAGGAGGGCACTAGGTGCGTCGGGCCCGGTCTCGGATTTCTGTGGACATGCGGTTAATCATAACTGGCTCATGCAGAATCTCATGGCCGAACTCGCAGTATGTGTTTCACCTGGCCAATGAGGGAGACCAAGCCGCTGGCAAGAAGGTACGCCCCGTGTCTTCTTAAGTTCCCCTCCGACTTTGGCTAGTTACTCACCTGTACCGCCAGCTTCAGTTGATGCCTCTCATTCCCGGTGAGCTCTGCCAGCTCTGGCGCTCCACTCAGGTGACGACGGCGTGCAAGTAACGTCGCAGTCAAGGCCGCACAAGAACGTTTAGAACAAGATAGACAGGGGTAGGGTTTGTCAATGATTGCAGGTGCTATAAGAATGCTGGCGTGTGTCCGAGTCTCCAGTACATAACAAAAATACAATGACAGTAACAGTACAATGGTATCGGATTACGGCGAGATGTTTTCCAAATGTCACACAGACCCAAATTGAATCTGATACATTTCCGCGACACCATCGCGCCGTCGGCTCCTCCGCCCCGTCCGCATGAGCTCCATAAACAAATAATGAGTGAAGCCTCCCTCGAGCGGCCGTTCGGGCTCCTCCACCGTCAGGCGTACCATAACCTCGTCCCCGGCCATGGTGCTCAGGAAGATATCTGGCCCGTCCAAGTCGTAGTTCAGTCGGCCGTTTCGAGACGCGTCCAACACTACCACCGACTGATTGACGTTATCCTCAAACCCGAACCCCCCACCATCCTGATCTATGCTGGACGCGATGAAGCGCAGGAAGCCGCACTCCCGGTCGACCGAAAGGTAAAATACCAGCTCGAAGGCGGCGTACCCGGGGCGCGACAGGACGAGACGGTGGATGGGGTAGTTGATGGGGGACATCCAACGGCACAGGTGCACGACGAAGCCCTCGACGCGCAGCGCGTCGGCCGCCCATGGCGCGAGGGTCATGTTGAGATTCGTCGGGAAGGCGCGAGGCCGTCCCGCGCCGTGGGCCTGTACGTGCGGCCGCGACTCCCAGTCGCTCGTGTCTAGGTGGCGTATGTAAATGGGCTGGACGCGCAGCGTCGGGCGGGGATTGAGCTGCGCGGCACGGTTCGGGGACCATGGCAGCAGGGTGTAGGAGTGCGCGCTGCCGGTGCGCTGGTTCACGACGCGGACAGAGTACGCGCAGCACAGGTCCGGGGCCGACTGGGGGCCAATGAGCATGCATACGCGGGCGAGGAGGCATCCTGGGTGCGCGGCGTGCTCGCAAGCGAGGAGAACGAGCCACAGGTGTGGAAGCCGTGCTCGGGAATGGGGAAGACGCGCCATGTAGTTGGGCTCGACGCATTCGCAAAATGGTACCATGGGGAACTCTACGCGAATGCCGTATGGCGAGGATGTGAATCCGATGAGCGGGAGGTTGGAGATGTTGCCGCAGCGACGACTGAACTCGTCGAGAGGGACGAGGCGGATCGAGCCGGAGAGATGGAAGTCGCGCGGGGACGTTGCCATGAATCCGTCTGGGTCCTCAGGGTTCTCTCCGTCTAGGTCGATGTCCGAGGATAGGAGGGGAACGGTCGCCGCAAGGATCCCGCCGAGCGCGAAGATGCTCTGGTCCGGTATCCGTCTCATAATCTCTTCCTGCAACCTCCGGAACGCACCCCTGCCCTCTCCGTACACCGTCGGCATCTTGATGTTGAAGATTCCGAGTAACGAGTATGCCTCGTCCTCCACCCTCGTCGTCTGCCGTTTCGACGCCCAAGACATCCGTCGCGCGACGCCGACATCACCCAGCGACTGCCTGTCCACCAGTACAAGATAGTCTATACCCGTGATCTTCTCCACCTCCCAAGCCAACGTCGTCTTCGTTCCCATCGTCCTCCACTCGGAAGTAAGGAAGACGAGATGACGGGGAGCAATGAGCTCCTGAAGCGTCCAGCCACGCGTGAACCATCTGCTCTGGGGAAATTTCTCGTGGGCTGCTGCTGTAGGAACGTCGGCGAGGTAGGCATAGCAGATGGTGGATTTGCGGTACCAGCTGAACATGGAGTTGATGGCTTCGGAGAGCTCGGAACTGCTCGTCTTGTCGATGCAGCAAGAGTCGATCCAGATGTAGCGGAAACCGTGGACACGCGCAACGACGCATGCGTTCCGTATCTTCTCGGAAAGATGGGAGTCGTCCCAGAAAGAAGAGGTATCGTCTGGCGTGGAATGCAATCGGCGTCCATCATGATCGTATTTCTTCTGGATTTCCCTCACGTCCTGGTAACTCTGTTCTCCTTTGGCGTCCCAGGTATGGGATAGGATGGCGTACTTGGCGATATCGGCGCTCACAAAGTCCTCGAACTGCCCCGTCTCAGTGTTTATTAATCGCATCTTTCAGGAAGAGGGCCGATTACTGGATAAAGCCGTGTTAGCGGAGGGAAAGACATGAATATCCGGACGATGGTGAGAGCTCACTACCAATGACTGAGACTCTGGTGCACAACCGGCGCGAGGGCGTACGCTGATCAAAGACCATGCGATATGGCGAATGACAGCCCCCAAATAGTCCCCTCCAGGAAGGTGGAGGGTGTATGTTGCACTCGACGAAGTAGTCTCGGATGACGGGTCCTGGTGAGTGGCGATTGCCGGTGATAGTGCGGTCAGTGCCATCGTCCGTGACTAGCCTATATGGTACCCTGCCGCAACCCCACCCGTCATACGACGTATTCCTAGACATGGATTTCTGAGCTAAGATTCAAATGGACGGACAAAAACCTGAGCTGCACTCACCATGGTGCACCCCTAGTAGATTAAACCGTCTGGGCCTCCGACTCGGACTCGGAGCAGGGAAAAAAATAAATGATGAATGAGCGCTTGTCAGGATCAGCATTTTCCGCGGATAAACTGCAGATTTCGGCGAACTGCCCAACCACACCCACTACAAACTTAATAAGTAATTCGCTGATTCTTCCCACTCCCGCACTGAGCCCGACATCGCTCCCATCTAACTCAGACCAAAGAGGTTGAAGTCGTGTTCAAGTTCAAGTACTAGCTCGATAATAAAAGGTTTTCTCCACCACAACATCGACTCAGGTAACAAAGCTTTCACCAATGGTATTCCTAGAGACTCCGAAACTTATATAGTACCTCAGGAAACACGCCTGGCAACATGTTTCAGTCATCCACCGGATCGTTCTCCAAGTCACCCTCGGGAGTCCCTACGTGGACACCTGGGACGTACATATTAATCAACGCGCGGAGCAACACAGCGGCCGATCTCAGTGGCGGCGACTACAAGACCATCATCGGATACAACCTGCACGGACAGGATAACCAGCAATGGGAGTTCACCCCGACCGGAAACGGGTACGCGATCCGCTGCATCAGAACCCCGCGCCACATTGGGCAGGCAGTCTACATGAGCGTCGAAGGGGAGGCGAGGGAAAAGGCGCTTGTAGTGGGGACCATACACCGTACGGAGTGGACCGTGGAGCGGACTAATGAGGGTCTGCGGTATGTGATTCCTGCCATTGGTGTTTGTCGAGTGCTTTCTCGGCATCCCCGTTTGCTGACACGGCTGTGGGCGCCGCATCTTAGGATATCATGGCCGAACTCAGACCTCGTTCTCGAGTTTGGCAATGGCGCGTCGGGTCCACAGGTACGTCTATACTGTATCTTAAAATTGAAGCCTAAAGTTCCCTGTTCACGCACACGCATGGGCGTGTTCAATTTCAGCTCATGTTGCAGACCCTCGTTCTGGGCGAGCTTCACCAGCTGTGGCGCTTTGTCCGCTGTTCCCAACTCCAACCGGAGCCCCAACCTGACTGGATACCCCAGTTCCCAAAGACCATCGAGGCTGAGCCTCCGAGATCCCAGACAGCAGCGGCCCCCACGACGACGGAGCCGGGGAAGGACGGGGAAGTCGTAGTGGAAAGCGCGCGCGCAGTGTCGGACCCCGCGACGACGGAGGCGGTCATTGTGAGCGAGTCGGCCGACTACATCACGACGACACGCACGACGACCACGACCGTCATCACGACCGTCACGGAGGTGATACGCACGCCAAGGGCGCTGCTGCCGCGCTAAGCTGTTGGTCTCTTGTCGCAGGTCAAGGCGACCATTCTGTAATCCACAGACACTAGTATAACAATGCACAGATACGTAACGCGCAAACGGACAATGGTGGTAATGGCCACGTCCCACCAACTACTACACAAACCCAAAATGAGTTTGATCCATTTCCGAGGCGTTATCGCGACGGCGGCTCCTCTTTCCCGTCCGCATGAGCTCCACAAGCAGGTAATGAGTGAAGCCACCTTCGAGCGGACGCTCACTGGCAGGCTCCTCCACCGTCAGGCGCGCCATCACCTCGTCCCTGGCCATGGTGCTCAGGAAGATATCAGGCTCGTCCAGGTCGTAATTCAGGCGGCTGTTCCGAGACGCGTCCAACACCGTCACCGACTGGTCAACATTGTCCTCGAACCCGAACCCCCCGCCCCCCTCATCCATGCTGGACGCGATGAAGCGCAGAAAGCCACGCTCCAGGTGGGTCGACAGGTAGAACACAAGCTCGAACGCGGCGTAGCCGGGGCGCGATAGGACGAGACAGTGGACCGGGTGGTTCACGGGGGACATCCACCGGCACAGGTGCACGGCGAAGCCCTCGCTGCGGACTGCCAGTGAGGCCTGAGGGTTTGATGAGTGACTGGTCCCTGCTTCAAGTTGAGTGAGTGAGAGAGAGTGAGAGAGAGAGAGAGAGAGAGAGAGAGAGAAAGAAAGAAACATTCGACAGGCCGCAGGCGCCTGTAGGCTAGTTCTCGGCGCCCGTTGAACGTTTAATGAAGTTGAACCCATGATACCGGCGCTCTCATGAAGTTGAAAGTATGAGAGGAAAACCATATAAGATCTGAGAACCCACACTGCGAATCACGTTTCACTGCTGCTAGTGGTTACTCGCTTGCTCGGACGGTCCATACAGCCCCTCCCCTTCACCATCGTCTCTGCGCCCATGGGCACAGTTACGGGCCCGTTGATGAATACCTGGGCACCTGGAACATACGTCTTGATCAATGCACGGAGCAAGATAGTGGCGGATCTCAATGAACAGGACCACAAATCGGTTGTCGGGTTCCAACTACACGGAGGCACTAACCAGCAATGGGAGTTTATCCCGAGCGGAAACGGGTACGCGATTCGCTCCATGCGTCATCCAGCGGTCGACCTCTACATGACCGTCGAAGGGGAAGTGAGGGAAAAGGCGCTAGTGGTTGCGACTGCCCATCATACGGTGTGGACGGTGGAGCAGACCAGTGAGGGTCTTAGGTGCTTCAAGTTAACTGGGGTTCGTTATTGGTGTACCACTGGCTGACCGCAGGGCTGGGCCTGATGCTCAGAATATCATGGCCGAACTCAAACTTCGTCTTCGACCTTGCGGACACCGTTTCGGGCCCAGGCCCGCGGGTACGTCTGAAATGTATTGATTCCTCTCGCGATGAAGGTTCTCACTGCATCGGCGTGCATTCAGATCATCCTGAAGACTCTCGTCCCGGGTGAGCTCCACCAACTCTGGCGCTTCATCCGCTGCTCGCAGCCCCAGCCCCAGCCTGCGGAGACGATCGAGGTCGAGCCTGTGAGAGCCCAGACAGCGCTGACCCCCACGACCGTGACAGACGAGAGCGCGGAGGGCGTAGAAGTCGTAATAGAGAGCGCGCGGGCAGCGTCGGACCCCACGACGACGGAGACGGTCACTGTGAGCGAGTCGGACGACTTCATCACCACGACGCGCACGACGACCACGACCATCATCACCACCATCACTGAGGTGATACGCACACCGAAGCCGCGACTGCAACGCTAGGCGGTTAGTCCCCTGCCGCGAATGCGGAGGATTGAGCCTGCGGATAACTTGAGTCAGCGTATACGTATATCATCGGGATCAGACATACTCACGGACAGATTTCCGTCAGCGACGTTGTTGTACTGTATGTTACGAAAGAGACAAAGACCACAAATTGTAATCCACGGGCACTATAATGCACAGGAACGTAACGCGCAAAGGCTGTTGTTATACGCGGGTGTCCTTCTCCTCCTCGTCCGCATCGTCCGTGCCCAGCCCCGTCCTGTCCATGTGCATCAGACCGCTCGATACCACCCAGCCGAAGCTGAGTGAGTCGAAGATGTTGGGACTGTGACACACACCGGCCAGTAGCTCTGGTCGCCGAGCTTGACGTCAAGGTATTGGCAATGATGGTCGTAGTACCAATCAGTAACCCTCAAGGCCGACGTCGACAAGCATGGCGGCGTGTAGGATGTTCAGGGGCACGACGGAGGTCTATTACGGGCGTCTGTGAAAGTTACCGTCGCCACCATTGCCGACAACCTTGGTGCAACTTGATCTCTCTCTTTCATGCTTCGCGGCCTCGGAAGCTTTGTACCACGACCTCAGACCCGGTTTCGCATATTGCGAGTGGCCCTGAGAGGAAGATACGATATTTCGGTGCGTCTGCCGTTCACCCATTCCATTTATTCAGTCAGTTTTGATGCGGGACGCTGGCAGCAACGACTCACTGCAGGCATCAAATCAAGCGACCCGTTCCTTGTACGTAGGAACACAATGGCTACCGTCCCAGACACCCAAAACTCCATGCGCACTAGTAGTGGGAGACAGGATTGGCTGAGGCATGTTGGACTGCGATTCGGATGACGATGGTGAGCTTATACATGTCCTCTGACAGAATTTCCCCCCTTAAGAACCTCGCAACCCATTCTCGTTTCTTCCTTACGCTACGTTCTCAAGAGGGCGACTACCACCCCCTGATTCTTTTCCGCCTCTCGCCCGGCCAACTTCCCGAAAGCGGTCAAGATGAAGCATCCATCTCGCCACAGAGTCTGCGCGACCAGATCTACGTCATGGAGGCCAACTGTCCGCACATGGGAGCGGACATGTCTCATGCGGAGATCGAGGAGTGCGATACCGGGGTCGTCGCCGTGTGTCCGTGGCACAGGTCTGTCCCCTCCTGATTTCCGGTTTGTGTATCGCGTTGACCCCCCGCGGAATCCAGATACGACTTTGACCTTAAGACAGGTCATAGCGAGACCGGAATGAAAGCCTGCACATACGCGACAGATATCCGGACGGAGGGCGGTACAGAACATATTTGCGTAGAGACACCCGAAGGAGGGAGCGGATGGCGTTTGGTAGAGTTTAGGCCGGTATCAGAAGGTGCGCAGATATCTGTCTATCCTATGAAAGACTTAGGATGGACCTCTGGAACAGAGTTTGCCGACCCACCACCACCTCTCGACCTCTCCCATCTCTCCATTTCCTCCCCCACCCTGAAGCCAGAACCCTTGGTTCCCATAGAGAACCCGCCGACGACTTTGATCCAATGGGCCGTTCTCATCCTCAATACCCCAGATCCTATGTTGAAGGTGCGTACATATTCCGTGGAATGTAACTCCTACCCCTCTGTTAGGGGAGAGTCGGGAACGGGTGCCATTTCCGATGCCTGGTCGTCACCTTTCACTTCCAAAACCGTTAAAATTGCTTTGCACCGTGTACCAATGCTTGAGGCTCACACGGATGCAGGTCCAACATACTAGACATGCCGTCCAGCTCTTCCGCACAGGACAACTCAAGTCCATCGGTCACCGCTCGTCGAAGGCACCTAGACCGCCAGACGTTCCACCTCGTGAAGAGTTGTACGCGCGTAATACAGTGGACGTGAGCAAAATGAACAGGCGGAAGAACCGCGCCGTCATGCTCCACGCGCTCGCAAACATCGAACAATGGGCGTAAGTGACCTCCAAGCACTACATCCACCCACCGTTGTCTTACTTCTACAGTTAGGATCGACCTCGCGTAAGTTCCTATTCGCTATTGTGCATGACAACGTCACTCAGTGCACGCAGATGGGACATCATCGCACGCTATGGCCCCTCGCACCCAGACCTCCCGCCCGCCTTCTTCGCCGACTTCACCAAGATGGCACTCGACGAGTCCAAGCACTTCTCGCTGCTCACCGCGCGTCTCGCTGCGCTCTCGCCCTCCACACCCTACGGGTCGCTCCCGGTGCACGCGGGCCTCTGGGAGTCCGCGCAGGTGACGTTCGCGTCGCTGCGCGCGCGCCTCGCGATCATCCACCTCGTGCACGAGGCGCGCGGGCTCGACGTCAACCCAGGCACGATCGAGAAGTTCCGCAAGGCGGGGGACGCGGAGAGCGTGAAGGCGCTGGAGACGATCCACCACGACGAGGTGACACACGTCACAACGGGGCACCGGTGGTTCACGTGGGTATGTGCGAAGGAGGGCGTGGACCCGGTGGCGACGTTCAGGGAGGAGGTGAAGAGGGGGTGGAGGGGGGACATCAAGGGCCCGTTCAACGCGGTCGACCGGGAGAGGGCGGGGTTGACGCCGGCGTTTTACGAGAATTTGAAGGGCGAGATGTGGAAGGGTGAGACTCTGGGGAAGGAACCGCAAGCGGATGTTGCGGTTGGTTATGAGGGTGCTGCCGCATGAAGTGAGTAGTTTTCGATTGCCATGTTTTAATCATTGATATCTTCAATCAGGTACGGTGGTATACACGCAAAACGCAGTACCAGTATCGTTAATCAGGGACGGAGTCAGAACATGTTCGTTTGCTGTCCCGCTCAATCCCATGCCATCGCAGGTCGTTCTTCCTGGTGCTTCTGAAATTCGGTCCACTCCAAGTAATTCGTCCCCATGTCCGCGTAAAACGCGTCCCAGTCCATGCACACATGCTCTCCTCCCGCCCTCTCCCTCGTGTAGTTCCTCGCGAACGCGTCGGGCAGCTCGAGCGTGGTGTCCGCCGCGCACAGCGTGTGCATCCGCATGAAGTTCAGGCAGTGCGTGAGGTGGCCGATCGCGTGCCCGTGCGGGGTGCCCTCGTCCTCGAGCGCGACGCGGACCGAGCGCAGGCAGTGCATCTGGTGCGTTACGGAGACGACGAACAGGCGGCGGTTCGGGCCGTAGTGGACGTTCCCGTCGCCGACGGTAGCCGTCCAGAGCCATTCGTCGTATGCCTCGGGCGACGAGAGAGAGTAGCGGACGCTCTCTTCTGGTGTCCACTTGACCACGCCTCGCCGTGCGCTGGGGAGGGGCATGTGGGGGATATAGTCTTCGTCGATGAAACCTGTTCGTTCGCGGCGCACGGTCAGAGACTGGTTATCAGGTAAGATAACTGGGTATCTTACTGTAATGGCTTAATGGTGGTGGTCGCGCGACGGCCACTCGACGGGTTTCCCGGACATGGAGAAGGTCCACGTAGGCGTTGAGTGCGCCAAGGACGAGGACAATAACGATGGCTAGCCGTTGGGAGGTCATGGAGAGGAATATCGTGGTAAGGAAGTGAACTCGATCCGCGTTACCCCCAGAAAGGTGTTAGGGAATCCACCTGTCGTGGCGGTCCCGCATACCGCTGCAAATCAACAGTTACCACTGTCTCGCTGACTCCCCCAACGTTTCGACAGGCAATGAACCCCAGACCTGGTACTGCCTAAAACCCGGGCGCCGAGATGTTTACGGACTGCCTGTATGCCACCTACAGCCACGGACACCATGGGAGCCTCTCAGAGAAGGCAATTGGTAACTCAGACAAGGTCTTGTCTCATGTACCGAACTATCGCCCGTTACGACAGGTCAGGTCGTACGCCAACTTATGATTCCGTGCACGGCATTAATATTGACGAGACGGTATATTTAGCAGGGACAGCCACGTCAAGGGTGACGCAGTTGCCTCAGATTCCAGTCAAACCACATGTCAAGCCTTAGCACAAACGTCACGGCGCAGCGCTCGCACCGCGCTGATTATGTTTTCCTTGATTACTCCAATTTGACTGTAGGCGACGGTGGACGACTGCAACTAGTGTGGGGTACCACAATTCAAGTTTCCCCCCTTGGAAATTCGTCTGGGAGCCCAAGAGGAGGAAGGATATGTGGGAACCGGAAGACGCTGACACTCAGTCCCAGGCTTCCTGTCGCCGGCCTTCGACATTGACACGTCTCTTCCGCTGAGGATGAGGGCCCCTTCCCGGCTGCGTACAACTTCCGTCCGTGTTCCGGTGCAGTACGTTGCGCATCCAAGGGGTACGGGCACAGTCCGTTGTCGACGTTGAGTGATCATTCCACACAGTTACAGTATCGTGAACAGGTCCGTTGATGATCATCGAAACATCCCATCATTTGTGTCATCCGGGCCTTGTTCACTTGTACAGGCCGCCGTCGCGAGCGCCGGCCAATGCATTAATGTCAAGAAGTTATGCCAGAACATGGGCCGCCAAAGGCGCAAGCGGCGAAGACCTCTCCCGCACATTTTGCTTTCCCCGGGCGGGACATGGTTATGGCAACTGGGTTTGCAGCTCACGGTTAGCATCGCATTGCCCGCCGGAGGTTTTGATCCCTTCTGCGTTAGAGTGGTGATAGGTACGTCATCCCATACATCCCTTGGGATTGGTAAACCAGTAACAGTCTCTGGAATGCCGTGCTTGACCGTTATCAAGTTCAATGGATAAATTTAGGTACAATACAAGGTGTACTGTCTAGGCCGGCGAAGATCCTAGTCAACGTTCAGGGTACACTGTTTCCTAGTCCCTTCACCGAGTATCAGGAGAGAGTCAGCGGCCCAGAGGTCCATGGGTGCGGGGTCCCGTACTAGTAGTCGCCCACTCCAGTTTCAATCGTAATGATCCCACGTGCTGTGTAGGGATGCGAGATGCGGCGGAGGCGCAGAAAGTCCGATGAGTCGCTATGGGTGTGACTACAGTACACAGCCTATTGACGAACGATGAACTTCCATTCTGCAATATCTGGTCAAACAGTTTGATGCTGATACATGTAAATGCCTGCCCAGACACCGAGTCAGTACACACATTGCTCCCGCACGACGGAGAAGCGAAAAAGTGCTCACCGTACGTCGTGTTCTGACTCGACCAGATGTCGAGCAAGCAATTCGAGCCCTCACCGCATACGACCTCGAACGTGTGCAGTGTTCCCCACGGGCATGGGAATGTCGTTATGAGGTTCTCCTCGCCACCTTTCAGGATGAGGGACGCGACCCTCTCCTGTGCAGGAGGCTTCGTGCTATACGACAGCTTCCGGACGTCGAGGGGCTTTGGCGCATTGAGTCGGTACACGTCGAAAGCAGATAGTTGGTTGAATCGGAATGGCTCCTTCCCCTCGATGCGGTCCCCATGTCCCGGGAGCTGGATGACGAGCGAGCACTCCTCCATCCCGAAGTCGAGCGCACGGAGCTGCGCTATCGTGTGGACCTGGAGTCATGCATTCAGTGCTTCAGTCACTTGAACATGGGAGCCGATACGCCGAGCACGTACGTTAGGCGATACGTGGAGATGTTTCTCGTGTGGGGAAAGCGTCCCGAACACCTTGTTGAACAGGTCGTGCTCGCCGACGGGAGCTGGCTCCTTGGGGCGGTCGGGGAACACCTGCGCGACGACGCGCGGGATGTTCTGTATGGGATCGATCTTGGACGAGTTGATCTTGCCCGAGCTGTAGAGGGCGTCGAGGCCATGGTAGGGATTCGCAAAGTCGAGCTTATCGGTGCTGAGGTCGGCGAAGACCGTGTCCATGATTCGGGACATGTAGAGCAGCGCGATTCCGTCTGTGGCAGCGACGATGACCACGAGGGCCAGCACCCATGTCAAGGTCGACGGGCCAGTTTTGGGCTGGTACCATGCTGGCGGCTGTCCTGTGGATGCTGCGCACCGTGTAGTACATACGTAGTGAGTGAATGGAACGCCATATAGCACGGAGATATGTACCTGCTTCGTGGTGAGGATACTCGTCATCAAAGTCTTGGGAGCCATTCTCCCCGTTCTGTAGGAGAGCGATATGTTCGTCTTGAGGGATTCGTCCGGAGGGCATGGTGGAGGAGTGTGTGTGAGAATGAGGCGGGAGGGGAGAGAACATCTTGAGTTTGCGGCGAGGAGTAGTTCTATCAAAACGGTTACACCGCTGCAAACTCCTCAGACACTGATGACTGGGCTATGCAGGCCGACGTCTTGTCCCGAAAATAACCGCCGGTGTATGGGAAGAAATAAAGTTTGTTTGTTCACCAGCAAACGACTGTCGCACAGCTCGTAGACTCTGAGACGGCGGAAGCTCGCGCGACTCGGAAGAGACGCTGTCCACCGTCTAATCAGCGCTCTGCAAGAACTGGAATTTAAGGTAAACTCTCACCGGCACGGTGAAGTCGGCCCCCTTGAAATGATGCAAGGGGACGGGACGCGGTAAAGCCTGCAGTATCTCCATTACGAACTATGACACGAAAGTACAAACAAGGCTGCCAGGTTGGGGTATGAGTCTGGCACAAGGTTCCCATGAGTACACATGCATGGCTTGAGAAGGCTTCCAAGAAAACATACAGTGCACACTTGAAAGAACTTGAAAGCAGCTGGAAGATGATGTGCCTGTCGGACGAAGGCGTGGTTCAGGGTCAAGTTCCGATTCGGACCAGACGAAGACCGGGATGACAATGAACATGCCACGTGGCGCTGTTGAACGTTGATTCACCGCCTCACCGACTCCCACTACTTGTACTTACATAGGCGTCACAACGCTTGTCAACGAACTGCCTCCTCCAGTATCATCCTCGAATGGCCGCGGGTGCATATGAACAGCCCATGTCGTGCGATCTACGTCTGGGACGCTGAAACGGACAACGAACTCCTGTCGGAATTGTGATGCAATCGACTTGTGAGTCATCCGAGCCGGGCGGCGACGAAGAGAAGGCTTCTTCCTGTGCATCTAGTACGTCCCTGCGAATTTGAACAGTATCATGGATCTGACTCTGACTTGTGAGGAATATAGGCTCGGATCTGCTTAAACTTTGGGAAACACTGAAGGTATTACCTCTGTTCCCGATTCCCCGGGGTTCTGGCAGGCGCAACCCTCGTATCGCCATCCCAGCATTCCCATGCCAAACCAGTGCCGTCCTCCCTGAGTAGACCTCCCCAAGGTGTTGAGTACTCATCTTCCCCCTTCCTCTTACCTGTCCTCCCCTATTGAACATGCCCTCACCACGACGATTCGAGTCTTTCATCCTGTCCATTGCTATCCTCTTCCTTGGACTCAACTTCACGTACAAGTTCGTCAACCTCACGTCACTATACCGTCAATCGAAACATCAGTTGAAACCAAATGGTAAGTCGATTCTCCAGAGCTTCGCATGCACATCTGAACCCTCAACTCTCTTCTCCCCAGGCGGCGTATGGGACGTCGAGCGCAAGCCCGTCGCCTTCGCCTTCGACAGCGGCCTCCGCTACGACCTCAACGCCTCGCAGGCCTGGGGCGCGCTGGTCCCGGGCGAGGGCCTCGTCCACCTCGGCGCGCGCCGCGAGCCGTTCATGGTGGCCATGTTCCACCAACTGCGCTGCCTCGACGTCATGCGCGACCAGCTGACGAAGCCCCGCGCGCAGCGCGACGAGCAGCCAGCGCGGCACTGCATGAACTACATCCGACAGATCATACTGTGCCGCGGCGACACGCATCTCGACCCGTACCAGTACCCGTCCAACATTCATCCCGTCGAGCCCCATCCCGTTCGCAAGTGCTTGGATTGGCGTGCGGTGTACGAGGCTGTGGAGGATAATCAGAAGGAGTATGCCGAGTGGGCGAGCGGGACTCGAACCTGAATCACAGGCGGGACAGAGTTGGGGTTTGTGGTGACGGACAGCCCTTGTGAATGACCACGTAACAGATGTCCTGTATGCCTGATTGATGGATCGAAACTTATTTTGAAGCCTTTTCAGGACATCTTCTCGCCGCAGTAACTGCGAACCGTTGGCGTGATATCATCGGACAATGCCTCGTGCATTACGTGGAATTTTTCCGACCACTGCGTCCTCTCGGGGATGTTCGAATGACACATGTCCATGAACTGTCGCCTCAGGACATAAGTTATGGATGCCCCCTCTGATGCAGATTATGGCGTTCTAGTGGCCTTGTGTTCCAATTTGGACACGGCGGATCAATCAGCGAAAGGTCAGTCGTCGTCTATTCAACACATCGTCCTACAACACTGATTGGAAGCACAGATACAAGTAAAGAATACAGATGCAGGTGGATTCGATGGCAAGTATGGTCTATCGTGGGTGATCTATCAAGCAGTGAACGTCAGTGAGCAAATCACATTCGAACGCTGTTCTTCGGCTTACCGTGAGGCATTGGAACCCCGCCGATATCTAGTGACTGGCTCTGAGGCTCAGTCGATGACGCTCAGCCTCGGGTTCCTTCGGAGGCCAAACGCCGGAATCGAGGATGATGAGTCGGAGTCAATGCCGCCTCGAGAATGCTATGGAAGGCGAGCAAGCGCACTGACCATCCCTCCGCTGGTTGTTGGCGCTGAGCCAGTCGGCCTCGGTGACCCCGATGGCCATGTCTTCTGGGGCTGCGGTGTCGGGTGAGCACGCCCCCCCTAGTTCAGAAGATAACAAGTGCTCGTACCTGCGGGTATTGGTGCAGCATCAACGGCCAACGCCGCGAGGACGACGAGAAGAGTTGCGAGGAGGAGGTATCGAGTCGAAGGCATATTGAGTGGTACGTGTTGAGTAGCTCAGTCTATCGGTGGATGTGCGGTCTCCCTGACTCCATATGGACGGCTTTTATATAGCTCCTACACGTGGTACCTGTATCCCAAAGGTCCTCTTCACTTCGCGGGCCTCGGAACCACAAATGAAGACCGCGCAATTACTCGACTACCTGCATCCGGCATACATATGGACGGCTTCCAGTTGATAGAGAGTGGGCAACGTCAAATAAGACATCCCGTGATTCACGGTGTCTATTGTGGGCGTATACGGATATCCCAATCACCGCATCGGTGCCAGGTGCCTCCTAAAGAATGATAACCCGTATCCTCAGTAGGCGTGGGGCCTCGCGGAAGCTGTCAACGCCACAGAGGCGACGACAATGGCAGAGGCGCCAACCCCAGGGACACGACGACTGGATATTGACTGCGACGGGCGTCAGCTTCTGACGGATCCTTAGTTCATATGCGTGGACGCAGGTCACTCTAGCACCCCCGCCTGCGGCTGTGTTGCGAGCCACCTTCGGTGGAGATCTTCCAGATACGGCTGTCAAGCCGCGCTCAGTCGTTCTCGTACGTGTCGAGCATAGTAGTACTAGATGTAAGTATAGGAAAAGCTTACTACTACTCCAGGGGGTTGGAGTCACAATCAGATCGGCGTTAACGTCAAGACGGATCCCACATGATGGAAGGCCCGAAACCCTGTATTCGTCCACAGAACCAACATCCAGAGTAACCTTGATAGGAATAGTGGGCGGCGACGTGCGACAGTACAACATCCGCACGTAGTACTGGTATGTCTGATCATCACGCCGCAGAAAACCCCCGAAGTCCGCAGGCAGCGTAGAGACTTCCAGAGGAAGTCGAATATACGACCCCAATTGGGGAGCATGAAAGACGGAGTGTTACCCAGGACTCGAGCAACGACAAATGTGTTATAACCCAAACCCGGGCTTCCTTGTATTTGGTTGATAGATGTGCGATTCGCTGCAGCTTTGACAACATCTACGACCCTCTCGTTCAGGACGCGGGAGAGACGCTTCTTTCTACAACAGGCTACGCACTGGCACACAACTGAGGTTCCACCGCCACTGGTCTTTCATATGTTGGATATACGGGATAAAGACTGGAAATAGCTTTGGGATGCAAATATATGTTCAAGTATACACTGCCGCATTCCGCAGGCGTGTATTATAGTACACATTAAACCTAGGAAGTTCAAGCTGGAGCGCATTGTGAGAGGCGAACGGAGGTAGTTTGAAAGCCCCTCACCTGAAAACATAAGCCTCCGTCCTCACACTTGCGATACTTTGAGTCGTGCGGAAACGAAGAAGTTGCCTCGTTTGTCGACACGAGAGAGCCATGAAGCCCCGGTCCTCGCGTCGTCTGCAGCGACTACAGGACGAATGCCACGTTAGACCCGGGATAAAAATGCGCTGAAGCAGGAGAACGCACCGTCACGAGCCTCTACTGGAGCACTCGTGGCAAGAGATGTCGCTTGGAATATGAAGAAAATAAGAGGAAGAATCGTGACGCGCATTCTCGAATACGTGTGCGTGGGGTGTAGTAGTGTTGGTGGGTCTTCACAGCGCCTGTTCCAGGCTATTAAGACGAGAGGTCCCCCGCAGCAAACCGCAGTCGAGTGCCGAAACCATATCGGATACAGTATCATGTTTGCGCACCCTACCCGCTACTAGGGCAGTGACCGCAAGTCGAAATGTAGTGATACCGTCATTTCCATGGCCGTGGAGTAGCCGACGGTGGATCAGATCGAAGACGATGTCTGCGCACTGGCACTCTAAGTGGAGTGAGTAAATAAGAAAACAGAATTGTTGAATAGAATAGCGTACGATAACCAAGGCATCGCTCTTGCGCGTGGGTTTGCTCAGCCACGTACAACTTGTCGTGACCGCAGAGTCCACTGGTGCCAGAGAGTGAACGACAGGATTCAATGGGACCGAGTGCGTTCCGCATAGGATGCTTTAAAAGAGTCCTTGGGGCGCATAGCGCAGTCGATGATATACTACTTATGTTCCCAGAGGATGATGACCGCCGTTGACAAGAGCCTGGGGCCGAGCGCCGCCACATCGACAGCCCGAATCCTCCCGAGACCAAAATGGTAATGTAGACGCGCGTCGCCCGGAGCAGCGAACATAATCTCATGTCACTGCAACTTAACTTTGGCCCGGGGTTGGACTCGGATTACAAGTACCTAGAGCCTCCATAGGGGACTGCAGACTCCCTCGTAGGCCATAGTAAGTACCCCACGGGGTCCTCATCTAGCTTTGCAGCGACCTGCAGTACTAGTCGGACTCGGCACTGCTGCCTCCTCGTCACTAGCGACGAGTCATGGTCATCCCAGACCAATTGAGCTGGCAGGCAACACCCTTTTCTTCCGTGCACCCTCACGCAGGCAGCACACACACTCCGCAGCTCACAGTGGGGCATTGGTGTTGAGCGCGGCACTGCCAAGCGCTGGCAGCCAACATAGCCGCTAGGCTGTGACACCGCCATAGCGCCAGTTGTCACACATGCCAGATTACTCATAGCCTCGTCTATGATAATCACGCACAGCTCGACTGTGCACCGTGTATGCTACTGTACAGTTCTTATGTAATCTAGTAGTATATATACGGGCTCCCCAGAGCCCCCAATACAGACAGTTCTTTAGACCCTACCACCATCATCACTTAACAAGCCTCAACAACCCCTCCAGGTGAGTATGCAGAGCTTCCGCTAGAGTTGCTGCCCGGTGTGGGCTTTGCCCCTGGGTTCAACAGGTTATGAGCCCTGGTGATGCCCAGGTACTGCGCCGCTCATTGCTGGCTGCGACCTGTGAGGCTCCCAGCTCGCCTGGAATCCCTTTGTCGCCGTTATGGCAGACGACCTGTTGGATGGATGTGGCGCGATTATCCGCTGCCTGCCATCCACAGCAGTGGAGCTGGATGTGGCGCGCCTTCGAGGTCGCTGCCTGCCCTCCACCAAATAGAGGGGGAACCTATGCCAGCGCGTTTTTCCATGACCGCTGCCCTAAAAAGTCTTTGTGGATGTTGACTGACACGTCTTCTTCCCTCCAGACTTTAACCCCTCTCGCACGATGTCGAACGCGCTCTACACCGCCGTTACCAGCGTCCTCACGGGCCCCAACTACCTCGAGTGGGCCGTGACCATGGAGTCCTACCTCCTGGCACAAGGACAGTGGAAGGTCATCAACGAGTCTCGCCCCGCCACCGACACTGACAAGCAAGCGGAATGGGACGAACTCAACGGCAAGGCCATGGGTAACATCCGCCTTCGCCTCGCTCAAAGCATCATCAGTGCCATCGCTAGCAAGACCACTGCCGCGGACATCTGGAACCACCTCAAAACGAACTACGGGAAGCCGGGCATCCCCATCGTCTATCAAGACTTCCGTGCCGCGATCAGTCTCACCATCCCCAGCGACTCCAATCCTATCCCAGCCCTCGACAAGCTCGAGGCGCACTTCCAGCGCCTTGATACCAACAAGTTCGACGTTTCAGAGCACGTCAAGGGGATGATGCTCGTCTCCAAGCTCCCTCAGTCCATGGATCCCGTCATCCAGGTCTACATCTCTGGCCTCAAGGATGACGCTGCTGGCCCTGCCATCAAGAAGATCACGCTCACCGGCGTCCGCCAGGCCGTGATCATGCACTGGGAACAGCGCCAAGGACGTCACCAGTCGCGTAACAACGCCAACAAGATCAGTGCTGTCAAGCGCAAGGGGCCGGACCCCAACTTCCGTCAGCAGCAGCAGCAGCAGCAGCAGCGCCCTGATGGGCAGCAGCAACAAGGTGGACGCTCTCGCGGCCGCCGCTCTGGACGTGGTCGTGGTGGACAGCCAGGTGCGCACCAACATGCGCACTTTGCCCATATGGTTGACGTGGCGCCTTTTGCCCACATCACTGACGTCCCAACCACGATCACCCAGGGCCCCAGCAGAGTGGAGGATCCGCGCGCTCTCATGCGCAAGCCCGTCCGCGCAAAGACAGGGGACAACAAGTACCCCTCGCTCACGTCTGCCATATCCCTCGCCGAGGAACTCGGCATCCAGCCGACGTTCGAGCGCATCCGCATCCTCGAGGACCTCGTCCGACTCCAACAGGCCCCTTGCGCCCCGGAGGAACAGAACCGCGCGGCCTCGCCCGCGGCCACCCCACTCGCATCTTCATCAACCCGATCTCCGACGATGAGTGGTGGCGACGACTTGCCCAGTGGCACCGAGGAGAGCAGCAGTTCGCAGTTCGAGGACTCGGACAGCGAGGAGGACTGCGCGCCCAAGCGCAAGCGCACCCTCAGGGAGCGCATGTCAGAGCGCACCCTAGAGGAGCGCCTCGCCCCTCTGGACGACCCGATGAACGAGCTGACGGACGATGAGGACGTCGTGTCGCTCGGCGTGGTTGAAGATGAAGTTGAATCTTTCTTTGATCAGTACTGGTCAGTCTATTCTTCTCCCCACAACAAGTTGTATGCTGACTTCGCGCCCTTAATGGCAGCTGATAATGTCGCAAGTCCCTCTTGTCGTGTAAACAGCCCGCATGTATCTGTAGCTATAGAGCAGAATACATGTCCTCACCACTCTTCACATGCTAAGTGTGCGCGCTGTAAGGGAAAGAATAAGCAGATTGAACGGCAAGACTCGAACATGTGGATGCTTGACTCAGGAGCGTCAATGCACTTTACGTTCAACATGAGTGACTTCGCCGATTTCCGGTACTACAAAGTCCATCGACCGCTATACACAGCAGATGGGGTCACGTTCATGACTGGTGAAGGGACTGTCTTCCTAACTTTAGAGTCTGGAAAGACCATAAGGCTGATGAATGTCGCCTTGGTCCCAAATCTTACCAACAAACTTGTTTCAATGGGAGCATTACTCCGTGAAGGAATGAAAGTGCGTGCATCGACCGCTAGTATCTCCTTCTACCAAGCAAATGAGCTTGTAGTCACGTTTCAACCATGAAACGTTGGTGACACTATTTATGTCATCTTCACGCAGCCTTTACTGGCGCGAAACATGATCACAGCCTTTGAAGCTGTCGACTATGATACTCTACACCGTCGCTTAGGACACCCTTCGCGCGATGTGCTGAGACATGCTCGGAAACACACTGACAAGTGCCCGCATGTTGAGATTCCCAAAGAGGACTCGATTTGCCGAGGATGTGCTGAAGGCAAAATGCCATCGCAATCCCATCCGCTCGATCTTAGACGAGCGTCAAAACCTTTTGAGCTAGTCCACACGGACCTCAAAGAATTCCCTGTCCCTTCGTACCACAAACACAAGTACGCTATACTGTACTATGATGACTACACTTCACACGTGTGGACCGTCAAACTTCGTACCAAGGACACTGCCCTACAATCTATGCGACAATGGTTGACATATGTCGAAAACCAATATGGCGCGAAGGTGCAGAAATGGAAATCTGATGCTGGAGGTGAATTGAAATCAAAAGCCTTCACGAATATGCTCAAGGACAGAGGCATCGAGATTATAACCAGTGCACCACACATTCATCAACAGAATGGCCGTGCCGAGCGCATAATTCGTACACTCATGGACAAAGGGGAGGCAATGCGACACGACGCTTGCATACCTCAGTCCTGGTGGGAATTCTCCTTTGATCATGCTACACACGTCTATAACAGGACGCCTATGCGTCGTCTGGAATGGCGAACCCCCTATGAACTTCTATACGACTCCAAGCCAGACATTAGCCACCTACGCGTCTTTGGATGTGGAGCCTATGTCTTCTTGCCACCTGAAGTGCGGAAGAATAAACTATCCCCCAAATCGGAGTTGATGGTTTACCTTGGCATCGGCGATGGAGGTCACAATTATAAGTTCATGCGCCTACCAAACAATGTCATCTTTACAGCTGCTCAAGCGCTATTTGATGAACATATGTTTCCAAAGTGTCCGCACGAGCAGAAGCGACAGAGGCAGCAGATTGCGCCCAATGAAGAGGAATCACAGGAATCCGCGGACCAAGTCCCCGCTCCTAAGAATCTCCCTGATGACGATGAGGAGCCACATCGTCCTCCCAAAAACCTTCCTTCTAAAAAGGACAAGGGCAAGACGCGAGACGTCGCACCTCCTGCACCACCGGCTGAACTACCTGTACAGCGTACTTCACACAGACAGACACCGCGAAGTGTGCATAGCCCTGTGTTGCCGCAATCTCCTCCGGTTGAAAGATCTGGCGCGAGTTCTCCGCGACGATCTGGGAGAGAACGGAAAGTACCAGTTCGCGAAGGGAATGTCTATGGTGAATCACGACACCCTACAGACATTTTCAAGGACATAGAGAAACGGGAATCGTGGAAGAAAATGGTTGAAGTTCGTGGAGAAACGAGTCGCTCTCGTACCGCGCCACCATCCAGAGATGAGAGGCTTCCCGGGCCTAGCTCTTCTCGATCACTTCCGCGATCACGCGATGAACCCGTACTCCGTCCACCTTCGAAATGGACCACGCCACGGGAGCCTACTCCCATGATCTCACCTAGTAGCAGCGACGCTGAGGAAGAGGATGACTCTGGTCCCATACCGGAACCTATACCTGCAGAGCCAGTCCCTCCACCTCACTCAGGCGCTCCTAGTGAGCAAAGCTCAGAGGCACACTCGAACGAAAGTTCTGAGGAAGAAACTGATGATGAGGACGAATCATCTGAATACGAAGATGATGATGATGAAGACGCGTCCTCAGAGGAAGTCGAAGATGCCCTGCGTGATCCAGACGGAACTGATGTGGCAGAACTATGCCGGGAAGGGGGAGCATATCTCATCCAATACCTTATTTCTAAGGCTATCCCACCAGACGATGAGGGGGAGAAGGCCTCGCCACTTAATGTGCGCGAATGGACCTTCCGTGATATCGCTGTCCTACCAAAGGATGAGCGAAAGGAGTGGTTCAACGCTTGCCGCGAAGAATTAGAGGCTCTTCGCAGGCGCGATGTGTATGACTTGGTTGACCGGCCCAAAGGGCGAAAGGTCGTCAAGAACCGCTGGGTATTCGACGTCAAAACTGACGGACGAAAGAAAGCCAGGCTTGTTGCGAAAGGCTTCTCCCAGGTCGAAGGCAAAGACTTCGACAAAATATTCTCCCCAGTTGTACGATTCGAGACAGTGCGTCTCATCACAGCATTAGCAACGCTCGAGGACTGGCATATCTCAGGCCTCGATGTACGCAGTGCCTACCTATATGGCAAGCTGGACGAAGAGATATATATGGAGCAGCCAGAAGGGTTTCGCACACCCGGCACAGAGCACAAAGTCCTCAGACTCAAACGTGCTCTATATGGGCTTAAGCAGGCAGGTTTAGCGTGGTGGCGCACCTTGTCTGAGTCCATGACATTGATGGGCTTTAAACGGCTCAGCAATGATGCAGGCATATACATCTACAAACGCTCTGATGGAGCACTTGTAGTTGTTATCGTCTACGTTGACGATGCACTCTTTTGTGGGCGAAATAGGAAGCTCGTAGCTGAACTGAAAGCTCGCTTCATGAGAAAGTGGGAGTGTCGAGACCTTGGCGATGCCAAAGAGTTCTTACGCATGCGTATTACACGCAAAGGCAACGATATCCACCTGGATCAATGCGCCTACCTAGAGAAAGTACTGGAACGTTGCGGCATGACTAACGCGCGACCAGCTACTACTCCGCTCCCAGCAGGTTACCAACCTGAGCCCAACAAAGAGCAATCCACACCAGAGCTTCGCTCTAGGTTCCAGACAGTCATCGGTTCCCTACTGTATATCATGTTAGGAACAAGGCCGGACTTAGCCTTCGCTGTGACAAAATTGTCCCAGTTTGCATCCAACCCATCTGAGGAGCACCTCAAGCGTGCACTCTATATCTGCCGCTATCTGGTTGGAACCAAGGATTACTCCCTGGTTTACAAAGGCAAAGCTCAGACTGGCTTAGTTGCCGGTACTGACTCTGATTGGGCATCAGATCCCAACACTCGACGCTCGCAGACAGGATTCTTCCTGAAACTAGCGGGTGGTGTTTTCTCGTGGACTTCACGTGCACAGAAAACGATTGCTCATTCCTCAACTGAGGCTGAGTATATGGCGATGAGTGATTGTAGTCGCCAAGTAGTCTGGGTTCGCAACCTACTTGCAGAACTCGGCTACTATATCGATCATATACCTCTTTCTGGAGATAACCAAGGGTCTATCTTCATTGCATCGAATCCAGTAATGGAGCCGAGGTCTAAACACATCGACATCCGCTATCACTACATTCGGGAGGTACATGAAAAGGGCATCGTCGACCTATTCTACATTGAAGGTGACGACAATCCCGCCGATATATTCACCAAGAACTTGGGAGCGACGAAATTTGTTAAATTCCGCTCTCAACTCGGGCTCCACTTTCCACGGCCAACTTATAGCGCCAAATCCGCTTTCGTACCCATGCCGAGTACTTAGCGAGGGGGAGTGTTGAGCGCGGCACTGCCAAGCGCTGGCAGCCAACATAGCCGCTAGGCTGTGACACCGCCATAGCGCCAGTTGTCACACATGCCAGATTACTCATAGCCTCGTCTATGATAATCACGCACAGCTCGACTGTGCACCGTGTATGCTACTGTACAGTTCTTATGTAATCTAGTAGTATATATACGGGCTCCCCAGAGCCCCCAATACAGACAGTTCTTTAGACCCTACCACCATCATCACTTAACAAGCCTCAACAACCCCTCCAGGTGAGTATGCGGAGCTTCCGCTAGAGTTGCTGCCCGGTGTGGGCTTTGCCCCCGGGTTCAACAATTGGAACTAGAAGCTGCCCTCCCAAATTGTGGAGAGGTTACCCCCGGAGACCGGATAAGTTCAATACCCCCAAGTTCTCAGACGCGGAGTCGCGTGCCGAGCCTGCTTACCCATTCTTCAGCTTCTTAGACAGGTTCTGGACGGCGATGCAAGTGCAGGTGTACTCGTCGGTCGATTCCTGTATGTATTGTACAACTTATGGGTCCTTGCGATCATATAATGATCTAGTTGACATCCGAATACCCCAGATTATCCGGCCACGCAGCGTACTCGTCCACCTCCTTTGTGAGCTGTGCGATGCACTGGCGTACATACCCATCGACGCCCTTGCCGAGCAGCGGAGCGGCGCGTTGGGCAGCGTGCTCAGACCTTCTGGACGCCCTTCTTGGGGTCCCCGAACCCGAGCTTCTTCTGGCCCTCCACGACGGAAGGGCCTTCGAACATCTTGCGGAAGGCTTCCGCGGCGTTCTGGCCGCCTGCGTGCGCGGCGGGCTGCGGGACTATTTGGACCGCCGGGCTTCCGAACTCGGTCACAAAGCCGCCGAATAGGATGGAAGTGTATGGTGGCCGTTTGGGGTCAGCTTCGAAGCGCCCTATGAGAGGCTGTAATCACGCGATTACATTGATGGGGCCTCCGGACACCCCAGTAAGCCAGGGATATTTAATGAGCGGAGTCAGTGAGTTGCAGGCTATTTCTGCATTGGAAATCGAATCTGATATTCAGTGAAAACGCATCAAACGAACTAACATGCACAGAATGTTAATGCTGGTTCGTTCAATCTCGAATAGGATTGATAAATCTCTGGAGTCGGTACAAATGATGACAGGTGTTGTATATCTACTGCATGCCAGTGTCGGTATTGAAGCTTGAAGACTGGCATTGCCGCCATGATACCAATAAGCAATATGTGCGCCTCAAACATTGGTTAGTCACATGAATCACAGCCATCTAAACACAGGAGAGGCAACACTCGAGTGTGAACAGGCGTGAACAAACCGTACTGCATGTCAAAGGCCCCTAGATTGGGGTTTGTCTATGTTCGTGACCACGTCGCGTGGCAGACTCGGACGTAGTCACCCCCCATATGTCCCGTAGACGAAGGGTTGGTTGATGTTCAGTCATGTCACGTGTCCGACGGTACCTGAAGGGTCCATCTAGGTGACATAGCCATTCGTTACTTTTATGGTCAGAGCACCGGAGGAGGACTGAAATAAAGAGATACAATTACTCAGTGTTCGGGAGAAACGAACAATGTACGTAGCGAAGCTAACCTGAAATAAAGGGATACAATTACTATGTAGCGTGAGCACAACGGACGGGCAGTACAGTGCAGACAGGGAGCTCACCTCAGTGTTCGGGGGAAACAAACGATGAGGGGAGCGGATGCAGAGCCTCGGGTATAAGAGTCCGGAATGGTACGGAAACGCGGCTGATAACATCAGAGGCAGGTCTCAGAGTAATGCTAACAAAAATGGAAGGAGCGGAAGGCGGGAGGCGGTACGCGACGCTGCGGGAGGTCTCGTGCACTTTGACAGGTACAAATATAGGTAAAAGAGTAAAAAGACAAACATACGGGAACATACAGAATACAACAGTTACAACTACTTAGGCTTGATTATGGAACATTTGCGGAGGTAGTCGAACTGTAAGGGCGGCTGTTAGTAGCACAGATCCAGATGTGCACATATACTACCCGCCGGTGGCTGAGAAGACAGCTTCTGATTTACTCTGCCTTTTGGCGTAGTGGTTCCGGCGGGTGTGTCCGACTCCCATGGCCAGTTTACACAAACACTATGCCCACCCTTGCCCTGCACTTTCTGCGCAGAGAATTTAGTTTGCACAACCACTGAAGAGCTCACCCAGGTCATCGACGGTCGGTGTCATGTAATGCTCGGATAATAAAAGATAAGTGGAGGAATTCGGTGTGAGAGCTGGATATTCCACCACCCGCGCACACTGGCATAGAGTCTTGGCCGCCATGTCCTTGACTGGAGAGACATAGGCACGCGGTGTCGTTGACGAGGGTTCGTCTATACGTTCATCCACTTGCCATGGTCACACATACGATAGGGTCCGTCTACAGACTACCGCGGGAGATATGTACACGTTGTGGCTACGTGACGTGGCCGACCTCTACCTATGGACCTCTGACATGCAGTGAAGGTTAAGTCTGATTACAGCAGATTCACAAATCATTGACGCGAGTCCAAAAATTTTCAACGTGTTTGAATCTTCCGAGCAACCTTCCGAACCAATCTTCCAAGCCCTAGACGCCCGCCGGTTGAGCCCGAACCGGCGTGGCATATTTGGCCATCTGCCAGAAATGGTAAGGGCGCCATCCAAATCGAGGTTCGGTGACGTCATTGGAACCCCAGGCCCACCATTTCGGGCAGGTGGCCAAACATGCCACGCCGGTTCAGGCGGGGCGGCGGGCGCCCAAGGGTTGGAAGATTGGTTCAGAAGACTGGTCGGAAGATTCAAACATGTCGAAAATTTTCGACTCGCGTCAATGATTTGTGAATCTGCTGTAAGGCAAGCCGGAACTCGCACCGTGGGGAAGGGCTCGGTGGAGGGAGTGTTCGGGGGATCCAACGCCCCACGCGACCAAAACGTCAGCGAAAGCTATGCTGAGGAGCGCTTGTGTGGGCGTTTAGAAGCTGACCCCAAACGGCCACCATACGAAGTGATCTAGATGTTGACGGTATGTATGTCAGCGCACCATTTCGCGAGAGGCGAGGGGGGTGTCATGCTCACCTTGATGCTCCACGCAGGGTTCAACTCGGTGTTCAGAGTCTCGGTGAACCCCTCAAGCGCTGTATCCCGCCCGGAACGTGAGTGGCCTCGCTTCTGGATGATGAGGCGGCCACCCTGTGGCTTGTTCTCCTCGCGGAAGAACCGGACCGCCTCCTAGGAAACGTACACCGCGCTTCAGAAGTTCACCTCGAACATTGTCCGCGCAGCGTCGTCCTGGGCAGCCTCCACCTCTCCAGCGGCGGCGTACCCGGCGTTGTTGAAGACGACGGTCGACGCGGCCGAACGTCGCCTTGGCTTTCGTGAAGGCTTCCTTGATCTCCGCAGGCTTGGAGACGTCGACTCGGAGGGGGAGGACGAGGAGCTGCTCGGCAGTGCACTTGGATGCGAAGTCGTTGAGGACCTTGGGATTGCGGAGGGTTCGCTTGGCGAGTGCGACGCGGGCCATCTCGAGGATGTACCAGTGACTACAAGAATCATTCAGTGAATCGAAAACATCCACACCAGCACATTCAAGAACGGCGGCGTACTCAAACAAATACGAGAAGAAGATATTGCTGGAAAAGGAGTGTATGAGTAATATGGTATCGTCATTCTGTAGTATTCGTCTTTTATATATGTTCGACGCGGCCTCTTACTGATGCTCTGTACGTAGCCAACCGTACCGGGTGTTTGCACTAAGCATCCATCGCTTGTCCCGACTCTGTCGGATAGTGAATCGATCTCACAAGATCCCGAAAGGCCCCTGTGCAGTGTAGGGGCCTTCGTAAGTACCTGGAAGGCTCGATGCCGAGGGGTAACGTCGACTCGCGCTGACAGCGCGAAGAGATCAAGATCAATGTTCGGGGAGGATGGTGGATGTGTGACGGTCTAGACTTTTGCCCCGCAGGACGGGCGATGTAAGTATTATTCGATGAGTAGTATGTTAGTCTATGTCGATCCGCTGTGCTTCTTTCCCCGAAGGTCCCGGTGCGTGTCAGGTTCCGGGTTATGGATCTGGCCACCTCGGTGTGTTCCCTACAAAGCCTTAACCTTCAGCAACATCTCAGACCGCGTGCTTTCAAGTCCCTCTCCCATCGTGGGGTACATGACGGCGGAGAAGTTCCAGGTGACCTCTTGGTCGGTCACCTCGAACGCGAAGCTTGGCAACAGAGTGGCAAGGATGACCTCTGGGACAAAGTGAACGCCGTGTCAGTCACGGTCCTAGACTCCTTAGATGAATGAAATAGAACGTACTCATCTCGAGCTGTGAGAACTTGAAACCGCTAGAAAGGGATACGAGTATAAGCGCCGTAATTATAAGGATGGGAAGGAAGGGACAACTTACATGCACGACCGCGCCCCTCCGGAGAACGTCATGCTGCATGGCATGTGCGGGTTAGCGTGCCAGATCCGAGAGCGGGAAACTCGATGCCGGCCACTCACAGATTCGAGTAGACTCCCGGAATACGTGCATCCTCCAGGGCCTTGGGAAATGGGGATAGCCAACGCTCCGGCTTCCACTCATGCACGTCATCTCCCCACAGCTCCGCCGTGCTGTTGCTAGCTTGATAGTTCATGAGCATGCCCGTGCCCTTCGGGATGACGAGCTCGCTGATCATTGCGCCATCGTGTCCGCGAACGGGTGCCGACAGCGGTAGAACCATGTCCTTTGCAGCCCTACGGGAACGAGGTGGTGTCGGTTGAGCTGCGAGGTGTTGAACAGGGACAGAGACGTTGAAGTACCTACAATCGAGGTGCAATGACTACCGGGGCATACAGGCGGAGCGTCTCGCGGCACACGGCGTCGAGGTATGGGAGCTTGATGAGGCCATCGTAGGCGATGCCGATTTGCCCTCCCGATCCGCCTTGCGCTTCTATGATCTTAGCCCGTAGCTTCTCTTGCACGGAGGGTTTCTGGGCCAAGACGTGTAGGATACGCGAAAGCGCATTCGAGGTCGTGTCCATGCCCGCGAGAATGAAGGTCCTTGTGGCGAAAGGTCAGTCATGAGGGTAAGAGAGAATATGAAAGACGACTTACGATGTCTGTGCGAGAATCTCCTCGTCCGTCATCTTTTCCTTCTCTTCCGCCGCCATGTTCGCCTTGACTAACGTCGGCGTCAGCGTCAAAGTTGTTGATGCCTCCTGAACGCCGAGAGATACATACGACAGATACTCATAATATCCTTCCCCTCGCCTACTTCATGCAGCAGTGCGTCGTTTCCCTTCTTCAAAACCGCCTTCTTCTCGTCGATAATCCTTTGGGAGTGCTCACGCATGGTATCCGAGATCCTCATAAGGCGTTGGACATTTTCGGTAGGTATCAGCCTAAGGAACCGGCGAAGGGAAGCGTCGGAGAAGACAAATGAGAGCTGTTCGATCAGGAACCCGAATTTCTGGAATGGGTTCAATGCGGGGCTTCGCCATCACATTCCGAAATCCATCAGTAGGCGAGTTATGCACAAAGCCGGAGAGAGAACCTACAAAAACATCTTGAGCGATTCTCCATACGGGTCGGTAGAGTCTTCGACCAAGTTGTCGAAGGAATACCCCAAGCCGGCTTGCCCGAGCGTCTCCAGCGTCGTCCGCGCCATCCAGCTATTGACGTCCAGCACCTTCGTCGTACCGTCGCCAGGGACACGAGTAGCGAGGGCACTCCGCGTCTGCAACAGTCCCGCGCCACGCTAAGAATGACGTCTGAAGAAGAGACAGAGAAGCACACACCTTGCGCGCGATGTTGTAGAAGATGTGGGTCATGTTGCGCAGGTGGGCCACCGAGAACACGGGGTTCAACAGCTTCCGTTGTCTCCTGTGCTGGGCACCGACGGTCGTCAACACGCCTGGACCCAGAAAAAGATTCATGTCGCTGCAGACTGTCAGATCTCGAAGCTCGAGCAGATGGAAGAAGACATGTACTTGGAAGGGGTGAGTGATTTGGTGTAGAACTCCTGCTCCTTGACCGCGACCGCGTGCAGGGCCATCGGGTCGTGAATCAATAAAAACCGCCTCTAGGTTACGGCCCGTCAGATCGAATAAAAACGACAATGCATACATTCGATAACGTGGGACTTACACCGAAGAGACCTTTCAGTAAAGAGACGGACCCATAGGTGGAAGCAGTATGTGCCAAGAACTTCCAAGCCTTCCGGTTCAATATTTGGGGGAAGTGACCTGTGGGTCAAATAGCGTCATATATACATTGCAACCACATTGGATGCAACACCCACCAGTCAAGAGCGAGGCTGGAGGAGGACCCGGGATGTTGTCGAGAGGTGATCGGAACAAGTAGTTGCCAAAGATCTTAAGCACGACGAACACAAGCACGACTATCGCCGCCAGTGGGAAGTAGGCCATCACGTTGCGTGGTTGAACTTGGGTTGAGGTTGAGGGGCCTCTACGGCGGTGACCTCTAGGATGACCTTGTAAGCCTGCTGCGCCGAGGCGAACCCTGAATCGATCAACCGCCTGCGGCATGCGTGGCCACTGGCCATATACACCCCGGCCATACCCATCCCAAAGTCACTTCTAGGCCTGTCATCTCTATTTGCTGGTCGAAAAAAAGAATAAGAACATTCCAACCTTCACACGCGGCGCCCGCTGACAGAGCAAGCGTATGTCGTACTCTCCGCAGTCGACTCACCAGTGTATGCCAGTGTTCGGATTCCTCTCAGGACAGGAGGCAATGCATGGACTCAAACGGAACATATCAGCGGAGTGTGAAAGGAGAGTGTTCCTTACCGAATCGCGGCCATCACCGTTGGATCTCGGCTGGGTTCGAGCCTAAGCTGAAGCGGCCAGGTCATACTAAGTAGCAAACTCAGAGTCGGAAGTCTGGAAAGTGGAGGGCTGGCGACGCTATAAAGTCAGGCCAAGCAAGCGGGCCACAGAACCCCGCGAGGTGATGGTTTGAATAGAACCGACTACGCTACAAGAGAACCGACTACGCTACGGTATCTCCACGGCTCGATAGCCTGAGAGCGGTAATACTTGTTCTAAAGTCGTCCGAGGCCGACATCATCATGTCATTTGTACTTATGTCATGTAATCATGATGCTTAGCGGACTCGGAGGAAGCTTCTCCGTTGCGGCCGCAGACGTTGCGTACCAGCGGTTGGAACCAATTGAGGGTCATTTTCCAGTAGCAGGGGAATTTTGGGAAGAAGATGCGCATAGGACTCTGACGTTTTACTCGCAGCCTTGGCACGAGAGCTCTCCTCAGTCAAGACCTTTTCAGCCCGACTTTGGTCAAGCCTGGGGGCCACGGTAGGCGCAATGTTTGCTCCTGAAAACACTGTACCTACTACAACACGGGACTTCACAACACCTTCACTTTCAACAGCATCTCCGGCTTTGTGCTTTCCTCCCCCATGGTCGGATAATCCACGGCCGAAGAGTTCCATGTGATCGGGATGTCGGTCAACTCGAACGAGAATCTTGGCAGCAGTACAGCCAGCACGACCTCTACAACCAGTGGACCGGGGTCAGCCGCAATAGAAATCAACACAAGTCGAGAAGCACGTACTCATTTCTAACTCGGAGAACTTGAAGCCACTACCCGTGTCGAAGCAAGAGTATGAGCAATTAGATCCCCGCCATCATACCCACAGACTGCAGCACTTACATGCACGAGCGCGAGCCGGCAGCAAAGGTCATGCTACACCTTCGTCAGTACAAGCACAATCCTCGCGGAAAACAGGTCATAGACGCCTTACAGGTTGGAGTACACTCCGGGGATCCGGGCGTCCTCCACCGCACTAGGCAGCGGCACGAGCCATCGCTCCGGCTTCCACTCATCCGCGTCTTCACCCCATACCGCCGGGTTGGTGTTGCTTGCCTGGTAGTGGACAATCACGATGGTCCCCTTCGGGACGATCACCTCGTGCATATCCTTCCCGTCTCGCCCGCGGATCGGGGTTGCGAACGGGATCACCGAGTCCTTGGTGGCCCTGCCAGTCGGTCACGTCAACCTGGCTGTTCTATCACTAGTATAGTGGAAGTACTAACATCCGGCCGGAAAGGCCGACGGGCGCGAAGACACGCAACGTCTCACGGCACACTGCATCCAGGTACGGCAGCTTGACGAGCTCGTCGTAGGGCGTGTCCGTGTCGCTTCCGAGCCCGCCCTGAGCTTCAACAAGCTCGGCACGGAGCCTGTCCTGAACAGCAGGGTTCTGTGCGAGGAGGTGGAAGATACGCGAGAGCGCGTTCGCCGTCGTGTCCATGCCCGCGAGCGTGAATGTCCTATGCATGATACGTGATGCATGTAAGCGAGCGAACCCACTGTGTAGCAAAACCACGGTGATACACTCACGACATCTGTGCAATGAGCTCCTCGTCTGAAAGCTTTCCTCCCTCCGAAGCTACCATGTTCGCCTTGACTGACAATGTCGTTAGTGGTCTCGCACCGTCCCCGGTTGCCCATTACTCACGGCAGATACTCATGACGTCCTTGCCCTCGCCGACCTCCTGTAACATCGCACTTCCGCCCCTGCGAAGCGCCGCCTTCTTCTCCTCGATTATCTCCTGTGAACGCCTCCGCATTGTGCTCGATATCTCGATGAGATTACGGAGGTCCTTAGGAGGGAGCATCGACAGGAGTCGCCGCGTAGTGGCATCTGACATGTAATGAGAAAGATTTGCGACAATGAGGCCGAAGAGCGGGAAGCGGCCGAGCGCGACGCTGCAAACCCCACATCCAGGTACCGGGTTAGTCTAGGGACACTGGCAGCGATAGGTAATAAAAAGACCGAACGTACAAAAACAGCTTCACCGACTCGCCGTATTGATCGTTCGAGCCTTCGACAAAGTTATCGAACGAGTACCCGAGGCCGGCTTGCCCGAGTATTTCGAGGGTCGTCCTTGCCATCCAACCGTTCACGTCCTGTACTTCGGCCGTCCCGTCTACGGGAACGCGGGCACTGATCGCCCCCCGCACCTATGCCAATGTTACTGGAAATCTTGTAACAGTCGCATTTTGGAGACATACGAACCTTGTGGGCGACTTTGTAGAAGATGTGACTCATGTCGCGGAGATGGGACGACGAGAACACCGGATTCAACAGCTTGCGCTGCCTCTTGTGCTGCATGCCTCTCGTAGACAGCAGGCCGGGGCCGAGGAGCACCATCAACTCACTACGGCAAACACAAGTTATTGTTCCGTTGGGGTGAAGATAGCATGTGCGACCTACCTCGAAGGGCCCATGCCATTGGTATAAGATTCCTGATCCTTAACCATGACTGTATGGAGCGCCTTCGGATCATGTATCACGAGCATACGCCTCTGTGTATCGACCGTGAGTGCGTCATCAAGTCATCAATTCTACGCGAGTCGAACTCACCCCGATCTGCCCATAAATCAGAGAAACAGGGCCATAGGTCTTAGCCAGGCTCTCCCAGAATTTACCCGCTTGCCGAGAAGCTAGTTGTCCATCCTGACCTAAACAAAGAGACGTCTGGTAAGCATTGTCACTTTGAGTAAGGATACTAGATCGTGACGAACCATAGATCAGGAATGTGGGGGCAGGCCCTGGGATGTTGTCCAAGGGCGATCTCTCTAGATAGTGCCCGACTATGGACCAGAGCACATATATAATGATAACGGCACCGGCCACTGCAGCAAGTAGAAGCGGTTCTGCCATCATCATCAGTATGCGAATGAAGTGTGTGAGGACTATCGCAGCGGCAGGCAAGCCTTTTAACCGATAGTTCTTGCTGCGATTTAGGGCCGTCAGGCGCGAGTTGTCGGCAACAACCTGTTCCTCGATGCCCTTGAGAACGCTCGATACTGAGGAGGTATCGAACGTCCTTTGCCGCCGCGCCACTGGCAGTCGCCTTTGTCCATTCTGAAGACCTTTCCGTTCCTTCTGTTGACAGCAATGCTCGACATCGCGCCGATCGTTTGCAGGGCGGAGACCTAGCTTCTCTATCAAAGGATAGTCATGTCAGAAGCAGACGCACTGGAGCTGCAGTGGTACGTTAACCCTGGAACGCGAGTGGTAAGTTTAAGGAATGTTCAGGCTGCAAGGCCCACGTACTCGATATATACTATATAGTGGGCCCACTCCTCGAACGCCTCCGATAACAAGGCAACGATCATCAGCCCTGTTCGCGTTGCGATGTGAGTTGTCGAACTCCGAGGTGAGATCTTGCCAGCGGAAATAAGGGGGCAAGTTGCAAGGCGCACACTGGCAGGTGGGAGCCAAGTCGAGGCGCTTTACCTTGTTAATCATATTCAAAGTCAGAAATAGAACGAATAAATGCGCGTATTAAATGAACGGTAAAGGCTGACTGACGCCTTTAGCTACGTTGCCTTGTCAGTATACGTATACGCGTACGGTTGGTCACTTATACAGCACAACTTGAAAGACTTGCCAAGGCCTGGGTGTGGAAAGATCTACACACTTCTACAGATCGAGGCTCTATTCCTACAACCGCAAAATGGGAACTAGGCTTGATACATATAGAAACCGTACGACACATCCGAGATGGCTAGGGCGGCGGCGGCGCAGGGAACACGATAGTAGCTACAACGTGCGTCTGGATGCATCCTCCATTCCAGATCGATGGTGATGAATGGAGCAAGTGACAGTGATATCAGGTGGGGGGGAGAGGGGATTGAGGGGGATGCGAAAGAGGCAATTATTTGTAGGTGTAGAGGCATGAAAAAAATAACGGGACGGACGGGGACGAGGGGGAAAGTGCGAAGACATTGTGGGAGTCATGGACGATGCGGCCAAATAGAGACAGAACAGAGACAGGGCGGGATGGGAATGTGCCAACTGAGGAGCATAACAAACACCAAGAATGCCAAACGCGCGTGAATGTACACGCACCAACCCCCTCTCCGAAATGCGCTCGGATGGGAGGTCTAATTCGAAGCCCGCAAGTTATCTACCCGCTGAGCGGCGCGGTCATCTGATAGTTGAACGTGCTGTCGAACCCGTTCGTCATGACGTGGTCCTGCACCGACGGCGGGCTCTCCGGCCACGTGAACCTACACACCCAGCCAGCATCAGTCACGCTACGCCACACGCATCATAGACGGCAAAAGTAGACAGACGCACCCAGGCATCATCATGTCCTTCCAGTAGTTCGGGTTCTGCAGCGCGAGCAGCGCGCCCCAATTCTCTTCCTGCTGCGTCCCGAACTGGAACATCCCCGCCGCGTCGTGACCGTTCGCATATCCGTTGGCATTCACGGCCATGTACGCCGGCTCCGTCTCAAACACAGGCGACGACGACGACGACGACAGGCCGCCGAGAGTGAATGAGGAGTCGCTGAACGCCGCCGGGCTGCTCCCCGCAATGCTGTCGTACGACGCGCCGCCCGCACCCGTGCCGCCAAGGTTACTGAATTGGGAAGACGGGGGCGCCTGCTGGAACGTGCTCGTGGTCGCGTTTGCGCTGCTGGTGCCAGAGGCGCCGCGGTTGCTCGCCTGTTGCGGGGGTTGTGAAGGGGGCCCGGGCTGATCGGACGGACGAGAACTCACCGCCAGGTCGCGGCGGTGCTTCCGAAGGAGCCCGTGTAGGAAGCGCGAGTGCAGCGCGGGTGTGTGCCGTTCGTCGATTGCGACGTCGGGCGAGCCGAGCCTCTCGATCAGGCGAGAGATGAGGTCGAAGATCTCTTGCTGACGCTCACGGGGCACGAAGCCAGAGAACTCAGGTCGAAGGAGCTGACGACGGAGGCAGTGATCAGCGATGATGTACGAGGGCAAGTAGCAGAACATGAATGCATACCTTGAGCAAGAACGCGGATGCGAAGGAGGCGAACACGAAGTAGCCATCTGGAGATGTACGCATGTAGCCAGTCGGGATGAGCGAATCGATAAGAATGGTGATGACTGTTGTTGCCAACTCGTAGCACTATAATAGAGTTAGACTAACACCCCTCTAATCGTGAACATAATGACACACCTTCTCAAGGAAGATGTGGTCTTCGGGCTGGAAACCACGCTTGAACGCTTGCTGGAAGCCGAACGAGTACATCACCAGTCTGGAGTACCCAGTGAGGCTGACCAGAATCATCTTTGAGTATCAGCATTCCACGGAGATCACAGGAAAGTCTTACAATGGCAGGAGCTCCGCCCTGAACTTGAGCATAGGATCTATGCATGTGTTAGCTGCTCGTATCACAGGACAACCTATTGCTCAAAGATACGAACCTGTCATGTCCGAGTCACGCTTGAAGCGATCCATCCACTCGTTGAAGAAGACCGTGAGCTGCTCGTCGTGCTCGAGGATCACAGAGCGGAAATCCAGACTCTGTGCGACAACCTTCAGCACAAGCGCTTGGAGCTTATAATGAGACGTAGCTACACACCTGGTTCAAGCCTGTCGGGGACTCCGGATCCGAGTAGATCGCCTCGTGGAACCGAGACACCACGCGGAGCATCTGGGCGTACGCGGATGTGCCGATGTTCAGCGGCGAGTTCATCCTTGACGACTTGTACCAATCGTTCGAATGGCGGATGGTGCTGAGCGGAACACCCGCAGATCAGCCACCTCGTCCTCGACAAAGGTCTCATACGATGCACAGGCACTCACTAGTCCTCCTTGATGGTAGACGGCTTCCCGAACTGCGCCGCGGTGGACCGGTCCAGGTTGAAGCACAGCAGCCATACCCTTGTCTGGTTGACCATCTCGCGCTCCTGCTTCTCCGTCTTGGGCTTCACGTTCGACACCACGTGGAGGTTCAGATCCGTCGCGATCCGGATAGCGAGCCCCGTGTACAGCCAATTGCGGTCCTCCTCCCAGCGGCGCGCGGGTACGCCGTACAGGCTCATGAGGAGGTACGCTTGGGAGAGCTCGACGGACTTCCAGCCGTTGAGGAGCGCAGACGCGGCGGCGTGCTTGGCGAAGTGCATGGCGATCGGGTAGATCTCGGACTTTTCCGTGTAGTACCGCGACGAGATCGCGCACACTGCGACGACGTCATGCTGTTCAGTACATGGCGATCGCGGGGCGCAGAGGGCAGCGGTAACATCGACTCACCGACTGTGAAGAGGAAGGGGCAGCGGGCGAACGTCGATGCGGGCGTGTGTAGAACGGGGTCGAGGACATCGCAATGAGGATTCACTTTCTCGAAGAAGCTGTAGTAAGCACTTGTTAGTTTATGCTGGCCAGCGAAAGCAGCGTGCCATGTGCGCACATTTTGAAGAGCTTCTCCACGTCGTCAGGCGTGACAATCCCGTGAACCAGGATCTCTGGCGGGCTAACGCTTTCGATCATCGTCGCGCGAAGCCCGAGGTTGAACGCGGGACCAGGATCGAAGAACGTCTCGCATGCAACGCCCTAACCCAAGTATCGTCCCTCGTTAACACTGTCCCGGCCAACTTGGCTGAGGTGCATCAACTACTCACGACATCATCATCTGAAGACTCGTTATCCTTCGGCTTCGCGGCCGGCTTCTTCCTCCTCTTGCTCTTGTTGTCCAGCGCCAAGTTCGCCAGCAGCCCAATCGGGACCGCCTCGTTCGCCAGCGCCGTCGGCCTGTCCTCTGCGTCCTTGAGCGGCTCGTCGTCCTCGGGCTGACCAACACTCCCCCTCTCCGTCGGCTCGCCCCCCGCGCCATCTGCGCCATCCTCCTCTGAGTCATCGCTGGCGCCGTCCGCGCGCGAGTCCATCTTGAACGCGTTGAGGCCGCCGGACACCCTCGCGGCCTGCACACTCGCCTGGAGGCGGTCGAGCCACGCGAGGACATTCTGGTTGTTCTGGTCCGTCGGCGACGTCGCCATCCGGTAGGACGCGATCGACATCGGCGTTGCCAAATACGGGTTGTGAATCTGCGACGCGAAGCGTTGGTGAATACATACGACCCAAAATGGATAGAAAGGTACAGCGGCGTCGCGCCGCCGAATCCGGCGCCGGTGCCGCAACACGGAGGATGGGAAATGAGAAACATAACAGAAGGCGAGAACGCACCTGTTTGAGCAGGGACTCGATGATGGCATTCTTCTGGCGAATCTGTGCGAGAAGGTACTCTCGTTTGCTGTGGCGGGGCAGAATAACGTTCCAGTCAGCGAGCGATTCGTCACCGTCAAGCAGACCGCCAGACGAGGACGTAATCGACGAGGGTGACGACAGCGACGACCACGACTCGTCCGAGGAGTAGTCGGAGGACATCAGCGTCATGGTGTCACGAGGCTAGTCACCGGAGCAGGAAGAGAACGCGCACGGGCGGGTCAAGCAGTTCGAAATCCCGACGCAGAAAGCGGAAAGAAAGGAGCCCGCCGCACATTGCCCATGTTATAAGTGCTCGGGCCTCGGGAGCTGAGAGGCCAAGGGCCAGGCAGGCCGGCTGCCAAGGGAAAAAGATAGACAGAAAACAGTCAAGGAATCGCGCCCACTCACTTTGGTGCATTCCGGGGCTTTCTGCCTTCGACGATGCACTGGTGGCCGCCTGACTTGCAGCGCTTGCACGTGTTGTCCTCTGCGGGGAATTCGCACCTCATCTGTCGCACCGCCATGCAGACTCGTCAGCCTCCGAACCGACACCAGCCATGCACGCTGCCTTAACGAGCCGTGGCGTCTGCCCCGATCGTTTGTGGCAGACGTACCTTGAGTTTCTTGCAGTGCTTGCACGCCCCGGGACTACCGATGTGCCCAGAAGTTCCCCGATGCCGAGGACGGGCACCCGAACACCGTGCACATCGAACGCCGACGCGGAACGGAGGACCGGACAAGCGCCCAGGTGTTGATGTCGCCCGCCGAGGCGCACGTCACGGAGCACCCAAACACCGGAGGGCCATACGGTCGACAGCGGCGCGGCGAGCAATGGAAGGGAATTACAAACGTTCGCGCATGCCAGCACAAACGAAGGAGATGAGGAAGGAGCGGAGGAGATGGTTTTATCAGTCGGAGACCGCCAACAGATCGGAACTCTGGAAAACACTCACAGCCTGATGGGGAGCGCACCCTGGCCATGGGGCGGGGGCACACTGACCGTCGAGAACCCAGTGGTGTTCTGCAGCGGCTCAGAGTCACTCCCCGAGTCGCTGTCGCCGCCGTCTTGCGAGTCGTCCACCCGCGCACGCTTCGAGGTCTTGCCGCCGCGCCCGCCACGACCGGCCCCGCCACGCGCTCCGCTGCCGGAGGCGCGGCGGGAGGAGGACGCATTGGGCTGCTGTTGCTGCGTATGTGGATGTGCCGATGGAGGGCCGTGCTGAGATGCCAAGGGGGGATAAGCATGAGTTCGGTCGTCGTCGGTACCACCCACCGAAGGGGTCGAGCCGGATGACGGCAGGTTGGTGAAGTCGGAGCCCGGTGTGTACGCGGTCGAGGGCGTCGTGTACTGGTCGGGCTGGTACCCGACAAAGTTGTACGACGAGTGTTGCTGCTGCTGCTGTTGTTGTTGTTGTTGTTGTTGCTGCGGGGCTTGAGGGGGTTGTTGCGCATCCGGGTAGTAGTAGCCCTCGGTGCCCGCTGGCGACTGCAGCCCGAAAGACTGTTGCTGTTGCGGCGGCGACTGCTGAGGCTGCTGGTACGCGCCGGTGGGCGCGCCGGGCATACGGAGCTGTGGAGCGGCAGGATAGTTGACGCCCCCGCCGCGACGGGCCATGCGGGGCCCCGGTAGGGCGCGTTGCGGGCGATCAGCGGCCTGTGCCTGGTGGACGAGGTGGGAGTCGTAGGAGGGCCCCGGGTCAGGGCCGTACTGCTCCTGCACAAAGTTGTACTGGTTCTGGGCGGGAGTGACGGGGACGTGGTGGAGCTGTGATTGCTGTTGGAAGGGTACGTTACCGGACGCCTGTGCCTGTGCTGGCCCTGGCCCGTAGCTGTACTCCCCGCTGCTCCCTGGATAGTTTGCCATGATCCACTGCTGGTAGTCGGGGCCGTCTGGGACGATGGCTTGGTTGGGGTCGTAGAAGGACGGCGGGGGTCCGATCATGGAGGGCGAAGATTGGGAGCGGGAGACTGGCGGATGGACGGGGGGGGGGGCGGGTCAGGCCGAGACTGAAGCGGAGCGAGGAGGAGGATGACAGAAAAGTGCGCGCACCTGAGGTGGGAAGATTGGCAAGCTCTGGAGGCTCGTATCCGGATGGCCCTTGTAAGTAAAGGAGGAAGTGATAGATCAGAGAGAGATGGAGGGAGGCGCTTGCTTAAAGGAGTGCATACCTCCGGAGTCCCTCTGGCTCGTTGTGTTGCCCGGTGACCGACTGGCCCGCTGAGAACTAGACATGAAGCTGTCACCACCCACACGCCGTCTAATATGCTAGGAGATAATCGATGTCGTCCGAGCGTGGCGGTGTATCCCTTCGAGAACTGTCTGTGCCTCCACCCACGACGCTGCCCACGATGCCTCCGAGGAAGACACGGAAGAACTTTGTAAGGGGAGTCCAGTGCACCCAACACCGCCTCGTTCGAAGTCGCTGGCCACTACCGATCCTCGTGTCGGCCTCGACCTTCAGATACAGCGTAGAAAAGCGCGGGAAGGAGATGCAGAGGCACAGGACTGTAGATGACAATACTCCCGCCGAGATGTGTCAGATGGGTTTATATTTGCACAAGTCGGGTGCGCGCTTGGGACATAAATGTCGAGATCCCGGAACTGAACGTGAACCCTAAGCCTGAGCTTCGCGAGAGATGCTGTCGCCAGAGATTCAGAACGCAGTAGGCTGGAGGTAGACTGTAGGACGTGGTCGCTGTCCAAGGAGTGCTTGCGGGGGACGTCGAGTGCCAATGCTGGCCAAAACACTCATCTGGATATACATAGATCATCCTCTCCGATCACACTTGCTGTCCAAGTCTTCATAAAGCTGTCCGTTTACCCTTCTCTGCCGATTCAGATGCAGATAAGTAGATCATCGCCTCCCTGCACTGAACGTACTGAACCATTCCAGACGTTGCAATGAATGCCGGCATCTCATTGCATTGCCAACGTACTTACTCCACAATCTATCCCCAGCATTTCCAGCACCCGCCAGCCCGTTCCATCCCCGGCGCCCAGGTCTGCGGAAGCGTGAGCGTGTCATCATCGATCCGTGTCCTTAACGAGATCGGAGCCGCAACGCAATCGGGAATCGGAAACGATCGGGATGGTGATTACTTACCCTCGAAGGATATAGTACCGTACTCCAAGGGTGGTTCACGGGACATATCCATGTATCCTCTTCCTGAGCTTTGCAGGCTTGTATGGCCGAGAACGAGGGGAAGCCCCGAAGACCATATTAGAATGACGTCCAGCTGCATCAAGAAAGGGCCGCCCAGGTGTCCAGGCAGATCTGGATTGGAACGTGCGCGAGATCTCGCCCCATGATCAAGTCGCCCGTCGCGCGCGTATATTGCACTCGCGCCCAATTATAATGACATAGTGCGGAACGTCCGAGTCGGCGTTTTCACGATTCGGACGTTTACTGAAACGTACCGAGACGGTCGACTACTGTCCAGATTGCGCCGCACGCGCTTGGAAACATATTGGCTACCTTGACGCGGCTTGAACCAAGGATTGGGTCTACCACTGTCGAACTCTAGTCACATTATTAAGTCACATATGGTGGATTGCGCTGACTGTGCCTTGGCGTACCGCAAAATCGCACAGACAAGGTTCGTGCGCATGGCTGCTTCCCATAGCCTTGTGTGCTGGCCAAAGGAGGGGGCGAGTGGCTATAGCAACCAGAAAAGGTTTGAGCTCGATGGAAGTCGTGCCAAGCAGCTGGTTCAGCGCTGTTCTGTGGCTGAAGGCAAAAACAAAGTCGGAGCGCTCAGGTGGTACGAACGCCTTGCTGAAGGACAACCGTTCCTCATGGTCCATCATTCGTGTCATCAGAGAACGCCTTGGTTGCGACGCCATAAGCGCAAGACGGCCTGGCCACTAAACAATGTTGATTGGCCAAGTTGAAATCCCTAACGAAACGGAGCGGTCGAGGGCAAATTCCTCTCCGGTGACAATCTATCGCCGGCCAAACGTGAGGGATTCAAGTGACGGCGGACGTAAGAAGCTAAGATCTAGGACTCGCCTGGGACTGGATCTCTATTCAGCGAAGGACGGCATGGCGAGACGGTAACCAACCAGGGATCTGCACGTCTCGTTCCTTAGTTCGCCGTTCGGGTGGGTCAGGGGTGGTGGATGGCGTAGTCAGAACGTGGTGTTTTAGGTGTCCGCGCAGTACATTCCGCGGGAACGACCGTAATGCAGCGGGGACATCCTCGACATCTTCTAAGCGACATGTCACAGTAGTGTTCGAGTTAACTTGAAGCTCAAGAACAAACCGGTGTATTCCACGGGGAAATACGGGCACAGTGCTGACTGTGCCTTTCAATTGGGGACCCTCCGGCGTTCGAAATGCTTGACATGAGATGATTGGCTTTCAATGACACGATTCATAACGCTTCCCCGGGCGTGTCAGGCCAGCCGTTGATTGCGATGCAGACAACTCCTGCGAATGCGGCGCCACTTAGGGCTGGTTCTTGCGTAGAATTGCGCCCCATTCGAAGTGGCGGGACAGACTGAAGATATGGCGGCACGTCCAAATCATGAGTGGCAGACAAGCAAGGATGAGTAACACAAACCGAATGTTGCGAACAGCGGCACGGGCGGTATTGCTGCAGCCGGAGAAGGAGTTGAGAACGCCGTGCGCCACGAGGGAACCAAATGTCGTGTTCGGTTTACGGCGCCTGATGATGACGCTGCGAACATAGAATTATTGACAGAAAATCAGCCTAAGAATGAGACTGTCAACCCATGTCCCATTCAATCAGGATACTGGTTAATATTACGCACGTCGGAGCCATTCTCGGAGAGGGAAGCACCGTAGGCGCAAACGCACGACATCGCACTATTCCGACATCGTCTAGCTACGAGATTTAAAAAGTTGAGGCCGAGTTTAACTGTCGCCTTGTAGGCAGTCGAGCTACCAACACATTTGGGTGCGTTGCACCGAATTATGCATTTGACGTTGCCCCTCGTTGCTGCGGCTTCTTAGGTTCCAGTGGACGTTCAGTTAATCCATAACGTCAGCTCTGACCGCGTATATGCGCAAAATATGGCCCCCGTAAGGTCAAAAAGTGGTGAGAGTGGCATACATGCGGTGAAATACACGTACCTGGCCTCCAAAGCGACACAAAGATCGCATTCCCCGCAATGCGTCGCGCAATTCCGGCGCCGGAACTGAGTACTGAGATTTTGTGGCGTAACAATCAAGCTTTAGGCTGAAGACCGGCCGGGAAGTGGATATTGTGACGTACTTCTAACCACACTGGTGCTTCCGCCCTCCCTACTTGCGCACCCGGTCACGGAGGACTCATCACAAAAGTTGAAACCTTCGATCCGTCGGGGTGCGGGCGCTCCGATGGAGCCCAAACCTCTGGCTTCCTTCGCCGACCAACACGGAGACGGCGTTTTCTTTGGTTTTGGCAGAGGAATATATGTCGTCTTGTGGACTGTGGTATGTGCTCGGAAGGTGGTGGGATGGGATAGAGACGGGGTCAAGTTTCGAGTTAACGATTGTGTGTCCGAGCCTTCGTAACTTGGCTTATGTAAGGAGAACTGGAACCCACGTGGCTCCTCGGAGTTTGCCTAGACGTACAGGCGCCCGCCACCGAACGTTCCTTGCTCTATCATATGCAATCCGTTCTCTGCTCACCGCTCACTGCTCACCTCGTCCGACCTCAGTCCCCCAGCTTTCTTCCTCAGTCGATTCTGCGGGTTCATAGGCATGAGTGACATTCTGCAGCGCTATTTGGAGGGGAAGATAGTAAGTCCTTGTTCTCTCCGTCCTCCCTGAGACCTCATGCCTTCTCCCTATGCTAGGACTTCCAAGGTCAAGGGCTCGTAGAGCAGATTGCTAGGAATGCCTTAATCGTCACCACAGTGAGTACACCAGACGTCTATTCTTTCGGTGGCTGAACCATGGGCAACCAGCTTGTGTCTTTCATAACCGGTTTCGCATTCCAGTCACTGCAGGTGCTGTTCAGCGTGTTCATAGTGTCCGTCGTGGGTTTGTGCCTGGTGAGTAGCTCTCGGTATTATTTTATTTGATGCCATACGTCTCTCGTTGGTTCTCATACGGACCATGACGGTCGTCAAAGGTTTTTTGGGGGCCGTCATGTTCGTCGGGTTGCCTAGCTGTTCCTTCTTCAATGTTCCTCCACATGGCGAGATTTTGGAAGAGGATGTGGTGCCCCTGTGCATCTTTCACGGAGTTCAATTCTCAGGGACTCTGGATGCTGGATGTAGTGAGTAGTTTGGTGTTTGGTGTTTGGTGGAGGCGACCAGTGAAGCGAGGCTGCTGCTCTCCCTGCTTGAAATGTCGACATTGGCGTCGGTGACCATTCTCTGCAACATATTCGAGACTGTATGTTTTCCGTCGCTAGGGATCCGGTGACCCCTTGGATGGCCTACGGAACGTAGCTCTGAGGTCGGTGCCTTGCTATACCAGAAGGCTCGAGGCCTGCAAAGCATCGAACACCACTTTGAACACAGAATCCCAGATGTCCACGCTGTGCCCTCAGCGACACGTCTCTAGCTCTTGGCTATATGCTCATATAGCTAGCTGGACGATCAAAGGGTTTGGGTAATGCATGCGAGTTTTGAAGTGTCGCAGCTCCAGCACAAGGGTAGACTCCAGTGGCTGATGTTATCTCAACAGGCTGTCATTCCACCATGGCCAATGTATAGACGCCATCCGGTCAAGTGGTTACCAGTCAAGGACGCGAAAGCATGACTTGGGTGTTTCGTTGGAGTCTCCCACATACGGCGCGCTGTAAGCAGGCCTTATCCCTAACTTGATCGTGGCTAATCCCCTCTGTCATCGGTTTCTGCAGGGTGCTCGCGATGCTCCCTCGCTAGCTTTTCCATGCTCAAGTATCACCTTATCTCGCGCCTTGCACGGTGAGGCCACGCCGTGCTGCGACGTGACCGCAACAGCGAGACTACCGGACGCTTTACTGCCGCCACTGGCGCCGGCGAGTCGGCGTGTCCCAATCTTCCAACCTCCGCATACAGTCCTTTGTACTTGTACCCGTAGCTTATTCAATACGATCCCCGTGATATACCGTCGTTGTCTACGCTGTAGCCATCCTCAGGGACGAAGCGTGAATTTAATGGAAATTTAATCGGTTTGGATGGCGTGGGGCGCTCGATTAGTACGCTGTGCGCGGGTAATTCCCCCGTCCGCCATCAACGTTCAACCCTTACCACCGCCGTCTACAAAGTCCTCCACGTCGCCCAACTCGTCGTCGACAACCGCTTCTGCAGGTTTATGGACCCGTATCCTACTACTCTCGGCTCCTCTGTTCGCCAACAAGGCCTTCCGACTCCTACCCACGGCGGGCTCGTCGCTGGTCCCGAATACGACATGCCTATAACCCAGAGGCCCACCGTACTTCCCCAAACCCCACCACTCGACCAACAGCGACGTACGCCGACGATGGAGCGTGGTGAGAGGACGGAGCGATACATGCAGCCGAGGCCCCAGTCGACGTCGCAGAGACCGCGCCCTGTGTCAATGCCACCTCAGGCGTACGCCTCGCTCCCTTCCGCGAACGGAGAACGCGATCAGCGACACGACGACGGCCGCCACGGACGCGCAGAAGGCAGCTCCTCGGGGAAATCGCGCAGCAGCACACGGATACTCGGGGACTATACCCTGAGCAAGACGTTGGGGGCGGGGAGCATGGGCAAGGTGAAGCTCGCACACCACAGCATCACTGGCGAGAAGGTGAGTACCCCTGTTTTGTACCATCTTTCTTTTCTATCCGGAGTGTAATGCGGGACGGGTTGGGCGCAGCTCGCGGTGAAAATCCTGCCCCGGGTGGCTCCTAGTGGGACAGGGACCACGCCGACGTCGGAGGCGGCGGCGAAGCAGGCGTCCAAGGACGCCTCGAAGGAGATCAGGACGCTGCGGGAGGCTGCGCTGTCGATGCTCCTGCACCACCCGTACATCTGCGGGATGCGGGAGATGATCGTCCACCAACACCACTATTACATGGTATTCGAGTACGTGAGTGGCGGGCAGATGCTGGACTACATCATCAGCCACGGACGGCTCCGGGAACGTGTGGCACGGAAGTTCGCGAGGCAGATTGGCAGCGCGCTCGACTACTGTCACAAGAACAGTGTTGTGCACCGAGGTAGGTCGTCCTTTTTGGGGGGGGTTTGACGACGTCTCATCTGGTTTTTCAGACTTGAAGATCGAGAACATCCTCATCTCGCACTCGGGAAACATCAAGATTATTGACTTTGGTCTCTCGAATCTCTACAACCCCGCTGACCGTCTCAACACGTTCTGCGGTTCGCTCTACTTTGCTGCGCCGGAGCTGCTCAACGCGAAGGTCTACACGGGTCCGGAGGTCGACGTGTGGAGTTTCGGAGTTGTGCTCTATGTGCTGGTATGCGGGAAGGTGCCGTTCGATGACCAGAGCATGCCTGCGCTCCACGCGAAGATCAAGCGGGGGTTGGTGGAGTATCCTGTCTGGCTCAGTGCAGGTGCGTGGTGACTAGCTTATGTTCAACTTGATTGCTGACAAACAAGCAGAGTGCAAGCATTTGCTCATGCGGATGCTCGTGACAAACCCCGCGGCTCGTGCGCCGTTGTCAGAGGTGCTCAACCACCCCTGGATGATCCGTGGCTACCATGGCGCCCCGGACTCGCACCTCGTCCACCGTGAGCCGCTCCGCGCAGACGAGCTGGACCGGAATGTGATCAAGGGCATGAAGGGCTTCGAGTTCGGGACGGAGGAGGAGATCGAACAGAAGCTTATCGAGGTCCTGGAGTCCGATTCCTATTACCGCGCGGTCCAGAACTGGGAGCGGAAACGGATGGGGAATGGGCGCAACGGCCACTCTCGCTGGGGCGAGTCGTTTTCCAACTCCTCGCTCGCTATCTCGCACGACGGAAGTTTCTCCACGACGGCGACGAAGGTCGACCAATCGCCATCCAAGAAGTCCTTGAAACGCTTTTCGGGGCTCGACTTCTACCGCCGCAAACTATTCTCGCCCTCGTCATCTCCACCCAGCACGCCAATCGCACAATCTCCGCCTGGTTCGCAGTCCCACCTTTCCAACACGTCGCTCCTTGAGGGTTCGCGTGAACCGGGTGACCCAACGTTCAGCTTCCACCCACTAATCTCTATTTACTTCTTGGTTCGCGAGAAGATAGAGCGCGAAAGGGTATACGGACCGGGACATTTCGCGAACTCCCAGCTTTCGTTGGAGGCTAGTTCTCGTCCAGATGCTGTTGCTACGGCTGCGGAGGCACCCGTGTCTCTGCCAACGTCTGCCAAAATGCTCTCTCAGCCCGCCGTTCGCAAGCGCGACGCGCCCTTATCGGGCAAGCCGGACTACAGCATGCCGCTTCCCCGCCTCCCTGCGCCCGCGACGTCGCATTACTCTGGGCTCTCGTACGATGTCACTCCGGCAACGCCTTCCCCCACTGCCGCTAACTTCCCTCAGCCGCGAGCGCGCGACGCCGCGCTCTCTCCGCCGAATGCCGCCGCGGGTCAGAGCCCCATACTGCCCAAGAATGTCGCGGCTTCCCCCGCCCGCATGTCTATGTCGATGTCGATGCCCCGCGAGCCGGCAAATACCGCACATCGGCGGAGCCACAGCCTCAGCCAGCGTCCGACCGTGCGTGGGTGGCAAGGAATGTTCGGGATGGCCGGCACGGAAGAGGTCAACGAGGACGGCACGCCACGCGCATCTCGAGCCTTCCCTGAGGCTCCACGCACGGCGGGGCCCGAGCTGTCGAGCTTCGCGGAGAAGATCGACCAGGCGGCGCCGCAAGAGGCTGGCCCTGCTCAGCCGAGTGAGGACGAGAACGAGCCGCGCACACCGCTCATGCTGTCGGCGGGCGCGACACTGGTGCGCAAGTTCGGCAGCATCCTTGGGGGCCGGAACGACGACTCGAGGCGGGCGAGCACCCCGACGAAGCGCGGGAGCATCCTCCAGGGCTTCTCGCCCAGGCCGTCGACAGACGGGGGCCCGCAGGAGAAGGAGAAGGAGAAAGGAATGCAGAAGAACGGGGCGACGGTCACGATCGCGGACGAGAAGGCTGCACAGGGTCACGAAGGCGTTGGTGCGATCACCCAGAGCCAGAGCCAGCCTATAGGTGCAGTTCATCGTCGTGCGGCGACCATCCTTGACCCACAGGGACGCTCGGTGCGCCATGAGCGGAGGAGCAGCACTGGGGCGGCGTTGATGTCGGGCGTTGGCGGCACGATTGGACGGCACAGGAGACCGTCGACTGGGAACTCGTACACGCAATCGAAGCCGTTGGGCGAGAGGTTGTTCGGGCGCACGGACGAGGAGGATGAGCATCAGACGGCAGAGAACGGTGCGACGGCAGAACGCTCAGGCGCCAATGGCGAGGAGGACGCGGCGCAGGGCGAGGAGTCGCAAGGCGAGGACAAGGACTTCAAGCCTGTCTTCCTCAAAGGCCTGTTCAGGTATGTTTACTTTCTGAGATCGATCTTTTTGAAGTGGGTTCTCATATCTGTTAATAGCGTTGCCACTACGTCAACAAAACCGCCACATGTCATCAAGACGGATATCAAGCGCGTCCTTGACCGCATGCAGGTGCAGTACCGCGAGACGAGGACCGGCTTCGAATGCATCCACATGCCGTCGATCGATGTTTCGTCCTTGGTACCGGCATCCGTCCATGGCAAGCGGCCGTCGAGCAGCTCTCACGAAGACCGTCAACGCATTCTCACGAAGAAGGCTTCCAAGCGGTCGTTCGGTATGAAGAGCAAGGAGAGGGAGCGCGAGCCCCCGAAGGACAAGGAGCTGCCCAGCCGTCCCTCAGGCGCGACGACCCTGAGCACGACTGCCAGTAGTGCGTCTTCGTCGTTCTTCCACGTGTCTTCAAATGCACACACCGCCACTGTCGAAGCTGCCCGCTCCAGTACGCTGGAGAACCTCGCGGCGCCCGAGGACACAACGCGCTCTCAGTCGCCTACTAAGAGCAAGAACTTGCCGCCTATACCTCACGACCAAGTTCCGGCAAGTCCCCAGCCCCCGCCGGCGTCGCCACTACCCACTGGGGAGGTCCGTCCCGATCTGTTTGAGACGATTGGTTCAAGTTCGCTCGCTGTGCGATTCGAAGTTAACATCGTGAAGGTGCGTTGTCGTACGTATCTTCCAGAGCGCTCCGCTTATTGACTTTCCTGTCATCATAGGTCCCTTGGCTACCCCTCCACGGCATTCAGTTCCGCAGACTGGGTGGCGACGGCTGGCAATATCACATGCTGGCCCGCCGCGTGCTCACGGAGCTGAAGTTATGACTGCAGCCCGGCCGCGGGTTCCTAGTTAGTTCCGTTTTTGTTTTGTGTGTATTCGGTTTCAGCTTCAAGCTTCAGCTTCGGTTTCCCCCTTCCCTTGTTCTCGACTAATCGTGTTCTCGTACATATCGCCGTATCGTCGTATACTCGAATATTTTGCGCGTTGAGCTGTGCCATGTGACCTTTAAATTTGTCCTTGCTGGGTTCCCTTCGTGCTTCTCTAGTGCGGCGGGTTTGTTTTCGACCTGGGTTTAGAACTTACCAACTCATGCCCCTCCTCATGACGGCGACTCAGAAACACGCCCTGTCTCTCTCTCTCTCTCTCTCTCTCTCTCTCTCTCTCTCCTGCATATTATGCTGCCACATACGTAGCTACAGTAAGCTTACGACCAACAACCTTCTACCACCTGTACGAATGCTATACCGACACAGATCAACAAGGTCTTCCCTTCTGCCGTTCGGTGGTGGATGAAAGCTATCAGATACCATGGATATCTGTTATGGTTGCCGTTGTAACCAGAGTTGCAGGTTGTTCAAATGAAAAGTTGGGACTCAACCGCGTGCAAATTCTTGTGAGTTAAGGGAGGACGGGACGTTCTGCACTGTAAGTAGAGCCCCAGCTATGAATGTCGTGATTTTAGTGTGGTTTACCTAGGCTTATTCTGAGTTTTAATACGAACAACAACATAAGCGCCCCGTTTAAACTTCCTGCAGCCCGTACCGTTATAGCCATACTTGTATACTACTCGCAAAATACCGTCTTGCCGCTAAACAACTTGTGCCGCTACCTGAGTATGACTGCGTTTTTAAGGGTAGTGGTCTATCTACTTCAAGTACGTGTACCCCTTAGACTCTCCCGGTTGAGACCGTGTTAATCTAATAACAGCATGTACAGCTGGCAGTGCTTCGGCCTGTGACTCGGAAGAGCGCTATCAGCTGCTTGGCTAGTTTAAATGTCACGGTCCTCCGTCGTGCAAACAGTGGGCGCGATTTCGAGCACTGGTGCCAACGAGCGGAACTAAGACGATATTCAGGAAGATGAGGAGGATTGGTCGTGGCGCTGTAACTCGCGTACGGAACAACTAGTACGCCACGTCTGCAGTATTCGACAACTGCATTGGGAGACCACGAATCTGTTGCCGGACGGCCGCGTCAACTTCAAACAGTTGGAATTTTGCAGTGAGAGCGGCGACAAGGACAAGGCAACGGGGACTCACGCGCGCGGTAGATATCGGCCTAAACCGGGTGGACAAACCGCGGACAATTTCGAGGGTCCCGGTGACCTTGCAAACAAGGTAAGATCCTTGGAATCACTCTAGGGATGACTCGATTCCTGACACCCACGGAGCCGCGCACAGGAAGAGACAGAGGACTATGGAGTCCTCGCGCCGGTCACACACGGAGGATAGTATGCTTATAAGGCCTGCCTGGGGTTGCGCCAATCCCCACTTACCCCCCATTTCATCGTCGACTAACATGGCGGTTACACTTCTGGTTGGGGCAGCGGGTGTTGCTATCATCCCCTACACGCTCTGGTGGATCTTCGGGGACTACCTGTTACGATCCCCACTGGACAACCTCCCCGGTTCAGCTCCTTCATTCTTGACCTATGGTTCGTCATGATTCTTGAATTCATCACGGAGATAACACTCACACATCCATTTGTTCAGATCAGGTCGGGGAAGCAGCTGTTCGGCAAGCGTGGAAGTTTTGGGCGAAGTACGCCAAAACATATGGCCCAGTTTCATTGATTTACGGACTGCTTGGAGTAAGTTTGACTCGCTAGACTCGGAATTGATGAGCTGATGATGCTCTTACGGTCAATCCACAGAGGCGTATGCTCGTGATACATGACCCAAAGGCGCTCCATACCGTCATGGTTAAGGATCAGGAGTTTTATACCAACAGCATCGCCCCTTCGAAGTACGTCGTCGTCATTGTTGCCTTTATCTCGGGTTCCGCCGGCGTGGACCAACAACATGCGTCTACCGTAGTGACTTCTCGGTGCTCCTTGGCCCCGGCCTACTTTCCACGACGGGAGCGCAGCACAAGAAGCAGCGCAAGCTGTTGAATCCCGTGTTCTCGTCGTCCCATCTCCGCGACATGAGTCACATCATCTACAATGTTGCCCACAAGGCTCGTGCATTTCTCTCCTGCCGCGCAACGTAACTCAAATCTCGCGGTGTAGGCGCAGAAGGCGATCAGCACTCGCCTTCCGACAGATGGAACGGCTGAGATTCTGGACGTCAACGGGTGGATGGCAAGGACGACACTGGAGATGCTCGGGCAAGCCGGCCTTGGATATTCGTTCGATAACTTTGTTGAAGACTCGACCGATCCATACGGCGAGTCGCTGAGAATGTTCTTGTGCGTTGGGTCTCTTTACACGTCCACGTTTACATGTAGACTGACAACCGTGGCTGGATGTGGGGGCTGAAGTCCCGCGCAAAGCCGCTTCCTGATCTTCAGCGCCATCGTTGTGACGCTCTCTCATGTCATGTCAGATGTCACGCTGCGACGATTCCTGTCGATCATTCCTCACAACGGCCTCCGGAATATCATGGAGATATCGATCACGATGCGCAGGCGTTCGCAGGAGATAATTGAAGAGAAGAAAGCCGCGCTTCGCATGGTCGATGATGTGATGTTGCAGGAAGTCGGAGAGGGCAAGGACCTCATGAGTATCTGCCGTGAGTGACACATAATTCGGGATGGTGCCAGATGGCTAATAGTAGGGTCCATAGTCAAGGCGAACATGGCGGCTTTGGAGGGAGAAAGGCTTTCGGACGAGGAGCTCATTGCACAAATGTCGTGAGTATATTGTCACGAAGTTGCTGCTCGCAAAGTTCGCTTGCTCACATGCATCACGTTACATGCATGTGTAGGACATTCACCCTCGCTGGTATGGATACGACGTCGAACGCGCTCTCACGCATCTTCCACCTCCTCGCACAGAACCCTGCTGTTCAGGACAAGCTCCGTACCGAGCTTGTCGAAGCTCAGGGCGGGCCTGACGGTGAATCGAACATTCCCTACGACGAGCTGGTCAAGCTGCCATACCTTAATGCAGTGTGTCGCGAGACGTTGCGTGTCTTCGCGCCCGTCGCCCTCTCCGGCCGCGTGTGAGTGTGCTTCTGGCTTACCACCCATCGTCCTCTGGTATTGACATGAATGCCTGGCAGAGCGACCAAGGACTCGGTGATCCCTTTCTCGAACCCGATCCGCGGGCGGGACGGGAGGGACATGCGCGAGGTGGTCGTCCCGAAGGGGACGGTTGTAATCACTCACTATCAGGCCAGCAACAGCGACCCAGCGCTCTGGGGCGAGGACGCGGAGGAGTGGAAGCCAGAACGGTGGCTCGCGCCGCTGCCCAGCGCGGTGGAGGAGGCTAAGATACCTGGAGTGTATTCGAACCTGTAAGGCGTAGACCACCTGTTCTCACCTAGCTTCGTGCTGAAAAGTGGCCGTTGTAGTATGACTTTCGCTGCAGGCTCGCGTTCATGCATGTGAGTACTGCAGTGCGTATGACTATGGGACACTGGCACGCGCGCTCACAGCCTGCTTTGGCGCTTCTAGCGGATTCAAATTCTCCCAGTTGGAAATGAGTACGTACTGTTCGTTGGGAAGCTATCTCCGTAGCCGCCCTGTTGATCGCTTGTTCATTGGTTCTAGAGGTTGTCTTGGCTGTCCTGCTGCCAAAGTTCTCGTTCGAGCTGAGCAACAAGCCCATCACGTGGAACTCCTCTGCGGTGACCTATCCGACCATGGGGGAGGAGAGCTTAAAGCCGGAAATGTTGTTGAAAGTCCGGCCGTTATCATCTCCCGCCGTATGGTCTGCAACCACCACGTGAGTCTTGAAGGTGCGCCCGCGCGCCCCTCACCATGGCTCATGCAACACCACCACTCTTTTGACGTCGTTGTTCTTCGTCTAACCCCCTCTCCATTCCGTTTTCTTGACCTTCTCTCCTTCAACATTTTCGGAATTTCTCACTGGATTGTGGGTAGACGAGTAGCTAGTACGTACTGGCTACCCTTATTTTCGGACAGAGCCTGAGGTACCTAATGACACGTCGCCGGATTCTTTCCCTTTCTGTCTCAGTAAACTACTTAACTGTCGTACAGTATGTACCCTACTGCAACCCCACTCCCGTTCATCACATATCCCTCCTCATAATCCATCCCCTCTCACTCGCTCACGTCGGATCGACTACATCACTATTCTCTAGGATTCGAGGTTTTCACAGGAACCGTAAACGTTCAGGTCGGGCTCTTCACGCGTGAGACTGGCGTGATAGCACAGTCACCCTCGTCCGGGGACGACGACAGATCCTTGAACGACGTTATGGCTATGACATGGTTCCGCTCGATATCGTCGCTCTCGTCCACCTCCGTCGCCGACGAGCAGGTGGCAGTACGTATTCGCCTGGAGAGACGGAAGCGCAAGGAGCGTTTGCCGGTCCCGCTGCGTTCCGAGACGAACGTGGTGTCTCCGGTTTTGCCTTGGTCGATGCGGATGATGATCAAGTTGAACGCGAGTGTTCTCAAATATTAATATTGGACAGGGAAGCCTAGAGGTTCTTGGCGCATACCACCGAGACGTATCGCTCCACATTTCTCCCCGAAGTACTAAAAGGGGTCCAGATATTGGATCACGGTCCGATGGCCCTGCCTGCGGTCGTGGCCCAGGACCAGGATTCTACGCCAAGTCAGTTACCCCTTCCAAGTACGTGACGTGTCTTTCTTCTATCCATACGTTTGAGCGTCGAAGTCTGACGCACGTTCTGCAGGGACATACGGCCTTGCTCAGCTGGCCAGGAAAGGTACTCTGACGGAGGATCGACTCGGAGGGCCGGGGAGACGGTCTAGGTGCGCGGTCTGGTGGTTCAATATAATGTAAATCGAGGCGTTTTGACGCCACAGACACTGAAGATCGCTGTGAGAATGGGGAGGGAAGGGACGGGCTGGGGATCATCCAAATCAACTGGACCGTACGCATGATGGTTGGACCGCGTCTCTCCTGTGTACAGGTTCCCTAGGTCAATCAATACACGGCGGGCGGCCGGACAGGATGTACAGAGTCCTGACTCACCGCCAAGTCAATTGCATTGCAGGACAATCAAGAAGATGTTTGGTACATGATGCAGATATATACAATACACCAGACATCAAAGAGACGGGACGAAAACAACATGGCCGTCAGGCGGTCATACTAGGTCGAGCTTTCACGCTCGACCCTGGTGCGGACGCGTAGTCCTCGTCCGGGGGCGACCTATCCTTCAACGACACCATAGCAATACTGTGCCTCCCATCGACATTATCCCTCTCATTCCCATCCGTGGTCGACGGATGAGTACCCGTGTGCCTGGAAAGACGGAAGCGCAAAGAGTGCTTGGAGGTCCAAGATTCCAACCCGGCCCTGCTGCGTTCCGACACTAACGTGCTTTCAACGGCTCTGCCTTGGTCGATGCGGATTATGATCAAGTTGAATGCGATGCCCTGGTAACGGCGGCAGACATTGAACCCTCGTTAGGCATGACAGGGTTATTTGCAGATGCCAAAAAAAAGAGGGAACTTACAATGATCTGGACAACCTGAAGGAGAACGCTAAATCAGTACATTGGGACAGCGGGGGAACTTGAAGGGGGTCAACTCACGCAATCGGAGACACCGTATTGGGCATTGTTTGAGGCGAGATATACGACAAAGAAAACGACGACGCTGACCGAGTACATCAGTCCGGACTCGATGATGATGTGCATTGCGCGTCTCAAGGCTGAGGTATCGCTACCACCTGTACCCCCAAAGACCGCTCTCGTCTGGTGTTCGATTGACCATATCTTGTACACGATCAATGCTAGTAAAAAGAAATAGATCTCAGCACTGTTTCTCAGGGAAGGAAGAGATTCAAAATACAGGTGGCGATGAGATTGAGGGCAAGGGTGATGGAAAGAGTCGATGTGATGAATGGTGTGAGTTTCCCAGCGTTGAGGAGTGTGTTGGCGTGTAAAGTGAACTCGATGTAACATGTGAACGCTTCCATGACTTGTGGATAATAATAGTGAGCTAAAGGTAAGCGATGGGCGACGATTACAGTTCTCACTCATCCCTGCAACCCACAGGACGCAGAGTGGGGCGGCGACCAGCCAGCTGCCGCTGTACACGATGTAGCATCGGTAGACCTGCATTTGGTGATGCCATGTTAATTTCTGGGGGGTAAACGGGGATGGTAACTCACAAGCATCCCATCAGCAATACTTGTCTGGGCTACGTAGTTGACAGTTTTCATCGCGTTGACCCAGTAGGATATGTCGGAGAATTCGGCGATAGCACCGCCCGGCCCGTGGTACCAGATAAAGGCATCTAGAACATGGCGGAGGAGGAGGGCAACGTCTAATGTCGCAAAGACGAAGAGGAGCAAGGCGACAGCGAGGAAGACGTTGCGCTGACCCTGACGGGATCGGCTTTTGACGAGCATGGTGTACATGCACATCCCGAAGGACACGAGGTAGAGTCCTTGAGAAGCAATTACGAGTTACGAGGGCATTGACACAGATCACGATGACCACTCACCATAGAATATGCTCTCGAGGAATAGAGCGACGATTTGAGCAACGTCGATGGGGAATTCGTCCGCCATGGCTAGCACTAGGCCCCCGGGGATGAGGGGGGATAGCATTAGCCGGGGCAAGAAGCCGCCGTATTGCTCTCCATTAAAACACCGACCACGAATCTTGGGCGGCACGCCGGAGCAGAACCTTATACCGCTCTATGACGTCGAGCACTGTAGCTGTAGAAGTCGCCCACAAATGAGGTGATGGGAATCGAGTACTGCGAGATGTGAGAACTTTCGACAGGCTTGGAGAGCATGAGCAACCTCTCACCTTCTGCCAGCCACACTCCCAGAAGATTCTTCGACAGTGGGGTTTATATATCTTACATATGAGCATGTCGCAGAAGTTAAAAACGTTCAACGTTCTGGCAGCATGTGGGCTGCCGCGGCCAGTACATACTTACTCGCAATTGACTTACCAACTTTTGAAGTCGGCCGGCCCTAAACAAGGGCGCCGATTGTGGTTGGAGCTCCGTCCGTCGCCCTTCTACACACCCAAATTGCCAGGACAGCTGTGGACGTCCCGGGCATGATGGAGCACCTGGGATATCATTGATGGAAATCCTGGGATATCCTTGGCTGGATATCCATGGATATGCTGGAGCGTGCTGACGTTAGCTTGAGCATTAGTCCGTGATCAACTTGGGTGTAATCGGAGTGTGAATTCCAAGGCTTCAGGACAGCGCGCTACGGACTTGAAGTTTTCTTTCCCCTCTACCACTACGTCCCCTCATCCACATACGCCTGTCCGCGGCAGCCTCGTCCTTGCATCTATAGTCCACCGTGTGCTGTCGGCGTGGCTATAACTCGTTAATAGGGCGCAACGATTCGCTACAGGTACTAGTGAGCCGCGCAATGGTCAATTTGTCGCATGGCAGCTCCAGGTGGCTGCAAGTGTAGCGTCAAGGTTTCCTCTCCTTTCATTACATACCCACTGGCATATCAGCGTTGTAGTAGCTTTACCTGTACGTTACTACCCATAATTTACCCTTTAGTCCATCGCGTCAAACATGGACACGAACACAAATATCGCTGGCGGGTTGGACCATCAATATTGTATGAAAGTACGTACCGTCACGTGGGAAAGACTTCACTATCGGAGTTTGAAACGTATAGAAGCCTTGGGTGGCGAGGATATCTATGGAAGTCCCGGACCTGATGGGCAGCCTGGGACAGTCCCTGTGGATATCCCATGGATGTCCTCATGGATATCCCTGGATAACCCCCCACGGATATCCCGAGCTCTCATCACGATTGCGGTGTGTACGTATGTATGTATTTTGGGTACTTTCCACACCAACCATTCCGATCACACCGTAGACCCGCTGGGTATTCAATATTCATGGTCATGGGCGGCGTCCGGTGCATCGACGAGAAGCCGACTGAATGCTTCTATCTGCGTGACAGGCTCTTCCAGATAGCCATGCAGCAACCTCACCCTCCTCTGTACCCTCCGCCATCCCTTCCCAATATCCCATGACGGTCGCACTCACCTCGCCCAAGAAAATGGCAGGACCGTTGGCCATAGCCATTTTCATCTTCCTCGTGTCGTTCTCATGGCTTATCATCGGCAGACGGCGGTGGAGTTTACCCCCGGGGCCAAAGCCGCTTCTTCTGGTCGGGAACGTCTTTCAGGTTTCAAAAGGATACGAGTGGCTGCAATATGCACACTGGGGGAAGCAATATGGTGCGTGTTCCATGCTGGTGTATCCTTTGACTCTCTGTGATATGATACATCCATCCCCAGGTCCTGTCTTCTACCTCAGCTTCCTCGGAGAACGTGTTTTTGTTCTCAATTCGCAGCAGGCCGCTATTGATATTCTGGAAAGGAACATGAACGTCTACTCTGACAGGCCTCGAAACATGGTCATGGCTTCCGAACTGTACGTACTGCGTGCTACCACCGCTCCCGTCTCGCGGCTTCTGAAGCGCCGCTTTGCAGTATTGGGTGGAACCGTGCCGTCGCCCTGAACCCAGGTGGTGCCCAACACCGCAAGTTCAGACGGCTTTTGAGCAAGTCGCTCAACTCCATCGCGGTCCGTGACTACCGGCTTGTGCAAGAGCAGTCTGCGCAAGCTCTCGTTCGTCTTCTGCTCGAGTCGCCGCAGGACTTTCTCAAGCACATCCGCACCACGGTGGGCAAGTCCATCATCGGCATATCCTACGGACACGACGTGAAGGTCAAGGACCAGGACTACATCGACTATGCGGAACACGTTCATGAGGTATTCGGTACTGCTGCGAAGCCCTATGCGTTCTTGGTGGATCTTGTTCCCGTCCGTGCGTGCATTCTGCGGCACAAGACTCGTGAATATTCCCTAATGCATTTTATTAGTGGGACACCTACCCTCGTGGCTGCCTGGTCTTGGATTCCAGAAGCAGGCCGTGCAGTGGCGACGAGATCTCGATGACCTTGCCAGGATCCCGTTTGACACGGTCAAGGCTGACATCGTACGTCGCTCACTGACGTCGTCTCCAGATGACTCTGAAGTTGACTAGAACCAGGTGAATGGCAATGCACCTGACTCCTACGTAGCCTCGCACCTGCGCAACCACAACACGAAGCCAAATGCGGACACGCGCGAGGACGACGTCATGTGGACGGCGGCGAGTCTGTACACGGGTGGCTCCGACACGGTACATTTTCATCATATTCGTGCTGTGGTGTCTTCTCATATCTACTGCTCTATCTGCAGACGATAGCTGGTCTCACTTCGTTTGTCTTGATGATGTGCTTGCACCCGGCTGCGCAGAAGCATGCGCAGGAGGAGATCGACAAGATCGTCGGCAACGACCGGCTCCCGTCATTTGCGGACATGCCCAACCTGCCGTACGTCGGCGCGTGCGTAAAGGAGACGCTGCGACACTGGACCGTTGCGCCGCTTGGTATGTATCGCCATGCTTGACCGTTTATGTCTATAGCACTACGCTCACACGGCATAACTACAGGTCTCCCGCATCGCGCCATGGAGGACGGTCGTTACCAAGACTACGACATTCCTGCTGGTGCGTCACTGTAATGTGGGATCTCACATCTACCAGGCGAGCACTTACCGCTTCTCCAGGATCGACCGTGCTCGCCAACATCTGGTATGTAGCGTGCCCATCTTTCGGGCTACACCTCGTTTACACGCTCTCCCTGTGTCACACAGGGGCATCATGCACGATGAGGCCGTCTACTCGGACCCGTACATGTTCAAGCCGGAGCGCTTCCTCCCCGCAAGCGCGGGCGGGCTGGGCGAGCCTGACTGTGTGCCCGCGGTGTTTGGGTATGGGCGACGTATCTGCCCAGGCATGCACCTCGCGGAAGCGTCTCTGTGGGTGTACGCCGCGCGCATGCTTGCGGTGCTCGACATCAAGCCTGTCTGCGGCGAGAATGGCGAGGAGGTCCCACCGCGGGCAGAGGCGGGGCCGGGGGTCATCAGGTGGGTGTTGATGTTCGACTTCGCGGCTCGGGTGTCTCCCGGTGTGCGTGGATGCTCATTTTGTTTTTCTTTCATGCCGTTTCCTTCGTGTGGTGGTTGGGTGCTGCGAGCAGCGCTCCGAAACCGTTCGTGTGCGATATTCGGCCGCGCTCGGCCGCGTCTGCTACGTTGGCCCGGCAGGGATGAGGAGGGCACTAGTAGTGCAAAGTTCTTGTATAAGTTGTATTCTAGAAAGCACATGGCGGAGAATAATGAACGACCCATCCAACAGACACGAGGAACTTCAGATTCCAGACCGGGAAACCAGGGGTACGGTACTTGTGTAACGGAGCGCAGCAAGAATGCTGATCTCCGCCCCGTGTACTTATATCGCCTTTCGTCACACTGTACATGCACCGCCATCACCCGCAGCCTCAGGCTGCCCCTTCCTCTTGAACTGCGACCGGTAGCTTCACTTCATGCAGATCCGTAGGGTTACAAATAATATATACACAGATTCAGTCGTCCTCCTCGGGCTTAAGATCTTGGTAACTACTTAGTCCGATCGCCGCGAGACTTGGCTGGTGGGTTTTGCAGCCTATGTCTTCCATGACGCAAGGATCATGACCAGTGGTGCATTTGCAGGTTCTTGAATGTGCTGGTGTGGATGTTTCGATTCACTGAATGCTTCTTGTAGTCACTAGTACATCCTCGGGCTTCGGCTTCGAGATGGCCCGCGTCGCACTCGCCGACGGCAAATGCGTCGTCGCGGCCCTCCGCAAGGGGCCGGCGGTCCTCAACGACCTCGCGTCCAAGTAAACTGCCCAGCAGCTCCTCGTCCTCCGCCTCGACGTCTCCATGCCCGACGAGATCAAGGCAGCCTTCAGCCGCATCGACGTGGTATTCAACAACGGCAGGTACGCCGTTGCTGCAGAGGTGGAGGCGGCCCATGACGAGGCTGCGCGGACTATGTTCGAGGTGAACTTCTGGGGCGCATCATATGACAACTGGAGCGCATTCGGGCTACACGCACTACAATGAATTTAATCTTAGCCTATAGATCGTACCAAGGCAAAGATAGTCCCGTTGGTTGAGAAGCAAAGCTGGTGGCGGACCCGGGACTTCGAATCCGAGTCATTCAAATTTCCAACCTGTCGGCGGAACCCGGGCCTGTCGGAACAGATGCCGCCGCGCGTCTACATTACCATTTTGGACTCGGGCTGTGGCGGCTCCCACGGCCCAGGCCCTGGTCTTTCTCTTGCAATCGTCAACGTTCAACTCCGGGCCCTTGATGCATCTGGTGCTCCTGGAGCATCCGGATAGATCGCGCCACACGCCACAACAACTCTTTTAAAACACCCAGCCTGAGGACCGCCGGACTCGGACTAGCAATCATGACAGGTAAGTAGCACGGCGCTGGCACCGGTACTATCGGTGACCGGGGAGCAAAACGACCCCATGCGTGAGTGATACCGATACCTTGGTCATCGTACGTTACTATATCTCGCGATTCTGTTTCTATGTAGATTTATCCACACTGCCTACGACGCCAGAGCACAGGCATTGTCTGCGGTTTGATCGACCATCGGCTCCTCCGCGGCTATGAAAACAATGGTGTTGACGCCACTACGTTTTAACTTGCGGCCACAACTCCGGCGAACGGGATGCGTGAACGCGAGACTGAAATACCCGGCCTCGTTGTGGCACTCGACTGAAGCTTGCTGCGGGAGACCTCTCCCTTTAACGACGTGGAACGGGCATTGAGACCCCCCAACCCTACTACTACAGCCCACTCTGCATATCGAGGATGCGTATCCTACTTCTTCCTCTCACTTTCTTCATATTCCAAGCAGTATCCCTTGCAACGGGTGCCCCACTGGTAGAAGCTCGTGACGGTGCGCTCTCCTGCTTAAGCCCGTTTTTATGAGCCTAACGTGGTGCTCGCTCTGTAGTCGCTGCAGACACCTCTACTAGAGTCGGACTTGGATGGCTTTCTCGTAGCAAAGATTGAGGCAAAATGCCTTGTCTCCGCACGGCTCGAGGCATGGCGAGAAACCTCTGGATATCCTGAGGGTGGAGGATTATGTGCTTTCAAGTCAGGAGCACTCGCACTACCTGCGTTCCTCATTTACTAACCGTGCGCCGCAAGGGTTTAACGGGTCTACTCCCCACTCCAATGCACTTTGTACAGATACAGCGGTGTCTACGAGACGACCCATGTACCTGTCCTCAGAATTCATTCCCTGGAGAGGTGGTGTGTCGCAATCGCGTCTCTCGAAGTCGGTTACACCAAGTGCCCCCGAAGGGCAAGTTGAAAGTCGTATCAAACCCACGGTACATCATTAATCGTACACCTGAAAACCGAATACAAGGAAGCCGCATGCGTATCTTTCCAGTTGCTCGCTGTCTTTCATACTTCCCGATTAGGTGGGTATACTACTCGACTTCCCCTCGTCGTTTCTGTGTCGCCTGCGGATTTCGGGGACTCGTTGCCGTGTGGTGATGATCAGGCATAGCCTACGTTATGTACGGAGGTTGCACTGTCCGATATGTCGCCGCCCACCATTCCTAGTATCCTTAAGGTTACTCTAGACAGCGGGGGGAGTCTCATCGGACCTGTCAAGTAGGATCCGTTTCGTAAAAGCCGTCTGATTGTGACTCGGACAGTACGGAGCTTTCTCTCTGTGTTCGACATCATGATGTACGTAAGTATGAGAATAACTGAGTGGCGGCCTTGACGTTTCTGGAAGACGAAGTTCGGTCGGAGCATAGCCGCGCGCAAGCGCGACAGCTAGGGAGACATGCATCTCTGCAAAGCCGACTTTAAGCATTTGGATTACTAGTACGCATGCGCAGACATGTACGCTGAGGGATCCGTTGAAAGCTGACGCGTGGACACCCTTCAAAGTTGACGTCCCGTCGTCGGGTCTATGAATACCCCACACCGTGACCATGGACCTCCGCATCAGCTTACTATTGACGTCTCTGGTAGGCGTCGCCGTCGTGGCGTTGACAGCTCCCGCGGGGCCCCACGCTACTGAAGGTACGGGTCGTCATTCTTTCGGAGGTACTTGATACCGATGCAGGGATTAGGATATCCGTATACACCCGGAATAGACACCAAGAACCACGGGGGTGTCTTATCTGGCATTGGCCACTCTTCTATCAACTGGAAGCCGTTCATACGTATGCCGGATGCAGGTAATCGAGTACTCGCATGGTTTAGAGGCCTGCAGAGGATGCGGGGAGGACCTTCGAGGCACTCCTCGGAGCTGTATAAAAGCCATCCACGGTATGCTTAGCGAGACCGCGCAACCAACAGGCTGAGCAATCTACACATACCACTCAATGCCTTCGACTAGATACCTCCTTCTCGCAACTCTTCTCATCGTCTTCACGGCGTTGACCGTCTACGCTGCACCAATACCCGCAGGTGCGAGCATTTGTTGTCTTCTGACCTAGAGTGCCCGGCGTGCTCACCCGACACGCCAGCAGCCCCAGAAGACGTGGTCACCGGGGTCACGGAGGCCGAGTGGCTCGGCGGAGACAACCAGCGAAGGGATGGTCAGTGCGCTTGCTCGCCTTCCGTAGCATTCTCGAGGCGGCATTGACTCAGATCACCCTCGATTCCGGCATTTGGCGTCCGAAGGAATCCGAGGCTGACCGTCACCGACCAAGCTTCGGACACAGTCCCTAGATATTACCAGAGATCCAATGACTCCGGTAAGTTGATAGACAGCGTTCAAATATGACGGAGTACCACTGAGGTCTATTCTCTGACAGACCCCCCCCGGTGATGTATGATAGACCAAACTTGCGATCGACTCCACCTGCATCTGCGTCTGTATTTGATTTTGTACCTACAGTGCTTCCATATCAGTATCATATGACGATGCATAAGTAGAGGATAACAGACCTTTCGGCGGATTTCCGTATACGTTTCCAAATGGGAACAAAAATCCACCAGAGCGCCAGTCATCTGCATCAGAACACCCATCTGTAACTTATGTCCTGCGGCGACAGCTCGTGGACGTATGCCACTCGAGCGTCCCCAAGACGATGTAGCGGCCGGAAAGATTCTCGGTAACGCGCGAGCGTTGTTCGATGACATCACGCCAGCGGCTCACAGTTCCTGGGGCGAGAAGACTTGAAGACTGAAAGGCTTCAGAGTAAGTCCGGATCCGTCAATCAGGGATACATAACATTTGTTACGTGGACATTCCCAAAGCCTGAGGCTGTCCATGCCCTCCAAATCCAACTCTATCGGAGCCTAATGTTGGGACTCAGGTTGCGCGTCCACTCGGCATACTCCTTCTGATTCTTCTCCACCGCCTCGTACACCGCGCGCCAATCCAAGCACCTGCGGATGGGATGCGGCTCGACGGGATGGATGTTGAACGGATACTGATACGGGTCGAGATGGGTGTCGCTGCGGCACAGGATCATCTGTCGGATGTAGTTCATGCAGTGCCGCGCGGGCTGCTCGTCACGCTACGCGGGCGGCTTCGTCAGTTGGTCGCGCATGACGTCGAGGCAACGCAGCTGGTGGAACATGGCCACCATGAACGGCTCGCGGTGCGCGCCGTCGTGGACGAGGCCCTCGCCCGGGACGAGCGCGCCCCAGGCCTACGAGGCATTGAGGTCGTAGCGGAGGCCGCTGTCGAAGGCGAAGGTGGCGGGCTTGCGCTGGACGTCCCATACGCCGCCTGGAGAGAAGACAGTTGAGGGTTCAGACTGGCATGCGAAGCTCTGGTCAATCGACTTACCGTTTGATTTCAACTCATGCTCCAATTGAGGTACAGTAACGAGGACAGGTAAGAGCGAAAGAAAGGATGAGCACTCGATACCTTCACTGGTTTGGCATAGAAATGCTAGGATGGCGATACGAGGGTTGCGCCTGCCAGAACCCCGGGGAATTGGGAAATGAAGTGATATCTTCAGTGTTTCCCAAAGTATAAGTAGATCTGAGCCTATATTCCTAACAAGTCAGATCATGAGAGTACCATTCAAATTCGCAGAGTACATACTAGATACACAGGAAGGAGCCCGATTGCGTCACAATTCCGACAAGAGCACCCTGTCTGTTTCGATCTCCCAGATGTAGATCGCACGACATGGTAGGCTGTTCATACGCACCCGCGGCCATTGGAGGATGATACTAGTAGAGGAATCCTGGAGGAATCACTGGTACAGATAAATCATGGCAGTCTGTTGACAAGCCGTGTGGCGCCCAGCGGGAGAACAACGCCACGTGGCCGCATGTTCATCATCCCGCCGCCGGTCTAAGTTGTCTGGTCCCAACTACACCTCCATCGAGTCCTCGGACAGTTACATTGATCATCCTCCAGCTGCTTTGTTCGAAGTGTGCATTGTGGTGAGTGGAACATTCTTGGAAGCCTCCTCAAGCCATGTGTACTCAAGGGAACCTTGTGTCAGATACTACCCGGGTTCACTGAGTGTACCTTCGTGTCGTGGTTCGTAATGGAGATGCTGCAGGCTTCACCATGTCCCATCGGGCCCTTGTTTCATTTCAATGGGGCCGAAATTACCGTACCAGTGAGAGTTTACCACAGATTCCAGTTCCTGCAGAGCGCTGACCGGGTAGTTGACAGCGTCTCGTCTGAGTCGCGCGAGCTCCAAGTCGGGGTACTTGTGTAACCGCCGAGCTCAGCAAGAACTCTAATCTTCGCTGACGTCTTCTGCACATGCACCGCCATCATGCATACACAGCCCTCAGGTTACCCTTTCCTCTTGAACTGCGATGGTCACACGTGAGTATATGTATTTCATGCGGACCCGCAGGGTTATAAGGCCATCCACAGAATCAACACATCTCAGCACAAGTATAGACACAAGTTCGAATCCCAGCATGACAGCCTTCCTTTTTCTGGCCGCGGCACTCGCGGTTGTCTTCCTAGGGCTCAAGATCTTTGGTAACTACTTGTTCCGATCACCGCTCGACAACATTCCAGGTCCTCCTCCGGCTTCACTCTTGACTGGTGGGTTGCGCAGCCCATTTCTTCCATGACGCAACGATCATGACCCCGGTGCGTTTGCAGGCCACTTCCCTCAGTTATTGAACCGGAAGGCCTGGAAGTTCTTGGCGCATACCACGGAGACATATGGGTCCATATATCTCCTCAAGGGGATCTTCGGTGTAAGTCCCTCGTTACAGAACAGAATCAGCTCTACTAGATCTCACGGAGCATAACCCAGAGACGGTTCCTGATGGTTCACGACCCGATGGCCCTGCATGCGGTGGCGGTCAAGGACCAGGAGTTCTACACCAAGTCGGTCACCCCATCCCAGTATGTGACGTGTCTTCTTTCGATCCGTTTGAGCCTCGAGACCTGACGCGCGCTCTGCAGCGCGATGCATGTCTTCCTCGGTCCGAGCGTGTTGACGACCGTCGGTGCCCGGCACAGAAGACAGCGGAAGCTGTTGAACCCCGTATTCTCGGCGGCCCACCTGCGCAACATGACCCACATCTTCTACAACGTTGCGCGCAAGGTGTGTGCTTCTTTGTCCCTTTCCTTGGCCGCAGCCTTAGCGTGCTCGGGAATCATTTCAGATGCGGAGTGCACTCGCCACTCGTGTTCCTGGCGACGGTACGGCGAAGGTCCTTGACGTTAATGGGTGGATAGCGCGGACAACACTGGAGATGCTGGGGCAGGCGGGCCTGGGGTATTCCTTTGATGACTTTGTTGAAGACTCCACCGACCCGTATGGAGAATCTCTTACAATGTTCTTGTATGTTATGCCTCTCTAATTTTACGTGTTGAATGTATACTGATAGGTTTCTGATGTGGTGGTGAAGCCCCGCGTTCATCCGATTCCAGACATTCGGGTTCATAATCGAACAGCTCTCATACGTCTTATCCGACGCTTCCCTTCGACGACTCCTTAGGCTGATGCCGAATGAAAACGTCCAGCGCCTTATGAAGGTCTCCGACACCATGCGCGAGCACTCGCAAAGGATCATCGATGAGAAGAAGGCGGTGTTGAAGGAGGGAAACGACGCACTGCTGCACGAAGTAGGTGAGGGGAAGGATATTATGAGTATCTGTCGTGTGTATCTTCCAGCGTTTAGGAGGCATCAACAATGACGCTGACGCCGACGTTAGTCAAGGCGAACATGGCAGCGGAAGAGAAGGAAAAGATGACGGACGATGAGATTCTCGCACAGACCTCGTGAGTCGTCTTTTATATTCTTCCTGACCCTCATGACTGAGCTTTTGCCGCAAGGACCTTCATTCTCGCGGGCATGGACACGACCTCGAATGCGCTTTCGCGTATCCTACACACGTTGGCCCAGAACCTCTCCGTGCAGGAGAAGCTACGAGCCGAGATCGTCGAAGCGCAAGGTGTACCTGGAGGGGACATCAACATCTCCTACGATGACCTCGTCAAGCTCCCATATCTCGATGCCGTGTGCCGCGAGACGCTCCGCTTGTATGCCCCGGTTGCCATTACACCTCGCTTGTATGTGCTCCATCTCCAACCCTATTACCTCGCAGTTAACGCGACACACACTCGTTCTTGTAGGGCTGCGAAGGACCTGCTTCTGCCGCTCTCGGCACCCGTTCGCGGACGTGATGGCGCCACGATGCACGAGGTCGTCGTCCCGAAGGGCACCGTCATGATCATGGACTATCAGGGCAGCAACAGTGCTGCGGAACTGTGGGGAGACGACGCGAACAAGTGGAAGCCGGAGCGTTGGCTATCACCTTTCCCCAAGGCCCTGGAAGATGCACGCATCCCGGGAGTCTACTCGAATCTGTGGGTGCTTGGAATCAATTGATCATCCCGTGCTCTTTCAGGCGGCTTCGCTAACGCCCATGATGTAGCATGACGTTTTCCGGAGGGGTGCGGTCGTGCATGTAGGTCTTCCTCCCCCCTGCATTCGCAAACTGTACTCATTCTCGTACTATGTCGCAGCGGTTTCAAGTTCTCACAGCTCGAAATGAGTACGTCATCCTTTGTACAGCATGTCTAGAAGCGTGGCCGACAATATGTCCATCCCACTTTAGAGATCGTCCTCGCCACTGTGTTGTCAAGCTTCGCGTTCGAGTTGACCGACCAAGAGATCACATGGAACTCCTCAGCCGTCATGTATCCCACGATGGGAGAGGAAAGCACGAAATCCGAGATGCTATTGAGGGTGAAGGCTTTGTAGGGAGCATCAGGTGAGTTCCATGTCCGACTGGTGTATGTCATGCCTTGTTAATGCTCATATATGCCTTATATGTTGGTTATAGTGGCGGTAAAGTCCTGAAACCATTCGTCTGCGGTATGCGGCCGCGTTCTCCTGCATCCGGTCCATCGTGACGAGCGAGGCACGGATGCTAACACGGACTCTCGTTTTGTTCCAAACAAGTTCTACCCAGATACGTGCCAAAGCAACCAGATTCTCTGCGAACAACTGCCCTGATGTCCCCTCCATTGGACCGGCGGCGGGGTATATTACTTGATCCGATACAAAATACTTCCGACCTACAAAATATGACCGTCATCTTGCATGCAAGGAGGGTTTATTGAAGGTATTGAAAGCTGGTCGGGAGAAGACAAGGCGTAACGGTCGCGAAACGTGACTCTTTTTCCGACTCCGTGCCGGAGGGGGAAGTTAAAATTATAAGCGCTTCGAAAATGACTCTTACTTGACTCCAACAGCGGGGATTGCTGACCGTCGTGGGCTATCCGACTCCCATAGAAGTTGTTGCTAAGTGCGCGTTATTCATAATCGTGTCTTGCATTCCGCACTGAAATTGTTCTTTAAGTGTGATTCCGACGATCATATGCATGCACTCCCATGGAACACCGGGGCAGACTTGACTAGCAACTTGTAGCCTCCTTATCACCGTTGGCTATCGACCACCGGTAAGTTGGCTGCTAATACATCCCTCACCGTAGTACTACGAACACACTTACGTTGCTCATTCATGTGTTTCAGTGGCATGGATGGGCTTAGCACATCAAACACTTCGGCCTCATGATGGAGGCGATCCGCTGCCTGGTTCTGCCCCACCGTAATACACCAACCGCTGCATCCTATAGCCGCTCGGACGCCATACACTGGCCCGATGATCGTCCGCGCGGCGGAACGTGTGAAGGTCAGAAGAATAGAAGCCGTGAAATCGAGATATGACAGGACTTTACCAGTGACTCGCCGGTCGTAGAACTCGCTCCCACCCGGCCCCACTGCATCGGCTCTCCACCTCTCGGTTCCGCCAAGAGTTTATAAGTGCCTCCCTAGTCCGTAGGATCGGTATCTCTCTCGAGATCACACTCGTCCACAGAAACTTCATGTCGACATACCTCCCGCTGGTAACAGCAGTCGTGGTTCTATTGGCCGGACTGAAAGGCTTCAGCAACTACTTATTCCGATCGCCTCTCGACAATATCCCGGGCCCGCCCTCAGCCTCGTTCTTGACCGGTGAGTAAGACGGTACGCCGTGCACATGGTGTTACGTCCGAGTAATGGTAATGTACTGACGGTGACGTTGGTGGACTTGTAGGGAACCTCTCCCAATTTTTTTCAACTCGAAAGGCAGGCGCGTTTCGCGCGCATCTCGTTGAGACATATGGGGCCGTCTCTCTGATAAGGGGTTTCCTCGGTGTAAGTCTAGTTTTACTGTACGCGTCCGTTCTCCTCAGTTGTGATATTTAACCGATCGTGATGCAGAAACGTTTTCTGGTGATTCACGACGTGAAAGCCCTACAAGCGATCGGGGTCAAAGATCAGGAGTCCTACGCCAAATCTATCGCTCCTTCTAAGTGCGGATCCTCCTTCATTCCCGTCGGCTTGAGTCTCGAATTTTTTAATAACAGTTTGCCTTGCTCAGTGATCTGATCATCCTCATCGGTCCCAGCCTGCTCACCACCGAAGGCATGCAGCACAAGAGACAGAGGAAGCTGATGAACCCTGTGTTCTCGAACCACCACCTTCGCGATATGAGCAATATCTTCTACAGCGTTTCACGCAAGGTGAGTGGGCTATTGTTCTACTGCAGTCGTATCCTGAGTGCAGTGGACGGCCGTGGCAGATGCGTAGTGCACTCTCTGCTCGTGTGCCTACGGACGGCAGTTCAAAGGTGCTTGACATCAACTCTTGGATGGCGCGGACGACGCTCGAGATTCTTGGGCAGGCAGGCCTGGGATATTCCTTTGACAACTTCGTCGACGACTCTAACGACCCATACGGAGAGTCCCTGAAGATGTTCTTGTACGTTTCTATCCAAGATTTTGCGTTGATTGGTCGTTGATCCTTGCCATGAAGTCCTGTATACGGCCCCTTCCAGTTCTTCTGGTCCGCGATTGAACCGCTCACATACATCTGCTCCGATGCGTTTATCAAGCGGGCATTAGGCCTAATACCCCATCGGGGCCTCAAACACCTGTTGCATCTCTCGGACACTGTACACGAGCACTCGCTAAGAATTATCGAAGAAAGAAAGGCGGCCTTAAGCAAGGGAGACAATGCGCTGTTGCAGGAAGTTGGCGAGGGGAAGGATATCATGAGTGTCTGCCGTACGTCTCTCTCCGCGTTCAGCTTCCCCGATACCGACACTGATGGGGTAGTATGTGAAGTCAAGGCGAATATGGCAGCGGCAGTGAAGGAAATGCTGTCGGACGAAGAACTCCTTGCACATATGTCGTGAGTGCTCGGTCATATTCCATGTTCGCCTTTATCGCATTTTTGGTTGACGCTTTGTCATTAGGACCTTCATCCTCGCGGGCATGGACACCACGTCGAATGCCCTTTCCCGTATCCTCAATCTTCTCGCTGAGAACCCCTCCGTGCAGGAGAGGCTACGTGCCGAGATTGTAGAAGCGCAAGGTGGGCCTGGAGGCGACACCGACATCTCCTACGACGACCTCATAAAGCTCCCCTACCTGGATGCCGTGTTCCGTGAGACACTCCGTCTATACGCCCCGGTTACCTACGCACCCCGAATGTGAGTGCTCCATCTTTCTCCAACGCACCTCGCAGCCCTGACAGGGTGTCGACACGTTCTCGTTGTTACTACACACAGCGCTATAAAGGATACGGTTCTCCCGCTCTCTACACCCGTTCGCGGACGCGATGGGACTACTATGAACGAGCTCGTCATCTCGAGGGGCACATCCCTAATCCTGAATTATCAGGCCACGAACAACGCGCCAGAACTGTGGGGCGACGACACCAATGAGTGGAAGCCGGAGCGCTGGCTGTCGCCCCTCCCCAAAGCCGTGGAGGATGCACACATTCCGGGAGTCTACTCGAATCTGTGAGTGCTTGCAACGGTCGTGGGTTGTATCGTTTCTATGCCGCGCCTGTGCTAATGGTCCCATCCACAGCATGACCTTCGCCGCAGGGTCTCGGGCGTGCATGTAGGCCGGTCGTCCCATCCGTCTTTGTTGGATATCGATGCTCATGCTTGTGCTACTTCCCAGCGGTTTCATGTTCTCACAGGTCGAAACGAGTACGCCTTCCGTACACCCTGTCTACCGCAGTACGCAATCTGACATCAGCGGCGCGTCTCTTTCCAGAGGTCATCCTCGCTACTCTGTTGCCGACCTTCGCGTTCGAGTTGACCGGCCAAGAGATAACGTGGAACTTCTCCGCGGTCAGCTACCCCACGATGGGCGAACAGAGCACGAAGCCGGAGATGCGGTTGAAGGTGAAGGTACTGTAGAGAGCGGGTGGGTCCAGACTCCAGAGGTTCCGCGCACGAGACATGATTAGATCTCGTGCAGTAGAATATCCGGAGCGAGTGTGCATTGATCTGATAGTCGTTTTGGTGACGCCGGCAGCATGGTGACCATGAATGACGACAAATTACAATGATTCATGATCAGACGAAAGTTTCGCGCGACTGAGGAAGGAAATACCGATCGGCATTCCGGTCGGAGTCCCATAGACGGATTTTAACAGTCCTCCTATTGCCTCCTATGCACGACTAAGAGGCCGGCCATTCAATGTGAGTTGCAAGCTATAGGCCGAGCGGGGAATCCGACTCAATATGAGCCACTCGAAAGCCGAGCGCCAGAGCACAACTTTCTCACCGCAGACCCTTGTATCCCCGTCAAAGCGCTACGACCGGTATGAACATTAATGGGGACTGAGCCATTTGTAAAGAAAGACAAAGGACCGCTGTTCACAACCATGTCCACATCATCTCCGAAATTGGGCTTCCTGGCGTCGACGTCAACCTTCGGCATCGGGAATCTACGACGTCTGTCGGCGGGACCGCGCCCGCCCCACCTGTTCTCCACTTAGATCCACCAAGTGCAGACACGGATGACTGCTCGAAACTCTCGCTAAAATTGGGGGATGGTGCATCGCCGAGACCCCCCCCCGGCGGGCATATAAGATGGAGAGCGACGAGACCTTACCCCTATACTCCTCCTTTAGCTATGTCTACTTCTCGCGTGTGGTTGAGTACGTCGCCGTCCTGGAATGGCAGTAGTGTTCGTTTACTGAATGCTTGCGCTCTGTAGTCACTGGTGCCTCCTCGGGCTTCGGCCTCGAGATGGCCCGCGTCGCCCTCGCCAAGGGCGAACGAGTCATCGCAACCCTCCGTAAGCCCGACGTCCTTAAGGACTTCGCGTCCCAATATAGCCCCAAGCAACTCCTCGTCCTCCGTCTCGACGTCTCCAAACCCGAGGAGATCAGGGACGCCTTCGCCAAGGCCAAGGCGGCCTTCGGCCGCATCGACGTCGTCTTCAACAACGCCGGGTACGCCGTTGTAGGAGAGTTGGAGGGAATCCCCGACGAGCCCGCGCAGACGATGTTCGAGGTGAACTTCTGGGGCGCGGTGCACGTCTCACAGGAGGCGGTGCGGTTCTTCCGGGATGAGAACAAGCCACAGGGCGGCCGCCTCATCCAGAACAGTGCGGGGGTGGGGCTGGTGGCTATTCCGACGATGGGGTTCTATACCTCTGCCAAGCACGGTGGGCATAAATCGCTATATATTCTCGTCGGCTTAGTGATGGGAGTATGTACTCATGCTCCTGTTTGGGGACCCTGGGTGTAGCGCTCGAAGGGTTCACCGAAACCCTGAACAAGGAGTTGAGCCCTACATGGAACATCAAGGTGAGTCCCCCTCTACCCCTATGACGTGCAGCGCTGATATGCTGTACGTATCGACACCTCAGATCTCGTCCGTCCTATTCGGTGGCTTCGTGACTGCGTTCGGCACCAGCTCACTCCAAGCGCTCCCGCAGCACCCTGCGTATGCAGACGACGCGAACGCCGCGGCAGCCTTCCGCAAGCTGTTTGCCGGTGCCACCGTGGAAAGTCAGAAGAAGCTCGGGTTCGGGGACCCCAAGAAGGGCGTCCAGAAAGTCTACGAGCTGAGCACGCTGCCGAACCCCCCGCTCCGGCTGTTGCTCGGCAAGGACATCAACCAGTATGTACGGCAGTACATCGCGCAGCTCACGAAGGAGGTGGACGAGTACGCGGCGTGGTCGGATAACCTGGGATATGACGTTAACTAGAGCTTGGAACTACGGAGGAACTTGTACAATACATACTCGATTCGAATGGGACCGATGTGTAAATCGCTCTTGCATGCCCGCCCGAAACCGCTCGACAAGGCCCAAAGGCCCACCTGCCTGGACTGCTTCAGGTTGACGTTACTGTGTAGTTCTGCACCCCGGATGCGCAAGGCTGCGTGGAGGAAGGGGATCAGAAAGGAGAGTTGTCACCTGCTCGGTCTTAAACTACTCATCCGAGTTGCGACGAGTCGACGAACGAGGGTTGTTCGTAACAATCTTTCCGCGTCCGAGTCCGACTGCTGGGATGCCTGGATTCAGCGGGCCATCATCAGAAGTTTCCCAAGAGTGTCTATTCCTGTCTGTGGAGTCAGGAGAAGAATGAGTATCACAACCAAAGTCAACCCAGGCTACAAGCACTCTATGGATCGATATGATGTCGTGAAGGAACCACTTCAAGAATTGGCCGCCGATGACGTGTCGGACGAGGCGCCGCGCGTCTACGTTACCATTTTGGACTTCGACTCGCAGGGTGCTCCCCCGGCCGCGGGTTTTCTCTGACCACCGCCATCATGATCGTCACTCGCCTCCTTGCACTTACACCCTTGATGCCGCCAGTGGATCATACACAAACCGACCTGTGTATTCCTCCTGAAGTCCAATTTTACACTTGAAGAAGATATTGCTGGACGAGAAGCATCAGGAATCCGTCCGGTACTTTTCCGGACTTATTTCTACTGAACGCCTTGATTCCACTGGGGAACACTGGAGCAAGCTTATTCTCTGGATTCCCCTTAGCGCAACTGGAAACTCATCACTGTTTGCTGATGCTTCCATTACTGTACCTGTCCATCACCAGATGTCAGACATTCGACGGATGGCGGTCAAATGACCCGAGTGAATTTCTCCGAAGGCCATGATGGCCTGCCCTGAACAATCCCGGCAGTACCCGCGGCCGGGTCCCTTTTGATGTCAACGACAGGAAATTCGCTAGCACCGCGTGAAGTTTCCACTTGTCCTTTGATGTCTGTCTGTAGACTGTCGACCATCTTCTCCTCCCGGCAATGGCATCGCTCTCCTCACCATCCCTTCGTTCAAGCCTCGCAAACACCTACCCACCAACATTCACAGACAAGCAGGACACCCTTGGAAGCAGTACGACCGTCCCAAGCGCGGATCAAAACCCAATGCCACGATCACGTTCGGATTCGGCACCTTAAGGTGAGTTCCACTTTGTCAGCTCTTCATACGGTGCTCAGCCGCGCTTGCATCCTGTTCTCCGGTGAGTTCGCATCAACGTTAGGATATTTAGAAGGAGCAAGCGTGGCTCACAACAAGGTGAGTGGTCGATGTATCGAGCGACGAGCACTTGAAAGCCCTGCCTCGTGCCGCGTGCGAGGATTCGAGGGCAGCGATGTGAGACAGCAGGATCGCAGTGGTTCGTTTTAATGTCATCTTTGACATGGTTGTCAAATCTAATGGCTACTACAGGGCTTGCGGATATGCGGCAACCCCTCTGGGAGACTGGTGAGTCGTACTTGGATGGAATATGACAAGGTTGTTGACTGCGCAGTCATAGTCTACCGTGAGCTGGGCCGCTTGAAGCGCTTCGACTTCGTCACGTTCAAGGACACGAACAACGTGGCCCAGCTCGTTGGGCAGCGGAACCTTATACTGGATGACAATCAGGTGTGTCATTCCGCTGACTCTTATTGGTGCGTCGCCCAGAAGACTCACCAGCACCAACAGCGCGATACTCCTCGCTGACGCCACGCAGAGCAAGTCGATGGTGCGGGAATTTGGCGCCGCGGAGAGCTGTCGAGGTGCATGTAGCGGAGGTTGTCGAGGTCGGGTTGGTGGCCCCGGAGACGCGTGGATGGAGGACGATGACGAGCTGGTTACCACGCTGCCTGGTTAGCTACTACTTAGTCGAAGTACTTGTCAGTACATACTAGGCGAATAGACCGGACTTGAGGCCACTGGAGCGCACTGGAACGCGGCGCATATCATCATGTGGAGGGCGCCGACGTACGTACTATCATAGTCACCTACCACGCGCCGGGCGCGCAAGTATGGAGTGGAAGGTTGCATGGGCGGACCGATTCGAGCCGTATCCGTTGTTGACAATAATCAATTATGCTCTGCCGTCAATTGAACTTTTGCTCGCTTATGTGCCACTCGACGAATGAGGACTATCGCAGGCTCAGCCACCCCGAGCTCTCGGGTCGAGACAAGGCGCCAGGGGCCTGGTATAGAACACCTCGGGCGGACGTCTCCCGCCCGAAGAACGCTTCTACTCGCTAGGTCGGCTTCGGCCTCCGCCAACGCTACTGTGGGGCGCTGTCTATAGACTGCGCAAGGGACCCGAATAGGAAGGTGTTGCTTGCTTCGTTCATGACTCCTCCTTCGATGAGGGGTCCGAGGGTTGTTCACAAAATCGTATAGGTAAGGGTGGCCCGACTATTCGATGATTCAGTCGCTCCTGCTCTATATATGAAGGGCATGAATGCACAGAGCTCGCAAAATCGCAATCCACTTCGACCTAGCAGTACCTCGAGCATTGCACGGCGCACCAAACATGCCGGCTACCCCTAGAGTTTGGTTCAGTAAGTGCCCCATTACTGCTAACCTTCAGTACGCACAGACAATACTCACAAAGTCTTCCAGTCACCGGTTCCTCGTCCGGGCTCGGCCTGAATATCACGCGCGACGTCCTCTTAAAGGGCGACATCGCAGTGGCGACACTCCGCAAGCCAGAGGTCCTCAACGATCTCGCCGAGCAGTACCCCAAAGAGCGTCTCCTCGTCCTCAAGGTCGACGTCACCGTCCACCAAGACATCCTCGATGCATTCAAGAAGGCGAAGGAGGCGTTCGGCCGGATCGACGTCATCGTCAGCAACGCCGGCACCGCCCTCCTGAGCGAGGTCGAGGGCACGCCTGACGATGTCGCCCGGGCGCTGTTCGAGGTCAACTTCTGGGGCTCGACCCACGTTTTGCAGGAGGCGGTGCGGTTTATGCGCGAAGAGAACGTACCCGGGAAGGGTGGACGCATCTTCCAGATTACGTCTGGAACGGAACTAGTGGGCTATCCTGCTTGCGGCTTCTACTCGGCAACAAAGCATGGTAAACCCGATCTCGAAACAATACAATGTGTTCCCGACTCACAAATTCTTGGTGCCGCAGCAATTGGCGGTCTCGCCGAGACGCTTGCGAAGGAAGTAGACCCTGAATGGAACATCGAGACGAGCTCTTCGTGTACTCGCACAATTTAAGGACGCACTCACAAGCTTACTGCTACACAGTTGACGATCATAAGTCTCGGCGCGTTTGGTACGAACGCAGTCGGTGCCATGACCAAGCTCCCCATACATCCCGGCTACGACAAGTCTGACCTGGTCATCGCCCAGTCGCGCAAAGCCATCCTCACGAGCCTAACTGGAAGCTTCGACCCGATGTACGAGGTGAAGGGAGACGCCGCGAAGGCAGCGGACGCCATCTACCGGATGGGCGTGTTACCTTCGCCACCGCTCCGCGTCCCACTGGGGTGCGTAGATCTGGCCCGCGCTGCCATCAACAGTTTCTCCGAAGAGGTGGAGGAGTACGCGTCGTGGTCTGTGGGGTTGGAGAAGGATGAGTATCTGTAGCAGAACCGATCGCACCTGGACGTACTGTATAGAATTGATCGTTGACCAACAGATTGCAACGCTGCATCGATATGTGACGCCACAATGACGGGTGTAGGAGAGTCCGATGAAAGAGTCAAAGAGGGTCTTGCACGCGAACGAGGAAACCCCGGCTGGCAATCAGTAACGCTGTTTCGGTGAATGGTTGGCTCACATGCAGCACTGGAGGAAACGCACATGAATGGCGTCAGGGGCACATATCCCTAATGCGAGAGGAAACACGTATCGGCATGCCGAGTAGCGTACGTACCCTTCCATCGTAGGTGAGCACGTTGCACCAGCGTCCAACCTACTGTATAGCCATGGCCATACAGTATGAGAAGGTCTGGCTTCGCGTTCTCATTTTCCAGGCCTTGCGCTGATGTGAGCGTCCCCGATCGGACATGCATTTCGTGGTCATAACCTTCCCTAGTCCAAAGACGATATAAGGGGGTGTCGCCGCATGAAAGGTGCGTGCACTGAAAAGTCTTCTTATCTCGCCATCGCCATGTCCTCTGCCCGCGTTTGGTTCAGTAAGTCCTCTGCTTTTAATATCAGATTGAACGTGCCTTGAACGGACCTTTCAGTCACCGGCACGTCCTCAGGCTTCGGCCTCGAGATGGCGCGCTGCGCGCTCGCCCACGGCGACCGCGTCGTCGCCACCCTCCGCACGCCCGCCGCGCTCAACGACTTCGCGTCCCAGTACACCCCAGAGCAGCTCCTCGTCCTCCGCCTCGACGTATGCTCGGCCGAAGAGATCAAGGCCGCCTTCATCAAAGCAAAAGAGAAGTTCGGCCGCGTCGATGTCGTGTTCAACAACGCCGGATACGTCGTCGCGGGCGAGGCAGAGGCGTTCCCGGACGGGCCCGCGCGTGCTCTGTTCGACGTGAACTTCTGGGGCGCGGCGCATGTCTCACAGGAGGCCGTCCGGTTCTTCCGCGAGGAGAACAGCCCGCGCGGGGGCCGGCTGATCCAGAACAGCGCGACCGCGGGCCTGGCAGCGATGCCGACGACAGGGTTCTATTGCGCTGCGAAGCATGGTGAGTGGTGTGGTCTCGGGTGAATTATGGCGAGGATACGTACTCACTGCTTCTCTGCATGGGTGATAGCGCTTGAAGGGTTTACCGAGACGCTGAGCAAGGAGCTGGATCCTGCGTGGAACATCAAGGTTAGCGTGAAGCACGGCGTTGGGGAATATTGAGTCGTACCGGAGCTGATCCATACCTTCTACAGATCTCGTCCGTCCTGCCTGGGGGCTTCGTCACCGAGATCGCGGACAAGCTCGAGATGCTCCCGCAGCACCCCGCGTACGCCGACGACGCGAATCCAGCTGCCATCACGCGCAAAATCTTCGGCGGAGCGATCGGGGACAAAGAGTACATGAAGGCGCGGTGGAGCGATCCGGTGAAGGGCGTCCAGAAGATCTACGAGTTGAGTGAGCTGTCGGACCCGCCGCTCCGGCTACTGCTGGGCAAGGACGCGCATCAGTCCGTTAGAGACTACCTGGCGCGGCTCACGCGGGAGGTCGGCCAGTATGCGTCGTGGTCGGATGATCTTCGGTACGAGGTCAACTAGCACTGCCGCGCAGATTGGGCCCGGGAGGGACGGGGGGTCCTTTCTTGCGTCTTCAGCTTTAAAGTGTGTTTGCGTACCTTCTTTGAATTCTTGAAAATGGCGATCGAGGTCGGAGCTTGGACAGTGACTAGCCTGAGAGGACGCTCTAAAAAATAGCTGATGAGTAAATAAGTGGTCTCGGAGACATACAAGATGGTACTTATATGTCTTTTTTTAATTTTTCTATTGTCCCGCGTAGGTACTTATATGTCGAAAGAGCAGATCGCATTCAACGGTGGCGCCCAGTGCCAGCACGTGCCGGACAAGGAAACCCCGGTCGGGGTTCAACGGTGCTCTCTCCAAACCCTTGATCCCCACTCGAGCAAGAGGCATATATCCCTATCGGAAAACGCTAGAGGAAGCGCGCATCGTCAGGCGGCTCATGCCGAGCAGTGTACGTACGTCGAACCACCGTCCAACGTCAGCCATGTATGCCATCATAGTAGTCACGTAGGAGACGGTACGGCTTGGCTGTCGCCGCTCGGACACGTATTTCGAGGCCATCGGTCATGACCTTGCCGAGTCCAAAGACGATATAAAAGGGGACCTCGCCGCACGAAAGGAACCAGTGCTCACTGAAGCGTCTTCCTATCTCGCCATCACCATGTCCTCTGCTCGCGTCTGGTTCAGTAAGTCCGCTACGTTGAATACCAGAGAGAACGTTCCCTGAACGAACTTATCAGTTACTGGTGCCTCCTCGGGCTTCGGCCTCGAGATGGCGCGCTGCGCCCTCGCCCACGGCGACCGCGTCGTCGCCACCCTCCGCAAGCCCGAGGTCCTCACCGACTTCGCGTCCAAGTACACCTCCGAGCAGCTCCTCGTCCTCCGCCTTGACGTCACCAAGCCCGCCGAAATCAAGGACGCCTTCGCCAAGGTCAAGGAAGTGTTTGGGCGCGTCGACGTCGTCTTCAACAACGCCGGGTATATCTTCACAGGCGAGCTTGAGGGAGTCCCAGACGAGCCCGCCCGTGCTCTCTTCGACGTGAACTTCTGGGGGGCGGCGCACGTCTCACAGGAGGCCGTCCGGTTCTTCCGGGATGAGAACAAGCCACAGGGCGGCCGCCTCATCCAGAACAGCGCGACCGCGGGCGTGGCGGCCGCACCCACCATGGGCTTCTATTGTGCTGCGAAGCATGGTGAGTGCAATGGACTCATGGTTAGCCTCCGGCAGAAGAGTGCAACGACACTCACTTCTTTGTTTGCCTTCCTAGCGCTTGAAGGGTTCACCGAGACGCTGAGCAAGGAGCTGGATCCTGCGTGGAACATCAAGGTTAGCTTGAAGCACGGCGTTGGGGAATATTGAGTCGTACCGGAGCTGACCCATACCTTCCACAGATCTCGTCCGTCCTGCCTGGGGGCTTCGCCACCGAGATCATACAAAAGTTCCAGATCCTCCCGCAGCACCCCGCGTACACCGGCCCCACGAACCCGGCCGCCGTTATCCGCCAGTACTTCAGCGAGGGCAAGAATATCGAGATCATGCAGGCGCGGTGGAGCGATCCCGTGAAGGGTGTCCAGAAGATCTACGAGCTGAGCGAGCTTTCGAACCCGCCGCTCCGCCTTCTGCTGGGCAAGGACGCGCATATGTACGTTGAAGAGTACCTCGCGCAGCTCACGCGCGAGGTAAAGGAGTACGCGTCGTGGTCGGATAACCTTCAGAACGATGTTAACTAGTGATGCATATCCAGAGGCTTAAACCCTGTAACGTGGTTGTGTACTTTAATATGTTTCGTACATGTTGATCGCTCTCAGCGGTTTCGGACGAGAGGATTTTCAAGAACATTACTGCTGTGTTCTTAGTCTCGAAGACATACAAGAGGGTATTGGGCAAAATTGAAGATATGGATCGTCAGAAATGGAAGATATCGGTGCGGCATCATGATGTATTGCGGAATGAAGGGAGAATGTGAATGTGCGTCCGCGAGAGAGCATGAGGCTGTGTGGTGTCTTGTAGAGTCGCAGTACAGTAGCGGCCAATTTGAGAAGACGTCGACAAGGAAGAGTAGCATCAGACGGCAGAGATGGTAGCTGTTGCTGCAGAGCGTCAGAGGCCCCACACCTCAGGCAATGTCGTCATTGCCGCGGGGAGGAGCACCATGGTCGTCGCCGATTCTCCGGCATCCAGGAATGTCGAGACTCGAGATCGAGAAAGCGGATGGGAGCGAATCGAGGAGGGCGATGCAAGGCCTCCCGCGCTTGTCGACACGGAAACTATCGAGGCTGTCGAAAGTGTTGTTAGCAGCAGCGAAGGAGGAACCAAAGCCAGCTTCGAGGTCTGAAAGCGTCGTAGAGGGGCTAGGGCTCGGATGTTGATGCGTAGAGGCGACAAGCGGAGAGACAGACCAAGGAACAGAGTCCAGGCTGTAGCAGCCGCCCCTATTGGGGTTCAGTACGGCCTTTGAGTTGCCCTCCGGGACGCGTTGAGCCACGGCATCAACCCCGGAGGAAGGAATGGCCGATGGGAAGCGGCCAGTAGACCCGATCGGAATATCTGAGTCTGCACGTACGGCCGACACGCCAGTCTCCAAAGGTCGTAACTCCATGGACAGAGTGAATGGGGGATGGCCGAACACCAAGCGGTCGATGCTGGTAGACGAGACTTCAAGTTTGGGAGGTGTCTGCGGTTCCCAGGAGGACGTTGTCCAGCGCGGGCTCGATGTGCCGCTCGCCAGAGAAGGAGTAGATGCTGTCGAAGTGGACGCATTCCTCGGAGTCGGGTAATGCAGGATGTCGTCGTCGTTTAAGTCATCGATGTCGATTGTCATGAGAGATGTCGCGGAGTTAGAGGCGGTATACAGCTGCGTGGCATTGACAGGAGGCCTGATGGGTACGGCGTATTTGGCTCGATCAGGGGAGATGCTTAACGAAGGCGTACCGGTGGCTGGCATGGTAGGGACCAGCTTGCTGACGATGTGACCGTAGAATGCTCCCAGCCGTGAAGTGCTCCTAGTAGCGGTGGACGCAGGAGAGAGCACGAGTCTGAGGGCTGTGGACGTTGAAGAGCCTGGGCTAGATTGGCAGCCACCTTCCTTCGTCATCTTGAACGAACTTGGGACTAGAAGAGCGTGAGTACTGAAGCAATGGGCGATGCTAGAATGTGGGGACGGAGGATGATAGGAGGCGTCCTGAAGGAAAACACGATACCTCGTAAGCCGGAGGCGATGTGGGCCATCGCACGGACAAGGGAGTTATCAGGATGTCTGGGCTTGAGGAAATCCGTCAACGGAGGAGGTTGAGGCGAAGCTATCCGTGGTTCCGGATATCACGCCCGTCTGTATGTAAAATACTCGGGCCGTGGCTGACACTGGTCAGCCATGCGGTTGGCGAGGTACACGCCAGGCCACAAGCTCTATGGAGGACATCAAAGGTTTACCGTGAACATGACGACAGGAATGAACATACCAGCAATATGGACCATCGTATCATGTTCGCCGCGATGTCGCCCCGAACCTCTCTCAAATGGTAGCAAATGTGAATACTATTTAGCCGCCAGGAGAATAAAATGCATGAGATGGGATGAACTCTTCTACATAGAGGGCAAATGTTTCGGCGAGTAGGAGGCTGCAGGAGGAGACGACAAACATTGATCATGGTTGCCGACTCGGCCAACAAGGAGACCAGCGCTCCGAAGTTTCCCCCGCGCGTCTCTGCGCGAAAAAAAAATATTGCGTACTACTTTAATGGTACTACTACTACGGGATGCCCACAAAGGACGAAACCCGCCTCCTAGCCCACTCCCATCTGTACGTGGGGCTTCTGTATGCACAACTACAAGGCTGGGACACCAAAGGCGAGCGAAGTACGTTGGATTGGCGGCGGTAGCTATAGTAGGTGCACGCGGATCGGAATACCGACCCTCCTCCTCCTCTCCTCCTCCATTATATTTCAACGGAGCTGCCATGATCGTTCGCGCACGGATGACCCGGCTGCTGTGACATGGGCTTCTCGCCCCCAACGGCCGTCGATCGGTCGGCTGGCCACACAACGTACGTACCTTCTTCATATAGGTCGATTTAGCGAAATTTTACCAAAGTATAGGCTGTAGGAGAACCTTACCCACCCAACTCCGAGATGGTGACTCGCCGACGGCAGGCTTGAATTTTCTTAACTGATGAAACGACCGCCAAGGGCGACAAAAGGCGTCTGAGGCTGATTGGCTTCTGTCAAGCCGGTCCATTCATCTCTCGCCCCCGCCCTGGAACCGGAGCCTGCCGTTGAGGCTGCCCCTTGTGTACTCACCCTCCATCTTCGTGGTCTGTCTCTCTTCCAACCCCTCCTTTCTCCCGGGCTCACCGCCCTCTTCAGTCCCATGCTACCCTCTGCACTATGGTCCCTCTTATTTCTCTCCGTTTTCTCGTCTCTCGTCCGCGCACAACCCCCCGTACAGACTCTCTTCCCCGGCGCCATCCCTCTCGCCGTTAAGACCCCATACATGAGTGTATGGTATCAGAGCTTGAACACTTCCGCCTCCCTGCCAAATTCCTGGCCGCTTGTCTGGGGCTGGGGCTCGGTGAGTCTTCCGTTCAATGTCAAGAGCGATAAACGCTATAACGGAGCCCGTAGGCGATTATGGGCTGGGACGGCATGATCAGGGTGAACGGAACTACGTACCGGTGGATGGGTAGCGATCCGGCAGGCATCGCCGCGAATGTCACCAACATTCAGATTACGCCCACACGATCCATCTTTGTTATGCAGGCAGGTCCGATGAACGTTACCGTTACCTTCCTGAGTCCAATCGAGGTCCGTGGCTCGGTTATTAAAATGGCATGACCTCTGTCTCAGAGGATTGACGGTGCCGTTAGCCCGACGACTGGGTGAAGCAGTCAATCCCATTCTCCTACGTATCCGTGGAAGCGCAGTCCCTTGATGGAAACAGCTATCCCGTGCAAGTGTATTCTGACATCACTGCAGGTACGACTTGGCGCGTCGCCCCGACCCGCGTTCTTCGTTGACCCTGTCTTTTGCAGAGTGGGTATCCGGCGACAGGTCTAGTTTGGTCCGCTGGAGTAATACGAACACAGGCAAATCCGTCTATCATGAGATAGAGTTGCAGAATCCCCAACCGAACTCCGAGGTTGCGAACCAGGCGCAGGACGGTACTGTGTACTATGCGATCTCTACTGTGAGTACTCTCCCCGAACGATCTGCATCCCCGGTCTTTCCGCTCAACGTCAATCCAGTCGCAAGCTCGTATCACATGGCAAATGGACTTCGATGGGATTACCCGTAGTCAGTTCCAGGCAAATGGCGTCCTTCCGAATGCCGGGTCCACCGCATTCACGACCATCACGCCGTAAGTCGGTTCCTTCGGAACGCCGCGTCTCATCGCTCACGCATACCGCTGTATAGAGTCTTCCCCGTATTCGCGCTAGCGGTGGACCTCGGGACGATCAAGTCGACGGGCTCCGCTCCCGTAACATGGTCGGTTGGATGCGTCCGAGACCCCTCCATCACGTACACCACTGGAACGGGAGCGGTCCAGCAGCGGCGGCCGTACTATGTGACGCAGTACTCGAATATCGACGATGCGGTGAGTGTTGATTGCTCAGGTTGTGTCTCCAGCCAGCCTCGGTATTCTGACGGAGTTCGGTACTGCAGATTGACGCGTTCACGGGCGACTATGCGGGAGCGCACGACCGCGCTGTGGCTCTCGACCAGAAGATCATGAGCGCGGCGGCCGAGATCTCGTCGCAATACTCGGACGTCGTCTCGCTCGCTACGCGCCAGACCATGAGCGCACTCGACATTACCGTTGGCACGGACTCGAGCAGGAACGTCGTCTCCAGCGATGTCAAGATCTTCATGAAGAACCTCGGTACGGACCGGTGCGTGCCTTCGTGTTCGTTCCGAGGTGTGCTTGTACATCGTGGCCCTCATGGTTGCTTGCATTCGTAGCCGTGTGAACCCTGTGGAGCACATCTACGCGGCGTTCCCGGCATTCCTGTACCTGAACGCGTCAATTGGCGGCGCGCTGCTGGACCCGCTGTTGGCATCCCAGGACAGTCTGGCGGACGGGACGTTTGCGGCGCAGGACATTGGGGACGCATATCCCGTTGCGTCCGGCTCTGATGCGGTGCCGCAACAAGGCGTTGAACGTGAGTGCCCCTGCACCTTGCACCACACCTCGCCGTTGGCTGTGTGATGACCGGTGCTGCGTTTGCATTCGTTCAGAGTCCGGAAACATGCTCATCATGCAGTTGGCGTACGCGAGGATCTCAGGCGATGGGACGCTGCTCTCACAATACGTACGTTCAGGCAAGCACGATTCGGAGCTCATGCGTACTGAACAGCGTTTTTACAGTACAACTTGACGAAGCGATGGGCGGACTACCTAGTCAGCAATGCGTTAAAGTCTGAGAACCAGTACGTCTCTCTAGCTCGAGATGGATAATGGGGTCGTGCTGATGTAGGCTTGTCAGGACAAATCAGGACGGGGATACCACCGACTTGGCGAACCTTGCTCTCAAGGGCATCATCGGCGTGAAGGTTATGGCAGAGATTGCACATGCCCTTGGCGAAGATCTCGACTCAGATCAGTATGCCGTGAGTTGCGGCTGGTCGTGTGTTTGCATTCTGAGTGAGGCGGCGGACTAAATGAGGACTATAGAACCAAGCCTCTTCGCTCCTCGGTTCGTGGTTGTCGCTCGCGACGTCCTCAGGCGGGTCACGCTTGCTTGGGAGCTATGGCGACCAGCAGTCGTGGTCGTTGATGTATAACCTCTTCGCAGATAAGATGCTCGGGCTCGACTTCGTGGACCAGTCGGTAAGCCATGAGTCGACGCAAACCCCTTGACCTATGTCTTATCCCCTTCGAATCGTGCCAGGTCATCGATATGCAGACGCAGTACTTGGGCGGCTTGTTGGCGACAGCCTCCCAGTGGGGCCTGCCCATCGACAGTGCAGTTGAACCGTTCGGCAATGCAGGTGAGCGAGCGATCACGGCCCTGTCTCTAGATGCATGAGTTAATCACTGGATCCCTTTCAGCGTGGACCTTGTTCGTCTCTGCGTTCGTGTCAGACACCACTGTGCGGGATAACATGATCATGGCCATCTACAACCATGGGAATTTCAACCAGAGCTTAGGGTTATTCCCAGAGAGATACAATGTCTCAAATAACGCCGCCAGGAATGGTTTGGCTGGGTGAGCCCTGGTCGTTTCCAACATTTCCGTGGTGTTTGCCATGACTGACAGGTAGTACTACTTCCTAGCCCTGCACTTGGCGGCATGTTCTGCCACCTCGCACTCACGTGGGTTCAAGTTAAGAACCCCGGTAAGATATTCGGAGTTCTGAGCACCTCCTCTCGCAGTGTTCCCAACAAGACCATCTCTGTCGCTTCGACTGGCGGGTCCGGGGGCAAGCCAAACGGCAGATCCGGATCGGGTAGTAGTGACACCGGTGCGGTCGTCGGCGGTGTGATCGGGGGTCTGGCCGTCGTTGGCATCGCTGTGGCCATCATCTTCGTCATCCTCCGCAAGAGGCGCAGACAGCAGCAGTACGAAAAAGCGGGACCGGCCGAAGTGGTGGAACAGGCCCTGCATCGCCCCACGCTTGCACCGTACGGATCCCACCACGCCGGAAACGACTCCGACTACTACGTGCCCGTCAACTCGCACTCGGACACGACAGCGGGTTTCGCAGGAATCGGCACGGGCGACGTGGGAGCGCACCACCAGGGACCGAACGCGTACGACGCCGAAGCGTCGAGCACGAATGTGGCGTACGTGTCGGACGCGCATGAGAGCACCGCCATGTCGCCGGTGCCGTCGTCAAAGGCGCGCGAGGGGGCGCGGAACAGGACGCCCCAATACGCGCCGTCGGTCGCCACGTCGTCTAATGTCGACTCGCAAACAGGGTCGGCGTCGAGCAGGGACCCGCTCTCGCCGACGGACGTGCTGGGGCTCCGGGCGGAGGTGGAGAACTTGCGGAGGGTGATGCAGGAGATCCGGGCGGAGCGGCTCGAGCCACCACCAGAGTACGTCGAGGAGTAGGCATGGCCGCCGCATCGGTCACGGTGCGCCGGGCAGGTGGAATGTCGACGGGAAGGACGCCCTTGGTGTCCAGCCTTCTTTGCTTGTTTGCTTTGCTTTGCTTTGCTTTCGCTCTCGTGTTGTGCGCGTGCTATCGTACAGGTACTGTGCTTAGTTTGAGCCGTGCTCCTAATGTGTTACATTTCGGACAATGCATGCATGCACGGGACGCTGATCGCCCTTGTGTACTTATCATGATGCGCCGGGTCGCTAAACTTCGTAACGTCAAACGTGGGGTCGACGGTCATCATCCAACAACGCAGACCTCGCCGATACTAGCGACCCGTCCCTCTTCCACCCGCGGCCCCTTAGCACGCGCAGCATGATCATCTGCGGGGAGAGGCACTAAATCATGTAACATATGAGCGTCATGCATCATCTCGCAAACCCAGAGAAAAGCATGGAGCGCACCGTGAACATCACGTAGAGCGAGAGGAACAGAATCGCAACTGGGCTATTCAGCCCGAGCAGCGTCACGTACGCCGCGCCGAACAGCGTGTACGGCAGCATCGACTCCACGATGATCGTGACGGCGTTGAGGGCGCCGCGGTTGGGCGCAATGGCCGCCGCCGCGGAAAAGCTCCACGGTGTCTCGCAGACGATGTACCAGCAGATCAGCGACGAGCACAGGACGTTCATCGCGATCCCCACCGCGGAGTACCCCAAGGCGACGTGCGGCGCGATCCCGACGAAGAAGTCGCCGCCTGGTCGCCCTGAATAGTAGCACGTCAGGATCCCGAGCACTGGAGGGGTCGGCACGCGAGATATCAGTGTTAATAATAACGTAGCTGACATGGGCGAAATTTAGCACACACCAACGGTCCCGACGTACAACAGTGACGGGAGGACGATCACGACCAGGTTATGCTCCCAAACGGTGTAGACGCGATATATCTGACGCGAACGGGCCCCCAAAGTTCAACTCGTCAGAGTTTTTCAACGATAGATAGCCACTGGGAAGATCCTCACCAGGAACGCGTCGCTCATCCAGTTCATGACCACCGACGCCGCGCTGCCCATCGTCTGGTACCACACCGCCGCGTTGTCCGCATAGTACTGGCCCGACCCCCCGATGTACCCCGCGTGGATGATCCACATCTCCTCGCCAAAGAAGTTCTGGGCGAAGAGGTAGACGGTGATCAGGCACAACAGCCCGGTGCTGAGGAAGAGGAACCACCCGTGGTTCTCCGGGGAACCGTGCGCCGCGCGCTGACGCTTCCGGGCGGCCTGGACGAGCCTGACGGTCTCGATATACATCACTAGCTCGGCTCCTGCGTGGAGTATGGTCACGCATCAGCTACGGGGAGGTGACGGCTCTGGGGGCCGAGTTAATGCATACGTACCGTACAGGACACAGTTGAAATTGTTGCCGACATACCAGCAGTTTTGGAAGATCGCGTTCCAGCGGTCGGACATCAATATTGCCGTGCTCGAGGAAGGGCTTCAGGTAAGGTTGAACTAGAGTCGCACGGGAGCCTTTTGAGTCCAGACGGATGGAATCCTGATGCTTCGAGGTTCATTGGAGGCGATGCCGTACTGTGACTGCTCCGTGTCTTTGCGAGGGACCACGGTGCCACAGAGATCATCGCGTTATTGGGTTCCGAGCAATTGCTGTATGTGGAAAGCTTGGATAAACATACCCACTAAGTATGATCAGAATCAGAAACCGGGCACCATACGGCCTACTCGCAGCCAGCCCCGAATCCAAGGATGCGGCAGTTTGCTCGGGCTGGTCACTATACTAGTAGCTGCGCGAAATCTGGGAGAAGATACTGTAGTACGGTGTTAGCCTTTGTCTCAGCCGGCGCCTCACGGGAATGAAGTCTGAAAGGTCCGTAATATCTCGGCATCCATCAACCACTTACTGATCAGACCACTGGCAGCTAGGAAGCAGGCTCAGACTAGATCTCGGCGTACCGACCCACGGCGCCAAGTGCACGCCCAGGTGACATTCCCAAGTAGCAGAGCTGAGAGGGACTCAGGCCGGCCGCCGTCAATGTCGAAGGAAGAACACTCCCGGGCCCGTCCGACTCCCATAACCGGTTTTCGATTACTCTCGTCCGCCTGGCCCTGCCAAGAGATGGTCAGCGATACCGCAGATTAGCCATCGTATCGCAATCACGCATACACTCACTCGTATAGGCACTGCCAGCCCGACCATGGGTTACACGATCGGACGGGCCCGTCGTACTCCTGTGCTGAGCAGTGAGCACACAGCCGAGCGCGGAACACTTCTAAAAGCAACAAGTGCATGACTGCGCCAAGAATATTCGAGAGAAGCATTGCGCCGACTAGACCCCCCACGCAGTCGGGTACTCATAAAAGCCAGGTAATGGCATGCATCCTGTGATCCAACGTTAACCCTCCTCCTCAAGAGTCGACACAAGAGCGACAAGGTTCAGGTGCAGAGCAGAAACAAGACCCGCGTCCGGCGAATCCCGAGCGGAACAAGGGCGGCGGAGCTCAGAAGGTCGGAAACTCCGGGGACGAAACGAAGGATCAGAGATAGACAGATCTAGTACTAGATCACGAGATCAATGTACAAACGGGATCGAGGCGATAGACACACAGACAAAGACGAAAACAGAGAAGATTGAGAGATATCTGGGGGACAGTCATTGCGAAGATAGTACTAGTCGTGAACGTACGCGGACGGTTGGGGGTGGGGTGGGGTGGGGTATTACGAACAGCTACCGTGAGTATGTGTGTGAGGGACGTGGGCGACGGACAGAATAAGGAACAGGGCAGACAGGAGGACAGAGTCCGGGAAGAGGTGGGAGGCGGCAAGGCAGGGGGACGACCAGGAACGAACAGAAGAGGGGAGGAGGAGGGGGGAGGGAGCAGAGGGAAAGGGCAAGCACGCAGACACGCACGCGCGCTCCCGTCTGCCAGTAGCGACGAAGCCAACCAACCAGCACACACATCTCAGCCACGACGACGCCCCCACGACCTCATTCCTCGCTCCAGGCGCACGGTCTACGGTCTACGGTGCAAGGTGAACGGGTAACACTGGAAGGGTGAAGACAGGACGTCGCCAGCCGACTCTGACCTCCTCCGTTCCCTCCCTGCCCCCATCCTTCGATCCATCCTTCTCCGAGATGATCCGGTGTCTCCTGCCCTGCCTTGCCGGCCGGGTGTGGGAGAGTCGTGCTCAGAGCACGATGCAGTGACTCTTCTTCGAGCCCTTGGGCCGGCTGAGGAGCGCGGCCCGAGTTGCGTACTGGAACACTTCGCGGACGCCCTCACCCGACTTGGCTGAGCACTCGAGGTAGTGCCGCGCGCCAATCTTCTGTGCAACCGCCATACCCTGTAATCAGAGACGAAAGCAGCCCAAGATCAATATATCACTCTGAATATCGCGGATAACACAAATAGATGGAGGGGTTGCAAAAAGGTACATGGAAGCGACGCTGGCACGGCAGGTGCTGACGGTGTACGTTGACCGAGCGACCCATATCAGGCGAACAGGCGCCGCCAAGAATATGACAGGAACAGGGGCAAGAAAGTGACAGCAGGCGTGAGGCGGTGGACGTACCTCCTCGGGGGTGACTGGCCTCTGGTTCGTCTTCCTGAGCTCCTCAATCACACGGGGGTCGCGCCTGAGATCCTTCTTGCAGCCGACAAGGATGATGGGGAGACCGGCGCAGAAGTGCATAACCTCGGAAATCCACTACACAATCGCCACGGGCGATACGAGGGTCAGGAGAGGACAGTTGTGGATATCAGAGACGGGGACGCACCTTCTCCTGTACGTTGTCAAGCGAATCAGGGGAGTCTACGGCGAAGCAGATGAGGATGACGTGGGAGTCGGGGTAGCTGAGGGGTCGGAGGCGATCGTAGTCTTCCTGGCCGGCAGTATCCCACAAGGCAAGCTCGACATGCTTGCCGTCGACCTCGACATCGGCGACGTAGTTCTCGAACACGGTGGGGACGTAGACCTGTTTGTTGCGACACACGAGGAGAGGCGATTTAGCGCCAAAGGAACGGACAAGACAACGCCACGTCTTATGGTGTGGCTACGGAAAAGAGGAAGGAAGGAGACGTAGGACTGACCTCTGGGAAGGTTCCCTTGGAGAAGACAATCAAAAGACAGGTCTGCGGGAGGGGGATGACTTGTCAGGATGGGGGTGGTACGATATGGAGATGGAAAGAGGATGCGTACCTTTCCGCAGGCACCATCGCCGACGATGACGAGCTTCCGGCGGATTTCAGACATGGGGGTCGTACAAAGGAGAAGGAGAAGGGAAAGAAATGGGAGTTGGGCGGGAGCAGGCGGAGGAGGACAGGGGAGGGTTGGTCGTCGTTGTCGGAAACGTCGATGATGGCCAGCGACCGGTTTTCACCCGCTTTCAAACTCCCCCCCAACACAGCTTGGCCCCCGCTCACGTAAGCATCCAGGCCCGTGCGTGCGAACTCGGACGGGCGCCTGGCACTGGTTGTGGGCGGCGCGCTCTCGGGGCTTGCTCTCCCCGACGGCGCACACCAGCAGCCGCCTCGCGCAGAGCTGTGCGCGCGCACTCCTCGCCTGCACCGCCCGCCCTGTCCCCTCTCGACCTTCTCCCGCTGCACAGTGACATTCTCCGTTCGATAGCCTCTTGCACCGCTTCACTGCGTCATAATCGTCTGATTCCCTCTTTGTCCGCCGCTGCCGTTCTCAGCCCGTGCCTTCTCAATTCTTTCGCCTCGGCTCTGCTGCACCTTGCCGAGCTGTACATCCCCCATTGGCACTGTGCCACTGTGTCGCGCAATATTCCTTGCCGAGCCCGATATGTCGCCGTCGCAGCCACTACGTCACGCCCGTCTCTTCTCCATGTCAATGTTATCGGTCTCGCCGCTGTTGCTTTGACTCAAACAAGCACATGAACCAGTTCGCAGTCGTGACGGCGGCACGAGTAGGATCGCAGTCCACCGCTCGTCCCGGCATTCAAACCACACCCGTTTTGTTCGAGTCAAACTCTCACAGTACCATCTCCGCGACGGTCGAGCCCCTTCGGCGTATACGTACTTCTCGACAAACGCGCACCATGCATTCCAGAAGAACGGTCTCCCTTTTCTAATTCCCTCGCGGTGTTTGGCCTCTTCGATCGGAACCCGGTTTTCTGAGCCGAGCGTCCTCGTTAATACCATGTACGTCGATAACGAGAGTCCCAAGTCCCCAAATATAATCACCGTGACATTTATGCAGTCTCACCTGAGCCTGCTCAGTTCTCTTCAACGCTACGCATCACCCTAGGCCCGCCCTGGAACTCATCCTGTTGACGCGAGGCGAACGGTCCAGCGTGATAAAGTCTAAGGGCTTAGCAAGCGCGTCAGTTGCCTCCCCGACGACGCCGCACTGGGACCGATCGCCTGGCATCCACAGCCGTCTGAAATGTCCACCCTTCCATTCTTACGACTTTGCCTCCCATGGCGATCGCACTGCGGCTGCCTGTCACCATGGGGCCACCAACTATCGACGCAGGGGTAAGATCCCGCAAAGCTGCGTACAGTACTCTACAGCACTTCAAGAACGATCGGTGGGCGCTGCATTCTTCCTCTGATCAACCCCACGTCGATTCTCACTCATAAGCACTACTCTCTACATTTTAGCGGGCTTCCACACACACGAAACCTCTGGTTACCGAAGCGCGCCAGCCACAAGAATCGGCGTCGCAAGCGGCAATCGACTCCATGCACCCCCATTCATTGTTGGCTCTGCCAGTGTGCAGAGACCACCCGGCGGACGGGTGGTGCCAGGGCCGCATCGCACCGGACAGATTCCATGAATTCTGCCACAGGTGTCCGAGTCAGACATACGGTCACACCCTCGCCGTTCTTGTCAGAGGGAAACTCCTCTGGGCGAGAATCCTGAATACGTTTGGTGGCACGCTCAGGCTCGCCTCTCCGCTTCAAGCTTCAAGGCTCTGGGATGAGTTCAGGCTCCAAGCTCCAAGTGCCATCCGCCCTCTTGATCTCGGCCATCCATAATGCGCCGCTCGGGATCGAGGATACTACAACCGAGGGCTCCCAGCCACCTCACCGACCAGGCCAACGGTTGACGCGGAAACTCCGCGTTCCGTTGCGACAAGCCTCCGAATTCCCCTTCCCATACCCTCTATAACCATGCCGTGCCACGTCGTGGAGCTGGGCGGCCAACCGTGGACCTTTGACGTCGACCCGAGGGTCATGTTGATCCCCAACCCCTAGCGTCGCACTCACTTTCGCCCCACAGCTCATTCAACGCTCTCGCCCATGTCTAAAACAAAAGCAGGTGCGTCATTGTCGGATCCTGTATCCTCATGGTACTCATCATGAGCAGGCCGCACACCGCTCCATCACTCCGTACTAGTACCTCTACATGTATTGCTATACTAGTCGTACTGTGTCAACAAATTGCCACGCATTACAACATCGTGTCCTACGAGGATCGGTCCATTCGCCCTCGGTCCTTCTAGCTTGCCACGGACCTCGTCCGAGAACAAATCGCAGGGATAACGCGCCTGACCGGCCACCCCTGACCAACGAAATGCTACGAGTCGGATGGGCGTGGCTTGATCGATATCCGGATTCCGGGGAACCAGAATGTTTTCCCGCCGAACGTCTCCGTGAACCAACTTGACAGGCTGCGAGTCCTCACCGGCATCACCTCCGTCATGCAGGATGGCTAGTGCCCTATCCACTTCCGCCATGAGGCTCAGGGGGAGATCACGACCGAAGTATTTGTCGTAGGCTGATGTCATTTCGGGGTCGAACGCCATAACGACCATTTTAAGCCCCCCTACGAGATCCTCTACGCGAAGTAGCTCAGGGGCAAGATTGTGGCGGGCGAGGCGTTCGTGAGCCTTGGGATTGTAGTCGTCACAGAATTTGACGAGCACGCTTTGGTCTTGATGGCTCGCCCGGAATAGCGATCGCGACGGATCTCTGCTAAGCCTGTCGCGAAACCGGAGCTTGCGGAGATACATCTGACCCGAGGGATTGGCTGGCGTCGGGTCGGGGAGGTAGGGAGTAGGACGTGTGGGTGTGGCGCGGAGGTTCCGTATCGCCTCTCGCACGGCTGGAACGATCCTAGCGAGGTTGTATATATTGGCACGTCGCTGCGCGGGGGTGGCCCCAACAAGTGGAAACCAATGACCGGAGTCGCAGTCGATCAGTTTGGAGAGATATACATCTCCCAGCATGCCATACGCGATGCACATCGCTGTACCGGATACGCTAAGCAAAATGGTTGCACAGGGGGAATTGTCGCGGACGAAGTTCCTCTGGAAAACAGTTGTTACGCATATGAAGAGACGCTTGTCTTAAACAGGACGTACCGCCGGATGTGCCATGATCTTCATGTGCGTCACTGCGACTTGGAAGTCTGCGACGCCAGCCAACCCCAGCTCCTTTTTAAGCTCAAAGACGAGGACGGGATACAGATCATCCCCTTGCACTACGGCATCGGCGCGTCCACCAGGGGGAACCTCCAGGTCCCGGCGTTGACGCTTGTGTTCACTACGCGCGGCGGGGTGACGCTCCTCAGCGTCGAATACGACTGTCAATTGCGGGACGAGGTCGACCCCGAAAAGCTTCCCGACCACAGGGGCTATGGCTTTGTAGCGAGGAGCTTCGCTGTCATAGATCGCGGCGGACACCGAAAACAGTTCTGTAACCGCGTCCAATGTTTCAGCATCGGGGTCAGATCGAAGCTTGGGAGAGGTATGCTGAGGGAGGAGAGAATATGGAAGGGTCTGGAGCAGTGTCGTCCGATGGCCGCCCCATGACAACGAGGTGATCGTTGAGGGTGTTGCGAAGGCGGCCCTTAACGTCCTTCGCTATCTCTGAGGGGGCTGGGGCCCACTTAGCGCGATGGATGGTTTGGTCTCGGGCTGGTTTTGTAGTATAAGTTGGATGAACGGACAAAATACGAGGTGCTTACCGCGCTGTGCGAGATTGACATCGGAGGGAATCTGCGGGATGATGTGGTCGACTACGGAGATTGGAGGATCAGATCTTCAGCACTAGCTGGCTTCGTCACCACGTACCATAGATAGCCGCTACGTCTATGCCATCGAGGGGTATCGGCGAGTTCTCCCTGAGGAATTGAGCATCCTTGCGGCTGAGGCGCTCCTCAAATTTCGTCATATCGTCCAACCCACCCTTCGCCGTCACCTAGTAGACAGAGGTGAGCTAAGAAGCGACAGAGGGTTCCAGTAGGCAACGACGTACGCGGAATATGCGTAGGTCCGCATAATCTGGGAATCCGTGACAGTCAGGCAAAACTTGTTCTTCCACAACTCGTCGAATGGCTTCTTGTATGCGTGTTAAGTTGAGTTCTTCAGGAGTGAGTTGAAAGCTGCCATTGTGGACAACTTGGTGTGGCCCGAAGGTTCGTGGTCCGTGTTCGATGAAGAATCGTATGTGTGTGTGAGCTTGTGCGCGATCAGGCTACCGAGCCCGACCGCAAGCGTCACAAGCGAACGAAGCTTCTCCCACATGAAGGAGAGTAGACTGCAGGAGCGAGGGGGAAGAGAATGGTGACAACTGCAAGAGCGAAATTCTCTCGACTTTGGCGGTTTACGCAACTGGAATGCCCTGTCCGATCTCAGCCCAACCAATCGGCGGGTGGTCGCATTTTCGGCTGCGGTCTGTTATTCGACTGCATGTCAGACTGCAGACCATAATCCCCACTGCGTCACCATAATGAACCCCAATCAGGGCTCACGGGTTGTAGTCACTGGTACATCGAGCTCGGGTTTCGACCATGAGGTGGCCCGTTGCGCCGCACTCCTCCGTGCCCGTGTTCGGATTCTATACTGCTGCCAAGCACGATGAGTGCTGATCGTCCTTTGTTGTCCGGCAAGCGAGGAGAGCAATCACGTTTGTGGCGTACGTGCACAGCACTCGAGGGCTCCACCGAGACTCTGAAGGACGATCGCAGCTGAACCCTGCATGGAACATCAAGGTGAGCACGACGCTCTCCCGGAGATGAGAGTCTTGGCCGTGCACAGCGTGCAGCGCTGACATACGTCTCCAGATCTCTTCCATCTTCGTCGCCGACTTCGCGTCCCCCCTCAAACTGCACCCACACTGACCCCCCGCATACGCAGAAAGTTCTGACACGGCTGCACTGGTTCGCAGGATGCTCGTAGGGCACACCGGCATGGAGAACCATAAGAAGCATGGGATCGGGGACCCCGCGAAGGGCGTCCGGAAGATCTACGAACGGAGCAAGCTGCCGAACCCGCCCTCTCGGCTGTTGCTCGGCAAGGACATCAACAAGGGCGCGAGAGACTACATTGGGGTCCTCACGAAGGAGACAGACGAGTATGAGGCGTGGTCAGATAAGCTGGGATATGACGCTTAGTGACTAGAGATTGCAAGCACCGATAGTAAATTGTACAATACATACCTCGTCACATCACGCATAACCTCGTTAGCTACCCCGACCCCGCTTGGGATCTTGAGAGTCCGCACCCGTTGAGTCTCCCCGAAGCTGTAGGCTGTCCCCCAATGTTAATAATGCTATGGTTACTGTAAAATTTTGTCTCCCCTGGGCAGACCTGAGATCATCTGAGGAGGGGAAGGAGGGACGATTACACTAAGTGTAAAATTGAACTTCAGGAAGAATACACAGGTCGGTTGGTTGTATGATCCACTGGCGGTGTGGGTGCAAGGAGGCGAGTGACGATGATGGCGGTGGTCAGAGGGGGGGAGCACCGGTACCCCGAGAGGAGAGAGCGCCGCTAGGTTCGGCAGAGCGCCGCCAGCGCGCCCCGTCTGGATTGGGCTTAGATCAATGCCTCGTGTCCATCAGGGCAAGTCCAAAATGGTAACGTAGACGCGCGTCGCCTCTTCCGACACGTCATCGGCGGCCAATTCTTGAAGTGGTTCCTTCGCGATATCGATCCATAGAATGCTTTTAGCCTGGCTTGACTTTAGTTGTGATACTAATTTCTCCTGACTCCACAGACAGGAATAGACACTCTTGGGAAACTTCTGATGATGGTATGCTGAATCTAGGCATCCTAGCAGTTGGACGCGGAGAGTCTTAACAGGCGGCGTTCATTACAGTATGGAACCGAGGCGAGTGCAGAGAAGTGGTGGGATACCCAACGGCGGGAGTGTTGACGGCCTGCCTTTCTCCTGCCTCTTTACCGTTTACAGTGCACTCTCTCAACCTGCGAGACCGCCTAGTCCCGCCTCTGACGCATGACAGTTCGCACAGACCACGGGTAACGAGGTCGCCCGCACCAAGGCCCGAGACGAGACGAGAAGCCGGCAGTACTACTACTTGGTGTCGAAACCACGTCGCCGTCAAAAGCCGACAGCAGGACTACACGATCACTAGTTATGGTAAAGCACTGTCGCTGAAAGTATTGCTACAAACCTCATGCTATGAATACGGACGGTATGGACAGCGCAGCATGCTGCGCCACCGTAGACTCAATGGAAATCCTACCCCTGACGGTCCTCCTCTCTCCTCTCTCCGAAACCTCCTCTCTCGCGCCCCTCTTCCTTCCTTACTCTCTTCCTCTATCATATCCTACGACTCTACAGTCGACAACACTGCAATCGAAGCTCAGAACGGTAAGAATTTAAACGGTCAAACTGCCGATCACTATGCTGATTGCTTTATGCTGATCGGACCTTGCATTATCTCTCTTACGACGGTACCGCCATAGGTATACAGGTTTCGTCGTCGCATTATTATCCATCCTCATAGCATGTTTAGATGAGGCGTCCTTTGGACACACAATCCACCGTTGCGCCCGTGTCTACGCTCACGACGTCAGAGTACTGGAATCAGTCTAATACCGCCGTCCTCCATCTGGAGATAGCTCGGCGGGTGGCGGAACCACGTACCAAACAAGAGATCGCCAAGGCACTCTCTTGCGAACGACTCGAGTTCAAGATCCTCTGGAACCGCTCACTCGACATTAACCAGCTTCCCAACGAACTGCTCATTCAGATCTTCAAGTTTGCCACGGCCTGGCTCCCGAATCTCATCGACGTTACGGCCGAAGGGCGAAGAGAGACCCCGAATGGGAGATTCTGGAGGCTGATGAGGGTATGTCGTCACTGGCGCGAGGTCATAGTCGGAACTCCGGCGTTCTGGTGCTCAGTCCTCCTGAAAAAAGCCACCAATTGGACCGAGCTTTGCCTTGCTCGTTCCGTCGCGGTTCCCATCGAGGTCATAGCATTTATGCCGCTTTGGTGTCGCATCGAGCACCTCACGATCATGTATCCCCTCATCCATCGTATCGGGAACCTCTACTTTGGAGTCCAAGTTGGCACAGCGATTGGCACTCTGGAACCGGACGTGCTCGCGACTGTCCCGCTTCTCTTTGGCAACGGAATGCCCGGGCTAGAGAGGCTCCACTTTGCCATCACCCATGACAAGCCGAGCCCATACCACCTGCCTATCGATGTTGAGCTTACCTGCCAACGCTTCCCCCGCCTTCGCCGTCTCGCGTTGACCGGGATAGTGGCACCCCAAGATGCTTCCTTCTACACCCAACTTCGGACGCTCTCGCTCACAACATGCACCCACCATCTCTCTTTTGACCATTTCCTCGACACACTCGCGTCCTGCACTGGGCTCAAACTCTTGCACTTGTGCAACACTGTGCATCGCCTCTCGGCGGGCGACTGGATGCAACGGGACCCAGGGCCCCCCTACCGGCGGCCGCTCGTATCCTTTCCGCACCTCGACAAGTTCATGCTATCAGGACACCGGCCCGCCTGCACCTCCCGCTTCCTGGCCCATTTCCACATCCATTCGTCCACGTATCTCGCGATAGTAGCCGACGCCGAGGACCAACAAGCCGACCCCCTTCCTGACGGCGCCTGCTCCATGGCTGCCATGTTCCCTCCAAGCCACGCCGTCACTCTCGAGCCGTTGGCCATGGCAGAGGACATCGAGATGGCGATGTCCTCGGGCCGCACCGTCGAGATTCGCACGTCTAGCACCCTCCCGGCCGTTGTCCGTTCAAGTTTGAGGATGCAGCTCGGTCCCGACGATCATCGCGCATCGCCCTCTCGGTGGGGTTCGGTGGCGGACCTCGTCCAGTTTCTGGGCCGCTCTCCGCTGACGTCCCTGTCGATCTCCTATGTTCTCCCCGATGCAGTGGCGGCGTGGGCGGGTGTCTTCCGGACGTTTCCTCTCCTGGAGCGGCTGTCCATCAGGGGGTATGACCACATGACTGCGGTCGGGATGGAGAATGCCTTTCTCGGGCTCCATGCGGCGTCCGAGTCCACGGCCGGAGTCGACCTCGACTCGGACCCTCCGATAGTGGCCTGCCCAAACCTGAAACATGTCAGCCTCAACGGCTCGGGGAGTACGGCATTGTGCGAGGCGATACATATATGCTTCCGATGCCGTGGGGAGAGGGGATTCGTGCTGGCGGAACTCAACCTCGAACTCTGGTGACCGGGCCGCCGCTGGCAAGGTGAGTGACTCACAAGCGACAGGCGAGCAGTCGCTTTCGAATTCGAGTCACTGCGATGCTTACTGACAGGGCATGTTCTTGTGCTGTAGGCGACACACGCGGTGTTGTTGAATGGGATTGAGAGGTAGTGACCGTGACGTCGAAAAGCAAGCGTTCAAGCCCAGTGAAAAGTCCCCCATTTGGGGCCATTTCAGATCAACTGAGACGGCCAGTCTCACGGTGCTTACCATTTGACAACAGCTGAGACCATTTGGACCGCTCACCTCGGCGCTTCTACCTCGTACTTGCCTGTCACTAGCTTGCAATACACTGCGAGGTGTGCTCTCGTCCCCTCACCTCATTTGTTCGCCAGCTTGCAGCTTGGAGGTCGCATGATCGCAGGGATCCAGTGACGAGCACAAGTCCGCTCGAGTCGCCTCGAGCGCTTCCCCCTCTCCCTCATCTTCGTCAGCGACCACCTCCAACGACCGCTCCGCCTGCTGGATGTCCCACCCTCCCTGACTCACATCCACTTCCGGCCTTTTGCAGAAGGCTGTATCGTAAGTGTCCTCTTCAATGCTGCTTGTACTGCAAGGACAGCATCTCGCTCTCAGGCCGCATCGTCATCTTCGATGGCTTTGGGTAGTATGTCAGTCTTTTCATTTGTGACGTGGCAGAAGTCCTGCACCCGGCCGCAGGTCATTGCACGGTGATTGTCCGTGCTCGGACGTGCGTGGTGGACACTGGGGGGTGCAAGGATTCGATTCAGGTGAGTCCCCAATTTTTTCTTGTCTATTCGCGGCGGCAAGTTGGCTTCAATCGCCTCTGGCCGGTCCTTGGACATGTCTGGTAGGTTTTCCCCCAAATCCTCGGGGTGTCCAAGGCGGTCATCGCCGCGATACCGTCGTTTTCGCTGCGCCCACCCACCCGCGCCACTGCAATTCCGGACATAGGTCGAGAAAACTCTGTTCCGGATCCGCCGCTATTTCCTCGAGTGCAACTCAACGTACTTCGACGACCTCTCCTAGCGCAAGCTCGGCCACGGCCCCAGCAAGCCTGACCGCCCCGTGATCATCCTCCCGGACGTCTCCAGGTGTGAGTTTGAGTGCCTCTTGGACTCCCTCCACCACAGGTACATGTGGCGTGTCGCGCTCCCTCCCTCTTCCTCTTCTCTGTTGTGGTCGTGTCACTCACCAAAACTGTCAGCATCCGACCCATGGCTCGTCGAGCCCGTCGTACGTCCACTTGATCCTCGTCCTCCTCTCGACCGCCTCGCCGCACCTCTCCCTCCCCCGCGCACATGATCACCGGCCCATCTTCAGCTCCCCTCGAAGGTCTTCCTCGTGGAGAAGCATGGCATCCCTGGCTGCGCCTACCAGCACATGTCGAGCCCCGAGCTCTGCGTGCGCACACCCGCTCGAAGTCGTCGCGCCCGATGTACTCGGCGCCATGTCCCGCAAGCCGGCTCATCGACTGTGCCCTCCGTATGCATCTGTCGTAATACGTTTTTCTCTACTATCTACTGCACCGTAGTACTACGTATGGACCATATTCGCAGTCGCATAGTACAGCATATAATGAAATGATTTGGCATCAACCAAAACTTGCGTGAATGCTCCCAAATAACCTGAAATGAGGATGGACCTGCTGGGAGCCCCAGTATGCCCGTATCTTCGCGTGAGTCGGCTTCCAGATGCTCTCAGTTGTTCCCAAAATATTCAGTCTCATTTTATCATTCGACATCATTCCGGATGATTTAAAAACGATAGACGCCAGGCTGAATCACACGAAATGGTCCCAGTTGACGGACTTTTCACTGGGGTTCAAGGGCCTACGATCGTGTAATTGACCACGCCATTACGCGCGGGGGCTCCATTAACTCTGTTTGTGTGCGGATTGTAAGGACTGACCAAGCTGGCCAGGGCGCATGCATCGATCGACACTCCACTTCCCGTTGCATCAACATGATCAAGCAAGCCTCAAGTCCCGAGTTCTTCCATCCCTTTCCCCCTCGACCACCACCGCCGACACTGGCAGGCTGGGTTCACCACGTCGTGCTATTCCGCGGAGCCGGGGCGGGCAACGGTAACGAGTGTTACTACACCTTAAGCTTCTGCAGTTTCTTGGCGGCTGGAATGTTGACACGGCGCATCGCACGCCGTTCAATGCACGTCACACGCATCCAGTTGGCCATTACCTGCTGGTCACCGGTCACCCCCATCATGAGCCTTTTTCGCTTTCCGGCCTTCGCATGCATAGTCCCACTCGAGCCATGTCACTCAGTGCTAGTCAGGATTCGTCTAATAATATGATATATGCGTAAGTGCTTGCAATTGCTAACTTGACTCCCCCGTCGACGTCACTACAGTAGACACCCTCTTAACGCATACTTCTCATAACGCATAACCCCTTATAACGCATGGCTCGAGGCCTTTCCCGACTTGGGGAAGGGGGGAAAACGCATAATCCCCTGATAACGCATACGCATACCCCTTCGGGCCGGGATAAAGGCATACCTGGACGTTATGTAATTTCAATTGTTGGGCACATACGGTGCTGCGGTTGAATAAAATTGTTCCTTAATCCCCTGTCGCTCCTCCCTATGGCCCCGAAAGCGATCGAAATCCTCAAAAGAGGGCTTAAGGTCCTAGAAGCCACTTTTGCATTGCGAAAATCTCAACTCCTTGCTCGTCGCGCCGAGAACAAATCGATTATGGTCCCTACTGAAATCACTGACTTCTTTGCACGTACTAGATAGACTAGTCTAGTTAGACCACCTATGTACGAACGACTCCACCACATGGTGGGCGCCTATAATCAGAAGTCTCGTCCCTTGGTGGGCGCCTAATATCGACGCCTCCCATAACCCATGACCCCTAATAACACATACCACGGACCCCTTCCCGAGGGGTATGCGTTAAGAGGGTGTCTACTGTACTACCATCTGGATAACTCTGCTCCAATTGCGGAACAGTCTTGGTCGAGACTATTTTCAATAAGTATTGTACAAGTTCAAGCCGTTGATTGATTTTGTAATCGGCAGACTGCTGTATACTTACTAATTGCATTTAGACAACTTGGGTTAATGCCGACCACTAGTACCGCGCTGCCGGGGGCTAGGCCATAAGTACTCAATCTGAAATGTGCTTGGACTTGGCGATGTCCAGGCGGCGATGTAGGTTCGGAGCGAGCCCCTTGCTCCGGCGCACTCGAAAGTTCGGAGAAGGCGGCTTGCTCCGAACCTAGCGGCGATGCTACTCCGTTGTGACTGACCCTCTGGATATGGATGACGACCGATCCACATATATCCTACGTGACTCGAAGCAGACAAGCTGGGGCTGCACAAGGCCGAAGGTGGCGTTGATGTCTGTCACCGAGAAGGTCAGTTCGTGTGGAGGTACTTAGACTCGAGCGTGGACTCGGACGGTGAGCCAAACAGGTGCACACGAACTGGGGACCTGCGGTATAAATATGAACCCTCTCCACGGTTTCTAGAATCTCAACCGTGACCCCACCTCCGACGCGACACTGTGAGCGACCATGGTCCAGAGCGGCAGGACGTACAAGCTCGTCAACGCCAAGGCGGGCACCGTGCTCGACCTCTCCGGCGCGGACAATAGGCAGACCATCGGCTACGGCTACCACGGCGGCGACAACCAGAAGGTGCGCACGCGCCCCCGTGAAGCTTGAAGATGGCGACGCGGAGCTGACCTGCGCACGACGCTGCTGCTCTTCTGTGTGCAGTGGGCCTTGGAGCAGGAGGACAACCAGTGGCTGCTCAGGAACGTCGCAAGCGGCCTCTACCTCAGCGTCGAGGGCCTCGCGGAGGACGGCACGTCCGTGTTGGCGACGGGAGAGCGCTTCAAGTGGGACATCTGGCCCGACGAGGAGGATTCGTCGACCTTCAGGTGCGCCACCGCCGCTCACTGTTGCCGTGGCCGCTGAGCGCTGAGCGCTGATCATGGGGATCCGGGATACTCAGGCTGTTCGTCCCAAACACGCGGTTCAACTTGGACTTGAGCGACCACGGGAGCGCGGTGCCGGGGACGCACGTCGTGATCTGGACCAAGTGGCACCCCGGCAAGAACCAGACGTGGCGCTTCGAGGAGGGTGAGTTCTCCCCTCACGAGTCAACCTCTCGTCCGTCCGTGCGCGGGGATGCATGTCATGCATGTGCTAACTGCTCGTGCCTGCTGTGACGTCTAGTTTGAACCGAAGTTCACCCCCTCCGGATCAACGCACGGCGAAGTTGCTTGCCAGGCCCCAGCCTGAGGTATCGGCATCGTTGTGTATGATGATAAGTTGCAAGTACCATGAACACAGAAGCCAACATTGTACCATACCTTTCAATCCTGTGACCGTAGTGCCTGATATCGCTTCTGATAACTTGCGCGCGTGGGCCTCCAGCAGGGTGGGTAAGTAGTACTACTGTACTTCGATGGAGGTTGTTCCTCCGGCAGAGTTGAGCATCCACAGTCAGGGAATGATTAATGAGGCTTTGTGAGGACATCACAGATATTAACCCAGGACAGGACTTTTGTTTTTCTCGAGTTGAGATTAGATAAACTGCAGAGCTAGATCTGTAAGTATGAAACTGACAACCAATTGCCACGATTGTGTCGGCGCCTGCCACCACTGGGAGTTCAGTGGGAGTTCCGGTTACTTCCGAGTGCTATGTTGCGTCTTCTTCGAGTCTCTTCTTCTTCCGTACATACTGTACCGCACGCGTCCCAGTGCCACCTCGGGTCACTACTTCTATGTCTCTCTGCTGCTGGGGTATCTAGGGCGCGCCCGTTTTGCGCCATGCCAACATCGCTAACATATGATCTGTAAAACGCGGTCATGGCGTCACATGCGTCGAGGTGAAGAAGGTCGACGGAGCCGCATAGTCCACGAGTAGGCTGTCTTCACAGTCGTTTGTACATTGCGGGCTGTCCTTCATATTCATTCGTAAGTATTTGCCGAGTACTTCAAGCTGCTAGTATTGTTACAACTGATTGTATTTCCAGACAAGTGTGGCCGTACTAGACGAGGAGCGAATGGGTCAATTGCAAGTACATGCACGACCCGCTCTGCTCGTTCCAATATGGGACGTAGGACGCAGTCGACGTCTTGCCGCACCCCAATCCGATTGTCCGTGTTCGTCCCCCCCAGTACTAAGCGCCATCGGCTCCAAGTTGTGGTGCTTAGTAGGCTGCGACTCGTGCCCCTCACTGCGGGCCCCCTCTCAGAGTCAATCACGAGCCATAGGACGGGCTCGGTCCTGTGCATGCATACTTATACATCGAAGAGGGCCGCCGCGTCCGCCGCCCTTGAGCCGCTCCTCGAAGTTATCCAGAGGACCGCTCCAGTAAGGTACGCTTGCTTTTGACATTCATGTCAGCGCTCATCAACTCAACAACAGCTTCACAGTATACCACACAGGGTGCAGGGGTGTGCCGCTCGCGTCGGACCGACTGGCACCACGCCAGCACATCATCCGCGATATTCCGCGGCGTCAGGGCGGCCTCCAGCCGTCTTCAGGGCGAAAGGGTCTCGCTTGGTAGCGTTATCCTCCTTCTCCCGCATTGATGACCCTATTTGCCTGAAGTTAATATATTACCAGACGGCGCTATGCAAGAGACTCAGCTCCAGATATTCTTTTCAACCTTTCCGAGAGCTCTCGTCCACGATTGACTCCCGGAAACGTACGGCGGGGCTGTTCGACTCGCTTCAAGCCCGGGAGCCCGATCCACACTCGGGTTGCTCGAGCATATACCCGGTGCGCTTCTTGCATCAGTCAACGCTCACGCTCTTTCTACCCAGCAGTCCGTCCTGAAGCGCGAGATTGAACACCCATGTGGGCGCGGAAGGGCGCCTGGCCAGCCCCTCTTGTCGTCCCCTGGAGCGCGTTGCACAAGCCTAGAAGCGTCCGTACCGACTGCCGTACTCCCAAGCAGGACGGTCCGCGTGTCAAGCCTGAGAAGAGTTCGTGCCGAACGAACGACGGTAACACTTGACGCAGGCGTTAATGATCCACCCGAGGTATGATGTACTCTTTGCTAAGTACAGTACTGTCTTCCTTTTTCCAACCCTCTGGCCAACTTCCCAGCAGACTCAGAAATCCCTATCTCTCACCCGGGGCCTGTCCTACACGTGTACGGCCCATTCCGCCACATCGCTGCCTTTCTGGGCTTCGTTTGATCTCCAATCGCTAAGTTATGGCCATGCCATGCCATGGAGCTCGAAATACGCCATCCCCTGGGCAGTGTGCCTCGTGAGCGCGTGAGCACGCAATTTCTTTCCTGGGGGGCGACATCTCTGCGTCGATATGGCCGATGGCATGCTCATTGCTTCGGGTGGCTTCAACCGACTGTGACCCGTCCGCCTGACCCGTGGGCGGGCTTGGTACTTACTATTAGAGGCTAGAGCCTACTTCAAGTCATGGATATTGGAACGGGCCAGCCCCCGCCACGGTGCTGACTGCATCTCAGTCTGGACAGGGAATGTCAACACCTCGAGGCTGCTTGGGGCGAGAACGTCGTCGAGGCTCCGCCGCGACCATGACTGCCACCGCCTCAAGGTGCATCCAACCTCTTTCGAAGAGTGTATTCCCCCTGATTCTCTGCCAGGTAAGCTGTGATCATCTCGAGGTCCAGTGGTAACTCTTTTTCTTCAAACAGAGGATGTGGCAAACCGGGAGCGCGCCGGATAGCTGGTACCTTCGGTCCAAGACGCGGTGGTACACAGGTCACGGTGCACTTGTTTCGAGCCCCGTATTGTACTACATGTAGCGTACATGTATCGTGGCAAGCTGTATCTAGTCCCAATAGATTTTCATGTTCCATGCCATTATCCCGACAGATTCCCAACATTTTCGGCTGCGCGCAGTGAGCAGAGTGAGGGACGCACACTGCGTGATTCAACGTGACTGGTGGATTTCATCGAGTATGGTCGAGATCACATCACGACGTCAAAATATCTGGCGCGTTCGTGAGGCATTGCGCGAGTTTGTCCCACTTTCACCAAAAGCTACGAGATCGGTCGATAAAATCACCGGCTGCTCCCTTTCTCCGTAGATCTCGGCCGTTCTCGAGAGCGTTTTGACTGGGTACCAATCATCAAGCTTCAAGAGTGACGATACAATCGCGCGCACGACACAACTCCAGTGAACGCGTAGCTTCTCTACTCAATTATCATGAGCGCTCCTGCTTTGCCGCTTCTGCAGAGGAATGTGCGACGTCTTCTGGTGGAGACGTCGTCGCAGATCCGTCAGGCTTCGCGTTCTTGCCCTTGCCCGGAGGAGGCGGGTGGTACACTTTGACCTGCAAAGACAAAACTTTATTCGCCCCTGTACACCGCGGACGAAGAAGAGGACCCTTCGCACCTTCTTCTTTTTCTCCGGCTTCGCGTTGGGGTCCGGGTAAGCGAGCTTCTCGAACTTCTGCCACTCCTCGTCCGCCTCGAACGTCGTCCGTATCGGCTCCAGCAGCTTCGCGATCGCGTCCGCGACCGCCGTCTTGAGGTCCTTCGGGTGCACCTTCTTCGCCGCAAAGTCGTCCTTGAGCGTCTGGAACTCGCTGTAGTGCAGCGACCCGCCGTGCTCGTCCCTGCGGAAGATGGAGAACACGGCGCCCGCGGGCGCGCCGTCGAGCACGAACGGCGTCTGGTCGCCCACGGCACCCGCGCCCTCCTCGGCGTCCGCACCGGTCTTTCCCTGGCTGCGCTCGAGGCGGAGCTCGCCGATCGGGATGAGCACGGCCTCGACGAAGGAGAGGACGCCGTTCTGGGCGGTGTTGCCCTCCTCGCAGAACGCGTTCTTGATCTTGCGCCGGACGGCCTCGGGCGGGTCGAGGAAGTCGATCTTGGAGTTCGGGTCTGAGGAGGACATCTTCCCGCCGCCGAGCCCGGGGACCATGGGGTTCATGAGGTGCGCGCGCTTGGCGTACCCGAGGCGGGGGAGGTAGAGCTCCGCGAAGGTGAATATTTTCCTCTAGAATGCGACGGCGATCAGTGATCGATACGATGAGCACGGGATGCTAACAAACCTGGTCGACACCACCGAATTGGAAGTCGCAGCCAAGGTACTGCTCGTCAAGGGCCTGCAGGCCGGGGTAGAGGAGACCGCTCAGAAGCGGGCTCTCGACCTGCTTCACGACTTCCGCGCCGGCCTTCTTGGCGTCGTGTTCGGACACGATCGCGCAGAGCTTGTAGTTGTCGAGGTTGTACTCCTTGGTCAACTGGTAGGAAGATCCCTCTACGAAGCGGAGTCTTGAGGTGGGGATGCCCAGCGAGTGAAACACCGCAAGCAGGATTTTCTTGTAGTACTGCGTTCGGTGCGCTACGAGGTCCAAGGGAGCCTTCAGGTTGTCCAGGAAAGCATGGACATCTGGAAGGCCAAATTTGTAGTCAGTGTCAAACGGTCATGGAGCGTTCCGGACCATGCCATACCAGCGAGTAGAACAGTGACCTCGACCCCTGCGCGGAGAAAATCGGCGATCTTGGTAAGGGGGACGAAGTATCCGATATGGGCTGGAAGACCGTTATTGAGCGATGCGACTCAAGACAAGTTGTGTAAATTGACGACATACGACGTCCTGTGGGAGCAGTACCTATTGTAGTGATTTTAGCACGCGATGGACACGGGAGACCAAGAGAAATCAAGCGTGTACCCCAGTAACACTTGGGCGTCCTGTCCTCGGCCAAAATTCCCTTGATTATGTCGGCGCCGAGAACTTCATCTAATCTACGAGTGATCAGTTCGAACTTCTCCTCTGCTGTTGACCCCATGGTGGACGGTGGTGGAAAGAAGAAATGTCGCTGACACGCGAGGAATTACAGTATTCGAGGCTGGTCAAAACGGAATGAATAATGACAATGCAGAATGTCACGTTTTGTACGATATTCGACCGTAGATAGAAATTGAAGTTTGACATTGCTCCGAATGCTCGCGAAAACTTACCGTTCCGGCCCGCATTCCGAGCCGCAGACAATATCACGTAGAACGTCACGTTCTACGATACGCCAAACGTCATCGGGAACTTGAGGTTCAGACGAAAGTTTTGTATTTAAAGGAATTTCGAGTTTCACGCCCGGCAAAATGTCAGAAAGAACACGAAGTTTGCATCAACGTTTACGACCGACTAGAATTTCAAGTTTCACTTGTTACAAAACATTCACCGACATATCAAGTTCTCCGCAAGACAAAACAGTTCGCCCGCTCTCGACGCGCCGACCACCCACTGAGTGCCCGCCAAGTAACCGCCGGATGTCTTACTACGCGGCGCCGCCCGTGCCCGTCACGTTCGTCATGTTCTTCGTCTGGACCGGCGTGCCAGAACGTGGCGACGCGAGAGCCGGACGCTTCCCCGGGCTGTAAGCGAGTCAGTACGGGCGCGAAAGGCGGCTCGAGTGCATACAAATGCACCTGAGGGAAGGGGAGGAGCGACGAGCTGAGTCACGCCCGGCCTGTATGCCCTGGAAGGCCAAAATAGGCTGTAATAGGTTAGTGATTGAACAACAGACATCAGGAATGACATACCATGTACTTCAGCATGTTCTGAATGACAATAGGAAGCATGTTTGAGCTTGTGAGTGAGGGGAGGAGTTGGAGTGCAGAGATGGTGGTGGAGGAAAGGGAAGAGGGTGAAGGGGGAGTCCTGATGAAAACTTACAGCAGCGCGGGAACGTTGAGGGCTAGGACTGGGGGTGGTGATCGCGAGAGATTAACATTGTTTGTGGTATGTCAGAGACAACCTTTGAAAACATCCTGGACAGTCAAAGACAGTAGGCTAGTACATCTTTTCGAATGCTGCGCCTCCATTTATCTGTGTGGCAAGTGATATTAGTGAAGTAAGGGAACATTGCGAACGGAGGTAAGACAGAATGCGTACCTCGCATACCCGGTAGTCGCGTCTACCTCCAAACGGTCGACCCAACCCATGCAAGTCGTGAGCTATGGCGGTGGAAGCGAACACGGAGGTTAGAGGGTTACGTCAGCAAAATCAAACATAACGCGATCGCGAGGAGACGGAACCACGTACCTTGCATTTGCGCCGTTGCGTTCGCCCACGTGGATTGCGCAGAGGCTTTGTGCTGTTAACAGAACAAACGCGTCAGTGGACGAAGGACACGCGAGGGGCGGCCACCACGGGTGTGCGCGTCAAATGGTTACGGCGGCGCCGCGCGAGTTCTGAGATCTGAGAGCCCAGGGCGTCGTGGAGGCGTCGCGAGAAGGCGGGCGCAATGCAATGGGAGTAGGACAGGAAGTGCTCTTCATGTGAAGGCTGCTATCGCGCGACATTTCCAAGAACAAGTAAACATAACTGCATAACTCATGGTCTCACCATCAGTACTCGTACTACATATACTCGAACTACTTAAGCTACTTAATCCTGAGAATTCATGTCAGTGTAGTGCATCGGACCTGAAACAAATAGCCAACCTTGTACAAGGGCAAGACAACCATGTCGCCCGTCGGCATCTTCCACCGAAGGAAGTGGCAAACAACGCTTGTCTGATCGATTATTTCCAGCGGACCAAGTTGAGCTGATCGGACCGTGGCCGGGAAATCCGTGTAGGGTTTGAACGGATCGTTTCCTGAAGTTGGTAGATGACGTCGTACCGCCAACACGAAGCGCTGATCGACCTGGTAGATGTACTCGATAGACCCATACTCGGCAGTGGACGGCTGCTCTCGCGGATAATACAGAACGAGGCTGTTACCGACATGTGTTGATGATCTGGCGAGCGTGTGACCTTCGTGTTTACAACGGGCCAGCAAGGTCAGTCGGCAGAGGTCATCTGGGGGAAGCAGGGGGAACAAGTCGGCGGGAATACTCGGATTAGGCGTTGAGGGATGATGTTTAGTGGGACAGTCGGCGTCAGAGGTGGTGGGATTGAAGTTCCAGCTACCGAAGGCTTTGTCGAAGAAACACTTTACTTGGCGCAGAGCTTCCGGGCAGTCAGACCTGTTAAGCCACCGTCGGAGCTTGGCTGCCCTCAGGAAGGAGTCAATCAAACTCGCTTCTAGTTGACCTGTGCAGTCGTTGTCAGAATAAAGTATTTCATTCATCTCAGAGAAAACTCACCAAACTTGTCGTTGTGAGGTATGCGTTGCAGCTGTCCGATAAGGCGCTCGAAAGGGAAACACCACCACGAGTAGACGGGTCCAAACAGAAGCAAGAAATCGAATATATGAAAGGCAACGTGGTTATTCGTCCGATCAGAGTATGAACCTGCATGAATCTCCTGCAGGCCGCGAAGCCAGTCTGCGATGTAAGCACGGTACTTGCGCGCGCGCGCTTCGGACATGGTTCGCTTGCACAGCACGACAACGGCTGATACGAGGAGCATGGTATTATCGAGGACGCGCCGGAAGAATATGCCAATCTCAGGGGTGGCATGAGAGGAGCCAACACCCCATAGAGTGACGAGAGCGATCGGCAGGTAGACGGTACACATGATTTTCCATTCGTCAGCCTTCAGAGTCCCTGCGGCTGCGTCGCCGAAGTTTCGAGGAACGGAGCTAAGCCAAGACGGCTTATCACAGTGGCAGATCACGTCGCGGATGCGATCGATAACCTCCAGTGTTGTGATCTTCTTCGCACTGGGATTCGCAGAGAGCGGCCTTAATCGACGCTAGATACATGGGGTTAGATTCTTGCCTGTGTGAGTGAGAACACGAGATACTTGCCCATGCCACAAGTGCATCCACCCACAGCCGTTTTGTCATCTTTGCCTTCGAAGGAAGCTCCAGGCCGTGCCCGACGAAACTTAAAGCCTTCAGGTTCTTGCTCAACAGTCTGCGGTGGAGGTCCTCGAGCCCTTTCTCCTGCTCCTCTGCGCTGTGGCCGATATGTTGACAAAGGGCGTGGCCGATGGACTCCACTTGTCCAACTTCCTTGTCCGAGAGCCGCGCCTTCTCAGGCAGACGGCTGTTTCCTTCGATGCCCACGGTAGCGAAGTTATGTTCGAAGGCGGGCGGAAGGACTTCTGTCTCCTTTGCGTTCGCGGACGTTAAACCGAGGATGTCGCGGAAGTGGTAGGGAATGAGGCCTTCGAATATACAGTGCATAGAGTCGACGACAAGCTGACGGGTTGGATCCCAGTAAGGTAATCGCCAAAGCTCTGACCAACGAACGCCGTGCTGGGCGAATATCTTATCTTGCTCCGAGACGCTAGTCGCGTCCCGCCATGCCTCCGCGTGTTTACGCATCTCCTTAGGGTCTCGGAATATCCATTGCTGGAAGTCGGTGCGTCCGCGCGTACTCTTTCCTGAACAGGTGCACACATGGCAATAGATATGTGCAGAGTGGGACGCGAGTTGCGACGTTTTGCGGGCGGCGACGAGATCCATGACAGCAGCAGCGATGGCCGACCGAGATACACAACCACCAGAGTGCAGGGCGACGCGTGAATGTTGCGTACCTCGCTCCCACGACTCGCAAAACGCATCCATAACGGGGGCCAGGTAGTAGTTCAGCTCGGTCAGATGGGGTTCTCGTGGGCCTGGGATGATGGCGATGAGACCGATGTTCTCGGACTTGTATCTGATCTCGGGAGGAAGATCGAGACATGCCAGTGAGATGATGGTGCAAGAGGTCGACGCCCCACGCACAGACATGCCCTCAACATTGAAGCTATCGACATGCAGGGCAAAGAGCAGACGGATCTCCTTTCCCCGATCAATGAATAGACGATTTGATTGCTTGTCGAAGACGAAGGTCCGTACAAATTGTGCCTGAAATGGCCCAGTGACGAAAAAGGGAGGGGGTTCATCGCGCCGAACCTCGGCCATAGTCTCATCGCAGGAGGCGTTGATGAGGCGTACGTTATCCTCGGAGGAGAGAAGACCGCTCTCATATTCCTTGAGATCGTGTACAACGTAGGGTCGAACGGGCTTCTGATCGTCGCTCGTTAGGCGTGGGTCCAGCAATGGGGCATTGCAGATCGAGCCGCCGGGTCTCCGTCGGTTGTTGCACCGAGCAGGATACACGAGATTATCACTGTCGGGCGTGGTGGAAGGTGGGTAGACAAAATGACAAGTGGGGCACGCCGCGTACGTCGTAGTATGGGCAGAGAGGTTGAATCGCTCTAGAGCTCCTTTGAGATTGGTGGGGATCTGAGAGAGGATGTTCTGCTGAAGGGGGGTGATGGGCGTTCCCGAAGACTTGAAGGATAAACCTAGTAAAAACGATAGGCACCCCAGAAGAAAGTCCGACCCTTCCCGACTTAGTTTCCCCAGGACATTGAGCACGATCCCAAGGAACATGGCGATTTGCGCCACGACGTGAGCACGACTCGCAGGGATGTCGTAATGGTGTCCTGAAAAGTACGTCAGCTGCGTTGTTTTACCTTTTCAAAAGTTGACTTACCACAATCGTAAGGGATGGGCTTGTGCGGCAAGGACGGCGCCGGCATCAGGTGTCTCAGCTCGCAGATACGGCTGCCGATTCGTTGTAGATGACATCTTGTCTCCTCCTTCCGCGTGAGCACCAGATTCGTGGTCCGAGTAACGCGTAGGAACATGGAACGCAGACGCGATAGTTCAGCCTCCGCGCTCCCAAGCTGTTCTTCGGATGGCGCCGCGAGCGAGCCCTCGAGGAGTAGTACGTGATCCTCGATGTGTGCCAGCGTCTGCAAGGCCCGCTTGGTAGCAACATTAGTGTCGCGCTTGTCCGTTCTTAACGGGGTGCTCGCAGCGGCTCCAGGTCCGGGGGGGCTGGGGGGCGCGGGGTGAGGAGCAAGGTTGGGAGGCGGGATACTGGGTGGGATATCGTGAGAGTTATGAAGTTGAAGGTTGCGGAGGGAGTCAGCAACATCATCCATTGCAGGAGATGCAGCGTGCGGTGTGTCGTTCGGTAGGGAAGAAAGGTGTATGCGCGAGAGGCTCTCGAGTATGTCTTCCATCTCAAAAGAAGCAGGAGCCAGTATCGTCGACGTCTCGACGACGGAACGAGTAGTGAGTGCCATCCTAGAAGGATCTGGTGCATCTCCAACAAGAACAGATGCGAATAGGTTGAAAGAACGATCCTCGATCGATGGTGCGACGGGTCCGGGAGAGTCGTCTGGGTGAGTGGTAGATGGTGACAAAGAGGTGGTTCTCTCGCGGAGGGACCGACTGTGCAAGTTCCATTTCAACTTGTCGGACCATGGCTTCCCTCTAGACGCGTCCGCGCAACCCAAGACGCAGCTTTCGCAGCGACAATACTGCAGGAACCGTGGCATAGCCGGGGAGTGGAGGAGGCCGGCAGAGCAGTGCGGGGGTAGTGGAGCATAGGGGGATATACGCGAGTAATAACTCAGCGCAACGAGTATCTGGGATCGCAAGCACAGGAACGGTGGGGCCGGGCTGACGACGAGGAGGGCGAGTAATAACTCTGCCCGGGGTTCCCACGCGGAGCGTTGCGATGGTTCCTTGGAAGCGTACCTGTAAAGGAAAAACAAAGTAGAGTCCGTTCCTCGACAATCGTGGGGTACAAGCACTTACCAAGTGATACAATGCACGGAAGGCGTTGTCCGTTGTCAGTGAGCACAAGTTGAACGAGTTTGTTCTTGAGCGCCCGCCTGACGTAAGGAGCATGCTCTAAATTTGGCAAGTTGACGGGACGGGACTTCCCTTTGCACAGCCTGCCCCAAGCCTGCCCCCCTGCCCTTGTCCTTCGTTCCTCTCGATCTCTGGCGCGACTCGCTTGCCGACGTGCTGGGTTATGACCCGCACAAGGCGTCAACGTTGACATTGAAACTTGTTCCTTTGTTCCTCTCTGGTACAACTCGCTTACCAAAGTGCTGGGTTATAACCCGCACAAGGCGTCGGCAATCCACTCTCCTTGCTTCGCGGAATCATGGCGAGTTCATGAGACTCTGTGCATTTGGATGTACGGGTACACGAACCTTGGACTTCCGGTTGTCAAGAGACACTACAGTACAATGACCCGCCCTGCCCTCCCCGGCGCACCACCTCGCTGACTCGCAACGTAGGCCTTCCACTCCTGCCAAGCCGCCCAATCCCCCTCCTGGTACATTTCTCTTGGTGCCGCGCTTCCCGTGCTGTGGCCTTTGCTGTTGGATGACCGTGCGATCTTCACACTACGCCGCGTGACTGCATGAGCAGCAGCCACTGGCTCCTGCGGGTTGAAGCTGTTGGTTCGGACGGGAACTAACCAAGCCGGGAGGTCAACCTGTTTGCGTCGTAAGTAGGAAAACCACAACCCATGCGGCAAATCGCTTACTCGGAACCCCAGGTTCTGAAAGATGAAGGTGATTGTGGCCAAAGCCATAACAAGCTGCACCGCGAAGCTAAGCACGCGATACAGAGACCACATCGACTTCGGCCTCAACGAGTCGGCGAACAGCTTCTTGCTCTGCCACAGGGTAACGACACCCTGTTCGCCTGACGACCCAGTTGCAATCACGGAGTATCCGTCTCGATCAATTGCCTATCTTCGACGTCAGTGTCCCTTTTTGTCAACGCTTGATACTCGCTCACCGCCACAGTCTGAACCAGACCCTTCGCCGCATGGCGCAATACGTCCAACGGCGCACCCGTTGTTCTGTCGAAGACGTACACAGCCCCGTGGTCGCTTCCAGCTACGATGGACTTCCACCTCTCCGCGAAGACAACCTGCCGAGGCAGGAAACGAGTAGGCGTTCCGGTTGGAAAGGTGCGTAGATGTGTTCCTACGTCCAGGTCCCACAAGTCGAATCCGTTGGAAATATTGTCGAGAACGACTAGGTGTTGTTTGGGAGGTAGAGAAGCGTACCCTCTGAACTGTCTCAGCACTATACATCAACTTCTTAGTATTCCGACTTGCTTACATCTTTTGGCCGAGGCTCTTCGATTTAAGCACCTTTCCATTGCTGTTGCCTAGCGTGTACCTGCGTTTAGATAAGTCGACTCAGGCTAAAAAATTGCGAAATGCTCTTCAGATGACTTACATCACTCCGTCATACATTCCAAAGACCAGCACGTCTCGTTGGTTGGACGTGAACTCAAGATAACTGGGTACGACGCGTTCCAGACGAATGGAGAAGATTGGACTGACATCTCCTCGCCCGTCGTACTGGAAGACCTGTATGACGCACTTCCGTGTACCGACAGCAATGCGCGCGTCCGTTCCGTTGCCGTTTGCACATCCCAAAGCCGTGATCTCCACGCCGTCGGCAAGTCGCTTCTCGAAGACCTCGATGAACCGGTCCTGAAAGCAGCGGTGAGTCCAACGTTCTTCAAGAGACATGTCGCGGCAACTCACGCTCTTTGCACCCTGGTTCCAAAGGCACAGGTACCCAAGTCCAGTACCGTAACAGAGCGTGGGGTAGACAGCGTCGCTACCTCCAACCCACAACGCCCTGGTGACTGGGCCCAAGGTCTCACGGTGCGGAGGGGTAGGGACAGCCAACTTGGTCCGTAAATCCCATAATTTGACTCCGTCTCCTCCTGCCCCGGGTCAGCGGCTGAAGTCTTTTGGGATCGAAATGGTCAATGTACTCACCGCCGCTAGCGAGATAATGTCCGTCTTTGGAGAAGCTGAGACTGTTTACACCCCTCAGGTTGTTATTGAAGGTCGCGATGGGCCTATAGCGTCCACCGGGGGATGTGAAGGGGTTTAAGTTAGGCAATGACACCAGCATCATAGGCGACAGTGCTGCGTTGAATCTGCGTTACGGGGGACGTGAGTGGGCGCGAGCTATATGAGCCGCGATATCCTCAACGCGCACGAAGTCATTGGCCGTTTCCGCGCAACGCGAATACAATAGTTCATCTGCTTCTTCGCGTTCTCATTGTCTCGTTTCCAATGAATATTATATTTAGCTCCACACTTCTCGACCTTGGAGGAAAACAATAAGCCGCCTAAATCGGGAAGTGTGTGGAACCATGCCGTTCAATATCTTCTGGCCTTCGTCGCCTGCTCTCGTCGCCTGCTCTCGTCGCCCGCTCTCATCGCCCGCTCTTCCTTCCGTTTCCTGCCCCTTCTCCCTCTCGCGCTGGTCGCGTCGTCTGTCACCATCCATCTCGTCCCTAACCAATAGCGATTTAATACCCTGCTCATGACACCTTCTTCTGTCGCCATTCCCGTCTGGTACGAACCAGCCTCGCCCCCGAACCCTCATCCCCTGCTAGCGTCTGAAACCGATATTCCCGATTTGTGCTTCGACGTCGAGCCTCTGTCTCGCGAGGAAGTCGACATGTCGAAGCGCTCGGCCGCTCCGACCCGCACACTCAAAATGGCAACAGCGCAGACTATTACCTTCGACGTCCTACGTTCAACAACTCCTGCAGGGAACCACCCTCCTGATCACGCGGCCTCCACCCCTGAACGTGGATCCAACACCGACAGCGACTCTGACAGTACCAGCTCTACCGATTCAGAACCCGAGTCGCAGGACGATGCTGATATGAAGATCGCTAAGCCTCCTGGGGAGGTGGGCCGCCCCGGCCGAGGTGGTTATTCGCTCGAGCAAGTCCTCGATTGGAACCCTAGGCGTATGTCTGAGTTTAAGGTGCGCAGCTTACTAGGCTCAGCCGTGTCACAATCTCATGCTAGTCGTCAAGAAAATGATAAACAAACTTGTGGGCGAATGCCTCGACCCCACGCGGTCTGTATCGGGTCAGTCCTTGAGTCGCATCACGTTGTTGCGTGATAAGGTAGGTACCAGTCCTTTTCACAGGTGAATTGCGAGCTCAATTCCACCACTTTTTAGGCTGTGAACAAGTTCCCGGAACTCGATCAGTATGAGAACCTATGGCCAGTCACAGACGCTGTCAAGCAGCGATTGAAATATACGTCGTCAAAAGCCCGGAAGTACGCTCACGACGCCGTAGCTACAGAAGCTCCGAAAAGGAAGAACGGCAAGAAGTTGCGATCACGTCGCCTTCAAGACGACTGATGCTTGGCACGTCGTAAGTATGCATCGCGACCTACCCTACTTCAGCGGCACAGCTCAGATGTCAATCTCTTCAGCAGCGTAGCTCAGGCACTGCTTGTGGGGCCCTTAGTAGCCGTTAGCGTGTCGTTTTTATCGGTGTAATCGCTCTATGATGGACAGCTTGTAATTCACGTAGGAGTCTTATCAGAGTCGGTTTGCCCAAGCTGTGATGGGATTGCATCTGCTTTCATTCCATTCCACGGCGAGGGAGCGAGTCATAACTCCGCTTGTAAGACGATTCCCGGTGCTGCCGCTCATCGACGCTCACTTAATGCCGAGGATAGGGAGAACGAGGATAATGGAACAGCGTACAGACAGTCCGAAATGCACGCTATCACTCAAGCTCGACGACGTCGATACCCTCCATCAGGATGTCTTGGCCCTCCTCATCCCCCGCCGCTGTCATGTCGACGTTGATACCCTCCGTCAGGATGTCTTGGCCCTCCTCGTCCCCCAACGCTGCCAACGCTGCCATGAGCGAAGGAGGAGGGCGAGTCGTGGCGCTGATGGAGTCGTACTGGCGCAATAGAGATGTGAGTTGAAGAAATGCAAGCAGTCGCTTTGCTTACCTGATCCAACAGCATGCGTTGGCGTTGGAACGCGAACACGGCTTGCGCTAATGATCCTTCGTTTCTGCTCCATTCCTTGTCGAGGGCAGGCAACCAGGGACCGTTGAAGCCGTGGGACGTCATCCATGCGGATAATATTTGCGCTTTAGACGATTCGTCGTGGGCAGGGAACCGGAAAGCGTTGAAGCGGGACACCCACGCGTGCATATTGATGAGCTCATCACCGGACGCCGAGGTGTCCCAGGACGAGATGTCCTCGGGAGGTAGCGAGGCGTGCCCAGGGAAATTGTCCGTGAGCGGTGGCAGGTCGTCGTAGTCGTCCTCCTTCTCGGTCTGAGGTTCTACATTCAACACAAACACGACCATGGCGATGAGGATGAGGATGAGGATGAGGATGAGGATGAGGATGAAGGATGAAGGATGTGATAAGACAAGGTTTTCCCAGATTTACCGATAAGACTCGTTGAATGTGGGCGCCAATGGGCACTTCGATCGCGGTAAACCGTTGCAAACCTGCACTCTCCAATCCACATAAAAGTCATGTAGAAAGTTACATAACGTACATTGTACATCCACTCGAAGTACTATCCATCACAGACCATAACGGAATGGTAAATTAATGGAACGGAACGGCGATGCGGGGGAACAGAGTGGAACGATGATGCGAGGAAAACGGAGACGTGATGCGGGGGAACAGAAGGGAAACATGACGAGTAGGGGAACGGATGAGATTGAACGGAGGAGGTATGGATACGGCTACACCACCTAGATCGCGGCGACCTGCCCCGCTAGCGCGCTTATGCCAATACCACTGCCTTCCTCGGGGGGTAGGGACTCCATGGGCGCGCAGGCCACCCTCGAGCTGGGGGGCGGCTCGTCTGTTCCCCTCAACCTCTTGGAAGGCCTGTTATCGTCATCCTCCTTGCTCGCAGTCGACCTCTTGCCCAACGTGTTATTCTCCTTGACATACTTATCTCCCAGCACCTGAACGAGCTCTCGTCGGAGCAGGCACCGGTCGTCATGTTTCTGGATGTCGTGACCCGCCAGTAGGTGCGCAGGGCGTATCCATCTGATCTTCGGGTTGAGACGGATCGGATACTTCGCTTTTCCTTGTTTGTCAGCCCAGTCGAAGTCGATGAAGTACACGCGCCGTGTGTCGGACTGTAGCACGATGTTTGGCGCGCGCAGGTCGCCATGCACGAAGTCGCCTGCATGTAAGACTTCGAGGGCTGCCTCGGCCTGCGATTGGATGACGCCGCTGACGTCATCAGGGAGGGACGGGTCAATGGGTTCCCCATGTAAGTCCTCCATGACAACCATCATGTAGCGAGTCACAACTTCGCCACAGTACAGGAGCTGCGGCGCGAAGGGGGGGTGGTGAGACGCGAGGTAAGAGTGTGCCTCCTTGCCGTAGTGCTTCAAGAACTTGACGTAGACATCCACGGGGTTGGGGTCGTCCTTGCGCTGTATTGTGCCCCTGAAGAGAGAACGATGGGTATTAAAACGGCCCTTCGAGTCGGGGACTCGGTCGCGGAGGGAGATATTGAGGGAGGTGACTTCGGCAATGGACGCGGGGGTGGCCAAAGGATGCTGGGAGAAGATAGACGCAGGCTGGGGATAGAGTTGAGGCGTGTCGGAAAAGGTGCAACCGGTGTGGAGGTTGGTGTAGTACTCGCGCAACATCCGGCCGGTGTTCCGCATGACCTGGAGCTTGGCTTCGCTCGTGAGATCATCATCCGTGTCGCGTGCGTGACCGTCCAGAGAAAGTTGGCAGAGGCGCGTGGCGTACATCTTATCGGTGAAATAGACGGCGTAAAAGAACACGAGACTACCAGACATAGCCATGAGCAGAACAGGGCAGGCGGTCGTCCGGAGCACGAACGCGTACTGGTGCAAAATAGATGTGAGATGAAGATACGCAAACCAAGAATTATGATTCTCACGCCTGGATCCGCGATAAGCCTGCGTTGTACCGCGTACACGGCCTGCACTTCAGCCGCCCCTCCAACGCAATTGAAACCCTTTCCCTCGTAAACGAACCAGAGGGCGCGAAAGCCGTGGGCAGTCGTGCATTCTCCCTTCATATCCAGCTCGGTCTCGGGGCGCCTGTCATGCAGCACGAGGGGCGAGTCGTGGAAGAACTTCTGTAACAGCCTGTGAGCTCGTTTATTGAGCATACGCTCGTCCGCGGGCTTGTCGTTGACGTCGACGAACTTGGCGAACCACGTGCGCATATCGAACGGCAAGAGGTTGAAGGCATCCCACTCCTCGTCTTCGTCCATGGTATCCCACTCCTCGTCTTCGTCCATGGTATCCCACTCCGCGTCTTCGTCCATGGTCAAGGACTGGGGGTCCGGTGTTGGTACCGTCTCGATCGTGACATGTTCAAGCTGAGAGCGCTCGAGGTCGTTGAGCGCCTTTGCAAAGGCGGGCGAGTAAATTGAGGCGCACGGTCCATATGATGTACCAGGGCGACGCCCCATCGCGACGGGAGTGTTCTCCATTACGGAGTCGTACGCCTCAGTTTTCTTCGCCACGGCGCTGGGCGCGGATTCCACTGTCCCCAGTATGCGCAGCTTGTTCTTCACCCGCTCTATGTAGTCCCTGCGCGCTGAAGGTGAAGGATTGGTCATCGCGCGTGACGATCTCATGGAGGAATGACCCACAAGAATGTAGCCTATTAACACTTAGCGCCGTGTTAGGGGTGTGGGTGCAATCGCCCGCCTTTTCAATGACTGGGGATGGAAGTATGGGTAAGACGACGGCGGGAGGAATACCAGAAATGATACTTGTGTACGTACTCTTATCGCCCACGACAAAGTACCATTGCACTACTCCATCCTCCGGCATAGGTTCGGACGTGAGGTAGGCGGCGGGGTCTACGTATCGGGAAGCCAGACAGTAGCCCGATTTTCTATACCAGCCACCCGCCTGTGTTACGAAGTCGGGGTGCCCACGCTGGGTGCGGCAGATGTCGTAAACGGCGGCTTGCGCGTCTTTCAACTTGAAAGCAGCCGACTACAATTTGATAGGCAACGACTTTAGCCAGCTGTTCTGACCTCCCTGAATCCTCTTTACGCACCTTATCAGTTATGTAGTGGAGTCCATAAACCGTCGGCGGCTGCGGCGGGTCGGGAAACTCTAGCCTAGTGTAGAAAGCTCGACAAGCCTCGAGAGCCTTGTCCATGACCTTCTGGGCGGTGAGGAGGTGATAGGGGACGTCAAACTTCAGAAGGAGGTAATGAGGGTCCAAGTTGGACATGCAACGAAGTTCCATGTGCAGTAGAGGAGAGGATGGGGGACATGCAGGTGGGTGATGGGAGGGAGGAGAGTCAGGGTCGTGGGAGATACCAGGAGGGTGGCGTGGATATGCTCACGATTAGTAAGAGTCAAGACACAGATATGGTGCGTGATGCGTCACAAAGGCTCGTCACAAAGGCTCGACGTGTACGGGCTAAGCGCTAAGCACGTACCACGTACTGACCCAATCCCTCGTCCCCGGGCAATTCTCTAGAGCAGAGTTATTACTCGCTCCTTCGGTCTTGTCCTTGGTTCAAGGTGATCTTGTCGCTCTCGAGTACTCCCATATGCCATACACTGCCCAATGTCCCTGCCCAATGTCCTGACGACTTGGATGTCGGTCTCTTTGCAGCACAGCTCGGACACTATTCTCAGCTTGTGGAGTCCTCAGCGTACAGTCTGTTTTCGTATCGTTGCAATCGCAGCATTACATCACCCTGTACCCTCAAACTAGCTGCTACAGCATCAGACGTGAGCTACGTCTCCGAGACCTCCCTAACGAGCCGCCTTGAACAATCTCCATCTTCATGGCTCGCGGGAGGGTCCGCGACGTGACAGCCGCACTCGCCTTCGAGACAAATCTAGCACAAGGTAAGTATGCCATCACTGCGTCTTGAGGGTAGCTTACTCACTTTGCGATAACCAGATTCGCGACAACTGCGTCTCCAGGACGCATGTTGACGACGTGCCCATGCCTCGAACCAATCCGCATCACCACGATGTCGCCACGAAAGGCGAGGGGATAACAGAGGCGAGAAATAAGCGCGTTCGAGGGGAGGGCACGATGTCTCTTGAAGAATACGACGTAGCGGTGAGTACGCGGCCCGTCGATGACGGTCACGACGCAGTCGTGAACATAGGGCTGCAACGGCGTGTTACCAACCACGCTCTCCACAAAGGGAAAGCGGAGCTGTCCGGCACAACGCGTCGTCACGCCGACCGGTCGCGCCTTGGTATCGGAAGACGAGTATAGGCGCGATCGCAAGTTGCGATTCATGGTCTGTGGGTTGCCGTCAAAAAGGTCATAGATAGCTGAATGCGCGTACTTACATTAGGGCCGGGAGCGACATAGATGCGTCCGTTGACCATGGTAAAGGGGAGGAAGTGCGACCAGCGCAAATATCTGATAAAGCAGGCGGCGAGAGCGGGCGACGAGAGTGGGCGACGATGACTATGTAACCGGAAGCTCACGCAAGCGATCCGGCAATAGGACCAGAGGAAATGTTCCAAGACAATAACAAAAACCCCATGACGGTGGAGCGACGGAGGAAGAGCGACCTCAACGGATATTGGGAGGACTGGCGCACGCTTGACAATGCGGTGTGAAGCCACGCCACACCATACTCAACACCGTACACTTCCTTGGGCCATGACGCGTAGCGACGACGTAGCCATCCAAACGCTTCCCTTTGTTTCGCTATTGTCTGCCTATTGTCTATGCTTGTGCGATTCAGGGCAGAGGTCGAGTCCAGCAGGTTCAGATGCGTATAAATCCGGCTTCCGTCGATCCCCTTGCTGCCGACCGCACGACTTCAAAGCGCAGCGCGCAACTCCCAACACCCTCCGAATCGCGTACTGCTGTGCAGCACGCACCACTCCCGCTTTCTACGTCCTCTTGCATCACTCCGCGCTGGTGCGCACGTCCGCTCGACGCATCCCCTTCCAATCTGTGCTGCGCGCAGACTGCTCAACGCTTCCCTAACGCCCTCACCCGCTTCGACTGCCCCGCGATGCCCCTTCCAGACTCCTTTGCCCAGACCGCAATGGACTTTTCCCTCGATGACGTTGACGCGTCGACTGGTTCTGAAATGTACGCCACCGCTCGCAGCGCATTCGAGTCCTCGGAGGACGAGGGGACAGACGACTCTTTGTATGCTACCCCACGCGCCCACTCGATTCTGCCTTCATACCCTACTCCTTCTATCTCACGTTTGCATGTTCCCGGCTCCTTCCAAGAGAGCTCACGGTCCCTCACTCCGATGTCGGTGCGCCCTACGAACGACGGCGACGTCACTTCCCTTCCCGAGGAGAACTTTCTTATGTCCGAGCCACATTCTGGACACAGTACGCCTAAAGCTTGCGACGACGACGACGACATGCAGGTACGGTACTCACCACTCGTTAGCGTCTGTCCAACCACACTTATCATACCCTTCCACTAGGACTCTATCGAGGTTCGCCGTCACCTTGACGGTGACAACACGCCCGCGGCCCGGGTCCGCCAGCGCCGCGAACATGAACCCACTTCCGCAGACGTCCGCAGTGAAGACGACGACATGGGTGGGCTGGAGGTACAGTAACTTGCGCCTCATTACGTTGTTCCCATACTCACCGTACTTTTCTACCAGGACTCTGTTCGCTATGGCCGTGATGGTGACAACACGCGCGCCGTCCGCCAGCGCCGTGACCATGAACCGGCTTCCGGAGGCCTCCGAGGTGAAGTCGCTTATTGGAAAGATGTATCCAAGTATCGTCGAGGGCAGAACAATGAACTGAAGAAGGTGGGATGGTGCTCTTGGGCTCTAGTCATGCCTACACACTGACCTTGACCTTGACCTACAGCAATATGCCGAGGCTACTAGTCGTTGGCAGACAATTCAGCAGCAGAACGATCTTACGGTTGGCAAGCTGCAAGAGCAAACAGCCCAGCTGATGGCATTCATGAATTCAACTCGAGCTGCAGCGGTACGTTGTCTCTGAATCCTCACGGATTCACGCTCACAGACTTGTGGGTATAGGAATCAGAACTGCGGGACAAGGTCCAGGCCGAAGAAGTCCGTATCACTGCGCAGCACCAAGCGATCCAAGGAGCGCAAGCACAGCTCATGGCGAAGGAGGCGGAACAGGACAGGATGGCGGTAGATCTCCGCGAACGGGAAGCGCTACTGGTTGAGAGGGAGGCTGCTGTCGAGAAGCATCGCGCGGCAGTGGAGAACCAGCAGGCATCTGTGTCTCGCCTTTTGCAACAGGCGAGGGCTGAATCAGCTCGTCCTCGCAACGCCGCCCCAGCTATGCCTGCCCAACCACTACTCGCTGCTCCTCCCAGACCGTTTGCCTCTTCGACTCGAGCGACCCTTCCTCGTTCCAATGTCGCACACCGTACGCACTCCAAGAACAAGGCCGGCTCATCGACCCGTATGTTTCTGACGGCAATGCCAGTGAGTTTAAATCCCCCATATCACTACATATCGAGCTTAAGTCATATATAGGAACTCGTAGACGATGCAGCCCAACCCGCCTGCTCCGACAGCGACGACGACGACGCTCCATCCGCTGTTCCGCGGACTGCGACATCTCGCCCCTCCACGGTGATTGGCGACGGAGTCGAGGTTCATACCCTGACCGTGAACCAGCTCATGGAAGCTATCCGCCAGACCCTGCGCAAAGAGATGGCCGAGACAGTGAAGCCGAAGTCGTCCCCGCGCCATCGGCGGCAGATGTCTGCGACATCGGCGCCGGAGTCGGAGCCGGAAGTCGACCGCGAGACACGCATTGAGCTCTTGGTAAGTCGGATAGATCCACGATGGCGAAGTGACCTCGCTGACTGTGCCCGTCAGCGACGGGTGCGCGAGCTCTACAAGAAGCAGTGCAAGATCGATACTGACAAGGACTGGCATGGGCACCAAGAGGCGGATCGCATCGCTGTGGAGGCCTACAATACCCGCGGCGAGGACGCACCTAGCATTACCAACATCCGCTTCGATATGCGGACTTCAGGCAGCAGCGTCTCTCCCTGGAACTACATCATCTTCGAACACCTCTTGGAAACGTTCAAGGCTGACAACGCGACCTTCATCAACGACAACAGCATCAGCGATCATTACATCAACGACTTGATCGAAGACAAGTTCTGCCGTGGTCGACAGACGTGGAGGGGCGGACAGCCCAAGCTCAAGTCCACGGGGACCATCGAAACGCCGGAAGAATGCGAGGCTCGTGTCCTACTCGCAGACGAGAGGGTCAAAGACAGGGCTAGGGTTGACCAAAGACGTCGCAACGTGAGTGCGCTCCTCTGACTCGCGACTCAATGATTAGAGCTCATGATATCCTTGAAGAAATTCGAGCGCCGTCACGCCACGGTTCAGAAGGTCATCGCGCTGCATGTCGGGAATCCCGAGTCTGATGTTGCGGTCTGGAGGTTCCTCGAGAAGGTCCTGAACCTCTTAGGCGCTGATGGTATGAGCTCTGAGGACACCTGCGATGATCTGCCAGAGACAGTCTTCCGCGTCAAGGTGCTCGAGTGGCGACGTTCCATGGACGATCACATGGAGATCATCGACCGACAGCGCGTCCTCGACCGGGATCTCTTCTCCCGACAGGGTTCCCGACCGGGCAAGAGACTCCGGGACGGTACGGTCAAGAGTACTCGCAATCCCGTCCGGCGGCTCCCGCAGCAGCTCTACAATCCCGACTGGTTGAAGGCTCAGAACCCCCAGCAAATCCACACGCTCGCGGTGTCATCCGAAAAATTCGATTGGATTCGCGTCGTGGCGACGCTCGCTCACACGATGTGAGCAATCGGTGGGTAGCCGGTGGGGATTCGGTGACACGCTGGTCGTGTAGCTCGGAACCGGGAATACCGCCCACTGCCTTGTTCACGATGACGGACAGCATATAGGAATGTATATATCAGTGTATTAGGAGTTTTGCAGAACTTTGTCAGTGATCTTGCTTTGTTGACTGTTGTGACCGATGCTGTCCAGTGCGCCCCGCGCGCTTTGCAAAGAGAAGGCGATGCATGGAAGAGCGAGTGATAACTCGGCTCGTAACTTGTAAGACGGTCGACAGGAGCGAGTAATAACTCCGGCTCATAAGACAGGTGATGGTAGTGGGAGGGACGATGGGCAACGTTGACCACTGAATCAACAATCGATCAAACATTTGAACATGGGCGTGGGCGCCAACAGGCACTTGCATCTGATTCCCATTCGGAACGTCGACGTCCCTGAATGACGACTTAGGATATATACATTACATACATAATCACAGTGGAGGATGGCATTACATGAAATACTAAGACGACTGAGACGGCCGAGACGGGATAGATGTGGGCGGTGGCATCGAACGAAGACCTTCGCTGCTCACTTTCGACTTCTTGGACGCCCGTCCACTCTCCCCACCGCTCTCTCTCAGCCTCTTCTTGTCTTTGGAACCCGTGTCGGAACTCGTGTCAGTAAGCTGCTTCAACATGAACTGGTCATGCTCCTCTAAGATGGGCTGACCACTCGCCGCTGTGGGGTGCCACTGGACGTCCGGGTTGAGGTCGGGTGGATACAGCACTTCTCCATGTACCCCAGCCCAGTCGAAGTCGATGAGGGATGCATGATTGCCTGAGATCACCACGTTCGGCGGCCGAATGTCGCCATGCACGAAATTCCGGTCATGCAAGATATTGAGGGCTGCTTTGATATCGCGCTCGACTATCGTGGTGTACTTCTTCGAGGAGGTCTTGGTAAGGCTGTAGCCTCGCAGCTCGTCCATGATGACCATCGTGAGGCCATGCATGACTTCGGCGCAGTAGTGCAGTGCCGGTGCGTAACCGTGATCGGCAAGCAGTTCGTGTTGGAGCTTGCCGTATCGCTTCACCACAAACTTGACGTAGACCCTGGACGCAGCGCTGCCGTCGAGCCGGTTGATGATACCCTTGTAGAGGCAACGGCGAGCCATCGTGGGGGGGCCGACTCTCTCGAGGAGGACGAGATTGAGGTGGCCGAGGCTGGCGGCGGACTCAGGGGCGGCGGACTCAGCAGCAGTGGACTCAGCAGGGGAGATGACGGACAAAGGCTGGGGAAAGAGATGGGGTGCGTGGGGAACGTCGGTACCAATATGGACTTCCGCATACCACTTGCGCAACTGCGCAGCAGTGTCTCGAATGATCTGGAAGTAGGGCGCCACTTGGTCCATGTCAATCTGGCTTGTCTGACTGCCACCCAATGACTCCGTGAAGAGGATCGTGCCGTGGACCCGGTCGCTGAAATACACCGTGTGAACCGTAATCAGCGAATTCGATAAGCCTATGATCAGGCAAGGACAACAAGTCATCCGGAGGATGTGCTTGAACTGGTGCAATCCAGACATCAGATCAAGATGAAGCCGAGTAGTTGCTCTTCGTACCTCGGGCATCATAATCGCGCGTTGGTACGCTAATACGGCCTGCACTATCGGGTCTCCTCCCGAGCCGCTCCACGCCTTGCACTCGATGGCCAGGTAGAGCGCCTCCCAACCGTGGGCGGTCTTGCATCGCGCTTCCATATCCAACTCGCAGACCGTGCCGTCGCCATCTTGATACACGGCACCACATCGGAGACCGGGGTCGTCGATGAGTTGTTGGAGCAATTTGCGGATGTCAGAGACATACTCCTTCTCGCTCTTGGTAGTTGCGGCACACGCCTTCCAGAACGCGGCGAGCCAGACACTCATATTGAACGTCTCCGGGAGGCCCATGTCGACCTTGACATCCCTAGGCTTCATTTTCTTGTTGTACGCGTCGTTGAACGGGCGACAGAAAAGAGCGGGGTGAGGTCCGTATGAATCGAGAGGGCGAATGCCGATGCAGATAGGAGTCTCGGAGGATTGTACTTCATCGAATTTTGCAGGAAACTTTGACACAGTGGAAGGTGGAGCGACTGCGTTCTCCATCCGATGGGCGATTTTGTGTCTCATCGCTTTGATGTACGCATTGCGCTCTTACACGTAGCTATGAGTAATCGCATGTGATGGTGGCCTGACGAAATGACTCACGGACGACTTGTTCGCGATCCCTCGGGATATAATGGGGCCAGTGGTGTGGAACAGTTGACACTGGAAACGGAGGCTCGGGTCAGACGCAGGCGACAAGTGAATAACTTTTAACTTCACATACCACATACTACGACATACCAGTGGACGTGTTGATTCCACCCCTTGCTGAAGGCGGACAGCAACTGGGAGGGTTGTACGTCTACCGAGGAGACGTGGTAACCCGTCGTTCTATACCACATAGTTGCACGGTACTGGCGCACGTTGTCGTCATTGAAGATTTGCTTGGAGGGGAGGCCGAGAAGAGCTGCAATTGTATCCGCATCGCCATCATGGGGATCAAACGCCTTCGACTACGAGTTGGCAGACGACAACTTAGGCAAGAACCCACCCACCCTAACGATGCTACGTACCTTCTCCTTTATGTAACGGAGGTGCATTGGCACGTCATTGGGAACCCAGTCCGTTACATTGTAGTACTCCACACAGAACTCGCGGGCTGCAGTGAGGACGTCCTGGGCTGTGAGCTTGCGATACGACGAGCAGCTCTTGATGGGCAGCTTGATGTAATGAGGCTCCAGATTGAGGACGATGGGGACGGTAAGGTCTTCGGGCATATACAAGGTTCGGGGAGGGGCCGGAGGGGGTTATGGGGTGGTGGTTGGGTCAGGGTCGGGAACCGGAGGGATGGCGCGCGGGCCGCGCGGCGTGTGCACGATGATGAATAAGACAAGAATTTGCCCAGACTTACCTATTTAGGGTCCCTCCCGCAGCCAAAGCACCCAACACAATAAGGACCAGCCACCGACCGTCGCCTGGAGTCCCATTCACCATCGCAATCTCCCGCCCACCACCCCAAGTTCCTCCGTCGCCTCCAGACAACTTCGCTCCATAGGTCGGTCGTCTATCCAGAGCAGAGTTATCACTCGCTCCTTCGCCCGCTCTCGCTCAGTCCTCGAACAGAGTTATTACTCGTTCTCTCCGGATCTATCTCAGCGTTGCGCTGCACCATTGCCACCGGTCTTGTCGTTGGTCCAGGGCGATCTTGTCGCTCTCGAGTACGTTCATCTGCCGTACACTCTATTCTTGCTGCGTCAACTTATAATCGCAGCACAGAACATTGCTCCAATCGCTTTCTACTGGGCAAGACTTAGGGCAACCCTCCAAGCAACCTCCCAATGGCACTCAGGTTCGTCTGCCTGCAACACTAATGTAATGTCATACTCACCTGCCCGCATTTTCCAGCACTCTCCATCCTTCTCGGACTTTCTGGTTCGAAAAACAATGCTTCACCGTCATCAACCCCTCCCGAGTCGACTTCCTCCCAGGACTGCGCATAGGCGAACCGGAGCAAAGCCTGACCGCGAGGGATTTGCGAAAAGCGATATGGGCCGTTGATAAGGGACCGGAGATGGCTTACATGCTGCGAAGCTCTCATTCAGACTCGTCGCTTCTTGCACGGCTCAGTTGCGACCCTCGTAAGCCCCCAATCGTCTCGAAAAATAAACGCTTCGCACTCAGTGAAGACATCCTGACGACTTGGAAGGACTTGGAACAAAATCTTTACGCCGTCAGTGAAACGTTGCTACTACGGATCAGCAAAATCCCCGAAGCAAAGTTCCCTTTCGACGCTTTCTGGCCCCTCCCCACCGAATGTGGCTACCGGAACGATTACTCTACCTTCCTATCCGCTAGGCGCGCTATATTGCGCTCACGCGATGCCTTTTTCCTTCTCGCCTCTCGTTGTACGCTAGCCATTGCCTTATTCCAATATCGATTTCCAGGGGAAGACCCTCCTGCTTGGACCAGTGTGCTCATGGACGTAGGAATCCCGGCGCCTTGGATAGATGAACTACGTGCCGGTCCTATTGCAGACCTTTCGTCGGGGCTTCGAGTTGGTGCCTTCATTGATCCACTGCCTGGTCCTGCTTGTACGGTGTGGACTAGACATGCCCCATGCATGATCGAGGCGAACCTTCCGACCTACATTTCATGGCCAGCCCCGGGGGGGAAGCTTGACCCTTCCTTATGCGAGCAAGTCCTGAGCCTTCACCCCTACCTCCGCCCGTACTTTCCTGGTTCTGCCGATGAAGCACCCATCGTACCTACGTCGGAGGATCCAAGAGACCCCCAGCCATGCTTCCGTTGGACTGACATCCCTTCTGGAATGCCTCCCGCATCATGTCCTGCTCCTATCGAAACCCCCGCCACAACCCCTATCCCTTCTAGCGATGAGCTGCGTCGTCTGCCCCATGGACCAGGACAGCGCGCTGGCGAGCCTTACCAGCAATTCTTCGATCGTAGAGAAGCGCAATGGCGACAGTGGGAGCAGACTGAGACTGCCGAGAAGAAGGAGAAGCGGCTAGCACGAGCTGCGAAGGCGGCAACGTACGCCTGCCCAACCCGTCCCACAAACACTTACCTTTGGATGGAGGTCGGGGACGTCGATTCCACCGTCCCTTGGTATCTTCTTGATCGTGACTACAGGAAGAAGGTCCGTTTCGGAGGAGTACGAGACATGTGGGAGATGTATCCAAACTCTCACAAGCGTTACGATCCATGGCGCGACGAGTGGGACATCTGCCCCAAGCTCTCCAACGATCCCGTCGTGGAGGAGGACTACTTCGACGATGACGACTTTCCGTACGCACCGGCAGCCCCCCACCCACAACAGCTGCCCAGCCAGGAGTCTCTACTCGCGCTGGCATCCCTAGCTACCATCGCGCGATCTTTCGAGGCTGATCTCCAACGCTTTTATGCCGGCGAGGATTTCCTTGGCCACGTATTCGTTGCCGAAGGTTTTCGAGAGGTAGCATTCTACCGATACGGTGTCGTCATAGGCGTGCTACCCGCTACGGAACAGGGTGAGCGCCCTCCTCTGGAATATGCCGCGTTCGATTGCAACAAGGTTCAGAAGTACTTTGGCGTGCTTTCCATGGACCTCACCAGTGCCGACCTCGCTGCTCTTAGTGGGTTCTTGGGCATCGCCTTGAAGCGTTCGACGAATTCTGCGATCTCCGCAGCGGTTTGGGATCTCGACCCTGGCTGCCCCCAGTACTTACTGAAACCGGGTCGAGAGCATCATACCCTGCGTCCGACGCTCTGGAGGCTGTCTGGCGTTGACTACTATTGTATACGCTACATCAACGAGCCGGAATGTTGGTACGACGTTCTTGTGGATGCGACGACTGCTGTCGAGCTCCTCCGCCGCCAAGGCATCCGCTCCCGCGCGTCCGCCATCTCGTTGATGGTTCAGAAGGGGATCGGTTTCCATACTGTGTATTCCCCAACAAGGAGAGATTCATTTTTCCACCAACCATCTTCTTTCGGCGACTGTTTGGGATGGCGCCCGCGTGGATTCAAGGCCACACGACATGACTACGGACAATACATTGCGCAGGGGTATGAAGTTCTTTGCCAACCTCGAGGCCGGGCGGCGATATTGCATGGTGGAATTATCTGGAGACTCGCTCTGGAGATCCTTGGCAGTGATGCAGCGGAACGGGCTGTGAGTGGGCCGTCCGAAGACATCTACTCCTTTGGCCAGGAGTTCTTGCCCCATCGAGGGGTCCCTCTGTATGATGATTCCTTGACGTCCGGCGAGATAGACATCCTGTGTGGTGTGTACAAGTTGCCCTCTAGTATGTGGCTCTTCATGCTTTTATTTCAGACGCAATCACTGATGTGCTTACACACAGCTCACGGATCGCAATCGGAACTACTGTCCTGGTGGCCACGACCCAACGTATTTGATACCTCTGGGCTGGCGTTCGGATATTGGACGCCATGGTGCGAGAACTGGTTCCAGCGGCGTCTGAAGCGGATTAGGGATGGTATCGACGGTCCTCTATCGGCGAAGGATTGGCGATCAACTATCACGTTTTGGCGCGGAGTCTTTCCCTTGCAGACGGCCGTGGCGGAGAAGAGTGCCGCTTTTCTGCCTCGCATCAACACTTGCATTAGGTTGTAGATGAATTGGGGATCTCTCCTGTCGCGGTCAGTCGATGTATCATGTACGTCTCCATACTTCCTGTCGCCCAGCATGATCTGATACTAATCCTTTACGGATAGTACCAATCGCATGTATCTGTATGAATGTACAGTACGCGTTCTCTACTCATTGGTCTGCACACATGCAATTTTCATCTGAATTCAGTCCAAACAACGACGCGCATGCAACGGGCCCGGACGAGTCGTGCAACCGTCGCGGTCGAGCAAATGTGGTCGATAACGGCTTACATGAGCGTGCGGTTCATTGCGTCCGCCTTCTCGCGACGCCTCCACGACGCCCTGGGCTCTCAGATCTCAGAACTCGCGCGGCGCCGCCGTAACCATTTGACGCGCACACCCGTGGTGGCCGCCCCTCGCGTGTCCTTCGTCCACTGACGCGTTTGTTCTGTTAACAGCACAAAGCCTCTGCGCAATCCACGTGGGCGAACGCAACGGCGCAAATGCAAGGTACGTGGTTCCGTCTCCTCGCGATCGCGTTATGTTTGATTTTGCTGACGTAACCCTCTAACCTCCGTGTTCGCTTCCACCGCCATAGCTCACGACTTGCATGGGTTGGGTCGACCGTTTGGAGGTAGACGCGACTACCGGGTATGCGAGGTACGCATTCTGTCTTACCTCCGTTCGCAATGTTCCCTTACTTCACTAATATCACTTGCCACACAGATAAATGGAGGCGCAGCATTCGAAAAGATGTACTAGCCTACTGTCTTTGACTGTCCAGGATGTTTTCAAAGGTTGTCTCTGACATACCACAAACAATGTTAATCTCTCGCGATCACCACCCCCAGTCCTAGCCCTCAACGTTCCCGCGCTGCTGTAAGTTTTCATCAGGACTCCCCCTTCACCCTCTTCCCTTTCCTCCACCACCATCTCTGCACTCCAACTCCTCCCCTCACTCACAAGCTCAAACATGCTTCCTATTGTCATTCAGAACATGCTGAAGTACATGGTATGTCATTCCTGATGTCTGTTGTTCAATCACTAACCTATTACAGCCTATTTTGGCCTTCCAGGGCATACAGGCCGGGCGTGACTCAGCTCGTCGCTCCTCCCCTTCCCTCAGGTGCATTTGTATGCACTCGAGCCGCCTTTCGCGCCCGTACTGACTCGCTTACAGCCCGGGGAAGCGTCCGGCTCTCGCGTCGCCACGTTCTGGCACGCCGGTCCAGACGAAGAACATGACGAACGTGACGGGCACGGGCGGCGCCGCGTAGTAAGACATCCGGCGGTTACTTGGCGGGCACTCAGTGGGTGGTCGGCGCGTCGAGAGCGGGCGAACTGTTTTGTCTTGCGGAGAACTTGATATGTCGGTGAATGTTTTGTAACAAGTGAAACTTGAAATTCTAGTCGGTCGTAAACGTTGATGCAAACTTCGTGTTCTTTCTGACATTTTGCCGGGCGTGAAACTCGAAATTCCTTTAAATACAAAACTTTCGTCTGAACCTCAAGTTCCCGATGACGTTTGGCGTATCGTAGAACGTGACGTTCTACGTGATATTGTCTGCGGCTCGGAATGCGGGCCGGAACGGTAAGTTTTCGCGAGCATTCGGAGCAATGTCAAACTTCAATTTCTATCTACGGTCGAATATCGTACAAAACGTGACATTCTGCATTGTCATTATTCATTCCGTTTTGACCAGCCTCGAATACTGTAATTCCTCGCGTGTGAGCTTGAGCCGGTGAAGGTTTGACTGAGCCATCTTGACTCGATCTGAGCCACGTGGGCCGTGGCGTGGATACAAATTGATCGATTTTCCAATTTTGGTAATTTGGTTCATTGAATCACTTGCCAAGAGGCGTGCTTGGACCTGCTTGGACTCGGTGTTGCTCGTGCTCGGGTGGAGATAGTGATCAGGGGTACGAGACGAAGGCTACACGAGGCATCGATACTGTCACTGTCAAAGTATGGAAGCCGAGAGCGTACTTACTAGACTCGGACGACTCTAGCCAAACAGGTGTAAACGGGGGCGAGTGCTATATCAACTTTCCCCTTCACGGTTGCATCCTCATCCACGACCCCACACCCGACCCGACACCGCACACAACCATGGTCGAGAGTGGAAGGACATACAAGCTCGTCAACGCCAAGGCGGGCAACGTGCTCGACCTCTCCGGGGGGGACAACAGGTCCCTCATCGGATACGACTGGCATGGCGGCGAGAACCAGAAGGTGTGTATTCCCGTCCCTTCCAACGTCCCCTGTGAAGCCCCACAGCGCGGAGCTGACCCCCCTTCTGCGCAGTGGCACCTCGACCAGGAAGACAACGCCTGGGTTCTGAGGAACGTCGCGACGGGCCGCTTCCTCGGCATCGACGGCCAAGCCCAGGACGGCACGGTCGTGGTCGCGGTCGACGAGCCCTTCCGGTGGGACATCTGGCCGGACGAGGAGGACTCGTCTACCTTCAGGTGCGTAGCCGGCGCGTCGTCGATGCGCGAAGTTCCTGTTCCCCGCTGACGCCGCTGATCGAATCGCCTGGATAGGTTGTTCGTTCCGAACACAACGTACAACCTGGACTTGAGTGATCACGGGAACCCGACGCCGGGCACGCCCGTCACGCTCTGGGCCAAGTGGCACCCTGGCAAGAACCAGACCTGGCGGTTCGAGGAGGGTGAGTTCTCCCTTCACAATTTCTCTTCATGTATACGTGGGACGCGTGGATGTACTCACCTTGCTTTCTCGATGTGATTTCTAGCTTGAGTCGACCGGATTGGCGCACGCCGGGCTTACGGTGGAGAGTCCTCGGCATACAGATGCGGCAGCCCTAGTACGATTGTGTACGATAAATTACGCGTGTACTTCTATCCACGAGCGCAGGAGGAGAAATTGCTTCATACCTGTCATCCCGCAACGATAGTGCCAGATACCTTGCGAACGGCTGGATCGAGCCTAGACTGTAGTGACAGTTGGCAAAGGACGAGATGATGGACTTCAAGTGTAAGTACATGCTCCGGAGTCCAACGGGGGTTCATGACGGCTTTTGCCGGGAGTTCCGGTCACTTCCGAGGGTTCACCGACTGGCGCACCTCCAACTTGCTCCTTTGAACTTGAACTACTGATAAGTCGTTGCCTGCACTCAAAAAGGTCTAATGCTTCTCGCGTCGAAGTGTTTGCAATCTAGAACGAATTTGCCACCCGGTCTCGCTGCGGCGCAGTAATAGCACCCCGATCATGCAAGTAGTAGTAGTACGGTGCGTTGCGGGTCGTGCCAGTGCTTGTTATCCATTTGTGAGTCTTTGTTCAGTGCTTGTGCCACTAGGGTCATCGCAACCGATTGTTTGTTAGACGAATGCAGCTGCTGACGGAGAGGGAGGGAGTTAAATGCATGCACGATGCATCATGCACGCTCCGAGTCCTTATCCCCAGGGACCCGATCCTGATCCCAATTTAACGCGAACACATGGTACCCGGTGCCCTTCAAGTTCAAGCCGGTGCGGACGATTCTACGACCAACGTTTCGTCCCGGTGGCGAAACATGCCTCGTAACGGGCAAGCGCGGGAAAAAACCAGCCTGCCTTCCCTCCTGTCGCCGTCTCGGGCTGGGTGCACGAGCCTAGAAGAGGTTGCATCCGCCGCGACTGAACGGACACATGAGGTGGCAGTCTACCTCATACGAGCCCGGCAGCAACCTGCTCCTCTCCCATGAACACGCCAACCCGGTGCAGGCTGTGCCCCCCCGCAGTCGCTTCTCGTCCCCTGCATAGGCTGGAGGGTTTCTTTTCGTGATGGAGGAGTCGGGGTGGACACAATCAGGGAGCTGGCACTCTTGCAATTGAAACGCCAAGTTTTCCCGCCTGTCCGCCGGACCCGTGCATGGTTTTAGTCGAGCTTACTTCGATCGATGAATTTGGAACATCGACATACCTCCGTGCTTGCTGCGTCTGGACAAGGAAACTCATTACCTGGCTGCTAGGGGCTGGAGTGTCACGGGAAGTGCGCTCGCACTCGGTGCTGCTTTGCGCCAGGAAGAGAGCGTCATCAGGCCGGGCACGCTTCTCAAGTCGAAGCAGGCGGAGGCTGAAGGTGGCGTCCATGCTACCATTGGGGAGGAACGGAAGCCGAGAGCGTAGACTCGGACGCCTAGCCAAACAGGTGTAAATGGGATGGTGCTCTGGTTTATTAACCCCCCCCCCTCCCCGGCTTCAAGGTTGCCTCCCCATTCACCACGATATCCGACACGGAACCGCCAGCAAACATGATGATCCAGTGCGGAAAGACGTACAAGATCGTTAACGTTGAGGAAGGCACGGTCCTCGACCTCTTCGGTATAGACCGCGTTTCTCTCCTCGCCTACAAGTGGCACAGCGGCGATAACCAGAAGGTGCGTATTTCCGTCCATTGCCCCTGAAGCTTGATGGCGTGGAGCTAACCTACGCAAAACGAATGTCGCTACTGCTCTTATGTACAGTGGGTCGTGGAGCAGGATGACGAGGGCTGGCGTCTCAAGAGCGTCTGGACGGGCCACTTCGTCGGGGTCGATGGCCTCGCGGAACACGGCACGGCTCTGAAAGCGGTCACAGAGCCCTTCAAGTGGGACATTTTGCCTGATGAGGAAAACGTGGAGACCTTCAGGTGCGCCGCGTCCGAGTCGTCGACTCGCGATGTGCTCTTCGGATCTGACTGGACGCGGATCGCCGCCGGGATAGGGTGTTCGTTCCCAACACGCGATACAACCTGGATTTGAGCAGCTCCGTGGACGGTACGCCCGTCAGGCTCATGCCGAAGTGGCACCCTGGCAAGAACCAGACCTGGCGTTTCGAAGAGGGTGAGTTGTCCCTTCACGCCTTTGCCCCACCTCCACCCGTACGGCGCGGGGACACATGCATGTGCTCACCTTGCTTTCCCGCTATTAATTCTAGCTTGAGTCGTGCTCGGCCATGTTGGGATTTTTACGTCGGGGTTACGGTGGAGATACGTGAATGGCCCTCATCATACGGATGCGGCAGCCCTAGCACAGTTGTGTACGATAAGATACGTGTGTACTTCCAGCCACGAGCGCAGGATAAATGGCATCATACCTGTCATCCCGCAACCGTAGTGTCAGATATACCTTCCGATAGCTCCGATTCTCTGCCCAACCACCAATGATCGGGCGAAACCTCATTCATCCGGTCATCTTCATGGGGTTCGCGAGCTGAAGCCGCGTTCCATAAGTAGCATTGGTCCTGTTGAGGCGTCGACCGTGGCCCCCAAACCCGTTCAGCTGCCTGTGGGGTAGGAAAATAAAAGCCTACCCCAACATAGTGTCATTGGCAGGTGCGACTCATGAGGAGGTTAGTGACGGCACATCCATATCGACCCGCCCCGGAGATTGTAAGTATACGTATTGACCACCTGGCATGTCCACGCGGACATGTTTCGGATTCAATTTTTCGCACTGGAGCCTTGAGGCCTCATTGTCAAAGCAAGGGGCTTAGGATGTGTTGCCGTAGAGACTATGGGACAGTGGGGGTAGAGGAGGACAAGTCAAGGCCAGAGCGCAGAGGCCCGGGGTTCGTGACGGCTTTTGCCGAGAGTTCCGATTACTTCCGAGCGTTTTTTCTTCAACTTACTACTCTCACCTCCAACTGCGTTGAACTATACCTAGGCCGTTGTCTGAACTCGGATATTTCTAGTGCTTCTATTGTCGAGGCGTTTGTACTCAAGAGTCAAGACGAACGCCACCTAGTCTCGCTATGGTGCGATGCCATCCGGACCACCTCAGGGATCGCCAGTGATGATCGTCCATCGCCGAGGATTGTGCTTCCAAGTAGCATCCATTCTTGAGTTTGTTCAGTACTTGTGCTAGGGTTCTTACAACTGATTCTATTTCCAGACGAATGCGGCTGCCGATGGGGAGGGAGGGTGCACCATCCACGCTCACTCGTACACCGTTCCAGCCCTCCCAATCTTCAACTCGCCCGAAAATAACTTTTGCAGAGCCGCGACGCCATCACGCTCGTCTATCAGGAAGTGCTCCTCTTCTAATCTCGCGTACGGGATGCACCCCGAGTCAATAACGAGTGGCGTGTCGGTCTTCCACTCGAGCACGCGCATACGCGGAAGAGCGCCATGTCCGGGGTCCCCATCCTTGAGCCATTCCTTGAAATTGTTGAGTGGGTTGCCTGCGTAAACTAGTATGTCTTCGACATTATGTCAGCAGGCATACTCATAACAACTTCACACACACCGCAGGCCCATGTCGCAAGCGTCGCACCAGCCAAGCACACGCACGTGTGTGGTCTGCAACATTGTACGTCAGGGCGAGCCCCCTCCATCTCCAGGCTGAGGATCTCGCTTGGTGTTTTGACTCGGCCTTCTCCTTCTCCCGCAGCGAGAACGCCAAACTTAAAATGCCTGACTGCAATTCAATAGCACAAGACGGCGCCGAGCAAGCGACTCGATCCGAGATTCGCCCCTCGACGCTCGACGCTCGGCGCGAATTCGAATCGACTTCTAGCGTCCCCGAGCTCGAGCATCCCAATCTTGATCCAAGTTCCTCGAGCGCATACACGGTGCAGTCCTTACAGCGGACGCGCTGCCGCACACCTGTACTGACTATCCTTCACCAGACCAGGGAGCGCTCGAATACGGTTGCGAGCGGAGGAAAGGATCCAGGCTGACCTGCCGCTTGTCGCACCGAGCGCATCTGCTACATACCAAGCGTATCGACGCGCTTTCGACAGTCTCACCTCACATTCAAAACAGTATCGTACTGGACCTGTGTCCGCTCCAGCCGCACACTGCACCGTCCGGCCGCGACACCAGTCGCGCGTTTTCGTCATGGTTGCGGAGCTCGAACTTGAAATACAGGGGCCTCGACGCGTCAGTTCGATCACTCGTGGATTGTGGGGCGGCGGTGTCTCCGAGCTTCCTCGCGTCGGGCTCCGTTCCTGGGCTAGAAGCTCGAACTCAGAGGTCGAAGGTCGAGAGCCGAGCTTGGTGTGTGTGCAGGAACGCTGTGGAAGATCGTCTTCGTGCGCGCATTTCGCTCATCGTGTTCCCCTCCATAGAAGGTATATTCAAATTCCACCCGACTATCAGCTGTTGCCGTGTTCCTACCGCACAGGTCGTTGAGGAGCTCTACAATGTTCGAGGTTGCGACTCTCCTATCCTCCTGTCCCACCTCTCCCGATCTAAAAACTGTTGGGACTGAGCGTTGCGAGAGTGTGAGGTCACACTTACCGCTCGGACTAGCAGTGATGATGTCATTGCACACGCCTTAGCGTCTCCACTTCATCTGCTTTATTACCTTGTGATGTACGCACATCCCTTTTCACCATCTTCTCCTCATCACCACCATCATACTACACGCACCAACGAGCAAACATGCAACTCGAGAACGGAAAGACGTATAAGGTCACCAACGCCAAGGGAGGCACCGTGCTTGACCTCTCCGGTGGCCAGGACCAGTCGCCCATCACCGGCTACAACTTCAGCGGCAACGACAACCAAAAGGTACGTGCTTCCGTTAGACGCCCCTGACGCACGACGGTGGTACACCTTGCTGACTTGCGCACGACGAACGTTGCGCCTGCCATGCGCAGTGGGTCGCTGAGCAGCAGGACAACAACTGGCGCTTCAAGAACCCCACCACGGGCCTCTTCGTCGGATACAGCGGCGACCCCAACAACGACACGCCCATCAAGGCCATGAGGAACCCCACCTTGTGGGACGTGCGGCCTGACCAAGAGAACCCGGACGCCTGCAGGTGCGTCGCGTCGTCGACTTCTGCTGTCCTCTCGAGTTGGTCTGCTGATCGCGGGGATAGGGCATTCGTCGCGGGCACGGAGTACTGCCTGGACTTGAGCGATCACGGGAACTCGACCCCAGGAACGCCCGTCACGCTCTGGAAGAAATGGGGTGGGGCGAACCAGACCTGGCGCTTCGAACAGGGTGAGTTCTTCCTTCACGCCTTCATCTCACATCCACCGGATTGCGGGGACGAATGCATGTGCTCACCTCGCCTGTCCCTTGTACGGTCTAGTTTGAGTCGGTGTTTGCAACCATGGGCTTGGCGCACGTTTGAGGCGGAGATACGGGAGCAGTTCTAGGCGTTGGCAGTCCTAGTATCATTGTATCATAAGCTACGAGTGTACTTCTATGCACGAGCGCAGAAGCAGAATTTGAATCGTACCTGTTCATCCCGGATAGTAGTGTCAGATATGCTTCTGATAAATTGAGTGCGAGAAGGTCGCAACTTCTACAGCGTAGAGCCTCCGTGCCCATGCGCTGGGCACACACTGTGTTAACGTTAACTTGCGGTCAGCGCCAAACTCAATCTGCAGAAGGTTATCACTTATCAATGCTAATGCTCCTGCTACCCTCCGCCTTCGAGGGACCCTTGAGAAGACGTACCGCATGTCCTCGCCGGCAACCCCGGTGGGCATGAACCGCGAACCGTGACCTAGGACCGAGGCAATGATTCGCAGAAACCGGTTTCCAATCAGCATCGAGGCCCCTGTGGACCCTGCACAAGACGATGCCTAACGCTTACCTGCTTCTATTCCTCCACACCCTCAACCCACCCCAGGCGTGAATGTAGCATTGTCGCACATTTGTGGGGTCTCCACAAACGGGGTCGGGCCGGTGAATTCTTCAGCGTTGGGAACCTTGGCACGTGGCCAATGGCACCACGACGCCCTGCACGGAGACGCAAACCCCACAGTCCGGTGTCTTCCCACATGGGATGATCTTGAGCATCGCCCATTCAGCTCGACGTGATCCGGCTGCGACACTGCGGAGTGGCACCGCAGGGAAGCGTTGCAACAGGACCGCACCAGGCAAGTGGCGAACCTCGTGACTGAGTCCCCACAGACAAAGGTTTAGCAACGTGCCTTCAAGCTTCCAGTTCGACCGCCAGCGATCGAGCGAGAACTCGGCCACCCGTTCATCTTCGTGTGCCCGCGAGCAGGTGGCCCATAGCCTCGACCTGGTCGAGGCATCCTCCGTGGGCCCCATGCTCGGACGACCGCCGCAAGCACGGTCACCCCAACACGGAGTCAGGCCCGAGAAGGTCAGCGGTGGCGCATAGATGGCACGGCTCGGAGAAAGTGTGTGGCCATTCGTGGTCCCTCGCCATGGTGCGGAGTCAATGTCGCGCACTCGAGGCCCGACCGTGAATGCCGGGGACCCTGAAAATTGTGGATGCCGGGGAAACTGGGGGTGGCTGCCGCGATCGACAACCGCGAAAGTGCATGTTGACGGTGTACCTCGAGCACCTGGATCTTCATATAAGAGTGCTCGACTGTTACGCCACTGGGTCTTCTAATCGGGGATCGACGAGCGGATGTAACGTGGACTTGCCCGGTCCGGAAGCACGCTTTCTTGACTCACTCGTGTATCTGCTAAGCCTCGAGTTGCGGAGGATGTACGGTGTTCGTCCGACCGACAACGCGACATATCTAGATTAGATAGCATAAGTCGCGGAGCATTGCCAACTTGAGCGTACGAACATCGACTCGCGCACTCGTCGCGACGAAGAAAAATTTCTACCTTGCTTTGCCTCGCATGACCGGAGGCCCGGTGTGACGGCGACGGCGAATGCGACCGACTCCCGCGAAACGCATCTAGATGGTGGCCTAGGGTGGGTGCCCCTTGAGGCCTGAGGATCTATCCGGTTCCCATTTGTCGAAAACGTCCATATAGAAAGCGCAACAGATCACGCACCTCTTCACGATCTTGATGGCCCGACATGCAGTAGGAGCGTTTCCAATCGCGGAAGCCCACCGGCGCATCCCTGACTCGTAGCTGCGAAGTAACGAGCCAGTAATTCCGAGATCCAGTCAGGCGTACAAGTCACGAACCGCCTGTAATGGTATGATCGAGCTATGTGCGATTGAGGGTGCGATTGGGAGACGGACCCCTTGCCGGTCGGGTGCTCGTTGAGCGACAGCTCGTGCTCTCAATTCCATAACACCGGCGGGCGTCCATGGCTCCATGCCACTTAAGGATCGAGCTGTCCAAAGCGCATCACAGGATGCCATCAGACGGTACAGATAACGCAACCCAGTGTTTCAGAGTGCTCACCAAGATAAGTATGCGCATGGTAAAGCACTACAATTGTGGGGTGGTAAACGGGCTTGCGACGAAAGTTTAGCATTCAAGCACTACCTACCTGCCAACTTTCGCTGACTACCCTGACCGCTTGACGTACGAGTCAGCGACATGAATATGTTGAGTTCCACTGCCAGTGACAGTGTGCAGTGTTGCGTGTAGCGCGAGGCGGGTCGAGGAAAGAAAGAGCCCTTCCCCTTCCGGAACTGATAGACGGAAGGGTCAACCTGATAAGGCCAGGGCCCGGCCGCGTGGTGTCCGCGTGGTGTCCGTGCGTGTGCAAAAGTGCGAGGACGGCGACCCACGAAAGGCTCCTGGTCAAGCACGATGGTTGACAAACGTGACCTGGCATATGACGAGACTTAACGATTAAACGAACCCAAGTCAGCGCTCCGCGATCCCACATGAGCGGACTGGCCAATGAGGTGTGTGCGCTCTTGTCTGCTCGAGCGAGCCATGCGCCCGATGGTGTAAAGTCTCTAAGGCATTCAGCTCTCGAGGGCGCGGAGATGATACGTCGAACAGGTCATACGTACTAAGACACATGGGCTTTCGCACCTGCCAGACTCCCATCAGAGAAAGCATTGAGTGCCGGTTTCCAGCCTCACGTCCGAATCTGGGTGTATCAATCGGTGCAGGCTCGCCGGCCAGTAACTTGGCACAATACACTCGAAACACGTACGGTGACACAAACCTACAGTCAACTCGTCATCCAGACATCTCCTCGTTGGATCTTGATGTGCAGTTGAAGCGTCATGGCGAGGCAATCTTCCACTCTGGATCGTCGTTCCCTCGTTCTGGGCGTCATATTCAAACCCGGGACGGGAGCCGAATGAGGGAACCGCGCACCTCTGTACAGGATCGACTCAGGTTTCACGAAACGCTCGCTCGTGCACAGCGACCGTGGACCGTGACGGGCAGCGAGATGATGCAGCGGATTGCTATACCTTCGCGCTCCTTCTCGCTTCGCACCCCAGATGAAGCATGAGATGCTCTGGCGAAATGCCGTACGCCCATCATCAAGGCCTGGGCCTCCACTCGAGAATGGTTTGGCGTACGTACGTACGGTCCCTCGATCGTGCGTAGTTGGGTAGCCCATTTGAGGTAAACGACTCCCCGTTTCGGCGCTCATAGCAAGCCAAGGGGCCACCAGCACTCCAGCCACTGCCTTATAAGAGGGCGAAGCGGAATGTGTATTCTACATCCCCAGCACTGAGCTTTAGCGCACTCGCACTCAGGTTCTACGACCCCACGATTTCGTACCTACCCGTAGTACACCACCAGTATCAACCCCGCACGCCATGTCCGTCCAGATCAAGCCCGGCCACACCTACAGGTTCACCAACGGGAAGGCCGGCATCGTCCTCGACCTCTCCATGGCCGACTTCAAGTCGGTTGCGGGCGGCTCTTGGGCGAACGGCGATAACCAGAAGGTATGCTGCGAGTGGGCCCACCACACTGGAGTCGAAAAGAAGTGCTGATAGTCGCCTTTTACGCCAGTGGGTTGCGGAGCGCCCGAGGTCAACACCGCAGGCGAGCGTAACGCGCTGGACGTTCCGCAATGTTGCCACGGGTCTCTACCTTGGCATTGATGGCTCACCGAGAAGTGCAGGACGCGTCGTCGCCACTCGGACAGAGACCGAATGGGACGTTCGCCATGACCGGGAAGACCCGTCGGCGCTGCGGTAAGCCAAGGCCTTAGGCTATCATCCGTTGGGATCCCAGAGGCTGACAAATAAGCAGGATCGTGGTACCGAACGCTCGCTTGGGTTTGCAGTTTGGAGGCGTTCCTCAACCAGGGGAACATGCGATGTTGTGGGAAGTCCGTGACGGAGAGGAGCAACGTTGGCGTCTTGAAGAGGGTGAGCATTGAAACTAGATTCCAAAATTGGAGGAAGGAACTCACTTGACGTGCTTAGCTTGAGTGCTGTTTCTGCCCACCTCCGACGTTGTTCGTTGGGGTTATGAGGGCTCTGGCTGTCGCAAGGCGGCTGCATGGACTTATTGTACGAGTACGCAGAGTTTCTTGTGGACTTGCCTTACGTTTGTCATTTGGTTTGCTTCGTGTTCTTGCTAGCTCTATGTATACATCCACGGACATTTCGAGCTTGACAATACATCAGCACATCGATTACCACGAGGATAGGGGGTGGGCGTAGAACGTGCTTTGGTCTTCCGGTTAATCAAGTGGCTACCACGAGCGCTCACATTTGAGGCTCGGTCCGAGTTGCATTTCACGCTGTGTCACTACAAGCGCCTGACCTGCTCGTGAACTCGGAGGCACGGGAGGACGAAAGCGTCTGTGTCGTGTCCGCGATTGGGAGCGATCGAGGGGGGAGGGGGTCTGACAGCTCGGCCAGGCCGCCGTGGCGCAGACCTAGGTGCACTAGGAACATGGGGCCCACGGTGACGAACGGGCTTCTGTCATCTGAAGAGCTGGACGCAAACGCCGCGTTTCACCACGGGACGACGGGCTAGATGAGCTATTTGCTCGGCCTACCCCCGTCTCGAGGGCGCGTTCGTGCGGTTCGAGCTCCTGTTGGTCCGATCGATTGGTAGATTCAAGCTCTTGCCTTTAGCTGCACATCAGCGCAGACTGAGACTAGGCAGCTACTTCACGGGAATCTGGGGCCCACTTACCTCAGCTTACTGTGTCACCCCCACGAGGTAGATCCAAGTTTCAATGTAACCATATGCATGCTTGCTGTACAGTTGCTCATGACGGGAGTACTGTATAGATCTGTTACTAACAGTACAGTATTAACGCATGCCTGAAGATAGTAGTCGGCCCCCGGACAAATGGGAGGGAGACGCAAGTAATGGACTGACAGCGTGGATATACTTGTTCGTGTTTCCGTTCACCCCGTGGCAGTCGAAGGTGCCGGTGTGCCGTCGGGACGAGCTCGAGTGCACGAAGCACATACGTGATCCTGTGTTTCCGTATTTCAGTGAATCGCAATAGTTCGAAGGCTGGGGGTTGCTCACATGAGAGTACGTACTGTGGACCTGTCATGGCGTCCCCGTCGAGCCTGCGGTGGCGACGTCTTACGGACCGGTTAGAACATCTACCGAGTCTAGAAAAACGTCGAGGCACCCAGGTGCCACCCCAGACCGTATACACGAGGCCTGAGATACAGTACTGCGCACCTGCCAGAACCCCAGCGCATATACCTTGCCATTTGAAGTTTGGCAACACTGGTGCTCTCTTGATATGGTGCAATCCGTAGCCACAGGACGAAGGAAACATTGCGGGCGTAAATTTGTCCCGTCGAAGAGCCCAGTGGCGAGTGTTATGCAAGGTCGTGGATGATGGTAGACAAGTCCGAAAATGGGTAAGCGCCCATATGCCCCACAACTTCATTGCCGACTTGGACTAGCAGAAGTACAGCGGAAAGAAATAATTACATGCAAGGAGAGAGAGCAAGAAGAAACTACAATGCAGTATAGTAAACGGTGGGATATGATGAGGGGGGATGGTAAGCCCTCTCGGACGCTTACGGCACCATGGTCTAGAATATTGACTGTAGGGCGGAAATGGGGGTAGGAAGGGAAACTAGGGCAAGATAAGGATGGCAGCAGGCAGTGGCACTGAGCGAGGGAACGTCTCCTGCCTCACGACTGGATGCGAGCCGATTACGAGAACTTCCATCTACGAGTACAGGCGTGAGTACACTGGGTGCAAGACGTAAAAGACCACACCAACCTATGATTACATACGGTACACCTGTGCATGCAGAGGAATAGCAGTCAGTCGGAAGGCGAAGGGAATGCAGAAATCGAGATATCACTGACGTTACAAAGGTCTGGAGGCAAAGAAGGCATGTCAACTCAGGGAAGTGGTATTCGAGAGAAGATAGCACGTACCGTCATCGGTTCATCGGCGCTCCGTGTCTGTTGTTGGCGATAACGGCACTTCCGCTAAGAGGCAGCTCAGCACTGTGACGCAGTCTGCCGAAGCAACAGAGAGGGGAACAGGCGCACCTGTTTGCAACGACCACATTGGAAGGCGTCGGTTTCGGCCTGCTGCTCGCCCGCACCGTACGTCTTGAAGAGGTTCTCCGCCGCAATCTTCGCATTCGCGGCTTTCCGTTCCTCTGAGGCCATTTCCTGTCGACACGGCATTTATTAAGGAGAGAGCACAATGCAACAGGGATATAAAACATACTGCGCTGGTCATTTTGCAGAGTTTGGAGACGGGCAGGTCGCCGGAGATGACGTTCTCTCGCAAACCGGGGTTGTTCTTGTCTTTCAGATTGACGAATAACGAGCGTATCTTTGCCTTGTAGTTGGCATTCGCACCGCCGTTATCGGAGAGGACGGTCTTCTCGATATCCTTTGCGCGGGTCAGGATGAGTTCGCTCGCTTTAATATCGTGTAAGCGTGATAAGACAGTCAGAAGGCCGAAGGAGAGCCGCTTACGTGCGCCAGAGTCGAAGACAAGGGCATCGTAGATGAGTTCCGCGCATTTGTCTCGTGTCTTGTCACCGGAGTAGTCCATCTTCACACCGTCGCTCTTCGCCGACCGCGAGTCGCTGAACTTTGCTCCACCGCCGGAAGTCGTGGGGGTCGCAGGGGTGGAAGGAGTGACTGCTGACGATGCGCTCGCAGCTTTCTTCGCAGCTGGGGTATCGCATGCTGAATAGATGGTGGATGTATGCGCAGTCCGAGAGCACGCACCTGGAGGCTTGGCCCCGCTCTTTCCTCCCGATGCCTGCTTTTCCCGCTCAACCTCCGTCTTCCATTTCTTCACAATCTCCTTCGCAAGCTCGGAGACCGGCTTGGAAGCATGCTGGCGCAATTTTCCAACTGCCAGGCCGGCTTTACTTTCCTGTACGACAGCTCCTTGTAAGCTACTGGCGGTCTCAATGGCGACGCCACATACCCTGAGAACCGCTTCGGTGATCTTCGCTTGCTGCTTGAGGGTGGTTAGGATGGTGACGATCTCCTACACGTGTCCACGAGCCGAAAAACCGTCAGCAACGTCCAGAACAGTAAAAAAAAATGCAGGTGAACGGGGACGCCATAGGGAGATCAATAACACACCTCATCGGTCGAAGCGCTGTTCAGGGACTTGACAAGCGGCTTGAGCTCTGCGGCAGCAGACATGTTGTCTACACTCTACTGTACACAGGGAAACCCTTTTAAGTCCTTCGACAGCGACAATGGCAGCCCTCTCGTCGTCGACAACGGCGCATACAACGTGGCTCAGTCAAAGGGAGCGCGGCATATCGCCGTTGTGGGCAAGAAAGGTGTTGCTGACAAAGACGAAACAAACAGAGACAAATAGCGCGCTCGCTGTTTGGCGCGTTGAGCTCGCCTCCGCCACCACTGTCCTCCGCTCCGTTGGTTGTCATTCCCTCACCGCCTTTGCTTTTTGTTGATCTCTCTCTGGTGTTCTGGTGTCCTAACGTCTCCCTATCCCCATCATGACCTCGTCACTACCTCCCTTGAACCCTCTGCTCCAAGTTTGCGGGAAGCGGACACGAGACATCTTCGCTTCAGGTTTAGATGACACATACAAAGATGAGGAAAAGAGGTGCGCGCATATATGCTGTCCCTGGCACACAGACCTCCTAAATGTGGCGCATGTAGTGCGAGGATACGACTCTCCGTGAAAATGACCGATGAGTACAAGGAGGTCAGGCAACTGCCTGCTCCACTGCTCGCCCAGCAGGGTCCAGTGGGTCCGGTGAGGCCCAAGGAACAAAGGAAGATGATCACAGCGGGACGTGAGTATTATTTTGTTCCCAGCGACATAACAGTGCTTAAACGGTGCCCTCCAGCGAGTACAGACACCGGCCGGATGATCGCTCAAATAGACAACACCCCCGCTCCCCAACTATCCACCTTTACGTCCAACAACAACCTCACCCGCGCGCTCCAGCTGCACAAAACAACACGGACAATCAAACCAACGTACCACCCACCATGGAAGCTCATGCGCGTCATTTCTGGACACCTTGGCTGGGTGCGGAGCGTCGCAGTCGAGCCAGGGAACAAGTGGTTCGCGACTGGAGCTGGGGACCGCGTTATCAAAATCTGGGACCTCGCGTCCGGCGAACTCAAGCTCTCACTAACCGGTCATATCTCGACAGTGCGTGGGTTGGCGGTATCATCAAGACACCCCTACCTTTTCTCATGTGGAGAGGACAAGGTGCGTTCGTCCTGTACAATCTGCCCATCCTCTTGTATTCAGGATCTGCACGCAGATGGTCAAGTGCTGGGATCTAGAGGCGAACAAGGTCATCCGACACTACCACGGACACCTGTCTGGGGTGTATGCGCTCAGTTTGCACCCAACGCTCGACGTCCTCGTCACCTCCGGTCGTGATGCGTCGGCACGCGTGTGGGACATGCGAACAAAGGCGCAAATCCACGTCCTGTCCGGCCATACGGCTACTGTCGCGGATGTGAAGTGCCAGGAGTCAGACCCTCAGATCATCACTGGTAGTATGGACTCGACCGTACGGTACGCATACGGTCACCTCTTTACTTTGCTTGGGTTCAAATCAGCATACGTACAGGTTATGGGACCTCGCTGCGGGGAAGACGATGGTGACGCTGACCCACCACAAGAAGTCCGTGCGCGCGCTCGCCATCCACCCGACGGAGTACACCTTCGCGTCCGCCTCAGCGGGCGGGAACAACATCAAGAAGTGGAAGTGTCCGGAGGGCATGTTCGTCTTCAATTTCAGCGGGCAGAACGCGATCATCAACACGCTCTCTGTGAACTCAGAGGGCGTCTTCTTCTCGGCAGGCGATAACGGGTCGCTGGCGTTCTGGGACTGGAACACGGGCACAGCGTTCCAGAACATGGACGATATACCGCAACCGGGTTCGCTGGAGGCGGAGGCGGGTGTATTCTGTTCGACGTTCGACGTCACAGGGACACGGTTGATCACGGGTGGGGCGGACAAGACCATCAAGGTGCGTGGTGATATTATCTGTGGTAATTTGAATGGTACTCACGTCATCATCCCTCCAGGTGTATGCGGAGCAGGCAGGGCAGTAGTGCTCGATCGTTTGTATTGTATATGCGTGTATTCGCTATCTTACTTGCTGCTCTCCGGATTGTTGTCTGTATTCGAGCTCTGGATGTGCTTGGGTTTTCGCTGTGACGGTGAGTATGCCGCCCAATTTGCTGTATGACTAGCCTTCAGAGAGTTCGTGCCATATCGCGACTCATACGTGCTCATTGCTCGCAAGATGCGTTGGATCTGCGGACCTATGTGTGAGTCTCTTTCCGTTCATATGTCTCGTCCACACTCTGAAAGGTTCTATAGTCATTGACAGGTACCAAGTTGGTCGGTGTTCGTGGCCGAATCCATGGAAGGTCCGGCCCTCGGTCATTCTGAGGCAACCAACCCGCGTTGCATCACCCATCACTCAAGTCCGACCTGTCAATGCGCGCGGTTACGTTCCCCGCTTGGACCTGTTCACCGCGAAATCCGACCATCTCATTGACCTCACGTCCTTTCGCCCAATTCACGTCGAACGAGGGTGACTCCCATCCCTTCCCCGATCCTCGGGACCTTGTGTCGATGCCGCTGCTTCTACTCGTCATGTTTTCCGTTCTCCCTAGGACCAATTTACCCTCCAATTCTCTACAAAATCTACCGTTCAAACCGATTCCTCCGCGCGCCTCAACTGGGGGGCATACTCCCGCTGATTCTCCCAGACCCTCTCATACACCACTCGCCAGTCCTTGCATCTCCGAATCGGGTGCTGCGACAGCGACATCACCTTATGCGCGTACTGGAACGGGTCCAGCTTCAGGCCCTCGTCGCGGCACATCAGCACCTGCCGCAGGTAGTTCAGGCAGTGCCGCGTGGGCTGCTCCTGGCGCTCGGCTCTCGGGCGCGCGAGTTGGGCGCGGATGACGTCGAGGCACCGGAGCTGGTGCATCATCCCCACGGTGTAGGTCGTGTTGTTAGGGCCGAGGTGGACGACGCCGCCGTTGGGGAAGAGGGGGGCCCATTGTTGGGCGGAATCGAGGGGGTAGTGCTTCCAGCTGTCGACGACGAGGAGCACCTCGTTCCTTTCGACGTCGAAGAAGGCTGTGGGTGGGTCAGTTTCTCTGACATCGTACACCGTCAGAGATGAAGGAGCTCACGGTTTTTTTGTTCGGTTAGGGCTGTGTGGTCACGTCCACTCACGGCCGCAGTGGCCAGTTTAAGAGTGATCCTCAGGAGCAGCAGGAGGAAGATAGCAGCCGTCGCTGCTGCTGTTATAGTGCGGGTGGATATCTTCATTGGAAGAGGGTACAGGGGTGCCGACTCGCGTTGGACGGTTTGGGTAAGTGGGTATTTACGTTAGGCTCGCATCGCCGAGTTGTTATAGACCGCTCGTGTGTCCCTAACAGGTGATTGCGGCAGGCTAGGCAATCCATTCAATCCAGAACAACGTCTGTCGCGATCCGGCGGGCTTCATTTCTGGCCATCATCGGCGTTTGCAGCGTTAACGTTAGGTCGGGCCTGGAGCACCGGTCATGTCAGCCGGACGATGCTGCCAGCAGTGGTCTAATAGCTACAGTGGCATCGGTAGACTCCCCGGTGTGCACTCGGTGTGTTCTTTCCCGGCATCTTCGGGATCGCCCGGAGCTTAAAGAATGGTATTCATGTTATCCCCGTGCCAGACATTTTGCCTACATGGCTTCACTGCGGACGATCACCTCAGCCACAAGCTGCCACCCGGAGCGCCGACGCGTCTGCAGATATCCAAGTGAAAGTCTGCAAGCTCACCAAGATAAGTATCCCACGAGCATTTTCATTTCCTTCAGGTATCCGGATATCCATACTTTGCTGCGACGCTCTTACCTTTGAGAGGCTGCCCGACATCTAAGAACCACGCTTCGTGTGCTTCTTGGAGTAGAACAAAGTCACGTGTGGGATATCCAGTGGCACCTAGATCAGGCGGGCCAGGCAATGTGTAGGGTGCAGAACACCAGCGTTTTCCGGATATGCAGAGTGGTCCTCCAGCGCCGCGACCTTTCGGGATAACTGAACCTCTCGCTGCGAAGGGCCTCCATTTAGTGGCGAGATATCTTCCACCCGCGACTGTTGTCGTAGCCGGATATTCGGTGTCTCTGTATTGGTGGTAAGTCTGTTTTGATATCCGAGGTGCTGCGTTGCCCTCCTGACCCCCCTCGGTCAGTGCCCCCCCAATGATCCCATATATAAGCTCTATGATGGTGTCGGGATTCAACCACTTCGAACACGCCCGGACCACTTTGCGGACGTTTCGACCGCAGAGCTGTGATGTCCGACTCCTGGAACGATATCTTCCAAAACTGCTGGTATGTTGGCGACAATTTCAACTGCATCCTGTATGGTGTGTCTTCGATCCGCGTCTTTTCTTAGCATTCTCCGGGTCATCTGACGAGCAATTATTGGCACGATGTGTTGCGCAGGAGCCGAGCTGGTCATGTACTTCATGACTGTAAAGCTCGTACTAAATGCCCGGAAACGTCGGCGCCTCGCTGGCGATATCGGGAATAGGGCAAGCTACCGGTTGTTCCTCTTCCTCAGCACCGGTCTCTTGTGCATGATTACCATCTACCTCTTCGCCCAAAACTTCTTTGGCGAGGAGATGTGGATCATTCACTCGGGGTATCCCGGGGGGTCAGGGCAATACTACGCAGACCATGCGGCGGTATGGTACCAAACGCTGGGCAGCGCAGCCTCAGTGGTGATGAACTGGATGAGCGATGCATTCCTGGTGAGTTTATCTTGCTCGCCGTCTCGTCCAAGCCCTAACTAATCCGAGCGGTCGGTCGTTAGATATATCGTGTCTACACCGTTTGGGAGAAGAACATTTTCGTGATCATTATCCCGTCCATACTATACGTTGGGACCGTTGGTATGTACTAAATTGCGCGCATGTCACTCACGCTAATTTAAACTTATGTCGCGCGTGTGCACGGACTACTCCAGTGCTCGGTGTTCTGACGTGCTACTATTCCGGGCGGCCAGGGGGCGATTTCTTTGTCGGCATCGCGCCGCGCATCGCCCTGGCATATTCCGCTGTCGGCATTGTGATGAACGTCATATGTTCATCGCTGATATGCGGCTTCATTATATATCGAACACACACGTTTTCCAAGATCCTCGTTCGAAATGACGACGAGAACTGCGTCTCCGACAAGATCGTTTCGATGTTCGTGGAGTCCATGCTGCCGTACACGCTCTTCGGCGTCGCGTACGTGACGACGCTGGGACTGAACAGTCCGACGTCCATCCTATTCCTCTCGCTGTATATCATGTTCACGGTATGTGTCTGTGGTTTTCTCTCCGTACTAGTTGAGGTGATACTCATACCTTGTCCAGTGCCTCTCTCCGCAGATGATTATGCTGCGCGTGCTCTTGGGTCGCGGATGGAGGAACGAGCGCACGCTCACCGCCGGACAGAATTCCTCGTTGAAATTCGTTCCCGGCCGTGCAAAGTCGCAGTTGGCCCGGGGCACCGCCAGTTATACGGAGACTATCGCACTCCCCGACCTGTCAATGCCTGGGAACGCGTCTCGGTCGTTGACTGACACCCACGGGTGCACTCGGCTCGAAGACTATGTGTAGTGTGTGTGGAGTTCTAGTTACATTTCTCTTCCGTGTCCTTCTGTACGATTAGCGGTCGCCTATCGCGCTCCTTGATATATCCCCCAACATGTAGCCTAGTACCCCCGAATGCTCCCGTCTCCATATATAATCTGGCTTTCTCTCTTCTAGGGAGTCATTGTGTACAATAAGGAGTACTCAAGCTCTGTGCCCCTTAGTTCTGAGTCTCCGACGAGTTCGATCATCATCCGTTGCAATATTTCCTGGTCTGCTATATGATAACCTCTCAAGGACGACGTTAGCAGTTCAAACAGTCTGGTGCTGGATGATGTTGATACCTGCGAGACAGAGTGCGTGATAAGCTTAAGCGCGCCGTTCCGCGCCCACAAACTCCACCCCGGCACGTACCGAGGGTTGTGTTCTGGCTCGACCACGCGTCCACGAAACACTCGCGGGACCCTTCCGCGCACGCGACCTCGAACGTGTGCAGCGACGCCCGCGGGCACTTGAACCAGTACACCGCGGTGTCACCTCCTGAACCTGGCACCGCTAGCGCGTGGACGTCCACGGTGGCGATCTTCTCTGCTCCCTTCGGGCGCGTCCGGTACGTGAGCGCCCCCGGGTCGACCGGGTTGTTGGTCGTGAGGCGGAAAATGTCGAGATGCGAGTGCGGGTTCATGGTGAACGACGCCCCCGCTTCCAGCACCGTCCCGAGCCCCGGGATGGTGAGAACGAGATGGCAGTCCTCCATACCAAAATCGATGGTGCGGAACTGTGCGATGGTGTGAACCTGCGTTGTGTTGTTACGGCGTAAGCGGCGTGGACGTGCGCCAGGACCAGAATCAGGAAGAACACGAGAACAGGCGTACCTCGGGGGTGACGTGAAGGCGCCGCTCGTTGGGCGACAGCGTGCCCCAGCCGTCGATCCAATGATCACGTTCACCGCGCGGCGCGGGCCTGTCTGGCTCGTTGACGAACACTTGGGCAGAGAGGCGAGGGCGGTTGATGATCGGCTCGATGTTTGACGCAACTGCTTGTCCGGATTCGTAGAGCTCCTCCAAGCCGATGTACGGGTTCGCGAACTCGAGGTCGGTGGGGATGCCCTTGTCTTCGAAGACGGCGTTGAACATGTGGCAAACATAGGCGAAGGCGATCAGGTCCATGAGCAGGAGGCCGGCGAGGGCGAGAAGTCCCCATTGTAACAGCGGCGAATTTGACTGGTCGCTGCTGCGTTTATGAACATAACCTATAGACGCATTGCGTAGTCAGTTCAGACCACCGTTCACGGCACTTTCTGGAGACGTACCTGGTGTGAGAAGACTAGACTCAGTCGAGTCATCGTACTCTGTTAACTCGAGGAACTCATGTTGCTCCTGCGAGTTACTGGACGAGAAGCGCATCGTCTTTGGTGAGTGCTAGGTTGAGGTTGGTGTTGGGACGAGAGTGCGGACCCAGTTGCGCTCACGCCCCCCTCCCCGCTTTTGTTCTGCGCGAGCCTGAGAACATACGAACATGCGACGATCACCGCTGATATGGCGATGTGTCCGACCCGGAGGCCCTGTGTTTGAATAACCCTGCGCGCCTGCAGGTGCCTGAGCGTGTGGACTTGTGAGTCCCTGTGTGTGCTGTGGAGGAATGGTGATGTGCTCACCAGCGCACCAAGCTCCGAGTGTCGGATGTCGGATCCCCTTTCGCCGATAACCTCACCGTTATGAAACACTGATACAGGGCGGTGACCAATGAGGCATTGAGCGGGAATAACAAGGTGACTGGCAATGTGGAAAAGAAAATAGAAAAATGAGTGCTCACCTAGGTCTGCACACTGGACGAAACATATAAAAGAGGGAGTCTCTTTAACTCCAATTCATCATCACAACTACCACTCAGTCTGAACTCACTCCACTCCTCCTTTACCCACCATGCAGTTCTTCGTCTCTCCCGTCCGTGTCGTTTCTGCCATCTTCGCTCTCCTCTTCGCCGCGTCCACGGTGTCTGCCTTGCCGCAACCTACTGCCAGTGGGGTAGTTGCTAGGGATAGTAAGCAGTTCTGATGACATGACTAGTGGATTTCTAATGTACCTTCCACATGAACAGCCGCCGCTACGTTGAATCACCAGGAGAACTCGATGCTGAAGCGCGACCGTCAGGAGAACACCATGTTGAAGCGTCAAGAGAACACTATGCTGAAGCGTCAGGAGAACACTATGCTGTGAATACCAACCAATCTGCCTGCCAGCGGGAGAGGTCAGTGGCCAGCACGTCGACAGAGTTGAATGCCACTGACATACTGCCTCTTCATCTCAGTCAGGTCCCTGCCCAGCGCTCTTGGGTTCCAGGCTATACGGAAGAGCTTGATCACTATTTAATCGTTTGTATCCGTCAGAATGTAAATCGAAACGACTTGGAATGCAGTGTTGGCGCACCAACCTTTCTTACGCGTGAATCGATGGTTACCGGATGAGCCCATGGAAAACACACGCTCTGACGGCCCATCCTGGCCTATGTTAAGCATGCGCGCCAGGTAAAAGATTGAACTTGAGGGGTCTATGTGACTGGGCCCGGCGACATTCTTGCTGGCAGATGCGGTCGGATCACTAAGTCTAAGTCGCTGCGAAGATACAGCGGACGAAAGCGAATGGCGACCAAAGCAACATGTCAGAAATTTTTTGTGTGGATACCGCGTTAGTCGAAGCGGTACCGCTATACGCACCTCGGGCCCGACGTGGCCATCGCCGTGAGGGGTACGGGACTCGATTCCAGTGAAGGATTTGCAGTGCGAGTCGCCATTCTGGGTGGTCCCGGGTTCTCCCGAGGGTTTGACGCCCATGGCCAGTGTTGAACGTTTGAACTCGACTTTCAAGTTCAATCAAGTTTGCATCACTCCATGCGTACGTCTGTCCTCTACCCTCCGCTCACTGCCGCCAGCGTTGACGGCTTTATAACATACGAAGTTCCACACGATACATCGCTCGGAGTGTGTCCGAGACCATGCCGCAACGCCTATGTCCGACTCCGGACTCGGAACGAGTATCGCCCCGATATCCTGAGGATCTGTCTCATACTCTTATCACACGAATTCCAGACATATCTCCACGCACGGTTGTATCCAAGGTGCGCTCGTGAAGAGCGTCTCTCCGACGCGACTCGGGATAGGGACAGTGCTCATCAAATTGGTAGCCACTCCTGCCGGATCCGGACAGCGTGCACACAATCACCTACACACCTTGCGTCCAAAACAAGCAAAAAAAAGCCGCTGCATGGGACGTTTTCTGATAATTTATCATTGAGAGGCTCTCCTTAGGTTCATGGTTGTACGTCGGTTGGAGATGCAGGAGGCGCGGTCTGCGTAGGTATAATGCCCACTTCACGATTGTGCCCTCGCGACACTCATCGCCAAAGCTCCGACATGGTGTCCCGTCCAGCCGCTCTCATTCTCCTCACATGCATTGGATCCATCTATCTCTTTCTTACTCTTTCAATCCTGGACGACGTCCACTCCATACTGAAGCGCAGGCCGACACCACCTTCTCAATACAGTGAGTCCCAGTCATTCTGTCCGAATTTCCAGCGCAGCTGACATACCGCTTCAACCAATAGCGTGGATCGAGGACGACGTGCCCGACCACCTCACCCTCCTAGGCCCGAGCAAGCACGTCCTCATGCCTATGGAGGAGTCCGTCCGCTTCGGCATCCACGAGCCCGAAGCCTACGACGAATGGCTGAGCATCATCTCGCCCGAGGATCAGGGCAACGTCCGGCTCGGACCCAACCACCGCTTCATGAACGTCGCGCTGATCCACCAGCAACACTGTCTCCGCTTCTTCCGCACCCACCTCGACGCCGACGATGACGGTGTTCCTCTCTCAGACTCGGACGTACACCATGCGGAGCATTGCCTCAGCCTGTGGCGCGAGCACACGCTCTGTGCAGCCGACGTCACCCTGGAGGTCGGGGACCCTTTTGCTCATAACTTCGCGGTCCAGCGGGACATGGGAGTTCGGCAGTGCATGGACGTGGAGGCGTTTTACGGGACTATGTGGAAGCATTGGGGGGATTGGTTATTATATCAAGACAGCAGGGCCGTGTAACGTGTGTCTGGAAATATTTATGTCTACCCGATGGTCAGACAGGCCTGCATAGGTGTGTAGCATAGAGTACAGTCGTAGCAGCGAGTGCATGTCAACATCGTGAAGTCATTCCTAGTCGTCCTGACACGCGTCCCCTTACATTGTGGGCCACACTGAAGCATGGAAGCTCGGCATCAAATTCGTGACCACAGTCAGACCGCATAAGCGACCTCCAATGGCACGTCCTTCGTCATCGTGACCTCCGCACTCGTGCCGGACAGCGTGTATGGAGCCTTCGCCTCGGTACGCGAGTGTTCCAAACTCCGCGTCCACATTGTGGTCGTCTCCTCCGTCCACCCGCGTTCCATGAGCATCCGCAGCATGATCATCTGCGGCGAGAGGCACTAGTCACGCAACAAGCATCCGTCAGTTGTGGTCCGGAAGACAACTCCAAGTCATGGGTGGCACGCACGGTGAACATCACGTAGAGCGAGAGGAACAAGATGGACACCGGGCTGTTCACACCGAGCGTCGCCACGTACGCCACTCCAAAAAGCGTGTATGGAAGCATGGACTCTACGGCGATACTGACCGCGCCCGTGTACGCCCTCGCCGCAGCACTGCCGACCCCGGCGGATTCCATTCTGCGTCGGGTCCACAGGATGCGGGCGCAGATGAGCGTGGTGCAGAGGACGTTCATGGCGATCACCACGGTCGAGTAGGCGAGCGCGACGTGCGGCGCGGTGCCGACGAAGAAGTCGGCGTTGGGCCTGCCGGAAAAGTAGCACGTCATGAGTCCCAGCGCTGTCGGTCCACACCATTCCATGTCAGCGGTTGTGTGACGGTGGCGTCCGAGCGTCCACGGAGACATAGACGTACTCGCTGCCCCAAGATAGAGAATGGAAGGGAAGACAACCACGCGCCAGTCTGTCCAAACCACATACGTCCGGTAAATCTGTTCGGAAAGCGATGGAGGGGGTTAACCGCCTGGTCAGGGCGCTGCGGTAGGATAGGGCCGATATCTCACCAAGAATGCGTCGCTCATGAGGCAGAGCACGACCGATGCGGCACTCCCCAATGTTTGGTACCACACTGCGGCATGGTCGGCGTAGTACTGCCCCGAACCTCCTGGGTACCCCTCGTTGACGACCCACATCTCCTGGCCGAAGAAATTCTGCGCAATGAGATAGATGGTGATCATGACCATGAGGCCGGTGTTGAGCAGGAGCAGCCACTTGTCGCTCTGTTTCCGGTGGTTCGCCCGGCGGCTCTTCAGGATCAGCCTCGCGCTCATGAGGTACAACGTCAGCGCGACGCCTGCAAAACAATTCGACTGCGCGTCAGCCTGAGCTTTGCCGCATGCATGGATGTGCCAGAGGAACTGAGTACGCACCGTAGAGGATAGCGTTGAAGTTGTTGCCGATGTACCAACAGTTTTGAAAGATTGTATTCCAGTCCGCCATGTGTGTAGTTCGACAGCCAGCTCAGGGTGAGGGGTGCATGTGGTGGGCGGAGCCGATTTTAAGCCCCTTACTGGCTCTGAAATTGCTAAGCGGCCACGATATCTATACGTCATGTCTGAAATGAGTGGGAAGGGTGGGACAAACTATTCCACTGTCAGGGTGGTTTGTCGAGCGATGGGTAGGGTGGCACTCACCTCCCTGCTTAGTCTGAACAGTTCCCTGCATGACGGAACACTGACTGGCTGGTGTCTATCACCCGACACGCTGAGTCGTTTTGCCTGGCGCACCGGGGTTTGGAAAACATGGTCCGAGCACTCATGACAGGTCAGGGGAGCAGGACAGGACACCCCGTTCACCCTGGCGGGGTTGTGTGGGAACTATCCGAACCGCTGCGCCATGAGGAATGCGGTTTTCATGGGAAAAGATGTGTTTTGATAGACACAGATGAAGGTCCAGAGGGACGGGTGGATGACTCAATGTTGAGATGGATCTGCAATTGGGAGTACTCGTGATATGTCGGGCGACAGGAAAATAATAGAATTGACCGTGCATACCTTTGAGGTACCAAACCGCCTTTACACCGTGTAAGCGAGGCGCGGGTGTCAGATAGGCTGTTGAGGCCCGGAAGTGCATTTCACCGTCAGTTCGGTATGCTACTGTTGCTGGCGCCGCCGATACTGGCCGCTGTGTTTTTTGCCGGGATGGTTCATAAGTTTCACCACCATGCATTCCTTTCGGTATATACGGGATGATTAGTTAAACATCGACCAGTGTCAAAGTCAAACCATGCAAAGAAAAAAGGTTGCATCAAGTGGAAGGACCAAGTAGCGGTAGCGGACAAGTCCGACGAGTCAGGCTGAACTTTTCAATCGCAATGGGCGCCTTTTCAAATCCGCTGCGGTCTTCGGGCGCTAAATCGAAGTTGCATGTACACTTGTCTTCTCCCCCCATCTCGGTCACACAGACTCTTTCAGTCCATGGGTGGATCATCCTGGAACGACATGCCAACCCATAAACTGACATCTGAGCCAACGGAATGACTCGAGCTCCGTGTCAATTGCGCGGTCCGAAGGCTGCCAGTGCGTCTTCCTTGAGTCTCGACCCTCCAGGTCCGAGCTGGGATTGGATTGAAGCTCGGAATTCATAATATCCAGTACTGTGTACATATCGAGGTTCCTTCGAGCTATCTACCCCCCCACTAACACTGCTGTCTAACACAAAGCCTTACTTATGGCCCCTCCCGACGTGACTATCGAATTCGTTGCGAGTCCGACAGGTACAATACAAATTTCCTTTCCCTCCCCTTGCCTTCTTCTAACTCGCGGAACACAGAACGTCTCGCAGAGGAGGCCATTGAGGTTTTCTCTGGCTTGATGGGTGCAGGTGTGCGCTGCCATGCGTGCCAACTTGAACGTCGAGAGCAAGTGTGACTAACTATGTGGCAGACCCATGCTCGATCGCCCTCACTGGCGGAGACATCTCCCTCCTGCCCGACTTTGGCGGCGTCATGGTCCGCTCTCTCATATTATGCCCTGGGGTGTCTCATGTGTACACCGCGAGAGACGATGCTGGTGCACTCGTGGGCTTCACGATCTTCGCCCCTCCCGGCCAGTTGATGTGCTCCACGTACGTCCCATCCTCACGTCTGTCATGGAACAACGAGACTGATGATAATCTTGTAGGGACGAACAGAGAGAGAAGGGCATGATGATGGAATATATGAACAAACTGTCGCCTGAAGGGCGAGCGTACTACGCGGAAACGGTGGGTCCGACCGCTTGAGCGTCGCAAGCTATTCGTGCGGGGAGCTACCCCTAACATACGTGCGTCGCAGATGGGGAAGGAAGTGCCCAAGGCAAACGACGAAGCGTTCGGGATCGAGGCTGCCGAACGCAACACATACTGGTGCAATCTCGCGATGGTGCGGGCGGACCATCAGGGCAAGGGCATCGCGAAGGCGATGTTTGAACTAGCGTACAAAGAGGTCGCATTATTTTCCTTTCGTTTCGATGTTGCCTCGCTCATACATACAACTCGATCTCAGGCAGCGAAGATTGGAACGACCGTGGCCCTGACGACGACTAATATCCGTAACGTGAGCTTTATTCGATCGATAGCCAGTGTCATATTGTGGTGCTGAACGGTGATGCTTGGAGCAGGTCCCCATCTACGAGAAGATAGGGCTGAAGCTGTACGGTGAAAGGAAGTTCCAGTCCCCGTGGGTAGAGTGGACACTCTGGTTCTTTGCGAGAGAAGCAGGAAAGGACGAATTGGCGGCTTAGAGTGCCATGGAGTCATTCACACAAGGGTCCTCGACTAGAATGTACATTAATTAAATGTGTGTCCTAGAACTCCACCACTTTTGACTGCGTCAAGTTGGCACAGCTGAATGGTTACCTTTACAGTAAGCAATGAATCGCTACATGATGGCATCCTCAGCTCGGTGCGGGGCTGGTAGAAGTTTATCGGGCTCACGCTCTCCAACAGGCTTCTTGAGCATATCCTCGCATCCAACTTGAACATGTCGAACTTGGTCTTCTGAACCAGACCGGCATTGACTATGGCCTCGAAAGCATACCGGTACCCGGGCAGTTTCCCGGGACAATGGCTATAAGATCGCGCACTCAAGCTTGTTCTTGTTCTTTGACCACAACGTCCGCTTCCTCCTAGGGTCCTTGTGCCCGTTCCGTCTTCATCTTTAGCCAGTTCTTTGGAATGGTGAGCGCTTGAATATCTTTCATTCGCTCATTTACTCAATGTACTTGTTCGCTGCCAGTGTAGGTCGACGACCCTTTGATCAGCTCGGGGGTGAATTTCCCTTCACCAGCCAGCACGGATCAGCTTCTCGCTCTGGAGTCTCTGCAAGATGATGGAGACAAGTGCACCTCCAAAATATGCGCCCGGCATTCTCGTGAAGTTTCGCTCGCACGTGGAGGCTGCAATCCGCGCCCTCCAGTTCATCTGCGGACCGACGGCTGTCCATCCGTACGCCCCGTGTCTTGCACCACGCTCCCTTCCCCAAGGCCGTTCTCCAACCTTGGAAGTGGAAAGATGGATCTTGGTACTTTTTCATGGACGAATGCCCCGGCGTGCCCCTCAGCGACAAGGTCATCCGCGCCGGCTTTTACCCCGAGTTTTGGGAGTACTGTAGGATGCACCACCCGGACTGCCAGATGACGCCGCAGTGGGCGCATGTCCTTAAGCGAGTGATCCCGGGCCCTCGTCGAGAGAAGGAGATCTGGGCTGTGTCGGGTATATCCTTCGTTATCCCCATATTAACAATCCTCTCCTTGGGTGAAGTGCGTATCGGTTGGGACTGTTACCAGGTAGACTACGAGTCGTGGCTTGAGGGAAACAATACCATTTCCCCAGCATATTAGGAAGTTCTCGCACGGACGTGCATAATGTACAGTCACGGCGTACCTTCCTCCCCCGGTCGAAACTCGATGTTGTGCTAGGTTCATTTATGTAACTAACTCTCAATAAGAGCCACAGCTGCCGGCGACTTGACGTTGAACGAGCCCCCATACAACGGGATTTACTTCGACGAGCATCCGCTGCACAGACCGGCACCGGGCCAAACAGCCAAATAAATAGCCTCTCAGTAATGTACGTACAGAGCGGTGTTTCGCATCTTCCCCCACACCAACCCCTCACCTCCCATCACCTCCAGTCGAGAGCGATCAGAGCTCCTTTTTCTGCGTAGCGCCCTTCTTCGCAGCAGCCGCGCTCTTGTACCCCTCCAGCGCGCGCAGCCGCTCCGTCAGCGTCGGGTGCGAGTGGTGGTACGCCGAGTACCTATACGTCCAACCCTCAGCATCCAGCGTCCAACAAGGCAAGGTAAAGGTAGACTCACAGCCAGTCCACCCAGACGGTCGACAAGTTCTCGACGTGCAGCGCGATGAGCGCGCGGCCGAGCCGGTCGCCCATGTCCGCCATCTTCTCCTCACCGAGCTTCGTCTCGAGCTCGCAGGCGAACTGGTCCGCCTCGTACTCGAACCGCCGGCTCACCGCGTTCATCGCGATCCCGACCACCGCCTCCATCGGCGTCAGGAGCATCTGTCCCACGTCGTTAGTCCTGCATCGAATCAAGGATGGACGCGGCGTCAATGGGGGACGCACCTGGTAGAGCAGGAACGCGACGATCGTGGGGGGCTTCGCGGCGACAGAGGCCGGGAAGTCGAACGAGCGCAGGAGCGGCGGCGCGGTGAGGAACGCGGGGAAGAGCGCGAGGATCGTGAAGATGTGCAGCTGCGAGACCGAGAGGAGCTTCGTCGGGTGCATGTAGTACCAGTGCCCCAGCTCGTGCGCTACATTGCGTGTTCGCCGTGGTCAGTAGCCTAAAGAGACAGACGGAGGAAAGAACAGGGAGGGAGACACACCGAGAACGGCTTCGACCTCCTCGGGCTTGCTCTGCTTGATGAGCGTGTCAAAGATGACGATGTGCTTGCTCTGCAGCCCACTCACATCAGCATCACGTCCCAGCCCTACAACAAAATTTAAGCATCACGCACCCAAGGAAGGCCAAAGAAGTACGCGTTCGAGTGCGACGACCGCTTCGAGCCGTCGATCTCGTACAGGTGCTTTAGCGGAAACTTAAGCTTCGACGCGAGACCCTCGATGCGCGAGCGGAGGTCGCCCCCGGCAAGCGGCGAGAGTTTGTTGAACAGCGGCTGGATGACCGTCGGGTACAACACCACCATCGACATCTGGAACGTCAGCCTGTTTCAACCCAACGGTGTCAATAGCCTGCTAGCAAGACGACGGAGAGACGCACAAGAAGGCCATGAGCCACGGGACGAAGCGGTCCCCGGCCCATTTGAAGATCGCGAGGAACGCGGAAAGGAAGGGCGCGCCTATGGCGAAGCCGACAGCCCAAGACTTGAGCAAGTCCGTGACGAAGAGCCGCCGGGTCGTCTTGTTGAAGCCGTGCTTCTCCTCGAGGACGAACGTCTGGTACACGGAGAGCGGCAGCGACGGGAGGGAGGAAACGAAAAAGAGCGCGAAGGCGAACGCGATGGATTGTGTGATCTACGTGTGCGCAAGCGAGCGTAAGTATCGGGGTGCTCGCATCGTGGAGAGCGTATATGCGGAAAGTTCGGGGGGAAAAACGCGCATACACCGTGTGTGCATTTCCCTGCAGGGTAAATGCACTTGTTGGGGCATTATTTTTCAGACCAAGGCGCCACAGCGCGGGGTCAAGTAATGAATATGTGGCTCCAGAAAAACAAATTGCGCTGTATGCGCGATATGGCGGAAACATAGGTTTCACCAGCGTTGGTAGATGGCGGTATACACCACGCGACAAGGTCCACCCTGGCTGTCGTCGCGACACAGCAACTTCAACCACCTGTATTCTCGCTCTAAACCAGGCGTTACGCGTGAGCGCTGTTCGCTATAGCTGGCCGCGCGAGACGTGTCGAAGCCAATCGCCGTTGCATGCGCGGGCGCATGCCAATTAATTTCGCGACAGAGCCATCTCGTGAAGGGCACGATGTCTGAAAGCACAGTTCCGATGTCGACTGTGCCTGCAAGAAATAGGATGTGACTGCACCTTCAGGTCCAGTGCAGTCCGTGGTAGATCGCGTTGTGGGGCCACTCTCAGGGTCAGGTGAGATTGTGCGCGCGCAACAACATGAACCCAAAAAGTCAGCTATATGCGCATAATCTCCAGTACAGCTGCATAGCGCCTCCATGCATGCGTCGCCCATGACTTTTCTCGCAGGACACGACGTCACAGCGCACTCCATGGGGCGAGCGAAGTCAGAAGGCGAACCGGTAACATTGCCCGCATCCGCTCCTAGTGTGCATACACCACACATCTCCCAACCTCTCGCAAAAGATAGGTGGCATGGACATGGAGACATACCTCATACTCCGGCCCATAACCCAACTTGCCAACAATCCATCCTCCAGCCTTCCAGGACCAGGCAACAAGCCCGAACTGCATCAAGATCGAGTCGACGACCTGCTTGTAGAGACCGGAGACGAGGGAGAACTTGGCCTTGTCCTTGCCATATGTCTGGCTCTTCTTGAACACGCCCTCCTTGAAATGGTCCTTCAGGGCGGCGGGCGGCTCGGTCTTGGAGTAGAGCGGGAACTGGCGAAGCCTAGAAACGGTTCGCGTTCATCAGTCTCGACTTCCAATGCCATCACGTCCGGGACAGAGATGTAACACAAACGCAGATGGAACGGGGCCAACATATGAATAGGGAGGGGGACGCACAGGAGGTAAGACTCAAAGAGGCAGACGCTCCAGGAGGAGACCTGGAGATAGAGCTTCCAGTCGAAGGGGTCCGTGGCGACCCAGGCGAGGCGGGATTGGACCAGGTCGAGGCCCGTGTTCAGATAGTCCATGGTAGCAGACAAAGATTGGCCAGCCGGGGGTAGAATCACAACATGCAAGAGCAGACCACGCGAGGGTAAGAAGAAACGGACGACGTGGACGAGACCAAGGCGCTTTCCGTCAACGACACGTACATCCACGGCGCGCTGGCGACTACCGGCCCGGCAACTCTGGCAGGCGTCGGAGCTCCAGTGCCTCAAGGTCTTCACTACGTCCAAACTTTCAACCGTTCTACCTGCAGCTGCAGTTGGCCTATCAGCTAGACCTCCTCATCCGCTCTCGGTGAGCACGTCCTTTGCGACACACTTATAACGTCCTAGTATCTCATTGCGCAGCTTTCGTTCCTCGGAAGACATGGCTGCAGACCTCCGTCGTCGCCTCATCAACCCCTTTGGCGACCAATTCCCTAATGACAACAGCACGAAGGAGATTGTGCTGCAAGCCGACGGCTTAGTCCGGCGGGCACCCGGCCAAGACCGTCACGTCCTCCTTTGCTGGACGAATGGCGTAGCCGAGCCTGCGAAGTACTACGCTCAAGTCATCCACCTCACCGGTGGACCGGGTTCATACGCCTTCTACACGCCCCAGGTCAAGATGCAAAACCATGAGTCTTTGCAGCATCAAGTAACGGCTTACCCTCTTGGCCACTACACCCGTGTGCAGCGGGACCAGATCATACTGCTCGCGAAGGCCATCAGGTTTGACAGGCACTCTCGGGTCAACGGCTGTCGCGTCTGGACCCGCGACCTGCTCGATGCGATGGTCAATGCCGATATGCTTCAGAGGACCATGTTCGACATGTTGGTTGCTGAGATTCCGCTCCCAGCGCGTCTTCCAGAGCTCCCTGCGGACACGGTCTGAGCCTGTCTGTGCAGTAGCCTCGATGGCAAGGTGGCGTGCATGTCGATACGCCCTTGTCTTATGCTAACCGCACCATAGTTCAGAACAGGCATAGAGTAGATCTCAAGTGCGAAGTACATGTTGGCTTCAACTCATCGACCGTTGCATTATCTGGTGTTGTTTGGAGTTATAAACACGAAATGGATTGTAACTAATGTATCTTTCGCTTTCCCGTTTCTGTACAATCTGTTGGATAGAGACGGTGTTGTTGAACTTGTTCTCGCTACATAACTTGGTCGCCTGGGTCCCGATAACGTTCTCACATCCACGTCGAGCCCACCCATCTCCTCCACTCCCCTCCGATACCCCGTCGACCAATTTCCCGTCCAGTGTCTTGTACCGGCAGATTTTACAACTGGTAGATGACATCATGGCTTCATGAATGGGACAACGGTTTCTTGTGTACTGCAAAGGGAACAATTCAGCCCTGAGACGCAGTCGAAAGTGGATCGACGGGTTTTGGCAAGTGTTTTACCGTATGTCTTCTTTTTCGACTAACGTTTGTCTTAGGTCCTATTAACAAGCTGCCCGCTTTGGGCCACAGGTGATTGCATGACTCCGTGGTTGCGACGATGACTTCTTGTATACTGTAGCGATTTATACTTCCACACGCAGTTCAAGGTGGCGACGTTCCAGGACACCGTCTACTGTATCCGCTTCGGAAGAATGCATGTACAATCTAGTCGACGACCCTTGATCGAATGATATGGCACCCTACTAAGCCGCGAGGCCGTCCTCTCTGATCTCTCTCGCGAAGAACCAGAGGGTCCACTCCACCCACGGGGACGGGAACTTCCTTTCACCGTAGAGCTTGAGCCCTATCTTCTCGTAGATGGAGACCTATCCCAAGCCATCACCGTTCGGGCACCACGACCAGTCGACCGTAGCCTCTGGGTATCGAACAGATAAATCTTACGTTATGGATATTGGTTGTCGTCAGGGCCACTGTCGCTCCAGTCTTCGCTGCCTGAGATCGAGTTGTATGTATGAGCGAGGCAACATCGAAACGAAAGGAAAATAATGCGACCTCTTTGTACGCTAGTTCAAACATCGCCTTCGCGATGCCCTTGCCCTGATGGTCCGCCCGCACCATCGCGAGGTTGCACCAGTACGTGTTGCGTTCGGCAGCCTCGATCCCGAACGTTTCGTCATTCGCCTTAGGCGCTTCCTTCCCCATCTGCGACGCACGTATGTTAAGGGTACCTTCACGCACGAATAGCTTGCGACGCTCAAGCGGTCGGACTCACCGTTTCCGCGTAGTACGCTCGCCCTTCAGGCGACAGTTTGTTCATATATTCCATCATCATGCCCTTCTCTCTCTGTTCGTCCCTACAAGATTATCATCAGTCTCGTTGTTCCATGACAGACGTGAGGATGGGACGTACGTGGAGCACATCAACTGGCCGGGAGGGGCGAAGATCGTGAAGCCCACGAGTGCACCAGCATCGTCTCTCGCGGTGTACACATGAGACACCCCAGGGCATAATATGAGAGAGCGGACCATGACGCCGCCAAAGTCGGGCAGGAGGGAGATGTCTCCGCCAGTGAGGGCGATCGAGCATGGGTCTGCCACATAGTTAGTCACACTTGCTCTCGACGTTCAAGTTGGCACGCATGGCAGCGCACACCTGCACCCATCAAGCCAGAGAAAACCTCAATGGCCTCCTCTGCGAGACGTTCTGTGTTCCGCGAGTTAGAAGAAGGCAAGGGGAGGGAAAGGAAATTTGTATTGTACCTGTCGGACTCGCAACGAATTCGATAGTCACGTCGGGAGGGGCCATAAGTAAGGCTTTGTGTTAGACAGCAGTGTTAGTGGGGGGGTAGATAGCTCGAAGGAACCTCGATATGTACACAGTACTGGATATTATGAATTCCGAGCTTCAATCCAATCCCAGCTCGGACCTGGAGGGTCGAGACTCAAGGAAGACGCACTGGCAGCCTTCGGACCGCGCAATTGACACGGAGCTCGAGTCATTCCGTTGGCTCAGATGTCAGTTTATGGGTTGGCATGTCGTTCCAGGATGATCCACCCATGGACTGAAAGAGTCTGTGTGACCGAGATGGGGGGAGAAGACAAGTGTACATGCAACTTCGATTTAGCGCCCGAAGACCGCAGCGGATTTGAAAAGGCGCCCATTGCGATTGAAAAGTTCAGCCTGACTCGTCGGACTTGTCCGCTACCGCTACTTGGTCCTTCCACTTGATGCAACCTTTTTTCTTTGCATGGTTTGACTTTGACACTGGTCGATGTTTAACTAATCATCCCGTATATACCGAAAGGAATGCATGGTGGTGAAACTTATGAACCATCCCGGCAAAAAACACAGCGGCCAGTATCGGCGGCGCCAGCAACAGTAGCATACCGAACTGACGGTGAAATGCACTTCCGGGCCTCAACAGCCTATCTGACACCCGCGCCTCGCTTACACGGTGTAAAGGCGGTTTGGTACCTCAAAGGTATGCACGGTCAATTCTATTATTTTCCTGTCGCCCGACATATCACGAGTACTCCCAATTGCAGATCCATCTCAACATTGAGTCATCCACCCGTCCCTCTGGACCTTCATCTGTGTCTATCAAAACACATCTTTTCCCATGAAAACCGCATTCCTCATGGCGCAGCGGTTCGGATAGTTCCCACACAACCCCGCCAGGGTGAACGGGGTGTCCTGTCCTGCTCCCCTGACCTGTCATGAGTGCTCGGACCATGTTTTCCAAACCCCGGTGCGCCAGGCAAAACGACTCAGCGTGTCGGGTGATAGACACCAGCCAGTCAGTGTTCCGTCATGCAGGGAACTGTTCAGACTAAGCAGGGAGGTGAGTGCCACCCTACCCATCGCTCGACAAACCACCCTGACAGTGGAATAGTTTGTCCCACCCTTCCCACTCATTTCAGACATGACGTATAGATATCGTGGCCGCTTAGCAATTTCAGAGCCAGTAAGGGGCTTAAAATCGGCTCCGCCCACCACATGCACCCCTCACCCTGAGCTGGCTGTCGAACTACACACATGGCGGACTGGAATACAATCTTTCAAAACTGTTGGTACATCGGCAACAACTTCAACGCTATCCTCTACGGTGCGTACTCAGTTCCTCTGGCACATCCATGCATGCGGCAAAGCTCAGGCTGACGCGCAGTCGAATTGTTTTGCAGGCGTCGCGCTGACGTTGTACCTCATGAGCGCGAGGCTGATCCTGAAGAGCCGCCGGGCGAACCACCGGAAACAGAGCGACAAGTGGCTGCTCCTGCTCAACACCGGCCTCATGGTCATGATCACCATCTATCTCATTGCGCAGAATTTCTTCGGCCAGGAGATGTGGGTCGTCAACGAGGGGTACCCAGGAGGTTCGGGGCAGTACTACGCCGACCATGCCGCAGTGTGGTACCAAACATTGGGGAGTGCCGCATCGGTCGTGCTCTGCCTCATGAGCGACGCATTCTTGGTGAGATATCGGCCCTATCCTACCGCAGCGCTCTGACCGGGCGGTTAACCCCCTCCATCGCTTTCCGAACAGATTTACCGGACGTATGTGGTTTGGACAGACTGGCGCGTGGTTGTCTTCCCTTCCATTCTGTACCTCGGTGCAGCGGGTATGTGTATTTCTCCGAGGATGCTCGGACGGGACAGTACAAACGCTGACATGGAGTTGTGTGGACTGACTTGGACAGCGCTGGGAACCATGACATGCTACTTCTCCGGCAGGCCCAACGCCGACTTCTTCGTTGGCACGGCCCCGCATGTCGCGCTCGCCTACTCCACGGTGGTGATCACCACGAACGTCCTTTGCACCACGCTCATCTGCACCCGCATCCTGTGGACCCGACGCAAAATGGAAGCTGCCGGCGTCGGCAGCTCTGCAGCGAGGGCGTACACGGGAGCGGTGAGCATGGCGGTCGAGTCCATGCTTCCGTACACGCTTTTTGGAGTGACGTACGTGGCGACGCTCGGTGTGAACAGCCCGGTGTCCATCTTGTTCCTCTCGCTCTACGTGATGTTCACCGTGCGTGCCACCCATGACTTGGAGTTGTCTTCCGGACCACAACTGACGGATGCTTGTTGCGTGACTAGTGCCTCTCGCCGCAGATGATCATGCTGCGGATGCTCATGGAACGCGGGTGGACGGAGGAGACGACCACAATGTGGACGCGGAGTTTGGAACACTCGCGTACCGAGGCGAAGGCTCCATACACGCTGTCCGGCACGAGTGCGGAGGTCACGATGACGAAGGACGTGCCATTGGAGGTCGCTTATGCGGTCTGACTGTGGTCACGAATTTGATGCCGAGCTTCCATGCTTCAGTGTGGCCCACAATGTAAGGGGACGCGTGTCAGGACGACTAGGAATGACTTCACGATGTTGACATGCACTCGCTGCTACGACTGTACTCTATGCTACACACCTATGCAGGCCTGTCTGACCATCGGGTAGACATAAATATTTCCAGACACACGTTACACGGCCCTGCTGTCTTGATATAGTAACCAATCCCCCCAATGCTTCCACATAGTCCCGTAAAATGCTTCCACGTCCATGCACTGCCGAACTCCCATGTCCCGCTGGACCGCGAAGTTATGAGCAAAAGGGTCCCCGACCTCCAGCGTGACGTCGGCTGCACAGAGCGTGTGCTCGCGCCACAGGCTGAGGCAATGCTCCGCATGGTGTACGTCCGAGTCTGAGAGAGGAACACCGTCATCGTCGGCGTCGAGGTGGGTGCGGAAGAAGCGAAGACAGTGTTGCTGGTGGATCAGCGCGACGTTCATGAAGCGGTGGTTGGGTCCGAGCCGGACGTTGCCCTGATCCTCGGGCGAGATGATGCTCAGCCATTCGTCGTAGGCTTCGGGCTCGTGGATGCCGAAGCGGACGGACTCCTCCATAGGCATGAGGACGTGCTTGCTCGGGCCTAGGAGGGTGAGGTGGTCGGGCACGTCGTCCTCGATCCACGCTATTGGTTGAAGCGGTATGTCAGCTGCGCTGGAAATTCGGACAGAACACTGTGTGCCCAGGAGGTCGGACAAAACGCGACGTAATGACGACCCGTAAGGTCGCAGTTTTTACAGTGGAAACCCGGGAGAAATGCGAATAAGTTACGTCTGGCGCCCGGGGTTTTTCGCGACATTAGCTAGGACAGGAAAGCCGGATTTTTTCATGACAAACTTTCCCTTTTACGACCTTCCCATTTCGGATTGCAGCGGGCTCGCTGCTGGCAGGGGTCCACCACCCATTCGCATTGCTGTCAGTTTCTGATCCTGTCGCCATAATAGAAAGCAAAATAATAAATTGATTGAAGGAGATTATCTCTAGTATAGAAATAGCGCGCTCATGATGTAGACCTCTCCTACTGTCCCCATACGCGTCTATACCGGCATTGGTGCAGGTGCACCGCGGTCGGCACGCGCTCATGCACCACCCAAGTTGCCGTGCGGAGCTGGACTCCGGGCGAGCTCCTAGTCACCAGTGGCCTGCTTTCGGATGGAGCCACTGGGGCATCACACACAGGTGCGAGTTGATTGTTGTCATCGCCATAGACAAGGCGCCTAGAGTACCGACCATCACTCCGCTCGCACCGGCTGGTGCGCGTGAAACCCTGACTTGAAGCTTGAAGCTGCAGAGGGCACGTCCATCCACAATAATGCGTGTGCGGGGGTAAAGGTGCTGGCACAGGCAAGTGGGGATACAACAGGTGGGGGTAGTTAATAGACGGGTGAAATGCAGCGAAAAACGTACCATTATCCTACCAATAGCAAGCGGCCGTGACAACCACCAAGATGGGGAGGGTATCATGCCAATCTGCGCACACTCGCATTGAGTGAGCCTCAAGTTTGTGGGTAGAAGTTAGAACAAACAACTTACCTCGATTGCCACAGATGGCGCAATATGGGAACTGTCCTTGTGCCGGAAGCTTGAGATGATGGCCGAGGGTGAGACTGTACTAGAAGATGGCCGAGGACCACTATCTCGTCAAGGCATCACACAGTATAAGGTATAGAAGCGGGGGGAGAACGTACAATATACCCCTCGCATCCAACCGTGCATTCAAGGCGCGAGAGCGTCCACCAGATCTACAGCCAAGATGCACCACGCATGCCAGCGAGACGTTAGAATGACCCCTCTAGTTAAGCACCCAGATGGAGATAGGACAGCCAATTGGCCAGCACAAGAGGAACAGGCTGGCAGGCGGAGACCCAGGGAACCAGAGAGCAGCAAGAGTCAAACGAGTTGAACGCTGAAAAAGAGGCGATAATCGATGCGGACCAAATGCGGACTCAGAGCCAACTGCTCAATTTGTCTCTATTTGTCTCGTCCGACGAACGTCGAGCTAAGCGCTCACTCAATGTCGCGAGCTGTATGCGCGCTACATCGGGTCGTATTTTTACTGGCTAAACATGGGCTTTCGGCTGGCAGGACAAAACCCGACTTTAAAGTGGGGTCCGACCTTACCCCCACTTAAGGTAGCAAAGCGCGAAAAATACGACTAAAATTCTCACTTATCCCGGGCACTGAGGCGCGTAGTGCGAATGACTGGGACTCACTGTATTGAGAAGGTGGTGTCGGCCTGCGCTTCAGTATGGCGTGGACGTCGTCCAGGATTGAAAGAGTAAGAAAGAGATAGATGGATCCAATGCATGTGAGGAGAATGAGAGCGGCTGGACGGGACACCATGTCGGAGCTTTGGCGATGAGTGTCGCGAGGGCACAATTGTGAAGTGGGCATTATACCTACGCAGACCGCGCCTCCTGCATCTCCAACCGACATACAACCCTGAACCTAAGGAGAGCCTCTCAATGATAAATTATCAGAAAACGTCCCATGCAGCGGCTTTTTTTTGCTTGTTTTGGACGCAAGGTGTGTAGGTGATTGTGTGCACGCTGTCCGGATCCGGCAGGAGTGGCTACCAATTTGATGAGCACTGTCCCTATCCCGAGTCGCGTCGGAGAGACGCTCTTCACGAGCGCACCTTGGATACAACCGTGCGTGGAGATATGTCTGGAATTCGTGTGATAAGAGTATGAGACAAATCCTCAGGATATCGGGGCGATACTCGTTCCGAGTCCGGAGTCGGACATAGGGGTTGCGGCATGGTCTCGGACACACTCCGAGCGATGTATCGTGTGGAACTTCGTATGTTATAAAGCCGTCAACGCTGGCGGCAGTGAGCGGAGGGTAGAGGACAGACGTACGCATGGAGTGATGCAAACTTGATTGAACTTGAAAGTCGAGTTCAAACGTTCAACACTGGCCATGGGCGTCAAACCCTCGGGAGAACCCGGGACCACCCAGAATGGCGACTCGCACTGCAAATCCTTCACTGGAATCGAGTCCCGTACCCCTCACGGCGATGGCCACGTCGGGCCCGAGGTGCGTATAGCGATACCGCTTCGACTAACGCGGTATCCACACAAAAAATTTCTGACATGTTGCTTTGGTCACCATTCGCTTTCGTCCGCTGTATCTTCGCAGCGACTTAGACTTAGTGATCCGACCGCATCTGCCAGCAAGAATGTCGCCGGGCCCAGTCACATAGACCCCTCAAGTTCAATCTTTTACCTGGCGCGCATGCTTAACATAGGCCAGGATGGGCCGTCAGAGCGTGTGTTTTCCATGGGCTCATCCGGTAACCATCGATTCACGCGTAAGAAAGGTTGGTGCGCCAACACTGCATTCCAAGTCGTTTCGATTTACATTCTGACGGATACAAACGATTAAATAGTGATCAAGCTCTTCCGTATAGCCTGGAATCCAAGAGCGCTGGGCAGGGACCTGACTGAGATGAAGAGGCAGTATGTCAGTGGCATTCAACTCTGTCGACGTGCTGGCCACTGACCTCTCCCGCTGGCAGGCAGATTGGTTGGTATTCACAGCATAGTGTTCTCCTGACGCTTCAGCATAGTGTTCTCTTGACGCTTCAACATGGTGTTCTCCTGACGGTCGCGCTTCAGCATCGAGTTCTCCTGGTGATTCAACGTAGCGGCGGCTGTTCATGTGGAAGACACATTAGAAAATGCACTATTCGTGTTATCAGAACTGCTTACCATCCCCAGCCACCACTCCAGTGGGTTGTGGCAAGGCAGACACCGTGGATGCGGCGAAGAGGAGAGCGAAGATGGCAGAAACGACACGGACGGGAGAGACGAAGAACTGCATGGTGGGTAAAGGAGGAGTGGAGTGAGTACAGACTGAGTGGTGGTTGCGATGCTGAATTTGAGTCAAAGAGACCCCCTCTTTTATACATTTCGTCCAGTGTGCAGACCTAGGTATGCCCTCATTTTTTTCTATTTTCTTTTCTACGTCGCCAGTCACCTTGTCATTGCCGCCCATTGACCACCGCCCTGGATCAGTGTTTCATAACGGTGAGGTTATCGGCGAAAGGGGATCCGACATCCGACACTCGGAGCTTGGTGCGCTGGTGAGCACATCACCATTCCTCCACAGCACACACAGGGACTCACAAATCCACATGCTCAGGCACCTGGAGACGCGCAGGGTTATTCAAGCACAGGGTCTCCAGGTAAGATACATCGCCATATCAGCGGTGATGGTCGTATGTCCGTATGTTCTCCTCGCAGAACAAAAAAAGGGAGAAGGGGGACGTGAACGCAAGCACTCTCATCCCGACACCACCCTCAGGCTCAACCTATTACCCAGCAGTACCAAGGAAGATGCGCTTCTCATCGTGTGACTCACCCGAGCAACATGAACTCCTTGAGTTGCCAGAGCACGATGATTCAAGCGAGTCTAGTCCTCTGACACGAGGTAAGTCTCCTGCGAGAGTGCCGTAAACCGTAGTCTGAACTGACTACGCAATACGGCTACAGGTCATGTTCGTAAACGCAGCAACGACCATTCAAATTCGCCGCTCTTACGATGGGTACTTCTCATTGTCGCTGGACTCGTGCTCATCGACCTCGTCGCCATGGCCTACGTCGGCTACATGTTCAACACCGTCTTTGAAGACAGAGGCCTCCCCGCCGACCTCGAGTTCGCGAACCCGTACATCGGCTTGAAGGAGCTCTACAAATCTGGACAAGCAGTTGCGTCAAACATCGAGCCGATCATCAACCGTCCTCGCCTCTCCGCCCAAGTGTTCGTCAACGAGCCAGACAGGCCCGCCCCGCGCGGTGAACGTGATCATTGGATCGACGGCTGGGGCACGCTGTCGCCCAACGAGCGGCGCCTTCACGTCACCCCCGAGGTACGCCTGTTCTCGTGTTCTTCCCGGCTCTAGTTCCAGCGCACGTCCACGCCGCTCACGCCGTAACAACACAACGCAGGTTCACACCATCGCACAGTTCCGCACTATCGATTTCGGTATGGAGGACTGCCATCTCGTCCTCACCATCCCGGAGCTCGGGACGGTACTGGAAGCGGGGGCGTCGTTCACCATGCACCCGCACTCGCATCTCGACATTTTCCGCCTCACGACCAACAACCCGATCGACCCGGGGGCGCTCACGTACCGCACGCGCCCGAAGGGAGCGGAGAAGATCGTCACCGTGGACGTCCATGCGCTAGCGGTGCCAGGTTCAGGAGGAGGTGACACCGCGGTGTACCGGTTCAAGTGCCCGCGGGCGTCGTTGCACACGTTCGAGGTCGCGTGCGCGGAAGGGTCCCGCGAGTGTTTCGTGGACGCGTGGTCAAGTCAGAACACGACGTTCGGTGAGTGCCGGCTCAGGGATATGCTTTGCGAGCGCGCAACGGCGTGCTTATCAGGGACTCTGTTTTCCAGGCATCAACGTCATACAGTATCAGACCGTTTGAACCGCTAACGGCCTCTCGAGTTGCTATCAGGCCGGGTATTGCAAGGCATCGAATTCCGATCGGAGATTTAGAATCGTGAGGCACGGAGTTGGAGGACTATTGTACACAACTTTCGATTTACAGTACTGAGAAAAATGGAGACGAGGGGAAGCCGGATCATAAATGGAGGTGGGGATCTCGAAAGCACAAGGCTACACGTCGGAGGGGTATCTAGGAATGCGATATCGGACGACCGCTAATTATACACCAGTCTTCAGAAGATGTCACTCCACTACGCGTAGTCCTCAAGCCGAGTGCTTGTATGAGTGTCCGACAACTCAGACCGAGAAGCGTTCCCAGGAATCGGCAGATCTGGGAGTGCCAAAGTCTCCTTATAACTAACGGTGCCCAATTGCGATTTCGGGCCACCGGGGGCGAACTTCAATGAGGAGTTTTGTCCGGGGGTAAGTGTACGCTCGTTCTTCCATGCACGATCCATGAGCACGCACAGGATAATCAACTGCGGAGAGAGGCACTGAGCCACGTATGAGTGCCACAACACGAAAGAAAAAGATATCACGAGACCCACCGTGAACATAACGTACAACGAGAGGAACAGGATGGAGGTTGGACTGTTTAGTCCCAACGTCGTCACGTATGCCACGCCGAACAGCGTGTACGGCAGCATCGACTCCACGATCATCAGCACCGCTCTTCTGAAGACGCTACTGTTTCCGCTCCTGCTACTGTCGTCGTCGTCGGTGACATCGCCGGAGAGGAGCACGGAAAACCCCCGCGTGGCGTAGAGGATGATGCCGCAAATCAGCGATGTACATATGAAGTTCATGGCGATGCCGACCGCGGAATATGCCAGGGCGATCCGAGGGGCGACCCCGACGAAGAAGTCCCCGCCTGGTCGGCCCGAGTAGTAGCACGTCAGGATACCGAGCACTGGAGGAGAAGTATGCATAAGTTCCTCCAATCAAGGGGGCGGCGTGCACATGCGCCGTGTGCTGTATGACATACCGACTGTGCCGAGGTATAATATTGACGGGACGATGATCACGGAGGTCCTCCCGCCCCAAACGACGTACACGCGATGTATCTGTCATCATCACCCACCCCCCGTCAGTTCTCCACGACATTAAAACCCGGGTAAGCTCCGAGCTTAAACTCATACATACCAGGTACGCATCGCTCAACCAGTTCATCACCACCGAGGCCGCACTCCCCATCGTCTGGTACCACACCGCCGCGTGGTCCGCGTAGTACTGGCCCGAGCCCCCGGCGTACCCCGCGTGAATGATCCACATCTCCTGTCCGAAGAAGTTCTGCGCGAAGAGGTAGACGGTGATCATGCACAGGAGACCGGTGCTGAGGAACAGGATCAGCCAGGGGATCGCCCCGTCGCCAGCCTGAGAGCGCCACCTCCGCCTCCGGCCGTGTAGCACGAGGTTCACGGTGGTGATATACAGGACCAGCTCGACTCCTGCGCAACGTATTGTGGTAGTTAATCATTCGTCAAAATGACAGCGAAAATGTTACGAAAAGCGGAACACGTACCATACAGTATGCAGTTGAAATTGTTGCCGACATACCAGCAATTCTGGAAGATAGCGTTCCAGGAGTCCGACATCACAGCTCTGCGGTTGAAACGTCCACACGATGGTCCGAGCGGGTTTTCCAAACACGATGATGAGTTCTTATATCTAGGATCACTATTGACCGAGGGCAGTCAGGAGGAGAGTCAGGACGGCACTGCAGGGCATCCGGTATCAGGGCATACTCACCACCAATGATATCTGGATACGAGCACAGTCGTCTGTGGAAGACATCTTGGGTGCTGGAAGGCTCGACGCCGCAAGGGGCTCAGTTATTCTGCAAGCTGGCGGCGCTGAAGAACTGCCTTCAAGTTGCATATCCGAAAAGTGCTACGACTGTTCTGCACCCTACACATTGCCGGGGCCGCCTGACCCAGGTGCCGCTGGATATCCCACGCTTGAGCCTATTCCTGGCAGAGAAGTACCCAGAGCGTGGTTTCGGACCATAGACGTCGAGGGCCAGGCAGCCTATGGAAGGTAACCATAAGTACGACGTAGCAAATTATGGACATCCACTCGTGGGATAATTATATTGATCAGCTTCAATTGGCTGCAGACTTTCATTTGGATATCCGGACACGCGTCGGCGCTCCGGGTGGCACTATGTGGCTGGGGAAGCTGTTGTGCCGATCGTCGCAGTGACACTATGTAGGCAAAATATCTGGCACGGGGATAACGTGAATGTCATTCTTTATGCTCCGAAAATGCCGGGAAAGAACACACCGAGTGCAAACCGGGGAGTCTACCGATGCCACTGTGGCTATTAGACCACTGCTGGCAGCATCGTCCGGCTGATATGACCGGTGCTCCAGGCCCGACGTAACGTTAACGCTGCAAATGCCAATGATGCCCAGAAATGGGGGAGGCGGGATCGCGACAAACGTTGCTCTGAATTGAATGGCTTGCCTGACTTGCCGCTATCACCTGTTAGGGACACACGAGCGGTCTATAACAACTCGGCGATACGAGCCTAACGTAAATAGCAGGCACTAGGCACCACTGCATCCTCCTCTTCCAATGAACATATCCACCCGCACTATAGCAGCAGCAGCGACGGCTGCTATCCTCATGCTGCTCGTCTTAAAGGTCACTCTTAAACTGGCGACTGCAGCCGTGAGTGGACGTGACCACACAGCCCTAACCGAACAAAAGAACCGTGAGCTCCTTCATCTCTGACGGTGTACGATGTCAGAGAAACTGACCCACCCACAGCCTTCTTCGACGTCGAAAGGAACGAGGTGTTCCTCGTCGTCGACAGCTGGAAGCACTACCCCCTCGATTCCGCCCAACAATGGGCCCCCCTCTTCCCCAACGGCGGCGTCGTCCACCTCGGCCCTGACAACACGACCTACACCGTGGGGATGATGCACCAGCTCCGGTGCCTCGACATCATCCGCGCCCAACTCGCGCGCCCGAGAGCGGAGCGCGAGGAGCAGCCCACGCGGCACTGCCTGAACTACCTGCGGCAGGTGCTGATGTGCCGCGACGAGGGCCTGAAGCTGGACCCGTTCCAGTACGCGCATAAGGTGATGTCGCTATCGCAGCACCCGATCCGGAGATGCAAGGACTGGCGAGTGGTGTATGAAAGGGTCTGGGAGAATCAGCGGGAGTATGCTCCCCAGTTGAGGCGCGCGGGGGAGTCGGTTTGAACGTTAGAGTTTGTAGAGAACTGGAGGGTAAATCGGTCCTAGGGAGGACGGAAAACATGACGAGTAGAAGCAGCGACATCGACGCAAGGTCCCAAGGATCGGTGGAAGGGATGGGAGTCACCCTCGTTCGACGTGAATGGGGCGAAAGGCCGTGAGGTCAATGAGAATCTGGTCGGATTTCGCGGGGAACAGGTCCAAGCGGGGAACGTAACCGCGCGCATTGACAGGTCGTTTGAGTGATGGGTGATGCAACGCGGGTTGGTTGCCTCAGAATGACCGAGGGCCGGACCTTCCATGGATTCGGCCACGAACACCGACCAACTTGGTACCTGTCAATGACTATAGAACCTTTCAGAGTGTGGACGAGACATATGAACGGAAAGAGACTCACACATAGGTCAGCAGATCCAACGCATCTTGCGAGCAATGAGCACGTATGAGTCGCGATATGGCACGAACTCCTCTGATGGCTAGCCACACAGCAAATTGGACGGCATACTCGCCGTCACAGCGAAAACACAAGCACATCCAGAGCTCGAACAGACAACAATCCAGATAGCGGCAAGTAATATAGCGAATGTAAGCGTATACAATACATACGATTGAGCACTACTGCCCTGCCTGCTCCGCATACACCTGGAGGGATGATGACGTGAGTACCATTCAAATACCACAGATAATATCACCACGCACCTTGATGGTCTTGTCCGCCCCACCCGTGATCAACCGTGTCCCTGTGACGTCGAACGTCGAACAGAATACACCCGCCTCCGCCTCCAGCGAACCCGGTTGCGGTATATCGTCCATGTTCTGGAATGCTGTGCCTGTGTTCCAGTCCCAGAACGCCAGCGACCCGTTATCGCCTGCCGAGAAGAAGACGCCCTCCGAGTTCACAGAGAGCGTGTTGATGATCGCGTTCTGCCCGCTGAAATTGAAGACGAACATGCCCTCCGGACACTTCCACTTCTTGATGTTGTTCCCGCCCGCTGAGGCGGACGCGAAGGTGTACTCCGTCGGGTGGATGGCGAGCGCGCGCACAGACTTCTTGTGGTGGGTCAGCGTCACCATCGTCTTCCCCGCAGCGAGGTCCCATAACCTGTACGTATGCTGATTTAGACCCAAGCAAAGCAAAAGAGGTGACCGTATGCGTACCGTACGGTCGAGTCCATACTACCAGTGATGATCTGAGGGTCTGACTCCTGGCACTTCACATCCGCGACAGTAGCCGTATGGCCGGACAGGACGTGGATTTGCGCCTTTGTTCGCATGTCCCACACGCGTGCCGACGCATCACGACCGGAGGTGACGAGGACGTCGAGCGTTGGGTGCAAACTGAGCGCATACACTTCGGACAGGTGTCTGTGGTAGTGTCGGATGACCTTGTTCGCCTTTGAATCCCAATACTTGACTATCTGCGCGCAAATCTGAATACAAGAGGATGGGCAGATTGTACAGGACGAACGCACCTTGTCCTCTCGCGGGGGGTTTGTCTATTTGGGCGATCATGCGGCCGGTGCCTGCGCTTGCTGGAGGACGTCCGTCAGGCACTGCCATACCAGTGAGAGCAAAAACGAAGTGTACTTCGGTCCCGCATTGATTGATCTTTATATTTCTTGTTCCTTAGGTGGAGCGGGGCCGACTGGGCCTGTTGGGCGAGCGAGGGAGTTGCCTGACTTACTTGTACTCATCGGTCATTTGCACGGAGACTCGGAGGTGGATCCTGGTGTACTATAAGCGCGCATTTAGATGCTACAGATAGCATATGTACGCGCACCTCTTTTCCTCATCCTTGTATGTGCCATCCAAACCCCAGGCGAAGATTTCTCGTGTCCGCTTACCGCAAACTTGAAGCAGAGGGGTTCAAGGGAGGTCATGATGGGGACCGGGCCAGGTCACCAGAAGCAGAGAACAAACACCAGAAGCAGCTCAACGCCCCAAACAACGAGCGGGTTATTTGTTCCTATTTGTTTCGTCTTTGTCAGCAGTACTGTACTTCGACTACGTCACGTTCAACTTATCCGAGTCGTATAATCGCGGTTTGAATTGGTTCTCTGTTCGTCCCTCACACAGTTCTTCCAGTCTCCACGGCACCCCACTCGCACATTGCTCATACACACAACACCGTCCCAGCGCAGTACGTCAAATATCTCTCAATATTAATCCCTGTCCCCATTGTCGCATGCATTGTTTTCCGTGTCGGTCTCTTCAGAGACTTGACCATTCCGTGAGGCAAACAGCTTCAAGGTCAAGTTACGCACGTTCAGGGACTCCCTTCTAGCTGTGGTATCTCTACATACTTCTCTTCAAGCAATGCGCCATGAGCATGCTCCTTTACTAATAAAGTCCATGTCGACAGGAAATGGCCTCAGAGGAGCAGAAAGCCACGAATGCGAAGATTGCGGCGGAGGACCTCTCCGAGACGTTCGGTCCGGGTGAGCAGCAGACCGAAACCGACGCCTTCCAATGCGGTCGTTGCAAACAGGTGTGCCTGTCTCCTTCCGCCTGCCCCTCTCTCCCTTTCTCCGGCGGACTATATGCTGATCCCTCTCTTAGCGGAAGTGCCGTTATCGCCAACAACAGACACGGAGCGCTGATGAACCGATGACGGTACGTACCATCTTGTCTTGATTGCTACGAGTTGACGTTTCTTCCCCGCCTCCAGACCTTTGTAACGTCAGTGATATCTCGTTCTCTGCATTTTTGCCGCTCTCTGACCAACTGCTGTCCCTCTACATGCGCAGGTGTACTGTGTGTAATTATAAGTCGGTGTTATCTTTTATGTCCTGCCCTCCAGTGGACTCACGCCTGTACTTGTAGATGGCAGTTCTCGTAATCGGCTCTTATCCAGTCGTGAGGCAGGAGACGTTCCCTCGTTCAGTGCCACTGCCTGCTCTCCGCCATGCTTATCTCGCCCGAGTTTCCCTACCTCCATTTTCGTCCTCCAGTCAATATCCTAGACCATAGTGCCGTAAGCGTCCGAGAGGGCTCACCATCCCCCCTCATCATATCCCACCGTTTACTATACTGCATTGTAGTTTCTCCTTGCTCTCTCTCCTTGCATATAACTATTCCTTTCGGTGCTTGTCCAAGTCGGTAATGAAGTATGAAGTTGTGGGGCTTATGGGCGCTTACTCATTTTCGGACTTGTCTTCTCTACCACCATCATCGACGACCTTGCAGAACACTGGACACGGGGCTCTTCGACGGGACAACGTTACGCTGGCAATATCTATTTCGCCCTTTGGCTACGGATTGCACCCGTGTTGCCAAACTTCAAATGGCAAGGTATATGCACCGGGGGGAGGTTGATCCGGCAGGTGCGCGCAGTACTGTATCTCTGGCCTCGTGTGTATAGTATGGTCTGGGGTGACACCTGGGTGTCTTGACGTTTGTATAGACTTTGCCAATGGATGTTCTAACCGGCCCGGAGGATGTCGCCAGGGCTGGCTCGACACTGGCTCGACGTACTAGACGCCATGGTATGTACTCCCTTGTGCCAACCCCCAGCCTTCGAGCCATTGCGATTCACTGAAATTCGGAAACACAGGACACGCATGTGATTCGTACACCTCGTTCTGAGACCGGCACCTTCGACTGCCACGGGGTGAACGGAAACACGAACAAGTATACCACGCTGTCAGTCCATTACTTATGTCTCCCTCCCATTTGTCCAGGGGCCGACTCCCATCTTTAGGCATGCGTTAGATCCCGGTGGCTGAATCGCGGCGGTTAGGTTGCGACCGTGGCTCGGGAAAATCGACAAACCTAAATGGTCCGCCACCCCGTGCGAATACAGTTTCGCATAGAATGGATGAAATCCGACGGAAGCGCATATTCTCTGTGATACATGACGCTAGCTAGCGATGAGTAGGTGAAACCCGATTCATACACTGTCTCAAATACGCTACATGAAGGTGAGTAAGGCTTGACTCGAAGGATTCCTTCACCCCGCCCCGAACTGAACGGTCTTGCATCAAGCAGCTCAACCTTCTAATACCTACCTCCTCGAGCCCGCCCCGCGCAGATCTCCACTTTCTCCCAACACCCGGTCGACCCATTTCCCACCCCCGAACTTGAAACATGCCGTACGACGATGTTGAGTACGAGAGACTCCTAGACAAAGAGAATTCCCTGGACGTCCACGAGGAGGACATTGGAAAAACGCGTACGAAGATTCCCTCCTCTGAGCGGGTATCCCCTCTCCTCCCCTGGCTCGCGGCCGCGATCCTCCTCCTCGCATGCATAGACCTGCTCTCTCTCGCCTACGTCTATCGCATGTCCGGCACCGTGTTTCAGGACAAGGACTTCGCCGCAAACCTCGAGTACGCCGACCCCTACATCGGCCTGACGGAGCTCTACGCGTCCGGGAAGGTCAACTCCTCGACCGTAGAGCCCATCCTCATCCGCCCCCGCGTGTCCGCCCAGGTGTACGTAGACGAGTCCGACAAACTCGCGCCCCGCGGAGAGCGCGACTACTGGCACGAGACGTGGGGCACGCTCTCTCCGAACGAGAGACACCTCCACGTTACCCCGAATGTCAGTCTTTGACTCCATCATATAGGATATCACGTAGACTCACACCGCGTTTGAATTCGCAGGTCCACACTATAGTCCAATTCCGCGCCATCGACTTCGGGATGGAGGACTGCAGGCTCGTCTTCACCCTCCCGGCCCTAGGCATCCCTTTGGAAGACCTCGCATCGTTCACCATGACCCCGGCGTCCCGCTTCGACGTGTTTCGCCTCGCCGCATCGCGGCCGCTCGACGTGAGCGCGCTCTCGTACCGCACGCGGCCGAAGATCGCGGAGAGGGTGGCGGCCTCGCTGCAGGCGCGCGCGGACGAGGAGACGGAGATCCACCGCTTTCCGTGCCCCAGGGGGTCGCTGCATGTGTTCGAGGTGGCGTGTTCGGAGGGCGAGGCCGCTTGCATGGTGGACGTGTGGTCGAGCCAGAACACGACGTATGGTGGGTGCGCGCGACCTGGGTGTCGTTGAACTGTAATCGTGAACCTGAACTGACCGGGCCGTCGTTCTAGGTGTGAATATGTATCAGCATCAGACTGTTTGAGTCGCCCTAGCCCTGCTGTGCTCGTAGTACATACCAGACCCGGGCCTGCGTTGGAGCCTTGAAATTGAACCTAGTTGGTATTTGTCTCGTCTAGCTAGTGATCGTCATTGCAAGAAGGTCATATGAAATACATACATCAAGAAACATTAACGATGTTCATACATGATCATGAACGGAAGGCGAGCCCCGTCACACCTCCTGAACGGACTTGTGGTCCACAGACACCGCGTCCGCCTCGTGCACAAGGGCAGTGCTCCCAAGGTTTGGGGCCCCATCCGTATGGAGGCTCCCAAACTCGAGCGCAGACATCGACTCGGCAGTCTTGTCCCTCGTCCACGCCGCCCCCGTCACGATGCGCAGTATAATAAGTTGTGGCGAAATGCACTAGTGCATGAGACAAATGACAGCCGAATGAGCAAAACGCCGCACGATCTCGGAAGGAAGGTCGAACGTTAACGTTTAACCCTGACTCGGACAGTGACACTCACCGTGAACATGCCGTACAGGGCCCCAAAGAGAATCGAGATGTCGCTCTGCATGCCGTACGAAACGAGGAACGCCACGCCAGCCATGCTGTATGGGAGTGCCGACTCCAGAACCACGGAGAGCGTTCCAGTGTACCGCAGCGTCGCCGTCACCGAGCCCATGCCTTTCGGACTTCCTGCGGCGACCCGTGCGGGGTTCAAGGTGGCCGCGCGGGCGAAATAAACGAGGCGGGCGAATATCACGCTCGTGGCGATAACGTTCAGCGAGATCGTGGTGGCGTAGTAGGCGACCCCGAGGTGCGCGGCGGTGCCGACGAAGAAGTTGGCGTCGGGCTTGCCTGAGCTGTATAGTTCGATGATTCCGAGCGCTGCGGGGAACGAGGGCAAGGTGGTGCGATGCCCACTTTCAAATGAGCGTCCCACACATAATTATGCCGTTGGAGATGTGACGACTCACCAATGCTTGCGACGTAGAGGAAACACGGGAAGGCGACGACGCGGAAATCGGGCCAGACGACGTACATCCTGTAAATCTGTTGGGCAGGATCATAATCCCGATAGTACTAGTCAGCATCTCGAAGTTATGCGCGCCTTGCACCTTCAAAGTACAATGACGAGAACAGGAACTTACCAGGAGGGCATCGCTAAGCATAATCAGGACGACCGACGCAGTCGTGCCCATCGTTTGGTACCAAACGTTTACATTGTTTACGAGGAACGCCGCTGGGCCACCCGGGGCCCCGGAATGGACGATCCACATCTGCTGGCCGAATACGGCTTCGGTGGACATGTATACCGTGATCAAGACCAGCAGCACTGTGCTGAACGCCACGTAGAATTTGTCGGGAGTCGTTGACCATGCTTTCCGCTGATCGAGCAACGCCTTGATGGTCATCCAGTAGATGGCAAGCTCCACACCTGTGACAATAGCATGCCAGAGATCGTGAGGTCTAGAATGAGTACGTGGCCATCGATCGAACGTATGAAGAACGTACCGTACAGGATCGCATTGAAATTGATCGCAAGGTAATATGCGTTTTGGAAGAGGGACGACATGGCGCGGCAGCAAGATCGTGAAAGGCGGCGGGTTGCTAGTTCAGTCACACGCGGCGCGCAGGTCGCCGATGCCGCGACGAACAATCTTATAATATCACTAGCATTCCAGCTCTTCGCCGATCGAGGAGGTTGTCGAACAGTTTTGTCGAAGTTCATCTCGGCATCGTCATGTGCCTCGGATTCAGCGAAATGAAGGAGACACCTGATAGCACTGATGTGAGATACAGGCAAATGTCCTATTCAAATATTCCCTGTTGAGCGACACCTTCGAATGGAGGAAACGCTTAAGACGTACTAGATACCAAATCGAACTTGAGGCTTCGAGACCGCCGGACATGCTGAGAAGAGAACTTAAATGTCAGTTTTATCCCAAGATCCGGGAGTCACGCAACGGTTCGTCAACCCACCTGTTCTAGTAGAGCCCCTGCTCAGTTGGTTCTTCATCATGGACAACTCCAGATGACGAAGCAGTTTCCAAGCTGTGAGGTGGCGGGAGGCAACCGCTGAGCGCCATTAGCGCTAGTACTGTAAAGCCACCGCGTTTCGAGCTTAAAACCAGATCGTAGTATCGCTCTACATCCTAGACTCCACGTTAATTTGACTCGTGAAAAGCACATCAGACGCAAGCTTTCCGTGCTACACTGCTATCTAGGGCTACTTCTATAAGGAAATGCTCTCCAGAAAGCGCCCCCAAAAATCTAAACATCATGATTTCCCGAGCACTCTCCCTATTCCTACTAGCTCTCCTCGGCTTCGTCAACATTTGGATTGACTACTTGGTCGTCGAGGACGTCCGGAAGGTCCTCGAGAAGCGACCCCCACCACTCTCTCATTACAGTACGCTCCTCGGGCATCGTCGCAAATACAGAACCCGGCTGAGAGGCTGATCATTGTACGCTTCTAGCGTGGGTCGAGGACGACGTCCCCGAACGCTTCCCGCTCCTCTCACCCCGGCCGCACGTCCGCATGTCCATCGAAGAGTCCGTGCGGTACTCCATCCGCGCGCCAGAAGCCCCCCTCGAGTGGCTCTGGACGGCCACCGCGAACGACATGGGAAACACCCATCTGGGCCCGACCCACCGCATCGGCGTCGTCGCCCTCGCCCACCAGCAACACTGCATCCGCTCCCTCCGCGCAGCGCTCGCCACGGAAGACGTCCCGACGGGGCATGCCCTCCACCACGCCGAGCACTGTCTGAGCTTCCTGCGGGAGTCGACGCTCTGCGCTGCGGATACAACGCTCGAGCCTGGGAACGCGTTCGCGCGGAACTTCACGGCGGAGAGGGTGACGGGCGATCGGAAGTGCATGGACGCGGAGGCTTTCTACGCTTCGATGCTGCAGCGCTGGAATGATTGGGTAGAAGTGCGGGACCAAACTCGGAAGACGACTTGATAGAACCTTATGAGGGGGGAAGGAGTGTATTTCGTGATACGGTTGCGGGTTCTGTACGGATCGGAAGAACGGGCGCGTCGAGTCTAGCGAGAGTGGGGAGCGTGAAAACCAGTCGGGGAGCGCTAGCGGAGAGTTTATATACTCTAATAAAACAACAACGAAAGTGCGTGGTTCTGGAGGGTTGTCGAGCAAGTGATCAAAGGGCAGCGCCGATGGTGGTATCAATCGTCCAAGTGCTAGGAGAAGGCGGGGCATCCGACAAAGTCTTGCTGTCGCCGAACTCGCGCGACCCAGACAAGGACAATTTCGAGGTCGACAGCGTCTTGAGATTGACGGCGGTGCCCTCGCTGCTGTAGGTGAAGCGGGCGCGATTGGGGCTCGGCACGGTGATGGCGGAGAAACGAGTCACGTTCGAGTTTGAGTTCGAGGTCGATGAGGACGGGGGGACGGTGCCTGAGGTCGCGTCCTTGGACCAGGCGCGGCCCGTCAGCACGCGGAGGATGATCATCTGCGGGGAGACGCACTGTATGAAACGGAGAAGAACCAGGGGGTCAGCATCCGCTAGGGAAGAACGGAGATGAAAGCTACGCACGGTCATCATGACGTACACCGAGAGCCAGAAGATCGAGGTCGGGTGGTTGACCCCGAGCGTCACAACGTACGCTATTCCGAAGAGCGTGTACGGGAGCATGGACTCGATGATGAGGGCGACTATACCCGTGTACGCGTAGGAGGCCTCGTGTCGGAGTGTCCTTTGCATGTTCCTCGAGACGTAGAGGATGCGGATGCAGATGAGCGTGGAGCACGTGAAGTTGAGCACGATGACGACGGATGAGTACGAGAGCGCGATGAGTGCGGCAGATCCGGTGAAGAAATCGGAGTTGGGAGTGCCCGAAACGTAGCAGGTCAGAACGCCTAGAGCCGCCGTGGCGATGTAGAGGATGGAGGGAAAGATCGCAACACGCCAGTCGCTCCAGACGATGGATGTGCGGTAGATCTGTGGCAATATTAGCTTAGGTTGCCCCGCAAAAGGCGAAAAATGCACCCACCAACAGTCCATCGCTCATCAGGTTCAGCACGACGGATGCGGCACTCCCGAGCGTCTGGTACCACACGGCCGCGTTATCTGCGAGGTACTGGCCAGAGCCTCCGGGGTACTCGACGTGTACGAGCCACATCTCCTCCCCGAACACCGCCTGGACGGCGACGTAGATCGTGATCATGAGAAGCAGACCCGTGCTGAGGTACAGGAAACGTCGATCGCTCCTCTTGCGAGCCTCTCCGACCATGGAACGGCTTTTCAGGATCAGCCGCACACTAGCGAAGTACAGCGCTAGTTCAACGCCTATGTCGCATGCATTAAGGATTAGGGATGGTACATTGGGGTGAAGGGTGAAGAACGCATAAGATGCGTACCGTAGAGCATCGCGTTGAAGTTGTTTCCGACATAATAGGAGTGCTGGAAGATCACGTTGGGGTCGGACATCTTGAAGCCCTCAGTCGTTGGTTCGTCCTGGGCGATGTGTTTCAGGACCTCTGTTGGTCGAAGATGGTATGACCGGGAGCCAAGCAGGGCACAAGGGAGAGAGAGGATGCATCGGGGAACTGACGTGTGCTCTAGTTAAACATGTCCCGAGAGCATCCGGAGGGTCTCCTCCTGAGACTAATTTGTTCGAGAGTAGAGGAAGGGTAGACCACCTTCTATCATACCTAGAACTTGCAGCGCGCCAGACGACTTCTGCCCACGCGGGACCTATGATTAAGTGACCCAGGAAGTTAAGATGCGCCCCCATAGAGAGCGGCAGATAGATGGTCGGTCAGGTCCGACGGCGCGGTAAAGAGGATTCTGGGTGGGGCAGATATGAAAACAGCGCCATTGTCGAAGAGGGTCACTGGGACGTAAGGGGTGGTCTCTCAGAGCGGCGGGGGGTGCACTTGAGCAGCGGAAATGAAGTGCCAGTGAGCGTGTGGGAATATAGGGAAACATCCGGGGAGTAGTACCTACTAGTTCATCGTACGTGCTGAGAAGGATGCATTCTGCGAACACTGGTCCGATACCTACTGTGCAGCCGATTCTTCTGGATCCAACCCCAAAGCGGGCTTGGAAGCTGAATGCGTGTTTGTTTCGACGGCGACGGGCCTATAAACTTGAACCGCTCCGGGATTGATGACGTGGAGGTTAACTGATGCTCAATTCCTCGGCTCCGGTGAAGCTTCAAGCTAGTGAATGGAGGGTAGCAGGTTGTAATATGCGGGGACATATGCACTGCAAGCTCGAGTGGGTCCTGGGAGGGCGAGGGAGGATCCCGTAGGTCGTCGTGGAGGAAAATTTACTGTGCAAGCGAACGGGCGCGTACGGTTTGCAACAATGCACTGCCACGCTCGCAGGCCACGCTCGTCGTCCCGTCGCCTTCTCTACTACATACGTAAATTGTAAAGCTCAAGCGTGCGCATGCGCATCTTCAAGTTCGCCACTTGTGCCAATGCTGGAAATTTTTCGCAGAGTTGCCTTCTTTACATGACGGCGAGCGCTCTCAGAATATACCCAAAATCAACGTCCACAAGCTGATACAATCCCCCACTTCTTCAAGTCAATTGACTCGGAGTCACCAGTCACTGGCAGCACATCTCACAGTAGGACCCCTTCCGCTTCTACCGTATGTATGATATGCAATAATAAAGAAAGTGCATCTTTCAAGCTTCAACAGCGCTTCACACCAGTCAGGTATTTCTTCATACCACCGCTGGATTCTTCCCATCTGACCGTGACCAATCCCTGTGCTCCCGCTGGTTTTTCCACACCGCATCGTACACCGCGCTCCAATCCCTACATCTTCTTACGGCATGTGGATGAAGCGCGTTGACCTTGTGCGGGTACTGGATCGGGTCGAACTGCAAGTCGCCCCGGCATGTCGCCATCTGCCTGATGTAGTTCAGGCAGTGCCGCGTCGGCTCGGCGTCGTGCTCGCCCCTCGGCCGGGTGAGCTGGTCGCGAAAGACGTCGAGGCAGCGGAGCTGGTGCATCATTGACACGGTGTACGGCGCGCGCGCCGGTCCGAGATGGATGACGCCGCCCTCGGGGAAGAGTGGTGCCCACTGTTGCGCAGAGTCGAGTTTGTAGCGCGTCCAGCTGTCGAACTCGAGCGCGACCTCCTTGCGCTCGACGTTCCATGCCCCTTCTACGGCATCGTGGGCGGTTAGCATATAGGCTATGGGAGTTGAGACGGTCGGACGAACCATCCACGTTCTTGACGTCCTGGCCGCGGTTGATCACGATGCGTGCAGTGAGCTTGAAGATCGCGTTCAGGGCGAGAACGACGATGGCGAGCGTGATAAATGCGTTCTCTAAGGTGCGTTTGGATAGCATAGGGCTTGTCTAGAAGGGATGGCTGAAGTATATGTATATCCCGCTTTCCGGTCCTTTGTGGTGCAGGAAATGTCACGCGCCATGTTTCAGGTTGGAACGCGGACGCCGTATGGTGTGGCGACATTCACCACGTTGGTATCCTTGCATCTAGGGCATACCGAAGGTTCCCGCGACCCTTAGCACTGACACTTACAAGCGCCACATTGAACACTATTGCCACGCAGGCTCGATGCGTAAGCACTCGTGTATTGCTTCAACGACACACGTCGAGAAAACCCGATAAGGTACCGTTTTAATCGCTCCACAGCCGCAAGGCTTTTGCGCAAAAGCACGAGGGTGCCATACGAGATTTTGTAACGGCCTGTGCGATATAGAGATGCATCGACCATACCCGAGCAAGCGTCCTCGAGGGGGTGAAGTCAGCAACGGGTACTAACGGATAACATGGAACGTACCACATAGCTATGGCATACGGCCAAATACGCGGGTGACCTCCGCAAACCGACGCCCTTCACTAACGGAGCAGCACCGCCAGGAAAGCACGTGGATCGCGGAGGCTTAGAACACGCACAGAGTGAAGACGAGTTGTGCGCACCTCCCAACCAGCATCCTCGTGGTCGCCGCAGGGAGCAAGCGAGGCCGCGCGCCCTAGCTTGGGTAACGTAGACTGCATAAAGTCCGTGCAGCCGCGACGCCGCGAACATTGATACGCCTATCCACTATTCCTCCGCCCTCCTATTCGTTATTATATTCACTCTTTAATCCTTGATTCCCTAATGCAGCTGCGAACGGGTATCACTTACCTCGCGCTGCTCACCGCCGTGCTCTCCGCTCTGGCATCCTATGCTCTCCCCGTGGAGCCCTCAGCGTCCTGGTCATCTACATCACTATTCTCGGAGCCATCGCCGCCTAAAGTCCCGCAAGGTAAGTTCCTCCAGTCTACGAGGATGCTTGTAGGGCGAAACCTGAAGCGAATACAGCGTCAGCAGACGTACACTGGGAGACGGACTGGCTTTAGGAGTCATCATTACAGTTACGTGCGACCCCGACACGACGCCATTGGAGAGAGACAGAACATTAACCGAAGGAGGGCTCCCGGCAACGACATTTTCACATTCTCGTACCACCACTTCCGCACATCGCTCTTTGGACTCGGACGATATAGCATATACATAGCAGAGACAGACATGGATGTGTTAGTTTACGACGAGACCGTTTGTAAACGTACCAGGGTATCGATCTTGTTTCCGATGCAGAGTTGTCCGGGTTGAGCTAGAACCCAGCTCGGGTGGCAAAACCCCGAGGCTCCAAAATTTCGGAAGAGAAGGGCCCTCTATGTTTCGACCCCGGGGCGCGCTCGAAGAGCCGTTTCTACGCCGCCTCCGTTCGCTCATCGCCTCAGCCGTGGGGCTACCATCGCGAATAGAGTGGGTTGTCTCTTCGTAAGCTGGCGCGCGATCAGCTCCGTAGGAATGCAGCCGCTGCCACCGTCTCGTAGCTGTCGAAGCAGCACTACGACGCCGCCAGAGGTGCGCTAGCCGAGGGCCTTGACCGTCAGCGGGGAGGTTCCCTCCATACTTGCAAGGAAACCTCGATTGTGTGCAGGATAGGACGTCGGGCTACGTCACCGTACCTGCAGTATTTCCCTCCTCGGTCAGCGTATATAAGGCAGATTGGGATTGTAGTCGACCTCACCAACGAAACTCATCATCGAACTCGAACCCTACTACTGCTACCAATCGCACTCTCGACATGGAGTTCTTCAAGAACATCATCGCATACCTCTTGATCCTGGCCACGACCACGATGGCCGGCCTCGCTACGCCGTTGCCGGAGGGCCAGCCTGAGGTCGTGCAGGTGCCTGCTGGAGGTAAGTCGTCTTCGCTACACGTATGAGGCATCCCTGTGTTCTGAACTACGACCGCTTAGCCATGCACGCCGAAACCGATTGGTTGTGACTCACCGAGGGTGGGCCACACCATGTTCAACGTTGCGCTACCATTTCTTGATGTACGAATATGCTTACAAAGGAGGAGAAATGCTTCATATGTAGTGTTCTCGTGGGAAGGCCTTGCTCGTTTGTAAACAGTGGTGACGTTGTACGTGTGGATTGTATTCCTATGCATGGGAGATAAGCTCGAAGAGCAGCCGAACGAAAGGTGCCATCGCTCGAACCTGTAGATCCGAGGTTTAGCGTGCTTGGGCCATAGAGAAAGAAAATTTTCTACCTCAGCTTGGGTATTCACTGAATATTGATGCAGTGCTGCCATGATAGGTTCATCTCCGCTACAGGGGAAGTGGGAAAGATTTCGGTGCAGTACACCGCGGGACCTCATCGCTGTCCCCACACCGAGCGAGACCGCCGATATCGAAGTTGCCCTGCGTCTTCGCGCTCTCCGCCTCCACCTCGAGCCGCGTCGTACTCATCGTCAGACGTCACACGCGCGACCATCGCCCCCGCAGGAACGCGAAGCGCGGATCTGTGCCGTGGTTAGCGAGAATGCGCATTTCGAGCTGCGCGGGGTTGGGCGACGCGAGGATGTGCGAGGCCGTGCTGCGCGTCGTCGGGCTAGAAAGTATTGTATTCATGCGGGATATTGGAACGAGATCAGATCGGGGGTGCGGATGAACATGGGATTGAGGACGACGCACCTCCTCGTTGCTGCCGCCCGTCCTCTTTATGGTCTCTCGCCATCGTCGCCTTCTTCGGCGCGGATGGCGCGAAGACGTGCTTCGCGGCGGCAGTCCTTTACATCCTCCGCGGAGAAGAAGAAACTGTCTTCTGCATCGGACGGAAGGTCCAACCAGCCTCCGGGTGAGCTGGGTCTTGTGCGGTTGGTCGGGCAGGGAAGACAGGTCTACGAGAGGACTGGAGCAGCAGTCGTGCATAATATCTGTGCAAATGGGCATGAGAAAGCGGTATACGGGGAAGAGAAGATGGCAGATTGTATTTCGTACATCCATCTAAACATCAAGACCATACCCTCCGTCCCACAAGTCGTACAGTCAAAAATGAAACATGCAGAACACGGATCGTGATTCGAAACAGACTCTCAGCAGGGTACGTACCTGTCCACCCACACGCCGGCCCAGCCAGACTGCTCGCTACTACTAGGCAGCTCCTCCCACCCAACCCAGCCAAAGTCATCGGCTCGTCCGAATCCGTCCCATCCACCCGCAGCTGAACCCGCGGATCCCACCGAATCAGCACATCTCCCACATTACCCTGCTCTTCCTCGTTGGTTGCCTCGCGAACCTCCAGTGACCTAGCTGCTGCTGCCGCTTGGGGACACGGATGAGATCCGCTTCATGCGCTTGGATCAGAAACAGTGTCGGGCCGGGGTGGTTGTGCTCCTGGCCGTCAAACGGTCTATTCTTGCGTTTCTTTGACACCGACGACATAGCAGTGAGGGGGGGGGAAGCAAACCCAACGGGAGAACGGTAGTCGTGATGAATGAAGAACGGCAGTAAAAAGTAACTATACACCGAGTTTAAAGCGAGTGTTGTTTGATGTCAGCCCCGATTTATATTATAATCGTCCTACTATAATGCAGGTAATATCAAACTCGCCCTGCCCTAAACTCAAGTTAATGGTTCGATTATTTACATAAGCCCCGCACCTTCTCGTAATACTGCCACCAGTAGCTCAAACGCAACATGATGTGTAAGGCTCAACCCCGTTGTATGATACCAGCCCCAAGGACTAACACACATTTTTATATCCCCATGAAGGCAGTCATGGATGCGCCTTGCCGGGAACCAGCAAAGCGCTCACCGTTCCCGGCAATCCTCATCCGAGTTGTGAACTTTTCAAAGTCTTGAACCGCCTTCCTCAGAAATCTATTACTGTATATTTGAACTGCTCAAGGACGACGAGGAAACACTCTCGTCATGCTCATGTGTCTCCCGACACTGGAGAGAGGTTTCGATGCCCTGGCTCTTCGCACAGATCGAGGTTCTCTCTGCTGAGCGGTTTACGGGCTTTCTCGAGTTCGCAAACACTCACCCACGCGCGCGCCTAGCAGCCCATGTCAAACGGTTGTGCTTCTACGCTCGTGGTAATCCTTCAAAACTGTTCGAGCTCCACCCACCAATATCCGAAGACAGTCTTCGTACATCTTTGTCTTCTGCTATCTCTGGGCTCTCCTCATTACGGAGCCTATCCCTATACAATATCAGTCTAGCGTCCGACCCTGACCGCCCTTCGATGCTCCCACTGGCAGATCTCGACCGCAAAACAGTATCAAACCGGCATGTACGAAAGCTATCCATAGACGGCAGCATCGCCGTGTTTCCATGGACGACCATGACTCCCTGATATGGTTTCTGTCGAGATACACCGTGGATACCCTAGAACTTGCCGGACTCAGGATCCCCCCACTCGAGGAATTGAATGACTCCGTCGCTGTCTCGGCCCTCGACCATCTCAGGAGCTCTGTGCGTGTTCGGAAGCTTGTCCTCCGCGCCTCCGTCGCCTGGTTCAACAACCCGTACTCCTTCCTCGAGGCACTCCTCCAACCCGGTTCCGTTGAAGCGGTATCCTTATCTTGCGGATCATCTCCCACCATCACGCGCATCCTCCGCTTTATGGGCGTGGTCGGCCAGAACGTGACATATGTCAGCCTCGACATCGCCTGTTTTTCAGTGGAGAACGGCCCTTTTGGTAAACACCTCGCCTCCTCGTCCTTTACGCGACATTCCTGCTGACTTGCATTGCTTCTGCAACGCACTCTACACCAGACTGGACAGAGCTAGGGGAAAGCCTCACCTGCTGCCCGCGGCTCGAAAGCCTCCGGATCAGGATCTCAGCCTTCAGCATTAGCGACTACTCCGGCTTTCCCCGCCACGCCGTCTTCACCACCATCGTCCCCTCCGCCTCGCGCACCCTGCACACGCTCACCGTCGAGTTGGCAGACGAGCCCCCGTGGCACAACGACATGGGCGATTTCGAGACGTGGGACCTCCACGCCCTCGGTGAGTACCTCACGCGTGAGCCTGCGGAGTTCCCCTCGCTCCGCAGCGTCGGCATCATGCTCATGTTGTACCTCGCCGACGACAACGACGAGCTTGCGGAGATCCTTTTGACGGAGCTGTCGTCGTTGAAGGACGCGGGGCTGTTGCGCGTCTTCTGCGATGAGATGTGAGCGATTTCCGCACGTAGTCAGTGCGCCCAACGCTTACTGATCCTATGGCAGGACGCAGTCGTCCCGGACGGCCTTCGGAATCGAGCCGCTCCCGATACACGAGGAGTGAAAGTTCGGAGCGTAGCTCTTCGAATCTCCAGTATATTGGCAAGCCGCATTCATACTACACGAAAATTCTCGAGACTGTTTGCGTTCCATATTACGGCCCTCCCCAAGGTAGACACAAGCACCAGTCGTCGTGCCGTATTAGACGATATCTTCGAGCTTTCGCTCTTCGGCCGTATGAGTGCTTGAACCCTCTAAGCCTTCCCTGAATGGGAAATCCTGCTCGCCGATGACCAGCACCGTCTCGGACATCCCCCGGGGCTGGCTGTCGCAACGCGTCGTCACTGTGGTGCTGACCGCAACGGTGAGCGGGCGTAGCGGAAGGGCACAGACACTGTTCTGGCTACTACTAGTCTTCGTGAACCCATTCTCGACGTGCGAACGGTTCAGTGCCACGAGCACAATGATGACGGTTGGATAAATGGCCTATGGATAGGAGGGAAGTTGAAACTATAAGTGGGTGAAAGGATAAAATTACCGCGGCGAGACGTACTATGAGGGGCACCAGGGCGCCGTTCACGATGATATTAAATATATCCCAGAAACTGTTGTCACCCGCGGTCCACGGTATTGCCTCGGCGTATGTTCCTGCCTGCCAAGCGAGGACCACGACCTATACGTTGCCATTTAATCATCTGATTCCTTGGTCGAGGTCAACGCCGAAATTCAGCACTTACCCAGAGAGCACAATAGATCGCGCCCGATTCCATGAGTAATGAAAACACTTTCTCCATTTGAGAGACCATAGGGCCTGCCACAACGTATCGCTTCAGCGTTCTCCTTGATTGCCTGCAAAGGATGAGTCCGTATGCCAAAGGCTTAAGCTTGCCAAAGTGGCTTACCATGCCTTGACCGTGACAGCGGCCGTTGCAAATAGGTTTGTACTCAACGACAGTACTGTGGCAGCGACACCGTACGAAAATCCTTGATACAGGCTCCCAGTTCCGTCGGCATGTGGATCCGGTTGCCATGAACCGCCAGTCTCCCATGCGCAGACATATTTGGTATCCGCGGTACCCAGAGCTATATATTATAGTCGAACCTCAATATTCCAAGATAGTGGAGATGATGCTTCGACTGAGGGCGACGTACCAAATGTTGTCAGGAGGAGCATAATACATGCACCCATGACGATTCTGTTTCCCCGCCAGAGTACACATGCTCGCCAGCATACAATAGCATCACCCAACAGTATCTTAAAATATGATATTGTTAGTCAGAACAAGTAAAATGGCAAGGAAGCAAACCTCAAACATTGATTGTCAGTGTGGCGGTGGGTGCACAACTTAGAAGTTGCTCCATGCCGAGCACTGGCAGATCCGGAGCGCTTCCTATGTCCACGTCTGAAATACCCCACAGGTTAAGTCCGTAGTACACAACTTGGATAAAACTTTGTTCCAGGCTTCCCAGAAATGTGATGACCGTGTAGACCGTTGTGGAGGAGAAGAGGGCGAGTAGCGCCAAGCTGAGGATCAGCGTAGTTGGTCGAGTCCGGTTATTGTGCCTATTTCCAAATATTGATAGTCACGGTGTTATGGATAGGAGAGGACGATAAAAATGCTAGACTCTCACTGTACAAGGGAATATATAGAGGCACCACATAGTAAAACAAATATCCCTAAGTTGCAGATGTTAGGGATGAATGATGCATATTTGCCAGATGTTCCATACCGTACAAGGCGAATGGTAGTGCAACCCCCACCAGGTTTTCTTGAATTAAAGGGCTTATTTCATCCCAGAATTGGGCATCGAAAACGAGTGTCGGGAGCGGCTGGGCGGTCACTGTCAGGGACATGTGGCACGAGTCTGGGGGAAGTGAAGGTCTCGGAGACGTTGCGAACGGGTTTTCAGATTTATATATACCAGCCTGCGTCAAAGCTCCTCACCAAACATCGCAAATATGATTTGGATACCAGTTTGATATCAAACCTTGGAGGTCGGAAGAGGACCTTGCAACAGACCCCAGCACGAATACGACAACCTTCGATTGACGAGTACGGCGATGCCTGTGCGACGTACGACAGACCGATCCGATGTGTACACCTTGCACTCATCAGAACAGTCCTCGCCATAGCATACTCGACTGAACAGATCTATATCGAAAACGACGGACATGCATAGCCCAGCCTCTGGATTGATCAGCGCCGTTCACGCCCCGGTCTTGCGACCACTAACCCTCAAGTCATGCTGTACTAGCCCCGCAATGACCACCACAAACCGTATGCACAGTGAAAAGAGACCTCTCTGTCCATACACAAACGCAATGCAGGGGCGGAGTTACGCCGCGAATAGCGCTCGTATGTAGGGGCCAGTCCGCAGACACCCGTTTAGGGAGAAGAACAACTGCATGAAGGTCGGGCGGTTTAGCACAATGACAGATGAACACGACCCCTAAACTGAATCTGACGTACCGTCGTCTCAATAGTTGTGGAGAGGCGCCGCCCCATTATCGCGGCTAGGTACTTGGTTACCAAGGACGTCCTCGGTGGGCGAGGAATATCGATTGCGATCATCATCGTATTCGCCAGACTCGGATCTTGCGGTTGGCGAAGGAACCGTCACCCTCGAGCTAACGTGTCAGAAGACATGTCGCTTCCACAGCCTCGCTGTCCCCGCGAACAAGAACGAGAGAAGTGATGGTGGAGGCCGTAAAACGTGTGGCCAGTCCGTGGGGAAATTCAACAGCTGAGTGGGGGAGGCCACACTTGCAGTGAAAATCGGACTCACACCTTCTGACTAGTTGTCGTCAAGCCAGGGTGGTCGCTCGAGTAGTTGGCCGAAGTCTTTTCACGGTCCACACTGTCTGTATCTGCACGTGAGCGAGATCTGAAAGCGCGGCCACTCTGGTAACGTAAAGTCGGAAACGCCCTTTCCCGAGCGGGACAACGTGTGCACATTCCTCAACCTCGCTGTGCGTACTCGCAACTGTCTTGGCGATGACCATGATCGCGGGCGGACCGGCCCCATCGGGCTTCGGACTGTTCTCAATGGCGGACCTGTTCGAAGTGATGAGCTGGATTATGACCCCCGGGATAAATGACCTGGGCGAAACCGTTAGCTTCTCACGACCCGACCTAACGGCGCGACAGGGACTTGCGATGAGATGAGCGGACGAGACAACCCTGGATGAGGACCCCGCCCTCAGTCCAAAGGGGATTCCGGATCATGGTACGAAAAGATCCACCACTTGATGTCTAAGTCATCGAACCTGACCGCCAGACGATAACCATGACTTAATGCAGCACCAGATTAGAGGATGCAAATGACCGTGTAATGCGCGCGATTATAGGGTGCCTTCTGTATGTGCCCATGGCATCGATTTAATCGACCCATATCTGTAGGCTGAAAATAAGGTAGCTTATTAGCCTGAGCACCGGTGTCAACGAGATACGCACGGATGAAAATGAAAATGAGCCCGTACCAATCGAGAGAACGTGGACAAGCTTTCTGGGCCCTGCGACGCAGGGCGCGCAATCAACTAGGACCGCGGTCAGGCGGATTTTGCATGTAAGAGCGTGCTTCGTGCATTGATTCTCGATGGTGATGGCTCATGTACCTCTTAGCATCGCAGAAAGCCGTTCGTCTACCACCGCCATTCCACATGCCCGCGAGACCTGCCCACAGCAGGCCAAAACGAGGTGTGATACTGTGACGTTGTTCCTGTTGGGATGAAAGAGGCAATTGCCCGTTTCAGTGAAGAAACTACTTACAGAGATGAACACATGATGATGGGGCCACATTGGAACGCGGCAGTGAAAGTCAGTTGAGGAAGTTCAAGGTCGTTCAGGCGAAAGAGCTGCGAGTCGCGACCACGCCGCGACGAGGATGGAGTCGGCAGAGCCGGTTCGGGCTATCAGATAAGATAACGAGCGGCATGCGTGCGACCGTTGTTCGCTTGCAGTGCACTATCGTGCTTCCCCACGAAGTCGTTAGGTTTCGCTCAGTCAGCCATGGACACGCACACCTCTCACTTTCCCCTCTTCCTCATCCATTTGACTGCCCCTCCATGACCGGACGGCTCAACGACGAGCGGGCTCCTCTCCTCGATAGAGACGCTCAGGCGGAAGCCGGTGAAACTCTCGTCGCTCCTCAAGAGAAGCGGACATGGTGGCCTATCGCATGGTACACAGTCCTCACCCTTCTTGGTGTCTTCGTCCTGGGAGTGTTCGTCAAGGGTATCATAGACTCGGATGATGTTGATGTGAGTCCTTCGTTTGTCCCGGACTTGAGAGGACACGTGCGTTGCACCACCGTATATGCATATATGCGCTTCTCGAACGCGACATTTGCAAGTGGTGAGGGGTTCTATGGGAAGAATTGGAGCTTGGGAGTGTTTGGGAGCGTTCCTCTGCATCCTACTGCGACGTATGCGTGGTAAGGACTAGGGGAATGCTTTCCACATCTCATATGCTGTTGCACGCAAATGCTTGTCCACCGATGTCAAAGCAGCTCCAGTATGTGGAGGAAATCTGTGCTTCTGTCGCTGTTTCTCGGTCTTGCCACCGGGCGTATTGGACCACGCCCACAGAAGGAAAGGGAACAACAGCCAGGAAGACGGAGTCAGGTCCAATACGCCTGGTGACTCTCGTATCGACGGTCCGGGGGGCGTCTTTCCGTGCTTGGTTGCTTTTCGCCATGATACCTTCGCGACGCGTAGTTTTCTGCAGTGCGCGGGTCCCGTGAACTGATCTCCCTGGTATGTCGAGTGCTACATGCGATGCCCAACGATTCCGCTTGCATATGCGCTCGTGTATCATCATACCCCCTCTCTAGATTATGAAGTGGATAACGCGTACCCTAGCAGTACATGGGAGGACCACTCTCGACTACACACGCCCTGGGGATTGTACGTCAGCGCCAATCCTGTTGCGACTGGCAGCGTCTTGGGCATGCGGGAACCTGAGTTGTGCGCGCGAGGCGTCGCGCCCGCACGACTGGCTTAGCGGCAATGCTTCGCTTCGCGCGAAGGAGACGTGAGGGGCCGAGGCTGATGGTGGAGGAAGGAGGTCCAAGGGAAGCTTGCCTCCCGTAATTACCAGCCGCTCATGGGGAGTCTCTGTTGTATTTCTCTCTTCCTGGCCTTCGTCTTGGTACCAGAGTGGGGTACCATTGTAAGCGTCGGAGCTTAGGCGTGCTTGGAAGCGACCCTCCTATATGCGGAGGTATCTGCAACGCGTACTCTGGCGGGATCCGTAGAGGTCGAAGAAGCATGGTGCGCATCAGCCGAGCAGTACCAAGTGGTGTCAACATCGCTCTGGCGTTTGAAAGCAATCCTTCTGTGTCGCTGTTGCTGTTTCTCTCATTTACACCGTGTCAAGGGAATGAAACATGCTGACGAAACGTAGTTCGACCTAGGCAAGGCGCTCAAGAGCGCCCTCGGCGGTGGTCTCAGCGGTGCTGCAGCGATGGTCCTGCAGGTTCTCACCCTCATGCCGCTCCGCACGGTCATGAACTACCAGTACCGTTACGGGACGACGATGACGCAAGCGACCAGGACGCTCTACACTGATGGCGGTTGGACGCGGTACTATCAAGGCCTCGCTGCCGCGCTCATCCAGGGTCCCGTCTCGCGCTTCGGGGACACCGCGGCGAATGTCGGCATTCTTGCGCTCCTCAAGTCGAACAAGTACCTGAAAGACCTGCCTCCGCTCGTGAAGACAGTGTTTGCGTCCGTCGCGGCGGCGCTGTTCCGGATGGTCCTCACCCCGGTGGACACCGTCAAGACAACGATGCAGACAGACGGCAAGGCGGGGCTCGCGATCCTGCGCTCGAGGGTGCGTCCGCTAGACCACACTGCGTGTATTTGTGCAGCTGATCGCTCACGCGTGCACAGATCAAGCGGTACGGCGTCGGCACGCTCTGGTACGGGGCGTGGGCGACGGCGGCGGCGACGTTCGTGGGCCACTACCCGTGGTTCGGGACGTACAACTACCTAGACGCGACGCTGCCGGCGCCGACGACGCTCGGCGAGAAACTGCTGCGGCAGGCGTTCATCGGGTTCGTGGCGTCGGTCGTGTCGGACTCGGTGTCGAACTCGCTGCGTGTCGTGAAGACGTATCGGCAGGTGCACGAGACGCGGATCGGGTACGTCGCCGCAGCGGAGGCGGTCATCGCGCAGGACGGGCTGCGGGGCCTGCTCGGACGCGGACTGAAGACGCGGATTCTGGCGAACGGGCTGCAGGGGGTGATGTTTTCGATACTGTGGAGGCTGTTCCTCGACATGTGAGTGCTTGTTCGCTTTCGGTGTTTCTGTCAACAGATGGCTGATGGACTTGAACGTTGCAGATGGGAGGGAAAGACTGGCAACAAGTAGACTTGAATAGATTTCCGATGTGGTCATCATACCAGCATAGACTCAAACGTTTTTGTACAATATCTCGCACGCCCTGGGTTCGTCGTATGCACTGCGGTTCTTCTTGGTGACCTTCACTGGGTGCATATCAGGGTAATCTGCCCTGCGTATGAATACCTCTGCCATCCATTGCTATAGCCATCCAAAAACCCATTGTCGGCCTGTCGTCAAGTGCGTCGCTTACTGTGAGGGGTTCGTATTCCTCTGCAAAGGGTAAAGATATCCATACTGATTTTACCGTAATCTCTATAGTGCTCCAGGAGAAGTATGTATCACATGGACTGTATCTAATGATTGCTGCGTCGAACGGGTGGATGACTTCTGCCTAGGTATGTAAAAATCCTTCGTCTCATAGCTGACGATTCCCGCCTTCAGGACCTGTACAGCGTGTACTCCGGTAGACAAATCAGCTCCCTCTTTCCCCCCTCCCAATCGTCCCAACACATGCTCAAGACCGCCGTGTCCCTGCCCACCGTCCCCGTCCTGGGGTCTCCCTCTCTCCCCTTCACGCCGTTCCCGGGCTTATGCCCATCGAGCACCCGCTGCCAGCGCGCGACGCCCTCGAAGTGAAACCTAATCTTCTTTGCGAACGCGACAGATCGGTCGTTATCCGTGTTCGCCTGGTACTGCACGCGGCGCAGGCCGAGGCCACCTTCGGCCGGGAGGTTCAGGGAGTACTGCAGGAGGAGCGTGACGGCGGCGTAGGTGGCGCGCCGGCGCTGGAAGGCGGGGAGACAGACGAGGATACCGACTTCGACGGAGAGGTTCGCGGGGTCGGCGTGCAGGAAGCCCGCGAGGCCTGCGAGCGGCCAGGGCTGGACGGGGGACGTCTTTTCGAGGACGGCGAGGACGAGGCACTGAGGTGAGCGGTGGAAGCGTTCGTCGAAGTAGGCGAGGAGAGTGTCGGGGGAGGCGAAGGGGCCCCAAGGGAGGTAGTCGTAGACCTCTGGGTGATCTTTTGTTCCCGCCCAGTACTCTGTTGCGTGTACAGATGGCTGGGGAGAGGAGATGAGTACTCAGACAGCCACGACTCGAGCTCGATGAGGAGGAAGTTATTGATATTGAGTCTAGATCTGTGGAACTTACGTTGAAGGGCACGAGCTTCACCCGATTATTCTCGAGGTCTCGCCAGGGGAAGGCGAAGTTGACGTCGAGGGATGGTGTGGTCATCGCTGGCGCTGTTGGGCTGAGTTGTGCGTAGGGTACTGATGCTCGCCGTTCTGAGTCCTCGGCCGATCGTGCTCGATCTACGGACAACTACTCTGCCGCAACGGTCCCTCGATTGTTGTATGCAGATTGTAACCCAGCTATCAGGTCCGTCTAAGCGTGTAGTAATTATTTCGTACGAAGTACTTATAACACAACCTTCCATTGCTTACAGCGGACTTTCAAAATTTGGTCACCTACCCTAAACTACCATCAAAGGCGCTGCTGCGCTGCCCCTTTGTTTTGTTTTCGGGTGGCGACTCTGACTGCTCTCTCTTCGACTTCCAAAAACTACAACATACGGGCCCTACAGAAGCAACGTTGGTACGTTCCTGGAATTTGAAGGGACAACTTCTGAGGCACAACACTAACATAGGCCTGCAGCTTGGCTTGAAGCAGTGCAGATATATCCATGGTGACTGCCCCCGGTTCGACCGTCCTAGGCGACGGAACGCAACACAACGGTCGGGGCGAAAACGAGGAGAAGATGTCACAACCGAACAAGCACAAGAACAAATGTATTGATGGGCTTCCTGTCGAACTCCTCCTCGACGTATTTCGTTACGTGCTTCCGCCCAGCAGGCTCCTCGACCCTGTATCCATGAGGGGCACGCACACTCCCTGGACACGCGCGATGGCTGCTAAAGCGACGATAGTTCAAGTTAATCGCCACTGGCATTCAGTCGGTCTCACCTTGCTGTACGAAGAGGCATCCCTCCGTCGTTCGGCGCAAGTTCGCTCGTTCGCAGATGCCTTACGAGGAAACCCGGGTCTTCCCCATCTGGTGAAAACCATAGTCTTCGACTGCCCGGCGGATACAGGGGAGGAACGAAACTATATCTTCAGCGATCTCGTCTACATTCTCACTCGGTGCACTCGATTGCGGACCATCATCTTCACTGACGCTCTTTTCGTGAGGGACGTCAAGCGCAAGCGGGACATGGGTTTTGTTTTTGCGGATTCTTTGGATGTGTTTCAATATTCTATCCCCATAACACTCATCGACGCTATCGAATCAGTACTGTCCAGGACACTCGTCCGATTCGAGCATTGGCCTCAGGGCGGCACCACGACTTTTACACACCACTCCATGACATGGCCTGTCCATCGCTTTACCGCTTCACCGCATCTTACCACGCTCGCTATCCACGTCGATAATCCCGCTGCTCTCGAACGGATTGTTCTGGCATCCCTCGAGGAGCTCGATCTCTCGCGCGACTACGTAACTCCCCGCGACTGGGACCGCTCCAAGTACTTCCTTTCCTGGGAGCTGCCACGTTTGCGGCACCTCGTCCTGCCAGTGATGACCAGCATCCATGGTAGCTTCCTGCGGCGATTCGGGAAGAGTATAACCTACCTCGAGTTCCGTGACCACCTGGACTTGCACATGCGGTACGCCGGCGGACCCTCCACGCCCCCCACCGACCACATCCACTTCTGCCCATCCTTGCAGCACCTCGTGCTCCAAGCGGATGACCAGACCTCCATACCCCGCCTCCCCAGCCTCCCGACACCCGCGTACATCGATCTGTGGTTCCACTCGCCTGCCGGACGCCTGCGATACGACGTAGTCGCCGCGCGGTCGCACGGGATGGTCGGGCGCGACGTCCGAGCTCAGAACGTGCGGTTCCTCGACCGCGCCCTGCATGGCATCCCTGGCTTGCCGGAGCTGTTCCCACCAGGGACGCCCGAGGACGAACTGCCGCGCGTGCACGCTATATCCGGCCTCAGTATCACGCACGCCGCGTGGGGGGTTTATAGGAGCGACCTCGACGAGCTGTTCCCGCCTGCGCAGGAGCCGTGGGACTCGGAGCCGGACTCGGAGGAGGAGTACGGAGAGTGGGACTGCTGGGTCCTGCCCGGGCACAGCGACTGCGAACCGGAAGACCCGGAATACAGCGGAAGTTCCGAGGATGAGGGGGACACCGAGAGCGAGGGCGATTGCGAACTTGAACCAGGGCTGCTGACGATAAAGATGGAATTGGGAGATATCGATGCCGACGAGGACTTGTAAACATACCCAGGTATTCAATTGCCTTCCTCTGGATTGCAGGCTGCTAGTATACACAGGAATTACGGCAACGAGAACATGTTACGTGTCTTTGCAGCAAGAACGACAACCGGGAATCGGTAGCAAGGACAGGGCTGAGCACTTTCGTGGAAGGTACAGTTCAATTCTGGCCGATCTACCCTCATAATTGCTTCCAGGACTCTGGATATGACACGCCTGCTCTCTTCTTCGGCGCGACTACGGTGTCTGACACCCCTACTTGAGGAAAGCACGGCCCAACTGTGCGGGCTTCTCTGATCATCGGAAAGTCTCCCAGGTAAGGCGGAAAAAAGCAGGATTTGACTGACGTTGGGAGTGAGAGATGGAGATAATAGGTCTGCGCTCTACTGTCAACCCGTCTAACAACGCGACGGGAGTGGACGTTTCGGAGAGAGCTCTGAGCGGAGCCCGTTATACATGCAAAGTGCCGGATAGCGCTCCTGCGTCTCACCCCTGGCAGGAAGCCATCCGGTTGTGCCTCGTCGGCGGAAGATTTCGCCGTGAGTGTTGAGATTGGTCAACCATGAAATTCTGACTGCACGCTCAGGACCTTCTGACCACAGATGGGCGCACATCTGCACGTTGGAGAGGAAGCAGGGCAGCCAGGAAACGGGAATTTGAGTATGGGAATCCGAAGTGCAGCGCCCGACGTGATATCGGACTTCTCGTAAGCTCGTCTCGAACTCTATCCTAGAGCGCCCTTCCTAGGCCCTTGACCCATATGTGGTGAGTTGTCCTTTTGAGCCGTTTCGCCCTCCAAAATGTCTCAAACGTATACGTTTGCTAAGTATCCAACGGGCGACATGTCCATCCTCTTTTTTGCTCCGGGTAAGCAAACGATGTTATCCCTCTCTTTGAGAGAGTTCTGCGCGGGAGATAGCACGGGGCGAAGATCTGTCGAAGACGCCAAACGTCATGAAGAGGTCCACCGTGGGTTTTCGTGCCGCCAAGGACGCCATATGGTCAAGGGATCAACATCGCAGCGTGCATGTACATACATAAAGACAGGAAGGCGGTCCTCTCGGCAGGTGTCCATCCTAGGTCCACCCACCCTCCGAGTTCCCGTACTCCCCCTCCTCTCCTCCCGATCTTCGGCACTAGCACACCATGGCCGAGTCACAAGCGGTGTTCCAGAATGCATTCTACATCGGGAACAATTTTAATGCTATTCTTTACGGTGAGCCGGGCCCAACTCGCCACACTGAATCTCAGTCTGACTTTGGGCCAGGTGTGGAGCTCGTACTGTACTTCATGACGATCCGCGTCATCCTCAGCCGGAAACGCAAGCACGCGCGGACCGACAAGTACTTCCTGCTATTCAGCACCGTTCTCCTCTTCCTGAACACGGTCTTCGTCGCCACCGAGGCCGTGTTCGGAGAGGAGATGTGGATAGTGAACGCAAACTACCCTGGGGGGATGGATCAGTACCTCGGAGATTTCGCCGCCGTGTGGTACCAGACGTTCGGCACGGCGGCATCTATCGTTCTTAACCTCTGCAGCGATGGGCTTCTGGTGAGTACTTCCGGCTGATGAGAACCGTCACGAATGACTGATGCAAGCCCGATGTTCCGTGGTAGATCTACCGCTGCTATGTCGTGTGGAACGACCTCCGCGTCGTCGCGTTCCCCGCGCTCATATATCTCGCGTCATTCTGTACGTCTGATCCACACTGCGCCCTGCGCTTGCGCATGGATCTGGAATGCTGACGAGGCGCCGCCGACAGCGCTCGGGATCGCGCAGCTTATCGACTCGGGCCGGCCAGACGCGAACTACTTCGCGGGGCTCGCGAAGAACCTCGGGATCGCGTACACGTCGACCATCATCTCGCTCGAAATCATCGTGACCGCGCTCATCTGCGCGCGCATCTACTGGATGGGGCGCAGGTACGGGCAGGCGATGGGCAACGAGGTCGGGCGCGCGTACACGAGCGTGGCGGCGATCATGGTCGAGAGCATGCTGCTCTCGACGTTGACGGGCATCGCGTACCTCATCACGTTCGCGCGCGGGGACCAGGTCGAGGTCTTCTTCTTGTCGATATACGTCATGACGACGGTGAGTTCGCGAGGGTCCCGAAATGCTGAGATATGGTTAACGATGCTGATGATTCCCGATACAGTGCATCGCACCACAGCTGGTTGTGCTCCGTGTCGTGGCCGGCCGTGCGTGGACTCGGGAAAAGACGTCGATGATCCAATCTAAGCTCGAGTTCACAGACGGGTCGAGGACGCAGATCGAGGGTGGGTATTCGGAAAACGAAAAGTCGCGTGAGTTGGTTACGAGTCGTTCGCATTCATCCTCGGAGGACGTGGAGGAAGTGGGTGTTGTCTGATCGGACCTTCTGGCATCTTGTGTATTGGGACTGGTAGGGCTTGAGATACCTAGGAGCGGGCGCTGTTTTGATAGGTGCGGATGATGCTTATACTCTAACCCCATTGTTCGCGCAACTGTACTTCCGCAATTTGATCAACCCAGTTACAATCTCTGGAATAAACATTTTAACAGCTCAAGGGCTCTATTGAGGAGGGAATGCACCCGCGCACCCCCCAATTTGGAGCTGAGGAATCCGAAAGAATCGGCTTCATACATGGTATGAACCTGAGTACAGGGGGGAGAAGCTTGTGCCGTGCGATCCAGGTCTGAAAGAGACGCATCCCCAATTTCCCCGTCCGCCGACGAGAAGGCCCTGAAGCGTGACCGTGCGTGATTGAGGCTGTTCAATGTTTCGGTGAACTCGGTCGTCGGCGAACTTGTCATTGCTGTCAATTGCAACCACGTCCGACTGCCAGTAATTCGGAGCATCAGCTACCAAAGTGTCGACGTGGGATGTTGAACCTTTCGAAAGGAAATTGGTAGCCTGTTCAAGTTGCATAGAAGTGGCTGACCTTGAGTTCTTACGTCTAATATCTGTTCGATGCGGGGGATGGTCGGCATGTTTCCACACGACGGCGTTCCGTCCATTGGCCCGCGGAAAGGCATGTACTGTTCATTGTCATTGTACATGCCAGCAGAAGAGGTCCGGGTCACGCCAGTCGGAGGGACCGAGTCGATGGAATGCATTGAAAACTTGGACACGGCCACCGGATGTGATCATAAGGCCGACAATAGCGGTCAATGCATTTCTTATCCAGGTTTCAATGCCGTCTAATAATAATAATAATACGGGTATTGTATGAGTAAGTATCAATTTTCGGTGACTAATGGCGGACTTTTAAAAGCGGAATAGTCCCTCTCTTCGCCTTCTACCAGCCCACAACATACAAATCACATCTATAGAAGGTATTTACGATGCGGAAAGGATTCTGACGCCGCACAACGCTGACACAGGATCCACGCCCTGTCGTTCCTTGAAGGTTGGAGAACATGTGTATCTAATGAAAGACTCAACGCAAGAGCCTGTAGTCAGCAAAAGCGCAAAAAGCTATTCGTAAGGGGATCGCCAACTTTACGTTGGCCGAGGTGCACGAGCACAATTGATCAATCGATCAGCCTGACCTTGATCAGGAAGACGACTTCCTCCTCTACTTCCACTCCATCCGCAACCTGTGATCCTAACCACTGCCTAGAGCCGCCGCTTTGAAATGAAGTTACGAACATTCTGAAGCATTGTAACCCTGATGATCACCCACAGCAAGGCGCATTCAAAGACTGGGTACAACACGATGGTGATTCCGAGTCAGTGTTCCGCCATCGCTACTACAGCCTCAACTTGGAGATGCCGCAGCTCAAATCCACTGCACATTTACTTCTTCCTGTCCACTCCTGATCGCGAGAGCTCTGTGTCCACGTCTCTACTCCCTGGACTGACGATTTCTACCCTCAGCTTTACGGCCTAGTAGTAGATTATAGTCATAGCAACCATGACTGTGCTTTTCCAAAATGCATTCTACGTCGGGAACACTTTCAACGGCATCATGTACGGTGAGTGACTCTCACATCTCAGGACTTAGTGCGTACAGGAGTGCTAATCACGGCGTCGTTCTGCAGGAGTTGAACTCATGTTGTGCTTCCTAACTGTAGAGGCGATGACAAGGAAATGGCGTGCACACCGAGTGCGCTCAGACTTCCTCTTCATGGGATTCAACGGGGTATCACTACTTCTAAACACCATCTACGTGGCGTCCGAAGCCATCTTTGGCCAAGAAATGTGGATAATCAACGCTGGTTACCCAGGAGGACAAGACACCTACCTTCGGGACCATGCGTCCGTCTGGTATCAGACACTTGGGACTTCCGCGTGCGTCCTCCTTAACCTCCTCAGCCACGCTCTCATAGTGAGTGATAAGTTTTGTCAGAGTGCTATGGAGGGACTCATCCGCGCAGATACATCGGTGTCATGTTATCTGGGGAGATGTCCGTGCGATCATCGCCCCTTGTGTCCTGTATCTCGCCACATTGTGTGAGTACCATCTTCGTTTCCGGGTCGTACTCTGGCAAAACCGATTGAAACCCTTTCTTCACGAGGCCTCGGCGTCGCTCAACTGGTTGAGTCCGGTCGGCCCCGCTCCAGTTACTTCTCCGGTGTCGCACACGAGCTCGGAATCTCCTACACGGCGACGGTCATCGGCCTGGAAGTCATCGTGACCACCCTCATCTGCGCGCGCATCCTCCAGATCAGGCGGTGGCACCGTAGATCCACTCCGGCGGCGTCTCAAGCCTCAAGCTGGGTCGAGGCAGTGACGCGCTCGTACACAGGCGCGGCGGCCATCATCGCCGAGTCCGCGCTGCCCTGCACGTTCTTCGGCGTCGCCTACCTCATCACGTTCGGGATGGAGAGCGACATCTCCGTCTTCTTCCTGTCCATCTACGCCATGTTCACCGTGAGCGGCGTCGCAACGTGTGCACGGGTGTGGTGACTGACACAGTTCTTCCGCAGTGCATCTCGCCACAGCTCATCATCCTGCGCGTCATGCGTGGCCGGGCGTGGACCCGCCACACGACGGAGACGATCATGACCGGGACGCCGGGGGATATCTACACTGACCGGATGGGCATGCTTTCGAGTACGTTCACGGTGGGCTCCGATGGTGCGTCGTCGCACTTCTGCAAGGAGTGCGAAGCACGGTACCTCCATGGTCGGGTAGGGACGGAGTCGTTGGGACAGGTTTCTGTATAGTGTAAGGTTTTGACGGAGATGATCTTTGGGTTCACCTGCGGTGGAGTCGCAGCGCCGGAGGCGTCCATATACTCCGTAGGTTTTGACACCGCAGCCTTTATCAGTTATCCGCATCGCGAACACCGTCCTGCGAGTTCTCGGTGAATTCGATTTTCGATTTTCAATCGGCACGAACGTACCTTTTACCGCAGCCTAATGGGAAAAAGTCGCAGACGTCTCCGGCGTCGGACGTTGATACGCACGAATGTTCAATCAATGGACCACTTCCTGCTGTCTGGTAGAATTGGCAGGCGGCGCCGATGTGATCGACATTCCGTTTCCAACGGGAGTTGAGTGGTGTTCCATGCATTCTTCGACTCGAGATGTGCCACCAGCTACGCTCAGTACGGCGGCCGAAGAGATGGAATTGGAAGTCTGGATCGGAGTGTCCTCGGACGACCAAGAACTCGGAAATATCGCGAAGACGGCCGCAGCCTTCTAGTGACTACCGCTCAGATCGTACATCGAAGGCCACCGAAAAATGTGCCCCCGGACCCTATTAGAATGCCCTATGCATCCAGCGTCTTCCTAAACCCCACCCATTCCGACCAGTTCTGCTCCATTGCCCGGTACAACGCGTCCGAGTCCCTGCACATGTGCTCCCCTCCGCCCCTGACCGCAGTGAAGTTCCGGCTGAAGCTGTCCGCAGGCTCCAGCGTCGTGTCTGCGGAGCACAGCGCGAACTGGCGGAGGACGTTCAGGCAGCGCGCAACGTGCTCGACCGCCCGAAAGCGCGTCGGGGGCTCGTCCTGCTGGACGAACAGGACGAGGATCTTCGCGCAGTGGAGCTGGTAGGAGAAACCGGTGTTGAAGAAGCGGTGGTTGGGCCCGAGGCGGATGTTGCCGTCTCCGCCGGGGCTCATGGACGTCCACTCGAGGTTAGTGTTGGGCTCGGTGAGGCCGTAGTGTGTGCTCTCTTCCAGCGGGAGAGAGATGGACTTGCGTGCGTTGGGGAGGGGGAGGTGTGGGGGGTAGTCGTCTTCGGCGAAGGCTGTACGGACCGAGATATGTCAGGTTTGGTCGTTCTGGAATCGAAACGTGGTATGCGGTAGCTTACTGTATTGCGAGAAGGGTGGGTACCGTAGTGCCGCGACACGTCTGGTTTCTCTCACGAACGCGAGATCGGTGCTGAGGTTCGCGACGGCCAGAATCAAGAATAACGCGAGTGATATGGGGAAGGAGGGCGGAAACATTTCTAAATCGACAGGAACGTGAGCGGTAGACAATTGAGAAGTGACTTGGTGAGAGGCGAACGTTAAAGGTACCCCTCTTTTGCTCGGAATGGCGGGATGACGGGGGCAGTGCTCCTGGCGGTACCGTTCAATCATCATCTGGCCACAGCATCTCAGTACACCCGACTTCGAACACTCCGAGCGCGTCACGTACAACAATGGTACATGGCTATCTTGCGTTCGAGGTTCCATGCCAGCGAGTCCAAGTTTCAGCCGGCTTCAAGCTTCGAGGGCGCCGAGCCTGGGCTGGACTGGACGTGGACTACACTGTACCGTGGATAAACGATGCAACTTGTGTCCCATCCCTGAGCACAGTGAAGATAGTTCTTTTCACATAGTTTCGCTCCTGTCCGTGTAGATGTAATGCCCCCAGTTGGTAGATATGCAGGAGTAGAATTTGAAACTCCACTTGAAGCAGCCAGAGGCGTCCAGCGGCAGACGCCTGTATTACATAAGCATATATACCCAGCGCCACATGCAAACTTGAGGTCTGCCTTACCCTTGCCAGTGCTCCCCATACCACAGTTGCTCGATATTTATCCAGTATACTGGCGAGTCTTGGACCATTGAAACTGTTAATCGTGGCTAGCTCCCCATCCAAACGACCAAAGGTAAACCAAGTAAGTTGCTCGTGATACCGCAGTGACTATTCGAAAGCCGGCATAAAAGTGTGCTGCGGCAGCTGTCTGCGAGGTGCGAGGTCTCCACGCTTTTCTTTTTTGTTTTTTACGTCAAGTGTCTTGCACGGCCTGCGCCATGACTCATGATATGGCTTCTGCCACGTAGACCTGGGATATAAACCATCCTCCCGAAACGCTGTCAGTGCCTCTCACCTACCCCTTCTCTACCCACTCAGCATTACATCCCTAACTCTTCATCACTATTTACAGAACCCCAAAACATGAGCCAACAACAACGTGGCTCTTCCAGAGGCCGAGGTCGAGGATCAGGACCGGGACAACCTCCCGGAAGGGGTCGAGGCTCCTCTCCGTCTACACGAGGCAGAGGGAGCCCCGCCCCTTCAAGTTCCGTGGCTGGAACAGAGTACAGCGGGACGACCGGAGGCGGGCGCGGACGCCCTCCTCGTGGATCTAGTCCCGCGTACAGTAGGGGCGGAGGCAGAGGAGGCTCAGGCTCTCGTGGTGGCCCCCCCGGCCCTGCGGCAGTCTTCGCACAAGGCCAGCCTTTGAACCAGGATGCTCGCCTCGCCGAACCGGAGCTGAACCAACTCGTCGGGTCCTTCAAGCGCCTCACCGTCCAGGCGCCAGAGATGCCCCTTCGCCCTGGCTGGGGGAAGCTCGGTCAGCCTGGTGTCCTGCGGACAAATTTCTTCGCCGTGAGGTTGCCGAGAGACGCAACCTTCTACCAGTATGAGATTGCCATCAACCCGAAGGCTCAGGCAAAGGGCGACAGGCGGTTCCGTATTATGCAGCTCGTCGAGCAGTCGCCCCTCTTTGCTCCTTACGCGGCACAAGCTGCCCACGATAGGAGCCAACGCCTCGTATCAGTCCAAAAGCTACCGCAGCCTCTTGAGATTCCCATCGTGTACCTCGAGGAAGATCAGGCCCAGGATCCCAACCCCCTCAATTTCACCGTCGAGATCAAGCTCCTCCCGGATCCCGAACTGAAAATGTCGGACCTGGATCAGTGCGTTCTTTGGCAACTTTATTGCTCACTCATCGCTGACGTGCAGTTAGGTACATGAGTGGCGGACACCCTGGCATTGACACCCTACCGCTGGTCTCCGGGTTGAATCTCATTCTCCAGAAGTACGCGCAGAAGAATGGCGTCCGGGTCTCGAAGACCAAGTATTTCTTTCCGTCCTCTTCTCAGCACCATCACCTCTCCCTTGGCGTCGAGGCCTTCCGCGGGTTCTTCATGTCCGTGCGGCCGATGTACAAGCAGCTGATGGTCAACGTCAACGTCTGCATGACCGCCTTCTATGTACCAGGCCCTCTTGAGCAGAGAATGGACCAATTCCTCCACGAGACTAGGGGAGCGATGCCTTCATCGTTCGCCGACAAGCTGAAGGTCTCAACGAGGCACCTCGGCTTCACCCGCAAGTACACGATCCATCGCATCATGACTGGGAAGATGGCGCGCACGGAGCGCTTCAACTGCGAGGAGTTCAAGGGCATGATATCCGTTCAAGACTTCTTCAAACGCAGTACGTCCACCATCCTCTTATACATGCACACATTCCGGTGGGTTGACTATCATGTAGAATACCGCATCAACCTCCGCCGCCACTCCGACTTGCCTCTCATTAACGTCAGCGCCAACCCTAAGAAGCCGATCTACCTCCCCGCGGAGATATGCGAGATCGTCCCGGGTCAAGCGTACCGTGGCAAGCTCGACCCCGACCAGACGGCGGCAATGATCAGGGTTGCCTGCAACCCGCCTGACTTCAACGGCGATGCCATCGTGGGCCAAGGTTTCACTGATCTCGGTCTTCTTCCCGACACCCCTGGAGCGCCGTTGAAGCCATTTGGCATCACGGTGAGCCGTGACATGCAAGTTGTACCCTACCGTATCCTGCCAGCCCCCAGTATCTCGTATCGTAGCGCGGCGCGCCCTCCTCGCGTCCAGGACGCTGGCTGGAACATCCTCGAGGTGAAGTTCCACGTCGGCGGCAATATGGCCAACTGGGCTGTCCTCGTCGTCAACGACGGCCGGCGCGGCGAGTTCCAAGGCCCAAGCGACCCTGATCTCATCACGTTCCTCAAGACGTTCCTCGCCAAATGCAACGCGAGCGGAATTCACGGCGCGGACAAGCCTCCGAAGATTTTGGGCGTTCGGCTCCCTCCCCCTCAGAACGACAACTCGACCCGCGCCCAGGCCCTCACCGCCATCACCAAGACGCTGAGGGACGGCCTGGACCCTAAGCAGAAGCCGAGCTTCGTGCTCGTGCTGCTGTCCGGGGTTGACAAGTTCATTTACCCCGGCATCAAGCAGCTCGCGGACGTTAAGCTGGGCATACACACCATCCATATGCTGCTTCCGAAGGCACGCAACACCCAAGGGAACAAGCAGGACCAATACTTCTCTAACGTCGCGCTCAAGGTGAACGCGAAGCTCGGCGGGGTGAACCACCAGCTTGATCAGAACTCGATGAGATGGCTTACGGTGCAGAAGACGATGGTCATGGGCATCGACGTCACGCACCCCGGGCCGACGAGCACACCTGGGACGCCGAGCATCGCAGCGGTCGTGGCGAGCGTGGATGACCACTTCGTCCAGTTCCCGGCGAGCTTGATGGTGCAGAAGCCCGACTGGAACAGGGAGAGTAAGGAGGTATGTCGCTCAGTGCTTTCCCTGGAAGGAAACGTGCGACGAGAGCTGATTACGCATCTGGACAGATGGTCGAGGGTCTGACGCAAATGACGATAGAACGGCTCCAGCTGTACAAGAAGAAGAACAGCGGGAAGCTGCCGGACAGGATCATTGTCTTCCGCGACGGTGTGTCAGAGGTATGTCTTCGCACATCTTTTGTGTGCGCCAATCCCCCCTTATATATTATATCTCGTTTGCAGGGGCAGTATGCACAGGTCATCATACATGAGCTCCCGAGGCTTCAAGCGGCGTTCAAGCAGATCTCTCCCGCCACGCCGTACAAGCCGAAGCTCAGTATCATCGTCTGTGGCAAACGCCACCACGCACGATTCTGGGCTCCCGACTCCGAACACGCGACGAGGAACGGGAACACACGCCCCGGCACCGTCGTCGACAAGGGCATAACGGACGTGTACCTGTTTGACTTCTACCTTCAGGTGCGTGCCCCCTCATCATGTGCACTTCTGCATTTGCACTGACAGCAGCACGTTCCAGGCGCACAACGGGCTGCAGGGGCACGTCAAGGCGACACACTACGTCGTCGTCTACGACGAGAACAAGCTCGATGCGGACACGATCCAGCAGGGCACGCATACGGCGAGCTACCTGTACGCGCGTGCGACGAAGGCGGTGAGCCTCGTGCCCGCCGCGTACTACGCCGACATTGCGTGCGAGCGCGGGCGCGAGTACTTGAACGTGTTGATTAACGTCGGCGACGACCGTTCTTCTCAGGCTGCGAGGTCTAATACCACTGCGGACAGGGAGGCGTTGAAGGAGGAAACGTACCAGAACGCGGTGAGGATGTGGGGGAACGGCGTCCACAAGGATTTGAAGGACACGATGTTCTACATCTAGGGAGGTACACTTGAGTCGACGGACGATAACATAGCATCTAACACACTGGATATCTTGACGCATGTTTGCTTCTTGTTTCCCGATTGCATTCAGCGGCATCCGATTTGTATTTGTATAGTATGCTACGTATGCAGACCGCATTGGAAGATTGTCCAGATTGTTATGTCATGCATGCATGTGTGAGTTTTTTCTGAGGATCGGGAAGAATAATTGTTCAGGTAAATGTTGGATGTATTTCGTGGAGCTGGATCCGAGAGAACAAAAGACGTCGAGTCAGTTTCAACTTGTTAGCAGCTGATAGTAGCGCAGACACCGAGTACCAGGATGACCCTGACCATGAAAGTGGAGATGCTGCATGGGGGAGACAACAGCGATTATGGCTTTTACCACCGAAATGCCTGTCATTTTGACAAGTGGCCGTCAGAACCGGCTATCGTCCCTCACAGCAGTAAACGGCCTTCGCAATCGGTGGAATGCGACACCATATAATGGCAGACTGTGCACGCTATGAATTGTCATATTTGGTTGGATAAACGTTCCATTTTTCTCTCTTACCCCGGTCCAGGGCTCGACAGCGCCCGTTCAGAGTCTGGTCGAAGTGGTGCTCGCCCGCGAAAAGACTGCCGTACAGGCTGCTCCCGGAGATATATGCCATCCATTCAAAAACCAAAAGATAAACAGTCTGCAAATACCCTGGTTCTGGGAATGCATCTGATAAAGGAATATGACTCTGCCCTACTGCCGATGGACAGGAACGAAAAAGGTAGCGTAGACATGTGCTAACAGCTAATGGTGCGTAGAACATGTCAAGTCTAGGTATGTACGTCTATAACGGTATAGCAACGAAGCGAGCTTGATGTGATATCACTTAGATCCACACATTATTTTGGCCTGCTTCACCGAGAAAGCGGCTTCTCCTTCACAAAGAACGAAGTGACGAGAGTCGCCGCGCTCAGAGCCGCAGTGAACCAGAACGTGACCTGCAAGCCGTCCTGGTACGAGCGCACCACCTTCGCGCGCACCGCAGGCTCGAGCTGGTTCAGGTATCCCAGCGACTCGCGCACACGCCTGATGATCTGGGGCAGGTTATCTTTAAATGCGGTCAAATAAACAACAGGTCAGGGCGCGCACCTCTTCGACGTCGTCTCCAGATAGACGTTTGCGCAAACTATTGCGTAGCACGTCGTTGGTCAACGTCGTGCCCACGGAGAGGCCGACGACGGAGCCGAGGGAACGGAAGAGGTACGAGACAGCAGTGGCGACCGCCTGGTCCTCCGGCCCCGCATTTGCAACGAGCGCGACGAGGGTGCTGGTGACCCCTGCGCCAACACCGAGGTTATTCGCGATAATACCTGGACATCATAATCGTCAGCATGGCAGCAAGGTCTATAACCGCAGGCTTTCCGCACCGAAGGACAGGCCAGCAATGGTGTACTTCCAAGGGCCAGTCACGAGCGCGACGACGACATTGCCGAGGAGCATCAGCGCGAAGGACGCGACCGTCGCCACGTAGTACTTGCCCGTCGTCTGCATGATCAGCCCTATGCCCAAGCTGCCCGCGACGCCCCCGAAGATGGTCGGGAGGAGGATCAGCCCAACCTCGCTAGCACGGGCGCCTTGCACCGCCTGGAGGTACAGCGACACGCTGAATATGAGCGTGATGGCCGCCGCGTTCGAGAACAGGTTCGCGAGGTAGCTCGCGAGCAGCGTCTGGTTCGTCACGATCCGCTTTGGGGCGCACGGCTCGCGCGCCCAGCGCAGCTCGACGAGCACGAAGAGCGCGAAGAACGCGACAGACGCTGCGAGCGAGGCGATGGTGGTCGTGTCGTTCCAAGCTACGTTCCCGCCGCGGTCGAGCCCGAGGAGGAGGAGGAAGATCGACGCGACGAGTGTGAACGCCCCCGCGAAGTCTATGCGCGCGAAGTTGGTGCGGAAATCGCCAGTCGTAGAGCGGGGGAGCGTGAGGAAGATGCTGACGGTGAGGATCGCGAGGACGGCGAGGGGCACTTGGAGGATGAAGGCCCAGCGCCAGCCGATGTTGTCGGCGAGGAAGCCGCCGAGCGGTGCCCCGGTCGCTTGGCCGGCAGCCCAGGCGATGTTCGCAATTCCTGGAGGATGTGAATGGGTCAGCTTGCCAGAAAGGGGGGGACCTGCGACAGGTTTGCAAAACGATAGTCGCCCCTCAAAAGAATCCAGGCGATCCCCTGACGAGTTGCTTTCAGAGACGGCTATCGTCTTGCAAACCGCTGTATCGGAACAGGGAGACACCGACCTTGAAGGGTCCCCCGCTGTCTGAGCGTCGATATGTCGGACATGATGATCGACCCAACGCTGTCATCGTCGTTAGCTTCGAGCCAAGGTCACAAATAGATTAACTTGCGTCGCCATTCCGCCGCCGCCGATACCAGCAAGAGCACGAGCAGCAACGAGCTCTGTCATGTTTCGCGCAAGACCACAGAACAGGGATCCTAGCGCAAAGATGGTGTATGCAAAGAGCAGACATGACTTGCGGCCGAAAATGTCGCTCAACTTCCCAAATAACGGCCTGTGTAAGCCGTGTGAGCTGTATGAACTCCAGGTCAAGGTCGCAATGCGTACTGGAAACTCGTTAACGAGAGCATATATCCGGTCGCGATCCAGCTGGTGTTCTGTAGCTGCTCAAATTGGCTACCGATGGACGCATATGTGGAAGTGACGATGGTGCCGTCCATCGCCACGAGGAATATTCCAAGAAGCAAGGGGGCCATCTATAATAGAAAACATGTCAGCTTTCGATAGTAGGGATGGCGCATAGGGTCCAGGATGAATGCGTAGTGGTACGTTGACCACACCAAGACAGAAGTACAGTTCAGAGGCTACGCGCTCCTTGCACACTGCGCCGAGTTTTACCTATCCCGCGACAAGGTTCACGGAGTAAGCTAGAAGTAAGGCAATTGTTATCCCTTCCCCCCTTGAGCTGGTGGCGGGAAGGCATCGCGTCGCCAGTCACAGTGTGCTGACTTGGGCCAACAAACCGCTGTCAGAACGATATACATCGATATTGGAGCATATATGCGAGACACCTGGACAGCTTTTGCGACGCCGAGCAGGCCATCCGCCTTGGCAGAGGTTATTGAGTCGTATCCCGACTTCGACGGGCGGATAGAGCAGGAGATGGAATGCGCCGTGAGATGATTGTGGTCGGAGCACTTCCGCGTGCACCATATCAATAGATCTAGAAGCCCCACTGACGCCCCACTCGTCCAGCGGTCTGAGGAAGTACTGTATGAATCCTTTTCGAGAGAGGGTTCGGGTGCTTACCACAGCGATCAGGGAGACGTGTGGCTTGACCGGGGCATCGTCGGCCTCCCCATTCCCATCCAGGCTGTCTTGGATACTGTCCGCCTCAACGAGAGTACTGTCTCTCGAAACTGGCGTGTCCGCTGAGCCAGCGAGGAGCGGGGTTCGCTCGGTTACCGACTGGGTGCCCTGCGACATCGTGCCGACGAGGCTGCTGGCAGGAGTGTTCGGGACTATTGAAATTTACCCCCGAACTTCTTGCTGACATGTACAGTGACACCAGGCCTAGGGCCACACACGTCGGTGCTCGCTTTCATGACGGAATATTACTCATTTATGACACGTACATGCTATTATACCTTAATCTCTGGAGGCTACTAAATCCGATATGGTGTAACGGCTAACATTACCGCCTTTCACGCGGTAGCTCGGGGTTCGATTCCCCGTATCGGAGCTCCCCTTCCAAAGCTTGTTCTTGTTTTTGTTCAGAGCCGTCTACGATATCATTCTTGGATGTCTGTACACAGCTGTACAGTACTATGGGGCACATGCGTTCAATAGTTACATAAACCACACGCCTGCAATGCTTGCGAACGACTCAGATCGGGCGGATGAATGACTCACAATTGACGTCGCGACTAAAAACGGAGTACGCGATGAGAGCCAGCCTGACGGATCAACAACATAAAGCACTGCAGCTTGCGCGTCGTACAATCATACCTGAGTATTCCGAAGGTAAGCACAGGTGGACGATGGTGGTGACGACGCACAGAACTGCCTTGCTTCTAAGCCGCTTTAGCGTGGTCGCCGGGTTGACGATGAGCCATCGGTAGCTGGCGAAACAACTAGTGTTCAAGTTGGTCGGTTCAGGCATGAGAGTGTAAGTAGTGGAACTACAAGACCTTGGGTGGAAGGTCGAGCAGCACCTGCGACGTATACAAGGTTGAAGGGGAGTGTCGTGAGCACTGGGGCCAATACGTTGCAAGGTCTACTGGCGGGTAGAGGGGTCTCCCCCTCCAAAACGTGCATCTCCTCGGGGCTCTCCGCCTTCGGGCGGTCAGGTATATGACCACGGCTGCGGTGGCATCATGGGTCCAGCCGTACGGGTGAGGTATAGGGACCAGATGTAGGACGCAGACACCAGGAAGTTTTGACCGCCATCTCCCTGACGAAGACGTCGACGTTCGACCAGCGAGGACCACGATCTATCATTGTCCCATAAAGCGGCTGAGATGAGATGGACGGTGGTGAAGACGTGGAAAAGGTCCGGTAGCACGGCAGCCAGACCTGCACTCCTGCGACACAGGCAGTTTGAGGGAGAAACGAAGTTAATCTAGGGGGTACTACTACATTAGCTATGATAGCATGTAATGGGATAGCCGGCAGAGGACTCGCGAAGGCACGGTACCGACTCTCCAGCCCTCGCCAGCACGTGTGTTCCACCCGAGTGAGCGCCGTTGCGGGAGTTACTCGGGGAGTACGGGGAGAGTTGGATCATGACGACTGGGTCGATAGGTCGGCAGGCACGGCGGGGGTGCGACGGGCAACCTTGAAGAAGTATTCGCCGGTGAGACCGCCGCGGGGGAGCTTGCCCCCATACAGCTCCTTGTTGAACTCTTTCGACACCGACGCGCGCACGGTTGTGGAGACGTAGGGCTTCAACTGAGGGAGGGAGGCAAGGCGGGGTGCACGGTCGAACAGTCAGGACGACAAGCGACGCGGGAGGGATGGGGCATACGCACCGCTGAGTTCTCGATGTCCTGAATCGGAGGCGCCACGAACACCCTGACCTTCTCATCCACCAGTCGGTACTTCGCCTTCCCGCGGACGACGTGCTTTCCGGGCGCGCCTGTGCGGTGACCACCAGGGAGGAATGCTTGTCGGGTGCCTGTGGTGACGGTGACGAAGGTGAGTTGGGTTTGGCTGGACACGCGCAGGCTCCTGGGGGTACGACTGACCCTTGTAGAAGTCTTTGTTGCCGCGCTTTGGCGTGAGGGCCCTGCGGAGGGCTTTTGAGAGGACGGGGGCCGTTGGGATCATCGTCGACGACGAGAGAGCAGTGAGAGAGCTGTCGAGCAGTAGGCGCCTGGCGCAGTACTTTAAGCGGGCACCGCGCCGGATGCTGCCGCATAGGGCGCTTGGAGATCCTGAATCGCGGGGAACGGATATTCGAGCGTTGTGCTCTACCACTGCGTTCAATCTAAGCTCATCCCCACAATCTCGCTGGACTGACAGATACCCACACATCATGCCAAGACCAGGAGGGCGAGGCAAGCGAGGCGGTCGTGCCGCTATGGTGAGAGGAGGACATGCGCAGAGAGGGAAAGGTCAGCGGCGATTCGACGACCGGTCACACTCCCCCATCGGCGATGACGAGCGGCCAGAAAGCGCAGTCGATGGTGAGCCGGAGGGAGGCGAGAGTGGAAGTGGGAGTGAACGTGGTTAGTTTCCTGGCTGCTCTTCGACTGTGGGTCTTGATGAGAGCCGTCTTGGGGCACACATAGAGGAGAAGGTGGACATTGAGGTCCCAGTGGCGATGTGGGTGAGTGACACCAGCGAATATATACGGGATATATAATGCGGATTAGTTGATGGAAATGATAGGATTTTGACCACTGCGATCCCCGACGGTGTTCGGGCAAGAAGCTTGCCCGCCAGGGCCTCATCCACACCCTTCGGGTCGGGCAGAAGTTCCGGGGCATCGTGGTTTCGCGAGTACCTCGCTACTCCCTATTCGCATATGTTGACTCATTCCTTCGTTTCTCCAGGCCGAAGGGCACACAACCCGTAAGTCCCGCCGACAAGGACATCGTGGCGCAAACCGGTCTGGCAGTCGTTGAATGCTCGTGGGCACGCCTGGACGAAGTCCCGTTCAACCGAATATCAAGCCCACATGAACGACTCCGTAAGTACTATCCTCTAGACTCCGGTTACGTTCTATTGCATCCGTACGTCTATACGCGTTGAACGGCCCGATCTGTGTCCGCATATACTCGGTCGCCTGGTACTCTTAGGGGGGGCCGGCGATTCCTCCAGTGGCTTTTTCCGAGAAGCCACAATTGACGCAAATCGCAACTTTTCCCCATTAATCGACTCTGGAGTCGCTTCACGACCCGTAAGCTCCTCGCGTGGATTGTAGCCCCTTGGATATTGATTCGTTGCAAAAAAAGTGGGGCGGTCGAACTTGGCCTGATTCTGGGACGATTCGTGCTCCCGCTTTTTGGCCAGGTTGTTCGTGAAATGACGGTAAATTGATTCGAAAAATGACTAGTCTGACCTCCTGATCACACACATTTTCTCCCGCCTGGTCGTTGGCGCTGCACTCTCCAATCTTATCAGACCATCTGCCGTGGAAACCAAGCGGCTGCACGCTGCGGTAGCATAAGGCGGAGAGGTACGAATCAGAACCTCAGTTGGAGATATGACGGCGAGGAGTTTAATCCTGCGGTCTCGACTCGTGCGGAGTACAGGCCGCATTTGTTTCAGTCGCATCCTTTTCTGGCCGTTGCATTGCCTTGGACTTACGTTGATGGATTGTCTGATATAGTGCCATACCTCGTCGCGACAAACCCAGTCAACTATGGCAAACCATGGCGGTTGAACTGCGTCGAAGCCCTCGCGGCGGCGTTCTACATCACGGGCTTCGATTCCTACGCGGAGCGGCTGCTGAGCGGGTTCGGGTGGGGCCACTCGTTTTGGGAGGTCAACAAGTGCGCCTCTTCTTGTCTTCTCCGCCGACGTCGGCTCCTCTTTCCCTGTCTCCAAATATTTACCTTGGAGCTGAAGATGCTGATGGAAGGTTTCTGGCAGACACCTACTGGAACAGTACAAGACGTGCGAGAGCGCGGAGGCGGTGAGCACGATGCAAGAGAAGATCCTCGCGGACTTGGAGAGGAGCTACGAAGAGTCCAGGCGCACGTCGGGTGGGTGCTCTTTCTTTCTACCTTTGCCCCTCGCTGCCTTCTCCCCCACTATGCAACGTGCCCTCTGCCCGGGTACCCTCTTTTTAGCGTCGCGTGGGGGGAGGGTCGTTTTCTCGTCGCTTTCGCGGGCGCGACGATGGATGGGGTGGTTATCGGACAGGCTTCCGACTTTCCCAGCAGAGGACGCGCGTGATATTGAGGGTTGCCGGTCGGGTGGAATCATGTGTATTTCGCAACCTCCGACCGGCTCGCCTTTCCCCACCTGCCAGGGCGACCGCATGGTGCAGCTGTGGCGTGGGCAGCCCTGAGTAAAGGTTGTACGCATGTTTTGGAATCCAACAAGGGGTGCAGCTAAAAAATGTATCGCATGCTTTGACGGTAGCCCACTGCGACTGCTGTACTATCCATCGTTGGTCACTGACATTATGCTTGCCAATAATAGGCGGAGCAGAGACCGAGGACCTGCTCGTGCCAAACCCGAACCATCACTACGTCGCTGACAGTTCCAGTGACGAGGAAGAAGAGGAGGAAGAGGAAGCTGAACGAGGCGAGGTGCATGAGGCTGCGCCTTGAAAATCGCGCCGCATGTGATTTCCACCGATGACCCGACCGTATGCCAGTATCAGCGCCTCGGCCGCCTTCCTCCCGCCCTTGGCGGCCCCGAAGGATCTCGTCAACTCTGGCTGTATTCGTATCGATTCTGGTAGGCCGCGAGAAGTCGAGCGAATGATGTAACAGTATGCGGAGCGCTATCGTCCCGGCAACATATACTCCAGATCCCTGTGATTTCTGCCCGTGCCCGGGTATGTAGGGTATGATACCACTCGGAGCGAAGGCTCGAACGCGAGCGCAAAACAAATGTTGACGAAGACTAGCACCCGAGCCTCAATCATCAATGGAGCCGCCGAGGTCCGATGCATTTCGCCCCCATACTTATGTCGACCGATATCGCGGCCGCGCTCGCTTTGTCGCTGCCTCTCTTCCGTGCGTCCATGGCTCAGAACACATTCCACGATCTCTCTCCCAGCTCCTTTCTGGTCCTGGCTGCACAGCGCGGTGTAGAGGTGCCGCGTGTGACAGTCGTGGGTCGACTAGCCTCAGCTGTTCCCTCGACCCCCCCTCCTACCAAATGCGACAGGTCAGCCTCCTCTTTGGACGGTCATGCGCACGCCACCCTTGGCCCCTTTGGGGGTCCCGTGGAGACGCCTAGATGGTTAAGGATATTTGGTACCGCCGTTCTGGAGCCTGATACTTTGTGAGTAACTCCATTGCACCGTACCCGCCTCCACTGACCCTCGCCTGGCTTGGCCTAAACCTTCTCCGTCGAGAGGTGTAGGTTTAATATGCTCATAGGCTGTCTGTCACCGGCGACGTCAGCGTGCATGTGGACCGTAACGCTTCTCCAAGTTCGTGCGCGACGAGGGCATCACGGCCGAGTGGGAACGTCGCGTCGTTGCCCGTTCGTCTGCGCTGCTCGCTCGCCATGGCAGCTATTCGGCTTTCTCGTCATGGATTGGGTTCGCCTTCCATGCATTGCTGCGGTGTTGATGGTTCAGCGTCCCAATAGGCAATCGTCGGTCTGCGATCCTCTCCCTGTCGCTGCGACTGCCCCCAAGATCGCTTCGGCTGACGGGGCTTGTCGTCGTCGCACAGGCTGGTTGTCCACGTTCCGCCAGCCATGAAGCTTCGGTCCTCGCGTTGAGGTTATGTTACGTCCGTATCCGGGACGCGCAACCCACCGTCACGAGGGCCGTCCGCTTCTTTCTTCTCGTCTTCCATCCGTCAACCCAGTGTTTTTCCGTTGCACACGCCGTAACTCGCTATGGCGACGGCCAAATGTCTCAAGCTGAGGCCCGGAGTCTAGGTGCGTGGTTCTGTTTGCCTCGTTCGCTTCGCACGCATGTGCGGACCGCCCTGAGGCTATTTGCCAGGGGCGATTTCTAACGACGTTTCTCCAGTACACGACGGGTCGAGGCTCTGTTCTCACCGCCGGAGCCGCTTGCTGCCCGCTTGTCATCCTTCTTATGTGCGCACTCGCGCGCCGTTCTACCGCCGTCCTCTTGTTCAGCATAAAACCGGGCCGTGCAGTGCCGTGCCTGCCAGCGCGAAAGATGTCTGGCACTCAATTGCTTCTGGATGGGAGTTGCATGGGAATGGAATGGAAGGCTGAGCGCAGCTGAAGCGCTGATCTGCCGCTGTCGACCGGGGCGACTTTGGCTTTGACTCCGGGCCCCGGGGGCCGGGGATCTGCGTCACTGTAAGTTACGGTGTAAGTACGTGATGTCGGTCTCTAGACTATGCTGCTACCCTGTTCGTGTTGCCGCGAGTCGCGACCCGCGGACAGGGTGATGGCGGTCGAAGGTCGAAAGGGTGGGGGAGCCTGGTATGGGCGGCACGCGCGAACTGGGCGAGGAGAGAAGGTAGATTGACTAGTGCGGGAACTCAGCGCGGTCGGCGTTCACGCGTTCATCCTCGGTCTGCGTTCTGGGAGGGGCGAATGTCGTCATTGTCGCCCCCATCGATGTTCTCTTCCAGTCGAAGGAGAACTTGAACTTAGCGGTTGCTTCCACTCTAGGGTTGTTCTAGCGGAGGCAATTCCTTAACCAGTTGCACCATGACTGTGGGTACTAGGATGTAGCCGATACTAACGGGGCAAGCGGGTCACAGGCGATCGCAGCCCACCGATGCTGCTTGGCGGCGATCGGGGTCCTGTGTCATGTGTCTTGGACGGTGCGTCGTGCCTCCCCTCCAAGCGGGGCGCGTTTCAAGGAATCTTCATTTCAACTCCAAAAAGTTCAGCTAGGACCCCGGACGCACCTACCACCCACCCTCCACCCCGTTTTGGACGTTCGACAAGGTCACTCAGCGGTTAACAGGTGATCGGCTGGTGCCAGGTTCGAATCCCACTCGTGCAGTTTACTGGTCCAGCCCATCCCGATGCAAAGTCCTATTTTGTTCATGTTTTATTGATGACTATTACAATGTGTATTGGCGACTAGCAAGAGTTGCATGCCGGAGCCAGGACTTAAGCCTCGCCCTGCCTCCCAAGTACTGCCATAAGAGTCCCTATCAGCCTGAGGGTGGGCGAAAGCCTGCAATGAAGTCACCTGGTGCGCGCACCCACTGGCATCGTGTTCCCGCTCATATTGACTGGCTAGCTGGATGCGTGTGGACACAACGGAGCACTCGAAGTATCGCAGTACAGAACACGCCGCGCCACAAGCTCACAAGAAAGCTGAAGCTGGGACGATGCGCACCCGCCCTTAATACATAGATTCAGGCTGTGCACACGTCACTAGTACGCTCGTACGGCTTTGCTTGGCTTTGCACTAATGGGAGGGGGTCAGCGACATGTCTTGGGGCACCCGAACTGCAGGACCAACTTGGGACAGCCTCCGACTTCCTGTGCATAGCAAATTCACGGGATAAATTGAGGAAAGGTCTTCTTCCCAACATGTGAAGCCCTCCCATAGGTGTTAACACCTGGTCAGAAGGCAACAGAAACCCGCAGCCATCATCCCCGAGGTAGGTTGGGAAAGGTGAGGTTGGCACAGCGAATGCCGTCGGATGTCAGATTAGGAAGGCTGAGGGTGGTCGGCGATATGTTTCGACTCCCATCCTCTCAGCAATGCGTAGCATGCCATCAAATGCCGATATTCGTACCCAGGGAGGCATTACAGATCGATTGAAAGTGGTTAATCCATGTACATGGATGCATAACAAAAAGTTTGACAAAAAGTTCACATCAGGACCCCGAACCGCTGGGGAGGGTGGGACTGTGGGGGTAGTCTAAAACGCGCGTCTAGCTTTTGCTCCCCGCTTGCTCCCCTCGGTGTCCTAAACTCCTGGTTGACCGGGCTTTTCACATGAATCTCCAGGAAAACACGCTGCACGAATGTGTCGAATAATTGAATACTTGTTGAATGGGCGGTGGTCATATGTTGTCGTGTGCGAGCGTCCAAGAAAGGTACGCTGTCGGGTGACCTCTCTGACAATATCGGGCAAACAGATCTGCGTAGGTTCAGAAAACAGTCGGAAAATGGAAGATGACAGAAAACCTACTTAGAAGATTCAGGCCTAATCTAATATTAAGGGACCGGCCAGCGGCAGGCATGGGATCCTCAAAGTGTCAAATGACACGATGGTGAGTCGGATTCAGGTGCATGTCGGAGGATGTCAAAGTGTGAGTGAAGAGTCGGCGACGCGTGCGGTGGGTGCATTGATCGAGGTCCCTCCGCGATGCACAGCACGACGCGGTGGACCGTCGACGCGTTTTGGACTGTTTTGGACCGCTTTTGGGCTTTTTTGGATGGATCTGGGACAAACTTGGGACGGACGGCACCGAGCGACGTCACTGGAGTTGTGCCTGTCATTGTCAATGGCGCGACACCGAGCCAAATTGCACTGGCGTGTTGGAAGTGGTGGCGCGGTGCGAACCACGAGGCTCGCGTGACGGATCCATGTGCGCGCTGGCTTTGAGGCGCGGAGTGACAACTGACGCATGCTCAGGCCCTTCGATTTCTTTTGCGTTCGCGTTCCTCTCTCGCAGACCCTGGAGAACTGTGCTGACTTTGGTTCCCCTGCTTACAGCGCGTTTTTAAAAACAGAGCTTCCACACACATTGTTCAATGGCTGCGCTCTGTTTGGGTGGAAGATTTGACCCCGCATCGATGGCCGCGTCGGCATCAACGTTTGATGATTCGCACTTTGATCCTGGACTGATCACCCGCGCACCGCGCTTGGTCCCGATTGGGCAAAAATGCTTCCCCGCAACTGTCACGAGACGTGTGGGACCAGCCGGCCCTGACGCGCATTCCTGGACCTTCCTCGCTTCCCTTCGCGACAGGCAACTAACCCGCGTCCGCACATACGGAGCCATTCGACCGTCACAGCAAAGATGATCCAGAGCTGTCAGTCACCTGAGAACCATGTGGTTTTACTTATCCAGTTCCCCCTCAGTCCCTCCGCCGACTTGTCCTCTTCCTCCTCTTCCTCTTCCTCTTCCTCCTCCCTCCCTTCTCTGTAGTCCGACCCTTCCCTCTTCGGACGAGGACTAGGTCCGCAGCCGTACGCAAGCAACGAACGCTTGGATCACCGTACGATGGAGGAGATCCGGAGAAACGGCCTTTATACCTCAGAGGACGGCCACGACCCCTTCGGTGAGTGCAACGCCTAAAGTATACCATGTTTTCTGTCCCCATTCGACGCGCCGTCGACGCATCCCACTTCCCTTTTCCTTCCTCTGCTCCCCGTTATGCTTATGTATGCTCCATGAGCCCGCAAACGACGCGCTTTCCCGCCTTGCCAATTTTGTCGCTTCTATGCGCTCTCATGATGCCCCGCTCGTGCGGCGCGTCTGCTTCGCGTCACTTCCCACCGACTCCCGCACTTTTTCTCATGCTGCTGCTTATTTTGCCTCCTTCTCCGGTCCTTGTATGCGCCGTGCTGTGCTCCTTCCTCGCGCTGTGCTGACCTATGCAGGCCCGGAGGTGGGAAGGCCGGGATGCTTGGCTCCGGGAGAGTCAGCATATGCGCATACACAAGAATGGTGTAAGCCGACACACTTTGTCTTGGCTGTATGCGCCCGAATGGGCCATCGTTGGTAGGGGCTTTTCGCTCCCGGAGGGAGGGCGCCCATCCTCTCGTCCATTCTTCGTTGGCTGTAACGGTCCACATAATGGTGCATTGAAACGCATATAGCCATCATCAGGTCGAAACAAACCCCGGCTGGCGCAGTGCGTTCTCCCGAACGCGCAGTGTCTATTTGCTGGACGTTGCGGAGTCGGAATACCCTCCTTTGCAGGTGGATGTGCTTCTTTCCGTGCGTTCATTGACGGTTGCCCGATGCTACCACCATTTTCGGTGTCCATCGGGATAGGCCTGATTTGAGGGTGGTGTGTACGTATGGGCGCCATCACCCGCTCAAAGTCCGGATGCCGTTATGCGCTCCGTCGCGTCGCAATTGAGTCGCGGCCTTGTGGATGGCTCGGCAGTCTAAATTGTTGTCTTCGAGAAGAAGGATACGGCTTGACAGAGCCCCTGCTAGTCGGACGATGTAATGCGCTTCTGTGTCGGGGCCGCGCGCTTCGTGAGGGTTAGTGCTAGGCGGGCGGAGGCATCCCTTCGTCTACCCCCTCTCGTATTTTTTGATTAACTCTGCCCTCTGCCTCCTATCTCTTATTTCTTTCATTTTCGGGGCATGGTCCAATGCCGCTGGTGACGAGACTGATACGGTGCAGTGAAGGTGGTTGAGCACGACTGATGCCCACCCTGTTTGAACCTTTTACCATCGGGGCACTACGTTTCTCCCCTTCTTTTCATCCCGCGGCCGGTAGTGTTAGTGCATCATGTTTGGTCGCCGTCTCCTTACTAGACAATTTACCTTTTCTGTCTTCGTCTTTCTCCATCCATGCTTTGTTGTAACCGTCGCTAACCCTGTTTCGCTTGGTAACCGCCAGACGATCCACGCGGAGCACCTGTCCCGCGCACAACCGCCGCCGGAGTCCACCCTTACTCGAACTCCGCAGCATCGTCTTCCGCGATGAACCATGCAGCCCGTGCAGGAGTGGCGGACGATGTCCGGCCCGAAGACGTCCCGCGCCAGCAGTCCCCGCCGAAAAAGCCGCTATGGAAGCAGAGGTGGTTCATCATCACACAGATCGTCGTCGCGCTCCTCGGCATCGCAATTTTGTTCATTTTGCTCTACCCGGTCATCCATGCTATTGCGCAACACATTATCAACGTTTCGGTCCTTAACGTCGATGATGCCCAGATTATCAACCCCACGAATACCTCGTAAGTTTTTAGTGGCTCACGACGGTGCACCGTTGACTCACGGTCTCGCGCAGGTTCACGCTCAAACTGGATTCTTGGGTCTCGCATGCTGGCATCTTCGCTGCAACGATCAAGTTCAACAATGCACTCACCGTCGCGTGGTACAACGCATCCGGCCACCCGAACACAATCGGAACCTTCGCCCTGCAGCCGCTTAAGGTCAAGTCGAAGCGGGCGTACATCAACCAGACGGTTGCGTTCAATGTCACAGACGAGGCGGAGTTCGCGCTGTTCACACAGTCGATGATCACCCAGCAAAACTTCACCTGGCACCTCTCCTCGGGCGGGCTCGACGTCCAGGCGCTCAAGTTCCCGACCGCGCACGGGCTGAGCTTCAACAAGGACGTGACGCTCAAGGGGATGAACAACTTCGCGGGCAACGTCTCGCTCGTGGACTTCCAACTGCCCCGGGACGACCCCTCCGGTCACGGCATTGAGTTCTCCGCCACCACGGGACTCTTCAATCCATCGGCGTTCGATGTCGACTTGGGCACAGTCATGTTTGACCTGTCGTACAAGGGCCTCTACCTCGGTACGGGCACGGGCACGGACACGGTCGTGAAGCCGGGGCCGAACAACATCACGCTCGCGGGTACGCTTGTGCCGCAGAACGGGACGACGAACCTCGCCACAGTCTCGGAGCTCTTCACGCAGTACCTGAACGGTGAGACGTCCGACGTCGTCGCGATGGGGCGGTCGTCGGTCCAGAGCGACGGGAGCACGATCTCGTGGTTGAGCGACGGGCTGACAGCCCTGAGCCTGCATGTCCCGTTTAAAGCCCCCGGGGAGATCAGCCCAATCAAGACGATCTCCATCGGGGAGATGAACTTGGGGTTCACCCCGGGCACCGCGTGGGCGCCGGTGACCGAGTCGAGGACGGTGCAGGCGAGTCTGGTGCTGCCGTTTGGGTTCGGGGTAGAGATTGGCAAGATCTCCAACAGCTTCAACATCACGCAGGGTGGGGCGGTCGTCGGTGGTCTCTCTACGGTGCGTGTTTTTGGGAGGGACGAGTTGAACGTAGACTGACGTCGAGGCGCATACAGCCGGAGAGCGCGTCGTCGAGCGAGATCCACGTCGTGAACTCGACGTTCACCCAGGGCACGATCAACATCACCATTAACAATACGCCGCTCGAAATCCCCGACGCGTCGCACCCGACATTCTCGCTCTTCAGTGCGTCTCTTGACTTCCTTCAAGTTCTTGGTTGCCATGTATGGACACTGACACCACATACATTTAGCTCGCGATCTGACGCAGAGCCAAGCGCTGCCGTTCCAGCTCGAGGGCCAGGCACGGGCGGTCGCAAACATGAGCATCGGACAGATCACGCTCGACCCGATCAAGTTCAACGTCACGTCAGGGCTAGGTGGCTTGCAAGGGCTGAAGGACATGGTGAAGATCGGAACCGTGGACGTTGTTGGTGGTTCGACGGAGGCGATTCACTTGGCCATCCCTGGTGCGTTACGTTTCTTGGTTTGAATGGTGGATAGAAGATCCTGACTGGCGTTGTGGTGTGTAGTGAATCTCATGAACCCCTCAAACTTGCAGCTCGCGACTGGCGATCTGAGTGAGTACACTGCTCGAGTGATTCGTTCTGTGCGCTGATGGTGTCGCGGCAGTCCTGCAGCTGTTCCGTGAGGGCGGGCTTATTGGAACGACGCTCATGCCGAACCTGACACTCGCGGTGGGAAACAACTCGCTCGCGGCGCAGGGGAACTTCACGGTATGTTGGTTACACTGCTCAATCTTGCACTGTAACCCTCACGTCGTGTTCCCTCTAGCCCAACGGTACCCCGCAAGGTAAACAGACGCTCAACGACTTTGTCGGCGGCACGGACGTCGAGGTTGCCATCTCGGGCTACAGCCAGAGCACTGCCGTCGCCTCGCTCCTGGAGGCGTTCGAGAGCCTGAACATTACAGCGAATCTCCCCGCGCTCAAGTCGAAGCTGCTCCAGTCAGCGTCGCTCGAGGTGCTCCCGACGACGGGGCGCACGAACGACATCGCGCACACGACAGTCGCTCTCGCGAACCCGTTCTCGGCCGACCTCCTCATCACGCGTGTGCAGTCGAGCGTGACGTTCCGTGGGCTAACGCTCGGCACGATCGACCAGCAGGTACAGTTCGCTTCAAAGGGCAAGTCGACAACGGACTCGCCGAACCTGGACCTCAACATGAACATGGACCCGCAGACGCTGTTCACGGTCACGCGGGTGCTTGCGCAGGAGGCGGGGCTCAACACAGCGCAGCTGGACGCGATCGTGCAGCTTGGTGGATACCAGTACTTGAACAACCTCACGTCAGGGCCATTCGAGGTCGAGAAGGGCGATAACACGTCGTTCACGTATGTCGGTTTCTTCTACGCTCGCGACGTCTGTGGTGGCGCACGCTGAACGCTGACTTATGCTTGGGGTGTGCATATAGTGGTTTCGACCTGCCGACGTACGTCGACAAGGCGTTCGCGAAGCTGACGGCGGACGTGGCGCTCGATTCGGATGTATCAATCGGAGAGTATCAGACGACGTTGTCGTACACCCAGCACGACGTGACCATCAAGACGGACCAGAGCCTCAACCTCATCCTGCCCATACTCGCGCAGCCCATCGTGCAGAAGATCGTCGCGGGCTCGGTGCTCGGCATCGAGACGGTGCTGATCAAGGACGTGAAGGAGAACTCGTTCGGGACGACGCTCAAGGGCTCGATCACGAACGCAGGGCCTTGTGCGTGATCTCCGTATCTGTCTCCCTTCTTCGTGTTGTTCGCTAATGTGCCTTGGTAGTCGATGCGAAGATCGCGTTCCCTGCAGGTTTGACGATCCAATGGAACGGCAAGTCGCTGGGCAGCATGAACATGCAGGACATCAACCTGGTCGGGAATGTGGGTGCGAGCTTCGAGGTCGACGGGACGTTCAACGTCGCGGACGTTGGGAACTTGGCGGACTTCACGACAATGATGCTCACGGAGGAGTCGTTTGAATGGGTGATCTCGGGCAGCAACCTCACTGGTGCGTTCTCTATCTGGGTTTGGGTTTGACTGAAGTTGATTCACGGGTCATTGGTAAAGTGTCGGCGATTGGGATCGAGGCCACGGGCATTGCGCTGGACGATAAGACGGTGACGTTGAAGGGTATGAACAACTTGAAGGGCGGCGTTAAGATCAACAGCTTCGACTTGCCGAGCAACGACCCCGCTGGTGGTATCCACCTCACGCTCGACACTAGCGTTACCAACGTGAGCCCCTAGCGTCGTTATTCTTCTATCATCGCGCTGACGACCTCGTCTCATAGCCGTCGCAAGTCGGTATCGAGCTCTCGTCGATCGCGTTCCAAAACTTCTTCCAGAACGTCAACATCGGTCCTGTGTCGTCGACGCAGGCATTCAGCCTCTCGCCACTCACGACCATCCATCTCCCTCTCGCTGGCCGCCTCGTCCCGCAGAGCTCGCAAGCCGGTCTCGCTGCTGTGTCGCAGATGTTCAGCACCTTCATCCATGGCCAAGACAGTAACATCGAGGTCCACGGCGACAGCGCTGGCCCAACTGACGTAAGTGTAAATGTCAAGGCTTGGCAGGGCGTTCTGTTAACATTGTTATTATTTAGGTGACTTGGCTCAACGAGGGTATTAAGGCGCTCATTATCCAGACCATCCTCCCGAACCGCGGTGTCCTAGACATCATCAAATCCGTCAATCTGAACGAGCTCGACCTCCGCTTCTCCGAGCCGACTGCCTTTAGTCCCGCTATGGGCAGCGACGATACCACCGCCGCGTTCTCGCTCCCCTTCAACTTCCCTGTGGACATTGTTGCGGTCGAGCAGAACATCACGGTTGGCTCTGACGGCACGGACTTCGCTCAACTCGTCATACCCAAGGGTCCAAGTACTACAGACGTTGCGACGCGCATCATTCATCTGCAGTTCTCTCACGTCCCCTTCGCTGCCTTTGGTGACCAACACGGCGCGTTTGAGCAGTTCCTTGCGACGACGGCCACTGGGAAGGACGTCACGATGTCGCTGAAGGGCAACGCAAATACGGATGCGCAGACCGCCGTCGGTCTTCTCTCTCTGACGGGCATCGCGTTTAACGTAGAGTCAACCATCGCTGGTCTCCAGGGCTTGGCTGCGAAACCTGCACTTGTGACGAGCTTGGACGTGAACCACGGCTTCCCGGACTACCTCCTCATCAAGGTCAATTCGTCATTGTTCAATCCGTCTAACCTCACTCTCGGTACTGGCGACATTTCGTTTGACTTGCAGTTCAACGGCGACACGATCGGTGAGGCGGATGCGTCCAACCTTATCATCCTGCCTGGCAACCAGAGTTACGCTCTCGACGTCCACTACCAGCCGCAGGGTAGTGCAGTTGCCTCGGGACAGATGTTGCTGGAGAACTTCCTCCAGGGCGTCACGTCTGCGTCAACCATCCGGGGCTCTACCCAATCAACCGACATCGAGTCGCTCCAGCTTGCCATGTCCGAGATCAACCTCTCGCCGGTGAACATCCCTGCCCTCCACCAAAACCTCATCACGACTGCTTCCCTCGTCTTCCCCACGGACATTGCCAAGACCGGACTTGCGCAGACATCGTTCACGCTCTCGAACCCGTTCACGGCGAGCATCAACCTCTTGGAAGTCACCGCGGTCGCGACGTTGGGCAACTTGAGCCTAGGCACGATCGATCACGTCGATCGCTCGAGCGACCCCATCCATGCGGACGGCCATTCGACCATTTCGTCACCGATGCTGCCATTCAAGTTCAACTTGGACCCTGTCACGATCATCGAGCTCTTGTTCATCGGCGCACAGAACAACCATGTCGACCTCGGTCCTCTCGTGGAGGTATTCCAGGTCATCCTCCAGAACCCGGGCGCGAAGACCAACATCGTCTCGACTGTCGACACTGGGGCCCCCCCTTGCGTCAGCGGGAAGCAGTTCGACGTGAACGACGCGATCTTGAACGCGCTCAAGAACCTTGAGGTCTCGCTCGACATCGACAGCTCGATCAAGATTGACGACTACGCCACCGAACTCGTGTTCAAGCAGAATAACGTTAAGGCGATCACGGACAATACCGCGCTGTACCTCATTGGCGTCGTCGCACCCCCAGTCGTCCAGGAGCTCGTCACCTCATCTCAGCTCTCCTTCAACGTTGCGAACATCTCGAATATCTCGGACGGAGGTTTCGACCTGTCGCTCAAGGGCTCGCTCACCGGCACCGGGCCGTTCGACGTTCAGATCACGTTCGTCGAACCCGTCACCGTCACTTGGCAGGGCAGCAACATCGCACAGATTGCGCTTCCTCCTGTCTGCGCGACTGCGAACGAGGGCGTTCCGAACTGGGAGACCAGCGGGCATTTGACCATCACGGACAACGACAAGTTCACCGACTTCACGACGTTCTTGCTTCACAACGAGGAGTTCACCTGGACGATCTCGACCGACAAGCTGCGCCTCACTGCCCTTGGTACCATCTTCGACGGCGTCTCGCTCCAGAAGGATATCTCATTCAAGGCGTTCAACAACCTGCCCGGCGTGACTATTAGCAACTTCAAGCTGCCGTCCGACGACCCTGCTGGTGGTATCCACATCGAGACCGACTCGATGATCCCGTCGCCTGCTCAGCTTGGTATCGACCTCGGTACCGTCACCTTCGACGCCGCATTCAACGGCGTGGCTGTTGGTCCACTCACCGGACAGAATGCGGTCCTCGCCCCGCAGGCGACGACCGACCTTCACCTCTCGGGCCGCATCACACCCAAGAGTGGCGACGAGCTCAACACGATGGGCGAGCTTTTCACCAACTTCCTCCACGGGAACAACCAGACGCTCAGCGTCCAGGGCGAGTCAGTCCAACCACCGGGCGCGAACGGCCCCGTCGGGTGGCTCAGCACGGCGTTCAAGACGCTTAAGCTTGAGGTTACGCTTCCAGGCCAGATCTTCGATATCATCCAGTCGATCGACATGACCGACCTCGAGCTCGTCATGACGGAACAGAGTGAGACGTTCGCGCCGCTCGCGAGCTCGCAGCAGGCACTTGCGCAATACAAGAACCCATTCGGCTTCTCGCTCCAGGTCATCAAGAGCGGTGAAGACCTTACGCTTTCTGCATTGGGTCTCGATATCGCCGAGGTTAGTGCAGTTTCTTGGTCTCGATCGTTTTTGCATTGTTGTTAACATAATTGGAACAGCTCAAGCTTCCCCAGGTCGACGTTAATGGTGGTGTCTCGACTGGCAATGTCGCACCTCTGGATCTGACGTTCAAGAACCAGACGCTGCAGTCGCTCAATAATGCGGTGTTCCCTGCTCTCTTCTCCCTCGTCACGGACACGCCGGGTGTATCATTCGTGCTCAAGGGGACTGCAGACGTCGTCGCGCGCACCGCTATTGGTGACGTCCCGATCGACGACATTCCATTCAACGTAAACACCAGTTTGAAGGGCATAAACTCCTTCGGCCACACTGCCTCGCTCAGCAACGTCACGATCGCCGGCGGAGATACCGACAGCAACGGCCCATTCATCAAGTCCCCACTCACTACCACGCTCAACAACCCGTCGAACATCTCGCTCGAGACCGTCGACGTCGCACTTCCGGTTTACTACAAGGATGTCATGCTCGGCCGCGCCGTTATCGACCCGCTCAATCTCGTCCCTGGAGATAACATCCTGTCCACCGAGTTCCGCTACGCACCCAACGACGCAAATGACACTACGGCCCAGGCGTTCCTGACAGAGTTCTTGCAGACGAGTGACGATATTCCCCTTTCCATCAAGGGTGATGGGAGCAGCTCGCCATTTGCGTCCTTGGTCCCTGCTCTCGAGGGTGCGCAGATTAGTACGAGCCTCAAAGGTTTGAATGTTCCGGCGCTCGTGACGCACATCAACGCGTACATCACGCTTGACACGCTCTTCACCAACTTGATCACAATCGACTTCGACATCGCGAACCCGCTCGACACCGACATGGAGATCACGTTCCTCCAGGTCGACTCGGGTGTCAACGGTGACACGTATGCGCACTTCGACCAGCCGTTCGACAACTTCGTTATCCCCGCGCACAGCACGCAAAACAGCGGCTCGATCAAGAACGTGCTCCTCACAAAGGGCGCGCTCGCCTCACTCGTCATCATCCCGCTCGGCAAGCTGGATGTGTTCAATGCTGCGACCGTCAAGTTGGGGCCGTACACTATCCCTTGGCTACACCTCACGACATTGGACGTCAAGACTGACTACCATGTCTCGCTCTAGCAGCGCGAGTAGATCGGCGTCGGGCATCGGTTGTCTCTGGGAGCGCTCAGCCCTCGGACACCGTTAAGCCATCGCCATCCGTTCAACGGCTCGTCGGAGGGCGGACTCTGCCTAGTCGCCGACCAGCTCTCACATGTCGCAGCCATCCGCGTCTTCTGCTGACGCTCCCCAGTCTTCCGTACCTGCATAGTTTGTGTTTGATGTAATCTTGAGGTATGCTTTTTTGTTTTCCCTCGCTGCAACGTTGCTAACCCTCGGCTGTCTAGCGTCTCTAGTGAGCACCCTTAGGTGTAGTTGTTACCTGCATTCATATCACGAACGGACTTCCCACCATCCCAATACCCCTCAGACGCTGTCTTTTAGACTGTTCTGTATCATCTAGTTGCGAAAACCAGCGACATCGGCAGCGGGCGCTTTCCCCCTCTCGCGATGTGTTAAACTCACGATCCCCACGTACTTATTCTTCATCGTATTTGATTCGACCATACCATTTACCTGCTGCCGACGCTCTTTGTGTTCTTGTGCTCGGTGTGTGTGACAATGTTATATCGTTCGCCCCCACCGCATACCCCATATAATAACCATCCCACTACTTTACGGACTCCACGTCGCATTCTGTTACTCTACGATTACCGTCATGTCCCTGCACGCGCGGGACCGTTGTTGGCGTCATGCAGATAGGCAACAAACTGCTATGCATCGATCTTGGACTAGCTTCGAGTGCGCGCGTCATAGTTTGAGAACCCGTTGCCCGGCAACGGGGACGGGATGGGGTCGGAGTGGCACGTTGAGCGCGTTATGCGGGTAGAGGTTGAAGGAAGGGGCGCAGCCGGGGACGAGCAGTGGGAGCAGCTGTATCAAGGATTTTCATATGGTGTCGCCGCCACAGTCCTCTCTTTGAGTCCAAACCGTCTATTTTCAACTGTCGCTGTCGCGGTAAAGGCATGGTACGCCACTTCAAGCTTCAACGTCAACGTCAACAAGCTACTCAGTTGGCATAAGGGCTGACGTCACTCCTTTACAGGCAATTAAGGAGAATGCTGAGGCGTTACGTCGTGACAGGCTCTATGGTCTCTCAAATGGAGAAAGTATTCTCATTGCTTGTGAAATAGGGCACGATCTATTGTGCTCTCAGCTGGATGATAAGCACTAAGTTTTCGTTGGCCTCGACCAAGGAATCAGACGCGTACCCTGACTACGTGCGGAAATCGCTCACATCTCATCGCAGAAGACGCGCAACACCTCCGCATCCTTCAACGACGACAGCTCCGTCAAAAGGATCTCCGCAAGCTCGTCATTGTCGTCGGCGAGGTACAACGTGAGCACGATGCCGACGCTACGGAGCGAGGGGAACTCCGCCGGCTCGCGCGTGAGGTACTCGCCGAGGGCGTGGAGGTCCCACGTCTCGAAATCGCCCCTGTCGTTGTGCCACGGGGGCTCCTCCGCTAGCTCGACGGTGAGTGTGTGCAAGATACGCGGGACATAGGGGATGATGGTGGTGAAGACGGCGTGGCGGGGCAAACCGGAGTAGTCGTGGATGCTGAAGGCGGAGATCCTGATCCGGAGGCTTTCGAGCCGCCGGCAGCAGGCGAGGGTTTCCCCCAGCTCTTCCCAGTTCGGGCCTGGCCCTGAGCGCGTTGGAGAAAAAATGTGAAGCATCAGCGGGAATGTCACATAAGGGATCGGGAGGCGAAGGGCTTATCAGACAGGCCGTCACTCTGCACTGAGAAAAAGGAAACATCGAGGCTGAGATACCTCACGTTCTGGCCTACCACGCCAATGAAGCGGAGGATACGGATGACGTCGGAAGACGACCCGCAAGACGTAGATACTGCTTGAACGGAACCGGGTTGGAGGAGTATCTCGAGGAAGGCATACGTGTCAGGATACGGGGAGGCGGATACGTTGACGACGAGCTTCGGAACGCGCACCGAGTTCCTGAGATGGTCGAGGACTGAGAGGGCAATGCTGCTGTTCGAGTCGTTGAGGAGAGGAATCTTGACCCGGCTAAGTTCTAGGGTGTCCACGGTGTGTCTCGACAGAAACCATATCAGGATGGACATCCATGAAGACATGCCAAGGGTGCTGCAGTGTATCGATAGCTTGCGTAGATGACGGTTTGATTGCGTTTCGCCCTCGAGGTCTACTGGTTGGAGTGTCGAAGGGAGGTCAGCATCAGAGGCCAGTCTGAGCCCACATAGGGATAGGCTCCGCAATGAGGGGAGCCCAGAGACGGCAGAAGATAAAAATATACGAAGGCTGTCTTTGGATATCGGTGGATGGAGTCCCGATGGTTCTGTGGGATCACTATGACCGTAGAAGCCTAGTTTTTTGACATGGGCTCCTAGGCGGGAGTGGGTGTCTACGAACCGGAGAAAGCCCGTAAACCGCTCAGCGGAGAGAATCTTCATCTGTGCGAAGAGCCAGGGAATCGAAACTTCTCTCCAGTGTCGGGAGACGCGTGAGCACGACGAGAGGGTTTCCTTGTCGTCCTTGACCAGTTCAAATATACAGTAATAGATTTCAGACGGAATGCCGTGAGGGACCTTGAAAGGTCCGCGCGGATAAGAACCGCGGTCGGGGGTAGGCTTTTTGCTGGTTCTCGTTGAAGCGCGTCCATGACTACTTTCATAGAGATACATGAGAAGTGTGTGTGAGTCCGTGAAACTGGTATCATACAACGAGGATGAAGCCTTACATGTTAAGTTGCATTCGAGCGACTGGTATGGAGCGGGCAGCGGCGTAAATAGCTTAAAGAATCGAACTGTTAACTTGAGTTTAGGGCAGGTCAAGTGTGATATTACCGGTATTATAGTCATTTGTAGGATAATTATAAATCGAGGCTTACATCAAACAACACTCGCTTAAACTCGGTGTATAGTTACTTACTTTTGTACTGCCGTTCTTCGTCCCTTATCACGACCACCGTTCCCCGTTGGGTTTGCTTTCCGCCCCCTCCCTACTATGTCGTCCGCGTCCGTGTCAAAGAAACGCAAGAACAGGCCGTTTGACGGCCAGGAGCACGAACACCCCCGGGTCCAGCCCGACACTCTGTTGTTCATCCAAGCCCATGAAGCGGATCTCGTCCACGGCCCTCAGGCGGCCTCAGCAGCTAGGTCACTGGAGGTTCAAGAGGCAACCAACGGGGAAGAGCAGGGTCGTGTGGGAGACGGGCTGATTCGGTGGGGTCCGCGGGTCGAGCTGCGGGTGGATAGGGCGGATTCAGACGAGTGGATGACTTTGTCTGGGTTGAGTGCGGAGGAGCTGCCTAGCAGCGAGCGGCCTGGGGGGCCCGGCGTGTGGGTGGACAGGTACGCACCCTGCTGAGAGTCTGTTTCGAATCACGATCCGCGTTCTGCCTGTTTCATCTTTGACTGTGTGAGTCGTGGGACGGAGGGTATGGTCTTGACGTTTGGATGGATGTACGAAATACAGTCTGCCGTCTTCTCTTCCTCGTATGCCACTTTCTCATGCTCATTTTCACAGATATGATGCACGATTGCTGCTCGAGCCTCTTCCAGACCTGTCTTCCCTGCCCGACCACGGCCCTAGACCCAGCTCACCCGGAGGCTGGTCGGACCTCCCCTCCGATGCAGAGGACACGTTCTTCTTCTCCGCGGAGGAGGTAGAGGACTACCGCCGCGAGAAGCGACGGCGCGTCATGGACCACGACCGCGAAGCACGTCTCCGCGCCATTCGCGCTGAGGAAGGAGACGACGTCGAGAGAGACCCCAAAGAGGACTGGGGCGGCAGCGACGAGGAGGTGCGTCGTCCTCAATCCCGTGTTCGTCCGCACCCCCTGATCACATTCCCATCTCCCGCATAAACGCTATACAGCCCGACGACGCGCAGCACGAGTTCATGCGCCGTACGGCCTCACACATCCTCGGGTCGCCTAACCCTGCGCAGCTCGAGATGCGCATCCTCGCGAACCACGGCGCGGACCCCCGCTTCGCGTTCCTGCGGGGGCGATGGTCGCGCCTGTGGCGCCTGACGAAGGGGAAGGCGCGGCTCGAGCTAGAGGCGGAGAAGCGGCGGAAGACGGAGGACGCGAAGACGGAGGGCAACCTCGGCATAGGCGGCCTCGCTGGGTATGGGGACAGCGACGAGGAGTGTGAGTGTGGGGGAGACGATCAGGACGCACCTGCGGGGGAAGCACAGGTCGAGGACGGTGGGGTAGCTGAGGTACCCAAAGTCGCGGATACGGTGACTGCACCTGAGCCGGACGAGGCGGTGAAGGCTGCTCGACGGGCGAGGGCACGGGAATGGACGGAGAAGCGGCGCGCCGCGAAGGAGGGGATGGATGCTCGAGCGCAGTTAGCGGACTCCGACTCTTGACGGGAAGTGCAGTACCAAGCCTACTATTGCTGTACAAGGTAGAGTAATCACTCCTAATGTCCGATTCCGCCACGTAACTCTTTATTACCCGTCGGTACGTAGTCATGTCCCTTGGCCGTTAACTTAAGCGCGTTACGGGAAGGGCGAACTGTGAGAAGGCACCGCAACGGCCCTTGTCCGTACTGATACTCGGGCCCGTCACCGTTCGCGGTTGAACAGTCTTTGCACAGAATGTACTCGTTATCAGGATGAGGTGGCACTACTGTACGAGTAGGCGCATACCCTGGTACATCATACATCCAGAATTGTTTGAAAGTGAATGACGGGTGCATGAGTTCTATTAAGCCAGTCGTCCTACTGTGACCTGCAGGGATACAAGACTGTATCCAACTTATGCGAATCGGGGAGAGAATGGGCGTCTAGACTACTTATTTTGGGTTTCCTGGCAATCAGTACCTCGTTTGCTTCCAACTACCATCATGCGTCTCATGCAGACGTCTGTTCTCTTACAACGCTTATAGCAGCAGCCCTTCGATTGACATCATTGCACTCTATTTGGGACTTCTATCCCTGAGATGCTTCCAGGAACTCGCACCAGCTCAGTACCTTACTTCCTACGTCCATCAACTAACTCGCGGCACTTCGTAGGTGGATCGCAACACGCTCTGGATCATGTCAACCAGCCAAAGCTATACGATATCATTATGATGCAATGCATAACCCGCCGGCAGGCAATGCTATCATTGCCTCGACGGGATGGAGGTGCAATCCCTGGTGGCATCACCGTCCCAGGTTCCTTTGATGTTTCTGGCCGACATGGTGCGTCATTACTTGTCAGAAACCCGTCTGTGATGCTCCTTGAGCTGTGTACCTGCAAATCAATGGTCTTTTGGGGCTATTGCCTCTGTCGCGTCGCTTCGCCTCCGCGGTGTTCGTCGTGGTGGTCGCAGCGGTGCAATCTTGAATACAGGATGACTCCATACGCGCGGGTTGAGCCCGGTTCTCGCCTCGGCATCCTTGGCGCAGGTGGCGAGACTCGAGTCAACAGGCTCTCCCGTCCCTGTCAGCGGACCACTGCTATGACTTGCCTTGGTCTCCGGTGTACGACGTTCACCGTCACCTTCCCGGTGCACTTGGACCTGTGTCCAGGCCCGTGCAACCAGCGTTTCTGGCGCACGGTCCTTGAACCTGATGTGTTTCCTTCAGACGTGTGCCATCTGAGGTTGCGACGCTCTGGAGAGTCGCGAACTTTAAGTTTGACTGTTCAGGCGGTGCGTGCGTCGTCTATATCAGGCAGCTTTGACGCTTCGCGTCGCAGCACTCCATGTCATCACTCCAGACACCGCTGGCAGTGTCCGTGGCGCCCGCCTGCACAGACATCGGCCGTTATTCATTATGTTTTCTCTTTCTCGACATTCGAGCATTCGCCTCGTCGCTGGCACTGCGGTGCAACTGCGCGACCGACCATTCTTCCATATCGAGTATGCGTATGCGTGTTCGAGATCCAGGAACCATGAGGCTCTGCGACTCCCTCGCAATATGCGCTGTGCCTGTAGCTGGGTTACGTGCACGCCACGTTCCCTGACTCGTTTCTCCCTCTTGGTTGAGTCAGGTAAACGTTCTGGTGCTGTATCGGATTCCATCGTCCTCCAGGAATGCGAGGTATAAGAGATGCGCAGGTTCCACTCCACGGCTCGTCATCTCCCCATCTCCAATTTCTCAACCTTCACAACCCTCCCAAGTCAACAGCACACTAGCAACCCACTAGCACACATGACTCCCGTCGCTGCCGTCCTCTTCGTTTCCCTCGCCCTTGCGAGTGCGTCGATGGCGGTTCCAGTCCTGCCGGGCGCTGCGCCCACAACCGTCGAGTCGGTATCCGCGTCGACATCGACATCGACAGCATCCAGCGATGTCCCTCCTACGCTCGCCTTCACTTTCGGTTCGCATACAACTATTCTCACTAGCGACTGGCCACTTACCGCTTTGATCACAGGCCCCAGCGGGCTCCCCTACGTTTCCGCATCCACCGCGGCCACTGCGCAAGACACCGCGCCGGCGACCAGTCTCATCCTCGAGATGGATTGGCTGAGCTGAACGCCTTCCGGTCTGCGCCGGACGTGCGACAATGCGAGTCACCTCGCGTTGTTCGAGAGGCGGTTGGTCCTGACGCTGGTTCAGGTCGGATTGCATACTCTTCGATATACCCCACTTTGTCGCATAGATTTTTGGACATGCCGCACGAGCGTCCTCGCGCTGTGAATGGTCTCGGTACTATACCCATACATACCCCCACTGTCTTTCATGACTCCTTGTATGATTAGTCGCTATTATCCATTGGACCTTCTAGCTAGAACCTCAACCCATCTGACCAGCTATTGTGTATCACTACATACGCCTCCTCGCCCCTTTTCTGCGCTTCATATGGCACGATAACCCGTCATCTGATTGTATTCGTCAGTTTCTCCCTTTGTTTACGATGGACTATATCATCGCTCTCAACTATGAACTAGAGGTGTTACTGGTTCGAAATACTTGCACTGTAAGCGCGAATCAACCTGCCCTGAAGTGGCGCGACTGACGCCCGGCGACGCGTCGCGATCCGAGTCCGAGCCTTGCGCTGGCACGGTGGACTCAACCGACTTCCACACTACTCGCAGCCACGGAGTCGGCGAATGTACGACTACTTGCTTCAGAAACAGATGTCCCCGGAGCGGGTAGACGAAAGATTGGACCGGTAAGTAATATCTCGCGAATGGCATGGCTGCTGGATTCGGAGCTGAACATGTGCTTGAACTACCGTGACGAACCGCGCCGCACGAAGGCTGGGAAGCCTTGGCGAAGAGTACGATGAACCTCAGGCCCCGCCTCTGCGTAGGAAGGTCCAAGACGTTCGAACAGGTGAGTAGGACCTACTTCTGCGCTGCCCAGAGTCCTACGGGTACATGTAAGTACCCGTGGCCATTTTGTCCTACCTGTACCCGCACAGATACGTACTCGAACTCCAGAGGTAGGTATATGCGCGGGTACGTGTGTGCTTAGGACAGGCATACCGAGGATCGGGTGTCCAATTACACCACTATCTGCACCCTTGGGCCTCGGGCCAAATAATACCTCCCGTGCTTTATGTACCGTACTACGGGTCTTAGAACGACCCGTATTCTCCCTGTTTATCTTTTAATTCGCAGACTAACTACAAATATTAGAATTCTTGGACGCCACCAAGCCGCGCCCAGTCCTTAAGCCTCTTGTATCCAATTGCTCAGACATACCGCTCCAGCGCAACGCCCAAGCCGCTCCGCCCACCGGTTGGCTTGCTCCAGCACAGAGGTTTCCCAATTTACCGCTTGACGTCTTCATCGAAGTTGGTGTTCTCCATCTTTGTCGTGTGGCACACATCTCTCATCCTTGTGTCTTCTTAGATTGCATCTCATTCGTATCCGTTAGACCTTCTTCGTCTCTCACGAACTTCGAAACAACTCCGGTGTCTGTTGATGTCGAGAAGCAGTCGCCCGATCTGGACTACCGTACTGGGCAACGCTGTCGAACTTCCTCCATGCCCCCCCTGACATGTGCGAACCACTATACGTCGCCCTCGTATTTGATCATCATTGTTTTGTAGGTTCATACTTCGTAGTGCTGTCGGCTAGCTCTGAATCTAAGCTAACAGTTGCTCACAGGCTTGTGGGGCAAATGATGCGTTTTGGGTGGACTACGCCTTGAGGGTTCGGATGTGTGAACATTGTTACAAGACGAAGTACGTGCAACAACATTTGCAAGCGAGTGGGCTATTGACCTTCTTTGACTCGTTATTAGCGTTGTTGAAGGCACCGAATTGCTCCTGTCATTGCCGAAGCCGTATCGCGAGGCAGTTGGCCAGGTCGTCTTCATGCTTGTCCCATCCGCGGACTCATTCAGCGAGTGCTCAAAGCCGTTTAGTCCCTCTCTTATCTACAACGAGTTATATCCCCACAGATCATTCCATAAGATAAACCCACTATCGCACTTAATGCAAGACTTCTACTTCAAGCCCGAACTCGAGACGGTGCTGCGTCTCTTCTGGCCCCTCCCCGAACCTGAAGACATCACAGAGCTCAAATCGTTCGTCCGAGCGCGTGTGAATTACGTCATGAAGAGGCAGGCCGTAAGCGGTCTCCCGATCCATACCAACCCAGACTAGAAGATATGTCGCGTCACAGCATGCTAGCTTCATCCTTGCATGGAACAGTCATCTTTATATCCCATCTAAGGATGAGTACCCGTTGGACGTCTTCCCTAGGTAAATACATTTACATTCGCCATCGCAGCAGGGCATATCTAACCCGACCAAGCCTCAAGGGCGCGTTCCGAGAAGTGGCGAACATCCAGCTTCGCGGTCGCGGTTGGGATGAACCCCCCTCTGACCCCGTGTTCGTCGATTACCTCGCCCGCGAGGCTGTCGAATGTACGTCTACAGTCCAAGAGTCGACGACCCTCCCTCTGACTCATTCCCCTTTTAGCTGAAGCCTCTCGTCCTACATTACCCTCCGGTCTTCCGAAGCCCAACAACTAAATTGCCAGGGAGATCTGCGTGCTTGTGCAGGGCGAGAAGGACGCGTGCGTCGTGCGCATCCGGGGCCGCTATGCCGAGATGGCGGACTGGTACACGTACCTTCTCGAGGAGCACTACGACAGCGGGGTCCTTGACCACGACGAGCTCCCGAACGCGCACGACGGCGCGCGGCTGTGGGACGACCTGGTGCTCAAGGACGATGCGCACGCGCTGCTCGACGTCGACGCCGGCATGGCCGAGTCGGTGCTTGAGCGCGTGGTCGAGTGTTTGAGGGAACACCCGCGCGACGTCATGTGCTCCCTAGCGGGGACTCTCGAGCGCGCTGCGTCGGCCCGCGCGGAGAACCATGGTAGGGATAGTGAGGGTAAGCAAGATCGAGGGAGGAAGGGCGCAGGCAACTTGAAGGGGAAGGGAAGGATCGGCCGGCTGAAAGACCCACAGAACGCTGTCCGCCATCCGACGGCGCTCTTCCAGTGCGCGGCATGTGACGACTACCCCTACGCGTGGCCGGAGATCAACGTCCATTGGCGCGAGGAGCACCCCGACGAGTCCGCCTGGACCGTGGTGAACGATACCGGTTTTTATAGGCGGAGGCTAGTGTTCAAGGCCCAGGTGTGGGAAGCGGGCATCGAGGTTGCGGAGACAGTCCTCGCGGCGCTGGTTGAGCAAGGTCTCGGCAAGAAGGACAGGAACAAGACGCGTCTGGACGAGCTGATCAAGGAAGGGCGAGTGTTTTGCGCATGTGGGGACCCGAGGATGGCGACTCCAGATGAAGGCCTGAACTGGGCGGGGCTGGTGAGTAGCTGCGTCGACCGTCGTGTTGTCGGGAGGACATTTGTCTGACAAATGAGCTGTAGGTGAAGCACGTCTCTTCCCACCTGAACGACAGTGCCCGTCGAACTCTGACCCTCCCATGGTATGTGCTGGCTATTGCTCTCCGCTCGGTTACTCCTCCCTTCTCATCTCCATGACCTTTAAGCCATCAGAGTTCAGGGGAGGAGGCCCCGACGTGGATCGACGACCACGAACTCGCGTCCTGCATGAAGTGCCTTCCCAAAGGCGCAGGTGCGTCTCAAGCCGCGAAGCGCGTCCATGCCGACCCGTACACTCGCGCACGCATCAACGCACTCCTGAGCCAGTGCCCGGAGATGTCGCGACCGGTGTGCAGCCTCTGCGACTCACTTACCCCCGACGACAAGAAGGATTCTACGCTCTTCCTACCGGAGCGCGCAGATGCGATTCTGTATCATATGCAGGCCAAGTAAGTGGCATCATCATTATTTGTAACGGGAAGAGACGCGCGCTGATCGTCGCCGACTGGATGACTGTGACTTCGTCATAGGCATGGCAAGCGCTTCGAGGAGAAGAACGTCGTGTTTTTGGAGGTGTCCGCGCTGGAAAAGGTGTACTGATGGTGTTGTTTCTGTCTACGGCATGGTGTGAAAGTTACGCTCGATATGTTTTCCCTGCTGCGTTTCTTGCTCTCGTTGCTTTCTTAGCCCTCGATGTCTTGACAAATCATAGTTAGTCTTTGTGAATGTAATGTACGGTACTTTTCAGGATGGAATCATGAACGACGTCCTGTTACAAAGCAAGAGGTTCGGACTGAGGCGGCCGACCTCTTAGTCAGGATGTCGGACCTGGATGCCTCAGGCCGGCAAGGAAGGTAAAGAACGTGTGAGCACAGAGTAATCGGTGCGATGACCGGTACAGGAGCGTGAGTATGACTACAATCTATAGATAGAGCCTTTTAGACGTCCGAGTCGACGTGGAAAGGGCAACCGCGGGGGTGTGATGCTCTATATAGATCGAACATGGCTTTCCATACAATGGGCATCCCGACAGTGGAACGTGTCTGGTGTAGAGCATGCTGGCGAGGACCGCAATGCCAAACCTGGCGGTTTCAGATCGGACTCCAGCGATGCGTCGGTTTCGGTATGCACGGTCTCGGTGACCTCTACCATAATACCCCCACTCCTACCCTGACTACCATGTCGGCGTTGGTGAATCGGGACAGCCCAGCTGATGGTAGTGTTGTGAGATAAACCGACGGTGGGGGCCATGCTGTCCTCTTCTTTGGATAGACCCACTCGCACGATGATCATGCTGAATACGATGGAGATGATGGGGGACAGCTGCGTAGTAGAATGAGACGTGAATAGCTGTGTGGGATCACTGGCCAAAATCACTCGAGACGTACGAGGTCGAGAATCACGTAAACGTAGTTCGACTTGGCCGCAAAGGTGATGAGAGCAGCGGAGATGGCGACCGAGTATATCGCGCCGCTCTCGACAATGACGCAAAGAACTGGCGTCAAGCTGTTCTGCCGCGAGTAGTAATCTGTGGACCGACGCACGACCGTCCAGATCCGATATGCAATTATGACTTGGCGGTGGTCAGTGTCGACAGGTTACAGAAATTAATAGTAGATCACGTACGTGTCGTCATAAGGTTTGTGAACAAGGTCAGCAAGTAGGATGCAGCGACCCAGTGGCCGGTCGGGATGCCAAGTAAGTCTTGAGACTCGATATCGGTCAATTGTCTCGCGAATGAGATGTTGAGGCCAAAACACGTTGCTTGTATAGCGTGTCGATCACATAGTGCAGACGCGTATAGGGATAGAGTACACACCAATGAGGCCACACCAGCCGACAACTGGGATCACGATCGCCCGGAGATTCTGCCAGACGACCCATGCTCGATAGATCTGCCATTACCCGTTAGCAAGACGTGGGAAGAAGATGGATACCAATCAGACTTACCACCACGGCGTCGAGAATGACAGTCTGAGCGTTATACAGGCAGCTCTTGGTGAGAAACGTCGCGTCTGGGGTAAAAGCGAAGTATTGTTCTGGACCACCCGCCAGTTTCGGACCTATTGAGATGAAACCTCGGTAAAGGCGTGCAATGTTGACGGCCATCTCCTAACATACGTCTATGTGAGTGGCCAATAATTGACTCGAAGGACCCTCTGACTCAACGAACACGACAGACGACGTCCACTCCCGAGTAACTTACGTACCGCTGTGGATAAGAGAAGCAGCGCCAAAGCAGCAATGATCATGCCGTAATTCAATCGCCGTTGCCCGTAACCCCGGAAGAGCGTCTTCGTAGTGAGTATGAACATGAAGACAGAAAATCCTAGAGAGAAGGATCACAGTCAGGTATCTAGCTGAAGGATGACTGAAAGAGAAAATGCTGACCATAAAAAATCGCTTCGAGCGATGTCGAGAAGATCGCAGCCTCGCTCAAGGTCAGCATCGCGCCCGGTAGCGAGAAATGGAACCCGGGGCTCAGAGAAGAGTCGGGAAGAGGTTACGTGCGCCTCCCGACCTGCGCGCGACGCCTATATACATGCTCAGCCGCATGCTCGGGGCCCGATGACGTCGTCGGGATAGTCGTGGATGGAATCTGATGCTCTCTGGTTAAACGGTAAATCCCCACCGAAGCCTCTCTTTTTTGCGTAAGGTACGTTTAAAGTGTATTCAAGGGCCCCTGGGCTGTGAGTGCGCGCGTGATTTGCCGCCCCGAGTGCGTTGCGATGCCGTACACTTGGCTTCCTTCGCTTACCACCACGGCAACGTTGGGTTGACAGTTGCTGGCGCACGAACCACAATGACTGCCGAAACATGTTTGTGAAACTGAGTACAGGAATGAGCAACAGGAAAGTTCATATTTACGCATCTTGGGTTCAGGAAGTATCCAGATAAGCCGTCTTATTGCAGTTTGAGAGCTGTAGCCAATATACTTACCAGCTGATGTGATGTGTGACCAAGAATGTTGCATCGGATATGTCGTAAGATGCTGACTAGGTGAACGTGTAAGCGCGCCAATGATATTCCAGAAGACGTACAGGGCGTTCAACGTACCTAAATGCACAGCGCCAGAACGTTTTTAGTCTGTCCCATAGTTCGTCATGTAAGCGTGACACTTGGACGAACATGGTCTCTGGCATGGAAGACAAAATGCGTTGCATTGAGGCGGGTACAATGCTCGATTGTCTTCTAATGCTTCCGGCGGACCGGGCTTTTGACGAAAGCGGGACAAACCAAATTCGGGATGCCGGTTGGGGGAGAGCTCAAGGCACGAGCCCCATCCATGCCGCGCGCGGACACGCAACGGCGTCCGCCCCTGTGCAGGTGAGAACCGAATAGAACCTATAATTGCAGTTTGATCAAAGTCCGTGCAAATACGACAGAGGCCCAGGCCAAAATTAAAATCAGAACAGTAAAGTGCCCTGGAGTGCACGGAAGGGTCAGAGTTCCGCCATCTCAGGAGAGCGCGACCCTCACGGTATGTGGTAAATATCGCCTCTCAGACGGCGAAGCTCCGGTCCACGGCCTTTCCCGCCGGTCCAAACGACCCCCTGGACGACTCGTCCTCGCCCACCTCCGAGTCCAGCGGCTCGGCCTCGAGGTCTGCGCGCGTGAGCGACATAGGCGCGCCCTTCATGTCTGCGTCGCTCGCGGCCAGCTCGCGCTCGTATTCGGCGTCGTTCTCGACGACCTGCGTGATCTCGACCTTGAGATCCCTCATCTCGAACGTCCCGTCCGGCCGCCGTCGCACTGCGGGGTTGGCGCTGCGGTCCGACACCGCGGCGCACCACTGGCCCGAGGCGACACCGTTGGTTGTGCCGCTCGTCCCTAGGCTGCGGTCGTTGGCGAGGCCGATGCGGATGATGAGCATGTTGAATACGATCGAGATGATGGGGGAGATCTGCGAGGCCCGGCCGCCGGGGTAGGTCGGGGGCGAGGCGGGGGACAGACGACAAGCGAGAGCGGGGTTGGCAGGGCGAGGGAAAGCGTGTTGAGCGGGAAGCAATGATCGCACAGTCGGAGGCGGGGCTTACCATATCGAGCACGACGTACACGCCGTTCGACTGGACGACGAACGAGATGAGCGCGGCGGTGATCGTCATCGAGTACACCGCGCCGCTCTCGATGATGACCCGGAGCACGGGCGTGAAGATGCTGCTTGAGCGGTACTGCGCGGACTTGCGGGCTACGTTCCATATCTTGAACGCCAGTAGCGCTGTAAGGGCGCCGCGTCAGTGTGAATGTCAGGTATAAGCCAAGGACACGGCACGCACTTGTTGATGATAGATTTGTCGCGAGACTCAAGGCGTAGACAGAAGTAATCCATTGGCCGGTCTGCGCGGCGAATACATCTCCTTTGTGGGAAGAGGCCGTCGCAATCGCAATGTTCAATCCAATGGAGCCAGCTAAACGCGGCCAGTGAGACACATTAGCGGCGGCGGGACGAAGCGGGAGTGCATACCCAAGAGTCCGCACCACCCTAATATAGGCAGGATGCATACTAGAATATTTTGCCACACTACGTATGTGCGGTATATCTAGTAGAAGCGTTGACTCAGCATAGGGTGATGATACCTCAGAGGAACCACGTACCACTACCGCGTCTAGAACGAGTGTTTGGGCGTTGTATAAGCAGCTCTTTATAACGAATGTGGGCTCCGATACATCGGCGAAGTAAGCTTCAGGACCTCCGGCGATGTCGGGGCCTTTCGACAAAAAGCCTTGATATACTCTAGCAATGTTGACGGCCATTTCCTGTTATTCAAGCTATTAGTCGTCCTGCGTAGTGGAAGTCGACATAATGATGTCGTACCGCGGTTGCCAGCGTCAACAGGGTGCACCCGGCGAAGACCATGTAGTAGTTGACATGACGCCTTTTCCTATCGCGAAGCATGATCCACATCGCAAGCGTGAACATGAAGACGGCGTATCCTGTGAATCAAACGAAATTTAGTCTCGTGCTTCTCTTCCTACTGACGCAGCGCAGAATGACGGGGCTCACCGTAGAGAATAGCCTCGATCGTCGTCGAAAAAATACCGGCTGCCTGCAGAGACAACATGACGGCGACGTTCACGGATACAACGATGTCCAGGCAGACAGTTGGCGGAAAGAGGGCGCAGTGAGGTGGTAGGGCTACAGCGCCCGTAACATATAACGGACCCCTCAATTGAAAACTGCCGAGGCGTGAGTACGAGGGTTCCTGGTCACCTGCGATGCTCGTGAGGCTTGTTGTTGCGATGCATACTGAAGTACTCAGTTCGGAGTTCTCTGAGTTTGAAGCCCCAATGCCGGGCTTTGCTTCTCCATGCAGAATTCCGCCTGCCATGAGAACGGATTGATGTCAGCGCCGTCACCCAACCTGCTTAGCATTTGATTTTGACATGCTCATACCTCATCAACTCGGCATCAACCCCAGCCGATGTACAGGGAGCCGCTCCGTGGCGAAAGAGTGCGGATGCGCAGTAACCTCGGCAGGACCAAGGAGGTGGAGTCTTCTGAAGAGGTATGCATGAAAGGTTCCATTTTTATTCCATATAGACTTTGTGCGAAGGGAATCACCCATGTGGGCGGAGCGGGAACCGCCGGATGCATGAGAGCGGCTTCGAGGGAGCTCGGACATCCCACCCGCGCGGGTGTGAGAAGCCGAAAATACGGCGTAAAATGGTTGGGAAGGAATATTTCTGTGCCTATATAACATTGCAGGGTGCCGTGGTTCTGCAAGACAGCTTACGATGGGTAATCAGACCTCTGGTTGCGTGTGATTATGATCATGAGTCGGACGGAGGTGATGGTACTCACTGAATCACGGTTGAAACGTTGAACATCCAATATTCGTGAGTCGAGTAGCCCTAGACGTCTTGGTGTCTATCAGTGCTGGACTGATACCCCGGAATTGATATGAGAAGTGGGGTATGAATGTAGCAGGGGAAAGGCAGGACGACGGAAATTACGAGGCTGTGGAGAGACGACCAGAACGGGACTCGGTCAATGCCGGCGGACTTCCCGCATATTGCCGATACTGTTGCCGATGCGAATGTTGAACGTGTTTGGGTGGCAGACTGGGCGGTATTGTATACTCTCCTCGAGTCCTCCCACTCTCCTTGCCCCTTATGACTCCTTCATTCCCACCTGGGAAGCACTCTCTGTTTCGCGTTGAGCGCTGATGCCTGTTAGGAAGAGAATGCTCCACGATGCCTGGGTGATATCGTGAGTATTAGTAAAAAGGCGCCTGGAACTTCAAGTCCAGTCGAGTGAGAAACAAACATAGTGAATGACCTTGGCCGTCATCCAGATTCCAGATGTATCACCTTCCGTTCAGCCTGTGCTCGACGAGGTTCCAGACGGCAGTCTTCGGCCCCAGTGCGATCTCATGGAAGGCTACACAGGTTCGTCCTCCCTTAGTTACTAGTGCATCGTGTGTCCACCGTGCTGATCCCATACCACTGGCTTCGGGTCTACACGAACTGGCCTGTTCTCATGATGCCTCAGGTCATATAGACTCCGAAAGGACTGGCCCCGATGTTGGGTAATTCTACCTTCGCGGCTTCTCGTAGAAACTGTTCCCCAGAGCATTCGTGTTTTGCTCAGCCGTCCTTTACATCTACCACACGTGCTGCTATTAACACCGACCGGTAACTGGATGGGTCACAGGGTCCGGTAGAGAATTACCCTCGTTACTACGGTCGAAGCTCATTGTCAGGGTTAGCGGGGGCCCACCTCCGCTCTCACTTCCCGATTCTCATCGTGTGGTATGGTGAAATCCTTCTTCTCCCGGGTCCTGAACTTCTCCCTCAACGAAGCTGATGTAACTGACGTGTTGTCAGGGCACTTCTCATCCATTCTTTGCAGATTGATTTTGCGAACATTATTCCCAGGGAAAACGACCGGCGAGGAGGGCAGCCTCACGGTATTCTGCTGAGAGCCTGGTCCGGAATTCGGTAATCTAAACGACACCCGCATCGCTCCAAAGTATGCGTGTATCGCGCCCGCCGCACCAACCCCTTTTGTTACAGCTTATAACCCACCGCCAAACTACCTTGTCTACGTATTGGGCTTCAGGATCGGAACCCTCAGGTTGTCTGGGACGCTGGCTTCGTATGAAAAGGAGACTACCAGTACCGTCTTCACCGTAAGCTCTACGTTCAATGGTGAGCACCTGATACCATTTTGAGTCCGTACCTTCATAATGCCCCCACATCCACCAGCTTCCTAAGCGACGACTACGCCGCGATCTTTCCTCGGTCCAACACCGCGTCGGAAGACGCAATCGGAATTTTCCGGGTCCCGCAGCACATCTCGTAAAACGCCAGCCAGAACCTCCGGGTTGTTTCCTGCCTCGAATTGACGACGAGGGCCCATATCCAGGGAGAGTTGTTCTCAATACTCAAGGCGATCTCGGCATCCTGTGGAGGCTTCTCGCGCTTTAGCGAGACGCTGCCAGTGTGCGCAACAGACGACGGCCGACAAGCCTGGCCCCAGCAACTTCTACGGCGCATTCCTACGTCCCGGTGGATGGAAAGTCGAGTGCGCCATACATCCCTCAATGAGCGCCCCATGCCAAACCGAACACGGTCCCCAGTCGTTTACCGGTAGTACGCGTCTTATAGTTTAATTCATCTGACCACGATTCTGACGTTTGTCGCGGCCCCGAAGAATAGCGTTCTACCAGTAGACCGCCGGGGCTATATCCTATACTCCGACGCTTGTCCCGGACGGTTCCAGCACGAACACGTCGCACGTGTGAGGGACCTGTGCTGCTGCCGAGCGTCCCAAACGCACTGGATCTACTAGAACGGCAGCTTCGCGCGCTGATAAACTTCATGGAGAACCTGAGCGGCGCCGACGACTATCTCGGCCGTCGGCATGGGTGGACAGCGATGATCATCCTGCCGCGCACCAAGGTCAAAGTGAGTCATTTAACATTAATACATACAGCGTTGTGCACGACGTTGTGCTCATCTTGTGTTACGTTTGATTTATGCACCTCCTGGTGCAATCTGGCTTGGAGAAAGGCAACATCATCAGAGCTGAGCGGGGGGGGGGTGTCTCCGCCTTATTGCTTCATGACCCTGTGGCGTCTGAACGCTCGTCGGGCACGCAGAGCCCCGGTCGACACGTCCAAGTGGACGGCCGCCTCAAGGCTCAGGAAACTGTGCGGACTGTGCGCAGCGCCGAAAACACCAGCGCGCGCGGAATCCTCGCCCCCGGGCGCGTCTTCTCAATCGAATCTTATCCCATTGCATCCACCAGCAGGCCAAACTCACGTGTGGTGACGAAGCTCCCCACGGCGGTCCTGACGAGACACGGGAATGCCATCTCGATGGATGCTTCAGTGTGCCGCGCGCGTCACCGAGAAGCCGCACGATCCTCAGAACCCGACTGTGCGTCAGGGCAGCCAAAAGGGGGCGGTGGGCGTGGGCGCATCGCTCGTGATCGTCAGTCATCTTGCGGCGCTCGCTGGGCTTTCGCGGTGTAGAACGCTGGTGTTTGAGTTGTGTTTGGACCTGCTGCGCATGCCGTCGCGGACTTGCTTCGGTGTTCATCTGTTCCAGCACTGGCAATGTCTCTCTGGCACTCATTTCCGGTCCCCTCCGCGACACGCTTGGACTACAGCCCGGACACGTGTGTGTTTACTGTGCGTTACAGTCAACACCATACATCAGAAACTAAATGAATGATTCATGGGATTCTAGATGCGGTATAGCTCAAGCTCCTTTCTTCAGCGTACCACATTTGTTTGTGGAACAAGGAGCGGGGTGCTGTCGGACATTGCCACCTCAATAGAGACCGATCACATAAGTACGTCAATTTCCTGCAGACGCCCATCGCGAGCGGAACAAATGTTCGGAACGCGTGATAGTACAGCGGCACAGATCAAGGTCAACTTCTGTTCCACCGGATTGTACGTACGTCGATACGTACCGGGGCCGAACTATCTGGCATGTCTGACAGTTGAACCTAGGATCGCCCTCGCCGAACGTATGACACACGGATTGTCCTTGTTTCTAGTGAGTCAAAGGACTCGCACATTTTGCTGGCTCAAGTTAATCAGTATTGCAGGATTAAATTGCGGGCGATGCGCCACACACGAAACGCATGAGCTCTCGTCTCACATGCCGTCCTCAGGGCGGCGGGTGTCTCGATGGATATAGGACCCTGCAGTGGGAGCACCAGGCACAGACCCCTATCATCGTGTAGTTGGAGTCAAAAATCCTTCTAGGGGATTGTTTTACGGAGTCAGGACCCCGCCCACAACTTTCCTGGCATTGAGTACTAGGCAGTGCTGGTCCGTGCAGTGTGGAATGTTCGCCACGGTATGTGTTATACTCTCGCGTACGCATAACCTGTGCACTGACGAACATCCATTACGAGTCCATAGGCATTCTCACCCCGCCCGCCCAATGGTGGCGACGGGAAAATGCGGGGCGTCGCCGTGAAACGGGGACCGCGACCATATCTCTTGCAGCTGTGCTAACTGTATCTCGAAAATGGTGTGTCCTAAGTGACTTCGTTTGAGTCAACTCATGAGGATGCAGGGTTTTCTATCCTCGCCACTGGCAGGGGACAGGTATAAAAGACGATCTGTCGACATACCACCCTCCCCCATCCCAAGCTCTCACTTCCACAGTCACAGTCATACTTCACTCTCGCCGCGATCATCCAGACCTCTAAACATTATCTAGTACCATGTCGCGCATCTCAGCCGTCCTCATCGTCTCCCTCCTTGTTGCCTTCCTCTCCCCCGTGATGGCTACTCCCGTCCGCGTCCCTGTCACCACTCCCGTTCGGAGGGACGATGCGCCGACCACCGGTTCGTACATTCGCGGGTCCTACTACAGTCGCCTACTAACAGAATCAACGCAGCGCTATCATCAGCGGCATCCGCCTCGACCCCTCTTGAGGTCGAGTGGCTCAGCTGAACTGCTGCAGTGAGTATATGTTGTCTCGAAGTACCCGTCCCACTCACAAACATATCTGGACAGGCAACCATCGTCATTCTCTCAAAGGGCTTTCTGGAAACCATATTCCAAATTTACGTATATCCAAGCTACTCCGTTCTCGACTGCGAGTAATGGTTGAGGCCATTCCGAGTCAAGTTGTCTCCATGTACATATTCATACCAACGTACCGGGTCGCCTGAGAAGATGTTTTACATCATACCGCTGTCTCACAGTGCATCTATATGTAGTATCGCTATTCGTTCGTCTAATGGACTCAATTCAATTTGGGTATCACCACTCCCCGAGATAATTCTGTCCGTGATTGTTCGATTATACGACCAGTCGCTGCAGGAAGCGGTGACCAGTCTGGACTACCCGCCAACTTCGTCCCCCTCGTGAGCGACTCTGTCCTGATGGAATATGGGGGTGGCTTAGTGTCAGCTGGCCGATGCAAGTATGATTACACCTACCGTAGCCGTAACGTGTGACCAGCACCCGCATTGCACACGACGCCGTCAGGTCCGCAACTGGGCAGGGTGGCGCTCGGGTGAGTGCATGCAAGAAGAACGCGGCGGTAGAGGAACAACTCACCCTCTCGCGCCCACGTCACTCCTTCGGAGAGTCGTCGATCAGCAGATGACCCTGCTGCTTCAACAGCAATAAGCCCTCCTCGGCCCTGTCCTTGATCATCCCGAACTGCTCCTCTGACAGTTTCGTCTTTGCGACGCCCAGGTCCAGGACGAACGTCATCCGCGTCCTCCCTCGAAGCACGGGCAAGAACGCCTGGGCGAACTCGCGGAATTTGTACCGAGGTCCCTCCCCGCCGTGCGTGAGCCTCCGAAAGTAGCTGATGCCGACTACGACAAACCGGGCCTCGCGGACGGTGTCGGGCAGGGCAGCGAAGACGCCGGCGACATGCGGCTCGAGCCAGCGCCCCCTGAGGTGGAACGTGTGGAGACCGCGAACGCTGGCGAGCTGAAGGCGCGCCAAACTACGCCCCATCTCTGGGCGACGAAGTTGTCAGTGATTCTACACAGCCCGCGTTTTGCGTACTCACCATCAAGATTTCCGAAAATTGGAAGGGGCCCGAGAATCAGACAATGCAAGTGCTGATGCGAGGGGAGCGAGGTCATCATCTTGCCGAACTTGTCGACCTCGGAACTCCTGAGTCCGACGGTCCAATCAAGAACGTTGTCATCGTACCAGAAGGTCCGGAGAGCGTTTGCGGCGCTCAAGGTGGTCAAGAGGGCTTCGATGATGGGGAACGGGATGTCGAAGGTATGGAGGTGTTGCACTGCGACGGGCCCCGGTTTAATCACACAGTCAGGGAGACGGCGGTTTGAGTACTGTCGACGAGCTGTCGAGCTGGAGGCGAGGAAGAGTGTGTGAATCGAGGAGAACAGTCCGAGCAAGCGGAAAAGATGGGTATAGTTGGCCGTCGTAATGTCACATTCCAAGAGCTGGAGCTCTTCGAGTGCGAACGGGCCCTTTTCTTTTTGTCGCTTGTCTTGGGGAAGGCCGGGAGCGTTGTGACGACCGGTGGCACGATATCCAGGGCGGCCATTCCTGAGCGTAACTTGGTGGAGCTTGAGGCGGCGTAGATGAGGAAGACCAAGAAGTAAGGCCTTGAACGTTCTGAGGGCGAAGCTATGAATTCCTTCGCCGACGATCGTGAGTTGACGAACGTAGGTCCCCACGTCCGATGTTGTGGCAACGGTGCGAAACGCGACTTCCAACCGCCTGGGGTCTCTAATGGTGCAGGAACGGAACAAATGGAAGCGACTGGAGGGCAACCAGGAGTGAGAGACGAGGGCACAAGCTAGGAGTGATTGTACGTCGTGGTGTAAAAAGTCGATGATGATGTCTGTGATCTCCTGGGGAAAGCGGAAGTCGGTCTTATTATTATCTATGAGAACTGTATGCGCCATGATGTTTCAGACTGTGGTCAGTGGCTGGGTGGGACGGGATGAGAATGGACTGAGCTGCCTCGAAAGTGGCTCAGACGACTAAAGTCATATATAAGTGCCACCCGTCGAGTTGCCGCAGCAACCGCAGTCTACTTTATTATACGTAAGCCTAAGACTCACATGAGCATCGTTCCTTATCACTGCGCAGTGCGAGGAAGTGGGAAATGCACTTTGTTTCTTTGAAGGAGATTCCGAGTTCGATAAGTGGGCAGTCGCGGTTTGACTACGTACATGCATATGTATGAAGCCTGAGGTAGGGTCGGCAGTACTAGGGACGCAAACCCGAGCGGATCAAAGCGGGTAGATGCAACCGGTATACGCCGGAAGAACACTACCTCCGTCTGACCAGCCTGGTTGATACGTTTACGGTGGCTTAATTTGCCCTCTTTGCCCTCTATTTGCAATGGAGGATTTAGCTGGGCTGTGAGCACACTGGTATGAGCCTGGGGTTGAGATTGTCGGGAAGGGGAGGTGAAATCCGGCGTTGTGGCCACTGTCGCATTGCCTATCCAGGGTGACCTGCTGACTTTAAGTTCTGCTGTACGGACGTATTACTTCGCGATCGACCTGCGGCACTGTTCCTGCACGCATGCGCAGAACCTGCCCCGCGCTGCAGCCAGTTCATTCTGACACCAGATACTCTCTAGCTAGGGCGTGCTCGGTGCTTCAGCCTCATCAGCATTTGGCATCATGTCTTCCGGCGCGTCCACTGGCGGCCGATTGGGCGTATTCTACGACACCGGCGCACCAGGAGATAGCACCGACTTTACGACGCTAGTGATCCTGCACGGACACAACTGGCACGGCGGTACGCAGACCCATCCCTTCACTCTCGCTGTGCTCTACGCCTGATCATCTCATCTACATCACAGGCACCTTCTCGAGGCTCATCCCTCTGGCGGAACGCTACAACACCCGCCTTGTTCTCGTGAACCGGCGCGACTACCCGGGGAGCACGCCGTACACCGACGAGGAGCGCGCGATGGTCGCGAATCTCACTCCCGACTCGGACCAAACTACGTTAGCTCAAGCACGCAGGAACCTCGACTTGTTTCTGAAGGATCGCGCCCGCGAGGTGTTCGACTTCTTGGAGGACCTCGTCAGGCGTGACGACATACCGCCGGCGCAACACGAGAAGAACACCGGCGGGATCGTCGTCGCCGGCTGGTCGCTCGGCGCGCTCTGGATGACGTCGCTCCTCGCGTACGCACCCTCCTTCCCCGTCAACGATGTCGAGTTGTCGGGGTACGTGAGGCGCGTAGTCGTGTTTGGTGAGTAGCGCCCTGCGCGGGCGGTCTGCAAGGTACTTACTTATTGGTGCCGACCATTCATTCATCAAACGATAGACACGGGAAATATCGTCATGGGCTACCCCCGGCGCAGCGACATGTACATTCGCGCCTTCGATCCCCAGCTTCCCCCGGAAGAGCGCGCCGCATCATATGATGTGTGGGACCGCGCCCTCGCGATCAGCAGCTACTACCCGCACGGCGGCACGCTGGACACGATCGCGCTGAGGCCGCTCGACCGCCCCCCTCCGACGCTGAACACGCTGAGCGCGGAGGAACGCTCTAATATGACATTCAAGCCCGACGGGGACTTGGACTCGAGGATCATGCTCACCGGGATCCAGTCCGGGCTCTTCGCGAGCATCCGCGAGCGCGCGCTCCTGGTGCCCAATGATGGCGGGGCCGGCGACTCGGAGGATGCGGTCGTGGACGCGTGGAAGGACGTGGAGGCGCGCTTCGTATGGGGCGGGAGGTCGCTGCCCGAGGTGTCCCACGCGATGCTGACGCTGCGTTCCGAGGTGGAGAATGCGAAGAAGGAAGGAGTGTCGCTTCGGAAGGTCAAGCTCGTGACGGTGAAGGAGGGCAATCACTTCGTGCGTGCATTATAAAGTTGCCCGAGTGGCACGCTGACGTGTTGTGCCCGTACAAGGTTCACTGGGATCACCCTGAGCATGCCATGCGTGCGCTGTTAGGAGACGATGAGGTGCTTTGAGCGACAGGTAGAGGGGGTTGCGGAAAGGTAAACACGACGTAGTCCCACATTCTCAACTTGACTGTATAAGTATATTCCGCATACTCTCCAACCAACGAGGGTGTCCCGGGCCTCCTGCTAGCCGTAGACGAACTCAGGTCGTCTTATCTGCAACAAGGTTCTCCGAGTCAACGGTATCTTTCCGCAGTGCGCTTCGAATTCGCGCGGGGAACCCTAGGCCTCCACAGCAGGGAGCTGCGTGCATATTGAATATGAAGAGTTCTCGAGCCTGCGTGAATTGCTGCGGCAGCTGCGCGCATCGGCATCAGGTAGCGTAGAATGCCGTAGATTGGCCTGCTTGTAAGGAGGGAAGTTGACTTGAGAGTCCGTTGTACATGCTGGACTTGGAGTTGAACAAGCAGTCCGATCGAGTCGTCGTGCACTGCCCAGGGTACTTAGCTCCTTCCGAGTGTGAATCAAACCGTAACTTTCCGTGGTACGAACTCGTCGAGACTGACGATACCGCTATCTGAGAGATCCTGTCGTTGGCGAAGGTCTTTCGAACGTTTTGAACTCCAAGTATCAGGACACTGTGACTTACTTACTGCCGCTGATCGTCGGGCGGACTCGGAGACTGGAAGACCCGGAGTCCTCCGGCCGGAAGCGCTTATCCTTCCGCTTCATTTATTTCTGACCTCCACCACCACGAGCTCTTGTGTACATGTATACATGCAGTCTTCCAATCTACCGAAATTTCTTCCTAGCCAGCATCATGCTGAACGATCAATGCACGAACCTCAAGGACCAGATCGTTAAGAAGCCGCCGCAACTCAGGGTGCATTTGTGGACCGGGCACTTGGATTGTTTTCCGGCCGCGGTGAGTGATCTTGACTTGCAGCACGCTCCCAGCCCTGTCATGAGCTGATACCTCTGTTTAAGAACGATGAGCCTGGAATGAGGTTTGCCAGACGCGGAGCTACGCCCTCCATCCAAGGTGCCATCTGGGACCCCACCAACGTACGCTCGTTGTCAATTGACGCCATGCGCTGTGACAAGACAGTTGAATGTGCCTCAGGCTGTTCTCCTTGTGTTCGTCAAGGTGTGATTTCTCACATAATTATATATCGCGGTCGCGGTCGTCTCTATTCCACAGTTTTGCGCAGTCATGATGGCGGTGTGCTTGGTTGACCGGATCTCCTCAGTGTCCCCACGACTCGGCTTGCACTATATTCCCCGGTGTACTATGCAACGCACGAAGTCGCCGAGATTACAACGGTTGCGATCGCGTTCCGGCGATGTGATCGAACTTTCCGTGCTCCTCAGGAGTCTGTGAGATGGCAAGAACCGTGACGTGGCCAGCGTGCTCGGCCACAGACGAAGGTTCGTAACGTGCACAGCATCTTCAACGACGGTTCTGAACTCTAACGCGTTCTCGCCAGACCACAGCACGTTCATGACACAACCCTTCCCTTGATGGCCGCCGTGGCAGACCGCGCCACGTTTACTCATCATCGCCAGCATCTTCCAGGTCGTTCTAGTTTGTTCTTCCCAGTGGTATAGGGACAGCTATGTTCCCGCTCTGTACAAGATCATGGGTTGTGCCTTCCCCTCCGATGCTCGAGGGTGGGAGCTGAGCGCTGATCATCGGGCCACAATCCTGTCCTCTTGTTCCCTGTGTAGCCAGGTGCATAGCGAACAACTGCGACATTCCCGGACACCAAAGAAGCTCCGAGAGTCGGCACCTCATTTGTTTCTGTCGACCGCTTTGTTTGTCCCGTCGTCACATCGCCTTGGGAGGAGAAGCGAACGATGGCGCGGAAGGCACGACCCATCAGTGACAGCCGTTGACTCCGAACCGTGTGCCCGGACTTGAGCCTCGCCCTCACTTGGGCGCAGGCCATTAACATTGTCCATTGCCTCTATCCTGGTGAGTCGACCCGGACAACGTCCTTCTGTGGTTGCGCCTTGTATTTCGGCTGATATATCGGCTGATGTTCCAGGATTCGTCTGCCGGAGCTTTGCGTCAACGTGTCGCGAGATGCCGACATGTCAGAACGGAACCCCACGCGCTCCACGAACCCGCAGCACCGCGCGCGGACCGATGCTGTGACACAAACCACAGATCCCATTGCTATCATCGCAGCCCTAGATCTGATATTACCGTGCCCAACTGCAAGCCGGCGGGCCTCTCGCCGTGGGAAGTCGGGGAGTCGAGCGATGGCCACCGACTTCCTGGTCGTCCCAATCAGGTAACGTAAAACGTTCGTCCATTGTATCCTCTCACCGCAGCATGCTCTAATCTTGCATGGACCTTGGGCGTTCCCGACATTCGTACAGGGGTTGTCAAGGAACTTCGGAACCGCTAGCCGCCTCTCCTCCAATAACCAGCGCCACACACTGCTTGCGCTGTAGTACCCTTCCATATCCGGATGCTCAGTCAAGATTCGAACACTCCGCGACAATGCCAGTATCCTCGCTACGGCTCAGGCTGGGCGTGACTGTGCGAGCTGGTGTATGCGGACGCCGCAACGTCACTGCGAAGCTCACGGCTCCGTCCTCAGGCATCCGCGCACGGAGCGGCTGGGGTCGCGCAGCGTCCGCTCGTTTCCTCGTCCCCCTTCCCAGGAGACGGCCCACGAATCCGATGACGATCGTTTCTCAGGGCGATATCACCACCCCCTCCTTCTCGCTCTCCGTCCCCCCTACATAAAGCCGCACCCCTGTCGCCGTGTCTCTTTCCTCAACAGATCTTACCCGCCGCAGTTCCCTCACTCATCCTCCCCAAGCCCGAGTTCCCACCTCAACTCCAGCCGCAGATATCAGCTATGCCCCGCCTCAGCACCGCGCTCGTCTTTGCCGCTCTCTCGCTCGTTCTCGCCCCGCTATCGATGGCTGGTCCCATCCCCCAGACCCTGAGCTCAGCCTCTGCGGCCACCACGGACGCCCCATCCGCCCCGAGCACCACGTTCGCCTTCACGCTCGGTGAGCAACCCCGTCACGGAGGCTTGTGACACAGAGACTAACTTCCTGCGGTGACTTTTTGTAGGTCCCGGCGGCCTCCCGCATCCCACCACGAGCGCGCCCGCGCCATCGTCGTCCGGGCTCCAGCTCGAGATGGACTGGCTGAGTTAAGCGCTGTACATGCACCTGAGAATGTGAGCACATCCCTTCCTCGTAACCACGCCTTCTTGCTCTGCGGCTCGCTGACCCGCCGCAATGTCATACAGGTAACCGTGGTCACCTACCCTCCGCCCCAAGACCGAACACTAATCGCTGCATAATATCTGATATTTATTCGCGCCCTCGCGTGTATCGCTATCGCCAGCCATTCCTTTCCCTTGCATCCCCACTGTATCGCGCAACGCAACCATTGGTTCTTCTATCTAGTCGCTCACCGCCGACTGTACCACATCCCTTCATTATAACCTCCCTATCGGTCTCTGTATCCACCATCGACCTTGCGCGTCCCCATTCCCTTAGGTACATTTTGTATTCAATATCATACGTGCATGGCACGATCCATTCCTTCGAATTGGTACATCTAGTCATACATACACGACGCAGAATACCCTTGCGAGCCCATCGACGCAACACCGGGATCCGATCACCCTCGCACATGCACACATCTACAGCAACTTCTTCCGCCGTGACACCGCGCCTAGATCGCATTCAGGCCCTTGTCCTGCATCTCCCCCACCGCCTCCCTCGCCGCCTCCGCATACCCCCCGTTCGTGCCGCCTTTCTTCTGCTTCTTCCGCCGGGTGCCGTTCCCGCCCTTCGCCGCCGCTTTCCCGCCCTCGCCAGATCCCGCCTTGCCACCGTCCGATTCGAGCTCCCCCTCGCCCCTCTGCTCCGGGCCCCGGCCGCCCCCTCCCTCGTCCTTGGCGTCCTTCACCTTCCAGTACCCGAGGACGTTCGAGAAACCGAACGCGAGCGCGCGGCAGGCGAGGGTGGACGTGTAGAGCGCGGTGCGGACGAGAGGCACGAGCGGGGGCGCGAGGAGCATCATGAGGTCCTCCTGCTGGTAGAGGTCCTCGTGCCCCGCGATCACGTACACCGTCCTGTCCGACTCCTTGTCCTTCTCCTGGCGCAGCTTGAGGTGCGTGACGAGCCTGTGCGGCGTTCCGTTCAACACCGCGATACTCGCCACTACGACTCCGAAGACTCGGAGGACGACGAGAGAAACTTGAACTCACCGGGCGGGGCCAGGACGGAGGGGGGACCAGCGGAGGTGGAAGGTCTGGATGATGTTGAGGAAGACCTCGAGCTTCTCCTTGTCGTACGTCACGCTGCGGACTTCGAGGGCGTGGCTGGGCGACATGATGCGGTACCACTGGTAGATCGCGAGCAGGCTCTTGCGGTCGCTCGCCTCGCACACCGGATGGCGGAAGATCACGTCGGGCGCATAGTATCTGTGTGGGGCCCCCGGTCGTGGAGGTTTCGATGTCCAGTTGAGAAAACGTTGCGCCAACGGATGGAAAACTTGTGAAAGGGGACGCACTTTTCGACTGCTCGCTTCTGGACGCCAGGGTCGGTGCTCGTTGTGAGAAGGAGGACGACGTTTGCGATTTCTCTCTCGGGGTTTTCCATAGTGGGCGTGAGTGTAGATTTTTCGAAGGAGGAGGAGGAGGGGGAGGAGGAGGGGGAGGAAGATCAGTATTGGGCGGAATAGGGGGTGTCCTTGACTATCTCCTACCCGTGATATTCGACGTTCGTATGCAGTGACGTCATTCATCCATTCTAGGCACCAGCGTCGTCCGTTTTCAAACCCGGCGCTATACACTGTGCTACCGTCGATGCTACCATTATATCTTGTATCACAACATTGTAATTACTAGTAGTGAGTCTAACTCCCCAAGAAATGGGAACGGAATCGGTCAGGCTATCTGCCCCATTGCCGGTCTAGATCTCCTTCGGCGCATCACCTCAGAGCTAACCCGAACGTGCTGAATACTGAAAGCACCACGATGCAGAACCACGACACACATTGGAGGACCACCTGCGCCAGCGGGATGAGCGGCGGCGCGAAGGGCATGACGAGATCCTCGCCGCGGAGCAGGTCCGCCTGCCTCTCCCTCACCTGCACCTTCTTCCGCCCGCCGTGCTTGCGCAGCCCTTCCCTAATCTTCAGGTGCACGAACAATCTGGCCGGCGATTCGGACAGCATGAGAGAGAGGATAGAGAAAGAGGGATTCGGTGAGGACACGCGCGTCAGTTGACGTGAAAGGGAATGGGATAGGGAAAGGGAGGACCCACCGGAGGGGCACCGAGTCGAACGGGGACCAGCAGAGGCGGTACGTCAGAACGTCCTCGCGAAACTCGAGCTCGTCCTTGCCGTCGTGCGGCGCGGGCAACGTGACCTCGAGCTCGGCGTGCCTTGGGCATACCGCCTTGTGCCATCGGCACAGGAGCACCTGGGAAAGCGACTTCCAGTTGCACGAGCTCACATCGTCCAGGAGTTGCTCAAGAAGCAGTGGGTGCCACGCGTCCCGGGTCTTGTGCCACCTGCACGCGTGAGTAAGATGCGTGTTGTCCCGCTGGCACACAAGGATGAGGAATAATAGTACGGTGAGCCCACCTGGTGATGTTCTTCCATTTCAGCTCCAGGAGATGCATCCCCGCCGAGGAGCATGAGAAGACGCTCTTGACCTCCAGGTCTGGCTTCTCCATAATGTTTTCAATTGAAGCTCTTGGTGATGGCTGCTTGCGCACGCGCGCGTATGCGAAGACGAGGCTAGGCAACATGGGGATATGTGAGAGACCGGGCAACAATGATGTAGCTCGCGGACCTTCTGAACCCCTGTGCCGTCTGCGCGCAGGCGTAATGACGACGTTTTGCGCACCTAAATGCCCCTTACTGCTCCGGTTTTGCATCATTCCTGGGCCTCTATGCGCGTCATCTTGGGCGAGACTGTACAGCTATCGCCAGTCTCCGGAAATCCGGGTCGTAATTACCGAGTCCGGCCGTCAACTAGGCGGTAGAATGTTGCAAGGCCGACATTGCGCACATTCAATACGCGATTCGCGTGAGCCTCCAATGCGTCGTAATTATTATTATCCCTCGCTAGAGAACTAAAAAAAAAGCGTGCAAATTAGATGAAAAGTCCGGATACCAACGCCACAATCCGAGGCGTACAGAACGAACGAGGTGTCCGCCCTCGCTGCCCTCAAGGAACACCGTATGATCAAGCTTCGAGTATTACTCGCTGACATCTGTAGAAGTCCCGTCAGACGGCGTCAGACGCACCGAGCAGTGAGATGGACCGAAAGAACGCACCCCACCACGGCTCCTGCGCCTCCCCCGCCTCGACCACCAGCCTTCCCTGCGCTCTCACTCTCCGCAGAGCAGCCTCCACGTGCGTCTTTGCCCGCGCTAACCTCTTCGGCTTCGACGCGACGGTCCCAGTGCAGCACGCGGACAGGTCGACGACGAGCACGATGCCCGCAAAGCGCATCGCGGCGAACGCGGTGTCGAACGCTGCCCAGAGCCCCTCTGCGCGTCGCTCGAGCCGCACAAGGACGACACGGACGCGGCAGACGCTGCGTGGTAGGTGCGCGATGAGGGCGGCGTGGAGAGGGAGCAGGATGTGCGTGCGGAGGGTGAGCTCGACGAGGCCGTCCAGGCGCGCGAGGTTGAGGCGGTGCCATGGGGGGTTCGGAACTGTCAGTGTATTGCAAGGACGACGGATACGCAGGCGCGGGAGGGGGCGAGATGAGGAGGTGGTCTGCGATCAGGGCCTCCGATGTTTGAGCTGCACAGTGTGGGGAACGTACCTGGGGGCGCATCGAGCATGTGCAGAGGAGGGTACCCATACGGCGGGGGGACGAGGATCGGGATGGGGCCGAAGATGAGCTTCCGCAGGCTCCCGTGCCGACCGAGCGCGGCGAAGATGCGCCCGAGGAGCTTGACGTCCTCGTCCGTCCACCAGACGAGCACATCGTTGAACCAGAGCACGCGGAGCGTTTCGGCAGTGCGCGTCTCCGTGACGAGCTTCGCGACGATGGGCAGCGGGATGTCGGACGTGCGCAGCTCGCGGAGCGCGATGTGCTTGGGGGCGCGCGCCCCGAGGCCGGGGATCCCGTGCTCGTGAAGGAGGCGGATGCGGCCGACGGTAAGCGAGAGCCGGCGGATGGAGGAGAAGAGGGCGAGGAAGTGCAGGAGGATCGCAAAGTCGTACGTGACGATATTAGATGTGTCGATGTGGATCTCCTCTATTGGGCCGGCGAGGGGGCACTGGAGGAGTGGCAGTCGGGATGGGATTCCGCCGCCCGAGCACGCGAGGCCGGGGCTATCGCGCTTGACTCCCAAGACGAATTGCGTGAGGTGCAGGACGCGGAGCCTAGGCAGGCGCGAGAGGAGGATGGAGAAGTGGTCCCATCTCAGGGACAGGTTCGTGATCTCCTCGCCGAGGATGACAAACCGCTCGACATACCACGCGACATCGGGGCAAGAGATGAGGAAGTCCACCGTAGACTTCAATAACCTATACTGTCTGATAGTGAGAGAGCGAAACAGGTGGTAGCGGCTGGGGTCGAGCCATGCGCTGCATACCAGCGCGCAAGCCTGGAGCGAGGCACGGTCGTCGTGCAAGTGGTCGATGATGGTGTCGGTGAGTTCCAGAGGGAGGATAAGGCAGAAGGAGCGCGGTTTGCCAGGCATGATCGAGTCCGGGGATATGCTCGAGAGACACTTGGATACTTATCCCAGCAAGGTCCGGCCCATAAGACTGGTCCACATGTATCTTGATCCTAACCGCAACAAAGGGGAAATAATATGAAGCACACGTACTTCTGTTATACAACACGTTCTTATGGACGAGCCGGCGCGCTCCACATGGAATGGAGCCCACCATGCTCCGGAATGTTGTTCAACATAGGGGCCCTGGGTATCAGCCCTGATAAATGATCAGCCAAGGCGTGCAAAACACTGCGGGTTCGTGAGGACGCGAGGTATGGAGAGTACGGCGCAAGCACTGAAAAATATGCGAGTACGTACATAGGTCGGATGAGAAATGAACTTGGGGTCCAAAGCGCCAGCGGCAAGTAAGTCACATCCAGCCAATCAGCGCTGCGTGGGAATTTACCGGTGTTGGCCGAGGACAGCCTAGCGCCACCACCTCAGCCCTCAGCCCTCCTCTCGCCCGACTCGCCGCGTCATCGCATGACTTATCCTTGCACCCTTCCGACGTAGCAGTCCTGTACATGTACAGTATAAATTTGAACGTCTATGGATAAAGTAAGCATCTCCACTGAACAGCAAGATCGAGTTGCTCATGGCCACATATGTGGCGTTGCCACATTTAGGTCCTGAGACAGCAGTGACAGCATGGCAAGTGCAGGACTCGGGGCCTCGGGCCTGGCATACACCCCACTACCCTACACTCGGGCATGTGAAATCAATGTTCTCCGTTGAAAAGCAAAGATGACATTAATCTTCAGACTCAAGGAACTAGTATGTATACGTAGTTGACCCAGAACAACACCAAATGTTGCGGACTCTCTAGCGCCACTACTTCCCTGGGTCCTCTTTCTGCCGTCTCGTCTCTTCCTCAGATACCGAATGTTCCCGCAATTAATGGTGTATCTGTCGGCAGCCAGTGTGTTTTCGACGACCAGTCAGGCTACATCTACAGTGAGCTCTTCGATGTCGCACTGCCCCGGCGGGAAGCGAAGCGTGAAACCACGCTGAACCCATGGGCAAGGTACTTACGCCTAAGGTACGCCGTCTTCATGTTGATGCTCGCGACAAGCTCGCGATGTGGATCATGGTGCGCGACAGGCAAAGGGGTCGCATCAACTACTACATGGTCGTCCCTGTATGCCTGTTGCTGGGTCTCGGAACCGCGGTGCGTTGTTGCAGTGTCGGGCTGCTCTGACTGCACATCATAGCTAACTTCATGTACGTCAGGAAATCGCTGTAAACATCGCGCGGTTTTATCTAGCCTTCATATCAAAAGGCGCTGGCTTGTTGGGAGGTCCCGATGCGTACTTTGCCGACGTGACGGAGCCCTGGTTCGTCGCGAAGAGCTGCTTATACAATGCCCAGACGGTCGTTCTAGACGCGGTGGTGGTGAGTGATTTCCCCTTCCAGAGTTTTCAAGTCACTCCTTACGTGCTCACGTCGACGGTTCCACTAGATATACCGCACATACGTAAGTAGTGTGGAACAATCTCCTGGTGTGCTTACTCCCCATCATCATATAGTAGGGTGGTTCGGCCTCGTGATTACGGACTCCCCCTTTCTTCCCGTCTACACCACTGTCTCTGACCAGCGGCATTCAGCTACCTCCATCCGCTTGAATGTTGCACTCGCGAGCGATTCTTCCGAGAAACCAGACGTGTTATCGACCCGGACCAGCGAATGGATTACCTCGACAAACGCTCGCGACCCATCTGTCGTCAACAGGTGCATATCGTGCAATATTCTCCACATCTCGGCAATGCGCCGCGCCTCGGCGTTGACGCAGTCGCCTTGCAGGGCTGCTTGCGCTCAAAATATGGCTCGTGGTCCGGCGGTCTGCTCAGTACCGCTCGGGAAACGTCCTCACGCGTGTGCTCCGGGTCGTCATCGAGAGTGGCGCGATATATTCCCTGACGATCACCACCTGGCTTATCCTGTCGATTTATCATGGTCAGCAACGGAGACTAGGTTTGTCCCGCCATACTGCTAACTTATCGACTTGCTAGATGTCTCCAATCCGCTGTACCTGGCACGCTCGACGGCCCGGGGGTGTGGTTAGCCTGGGGCTTGGCAGTGCAGTCCTTTGTCGGCTTGCCCCACACGAGACACCAGGAGACACCGTGTTGTATCCACACCGATCGACACTTGATCTTCGAAACCCATGTCCAATGCGGATAGATTCAGGGAGTGATTATTGAGACTGGTTGCGAGTTCCACATGGTGGCGGTGCTCTCAATAAAACATCGGATCTGCAGTCTGCAGATCACACTTGTCGGCCATGCGTTCGCCAAGTTACCGACCTATATTCGCTAAAATCGCACCCTCTTTGTCTCGGTTTACCCGGGGTCCAGGGACGCGCTCTTGTCTTAAAAGTGTATCGGACACGATCAGCTCGACCGTCGGTCCCTGGCACCTCGAGCTCGCCGAGCCGTCTGCGGTTATTAATCTCCCGTGTCTCTGAAGCAGCAGAAATGGTCGGACCATCCCCGGCGCCACTACCAAGTCATTCCAGGCTCGTGACGGTCCGTTGGTGGCACGCGCTCTGACAGCGAGTGGGGGCAGGCCATGGCGATCAATTTATGAGGACTGTACACGTTGCCGGGTGCTAGTATTGCGTGCTTGGCAGTCATCGAACTGAGGTGTCAGGCGACAGCCTGAAAGATCTTGCTCAAGCACTTCAGCTCCATCTAACAAGCACGTATGGGGCGCCAAGATGCCAATGTTGAGGGCGACGGCGTCAGTGCATGTGAAAGCAAGAAAACATATCGAGCGCAAATTGCACTGGCGGCATGGAGCAGATAGAGAGGAAATTGTACGTAGGGCAGGCCACACATGTTCAAAGACGGAGTCCTCCCAAAACGCGACGTCCTTCTCCTGATAATCATGCCGCCGCCGCCGCCGCCGCCGCCATCAACGCGGGCCAGCTCCACCGCGTCGAGAGCTGCAGTGAGGCGTTTTGTGACCCCTCTCGTGTACGCCTTCACGCGCTCGGGACACTCGCGCATACGGCGCGGACCCAGCCCGGGTCACGGGTGGCAGAAGTCAGTGCGAGCCTCGAGGATAGCTGGGCGTGGCGGCCACAGATGCGCACGTCCACGTCGTGCCGAGTGACGGAGGGCGCGCTGTCCACGCCACAAGCCTCTTGGAGACCTTAACATGAGATCGTACTTAGTGAACTTACGAAGCAATGGCGATCAAGCACAAGGGCTGCGTACAGCGCCCGCGCGGTTCGCTCATGTACATCGACGGGACAAGAAGGAGGCTTGGTGGGGCGGCCCCGGAACGCTGTTGTCCAGATTGTTCGTCGACATGGGTGTCCTCCGGACTCTGTTTTGGACGTCCGTAAGAGATTATTGAGATCCAGAGGGCACATTGGACGCAGTGCTGCGTGGAGAGAGAGAGAGGGAGGGCTAGGTTCGAAGTTATTCGCAAGTTGCTCCGAGTCTCGGAAGCGCACTGGTGGCTGAGCGTCAGTCGCGCAACTTCAGGGCAGGTCAAAGCCGCGGTGCAACTCGCTACACTTGGAATCATTCGGGAATCGGTGGGCTGGGTTTTCGGTGGGCTGGTTTTGATTTATAGTGATTTGTCGGGAAGGACAGGGAAAGCTAGCGATACAACAAATCGTGAGGACAACGTGGGTATATATAGTCGCTGTACGGAGACCAGAATTATATCAATACATGGGGTACTAGTACAGTGCGGTGCGAAGACGAGGCTTGTGGTACAGTCCAACAATCGAGCTACAGAGCGGGGTATATCAAAGGGTATACAATGAGACCTGGACAGGCATCAGGACCAATTGCCACCTCGAGCAATGCGAGAGAACTCACAACTTCACAAGGTCGAGCGCTGAGCGAAAGGCGTTCAGCTCAGCCAGTCCATCTCAAGGACGGGAGTGCTTGCTGGCGCGCTGGCAGTGGTGAGCGCAGGCGTGACGTGGGGGAGCCCGCTGGGTCCTATGAGAGACATTAAGTGTTCTGTCGCGAACAATAGTGGTATTTTGCGCACCGAAGGTGAACACGGGCGTAGGAGGGATACCGGTTGATAATGTCGATGTCGACATCAACGCAGATGGTGAGCCGACGGTTGTTGGTGCAGCGCGGGACAGGATGGGACCCGCCATCGACGCACGCGCAAGGATGAGAGAGACGAACAGGACGACAGTGACGGGAGTCATGGGTGCTATGGGCTGCTGGTGTGTTGTTGACTTGAGAGGAGATATGCGGGTTGAGAGGGTTTGCGATGAGGAGTCAGGAAGCGGAACCTGCACATCTCTTATACATCGCGCTCTCGGGAGCCAATGAACTCCAATACAGCTTCAGAAGGTTGACTTGACTCGACCAAGAGGGAGCGCGAGGCAGGGAGCGTGGCGTCCACGTAACCCAGCTACAGGCACAGCGCATATTGCGAGCGAGTCGCAGAGCCCCGTGGTTCCTGGAACTCGAACACGCATAAACATGCTCAATATAGAAGGATGGTCGGTAGCGCAGTTGCGCGGTGCCGACAAGGTGAATGCTGGAATGTCGAGAAAGAGAAAATACAATGAATAGCAGCGGATGTCTGTGCGGACCGGCGCCACGAACACTGCCAGACGTGTTTGTAGGGATGGCATTCGAAGCGTCAAAACTGCCCGATATGGGCGACACACGCACTGCCCGAGCAATCAAACTTCCGTCCACGACTCTCCGGGGCGCCGCGAACTCAGATGACACGCGTCTGAAACAGGGAAACACGTTAGAGTCAAGGGCTGCGTGATAGAAAGCGTGGTTGTACGGACGTTAACGCAGATCCAAGTGGCACCAGGACAATGAAGATAAATTTCGTGTACTGGAGACAAAGGCAAGTCATAGACATAGCTGTGGTCCGGTGACAGCTCCAGGAGAGCCTGTTGAACCGCTACCTGCGTCATACATGCCGAAACGAGAACAGGACTCAACACGGAATCATACTGACATTGCCCCGCTACAGCCGCTATGACCGACACAGCGGAGGTGTAAGGGCGTAACAGAGGCAGTAACGGAGTAACACCATTGATCTGCAGGAGCACAGCCCACGGCGTATCACAGACATAATACTGACAAGCAATGACGCACCGTGTAGGCAAGACACCTGCAACAGCGATGCCACCAGCGACTTCGTTCCCTTGGCGCAATGCCAGCATGGCCTGCCGGCGGGCCATACATCGCATCATAATGACAGTGTATAGCTCTGGCCAAATGAGATGTTCCAGAGGTTGTTGCTGACAGGGCATCAAGGTCGTAACCGCGCTGATAGACGCATGAAGCAAGGCACTGAGCTGGAGCGAGTTCCGAACTGGAAGCGGCTCAGGGATAGAAGAAGTACGCATAGAATAGTTTGCTGATGAGGATTGTCCGAGTCGGAGATCGTGTACGACAGTAGGATGATGATGAGAGTTGGAAACAGGTTGGAATTGGAATCGACCGACTCGCTGGCGCCCTGATTACGTAGACGTTCGAAATAGGCACACTAGACGCCCGTTCCGAAAGGGGCTGAGATGCGGCTGAGGTGCACTCAAGATCCGCACCTTCAACATTCACATCCGTGGGGCGTTTGCCAGTTCAAAATGACAAGAAACTATCCAGACTTGGCGAAAAGTCGTTCTATCTGTATTAAGATGGCAAATATTCGCAATTCAGAGACAAGGAAGACATAGTGGCGGGGGAACTTCGGAAACCAAATACTTGAACTGCCACTGGCCAGAGAACGCCCCCGTGGTAGTTTTCAGAGGAAGTAAGTACTGTCCAATCAATCCAGGCCAGGAGCCACACCTTGTAAATATAACGAGGTCGACAAAAGCAATAAGAGTAAGAAACATCAGGCATGAGATGGAAAGTCCCTGGTTGTGGATGTTACACGACGTTCTTCTCTTGGAAGTCTTGGCCATGTCTACGGTATCCATTCAGTCATATAGTCAGCGACCAACCTCTCCGAAACACCACACAAAGGTCACTCACTTCGCCTGCATATGATACAGAACCGCATCCGCACCTTCCGGCAGGATGAGCGTAGAATCCTTCTTGTCGTCTGGGGTAAGCGATTCGCATATATAACACACTGGTCGTGACTTCTCCGGGCATTGGCTGAGGCATGTGTCGATGCGTGCGCGAATGTCGGGTTCTACATGGACGCGCAACACAGCTTGAGATGTGTCCACGCCACGGGGAAGGTACTTGATGCAGGACGCGAGCTCGTGGTCATCGATCCACACTGGGGCTTCTTCCTGCTCGCTCTCGAGTCTGATCATGGATATAAGTAAGATGGTAGGCCACTCCCAAGCGGGTGATAATCTAGCACATACCGCGCTGGTGGTGTCAGTGTCCGGCATGCATTTTCGTTCAGATGGCCAAATACATGTTTAACCTATCACACAATCGTCGAGTGAGCATCCCCTAATCCCTTAGAACGAAAACTGATGCAGCTACTCACCAGTTCCACCCAATTCAAACCATTGTCGGGAGCTGCCATCCCCGGATCCCCACACGTGCAAAACACCCGTCCATCCTCAATCAGGTCGTCCATCCTCATCCTGCCCCTGTCCCTTGTCCCAAGGCCGTGCTCGACCAACACGGCGAGGACCGTCTCCGCAACTTCGACGCCAGCCTCCCACACCTCGGCCTTGAACTCGTCCTTGTCGTCCCAGACGGACTTGTCGCGGTGCTTCTCGCACCAATGGACGTTGATCCCCGGCCAAGCGTACCCGTAGTCGCCGCACTTCATGCACCGAAAGAGCGCCGTCGGACGGCGGACGGCGGACTCTGGGTCCTTGGGTCGGGGTGCCTTTTTCTTCCCCTTCCCCTTCCCCTTCCGCCTTCTCTTACTACCCCGATCATGATCACTCTCCTCGTCGTGGCCCGCCGCCTCTGCGCGGCGCACCTTAGCGGCCTCCAGCGCTTTTCCAAGGCTGTTCACGACGTCCTGCGGGTAGCCCTCAAAGCACTCCTCCGCCCCGACCAGCTCAGAGTCGTTCATGATGATGTCATCGTTGAACGGCCCGCGCGCATCGTCCGCGCACACCAGGTCGTCCCATATGCTCCGGGCATCGTACGAGTTGGGGCATTCGTCGCAATGGCTCTCGACCGCGTAATCGTACCAGTCGTTCAGCTGGGCGTAGCGGGCACAGATGCGGGCGTCGTGTGCGTCGCTTTCGCGCTCCTTGCGCAAGCGCACCTCCGTCACCAGTTGGTCGTGAGGTTTCGGCACGGCAGGCTCGGCCGGTGAGGTGGGATCGGTTTTCCATGTCATGTCAGCCAGGCGGATCATGAACTCAAGGGGGAAAATGTATATCTTGTCCCTGAGGTAGTCGAAAAATCCTTGGTCCGGGTCACAGGTCGCTTCGTCCCAGTTGTGACTGCAAAGCTGAACAGTATCCACATACCAGAACACACTCTTCACCCTGATCTCAGTTAGATGCATCCCGTGATGGTGGCGAGGGCAAAAGTACCTACTTGCAAAAGCGGTCCAACCGCTCCAAATGGTCGCCTCCAGCACAATGGGCTGTGTCCCATCCATGAACGAGGGCAGCATGCTGTAAAGCGCACACCTTAGTGTCTTTGTGAGACGATCACAGAGACGGGCTCACAGCCTGCCTCTTCATGACGTAGTTCACGCGTGCTTGGACGAACATTCTGAGCTCCATTATGTCCCCGGGTTCAGGGAGAGGCCAGTAGTGATAAGGTCAGACCTCACACTAGCAATAAGCGAAGGACTGGGGGACTAAAGACCAACTCGAAGCTGGGGAACTACCGCAGCTACCGAGGGGTTTATATATTGGTTTGGAGCCTGTGCACGGACCAGGTGCTTCAGGGCAGGTCGTACATGTCGTTACAGGTGGTATTACTAATCGTGAAAGTCGTATCGTAACATTACCCCCCTCTTTAGCTTCATGTCCCAGGAAGCCGCGAAGCGTTAGTAGTGGGGTAGTCGTTAATACCATGGGTTAACTAGTCATAAGCAAAGCGTCGTACATAGTCCTGTTGCGTATTACTTTCATTAGGATTTCGTCTTTTCCAGTCATTATATCTACGCGTCCAAAAGTCATAAGAATCTGTGTCGTACGTGATTATTTGTCCATGCTTGTCCGTAGCGGTGAGTAGGTAGCGAACATGGATGCGCGGCGCGAATTTATTCGCGGCGTAGAAAGCGGTGATGAGTTTCTTGGCCTCGTCCGTCTGGAGTTCGTCTGTATCCGAAGGTACCCATTCGCGGTCAGCTCGTGTGAGTCCACACCATTGAACGAGGTAGTGAACTTTGCGAGATCGACCCGATCCTTCTACGATCTTTGAATCTAAGATCGATTCAGCTTCTCGGTCGGGTTCCAGAAGAGTGGGTACTTCTCGACTGGTTTTCCCTTGATTCGGGAATTCGGGATTGTGTGCAGGGGTTAAGAGTACTTCGTTGAATACGGGGTGACGTAACTTCCACATGGGTGGGAGTTTTAGGCGATATGCACTAGCGCCGACTTTTTCTTCAACTCGGAAAGGGCCATAGCGCTTGTCTTCGAGTTTCTTGTTTGGTCGGTCGGTGGGGAAGTTCTGTGCGTCGATGTATACGTAATTGCCTATCTTGTAATCTCGGGACGGTTGTCGGTGCTTGTCGTAATGTCGCTTCATCGCTTCTCGCGCTATCTCCAGCGCCTGCGCTGCTTGCTTCCCGATGCGTTGCATTCGCTCGGCGAATTGCTTGGCGGATTCATTGATGCCGTCTTTCAAAGTCTCGACTCCGGTGTTGGGTTCGTGACCGTGAGTCATGAAGAAAGGGGACATTCCTGTGGACGCGTGTACACGACATCGGTAAGCAAACTCTGCTAGCGGTAGCCATTCGACCCAGTTGTCCTGTTTGTGATTGATGAAGATCCGTAGATAGGTCTGGATCTCTTGATTCATGCGCTCGGTCTGGCCGTCGGTCTGGGGATGATAGGCTGTACTAGGATTGCCTTCGATCCCCATCTGTCGGTAGACTTCTTTGGTGAAGGAGGACACGAGGGTAGGGCCTCGGTCCAACCATATGCGCTTGGGCAAGCTGTGGGGTACGACTACGTGTTTGATGAAGAGTCTCGCTTGTCCTTCCGAGTCTAGCGTTTTTGAACAGGGAATAGCGATGTAGTCTTTGGACTTCATATCGACAAAGACTAGTATGGCATCATGTCCGTTGCATTCGGGTAGTCCGGTCATATAGTCCATGGTGACGAATTGCCAGTTCTGATCGGGAATAGGGTTGGGATGGAGTGGTGCGGCACGTGGTTGTCGATCAATCTTGACGCGCTGACATGTGATGCATCCGGCAACGTACTTGGCAACATCTTTCCGAATGGACGGCCACCAATAGGATCTCATGATCAGATCTTGTGTTTTGGCTGCGCCCGGGTGTCCAGCCGCGATTGAATCGTGGTGTGAAGCGATGATGCGTCCGCGAAGTTCCGAGTGGTTTGGAACGACCATTCTCCCCCTCCTGTAGATTAAGCCGTCCTCGGCTAATTCCCAATCATTGTCCTTTCCTAGTTTCTCAACGACAAGACGGTCATAAAGATTAACGTGTTCCAAACACATTTTCTTCAGATTGTCCGCTCTGTCTATCGTATGAGAAGCCGCAAACCAGTGTCCCTTGAGCAACATGAAGTTTTCGATCACGGGACCGGTTTCATGGTCCACGCGTCTAGACAGAGCGTCTACTTTGCCCATGGTACGACCTGGTTTATGGTGTAACTTGAAATGGTAGTTCGCGAGAGTTGTCGCCCAACGTGCTTGTCGCGCGTTTAGCCGTTGTGGTTTTCGGAAGTATTCGAGGTTTTTGTGGTCATTATGGACCTCGAATTCTCGCGCGTTTTGGAGGAAGTGACGCCATTCTTGTAACACGGCGATAACCGACAACATTTCTCGATCCCAGATCTCATATCCTTTTTGTGCGGGTGTTAAGGAATGTGATAGGAAGGCAATAGGTTTCCATAGTCCGTTCTGGCACTGCGAGAGCTCAGCTCTGATCGCAAAGTTCGAGGCATCGCATTCGACTTTTAAGGGATCCGTGTCGTTGGGTATGGCTAACACGGGGGCGTGTGTGATTGCGCCCTTGATTCCTTCAAAAGCGAGTTGATGCTCTGGAGTCCATGTCCATACGTTAAGACCCGTGAGACGATTCATTGGTCCAGCGATCTTTGAGAAGTCCTTGATAAACCATCTATAGAAGTTTGCGAATCCGAGGAAACTCTGTACATCACGTTTGCACGTGGGTACCGGCCAGTCAGTGACACCTTTGACCTTGCCCGGGTCCATGCGGATCTCGCCGGGGGTGATGATATGACCTAGGTACTTGGTTTCCTGAGTTTCGAACTCGCACTTCTGGGGTTTACACATAAGGTGATTGTCTCGAAGGATCTGTAGGACTTGTCGTACTATGCGTCTGTGTTCCTCTAGATTGGCTGTACAGATGATGATGTCGTCCAAGTACACAATGACTTTTCCACGAAGAATCAGATCTTGGAAGATCGAGTTCATCATCATTTGGAAAGTCGCCGGGGAATTCGTTAAGCCGAAGAACATGACGAGAGGTTCGTATAAGCCGCGATTTGTGATAAACGCTGCTTTTTCCTCATCGCCTTCGACTATACGAATATTGTTGTATCCCCAACGTATGTCTAACTTGGTGTAGTACTGGGCGCCTTTCAGCCAATCTAGGATCTCTAGCATTAGAGGAAGAGGGTACACATTTTTCTTGGTCAAGGCATTTAACTGTCTGTAGTCCTGAACGGGACGCAGTTTGCCGTCTTTTTTCTTGACAAAGAAGAACAGAGCCCCCCACGAGGATTTCAATGGACGAATTCGACCCGTGGATAGATTTTCCTCTAAGAACACGTCTAGCGCTTGTTGTTCGTCTAGGGTCATGGGGTATATTTTTCCACAATACGGTTTAGCGTTCACGGTCAATTCAATCGCGTGGTCATAAGGCCGTCGTTCGGGAAGAGTGGAGAACGTCGCTTCGTCGAAGACGTCGCGGAAATCTCGATAGTACTCTGGAATCATTTCCTCGAACATTTGTTCTGCTTTGGCCTCATTCTGTTTGATTGCGATTTCCATTGCTACCGACGTTTTCGCACGTATGTGGACTGATCGGGCGTCAAGCCACGATCGGGTATGTAGGGAGAAGATTCGATCACCAGCGCTGACGATGTGATGGCAAGTGCTTGGGCATCAGTCGAACTCAATGGTTTTGTTCTTCCAATGTATCGACGGATTGTGGTGCTCAATCCAGTCGTGTCCAAGATATATGTCCATTTTGCCAAGATCAGTGACTAGAAGCGGGATTTGTTCCGCGTGGTCTCCGATCTGTAGTTGTACGTCAACGTAATGCGTGATTCTACCACCTATGTTGGGAGATCCATCGGCGTTGAATACGTCAATGGGATGTGGGAATGGCTTAGGTGATAGGCCTGCACGCTGAACGAAGTTTCTATTGACACGAACCGGTACAACCGGTATCGCAGAGAGCCTTGGTGTCGTAAACCTGAAGAGTTTCTAGGTTTTTGATCATGACCGGTATGTCTAGTTGTTTGCTTCCGGTGCCGCGTGTGACTTTGAAGTACGTCGGACCGTAGGACATTACTCGGATGGCGTTAATGGGCGCACTAGGGGGTTTTTCGACTTTTTTGTTATTTTTGGACGAGAAATTAAGCACGGGTTCTAACCCGCCGCGCTGATCGTTGCCTGTAGGTTGGCTCCGACGATCAGTCGTCTTGTTATTTTTAATAAGTATAGTACGTAACTGGGTAGGGTGGGGAATGGTGGAGTTGTCCGGTGAATAGGTAGGCATAGGTATCATACAACCCGGAACGGGTACATCAGAATCCAAGACAGAAAACCGATTCTGAAAACTATTGTACAGTGACGGTCGCCGCGTATGTGCGCTTACGTGGGACCGTAGGGAAAATGCTGCTCGTACTTGTCCATCTGTTGCTGTATCTCGTTGTATCCATCCGTATATTCCTCCGGTGCGTGCTGTGGTTCTGGGTCCTCGTGATAGGTAGGGACCGTTACCCCGGCAATCTGTGCAAGGAAGTCCTCGGGGTCTTCTTGATGGAAACGTCTGACCTCTTCGAGGAATTCCTCGCGACTGTCGCGTTCTTCCCATCGGCGCTTCTGTACCGCAGCTGCGCCGGTCCGGTTGGGGATGTGCCACATGTCTCCGCATGAGCCCTTCTCGATCTGCTTTGCGCTGCACTTTCAGCATGGTCGGGCCCTGAGCCGATCAATGTCCATCGGCTGTCCGGCTCCTCCGTACGTGACCCCTGTGCCTGTGCGTCTGTCTCCCGGCATTGTGGGTACCTGGGGACGTTGTGGGTAGTATGGCCGGGGTGGTGGGTATTGTGACGCTGGGGCGTATGGCAGATATCGTGACGGAGGGAATGCTGGGGAGTACTCTGGGTATCGTGACAGATACCGTGGGGCGTTTCCCGGGTATCGCGGGGGAGGGTTACCATAGCGCGGGGGAGCATTCGGCGGTGGGTACTGAGGTGGAGCACGTGGGGGCGGTTGTTGTGGGGGTGGTCGACGTGTGAAGTCACGGATCTGGCGGTTGAAGATGATGTGATCATTATCCATGGCGATGATTGTAGATTTCCACTGGGCGTAGGTGACAGGCTTTACCGGCATCATGCTGATCGCAACTAGGTAGCTGGATGGTAGCGCGTTTTTGAGCCGATAAATGTTGTTAGCCGTGTCTCTGTTTTCCGTGGCACGGGCTGTCAGATCTTCCCATTCGTCAAAGAAGTCTTCAGCCCGGCGATTGCCCATGTGAATCTGATCGAGTGCGATGATTGCGTCGTTAACGTAGTTTATTGGTCTAAACTTCGCTGTCAACTCGGCCCAGAACGCTGCTATGTCCGGGTAGTTCCATCTATTCCCATTTGCCACAAACTTGTCCTCTACGAGATTATGCTTCCATCTGTTCACAGTTGTGCCGCGAATCAACCCTAAGACGGCAGATATTGCTGGATCTTTGTCCAGGCCGGCCACGTAGACCTGGACGTCAGACTTCCATTGTTCGAAGTCTGGGCTGAGGCCGTCGAAGTACTCGGGCTGGGCGAGTCTAGGCGGGGCGTGGTTCCTACCTCCGTGTTGGGGTTGGGTTGCTGCGATGAAGTTTGCGATTTCCCCCGAGATCCACGCTTGCGTTGCCGCGTCAAATGAAAATGTTTGCGCCATTGCTCGGTGAGCGCGGGGTGGTTGGCTGATGCCGGCGGTTTGGACGGGAGGTTGGATGGGGTTTTGGGAAGCGGGTAAGGATCCTGTGGTCGTGGGGGAAGCACGGAGACCGAGGTTCTCGAGGGCACGGACAAATCTGTCTGAGTCAGATCTATGACGTCTGGAGGGTTCCTGATCGTCGTCTGAGTCTGTTGGAGGCGAGGGTTCTTCCGGGAGTTCTCGGTATTCGAATCGGCTACTTCCGGCGACCGGGGATGCTTCCGTGGATCCCGCGACTTGGACGGGGATGGGGATGTGTGCGACAGGTGGGGTAGGTTCTCGCTGACGTTCTGGACGGGTGCGTGGGTACGGACTTCCGGGGCGTACAACGGGCTCAGGGGTCGGCTGACGCACACGAGTTCTTGGGTGAGTTGTTCCAGGTACCGGAGCTGTTGGTTCCGGTGGCGGTTCGCGCGGGATTGGGATGTACTGTGGGTCTCGGAAATTGGCGGGGTTACGGCTATTGTACCGGTTGGGGCACGGTTGTTGTTGGCACTGATTGAGATTGTTGTCGAGGAGATGTGCGTCGACTCGGACGTCGTCGGATTTCTGGAACTGACAGTGCTGTTGCCCTGCGCAAGCCGTGTTGCCCTAGCTTCCTGCGCGTTTATGGTGCGGATGACCGGTGGAGGGGATGGAGACGGAGTTGGGTACGATTCAAGCAGCAGATCCCAAGGATCCATTCACTAAATGCAAAGAAAGTGTAGGTAAGCGTACGTGACGAGATGTAGGTTACACTAGCAGTTTTACCACGGTATGGCTAACCGGGGTCTCCTGCGCCGAGTTGTGACACGTGGTCACTGACTACTCGGTTGGAATGGACACGTGTAGAATAGCGGTCTGGTCGATAATGTAAGATATAAGGGAAATGTGAAATACCCAATAGGTGGGTTGTACGGATGCGATGATGCCGTAAAGAGAATAGGCGGGAGTTGTTGGGGTGGCGGGGAAGCGGAAGATGACGTGTCCGGGAAGGACGGAGTAAAGGGAGCATGGGACGTACACCGTGACTTCTGTTCCTTGGAACAGCGGGGTGTTGACCCTTGTTTGGATGAAGGTGGTGTGCGCGGGATTGACGTGTCGGGATACGGCGATGTGGACGGGGACGCCGGCGTCTGAGTCGGAGTCAGAGTCGGAGTCTACGGCAGTGGCGGAGTCAGAATTGGAGTCTGAGTTGATAAGGGGACTTGGGGATCGGTGACGAAGGTGCGGGGGCGGAATTGGGATAGGTGGTGTCGACGACGGAGACGGCGGCGACGAGTTGGTGAGGGTGTATATAGGGACGAGGTGGTGGGTGGTGCCGTCGGCGAGACGCACGACGAGCGGAGGGTTCGGGATGGGGAGAGAAGTGGAGGATGATGAGGACGCCACGGTTGGCAACGAAGACGGTGCGCCGTAGGTCGAGGAAAGGGTAGCTTCGAGTTATGATAAGGTCAGACCTCACACTAGCAATAAGCGAAGGACTGGGGGACTAAAGACCAACTCGAAACTGGGGAACTACCGCAGCTACCGAGGGGTTTATATATTGGTTTGGAGCCTGTGCACGGACCAGGTGCTTCAGGGCAGGTCGTACATGTCGTTACAGGTGGTATTACTAATCGTGAAAGTCGTATCGTAACAAGTAGAAACGGAGTATGGCCTCGAGTTCAGGCTTCAAGTTGAAGTAAGAGTCCTGGATGAGGTGCGATAATGGGTTTATCCTGTGGGTAGATGCGCGGGGATTTATGAAATCTGGATATAAGAATATCGAACCAAATCTTAGTAAGATACGAATTGCCTTAGATACGCACTGAATGAGTTCGCGGAAGGGACAAGCATCAGGACGACCTCTCCGACCACCTCACGATAATCGCTCGGCAACGACTGAAGCACCCTTGTCCCTTCAACAACGCTACAAAATAGAATAGTTTTAGTGCTAGATCCCTGGCGTTTGAATTCTACCGACGCGTACTTCTCCTTGTAGCACCGTTCACACATCCGAACCCGGAGGGCGTAGTCCACCGAAAATGCATCGTTGACGCCACAGGCCTGGGAGTAATATTTAGCCCGGATTCCTAGTTCCTTGATAGCACATCGAGGTTTATACTTACAAAGCAGTAATGATCAAACACAAGGGACGCATATAGTGGCTCGGACATGTCGGTAGGACATGGAGGAAGCTCAACGACGTTGAACAGTACGATCTTCCATATCGGGCGACTCCCTCTCGACATCAGGAGCGAACGGAGCGGTTTCGATGTCCGCGATAGATTAATGATGTCTAAAGGATACAGATGAGGCGCAACCTAAGAGTCAAAATGAGCGATGTGCGCCACGGTACAAAAATAGGAGGCACGAACTTCAAGGAAGACGTCAAGCGGTAAATCTGTAAATCTCTGTTTTCCTGCAGACCAAAGGGAGGTTGGCACGGCTCCACGATTGAGTCCTTGAGGAGATGTGTCTGAGAAAGGGGGTGGGGGCAGCCGAACGATAGGCTTGATCACTTCAAGGAATCCTAAGGTTATGTCGTGAACATGCGAAGTGAAAACAGGAACACCGAAGTATGTTATACTCACTAGCTCGAATATTTTGGCTCCTCTCTTGCAAATGTGTTGATTCATCATCGTCCCCGAGCTCCTCGCTCAGTTGGCCCAGCCTTCGAAGCCTTCCAGTTCGTGTTCAGCTTTGCGAGCTGATACTACTTACCGATCTAATCTTTCGTCAACCCGTTCGGGGGCCATCTCTCTCACATCAAGCACCTTGTAGCAGTACACAATCTCCTACCAAGTTGAAGGTCGCGTGGCAGCAGCAGCTGTTTAGACGGTAGGACGAGGACGAAGAGGTGGACGAGAAGCACTCTGAACAAGCGCGGGCAAACAGTTGGAGTGACGTCAATGGGCGTCTAACAGGCCACTGTATTCCGAATATCGGCCAATGCACTAAAACACAACCACTAAAGCTACGACAGTAGCAAATTTCAAGCTCACGTCAATAATGATAGGAAAACCAACCCAATCAACGGAATCAAAACTCGCGGGAGTCCCAGCCCGGCGGCGGCGCCATTCAGAACAAATCATACATCGCCCTGCGTTCGAATCGGAAAGGATGCACCATATGCCAGCGATACGGAGCTTAAGTTACGCCATGGACTCGGAGGTCATGGCCATCAGAAGCGGGAGCGCTTGACCTTGGCCATACGGTACGGCCAGGACGGGTAGCTAGTGTGGTGCCCGTGGTGCGACCACTCAGGGTCCCAGCAGCTTTCCCAGCTGGTGCACGCCGCAGACGGGACTGCGACAGTGCTTGACGTCGGAACCAATGTGGAAGTGGACTCAGCCTCAGATGCGGGAGCGGTCGGGGTAGACTCGACGGCGTGCGACGACCGGTGGGTGGTAGAGATGGCATGCGACGACCGGTGGGTGGAGGAGGCAGCATGCGACGACTGAGCGTGGCTAGAGACGGCTTGCGACGACGACCGGTGATGAGAGGCGGAGACGGTGTGCGACGACCGAGTGTGGCTACTAGAGACGGCGTGCGACGATGACCGGTGGTGAGAGGAGACGGTGTGCGACGACGACAGGTGGTGAGAGGAGGAGACGGTGTGCGACGACCGAGCAGAGGTAGAGATGTGGGTGATGGGAACCGTAGACGTCGGCGCGGAAGTCTCGGTCGAGCTTTCGGTAGGCTCCGCCGAGGAGCTGCTACCGGTGGAACGACTGCTGGTGAACGTGGACGCCGGCACCGACGCCGAACTCGAATGACTGCCGCTCCCCGACCCCGACCCGCTGAAGGTGGCGAGGGCGGGGGCAGGGAACTGGTAGACGAACCCGGGCTGGTATACCTGCAAACGGACATCAACATCGCAAAGAAAAAAAAAACAAGGGGAGCCCATGACAAGGGAAAGGGACGCACATCGGGGGTGTAGAGACCGGGGTCCGTCTCCGTGTACGCCCCAGGGAAGTGGACGGTGGGGTTGGGGACCCCCGTGCCGCTCCCGCCCACGCGCACCTGCGTGCACGACGGGTAGAACTCGACGCCGCCGATCGACGCGGCGTTCTGCAGCGCGATGATCTCGTGGCGGATGAGATAATCGCCCGGCGCGACCTCGTCGGGAATGGTGACCGTGTATGATTTACCTTGCACTGTTCACATCCAAATCCACAATCAGGCGCATACAGCGTACCCAGCCGTGACGTCACTCACTGATATCCGCCATCCACCAGCCCGAACCGTCGCTCTTCTGACCCGCCTGGTCGATCTTGAACCAGTTGGCATTCGTCGCGTCGTACTTGTCGCACGTCGTGCCCTCGCACAAGGCCATGTAGGTGATGAGGGGACCGGTATTGTGCGGCCACTAGAGCATCGCAATGAGCGGAGCCTCTCGACCTTCCCAAGACATAACATCGACTCACGTTACCGCCAGTGCCAGATACCCAAGTGAACGCAACCTTGCTCCCGGGGTTCGCAGGCACGACGAGTGCCGCGTTCTCCGCCCCCTGGCCACACACAAGGTTGACATTCGATGTGCCCATGACGGGGTCGACGTCGTCGATCAAGCGGATAGGACTGTCCGCTGGGGGAGATGGGTTCACGAGTTAATGAGAGACATCACATATGCTCAGGCGGATGGGACTCACTACTAGGAGCCCTGTAGGGAATGTTGCCGGCGTAGGACTGGCCGTCGATGGACACAGTCTTGACGTACCCATGAGCGGCCACCTGCGCGACGAAGACGAAGGGGAAGAGAACGAAAAGGTGACCAGAGCGCATTTTCTGCGGTGTAAAACGAATGTCTGGTGAAAACGAGTGCGGAAGGGCTGCCGGAGTTGGACCCGGAAAGACGGGCGGGGTGAGTGGGTTGCGAAGTTGCTCTGGAGGTGCGACGTACTTTATATGCCTCCGTTGTTGTTCCGAAAGGAAACTCCTGGAAAGCGTCACGCTCACGAGGCACAAATGCTCGTGTGGTATGCCGGGGGCACAGAATACGAGCAGTCCTTCGACAGTTGGCTGAAGATACTGCGTGATGGACGGAACCGATCGAGACGGCATGTTGACGACATGCGCGGGTTTTGCAAGCGCCGTGCAGGTCTCGTAACCATGGATGGTTGCGAACCCCGAGGATATTAGCACGCTGCTCTAGATCTTTGGCTAGGCACTGTACCATGAGGGAGGAGACCGCAGACTTGCCGAGACGATTCGACGCTTGCTCCGGAATGATGATGGAATCATCCTTCGCAAATTGATCTGTAAACAAAGGAGAGTGGCCATTGACGAGCTACGTGATGGGAAGACTGTCGCGGCATGTCAAACTATTCAAGCAGAGAACGCACACTACTGTACGTAGGCTACTTATTGTTTCAAAGTAGGACCAGGCTCCGGTAGGTTGGCAACCACTGCGGAAACGCAGCCAACTACTTACCTTGATCTCAATCATCTCACGTAGTGCAGCGTAGTACGGTGTACCTGGTCAAAATGAGCGGAATTTTAGCGCGACGAACATTCATGAGAGTAAGTAAGGAGCGTCCCACCTGCCTAGTCACCTGCACCGTGTAACCCCTCGGCGCCCGCATGGGCTTTGATATATCGCTCTGAGACCGTTATAACGCAATCCATCGCCCGGAAAGCAGAACTTCCAATAAGACGCATTCCACCTGTCCACATGGTCCTGCGGCCCGCAGAGGACCCCATATCAGTAACATGCATGTGCATTCCACAACATGGACATCGCCAACGAAACCGCTCGATGATAAGCACAAGCTCCATACTTACACTGTAGAAGGCTCACACCATCACACACGAACAACCGGCATGGATCCATCCGTGGTGATCATCGTGGCGGAGGACGGAGGTGTTGAGCAAAGTTAGCTTCTAGACAGCTCTCCGGGTGCACGTGGCGCGAGACGGAGACAGCACCCTAGTACTCTGAGCTCCGCACAGTACTGTTAACGACTTGAGTATGTGACGGACCGTCTCAATAGGCGTCATCGTGTCCGAGACACAGAGAGACCAAGGGAGGTACCACCGCGAGTCGCGACGCAAATGACAGCCCTCGCGAGACGGGTTACTACACGCCTTCCGACCCACTTCGGATCCCCTGGATCTCGATGTCGCGAACGAATGTGAAGCCCATGGAGGGCGTGTTGCTTTGGTCACGCGAGCCCTTCGGTCTGCCGAGCTCACAGTCGCACAATGAAGAGGCGAAGAAAGAAATTCGTGAGCAGGACGTGGCCTGCGATGGGATGAAAAGCGGATGACGCGACGTAAAGTCAATACCAGGATAGTCGAGACTGCAGAGAACACATACCCGTCACATTGCTTCCGGACTGAAATCCACGGTCTTCCGTTGCGGTGATTCGTCCAACGAGAGGGTTATAGTACACATGTCTATCGACGACGTTAATGAGGGCTTGTGTGGGGCTTGCGCTTGATCCACGAGTGGGTTCGAGTCCGGACGGGACACCGTGACGGCAATTCCCGGAGACGATTCATGAGACGCCCGGAAGATCTCGGACACTACAGGACGCTGCGCCGCCAAGGAGCACTCGAGTGGCTTTTTCAAGTTCTTGTTTCCTCCCCCCATCTTTCTCTTGCCCATACCTCTGAGAATACACAAAAACCCCTCTGTTGGATTGCTTTTCGACGGTGTACTCAACGTGGACGCGTGAAGCCTGCATTTAGGAGGTGGATATTGCTAGGAACTGGCAAAGGTACCGGTACTCAGTACTCAGGCCCAGGATTCATACGTGCGTGACTCGTTTATCGCCGTTGGCTCAGGATGGCTGATTTTCCTTCTGAATCAATAGGAGTGCCGACGCTGACCTGAGGGGAGATGTACTGTATGTGGATCTTCTCGGTAACCAAGCGCCCTTTTGTTTGTAAGTACTAAGTACAATACATGGAAAGTCAAGTGTGATGGCATCTCTCGGCCACACATTAGGGCGAAGAACAACGCTCCCGTACGTCATTGTTCAATTCTGGTCTTGGTCGTTCACCGAATACAACACTCCCAGAGAACCGCAACCGCAGACGTCGGTCTTCAGATAGGCCTTCTCGACGCCCGTATCAGAATATGTACTCGTCAATCCCGCTAGAAGTACTCGAGCCTACTTCTCAGCGGCGCTCTGCTTCCCAATTGTCTCGAAAGATTCATAGATTCCTCATATGAGGGCGCCGGACCCTTCGCCAGGCTCCCATTCTGCTACCTCTCATCCTGCTTCTCCACCTTGTGTCTCTCCCGAAGGACCCTTTCGCAAGCACACTTGCCCTCCACAGCTCAACGCATGCCTCCTAAGCGCTCGCGGACGCAAGCTGCAAACCCAAACCCAAAACGCAAAGCCGGTACGTCGCGAAACACGACTTAATATCGTGTCGTTAGCCTTGTCTAATGATGTCTCGACAGGTGCCGGGTTCAGCCCATATTCTACACCCGTAGATGCAGATCTGCCACAAAGCACGTCCCACGACTCCAATTCCCATGAATCCCAATTCATGGGTCCGATCGACTATGTCTTCTCATACGCGCTGACACCGCTCGGGACTCGTCAGCGCCCGACGCCCGAACCAGAGCGCGAAAGCATCGGGGAAGACAGGTGCGTGTGCTTCACCCGGCACCAAATGTACGTGTGACGAAGACTTTTGTGTCAGTTCTTCAACGGCCTCGAGTTCCGATGTTCGCGAAATGGCTGTCACATGCCTCGATCCTGGCGCTCCTCCCGCAACGTCGACGTTGTCTGGTCCGTCCAACTGCATTCAAGGAGCTGTCCCAACTGTAGTACATTCGTGTGCAATTGCCCCGCCCACCATCACTCTGTAAGTCGAAGATCGACGATATCGGTGCCTTGCTGCGTGCGCGGTGCTCATCCAATCGTATACAGTCAAGGTGTCGCTGCTCAACCTAACCCAGCGGTTGACCGACCGACCGGAACCCCTACAGAGCACACTGAAGTAGAGCGAACTCACCCTGTATGGATGTTCGTCGGCGACATCCCATCGATCACTCGCACCTCGCCCACACCCCCGCCCGTCTTTCGCCCTGCGCAGCGTCGTCCTCCTAACCTCGCGCGTGCACACAACGCTCTCAGGCTGCCGGAGCGACATCGGTCTCGCCGTAGCCGCAGCTCAACAGACTACGGTATCGACTCTGAGCGAGATAACGGAGGCAATTCAGACTCCGGGGAGGACGACGACGACGACAACTGGATACCCGGGCTTATGGCGAAACGGTATGAGATCTCTTCTGACATCGCCGAGCCAACAGGGTCAGTTTCAGTTTTCGCATGATCCCCTACCGCTCGCTCCGGCTGAGGCTTCGATTTCGTGTGCAGATCTACCGTCGTAGCATGGCATTTCCCCCAAACCGAAGCCGTGTTCAAGCTCCCGGCGCAAGGGCCTCTCTACTGGGAGCAGCGACGGAAGCTGGCCGGCGACCCACCCACCGCCGGGCCCTCGACTCTTCGGAAGTCCTCCCACGGGAGAACGATTGCGGACTACGATCGGACTAACGCGCGCATCCGCGCGCTCAACGCGGAGTTGCTCGCCGATCCAGGTCTCCAACCACTCAGTCATCGCTACCGGAGCCAACTCCGTACGCCGGCGTGCCGCACTCTGCGATCTGATAGCGGCGCAGGTGTGCGCTACCTCAACGTGCCCAGCGCCGCGGCTGAAACGATCATGGCTGTCCGTGCTCGAGGGTGGACGAGGGGGACGTCTTCTGCGGCCGACACCGGTATTGTGGACATCAGCGACTCTGAGTCCTCCCAGTTCGAGTCGGACGAGGAGGAGGAATTCGGGCGGACGCCGGGTGGGACCGAGTCTGAGGCTCCCGAGGCCGAGACTGAGGTCGAGGCTCTTTCTGACCCACCGGTCTACGGGGAGACCCCCCCCGAACGGCCAGAGCAAGCGGTCAGTGCAGCCACTACTCCTGCGGAACATGAAGACTGTGTTTCTGTGGCGGGTCCGTGCAGCTCCATCACTGATCCTACGGCCCCGACGGATGCACACGGACCGCAGGGGCAGCGTTTTCGCACTGTCCTCTTCGTTCACGATCGTGCTGCAGAAGAGGATCGCCTTCAGCCTGGTCATCTCCCCGACCTACTCCAGAACGGCACTCCGACATCTTCCACGCTCCCTCTTCCGGCTCCAAAAGGCAAAAAGCGGGCTCGCGACCCGGATACACACGAAGAGCCGCCGCCAGGCCGCGTCCTTGGGACTCCGGGGATCACCAATAAGGACGGCGGAGACGCATCTTCAGCTACCCTTACCACACGGCACAGTGAGAGTGATGGTTCGTTACCCACAACGACGTCCCGGATTTCCGTGGAGACTTCGGACGGTCTGCCGAGGGAAGGCAAGCGGAGGAAGACCGCACCGGGAGCTACCTCGCTCGCATCCAGGACTGCATATACCGGCGATTCTGCCTGCCGCAATCGTCTCGATACGCCATTCGTCCGTCTTCCCGACTAAGAGACCCTCCCTCGACGTCACCTCGTGCTCCCCAAGCTGGCCATTCTTTGTCGCATGGACGTACCAGCCAGCGACTAGCAAGTGGCCGGGATATCGATCAGGCATCGACGCGCCACGATTAGTTCAGGCGGCCCGGTCCAGGATGGTTCTGTCTCTCGACCTTCCGAGTCTCTCGGCTTCGATCGCCGGGCTTCGGCTCTGCTTCTCTTCTTCTCCAAACTTCATCCTCACCTTCCGATTCGGAGACGTAATAGCTATGTTTGGGTGTGGTATGTCTCGCCGCGGTCTACTGGAATTCCTGAGGCTGACCAACTATATTCACTGGTGATTGTGAAAACCCCGGGCTTCTTGCATAGGTTCCTATGACGGCTGCGCTCCAGACTGTTCGTGCGACGCCTCCATCTAAATAGAAAGAGGTGATACGTCATCGCTAGGAATTCAGTCGATCAAGCTATTAGCGAAGGTACCTAGGATTCATATGTGGGTACCTCGTTTCCTAGTACAGTACTCGTCCCTTTGCAATACCTGGCAGGTATGTCAGAGGACCTCCTGAGTCTCGGCCCCTTCACGATCGAGACTAAGGAGACCTATCAGGCATTCGCTACAGTTGAAAATAACCCCGTACCGACGTCATCATGGCGACCGTTGCAGAAATCGGTCCAAGGATCTGATGGTCGAGCTCCTCATCCATGTGGCACAGCTTTGGAGCCTTGTCAGGTTGGCCACAGAAAGCTCATGGCAGACGCCGAGTACGTTAGGATTCACGAGGGGCAGCGAGGTGCTATCATCCGCGAACCCCAGGTCTGCGCTATCCGAGGTCCTCTTGTTATGAGCCCGAGCGGCGTACTATCATATGTGCAAATTGTTTGCAATGTTTGCCTCCATAATTCTTGCAGCTGAATGATTCCATATGCACTGCCATCCGAAGCAAACAGGCATCCAAGAAAAAGAGCGGCCTCGCAGCGGAAGAAATTAATATTGATCATCTGTATGTGCACACACAGTACCTTTTCGGTGTTACACAGCCGGGAAGTGACGTTATAATTTATCAAACATATGGTGGTCGGTAGGTTTCAAAGGGATGCGCAGCGTTCGGTCCGTGGCTCGCCTGATCCCCTTCCTTGTCGGCCAAGTTCTCCGACCACGCGCATCCACCAGCTTAGCAACTTGCTGTTGGCTCCACGCTGCTCCACCGCCGTCTTGCGTTGCATTCGCGAGACGTCATATCTGCCACCCCGTGCATGGCTTTTGTCGAATTTGCACGTGTGTCGTGTGTCGGGAAGGCTCCAACTCAAACTACGGACGCTCACTCGTTGTCAATGGTGATCGTCGTTGGACGAGCGTTCCCGTATGGTTGTGAGATGTTTAAAAGGGGACCAGCTTGCGGCTGACATTCTCACATTTCCCTCATCCGTCTTACTTTCTACTGTCTTATCCCACTCCGGGTTCAACACGCACCAGACCATAATCAGTATGAAGAGCTTTGCTGCCGCAACTGCCGCCCTTGCACTTGCTACTTCCGTGACTGCTCGCACCTTCACGGTCGTCAACAAGTGCTCCTACACTGTCTGGCCCGGGGTACGTGCTTTTCCATCTGTTCAGATTATCTCATCCAGATTGCTGACGAACCACTCGACAGCTCTTCACTGACTTGAACGTCGGTACTGCCGTCCCCAACCAGCCCACTGGCTGGGAGCAGAAGGCCGGCCAGACCGTCTCCTTCACGGTCCCCGACAACTGGCAGGCGGGCCGCATCTGGGGTCGTCGCAACTGCGACTTCTCCACCAACCCTGGGCCCAACTCCTGCCTCGACGGCGGCTGCAATGGCGGTCTCGAGTGCGACACGCACTCTGGCACCGGGGTCCCCCCCGCCACCGTCGCGGAATTCACCTTCCAGGGCGCCGGAAACCAGGACTGGTACGACGGTGAGTGAACCGCTGAGCCTACACATGCTTCAGCGCGCAGCAGCCGTAAGATGCTTACGACATGTATGCGATCGCAGTCTCGCTTGTCGACGGATTCAACATCCCTATGCGCGTCGACAACAACAAGGGCTGCTCCGTCGCGGACTGCCCCGTCGACCTCAACGCCAACTGCCCGTCCGAGCTTGCGGGCCCGAAGGACTCGTCCGGCACGGTCGTCGGCTGCAAGTCCGCGTGCGTCGCCGGCCTCGGCGATCAGGCCAACAGCCCCAACTGCTGCACGGGCTCGCATAACACCGCCGCGACCTGCCCGCCCTCCGGCGTTCAGGACTACGACTTCTTCAGTGCGTTCCCCGTTTCCCCTGAGCTTTCATCCGTCCTGTTCCGTGATTCATAGTTCATCGGGACGCGGAGCGCTGACCTGACGACTTTCGCAGAGAAAAACTGCCCGAACTCGTACGCGTACGCTTACGACGAGGCCTCCGGCACCGCCCTTTGGACGTGCGACTCGAGCAAGGCGGCCGACTACACCATCACCTTCTGCCCATGAGGCGGTTACTAAATATATTACTGCACTCGTGATGTCCCGAACGGCGAAGCAACTTAGAGCGATCCGCCGTCGCTGTACATGATCCGGTCGTTGTTGTCACGTATCGCACTGCATCTTGCTATCGTCCATTTGGACTGTACATCTAATTCATTTCTGATCCGGCCCCTATTTCTTCCACTACGGTGCAGCTTGAAGTGCCTCGACCGGGTGAGGAGCGCGGGTTGCAAGAGGTTTGATGTCCAGACAAAGTGTTTTTTTTGCGGTGCAAGCCTGGCGACAGAGCTGGTTGTGTCCAGACAAAGTTCCCTGCGAGCCATCTCTTGCAATGCCGTGCATGTCATCATGGCCATGGACCCAGACTTTACCCTGAGTCGGATCGCAGTATGTCGAGCGCTATGGTCGTTTTCCAACCGGTGTCCGACTGTTTGACCGGAACAGGGCCGGAGGCTTTGCTATGTACTGTGGCCCTAGGCGATATCAAAGAGCGCAAGGTCGTTCAAGTTGGTACTGTATCGTGAAGGGCAACTTCCATCCATGTATGTGCCAGATCCGACACCCTTTTACGCCGCCCAACGTACTTATACAACTCCTACAGAGGTATACCGAACTCAACTGCGTCAAGTAATCCATCCCCTCCACGCGGAAATCATCCATCGTGACCTCCATCACTGGTTCGGCGTCGTTCAACGTCAGCAAGCGTGGTGCATCCTCTCTGTACCGCGGCTACTCGAACGTTCGGTCACCATTCGGGTCAAGCGTCGCAGCGAACCAGATAATGCAGACCCCATCGCAGTTTGATACGCCATGTCAATATCCAATCCACGATTGGGCTAGTTTCAGTACGATACATGGCCTCAAAGCCATCATTAAACAAGCCATATACTCTGGAAGAACGTCACGTGAACACAAAATCCGGGTATATCTGAAGATCAACCACCTTCCATCTAGCTCCAGCCTCGCCCGACAGGCTCAGCTCACAAACACCACCCTATAGCGCTCCCGATGTCCCGCAACGGCCGGTTTTCCGACAGCGTCAACGCAAAGCATAGACATTCCCGCTCCCGGTCCTTCCTGCCCTGCAGCGCGTACATCTTCCCCAAGAAGTACCACGCCTCAGGCACGTCCCATCCCGCCCCCTTAGTGAGCTCCGACAACAAACCGACGGAGAGGTCGACGTTGTCACGATCGGCGTCCTCCAGGCGGTCCTGTGACTTTGGGCAGTTCTGCGCGGACGCGAGGTAGATGCGGCACAGGTGGATCGTCGCCGACACGTCGTTCGGCGCGACGAAGAGCGCCTTCTGGAAGCACTCCATGGCCCGCCGGTCGTCGTCGAGCGCGAGGTGGTACAAACCCATCTGCGAGACGCGATTCAGCCAAAAAGCACGCGGCGCTATGAAGAGTAGAGATATTACCTGTACCCAAACAGCAGGATTATTCTCGTCGCGCACCTCCGCCTCTTGAATGGCGCCTTTCGCCTGCTCGATTTTACCCAGTCTTCGGAATGTGGCGGAGGACATCAACCAAAGGTTGCTCAACAACCGCCGATCCTTCACAGCCCTGGCCTTCTGCCGCGGAATCGTAGTAGTGGGTTCAGGCGGCGGGAGAGAAGGCGGGGGAGGCGGCGCTTCAGATCCCCCGAGGTCGATCTGAGAAGTGGCGTAGATGCTCAGGTGCTGCCGCAAATGGATTGACGACGCCTGGAAAGGCGTGTGATCGTTGAGCAAGCCATGGAAATCTGGGGTGACGCACAGTCAGTCAAACGCGGGCAAATGCATGTCAACAAAGGAATCGTACCTGGGGCCGAGTTCGACCGCTTGAGGTGCATGCTGTTGTGTCTCCCCACGTGCTGGACGTTGTGGCCGATTTTCTTCGAGATCGTCGTGACGCGCGCGCGGCCTTTGTGCACACCGCTAATGAACACCTCCCGCACCTTCTTGCCCTTGCCGCGGGTCGTATCGATAGACAGGCGAGACTTCTCTGACGGCTGAGCTTCGCGGGAGGGACCTGATGCGGAAAGATCGCCACCCAGCTGTTCTTGGGAGAATGCGGGAGTGTGCGCCATTGGAGATGCCGGAGTGACAGTGATTGGGATCGGATGCTCCGGCACGGTAAGCAGGTTCTCCGGCTGCTCCTGGACAGGCGGGAACATGGAGGAGGACCGCATTTCCTGTCGCCCGCCGCCCGAGAGCATGGATGAAGGACGAATGTTGTCCTGAGACCCTCGACTGTCGATCGACGTTCGTCCTGACCAAAGACAATGATCAGACGAGAGCTTGCGATGCAGTAAAAGTCATGCGTACGGTCATCCGAAACCATCGATCTCCGCTCGGAGAACCACTGGAATACCTCCACCCACTTGTCGCCAGTACCTTCCGGACCCTCGACAAACTCCGTTAATGTAAGTTGCGACATCCTAAGCTGAAGCGCGTGCTCGAAGGCATCTTGCCTGCTCGGCCACGGACGGTCGACGTAGGGCTGAAGTAAAGCCGCAGAGGATGGAACCTCTGTCCAGCCCGGCTCTAGCAACCGTACCGGCTCGCGAGGGGCAACCGGCTCCTCCGACTCGACATGGCCATTGCTTCTCGGCGAGGACGCCCCGGAGAAGTCAGGGGGCGAGATACCGTTCCCGGAAGCCTGCCCATTGGCCGAGACACTGTCTACCTCTTCGTCCACAACGTCGGCGTCTCCAACGCTGATGCCCATGTCGAGGACCTCCTTCGCAGCGCGCCATTCCCCTGACGACGTGAGTAGGAGGCCCAGCAGATGCCAATGGCGTGCCTCCGCGTGGTCGCCTTCGACGGCGGCACGAGCGTGCACGACAGCTTTCTCGATATCCTGTGTTACGCCTGGACGAAGATACGCAAGTGCGAGATGGTGATGAGTGGAGGGGGTGGGATGCGTTTTGAGCGACGCGTTGAGCAATGCCAACGAATCCTCGAAATGTTCTATCCTTGTCCAGGGGTCCTGCTCTGAGGAGAGGAATGAGCGCGAGATAGGACACGTCGCATAGGTACGCTCACCAGTGTACGCTGTACCGATGTGCCAGATCGCCTCCGCAAGCTGCACGCTGGCGACCAGCTCCTTGTCATTTTGGTCCAAGCGGGACTTTGCTTGCACAAGAACCTCACCCGCCTCGCGCGCATTCTCGATTGCCTTACCGACATCCTCCTCCGCAAGCGCCAGCCGTGAGAGCATCCGGGAACCAAGGACACAGGTCTGCACCCACAGTAGGTCGGAGTCCACATCCGTACCTGCACCAAATGCCCCACCGGCCTCATGAGCCGCGGCGTCGTCTTCATCCATACTCGCCTGGCGAGACTTGCTGACGACCTGAATATACAAGCGCAGAGTCCGCTTCGCGAGCTCTGGATCGCCCGCGACGTAAAAGAGCCGGCTCATATGGCGGAATATCCGGAACGAGTTAAACGTGAGCCGTGTCGCCCACCACAGGACCTGCTCGACGTGTTCAGTTGCGACACGTAATATTTCTTCTTGCAACTCACGTCGATGACCCATCCCGCGTATTCCCCCACACCGCCATCCGCCTCCCAAGTGGCGACAGAGAGATCCACTAGGTCCTCCACCTTCCAATTCCGCTCGCCTGCCTTCGGGAACTTCGTGCAGACGCTCAGAATTGCCCGGTACTCCTGCACGATTGAGCGCGCCGTCCCTATCCACCGATGCGAACGGGTTTTCGGTTGTGGGGCTGCACGCGCCTTGAGGATGAAGGCGCGGAGATGGAGCACTGCGATCACCGAGCGCTGGTCGGGACGGAAGGTCGGCGGCCAATGGGCGGAGCACGCGTGGTACTGCTGGAAGAGCTGCCAGAGAGAGCCATTCCTTCCGTCCATGCGCGAAACGTCGCACAGTCGAGCACCGATGATGATACCTCTCCGCAGGACGCGTTCTGCCCATCGCCAGAGCTCGCGATAACGGGCGAAGGAGCTAGCGTCGGACGTCGCAGAGACCTGGGAGGTGGACGAGGGGACCGAGGCAGGGATTTCTGCTACCGCACTGGTGACGATGCCAGATGCAAGCAAGTAGGTGGAAAAGGCCTTCTCCGGGTCGTCGGCGTGGAGGACCTCGTAAGACATGCCTGCAAAGGTCGTACATAAATGGACCATGGCACGATGGGCGTTGGTGAATACCAATCTCCGGAACAGCCTTGTAGGTAGCCGGTGACCTGCCTCTTGTCACCAACCTGTCTACACGCCCGTTCAGGACTGGAATGCCGGATGAGCACAGGTGGCAGACCATCGTGCAGTGCCTCCGAGATTCAGGTTCTGAACTGCGTTACGACCAGGGTCATGACCAGGAGACAAATCACGGCCACGTACAAGCCTGTTCCGAGGGAGATAGATATGGGCCACTGCCCATCATGGAGACACGTCCGATGCACGTACCTTTCAGACAGATACTCCGGATGCGCTCCACCGCCGACCATGCCCTTCCTTCATTGATGTCTGCTATTGACGCGGTCGATTGTGCAGACACAAAGCTGCCTGTCCAAGACGAAGAGAGAGAAATGTCAGAGCCCGCCCCTGGGACGTGCAGCGTCGCAGCCGAGCGAGTCGTTCCGGTTGCAGAGGGTGGGATGGAACCTTGGAAGCCTTGCTCGCCTGCCAGGTCCTTGACTTGCGACAAGTGTTCAAGGCACTCAGAGGGCCGACGTAGAGCGAAGGCGTAGAACGCCAGCGCAGCTTTCGTAGACTTCGAGCGACACAGGTCAAAAAGCGTCTGAATTTGACTCACTGCTTCACGTACATCGGAACGACTCGCATCCAGCTGCTTCAGAGAATCATACCCCACCATAGCCTCCTCTATCCTCTCCTCCGGCAGCGCACATTCTTCTCCCAACACCAGTGGCCCCAGTGGCCCCACTTCGCCGCCATCGAGGCTGGTAGCGTTGGCCGAGAGGAGGAGGCACAAGGCTTGAGTTTGCGAGGCGAGTTCGGCGACGTTGCGATGTTCCGGACTGTGTTTGAGGAATTTGCGGATGAGCTCAGACCAGGAGCACGGTCGCTGGTGCCAGTCCTTGGCAGGAGTATTCGCATCCCACTGTCCTGCCGTTAAGGCCCCTCTGAGCTGCTGCCAGTAATGGTGGGACCTGGGTTGGGCCATACTCTCCTCCCGTTCAGAGACAAGCAACCAGATGCCAAGAAAAGTGTGAAGGTCAGGTTCAAGACGAGGGCGAGGGCGAGGACGAGGAAAAGGAAAAGGAAAAGGAGAAGAATGCCGTCCACTTGAAGTTTACCAGCATTCAAATATTCACTACCCTGACATAAACCCTAACCTTGAAATGTTCTCCCTATCCAAAAGGGGTTACGTGGTTCACGAGTCCGAGGAGCCACGGTTTGGACAGCATCCTGACCCTCAGCCTCTATAGATTAGGGATCCGGTGAAGAAGGGCGTACACATAATTTGAGCCACATAAAAGCAAAGCATTGTGGCCACCACTGTGGCAGGTAGTCCAGGCTGAGGACAGACTGGCTCCGCCGCCACTCGCCGCGCCGCCTTGACGGGCCAGTGCTTGAACCGACTCGTTAACCAACTTGAAGTCTCACCACATACACCTCAACCGTACACTTATTGTTGGGTACAGGGATGAACTTTGAGACAGAATTGTCCTTTTGTTGATATCGAGATCAAATATGAGGAACAAGGCGTACGTTGCCATAGCCGCCCACTACTACTAGTACGGGGAATGCTTTGTTCTCCGGTGAGCCACTCGGCTCTTGCTAGTCCGCGCCACTCTGCCCACATACTTATACCGCAACTATCCAGCATCCTTACTGAACATCCCTACTCTATCGCTCTCCACCATCTTCGCACTTGGTCACTATGCCCTCTGCCATCGCTTCCACCAAGCCGACTATAGAGCCTGTCGCCAGCTTTCCTTTGGAGCTCCGGCAAATGATCACAGAGGACGGAAGGTTCGTCGACGTACCGAAGGATCTGCTCCGCCAACCTCCTCCAAAGCCCGCCGAGTTCCTCTACTTCCAGCATTACTACGAGAACCCCACGCCGCTCCGCGAAGACCTCAAGAAGTGCAAGACCGCAGAAGACGCCATCGACCTCCTCGCCACAGAGCTCGAGACCATGCACGCTCTCGTCTCCGGTTATGTTAAGAACCTGAGCACGGTAACGACGCGCTTCGACGAAGACATCGCAAAAGTGCACCAGGAACACGCATCCCTCGAAACGAACTTCTTGTTCTGCCAGTATCTGCTGGAGCACACAAACCAAGTCCTTAAACAGCTCCAGTAAGTTTGCACCGGAACCGTCGAGTCTTGCCAAAGTGCCCTTTTAATCCCCTCTCCCCAACGCAAAAAAAGATACGGGTACTCCCTCCTGAAAGCGAAGGTCGAGCTCAAGGTCAGCCAACACTCCGACCTGAAGAAACTCCCCGTTATCAAGCCCTCAAACGGGAGGCTCCATCTTATCGCGGACCCGGCGATGACACCGAGTCAGAAGGCAAAGAATAACGACCAGGCAAACCGAATCTGCATAACGAAATCCGACTCTGCCCTCGTTGAGAGCACGGAAGCCTACGGTCACGAGAAAGCGATGGTCGACGAGCTCGCCCACCCCGAACTCCACCCGCCCATGCCTTCCGAGAAGCAAAAGGGCACCGGCGAGACAAGCCGTGCCAAGAGCGACGCCGGCCCGCAGTTCGAGCCGCACGTCATGGTGAAGGTGAACAAGCTCACGGAGGGCCTCGAGACGATGCGCGAGACGTTCCAGCGAGTGCAGGCGAAGACAGAGAAGGAGTTCGACAACATGCGCTTCCTCAGCGCCGCCGCGACCCAGGACGCGAACGAATTCTGGCACCTCCATGACGACGTTTCGAACAGAACATCCCTGGAAGCTGGTGAATGGGTGAAGCATCTTAAGTGCGTTGTCTGCAGCCCCGCCTAATATAACGTGCGCCGTCACTCACCAAATGACTTGCTCCAGGCGTACGCAGGCTGCCTACGCCGAGTGGGCAGAGCGGCCGAACCCCGGAAACGCAGCTAGCACCGATTCGACCAGCAGCCCCACGCCCGCCGCAAATAGCTCGTCCTCAGCGGCCTATCCCACGCCCTCTTCCTCGCAGACACCCGCTGGATCCTCCTCTTCGTCGTCGCCGGACACCGCCGGTCCCGAGCCACCCAACAACCAACCCCCCAAACGACACGTCCTCCCCTTCGTCTCAGACCCGTCCACCTCCGCGTACGCCATCCACATCACGGTAGAGCACGAGAAGCCCATCGACGAGCTCACGCGCGAAGAGGCGATCGCCATGCTCAAAGCGCTCCCGCAGCAGCTCGAGTTCGTCCCGCACGGCGCCATCGAGGCCCTCGAGACCCAGCAGCAGCTTGAGAAGTTCACCCAGGTGGAGGCGCAGGTCAAGACCTCTCTGGAGGTACTGGCTGATAAACTCGAGGCGGAGGTTGGCATGCGGCTTCCTCATGACACGGCCCCTCCGGCCATCATCCCCAAGAAGCGGACGGAGGTGTACGAGGAGCGTTTTCCGGCCGAGGCGCAGCTCGGGGTTGGCCCGCCGGGAACCACGACCTCTGCTGCTAAGTTGTCTGTCGCGGCACGCGCGAAGGTTGCGGTTGCAGGCATCTTGTCGAGCTCGGGGATGGTCGACGGGAAGGGGAATTCGCGCAAACGGCAGAGGGGTTCTACGATTGATGAGTCGGTGGAGGATGCCGTCGAAGCCGAAGATGTTCGGGAGCGGAAGATGAAATCCCAAAAACACAAGCGAGTACGCAAAGATTGACTAGCTGTAGTCCGGGCAGTGTATGAGATCATTAGGAGGCAGTTAATGTGTTGTACTTGCCTGTAGTCATCGCCGGTTTACTTCCTTCCTCTCTCATGTCTTGTTGCCCTGCATGCATGTCTTGTGTAGTTGATAGTCCCGCGGCGTGCAATGCATGGCCAGAGTTCGCAACTTGGCACTTGTCATCTCGAGCGGTGTGATCAAAGCCCAAGAGTGCAACTCGTATCGTTGAGTATCGTACTGTACAGTCGCCTTGCCATCACAGTCGCCATCTCCTCGCCCCTGGCTCTAGTCTTTTGTTGCGCTGGATGTACATTACCCTGAGTCCCAGCACGGCCAGAGCACCGACGAGCAAGAAGCCGGCGTTCGTATAATGGCCGGTTGGGTATCCCGGTGACTCGTTCGCCTTGTAGATGTAGACACCTGATGGCTCGAGAGCTCAGATAAATTACGGTGAGTAGGCGCAGATAGAATCGCACACACCGATGATCTGCCCGATCTGCCCGATAGAGACATTCAGAGGTACCGCTAAGGTCGCCGCGCCAGTGCCCCGCAGATTCGCGGTCAACCAACTCAGCAGAGGAGGTATACATGCGAACGCAAAGGACAGCGCGATGATGAAAAACACGTAGCGAAGCTTGAAGGATTCGGCGGGGAGAGCACCTATATGTCGACGATGATGAGGTTTCGTTTTCAAACACTACGAAAACGCGGGATGTACTCACCTTCGACCACGAAGGAAGCTCCCGCGATCAACATCGAAATGGAGCACCCAAGCGCCCGGATCTCATACTTATCCGACACCCATGCAACCGAGACCGTGATCACGAAGGCGATCGCGTACGGCGGCACCGTGAACAGCTGGGCGTTCAGGCCCTCGTACCCCAGCCCCGAGACGATCGTCGGCGAAAATAGCGACATGCTGGAGAACGGCACCGAGATCGTAATGTACGTCAAATAGTGCACGTACAACCGGCAGTCCCGCAACGTCTCCTTCGCCTCTGCCCACGTAATGCGGTGGTGCCCCAGCGACGCGACGCCCTTCAGTCGCGCTATCGAGAGCTCGCGCTGCGCCTCCGACAGCCAGGGCACCGTCTCCGGATAGTCGGGGAAGAAAATCGAGACGAGGACCGCGCCGGCGCACGATGGTACGCCCTCGATGATGAAAAGGTAGCGCCATGCCTCGATGCCGTGCGCGCTGTTCAGCTTGCCGACCCCGTATGCGATCGCGCCGCCAAACGCGCCACCGAGCGTCGCGCTCGCGAGGATCAGGGCGATGCGCAACGCGCGCTCCTCAGGCCGGTACCAGAAAGTGAGGACGTAGACCATGCCGGGGAATAAGCCCGCCTCGAACATCCCCAGGAGGAAGCGCACCGCGATGAGGCCACCAAAGTTCTTGACGCCACCGAGTATCATCGTCATCGCGCCCCAGGAGAACATGAGGAACGCGATCCAGCGTGAGGGGCGGAACTTCTTGAGCATGTAGTTTGACGGTGTTTCGAAGACAGTGTATGAGACAAAAAAGATCATGAGCGCGATGAGGTACTGCTGGTTCGTCATGTGCAGCGTCTGCAGGAGGGAATGTCCTGTGTTGGTGTTGAGGATCTTCGCATTTCCCTGCGATGGAAGGACCTTCAGCACAGGCGTAATGCAAGCCGAAAGGATGACTTGCAATATTCGAGCGGTCGAGAGAACATAATAGGTAAATGGCCATGGATGTGGGTACAATGCGCGCATCAATGCTCCTTACTAGCCTAACACAGAGATCCTTAGTTGACGGTTGGTGGCGCAAATTACATTTGCTCACCTCCTTTCTGCCTCTGGGTCTAGCTCCGGGTCGTTCGTCGATAAGACCTCCTCCTGCTTGGCGGACTCCAAGACGCTGATTTCTTGTTTCTCGACATCTTGAGATGGCTCCGGGCCGCGGGTTCCCTGCGTGTCGCAGCCTGGAATCGACATCGTTAGCGTTGCGTAGTTGAAGCGAAGGGTGGGGTGCGCACCGCCAACGCAGCATGCCCTTCCCGCGGGCCCTCGCACTATATATTTTCTCCCCCGCACTACGTACGAGAGCCGCTTCTCCGGGTCGGCGCCAACTTGGGGAATGGTCACAAGAACCCCGAGCAGTTCGGCGCGCCGTGCACGATGGAAGACCAGGGCATCGTCAGCTGCTCTATCAAAGGTATTACCCGCCGTTTAGGCCGTTGTGCCTGCCAGATCACATGTCGAAGCACATTATTAAAGTGCTGATTTGCTTCCGTGCATGTGTCATGGGGTCACGGCCGTTCAAGTTGTTCAAACGTTGAACGTTCATCATTCTTACTGACGTCCGTTCGTCGGGAGATGCAGCCGGGCCGGAACCCCGTCGACCTGGAATGGGATCATGCATATGAGTTGGGTTTTAAGTGGTGAATGCATGACCATTGAGAAGCAGGATAAAAATTCGCCGTAGTCAGACCTTCGATTTGGAAATCCGGTGTTCAGATTACGCTATTAAGAAGTAACCAAGGGGAAAAGACGGAGAGCGAGCCTTCATCACACAAGAGTCCGGCGAGCGGAATCAAAGGAAGCCAAGGGGAAGTGTAACAATATAAGGTGAAAGAGATGACCATGAAGTCGAGAGTCCACGTCAGTCGATGAACTTGTGGGGTACGACGACCCCGAGGAGAAGACCGACGTCCTCGATCATCCCGTCAAATTCGTGTGTGGGCATCGTATCGCGGCTAGCGTCGGTCGCGGGACGGCGGCAGGGAAACCCCAAGGAAAGAGGCACTACGTCTTGGCAAGGAGACAAAGACACGCAAATGAAGCGGGATGGCGCGTTACGGGAGTGGGAGAACGCCATAGACATCGACGCGGGTGCGACGGGTGCGAGATGGTATGCGCGGGAGCCCGGGGAAGGGTACTTTTTTTATGGGAGTCCGGAATCCGGTGTCAGGACGACGCACGCTGCTAGCCCTATGCATATGCTTGGTACATCGATATCGTAAACAGCATGCGACAAGCATCAGACGGAAAGCAGCACCTTTGTCCCAAATGGCCAGAGGCCACAATTGATTTAAAATGTAACGTGGTGTCCCACAAGTCCATGCCCTGGTGTTAGACCACTGTGTCTCATATAATAGATCAGGGAAGCAGAGAACGCACGTTCAATGCTGCAATCGAACAATGCCCACAATGATAGGAATCAGGATGGAAAAAACGCATACCGAATCCGATACGACCAGACGGAAGCAGAGATTGTGAGACGCACCATGTACTATATTCCGGGTGCATTGTAGAGCACGTCCGAGGGTCCCTTCCCTGCGAGCCATTCGCAAGGAATCCGGCAAATAACCAGCCCATCTTGAACATCTGGCCGCCTTGGCCCTTAAAGCTTGACGTCTGGCAGTCTCCACAACGCTGATCTTGAATCGGTACGTGGAGCGAGATGCCTGCAGATAACGCAGCAGAAGGGAGGTGGCACCATGGGCACATAAGTCGCGTGCATACAATCAGGGTGCTTCGCCTTGAAAACGGTTCGGCTGATGACTTTTGGGATAAGAAGAGGCGGTAGGAAAAAGTTTGTCTGAAGGCCTTACCTACCGACCCTCTTCCTTCATCCTCTCTATCACCCTCGCCGACCTCGGCCGTAATGCATGACGTCTTGCCCATGCAAACTAGATTTTCATCGGCGGCCCTGAGCGTTCGGCCAGAAGAATGCAAGAAGCTAGGGGGTGCATGCTAGCAAGGACATATGATGAAATGCAATGATGAAATGCGGGCGGCGTGGACTGAAGGGTGAGTGGGAGGAGGAAAAGAAGGGTCGAGCCGAATCCCCTTGACAGCGCCTCAGGACGAGGGTGACGGGTCTCCTGGCTCACGAGTCACGACTGCCGTCATCGCAGCTTGCGCATTCTCCGCGACGACAACGGGCTGGAACGGCCCTAGAATTCCTAAGGACTTCAACCTCGATTCCTTCACCATTGACGATAATCGAGCGCATATATATACCTACCGGTGAGCCTCGTCGAGTGTTACTCTATCGTTCCTCCTCCGCGCGGATCGCTCACGATCCCGAGGCGACCATGTCGAATTTCCTCTCTGACAACGTATTCCAGCAGGACCCGCCGCCTTACACGCCCCCAGTAGACATACTGCTAATACCCGCGGCCGACTTGCCCCCTCCACCACCCCTCCTTCGCGCATCGTCGTCTTCGACTTCGGCTTCCCGGGCAACTGCACCCTCCCGCGTCCATTCGACCGCCAGACCTCAATTGACTCCACTCCAGGCACACCGAACCAGCCCCAACTCGCCTCTATCTTCGCTTTCGCATCCTCCGGGTACCACACCGCGCCGACGCTCACACACCGTCAACGACTCCCCGAATCCGCGAAAAATCCCCGCGCGAGCTCGCCGCACCCCCGCTGTCGGCAAGATGAGCGCTCCGAGCAGCAGCCCCCCGCCATACTCCCTCACACCGCCTGAGGTGCCCCCCGTCGGGCCTGCGAGGCGCGCATCATCTTCACCCCATCTCCGCCTATCGCTGTCCAACAGCCCGCCATTCAGTCCCCCGCTCTCGTCACATTCTCGCCAGGCGTTTTCAGATTATGCACGTTCGCGCCGGAGGGCTGGTCCCACTTCAGACGACGACGAGACGTCCGGAGCCGAGACAGACGATGGCGTCATGGTCCGAAGATCACGCGGGGAGAGCCTCGCGGCGACGTTGAGGAACAGACTACTCGGGAAGGGGAAGGGGAAGGGAAGGCCGTTCGACGAAGGATGGTCGCGACCGATTACCACCGCGTCCGGCGCGCTGTGCGCAGGGGAGACGGAGACGGAGGGAGAGGACTCGGTACGTCACCCTTCACTTTCTGTCGTGCTCCACCCCCGATGGTGAACGGACCCTCCCAGCCAAGGAACCTCCCTACTGCGCGGATAACCCGGTCCTCCTTATCGCAGGAACTCACGCTGCCGCCGCAAACTGCGTGGCTCGTCCCCATTCTCTTTCAGCTATTCCGTTTACTCGCTGTCGTACCTGCGGTGTTTGGGACGTTGTGGAACCTATCCTATGTGATTTGGCCGCCAGACGGGCTGGGTGGGTGGCGGGTTGACTTCGCCGTGAGTGTGCTGTGGGTGCGTCACACTTATCTCCGCAACCAAACCCCAACTGCCGGGCTCACATCTCCACTAGTCGATCCTCACAGGGTGGCAATGTCTACAACTGACAACAGGCCTACTCAAACGATGGCGAGTGTACTACTCTCCAGGAGCCACCCTCATCCGCCTCCTCGCGCTGCAAGGTACGCTCATCGTCGTATTTTTCCCCGACCTTAATGCGAACTAATGCCATCCCCGCGGCACAGCTATCTGCTGGCCCGCGACGCACCTCACCCTCTCCATCCTGTCGCACGAGGTCCGCCCTTTGATATGCTGGGCCGCGATCGGCACCACGACGTGCTGCAGCCGCTCCATCCAGCTCTGGGTCACGTCCAACATCGTGCCCGTCCCTCCGCACCCCTCCAACTCGCATCACCCACACGGCCAGGAGGACGCGGAGGAGCACATGCGCAAACGCGGGCGGAGGCGCTGGGACTGGGCGCAGGTCGGCGTGAAGTGCGCGCTCCCTGCGGGGCTCGTGTATGCGGTCATGGCGTGGGCGCTGGTGCTTAAGAGGGAGTTTCTCAGCTGCTGACGCGGACTGTTCAGGACTGGGACCGGGAGATATCGGTGTGGTGCGTGCGTGGGACCGGTGGTGCGTGACCCGGGTGCTGCTTCTGCTGCTGTTTCGCTTGTCTTCGGTATGTTGTCACGGTCCATGCCACCACAATTTCTGCTTTCTGTTCTCAGATATTTGCTCCCACTGCGGGCTGCAACGACGGCGTATCGGAACCGCCGACGTGAATGCGCCTATGAGGGAACTGCTACTGTACGTTGCGACTCGGACCGAGTCGAGAATGACTAACTTATGGCTATGTGTATGGCTGAGTCGGACCGAGTACCTACTTAATGCATAACGCCTAAGTATATCCATACCCACACTGGAAGCGCATCTGCCTCGGGTCCGACACAGCTTCGAGGATGGACTTCGGACCGCGCACTCGGCCCTCCCATACATGTCTGAGTCGCACACATCTACGTTTCCGTCTTCCTTGGTGAGTATTCTAGATTCTCGATCGCTTCGCCGCCTAACCTTCGAATACTAGTGCCACGTCTCCGAATAAGCCGAGTGAATGGCGGTTGAGTGGTACGCACCAGCGCATCGTCGGCTTTGTCAAAGTCTCTTGCAGGTGGGTAATCTGAAGTTATCACCTAGAAGTTGCCTTCAGCTCCCATCCGCATACAATTTTGAACAGTTTTCAGCACTTTCTCCGTGTCAAGTACGTCGGGCATGGAGTCGCTGCATGAAACCACGGATATTGCGAGGTGTAAGCTAGTGGCCACTGCCCAGTTTCCATGGCTCAACTTCGGATTCAGGGTGAGTTCGAAACCCCTGCAGGAACACCGAAAGTGACCTCACGGGTGAAACACCTGCCTCTCTGTCGAACCACGCACCACAGATCGACGCGCCTGGCGTCCCCGATGCCGGCGACAGGATCCACTTCTCGAAACGCCTGAAATCGTACTCCGAAACCTCGTCGACAGACCCCATCACACTGAACTTCAAGGACGGGACGACCGCGATCTGCGACCTCATCATCGGCAGCGACGGCGTTCGTTCTGCTGTTTTCCGCACGATGTTCAACGAATTTGCAGATGAGGCCGAGTCGCGCGGTGACGCGGAGGACGCTGCGCGGTTGCGCGCGATGGTGTTCTCTGGCCAGATCGCGTATTGAGGTTTGGCGTCCACAGCTCAGATCGTAAGTTTCCATAGCGTAGTCGGTTTATGCAATCCGTTCTCCATTGCTGATATACGCGTTATTTCTACTGACGGATGTCTTACTCACCAGATACTGGGAAAGAACGCAGTGCGTAGCACCCGATTTTCTGTATGCCGTTTGCGAGGTCGATTGACGGTATCTTCTGTAGCATATGACATTCTACCCTGTGTCCGGGGGCAAATTCATCAACGCAGTCGCTGTCAAGTACACTCCCAGGTATGGCAGGGTATATGACGGTCCGTGGGTGGAATCAATCTCCGGAGAGGCGGCAGTGAAGCCGTTCGAGGGCTGGGACCCCAAGGCTTTGGCCATAATCAAGGTACGCTGTTCTCTGACACCGCTGCAAGCTCGATCGCTGATCACGTCAATACCCCGTCGTAGGCGGTCTCCGCACCATTCTGCGGGGCGTTGCACACAGTCACCGACCTACCCACGTACATCAAAGGACGAGGGGCTCTCATCGGGGACGCCGTCCCTTCTCCCCTCTGCGCTTATCCCTGTTAACCGTTTTCCACCGGTGACACATCTGTAGGCGCACGCCATGCTGCCCAACCAAGGCGCCGGGGTCGGCCAAGCGTTCGAACTTCGAAGACGGCATCGTGCTCGCGACGATCCTCGCCCACGCCTCCGTCACGCCCGCGAACCTCTCCTCGGCACTCAAGATCTACGACGCCGTGCGCCGGCTGTTCTCGCAGGGCGTGCAGCAGCGCTCGTACTGGAACGGAATGACCTACCAGCTGCGGCGCGCGGACTCGGGCTGGGAGGACGTGAGCAAGGCGGACAGCAGGGTGGTACCCCCACGAGATCGCAGAGGAGGTGCGGGCGCAGGTGCGGCGGCACTTCGAGACGACGATGGAGGACGACCGCGCGTGGCTGGCGGAGATGCTTGCAAGACTCTCTACGTGATCGCCGAGGGGCGACGAGCTGACGGCCGTCTAGTTATATACGTGTGGTTTGTCGTATTGAACCATATAATAAGCGCCTGAATTATGTAATGCTCTTCGTCCGGGGCTGGCACTGAGTAGACCTGGCAGTGGACTCGCTCAAGTAAGTATGTACCTCCTCTGATCCAGCTCCTCATTCGAGTTTGCCAACTGTCGTGCTATTCCTACGCGCCATGGTCTGGTTCCGCTTTATACTCATCTAGCTCGCAGGGACACATCAAGTAAAATATTCGGACTGTTGTGGACTGGCACGCCAGCGCACCGGGTCAGTCGCCGGTCACACAAGGATCAGAACCTTAGCCCAGCTTCAACTTCAAAGTTCAAACTAGCGCGTTGAGTACGATAGCGCCAATGGATTTCCTCACAGGGCTGCGGGCCAAGCGTTCCTTCGCTCAACACACCACCACCATCGAGTGAAGATACGATCACCTACGCACCTCTTGGACACACTTCTCGGACATACGTCAGGGCCTGCGACAGATACAGTGGCAGTAGTACGTCGCTGCTTATCCCGATACACCATGCCCCTGGCAAACAGCGAATCGAAGTTCCGTGTGGCCATCATGTACGTACGCATCCAGATATCGATCGAACGTGCGGTTTGAATGCTGGCAATTCTTACAGTGGTGGTGGGATGGGCGGCCTCGTTCTTGGACTCTGCCTCAAGAAATACGCACCAGACGTAGATTTCGACATCTACGAGTCCGCCACTGAGCTCACCGAGCTCGGTGCCGGCATCAGCATGTCTCCGCGCACCTGGTCGATCATCAAGGAGCTCGGACTCGGGGATGAACTCATCACAACCACCGGTACACAGGCCCCTATTGGTAAGTTGCTTTCGATTTCATGTGCACATCGCCGCCTGACGTGTCTGGTGCAGGTTCTGCTCTCACGTACCGTAAGGGTGACGAAGAGTCTGTCATTGATGTGTTTCAATTGCAACAACGTCAGTACGGTTTACCTGCAGGGATAGACATGCCTAACCAACTCTGGATCTCCCACAGTGCACACGTTACAGCGGTCGATTCTGCAGCAGATCCTCACCAAGCACATCGGTGCCGGTGACAGGATCCACTTCTCGAAACGCCTGATTTCGTACTGTGCAACTTCTTCCACTTCTCCGATCACGCTCAACTTCAAGAATGACACAACCGCGACCTGTGACCTCGTCGTCGGCAGTGACGGGGTTCGATCCGCAGTTCGCCGGACGATGTTCAACGATCTGGCGAACGACGCTGAGAGTCATGGCCAAGCCGAGGAAGCTGCGAGACTGCGTGAGATGGTAGAGCCAGTTTTCTCGGGCCAGATCGCGCATCGCGGTCTGGCACCGGCGAGCGCGCTATCAGAGGACGCCTTGGAGCGTACGCGTGCACCTCAGATCGTAAGTCTTCTTGGTTGATCTAACGTGCCCGGCTGTGTTGACGAAAACCTCACCTGACAGTTGATCGGAAAGAACGGCGTTCGTGGGTCGTTAGTATGCGCTTTTGGCACGGCCGTTGACGAGACATGCTGCAGGACATCGTCATTTACCCCATCGGCGGCGGAAGATTTGTCAACGTACTAGCCATCAGGTATACTCCTGGTCATGATAAAGTATACGATGGCCCCTGGGTGGAACCCATAACCGGAGAGGCCATCGCGAAACTGTTCGAAGGCTGGCAGCCTTGGGCTTTGGACACCATCAAGGTACGCGGCTTGCATCCTACCGCGGCAAAGCAGGTGGCTGATCATGGGAATCATTCATCATAGGCGGTAGAGAAGCCATTCAGCTGGGCGATGCATACGGTTCCCCACCTGCCCACGTACGTCAAAGGACGAGTCGCACTCGTCGGAGACGCGGTACGTCGACCCTGCTTCCCGCTTCCCTCCACGCCATGCCTGAGTTTAACCCATTTACCACCCGCGATCCGCTGGCAGGCACATGCCATGCTCCCACACCAAGGCGCGGGTGCGGGCCAGGCGTTCGAAGACGGCTTCGTGCTCTCGCTCATCCTCTCCCACCCCTCCGTCACGCTCGCGAACCTCCCCGCGGCACTCGAGATCTACGACGGCCTCCGCAGGCTGTTCTCGCAGAGCGTGCAGCGGGGCTCGGAAAGGAACGGGGAGACGTACCACCTGCGTCGAGCGGGGTCGGGCTGGGAGAACATCACCGCTGAGGACAGCAGGGCGGGGCGGTATCCGCGCGAGTGGCTGAGTGACATTGCGGAGGACGTGCAGGCGCAGATGCGGTGGACGTTCGAGGCCAACATAGACGACGACCGAGCCCGGGTGGCGGAGAGGCTTGCGGCGCTCTCAACCTGATCGCTGGAGGGACGGGAGAGCGCGAGGAGCTCGAGGACTTGGCGATCTCCATGGATTTCAGTCTCCCCCTGTCTGACTCCGAATTTGCTACATAGATGTGCCACAAGACAGCAATGGTGAAATTTTATGTTCTTCGCATGTTGGACTGTCCTGGCATACGCTTGTACACCGGGTCGGTCGCCGGTCACACAGGGATAAGTACTTGCTTAACCTGACAGAAGCTCAAGGTTCAAGCCCCCACGTCAAGTACGATGGCGCCGATGAATTTCCTCACAGTCCTTCACTTAACACACCACCATCGCGTGAAGCCGACCCACCCATCTCCCAAGCCCTGCGACAGACACTGCCGTACATCGCTGCGGATCTTGATACACCATGCCCCTCGTAACCAGCGATTCGAAGTTCCGCTTGGCTATCATGTACGTGTGCATCCAGATATCGATCGAACGGCGATTCGAATGATAACGATCCTTACAGTGGTGGTGGGATGGGAGGGCTCGTTCTTGGACTCTGCCTCAAGAAGTACGCGCCAAACGTGCACTTCGACATCTATGAGTCCGCCAATGAGCTCACCGAGCTCGGTGCCGGCATCAGCATGTCTCCGCGCACCTGGTCGATCATCAAGGAGCTCGGACTCGAGGACGAACTTATCACAAACACCGGTACACAGGCCCCTATTGGTAAGTTGCTTTCGATTTCATGTGCATATCGCTGCCTGACGTGTCTGGTGCAGGTTCTCCTTTCACTTTCCGTAAGGGTGACGAAGAGTCTGTCATTGATGTGTTTCAATTGCAACAACGTCAGTACGGTTTACCTGCAGGGATAGACATGCCTAACCAACTCTGGATCTCCCACAGTGCACACGTTACAGAGGTCGATTCTGCAACAGATCCTCACCAAGCACATCGGTGCTGGTGACAGGATCCACTTCTCGAAACGCCTGACTTCGTACTATGCAACTTCGTCCACTTCTCCGATCACGCTCAACTTCAAGGATGGGACGACCGCGACCTGTGACCTCGTCGTCGGCAGTGACGGGGTTCGATCCGCAGTTCGCCGGACGATGTTCAAGGAGTATGCGGACGAGGCCGAGACGCGCGGTCAAGCCGAGGAAGCTGCGAGACTGCGTGAGATGGTAGAGCCAGTTTTCTCGGGCCAGATCGCGCATCGCGGTCTGGCACCGGCGAGCGCGCTATCAGAGGACGCCTTGGAGCGTACGCGTGCACCTCAAATCGTAAGCCTATACCCCCTCTACTCATCTACCATTCTTGCTAACGAATGTTGGATCGCACAGTTGATCGGAAAGCATGGTGTTCGTGGGTCGTCGCGATGCGTTTTGGGACGTTCATCGACCAAACACCCTGCAGGACATCGTTATGTATCCTGTGACCGGCGGAACATCCGTCAACGTACTCGCTGTCAAGGATACTCCGGGTCATGGGAGAGTGTATGATGGCCCGTGGGTCGAGTCCGTAACAGGGGAGGCTGTCGCGAAGTTGTTCGAAGGGTGGCAGCCCTGGGCCTTGGCGGCTATCAAGGCATGATTGTATCCTGCCTCTGCAGAGCGAGTGACTAATGTTGGAATCGTTCATCATAAGTTAGGCGGTGGAGAACCTATTCCGTTGGGCGATGCACACGGTCCCCGACCTTCCCACGTATGTCAAGGGACGAGTCGCGCTCGTCGGCGATGCCGTACATCGACCCCGCCCCCGCCCCCGCCCCCACTCCGCATCTGCTGATCCATTTACCGTTGGTTACTTCCAGGCACACGCCATGCTCCCGCACCTTGGTGCAGGCGCCGGCCAAGCGTTTGAAGACGGCTTCGTGCTCTCCCTCATCCTCGCCCACCCCTCCGTCACGCCCACGAACCTCACCGCTGCGCTCAAGATCTACGACGACCTCCGCCGACCGTTCTCGCAGAGTGTGCAGCGGGGCTCGGAAAGGAACGGGGCGACATACCATCTTCGGCGCGCGGGCTCAGGCTGGGAGAGCATTACCGCAGAGGACAGCAGGGCGGGGCGATACCCGCGCGAGTGGCTGGCCGCGATTGGGGAGGACGTGCAGGCGCAGTTCCGGTGGACGTTCGAGGCGAACATTGAGGATGACGGAGCACGGGTGGCGGAGAGGCTTGCGACTCTCTCAGCATGATAACTGCGTGCGCACGACCGTCTATGTACACGGTTTTTAGTCATACCCTAGGCAATTCCAAATGCATTAACGTGAGTAGAAAGAGCGCCGTTTCCTGGCAGAATCGCAGACAAATCACCAATCAGTAACGCCGGAGAGTCTTCGTTTCAATCCAGGCTTTGCTTCGCTGTTTCTTGCTCCCAGTGTATCCATGCATTTAGGGGTGCTCAATCCTTGGGACCACTAGCCACTGGCCGCGTTCAGAGGCAATTGATGGTTGGTGATATGCTAGCCGAGACTCCCGTAAACGGCAAGCAACAGTCCTGGCGCTTGTTTCTTTCGAATGCGTCTACTTCACCCTCCACGCCCCCGGAAAATGCGACTTTCGAGCATGTTGAAGACGGGAACATTGCGCACCTTTCGATACCAATATCGTCATATTTTTCACCAAGGGAGAATAGCTAGTCCTGCTCGAATGCGTTTGAGGACCAGCTCGTCGGCTAGTCTCGCCGCGTATTATGATAGCCCATCTGGCACCTCCCATCAATTGCCTCCGAGCCTCTCTGAACGCGGCCAGTGGCCAGTGGCCCCAAGGATTGAGCACCCCTTTTCCCCCGCACCCCGCCCTACCCCTCCTTTACACTCCAGGTCTCACTAAATATTCGGTACTTAGGCATGCATCAAGTAGCGAAGATTTGGACCCACATGAATCGTCCAGGGCCAGGCTTACGGCGCTACGTCAGTCATGCTGACGCTTCTCGAGAGTCGAGCCGAGCAGTCGGTGTGAATGCTTAGGAATGCTTTCGCATATCCATCAGACATACTGTACTGTATCGTCTTCTGCAGCTCGTGGACTGATAGTAATAGAGTTGGATCACAGCACAGCTTCTTGGACCGCGTTAGGATGCTATGTCCCTCGGACGAGGATCAGCACCCATCCAAGTACGAGCCCAAGCACAATAGAGCTGACAACTTCTCTAAAACAGCTTCGCGGCCGAGCGTATACGTATTTTTTTTTTTTTTACCTATTCTCGTTCTCATCCGTTCTGGCGCCAAAGAGAGTGCTACAGGCTATGTGCAGCTCCTCTCGCCAGCACTCACAAAACGTCTGTGAGAACTTTACAAATCCATTCACAATCCCACTGATGCGATATCACAACGCCACCATATGACCTCGTATCTGCGCCTGTTTTCTTGTACTGATACCCGGGAGCTCTGATGACACCGTACCCCAGTTTCAGTCGCCCCTTCGCGACAAGCAGGTGGGGAGCGGTGAGCTTACGAGCTGCTGCGAGAGTAGCGTAGAACGTGTCGTCTGGAGCCTGTCTGGAGTCGAGCCGAGACTAATTTTTATCATCATCCTGCGGAACGAAGCATACGTGTCTATGATCGGATAGTATCTCTTACACACATATATATAGGACTCAGAGCATACAGCCGGTAAGTACGCCAAGATTGTTTCTACAGCACCCGATACAACATGTCTCTTGAAAACAGCCAGCCGAAGTTGCGCGTGGCCATCATGTACGTGCGCATCCCAATCGGCCAGGTCTAATGCTGATTTTTTTTTGTTCAGTGGCGGGGGGATGGGGGGCCTCGTCCTTGCGCTATGCCTCAAGAAGTACGGGCCAGAGGTCCACTTCGATATCTACGAGTCCGCCTCCGAACTTACAGAGGTCGGTGCCGGGATCGGAGTGTTTCCGCGTATCTGGACGATCATAAAAGAACTCGGACTCGAAGACGAGCTTCTTACAATCCAAGGCACACAGGGCCGTCAAGGTACGCTGCTCTTGACTGCCTTCAATGTTCGTATGCTGAGGCCTGAGTGGATATGCTATGTTCTGTGAAGGTTCAGGTTTCTGGATGAGAAAGGGCGATGAAGGGTCAACGATGGATGTCGTTGAATTCCCTGAGTGTGAGTGTGTGATATATGCATTCAATGATGGACACGCTAAGCCCGCCCTCAGTCCACACGTTCCACAGATCTATCCTGCAACAGCTCTTGGCCAAGCATCTCGATGCCGGCGACAGGATCCACTTCTCGAAGCGCCTCGCCTCGTACTCCGAAACCTCCTCGACTGAGCCCATCACGCTCAACTTCAAGGATGGGACGACCGCGACCTGTGACCTCGTCGTCGGCAGTGACGGGGTTCGATCCGCAGTTCGCCGGACGATGTTCAATGAGTATGCGGACGAGGCCGGAACGCGCGGTCAAACCGAGGAAGCTGCACGATTGCGCGAAATGGTGGAGCCTGGCTTCTCTGGCCAGATCGTGTATCGCGGTTTGGCACCTGTGAGCGCGCTCTCGCCAGAGCTCGTGGAATATTCGCGTGTACCTCAAATTGTGCGCCTCCATCATCAGGCTTACTGTGATGTCTTCGTACTGACGGACGTCTTTCGCAACAGCTGCTCGGAAAGAATGGAGTGTGTAGCATTCCCATGATCTCATCTCCTTTGGAGCCTGTGTGCTGACGAAGCGTGTTACAGCAAATAACGATGTATCCCGTGTCCGGGGGAGACATGATCAATATAGCTGCCGTCAAGTACATCCCCGGTTCTACCACGGTGTATCCCGGCCCGTGGGTGGAGAACACGCCGGCAGAAACCGTAGCGAAGCTGTTCGAAGGCTGGGACCCCAAGGGCGTGGGCATTATCAAGGTGCGCTCATTCTCTCCAACAAGCATCCCCCGAGTCGAGTCCTTATTCATCCTCGAACCCCATCATAGGCGATCACAAGCCCATTCCGCTGGGCGATGCACACCGTGCGCAAGTTGCCGACCTACGTCAAAGGACGAGCCGCGCTTGTCGGAGACGCGGTACGTCGATTTCCCTCCCACCTTCCCGTCGCTCAAACCTAATTGGTTCGTTAACCATCTGTGACCCAGGCGCACGCAATGCTGCCTCACCAAGGCTCTGGTGTGGGTCAAGCGTTCGAGGACGGCTTGGTCCTCGCGATCATCCTTTCCCATCCCGCGGTCACGCGTGCGAACCTCCCTGCCGCGTTCGCTCTTTACGACGACGTCCGCCGACCGTACTCGCAAGAAGTCCAGGAAGGTTCGGCGCGCAATGGGATGAACTACCAGCTGCGCCGCGCGGGATGGGAGGACGTGAGCGTCGAAGACAGCAAGGCGGGACGGTACCCGCGCGAGCTTCTGGGCGTGCTCGGGGAAGAGCTGCTGAAGCAAACGAAGTGGTTGTTTGAGACGAGCATTCTGGACGAACGCGCTGCGTTGTTGGAGAGGATTGGGGCTCTCGCTGCTTGATCACTCTGCGCGAAGAGGTTGGCACTCCTGTCGACGGTAGCTTAGTACATGACTACTCACAGAGCAACGACGGGAATGACACTCGCAGATGAATTATCAAGAAAGATATCGTATGCTACTTACGCCTTGAGAGTTTGAACGTTCAAGACAATTGTTCCCTTGGTACCCAGCTGATAGGCGCCGCGTGAGTTTAGGGCAAGCGTTACTCGCGCACCCTCCCGAACAGTAGCGCCGTTGGGATTTGCATCTTTCAAGTTTCTCCCAAACCTGCTCTGATAACGCCCATACGCGAGCTCCAGCTTAGGGCTAGGGCGTATCATGCGACACAGAAAAAACAAATCCTGGACGATGGAAACCACACGATCCACGGATCACCGACGGCCACGCTAACGGCATGCCTATGGAAGAAGTTCGAGCTTGGTCACTGGTGGGAACGCTTTCTCACAATTGTCATACTCTGTTATGTTCACCGTCGCGTGAAGACAGAAAACATCAAGCCTCGGTCCAACAGTACCACTAGAACATATATATACGGCTCTGCAACATACTCGTACCGGCAATCCTGCATATCCCCATAACATGTCTCTCGCGAACGACGAACCAAAGTTGCATGTTGCCATCATGTACGTACCCGTCTGGATATCGATCGAACGTACAGCTGGAATACTGACGATCCATTGCAGCGGCGGAGGGATGGGCGGCCTCGTACTTGCTCTATGCCTCAAGAAGTACGCACCAGATGTACACTTCACCATCTACGAGTCCGCTGCCTCGCTCACCGAGGTCGGTGCCGGGATCGGAATGTCGCCGCGCATCTGGACCATCATGAGGGAGCTCGGACTCGAAGACGAGCTTCTCACAATCACCGGTACACGGGACCGTGGGGGTACGCTGTTCCTCATTTCATCCATGTGCTTGGTATCTGATATGCAGGGGCAGGTTCCTCTTTTAGCATCCTCAAGGGCGATGAAGGACGCATAGTCGACGTCGTTCAGTTCAATCAAAGTGAGGGTTATTACTAAAGGCGATAGAACGCATGACAGATTCCCCAGCAGTCCACACTTTCCACAGATCTCTCCTACAACAGCTCCTGGCCAAACATCTCGATGCCGGCGACAGGATCCACTTCTCGAAACGCCTCGCTTCGTACTCCGAAACCTCCTCGACTGAGCCCATCACGCTCACCTTCAAGGATGGGACGACTGCGACTTGCGACCTCGTCGTTGGCAGCGACGGAATTCGTTCGGCCGTTCGCCGTACAATGTTCAACGATCTTGGGAGTGAAGCCGAGAAGCGCGGTCAAGCTGAGGAAGCTGCTCGGTTGCGCGAGATGGTGAATCCTGTGTTCTCTGGCCAGATCGCGTATCGTGGTTTGGCACCTGCGAGCGCGCTCTCGCCAGAGCTCTTGGAATATTCCTGTACGGGGCCTAATATCCGAGTGGTACATATACATCTATTTCTAGTTCCCGTATGTTGACTGACGAATGTTCGTCCCCACAGCTAGTCGGGAAGAACCGGGTTCGTACTATGATGCTGTCAACCCTTCAGCACGTGTACTGACACAATCGACGGCAGAACATAGTCATCTACCCCGTCTCCGGTGGGAAGTTCATCAACGTACTCGCCGCCAAGTATACCCCCGGTTCTGGTCCTGTGTATGACGGCCCGTGGTCAGAGCCCACGACCGGCGAGGCCGTCGTGGAGATGTTGGAAGGCTGGGAGCCCAGGGCTTTGGGCTTGATCAAGGCACGCTAACGGTTTTCACGGCAAGTTCCTGGCCACACTAACAGTTACTCACATAGGCGGTGAAGGAACCCTTCGGTTGGGCGATGCACACAGTGCGGGAGTTACCAACCTACGTCAATGGACGGGCAGCACTTGTCGGAGATGCCGTACGCCGATCCCCCTTTTTCTCGAGCCTCCCTCGCTAACCATTCCTGATCCCAGGCTCACGGTATGCTCCCGCACCAAGGCTCCGGTGTCGGCCAAGCATTCGAGGACGGCTATATTCTCGCGACCATCCTCGCCCACCCCTCCGTCACGCTCGCCAACCTCCCTGCGGCGCTCATGGTCTATGACGATGTCCGCCGGCCGTTCTCGCAAAATGTTCAGCAAGGCTCGGATAGGAACGGGATGAACTACCAGCTGCGGCGCGCGGGCTGGGAGGACGTGAGCGTGGAGGATAGCCGGGCGGGGCGGTACCCGCCCGAGCTGCTGGGCGTACTCGCGGAAGAGCTGCGGAAACAAATTGAGTGGGCGTTCGAGACGAGCATCCTGGACGAGCGAGCGCGTGTGGAGCAGAGGCTTGTGGCGCTCTCTGCTTGACCGCTGACCGCTGCAGTCCGCGACGTACGGGGTCTTTGCCTTGGCGCGCGCGTCGCAGTCGGTAGTGTTCGTAGGTAGACAGTTTCTCGTTCGTGGCAGGAAGTACGGTGGGAATGATAGTCACAGACTAACTGTCAAGAAGGACTTCACGCTTTCGAACTTCCAGATAATAGATTGAGCCCATGTCGTTCTTTCGATCCGTTGCTCGGTCCAGCGCGACACCTGCAACTTCACCGACTCCCGATCACTTTAACTGTGAGTCGTGACCCTCGGCATCCTGACCCCCTGCTCTTGTGTTTCCGCGAGTCTCTGGAGTTCCCGCACCGACTCGTAGGACTCGTGCTTCGCCAACCGCGCCACGAGATATCCGAGGGGGCCCGTTTTCTCGAACTGCGAGCTAGAGCGTGCAGCGAGGAACTTAGGCTCGGACTTGCCGTCTAGCTAGAAGAGTCGCGAGGGTCCGTTGTGTCGCACGGGAAAAGTCTCCTGTAGATGCGCGCACTCGCGAGCTGCCCGTACCGCCTCGCGATCTCCAGGCTGCCAGGTGTGTTGTATAGACCGCCTAACCGACGGCCGAGGAAAAAAACACGGTCGCCATGCCCCTTGACCGCGACATCCCCTCCGAAGAAACCTGCGACACCCAACAAGTTGAGCGTGGACTTTGCATTCGCAAGCGGATCAGCAATGACGCCGTGGAGCTGAGGAGCGGACTGGTCGACGGGAGCCATGGTGCCTTGGACCGAAGAGGGTTGCTGTACGACTCCGGCCGATGGCGTAGACGGCGGTAGACCGGTGTGAAGAGCAGAAATGTCGTAAGGAGGCCTGGATCTGCTATCGGAGCGCTTTAGATATGGGCTTGTGTCTGCGAGGTCGAGATCCGCTCACCTTTGTTTCTCGGGCCAGCTCCAGGCTGAGAGAGGCGCCCTCGCACCTCAAGGAAGGTTCTTAATCGGTACAGGGACTTCCGGGAGAGGCGTGCGAGGCGATACAATGTTCATGTTATGTGAACGCACGTCTCGGCGCCGAGGGCCACATGAAAAGTTGCAGCCGCCGGCGTAGTGGACGTTCTAGCAGTTTCAGTGGATGAAAGTTCTGTTTCTGCTTCTATACGCGACTTCTTTGACGTTCGACGGTACAAAGTGCGGACGTTGAGAGGAACATGCTGGGCAGCGGACAGTCAACGTGGTGGACCTTGAAGGCGTGGTGCTCAGTGGAATATTCTCTTTGAAGCATGAAGGGATTCACGATATGAAATTATCAGCCTGTATCACGTTAGGGAGAGCGTCTTACCTCCACAACTCCTGTTTGTCAACTATGCTTTCGGCGAATGACATTCGCGCTCGAGACGTTACGTGGCCTATGCATTGTGCGGGTTAGTCACACGGGAAGAAGGATGTGAGAGAATCACGCTCGGACTACATGTTCCTTCGGGAGCGCACTTGCACTGATCTGCCCTCCTTGATGTCATCGCCGGCATAAACTGACTTCCTCGATTTTCTCGAAATACCGGCGGAGGTGCTAAGTAGCCACGGCGGGAATGCTGGTGCCAGGTGGTCTCCCCACCACGGGGACGTGAACTAAAGTGGGTCTGTGCGAGGCAAGGCTGGGCCGTTCAGGAACTTGATGAGTCCGGCAGTCGGACGCAGGTCGTACGGTAGCTTGCCTGCACATCCCCCGCAATTCCATGTACACAGGTCTGATGCATCCCAATTTTAGCAGGTTACGCGGCAACTGCCGCCTGCTTCGTCTCTCTGCCAGCCATACATTGCTCGTCGAATAGCGAGATGATCTCCCCAGTTTCAACACCAAGCTCGACATACCTACGTACCTCGGACCTGATTTCCCTGCAGCCGCGGAAGAGAAACCGCGCCTGTTCAGTTCTAGAGGACGCAGCCGGGTGAATACGCAAACGTAGGCGAAGCAAGGAGGGAACACGTACGCAGCGGGCAGACTGACGAGCTCGGGGACGCAGGGGGACGCAGACACCGCTAAGTGCAAAGTACCCGAAACAGCCTGTCCGAAGTGTTCAGGAAACCGCAGAGATGTAAACGTTCGAACTCGCAATACTGCATGACGTACCCTCTGCGCTGAACAAGTCGTCCAACACAACGCGCAGGATGTTGAATGTTCACTGGCGATGGGAGCGGCTTCCGCAACTTGTTCAGCATTCGCGAGTTCTCCTCGACGTCCGCGAGGTTCCTTGGCGTCGATAAGCGGGTTACGGAGAATCAGGATGGTGTAGAACGCACAGCCTGAGGGCATGCCGTATTCAGCAGATGGTGCATACCCTCCTTGGGCGGTTCCTCCTCCAGCGCTTTTGGGACAGGGAGCTGGGGGATGATGCTGTAGCATGTCGATGATCCGCTCCTGGTACACAAAGAGGGGGAATACATGCATTAAGCAAGAAAAAATGAGCGAAGAAATGTAAAGACTTACTTGCAAGTCTGTCGATGCCTACTTCTCGTGCGTCCCAATGGGGTACAACAACACTGATCCATAACCCCGGACCAACGCGACCGTCCGGTGCTTGAGGATTGGCAGGGTAGTATCCTCCAATACTATCCAGACGTAGAGTCTCAGTACACGAGATGTGTCCGTGCCAAGCTACATACCTCAATCGCGGCTTGGGGTCATCATGGGGTAACCTCTGGTAGGCTGTCCGAGTCGCTGTGCAGTGCAGAGAGAGTAAGTATGCCGGCAGCTGCAGCCGGAGGGGAGAAGTGTGAGGGGCCACGGCGAGGATGGCAGCTTGTATGCACAGATCTTCCCACGGTCGCTCTCCACAGATCCGCCAGAGTCGCCGCTCCGTCATCCCCGGTCCATCTAATAAAAATAAATTATCTATCATCTGCCTTGGGAGACAACCGCTCCCTCGAGCACATACAGTCACTGTGATCTCGGTGCAATATTTCTCTCGCCAATAGCGACCTGAAATTGATTGTGGAAATCATGTACATGCTCATCTGGATTCTGTATGCAGTCCAAAGAGAAGTCACTACGCGTCGATATCTCCATGGTGTCGAGCCGTGGCCGTGTACTACCCAGTACTAGTGGCCAGCGCTCTGGCGGTGTACCTAAGGCTGCGCATATCTAAGCTATCGTAGACCTTGTACCATGCCCTCAGAGCATTGTCGGCATCGTTCAGATAAATCTGCAGCTGCTTCAAATCTTCCCCCGCCATCGGCTTGCCATCCACGTCTGGACGCGAACCCTCTGTAGGAAACCCGAATTTCTGGTTGTCATGCGAGGGGCGCCAGTGCTGGTAATTGGAGAGCTTGGCCGCCAGCGCCTTCTTCCATGCCTTCCACACGTCCGTCTTGTTCGGGAGCAGCCCGTCCAGGAATGCTTCAATCTTTTTCACGTCTTTCATCGGATGGACCGACACGAGGGCTAGCGAGGCGAAGACGACGGCCTCCGTCCACGTATGGAGCTGATATTTGTACATGTCCTTGTCCTGTTTCAGACGCAGTGTGTCGAAGAGGATCCGCGTCTGGACGTCCAGGCTGAGGGATGACAGGTACGAGTGGTACATCCACGATGGGATCAGAGTCGCGAGGAACATCAGCTGTCCGAACAGCGTCCCTTGCGGGATCAGCAGCAGCTGAGCGAGGAACTGCGCGAGGAGGAGGAATACGCAAGCCTCGACGAGCCTATTCTGCGAGATCCACACGCGCCGACGAGTGTTGCGGGTCGATGGGCTGCCAGTGCACGCCGTGCATGTTATGATCGCCTTGTCGCATCGATCGCACTTCACCACGTTCTCCCCGGTCGGCCCCGCGCCATCGTTGTCCCTCTCCTCCACCTGCTCCGGCTCCAACTCGGGATCCCCCTCGTACTGCAGGATAAAGTGCGCGCGGCTGAAGGGGCTCACCGCGCCCTCATTCCCGACGAGCACCACAATCTCCGCATCGCTCTTCAGCACGACGTCTCCAGGGTTCTCCACCTGCGCAGGGATGTTGTGTTTGAATATCAGCTTCCCGGAGCCGATGATGGAGCATGCCGCGCCGTTCGCGATGATACCCAACGCAATGCTGGCGAGGGAGAACCAGTCCGCGATGAGCGCGCACGCGACACATCCACCCACGCTGACGAGGATCGTCCCGAGCGCGAACGTGATAGACGAAGACGGGATGAGCGTCGGCCTCTCGAACTCCTCCGGCATGTGGCCCAGCTTGACGAGCGTGACGCGTGCTTTCATGGTGCGTCTCTTGAACGGGAACGTCACCCTGACCGGCATCTCGCGTACCTTCCGTACGAGAAGATATCCGAGGTGTCCAATGCGAGACAGATGGGCGGTAGGTGAATGTACAGGGATGCATTTGGGGCCGAACTCGCCGTTGATCATGAGGATCTTCGCGGGGTCGCGCTCTCCGCCAGGGAAGATGCCGTCGAACAGGTTCGACATCGCGAGCGGGGCGTATCGCTTCGCGACCTCGTAGGAGCCGGGCGCGTTGTACCACCCGCCCCAACGGCGCTGCGGGACGAGGTTCACGGTAGCCATGGCCCTGATTGCGCTCTCGCCACCGAAGAAACCTGCAACACCAGACGAGTCGAGGGTGAACTTGGTCTTGGAAAGAGGCGGCTCAAATACCGGATTAGCGCGAGTGACGAGCTTGACGGCGTCAGAGAGGGTGATGTTTGGGAGGATCGGCATGGCCAGGATGGGGGACAAGGGAGGAGAGGCAAGGTCTGCGCAAGAGTGGAATATCGTAATGTGCGGCCTGAGGTGTTCAACCTGGGTCTGCGTGAGTGAGTCGTGTTGCGTTTAAAAGTCTACGGCCATAACTATATCTCATGAAGCGCCTGCTGTCGACACTGTGCGCTCGTTTCTGGCGGTATTCCACCGCATGGTCGTCTGTGCTGGTACTGTTTCCGGTGTGCGCTAGAAAATAAGGGTTTGAGGGCACTGTGTCAGCATACCGAACACCGTACTTTCTGGATCTTCGACGATTGTTCTCTCGGCTCTCCGCCGCCATCTGATTCGTATGTGAACATGCAGAACATGAGATGGAAAAACATGAAGTGTACCGTCTATGTTTAGATCACAAAGAGGCACAAGTGGGGCAGTGTGTGGTGCCCACAGCGCGAGGTGAGGCCGGTGAGGCCGGTACTCGGAGGGATTACGCGGGGCCGAAGAGACGTCGTCAGAGTTGCCACAGCGCAAACCACAGAATTCCAGTACCTGTCAATGTCACTTCCAGCCTGTGTGAAGAGATTCCAACCCGGAAGCGCCATGCAGGGAACGAACCACATGTTACGAAAGGAAGGCCCTCAAAACACAAGAAGGATGGTGTGGGTTGACAACCGTGGAGATCAGGCGGACATGAGGATAAACTGCGATACGAGTAATGGTGAGCACTGAGATCGATAGAGGATTCCAGAAAATGTCCCACCGACCAAGCCGCGCAAGAATCTACTCACATGCTAGACGGCGTGGATTGGCTGCTCGACGTACACGGGCGCGGGGTGGAGGAAGGCAGTCAACCACAGCGCGCTCGCGCTCAAGCGCCTCATCTACGAACCGACCGGCGCCGTCATCGTGAGCCCCACGTTACGGGTCAGCCTGCCGGAGTACATCGGCGGGACACACAACTGGGACTATCGCGCGTCCTGGATCAGCAACTCGTCCTTCATCCTGCATGCGCTCATCCGACTCCTACGAGGCAAACGGTGCGCGCTCCTCCACCATGCCTCCGTTTCTCACTCGTTGATATTCGGCTTGGACGTTTCACTGGCACATGCGCCGCAGCGTACATGGAGTTCATCTTCGAGCGCGTGCGCACGCGGGACCCGGACGAATCACTCAAGATCACGTACGCATTCTACAATGGGGCGAGAAAACTCTCCGAACGGTGGGCGTCCGAAGGCCGTGCTAGTCGATGAACGTGACTTCCTCGATGTTCTGCGGTACAAATTGCAGACGCCGGGATAAACGCGTGTGGCAGCGGGCAGTCCACATTGTGGACTTTAAGGGCGTGGTGGTGGATGGAACATTTTCTGTAAAGCTTGAATTGATTCACAATATTGCCTGGACCATGTTGAGGAGAGCGTCTCACCTCCACAACTAGTACACATAGACCCCGGGCTGATAACTATGCCAGCATGCGTACTCGAGCTGTTATGTTGCCTGGGGATTGGGCGGGTTAGTCACATAGTGAGCATGGGGTGAGAGAACCGTCCTCGTTCTACACGCTCCTTCAGTACCACACTTGGAGACCCGACCTTGTCCGAGTCCACGGCTGTGCTCATCGCCGACTGAGAGCGCAAGTATGGGCTCAACCACGTCCGAAGATGCTCGTTTCATGTCGCGACCAGTACGAGGTCTTCGAGCTTTATTTCCCGCTCGTCATATAAAAACGAATGGTCGCAGCTCCGTTCGCGCTCCTGGAAGCGACACGGTGACGCCTAATCTTACATCCGCTCCCACCGCCAGAACAGATGTACATAGTGCCAATGATACACTCACCACATTGCGGCGAAACAGCACGGTCTCTGAGTAAAAGCGGATCGGAAGTGGTCAATGTCATAAAGAACAGTACTATTTAACGACATACCATAGATGTCCAAGAAATACAAGAGGATTTGGCCACAGAGCAGGAGAGAGAGGGGGAGAGAGAGAGAGAGCTGAGGCAGGCCAAAGGGTGTCGCGGTGGATTCGAACCAAGCTCCGTTTCGGCGTTTCCCGACCGAGGCAGACGCAAGCGCGCATCGCCTCCGATTTCGAGTCGCGCCGCGCGGTTCCCAGAATTTCCACTGGCAGGCCTATAGGGGACGTCCGGTCGTCTTCCGTGCAATGTTCTCGAGAGGGCACAGGCACGATCGGCGACAGATGGGATAAGTTGAGACAAAGTATGCGGCCTTGCCCGCGTTTATCAATCATTGTTGACGGGTCCTCTCGGTGTGGCGATGACATGTACAGTTCCCGGTACGTCGTCCTACCTGCACATATTCTGTGATTTGGTCCTATCACAACCCAACCATCCAGGACTCGAGACGTCCAGATTCTCGCCGACCACGACGTGCTCCCAACACCGCGAATCTTCGCTCAGATCCCTTGGTGCAATGCCGCTGTCCTCAACCGCTCGTTCTCTCCCTTCGCGAGCCCCTGAAAATCACGGACAGAAAACTGACTCTCGAGTACAGTTTGCATCGACGACGTCCAGCCCCATAATATCCGGCGCGTTGGGAGCAGCTTCAAGGATGACACTGTCGGTACCTGCCCTTTCCTCTCCAATTCTACACAACCCGTACACTAATCGCGCGTATATGTTGATCTCAGGATCATCTACAGAACCACAGTAGAGGTTTTATCGGCAATCTGTTCATAGGAGCAAAGATCATAACCGTAATGGGGCAGCGGGGGCGCCGCTGCCGTTCCGCAGGTATCTGGCTCGGGAGCGCCCACACCCTGCTGACGTGTTTGCAGATGGTCGCCCATCGGGTCGGCGGACAACTCTAACTTCTGGGCTTCCAGTTCTCAGACATCGTCCAGTCCATTGTCGTTACGTTGGAGGAGGTAGAGCTGCTCTGGTTGACGAGGGACTGCTGTACGCCTTCACTCACGCTCGCTGCTAGTCTGACCCAGTGAACCTGCTCGGGATCCAAGTCGAAGCAGAGCAACATCTGTCAAGGCAGACGTGAAGCCCAATTTTTCTACAGTCCGCAGCCGCTTAGAGGATCATGCCAGAAATTCAGGCTTCGATCCAGTAGCGGCTTCGCGGCGCACTCCAGTGGCAACCTAGAATATGCCCGCATTTATCATAAAGCCAGGCTGGTTTTGTGACTTTTGTTGCCGTTCCACATGCTGGGATGGTGGGCCGTTAGCAAGCGCTGCATGGTATGTTCTACTATTGTGTCCTATATATGGAATTCAGATTCGTTTATTGACCAACACTATTTAAGTTGGCGCGCATGCTACAACTCAGCTCTGCCTCCGACCACCACCATCACCGACCCTTATCCATCCCCATTCAGTTTGTCTACTTTGCTTTTCATCATTAGTATACTGTCGGTATCGTCCAACAACGCACATATCAAGCCTGCTACCCAATCACTTCAGGTTTGCTTGACATTCTTCTCTCAACCACCGGTGTGCTACCAGAGCTCATGAGATCATCGCTTCAGTGTTCGAGAATCCGAACCGGCCATCCAACCACACGACAATGGGACAGCTTTGGCATCTGTGAGTACATGTCCTCATAGATTCCACCCATGCTTGATTTGATGTCAATCTCTTGCGTTTCGTATCACAGAATCAATGTCGACCGCAGGGAAAAGGACCTCACGGATAGTGGGAAACTTGGAGAGTTCTTCTTTTCTGACTTGGGGGATTTATACAAAGCTCTTCATGTTCCGTGCCTGCCGAAGTACGCTTTCTCGGCATTTCCACAGACATTTGCCGCTAACCACGCTCCGTTCGAACACCAGGGAGGTGGAAGAGTGGCTCTCCCGCGGGACCCTCGTCCTCCAGCCGAAGCCGATAGGAGCGCTGTCGACGGAGGTGCTGGACATGATCTTCGAAGCGATCCTAGACGACACCGAGCGAGACCCCACCAAGAACTTCCTGACCTGCATCTTCCTAGCCATAACCTGCAAGCGGCTGCTCTCCATCGGCAAGCGGCACATCCTGCGGGCCCTCACTTCTCGGTACGCTCGCGCTGCCGATTGCCGCATCGTATGCCTCGGCGAGTACGCCGATAAGGGGGATCAAGCGCCCCCCGGGATGCTGACGGACGCGGAGATCAAGGAGCTGGAAACCACGATGATGCCATACGAATGCGGCGAGCCCGACGACGAAGACATCGCAGCGCGGTGCCTCTACGTCTTCGCCTTGGAGCTGTACGAGTCCTACCAAGACGCGCTAGCAGACCAGCACATGCCTATTCGCGCTCTCATGGACTGGATCGGCCGCATCCGCAGGAAGCTGCGGGGATCGAAGGACAACTTGGATCCGAGCAACCTGGCACTCTCGCGCGACCTCGACATGATCGCGGCGCTCGCCTGCGTGGGCTACCATCCCGAGCCCGAGTATCCGGACGGCCCGAACGTGCTGTGCAACCTGTCGAAGGGCGAGTACGTGCGCGAGGACGCGCTCGTGAAGCTAGAGTCGGAGTGGTGCAGCGTGACGCTCGCGCACGCGGTGTTGTCGCGGATATGCTACTCGCCCGACCCCAGCCTCGCGATGGGGTGCAGCGAGGAGTACGAGGACCGGATCGTCAAGGGGCCGTGGGCTGGTGACCGGTTCCGGATCACGAGCGCGGCGGATATGCCGCCGCTTAAGGGGGGGAAGGAGTGGAAGGACGCGACCAAGGAGGTGAATCGGCTGCTGTGTCACCTTTGGGGGAATGAGATGTCCGACGAGGTGGCCTGAGGCCTGAGGGGGGATCAATATCCACTCCTTTAGCTTCCACCACTTCCTTCTGATGGACCTTATGGTGCGTGTTCTAACGATGCTGCGGTCTCGTTGACTGGCGGGGGAATGGCTTAGCCCGAGGCGAGGAGATACTTGTTGTCACTACACAAATTTGGAATGCGTATTGGAGGTTATGGGACGAGGTCAGAAGAAAGCCAGAGTCGTAGTCAACCTGGAAATTTGCCTACATATGGTGCATGTACAGATACTTAGTTTCGACGTCAAATGAACGGAGTGTACAATCATGGTCGGAGGGAAGAAGAAGCAAGCGCGAACCCAATGGGGATCGTTACGGTGGCACGTGCGGCCCGGGCCGCACGAGCCTGACTGGCGACTGGACGACCACTGACCGTGGAACATATCTTTCACCCTCTCTCTCCACACGACTATGAAAAGAGCAACCCGAAGCCCAAAGTGACACCGTTCCTCGCTCGCGACGAACACCTCAGGTGCCTCTGTTATCGCTACTTTAAGAGGGCAGATGTAGTGCCGCATATAATTGTATCTCTCTGGGTGGTCCGTGCCGTTGCTGCAATGCTAGTGTTCGCTTGCGCCCCTTCGGGAAAACCTCCTGCGTTCGACCGTGATTTCCAGATGCATGTCCCAGGTGGCTAGCTGTACGGCGTCAGGAATGCGCGAGACAAGCCTGAGAATTAACGGCGTATGTAGCTGTCTTAGACGTTGGCGTCGGATTGGTAATAAAGATGATATTGTTTCAACTATCGTACAGTAGGGGTGCTCAATTCTCGTCGCTCGCTCATTTCGTCGCGCGCCTAATGAGCGCCTATGGGTCGGCGCGGGAATCCTGGCTCGAGTCGACCGGAAGACCGAATTTCTGTATCTCGGGCATCCTCTCACCGATTTCGTTCAAACTTCGCAGGGATTCACAGAGTAATGTATGCAAGCTAGTGGCAGGCTTTGGTGGTATTGGCACGATATGCGAAGTTGAGGCGCCCCGTGAGGAGGCCCTGAGGCGCCCGACGAAATGAGCGAGCGACGAGAATTGAGCACCCCTAGTACACTCACGATGCCAGATGGTTCATATGATACAGGTTAACAAATGGTGCAGGATGTCGTATGGGCACTCCCAGTAGGGGAAGTGGATACACAGGCTATACCTTCTGAAACCCAGTAAGGTCCATCGAGATAACGAACGTATTCCTCGATGGACGAGTCATGGACGAAACACCATTTCTCGGAACATAGGAAGGACTACACCAGATATGCACGACCCGTCTCGCAGCTTCATCAGCAGACCCGGCGCGGATGGGGAAAGCAAAATGTGCGTTTCTGTCCTCTCGGAGGTGTGCACGCCCACACTCCCCCCGGCCGTCCTCCGGAAGCAGCTCGTAAGTCCAGAGGGCTGCGTTCATGCCCGGGACAGCAGAACGATCAGCTGGGGTGAAGAACACTTGAAGCCTGCCAGCGCCTACTACGAACGGTGGGCATTTGTCATGGCACTGAGCATCCATCCTGCCAGCGCCTCGACCCATCTTCGCCTCCGAGACCCAATATGCATCTGGCCTCAGGCTTCGCACTGACAACGGTGGGCGTTTGTCATCGCACAGAGCGCCCATCACGACCTCGATAGTCTCGGTGCTCGCGGCGTTGACGAAAAGAATGTTGAACGTGCCAGCCTCGCCTCGACGATAGCCTGAGGTCGGCGGGATAACATGCCAGGCGTTGTGCAGGGTCCAGCGGGAGGGTGGGGATGGTGAAGAAATGAAACCATAGCGGTTCTTGAAACGATCGAAGACCCAGTTGGGGATTTCAATGACGTATTTGAAACTCTGGTGTGATTCAATGTCGAAAGTTTCTCGTTCGGCTGCCGCACCAAACATAGCTTCGAATGTGGCTGGGGGTTGGACGCGCAGCTCCCGCCCGCGAAAATCGTCGCGCACAGAATGGAAGGAGCGCAACGGGGCACTGGCACCGTGTTGTTCGTCAGGCTGGGGTGGTTGGCGAACGGTGGCTCCGAGTTGCAATGTTGCTCCTCGATAATACGTACTCGTCACAACACGCGGAGGATATCCGCTTCCAATTTCATCCAGTAGGATTTCGCCCATGTCATCCTGCGCCAGCAGCCCCACACCGTCGGAAAGCAACACCCGCGAAAAGTCGTCCCGACCATCGAAAGAATCTGGAGACCCAGAAAGAAACAGGAGTGTGATGGAGGTCATACGCCGTTTAGACGTCTCAGCGGTGGTAGTACAAGCAAGCGCTGCGGCACGCATGACTCGGACCTCTTCATGCACGTAGCCTGTCTGCTCCTTTACGCGGAAGAAATGCGATGAGATGGGGAGATAAAGGGTTATGCCGTCCGCAGAAAAGGCACATTTGTGTTCGACGGTGTGGCCGGAGAGCTCGAGAAACCAATGTGGATCTAGTCGCCTCATACTAGCCGAGTGGGCGAAGTCGGATGGGGATTTAGCAAGGAGATTACGACCAGTCTGCTCCGCTAGTTCCGATGAGATGTTGCAAGCCTGGGCGAGCTGAATGGCGTTGTATGCGCTGTCGAGATCGGGATGTATGGAACCCCACGCAAAGATGCTCTGGTCAGGGCAAATGGCGATGATCTCCTTCTGAAGTCGCAGGAAGGCCCGCTCGCCACCCTCGCCGTAGATAATAGGCATAGCCACCCCGAATATACCCATGAGAGAGTATGCGCGGTCTTCATCCCGAGTAGTAACCCGATGAGCAGCCCACGACATGCGTTGAGCCACGCTCGCCGTCTTCAGCCTGCTCTTCCGAAGGAGGATGTCGCCGTCGATGCCGGTGCGCTCAACGAGAGGCGCAAGGAGGGAAGATTTCCTGCCCAACAAGCGCCACGAAGCCGATAGGAAGACGGCATGCTTCTGCGCGAGAAGCTCCTGAAGCGTCCATCCCCGCTCGTGGTACTTGCTGCTACGAAAGGCGGAGTCGGGTTCGAATGGGTTGTCGTCGTCGGGAACGTCGTAGAGGTAAACATAGCAGAGGTCGGCGGCCTCGTACCAGGCATACATCGAGTTGATGGCCTCGGACAACTCTGCGCTACTCGTTTTGTCGATGCAGCAGGTATCGAGCCACCCCCACTCGTAGCCTTCTCCGGCCGCCAGGATGCAGAATGCGCGCACTTTGTCGGGAGCATGAGTGACGGCCCCCTCTTCAGAGCCGCGGAACTTCTCGTATATGTCCCTGATGCTTTGGAAGTTGTATGTCTTGTCGTCGGGCTGCCAGACGTGGGAGAGGATGGCATAGTCGCCGCGGGGCACGTTAGAGAACTCCCGCAACTCCAGGGTCGTCGTGTTCAGTAACCACATGTCGTTATCTTCAACACCAAGGGTGCATTAGACGTTGTTTGGTTGCACGAGGAAAAGTGACGCTGGGACAGACGTTCTTCACTCACCGACGTCTACAATCGATATGTGGTTGCCTCCTGTCCAGCCTCGGTCGTCGACCTCGTTGCGGATGCTACCTGTAACGATAGGGACGGAAAGTGAGTCACGACATTTGCGAGGAACCGTGCATCCAGAAAGCTCACCAGGCCAAGACAGTTTCAAGGCGCCACTGGCAGGTACTCGCGTATTGCTTCAAGTTGCTTGTCCACTCAATGGCGAGTATCAGAGCTGCTGTCGAGGAAGTGGTGCAAATATGGATGAGCTCTCTTCACTCACCAGATGCGCCGATGAGTCTGCGATCGCAATGCAAGTCATTAACGTCCCTCGAGCCGGCAACCAAACCACGGGGATCGATCTTGACGTGGGTGAACGCTGGAACGACAACGAAACCAACTCAGCTATCGGGGCAATGGTCAATCATGCGTTGAGACGGCTCACCAGATCGAGGACGAGGGAAATGGGGTCTGGCTGGGACGCTGCGTGGGGGATGTCGATGGGCCACGCAGGCCTTATGTAATCTTCGGCTTCCATATCTCTGGTCAAAGTTAACGTTCCGTTCAAACATCGCCTCGTGCCACACGTTGCAAGCAGATCCAAAGTTGGACAACAGCCATGCATATATGCGTAGGTCATGCCAAATGCACGAAGTCTCCTGTCCAATATTATGCAGCGGCGCCCGGTCGGTATCCAACCGGGCGCGCGTGGGTATATACTACACGGGGGATATACTACAATCTACGCACCGGATCTATTATATCTGTGACCAGACTCTAGACAAGAAAGATCCAAGACGAACATCGACGTCACGCCGCAATAGATCTCACGGACGGACCTCAGTCCACAGTAGTGGCAAAAACACCACGCACGCCGTATAGAACTGCGCGCAGAGAAATAAGGTGTCAGCCCACGCGAACGCCAACACAGCCCACAAGGGAGAAGATGCGACGTACCACCTGCACGCTCTTCAGCGCCAACACTGGCCACTCGTCCGGGCGCGGACGCCGGTAGAGCGGCTTGCCGTCCGACGTGCCAACTTTCCGTGGGTGCGTGAACAGGACCCATATGGAATACAGAGCCACACTGAAGAAGTGCCGGAAGAGCAGAACCGGCGCCTGCGCAATGCTAGAAGTGCAAGCGTCATAAGCAAAAGTGCGGGGCACAGAGACGGAGACGGAGCAGGAAGACAGAGAGAGAGATGACGTACGCGGCGAGGAGGGTGACGGGGTCGCGCACGCAGGCGCCGCCGAGCTCGAAGTACTTGAAGCAGCCGGTCCGGAGGACCTCGAGATGCGGGTCTGCAAGGACGCGCGGAAGAGCGGACGTTCAGATAAAGATCAAGACGGGAGAGCCGCGCGACATACCGTCTGCGCCGAACAGGTCGTACAGCGCGACGCTCAGGATGTTCACCGTCGACGCGAGCGGCTTACGCGCCCAGAACCAACGGTTCAGCACCGGCGAGACCTCCTCCCAGTCCGCAAGGTCCTTGACGTCGAGCAGGAGGTCGCGAAGGATGACGACGTCATTGAACGCACACGTCATGCCGCCGCCCGTAAGCGGATGGCGCATGTTCCACGAGTCCCCCAGGAGGAACGCGCCCTCCCTCGTCTGCTTGCCCTGCTGGGCGGGTGGGATGAAAGTGTTGGGCATGCGCCGGAGACGGTCCTGCTCGAGGGCTTTCTGGGCGGGGAGGTGGAGGGCCGCGGGGAGTTGTGGGATGATGTTGTGAAGGATTTGCTCCTAATGCGGAGTGAGGGAAAAGCCGTAAGGGACACGAAGAGAACAGAAAATGCATGCACGACGACGCACCTTCAAATCTGCGGGTGGTGGATGCTTCACGTCAAATAGCACCCTCGTCTCATGCGTCCCAATCTGGTACGACAGCACCGGCCCATACCCCTTCACCAACATGACCGTCCCGTGCTTCGGGATCGGCAGCGCCGCGTCCTCCAGTATGATCCCGCAGAAGTGGCCCTTCGTCACGCCCGGATACTGCGCCTTGCCGAGGACCTTGCTCCGGAAGTTCGAGAAGCACCCGTCCGCGACGACCGTCAGGTCCGCGAAGAACGCCTCCTTCTCCACCGCGCCTTCCTCCTTGCGCGTCGCGCGCACACCGAGCACGCGGCCAGTGAGCGGACATTCAATGAGCTCAGACACGGTCGCCTCGACGACCTCGACGCGCTCTGCCGCCTTCGCCTTCTTGCGGAGCTGCTGGATGAAGCGGCCGTGGTGGAACGCGCGGCCCTCGTGGCCATCGGGATAGGGGATGTGCACGGGCGCGCCGTCTAGGACGACACAGTAGCCGTAGGTCGGGATGGCGTCGATGCCCTCGACGCAGTCCTCGAGGCCGAGCTTCCGGAGCGCCATGATGCCACCGGGCTGGAGGAGCTCGCCGACGATCCTATCGGGCTCCGCGAGCGATCGCTCGAGGAGGCATATCCGGAGAGGGCGATTGCGTTTGACGGCGGCGGCGGAAAGGGCGTGGGCGAGGGCGCTGCCGGCGACGCCTGCACCGACGATGAGGATGTCGTAGGAAACGGACCACATAGTGTCGCGAGAGTTCGGTGAGGCGGGCATGGCGGGCGCAGGTATATGAGGAGAAGAAGGGCCGCTCCAGCCCCGCCGTCAGTGGTCTCGTCGATGGCCTGGAATGAGCTCGAGAGTGGACTGAGGACAGCTGGCGCAACACAACGCATTTCCAGGTGGCACGACTTTCCTCAATATCAGCTGCTCCACGACTCTTCCACATTTGGACATCCTCGGCATTTGCCGCGCGGGTATTCCTCCGACTCCTCGTTCGAATCTCCGATACTGTTCTGCGACACGGAGTCCTACAGGGGGGTAAAGAGCCTGTAGTTTCTTTATTAAACACACCCATATTCACTCACACATCAAAGAACCCAAGGGAGTTATTCGCAGTACTGGATACTCGGGCGCCTACCCATGCCAATGTCCGAAACCACGACAGAGGATGGAGGTTTTAGGTGTCCCTTTTCATACTCCTCACGGTGAGTATTTTCGATCGCTTTCAGCCATGGTTGTTGATATAGCGCAGCAGATAGGAATCCGAGTCATGGTCACAGTCAACAAACGTGTCCGCTTGAATGCGTCCGCACAAGACAATCAACTTCTGGCTGAAGAAGAGGACTGGTACTCCCGGGCCCCGTAGCAGCCACTTCCCCGCTGTGGACGAACCTGTGATTTCTTCTGGTCTTCGATTGTCAAATCACGACAACCCGATCAGTCACTGGCTCACAATCCCCAGACCCGCGTCACAGCGCACAGTAGAAGTTCAAGACACCATTACCATCGAGTACCAGCATAGTACGCTCGAGAGCAATGGTCAACAGCTTACCATAGCAGCCCGTCCCCAATAATGAAATTCACCCATGGTCACTGATCGTTCCAGTGCCTTCCCCGTTGTCCAACATGACCCTCTGCCTCCTATGCCACAGCCTGAGGGACACTGGAGGGACCCCGAGGAAGGGAACTTTAATTCAAGTTAAAGGTAGAACGTATTATCTAAGAACTGTATCATGCATTACGTACTGTGGATTTGCGGATCCAATCCATTGGACAAGTCGAGCACCATTGTGGGGCCTCAACGTTCAACGTTTAACCCAAATATCCACCGGAAGGTTCAAGTCCTCGCCGCACGCGTACGAGGAACTTGCAGAGCCTAATTCCACCGTGTGAGAGGCGACCGTTCGAACGTCACGCTGCCCTGATGATAGTTCACCCCACCCAAGGTACTAGCAGAAACCCCACCAAGACCGCCCCAAAATCCATTCCAGAAACACTCGAGGCAAAATATACAAAGCCCCATTCGACATGCAATATGAGTCGCGGACCAAGACCCGAACAAACACTATGATCTACAACACCTCCATGAGTTAATGTCACGGCGCCAGTCCAGTCCACGAACTCGAATAGCGAACTCCTGCGATCGAAAATTCAAGTCCTTCAGAAAAACAAACACGAAGCCTCAGTGCACCGCCCCAGGCCGCCGTCGCCTTATTGGGAGCGGGTGCGAAGCTTCTTTACGGGGCGCGTCTCGCCCTCGCCCTGTAGATCTGTGTCTGTGCGCGACGAGTCTTCCTCGAACTCCGTCCGCGAACGCTTCGCGCCCTCGTGCTGTGTCGCCGCCTGGTCCTCTGGCGGTGCAAGTGTGCTTTCGTCCAGGACCTCCACAGCAGCAGGGCCAGCATCGCCGTTCGTCTCAGACACCCGCTGCCGCTTCGGCGACGGGATGACGGGCACAAGCGACACCCTAACCTTCATCGGACCGGTCGACGACGCGTATCCCCAGAGCTGGAGCTCAGGCGCGGGCGCGGGCTCGGGCTCGCGAGCGCGCTTCTTGCCCTTGTCGAGCGAAGGCTCGACACGGTCGTTCGATACGCCACCGTTCTTCGCAAAAGCCTTGCCCTTGACGTTGGCGCTGGCGTTAGCCTTGCCCTTGCCCTTCCCGTTCGGGCCAGCGGGCGCGAACAAGCTAATCCCGGACGAACCCTTTGGCCTGGCTAGTCTAAGGGGACTAGGTGGAGCACCCCCGAAAATCGAAGTGAGTTTGGGGCCGGGAGGACGCTCGGTGCGTGCAGGCCGGAAGATCGAAGCAGTGGGTCTGGGGGCGGGAGGAGCCTCGGTGCGTGTGATGTGGACGCGAGACCCCGACGACAAGGGGCGCGCGGCGCGCTCTTCCTCGACCTCCCGCAGGACGTGCGCGAGGACCTGCTGGACGACCGCGTCATCGTCGTCGTGGTGAGCGGGGATTTCGCGCCCCTGCTTGTCGAAGAAGGAGGCGTGCTGCCGCGTGAGGACGGCGCGGGGCGGGGCAGCAGCAGCGGGACGGTTCGCGGTGGATTCGGGGTTGGGGTCTAGGAGGTCGGCGGCGGGGTGGGCGTCCCCGTTGTCGAGGTCGAAGCTGATGGATGCCTCAACTTCGGCGAGATCGGCGGACTCGTTCGAGGATGAAGACGGTGGCGGCGAATGCGAATGCGAAGCTGCGGTAGCGGGGGTTTGAGAAGCAGTGGCGGCGGAGGGTTGAGATGCGGCGGCGATGGCAGGTTGAGATGCGGTGGTGGCGGGGGATCGAGGAGGAGCATCCCTGGTCCCGGGGGGCGCGACCGATCCTGGGAGGAGATGGGGTGGGACCACGAGGGTGCCAGACGGCTCCCGGAAAACATCGGGGTGGGTGGTGAGGCCGGTCGGGTCGATGACCGACGCCGGCCAGGGGGTTCGGGGTGTGTAGCCGTCAGGGTAGCCGAGAACGACCGCGTTCCAGCGTTGAAGGCGGGCGGGGGGGCGAGGCGCGTCGGAGGCGGCGGCGTTTCCGTTCCTGGACGGAGCGGCGCCACTAGAGCTGGTTGCCAGGCTCGTGGATGCAGATGGTACGGTCGAGGAGGAAGAGGTAACGGGGCGCTCGTCGTCCTCGGACTGTGACTGGTCGTCATCGGGATGGTCCAAGTCGGCGGCCGCTGAGTCTCCTGCTTGCTGCGCCTTCCGGAGTCTCTCCTTGTAATATTCGGGGTAGCCCAAATTGACCGCACCCTCGCGCTTGAGCGTGGCACGCTTGGGCCCGGGGTTCGAGGGAACAACGGCCCGAGAGGTCGACGCGGCGGACGGTTGGGGGTTCCGATGTTCCTCACGCTGATCGCGAGCACTGACACGGACGGTGATCTGGTTGGAGTCGTTCGCGTGGTCGAGAGTGGACGACTGGCGCTGAACGTACGCTTGGCGGACCAGCCGCACTGCTTCCTTGGGTGCGTTAAGGTACTTGAGCGCGGCGTCTTCATAGACATAACTCTCGTACTCCTGCTCAACCGTCTGGATCTGGTCGTCCGCGAGCAGGGTGGCGTTGAGGGTACGGAGGTCTGCGGTGATGCGCTCTATGTCCTCGATCGGCTTTGGAAACTTCGGGGAGGCGGGAGTGGTGGGGACGGGGTCGACGGTGAGCTGGGGAGCCGGAACATCTTCGATCGGTGTTTCAGGCGCTTTAACTTTGCGGTTCGAGGCTTTGGATCGTATCGACTTCGGGCGCTTGATGGTGCGCTTAGTGGGGGCAGGTGGGGGGACAGGTTCAGCCTTTGAAGAGGAGGCGACACTGTGCGCCGAGGACGTGATTAACACAACATGGCGCGAGAGGACAGGACTACAGACTTACGCATTACTAGACGCTATCTGTGGTTCGTTTGCATCTTTTTTCGCAGTCTTTCCGCCGCGCTTGCGCGGGGGGGCCGGTGGTTGGGGGACGGTGGCGGGATCGGGATCGGTGGTTGGGACAACACTAATGATGGATGGAGTGAAGTCAGGATGGAACGCATACCTAGAAGAATACAGTACGCACTCGACGTTGTCCTCCACTTCTTGAATTGGGGCGGCCTTGCGCGCGCGACGGCCTCCGGTGAGTTTCGTCGCCACACACTTGACCATTCCAAGGATTTTTCCAGAACGCGTTCGGCGGGGTGACGGGCCGTCTGCAGGAGCTGCTTGGGGGACATTTGTGGCCACAGGAGCGGGGACGGGGGCGGGGGGGTTGGCGGGAGCAGTGGGGGGATTCGGCGCGGTGGCTGGGTGAATGCTTAACGGCGGACCGACGTGTTCTGCGAAAAGACCGAGATACTCACCACGTGCGGCGCGAGTGGAGCCTCTAGTTACACGCTTAGGGGGCATGTTGAGTGGACGAGAGGGATGTGGGGATATGTGTGCGGGGAGAGTTGAGATGCGGTGAGCGCCAGAAGCAGATGGTAGTGGATGGGAGGCAAGTTCAAGTGCGGTAGACGCTGATAGGTGTCGGGTTATACAAAATTCGCGGAACAATAGCCGAGGAGAGAGAATTGTGGGAGCCGAGCCGGGTTGGCCAAAGCGTCGCACCTCGAGTGGCGCGCGGAGCTTCAATAAGCGTACTCGGTCGTGAGGCGATGTCGCGTCCGGGGGCTGTTGCAGGTGGTCATCGAGCCCCCTCTTGCATGAGTTTACGACGCGGCCACATCTGCTAAAGAACAATGGACAGGGACGTCGCAACCGTCCCATGCAATGCGGTGTGGCCTATCGATCTTATTATCAGCGTGGCCCAGCAAGGAAAGTCGGCCGGATACCTTGACTCACGGACGATCATCGTAAGATAGAATACTTATTCTATTTGTCACGTTTGCTACTTGACAGTGGCCTCCGTAAGAGTCCCTAAGCTGAAGAATCGGGCAGGTGATGGCATATTCGAGCTATCGAGCGCACGATCTTCCCGGACGATGCGATAGCATCCATCCAGATCGGCACCCCTTCTATGCAGATGCGTAAAACAACAAGGTAAAGAGGGGAAGATGTACTTAATGGCCAGTTTCCCGATCCTGAAGTCTTGTGAATGACACTCGCGGCACCGTCCGTTGATTGGCATCAGCGGGCTTCAAAATGTTCGTTTTAGGGCTGGTGCTTTATTCCGAGTTGGTATATAGCGGTTCCATTGTGTTGAGTTCGCCTCGGGGCATACAGAGGGCGTTCAGGGCACGGAGGGGGTACACGTGGCAATGGTTGCTAACCACCTCCTTGACGCCCAGTGTGAGGTACGTATCCACGCGGCAGATAGGCGCCCACCTTGCTTTGATTCTTCCACTACACACAACAGGCGAATAGGGCATGTCCCTCACAGACGGATCCTCCTTACAGTGGCCACCCTCTCGAGCCCGAGCCTGCATGCTCCATCAAACCAGTCCTCGTGGGGCGCAACCCGACCGTTGCGAGACAAGCAAAGTACGGCATTTGATGTTGCTAGCCCTAGCACAATTACGGACAGAAACTAGCAATCCATACGTCTACCATTTCTTCCTGAGAGAAACATGATCGCCCACTACCACTCCTACAAGGTACGCAAACGAACTTGGTCGATATCTTGTTATATGCGAGTCTCTAGGAGCGATGGAATCGCATGACTTTGCCTTCCAGAATAAGGCGGTCGCTTTCTATGTCATCATACCAGCTGGCCGCGACAATAAATTAATACCACTCCAGCCCATCTTACAATAGTTTTGAACATACGCAGAACCATCAAGTTCTTCCCCAGCTTCAAACCACCGGTCGAAATATGGACACTTACGCCGCGTGAGAAGATCGTTTAAACAGAGCAGGCTGAACGCTGAGAGGCGCGGGGACGCGCTTACTTTCAGCGCTCCTCTTCCACTTTACTTCCAACGTCCTCGACGTCGACAACAATCCTGGATGTCTGAACAAGAGAAGCCTGACACCTATGACTCAAATGTCACGGAGGAAGTCCGAGATATGCTTGCAGCAACAGTCAGAGGTGAGTATCTGCATGTATATTCTCGAAAACAACCGACACACCTCTCAAATTTTTCGTATGAACGTTTAAACCCGCGCAACAGTTGCGCAGCCCCCCGGAAAGCGCCCTCGCAAAAGTCGCAGTAACGGTGTCAGTTCCGCCGTAACGGACACGGTCGCGAAGCGCAAGGGCAAAGGACGTCAGATGGTTGGCACCCTGTCAGAATTCATGAACATGCCCCTCGACATCTTCTTCCAGGTGCGCCTCATCCACCATTGCGTTGACCTTGTTGAACAAGGCCAGATTGTCCTAGGTGGCTGCACACCTTCACCCTCTTGACATCTTGAACCTTGCACGCACGTCCAAGTCGCTCCGCTCCATCGTGCTTGCCAAGACCAGTCGATTGGCGTGGATCGCTTCCCTTGCTTCCGTGGACGCCCTTCCGTCATGTCCGGCGAACATGAGTGAGCCCTTGTATGTGGCGCTTCTGTTCGACCGTCATTGTTTTGTGAGTCCTCGTCGTGAAAATCAGGGTTGGATGATGTGTGTGACCGCCTGCCGATAGTTGTGCGCCGCAGACCGCGCAAGATGGGTGGACTATGCAATTCGTCTGAGACTCTGCAAGACCTGTTACAGGGTGAAGTGAGTACTTTTTAGCTGCATATATACCCTGCCGATCAATACCGATCGCTCTGTTGAACCACCTCAGCATTCGCAAAGGTTCAGCAATTCTTGACGAAGCGAATGCATACATGCTGTCTCTCGTCCCATGCGAAACTGGATCAGGTATGGCGCGACAGGCTTAGCTGAGGGTAACAAGAGTGCTCACCTTTCCCTCTCAGACTACAAGAAAGCACAGAAGTTTGCCTCGCCGGAGAACCGCACAGGTGGAAATCAATATTACGCTACGCATGTCAATGCTACTGTCAGTAAGGTCATCACTTTGCACCGGCAAGACCGCGAAGCTGTGGCACGGTTGTTGAAAGAGAATTTGGAAGACGTCATTGCGACACACCTGGTGCGCTCTCATGCGTTGATTCGTTCATTGCTGTTCGGTTCTGACGGGCACGTTGCAGTATGCAGTCATTATCCTTGCATGGTTCAGGGAGAAGAGTCTGCTGAAGGAGTTGGCCAACAAAGAGACCATGTCAGACCAAAAGTCCAAGTAAGGGCCTCTACTTCGACCTTAGAATCATGATGCTCAGTCGCCCTCTGCCAGAATCACCAAGCGATTGCAAGAGCTGGGTTATACTGAAGACGACTTCCCCGAAGGCGAGGAGGCTTGGGATAGGCTAGTGGACCAACCCAAGCCGCTCACGGATCGCAGTACGTTCCCATCCCCAGTCCACAGATCGGTGTTGACATTTGTCTAGTTTGGAGCAATATTCGTCCAAAGCTCGAGGAACAACTGGCCATTGAGAAAGAGCGCAAGACTCTAGAAGCCTTCGACCACCGCGTCGACCACCGGCTAGACGTCATCGTGCAATGGTACGATGACTACGTTAAAGAGCACTTCACCGATGTCGAGCGCAGCCTGATGCCAAACCTGTGCAATGCCTGCAAGCTCCCGAGTCTCCTCTCCCTCGCTCGCGCGGATGATGCACAAGACGCCGTTCCACGCGAGGCTTTTGTCGCTCTAACCGAGCAGATGCTAGCCGACGCGGAAGCGTACAAGACGCGTGCCAAGCGTGACCTCGCCGATGTCCTGTGTAGCTACCCCGCGTGCAGGGACCTCAAAGACATCCCGGCCGATGACGTCCTTCAACGCTACTGCGCGTACTTCAAGTGTATTTGGAGGTGCAACCCGGTCGTTGACGGCTGTACATACCTGACGTACGAGCAGCTGCACGCGCACTGGAGGGAGGTGCATTCCGAAGATCCGTGGTTGCAGGGGGACGAGGATTACCAGTGGGACAGGGTAGACGTTCCGGCGTTGTGGCCACACTCGGTGCCTCGGTCGGGAAGCGCGCGCTGGAGGCCGTAGGGATCGCCCTCGACACGCCACGGTTGGTGCTGGACGGGTGGGTTAAGGAGGGCCGACTGTTCTGTGTTTGCGAGCACCCTGGCATGCCGTTGCCGGGGGACATGAGCTGGGCCAAGCTTGTGAGTGTTCGTGTCTTGTTCTGCCGTATGACGTACTCATGATGACCGAACCTTGAACGTGTGTGCGCGCGTCACAGCTCTTCCACCTTCTGCGTCAGGTGCATCACCAAAGCGAGCGTGAGGACGAGATGTGCGTCACCTGCTGCCATTCGGATATGACACCCTAGCCTAATCCATAGCTTGTATTGCAGGAGGCGACTCCGCGGAAAACAGAATCCAAACCACGTCCTCCGCGACGGGCACTCATTCGCCGTGGGCTCAGGCTGCTGCGTGAGGTTCCTCCCTGAGGGCGTGGACACCTCTGCAGCGTCTGTGCGGACCACCATCGACGACGGGTGTCGCGCGCAGATCGAGGCCGAAGCTCGCGGCGTGCCCGGAGCCGGGGATGGTCGCGGTCTGCCGGATATGCAAGGGTTTGACGAGGAAAACACCGCTGCAGGTGAGGGCGAATCTGAGCAACATGCGGCTGCCGGAGCGGCCGGAGGAGATCGTGTGGCATTTGCGCTGCTGATACGTGCGGAATCATTCGATGTTGGCAGGCATGACGGTGCAGTGGGCTGACGAGTGCGCGGTTTGCAGTCATGGGAAGGAGTTTGAGAAGAGAGATATTCTGTTCGTCTCTGTTTGAAGCATAGGTCCCTTCGCCCTCCATGGATCCTATTTGCCGTCTGCCTACATGCAAATCTCAACGCAACATGGGCCCTTACATGACTGCCTCGGCGAGGACTGTGAATCCACCTGGACGGCCGACCTCATCGGGGAGCTGCTCCCAGCAATCACCCCAAGAGCGCCGCAAGTCTCCCCACCACCCCTTCGCCCTCCCTCAAGATGCTTGTGTTTACGGCCCAACTTATTTACATTCGCAGCGGGGGAGGATTCGTCTTCTGAACAAAACGCTAGGGCTTCACTGACCTAATTCCTAATGTGTACCACGTATGGAAGAGAGCATGGGCACGCGCCATGTCACCATCTGGAGTCAGAGTTTGACCAGATTTAAACGTTGAGTCCGAGCAGCCACTGGGGAGCATTCGAGGTCTATGGGCGTGATGCAAGCCCGGAGTGCGGAATCTAAGCATGACCTATACCGTGTGCGGCGTGGGAAGAGGATTTAGGGCAGGCCGCGACGCGTCGCGCGCGTTTTCTACGGTCGCCGCCTGCTCCCCCCAGTGCCTCTTTTTTCCCCTACTCCCAACATCCGCGACGTCGACCGCACCACTCCCACTCCTTCAGCGTCTCGGCGATCCGTCATGTCTCACGAGCAGCCCGAGGCTGATGATTCGATCGTCGCGGGGGAAGTCCACGATGGGCTTGCAGGTGTGGCAGGAGGTGTGTACAGTATATGCGCGTAGAAAGGAATCAAAAGTCCCAATTCCAATTCCCATGCATGTTTTCCCTCGCAACAGCTATGCAGCCACCGAGAAAACGCGCTCGTAAAAGCCGCAGTAACGGTGCTGGTTCCTCCGGAGTCGAAACGGTCGCCAAGCGCAAGGGCAAAGGACGTCAAACGGCTGGCTCACTTTCAGAGCTGATTAATATGCCCCTGGACGTCTTCTTTGAGGCACGTCTCACCCGCCGGTGCATTTATTGTGTTCAGAAAACTTACTCGCAGCTAGGTTGCTGGACACCTCCACCCTCTCGACATGCTCAATCTGGCGCGCACATCCAAGTCATTCCGCTCCGTTTTGCTCGCACAGAGCAGCAGATCAGCATGGATCGCTTCGCTTGCCACTGTGGACAACCTTCCGTCGTGTCCAACAAACATGAGCGAGCCCTTATACGCAGCGCTGTTGTTTGATCATTATTGCTTTGTGAGTACTTGCTTTGGATTCAATAACTTGCCTGACAATTTCTCGGCAGCTGTGCGGCGTTGGGCGTGCGAAGTGAGTTGACTACGCAATCCGCATGAGACTCTGCAAGACGTGCTACAAGGCAAAGTAGGTACTTTCGGTTGCATATATGCGCGACCGACCATGACCGATACATTCTTCCCAGCATTCGCAAAGGATCGTCGATTCTCGGAAAAGGCGAGGCACACCTCTTCCGCACGCTGCCTCTATTCCCATGCGAAACGGGGTCAGGTACGACATGATATCTTGAGCTCAGGATATCCAGTGTTCTCACCTACTCCCCCAGACTACGAAAAAGCGGAGACGTTTGCTGAACCAGAGAACCGCACAGCTGGAAACAAGTACTACGCTGCCCACGTCAACGCCGTCATTGACGAATATACCAGCTTAGAACGGCAAGACCACGAAGCGGCGAAGTTGCTGATGGAAGAGACTTTGGAAGACCTCGCTGTAAGCCAACTTGTGCGATCTCATGCAATTTTTGGTGTTCACGTTTGACCTGCATGTTGCAGCACGCTGTCCTGATTCTTGTATGGTTCGAGCGAAATAGTATATTGAAGCACATTGCCGACATGCAAATTATTTCAGGTCGGAAGTCAAAGTGAGGAATCCCAACTCGTGTTAAAGATTGCAATGCTCAATGGGTCCACTGTTAGAATTATCGAGCGTTTGCATGAGCTAGGTTACACTGCGAATGACTTTCCAGAGGGTGAGGAGGTTTGGGAGAAGTTAGTGCGCCAGCCCAAGCCGCTAACGGATCGTAGTACGTTATCACTCCCACGAGTTCGTAACACTGTTTTGACGGTTGGCTTAGTCTGGAACAACATCCGCCCGAAGCTCGAGGAACAAATTGCCATCGAGAAGGACTGCAGGATTCAGCAAGATTTCCAGGACCGTGTTGACACCCGGCTGGACATCATCATGCAATGGTACGAAAACTACGTCAAGGCGCACTTTACCGATGCCGAGTGGGCTCTCATGCCAAACCTTCGCGATGCGCGCGAGCTCCCAAGCCTCCTCGCTCTTGCACAGACGAATGACGCGCAGGGCCTCCTCCCGCGTTCAGCTTTCCTCGCGCTCACCGAGGGGATGCTCACCGACGTGGAAGCGTACAAGACGCGTGCCAAACGCGCGCTTGCGGACACCCTGTCCAACGAGCCTGAATGGGATCCAGAGATGGGCAAGGAGCTCAAGGACGTTCCGGTCGACGACGTCCTCCAGAGCTATTACGCGTACTTCAGGTGCATGTTGTGGTGCGACACCGTTGTCGATGGCTGCGCGTGCCTTACATACGAGCAGCTGCACTCGCACTGGCGTGAGGCACACCCCCACGTTCTGTGGTTGCAGGCGGACGAAGACGACCCGTGGGATCGCGCGTCGGTTGCAGCGCTGTGGCCGCACTTCCTGCCCACGCTCGCACGACGCGCGCTCGAGGCTGTGGGGATCCCGCTCAACACCTCGCGGTCGGTGCTCGACGAATGGGTGAAGGAGGGACGGTTGTTTTGTGCTTGCGAGTACCCCAGTATGCCGTTGCCGGGTGAAATGGACTGGGGCAAGCTGGTGAGTTCTTGCGCTCGTGTCGGGGTCTCGCGTGCCAGTGTTTTCCTTACGACGACTGACTGTTTGATACGTGCTCGACACAGCTCTCCCACCTCGTACGGCAGGTTCAAGAGTATCATCGGCGTGAGCGTGAGATGTGCGTCAGCTGCCTCCTCGAGGTGTCATCCTGTTCTGATATGCAATGTGCTACAGGATGCAGCTTTCTGGGAAGCAAAGCCCGAGCCACACCCTCCGCGAAAGTCATTCGGTCGCGGGTGATGGTTGCTGCTTCAAGTTCCTCCCCGATGGTGCAGACACTGCCGCGGCGTCCGTGCGGGCCACCGTTGACGACGCGTGTCGCGCGCAGATCGAGGCGAAGCTCGCAGCGCGCCCAGAGCCGGGGGCAATCGCAGTGTGTCGAATATGCAAGGGGCTGACGAGGAAGACGCCTTTGCAGATCAGGCTGAATTTGAGCAGTTTGTAGCTGCCTGAGCGGCCGGAGGAGATTGTGTGGCATTTGCGAAACTGGTGCGTGTAAACATTTATGGGTGAAACGTTGTGGACTGACGACCTTGTGTGTGCTTGCAGCCATGGGAAGGAGTTGGAGAAGAGGGATATTGTGTTTGTCTCAATTAATTTATAGGCTCCCCCTTCCGTACCCTCCCCCCCCCTCTCAAGGTCGTACACAGTACACTGTCTGTCTATGGGAGCCTTATCTTGTCGATACGCTTCGATTATGCCATCCACCTATGCATGCTACCGACACGGACTCTCTTTAGCTTGGCAAGGGCTGTAGCCCGGTAGACGGCCGACCTTGGCACTGCAGCGTTCACCCGAAGAGCACCGCCGCCCCGCAAGCCTCCTCGCAATCCCTCCCGCTTGCTCAGACTCGTGCCGGTCTTGAATGTCCAATGTATTTACGTGCACAGTTCTCCCGAGGGGGAAGGATTGATCTCGCAAACAAAACACTAAGATTTTTACTGAGTACGTCAACTTGAATGCACATACCGTGCATCACTAGGGTTTGCACCACGCGCGCTTATCCATGAGGAGAGGATTTAGGGCAGGTCGCGACGCGTCGCGACACGCGCACCGATCACCGCTTTCGACCTTGTCTCTCTCCTTCGTACTCCCGCCTTGCACCTAACGTCTGCAACATCGACTACACCTCCAGTGCCTCCGATCTGTGATGTCTGAAACCCATGAGCGGCTCGAGGCCGATGATTCAAATGTCGCGGAGGAAGTCCAAGATGAGCTTGCAGGCGCAGGAGGTAATTATATGCGCGCAAAACTCCCCTGGTCCAATTCCATGCATATTAACCCGCCTACTAGCTGTGCAGCCACCCAGAAAACGCGCTCGAAAAAGCCGCAATAACGGCGCTGGTTCCTCTGGAGTCGAAACAGTGGCAAAGCGCAAGGGCAAAAGCCGTCAACTCGCTGGCTCGCTTTCAGAGCTGATGAATATGCCTCTCGACGTCTTCTTTGAGGTACGCCTCATCTACTGACACATTTACTGTGTTCAGCATAGTTAAATTCTGCCTAGGTTGCTGCACACCTACACCCTCTTGACATACTGAACCTCGCGCGCACGTCCAAGTCATTCCGCTCCGTTTTGCTCGTGAAGAGCAGCAGAACGGCGTGGATCGCTTCCCTTTCCACTGTGGACACTCTCCCATCTTGTCCAGAGAATATGAGCGAGCCGTTGTACGCGGCGCTGCTGTTTGATCATTATTGCTTTGTGAGTCCTTGATCTGGGAATCAGCCTCCAACTTGTCTGATGTTCGCCGGAATTATAGCTGTGCGGTACAGACCACGCGAAGTGGGTTGACTACGCAATTCGCCTGAGGCTCTGCCAGGCGTGTTACAAGGCCAAGTGAGTACTCTTAGCTCTATTTATGTGCGATGAATATTTATCGGTGTCTTTTTCGCGCCATCTCAGTGTTCGAAAAGGGTCAGCCATTGTGGGGAAGAAAGAGATGGACCTTTTCCGCACGCTACCTCTCTTCCCGTGCGAAACGAGATCAGGTACGGCATAAGGTCCTTATCTCAGGACATCTGCTACAAGAGTTCTCACCCGCCGTCCCCAGACAAATATTCTGCCCAGAAGTTTGTATTGCCGGAGAACCGCATGGCCGCAAACAAATACTATGCTGTGCAGGTCAACGCTACTATCGGTAAATATAATACCTTGAACCAGCAAGACCACAGAGCTGCGAAGCGTATGACGGAAGAGACTTTGAAAGATGTCGCTGCAACACACAATGTGCGTTCTCATTCACCGGTTCCCGTTTACGTACGCGCATCTAACGGTCATGTTATAGCACGCTGCCATGATTCTTGATTGGTTCGAGGAAAAGAGGTTGTCGAAGTTGTCGACCGACAAGCAAATTATGTTAGATAGGAAGTCCAAGTAGGATCTCCACTTCCTTCTGAGCATCGTGATGCCCAATCACTCTTCTTCTAGAATCACAGAGCGGTTGCATGTGCTAGGTTACACTGAAGATGACTTTCCCGCAGGCAACGACGCTTGGGATAAGTTAGTAGACCAACCCAAGATTCTTACAGATCGCAGTACGTTACAATCTCTAATTCACAGCTCCATTTTAACGATTTGCCTAGTTTGGAACAATATTCGCGCCAAGCTCGAGGAACAACTTGCCATCGAGAAAGAACGAAGGATCCAGGAAGCGTTCCAGGCCCGCGTCAACAACCGGCTGGGCGTGATCGTGCAATGGTACGACGATTATCTCGAGGAGCACCTTACCAATGCCGAACAGAGGCTCATGCCAAACCATTGTGATGCCCGCATGCTCCCGAGTCTCCTCTCCCTTGCCCAGACAAATGACGCGCAAGGCCCAGTTCCCCATGATGCCTTCCTCGCGCTCACCCAGCAGATGCTCGCCGATGCGGAAGCATACAAGGCCCGTGTCAAGCGCGCATTCGCCGACGTTGTGTGTGACATGCTCCTAGTATGGAATCTGCAAACGTGCGACGAGCTCAAAGGCCTTCCGGCCGATGATGTCCTCCAGCACTACTGCGCGTACTTCTCGTGCAGGATGGGGTGCCAGGGCAACTGCACATACCTGACATATGATGAGGTGTACGCGCATTGGCGAGAATGGCACTCCGACAAGCCGTGGATTCAAAGGGACGAGAAGAACGAGTGGCATCGGGTGGCATCTCTAGCGTTTTTTCCGCAAATACTGGACGCGCGACGCGCGAGAGAGGCGGTGGGGATCCCGCTAGAGACCCCGCGGTCAGTGCTGGACGGGTGGACGAGGGAGGGGCGACTGTTCTGTGCTTGCGAGCATCCGGAGATGCCGCCGCCGGCCGAGATGGGCTGGGCCAAGTTGGTAAGTGCTCTCGCCTAGCGGTCTCCCATGTGATCTACTTATGACGACTAAACCGTCAAACCGTCTTCGTTATAGCTCTTCCACCTTCTGCAGCAGATTCGTAGGTGTCGCAACCTGGAGCATGAGATGTGCGTGAACTGCCGTCCAGAACTGTCATCTCACACTGATAGATGCTGTGCTACAGGCGACAGTTTCGGGGACAGCACGACACGAACCACGTTCTCCGCGACAACCATTCGCTCGCCGCGGGTGACGATTGCTGCATCAAGTTCCTCCCTGAGGGCACGACCTCCGTCGCAGCGTCCGCGCGCACAACCATCGACGACGCCCTTCGCGCGCAGATCGAAACGAAGCTCGCTACGCCCCCGGAACCAATGGCGACCGCCGTGTGTAGGATATGCAAGGGTTTGACGAGCAAGACGATAATGCAAGCAAGGGAGCATATCTACTGCACGCAGTTGTCGGAGCGGCCGGAGGAGATCGTGTGGCATTTACGGAGCTGGTACGCGTCACGGTGAATATTTCATGCGAAGTGATTTGGGCTGACGAATTTGTGACGCTTGCAGCCATGGGAAGGAGTTTGAGATGGAGGATATCCTGTTTATCCCTCGACACTAAATGAGAGGCTCTGCCTTGCATTATCTGGACGATCTACGGTCGTCCCTTCGCTTCCATAGACCGCACCCATTGTCTGTTACGGGTGTCTCATCTTGTCCTGACACTTAGGTTATGCCACATACTCACGAAATATGTTACCGGATGGAACTCTCCTCAAGCTGGCGTACACGGTCGACTTGACCTCAGCGATATCGCAAGCCTCTCCACCCCGCTCGCCGGCAACGCAGGTCTCAAACATTCAATGCATTTACAGTATGTACATAGCTCCTCCTCAAATACGCCCAGTAGCTCGGGCAAGAGGGGATTCATCTCGCAAACAAACTTGAATACAAAACAAAACGCTGGCGCTTCACTCTATCATGCAGCCCGAAAAGTCCAACGACACGCACCATCTTACCATTCACCATCTCGGTGTCAGCGTAACGGGCAGCGCCGGCCGTGAGGAGACGAAGTACTCCAGGTAGTCGGCCTCGAACTCCCTCGTGTCATACCCCTCCTTCAACTGGAACCGGAAACGCTGCATCAACGCGCAGATGGCCGTCTTCATCTCCTGCATTGCGAACCCTTTGCCTACGCAGTTCATGGGCCCGTGAGAGAAGCTCAGGAACGCAGATTCGTTGTGTTTGAATAACTTGAAGTCCGGCTGGGAACACGAGGAAGCCGGTAACCCGGGGGTATCGCCGTCCAGAGAGAGGTGTCCCGATGCGATGAGCCAGCGTTCGGGCCAGAACTCGGTAGGGAAGGAGAAGTTCCGAGGGTCGCGGTGGATGACCCATGGAGAGAAGTAGACCTGTGTACCGGGCGGGAACATCCTGCGGGATGGTGCCGTTAGCGTGCTTGTTCGTGGTAGAGGTTTGGATAGAGGGGAGCACGTACATGGATCCTGCGTTAAAGCCGTTGCTATTGTGTAGTACCTGACGGCCGCTTCCCGTCGGGAGGGGCGGGAAAAGGCGGATTGTTTCCTGGCTGATGAGAACACAGCCTTAAGTACCAGACGTCGCCGTGTCTTAGACAGAGGAAGAGCACTTACATCACCGCATGCAGGTAAGGCATGTCGCGGTGGTACGTGGCAGTGTGCGCGTCTTCCTCGCGTGGATAATATTGGTCGACTTCCTTCTGAAGCGCGGTGTACGTCCTCGGATTGGCGAGGAGACAGAAGAAGAGGCTTGTGAGGGCGCTAGCGACCGTGTCAGACCCGGCAACGATGACAAGCAAACCGTCATCGATGAGCTCGTTCACAGGTGTCGGCGCGTTGGTGGGTACATCCTCGTTGTTCTGATTTCGCGAAGTGAGCATGCTGAGGTATCTTAAGCAGAGAAACGGAATTCGCATACCAAGAAGTGAAAGAGGTCCTGCGTCTTTGAGCCTTCAGACAAACGCGTTGTCACGCGAGTTGCGCCGTACTTGATGAGCGCATCGAGGGGTGCTACGGTGGCTGCTATGAGCCCCACCCATACCCCAATGTGAGGAACGTGGGCAAAGAATGATCCGATTCTGTGCGGGAATGCAGTTCAGCACTGATTTAGTAAATTGGAAAGCCCACGATCGTTTCACGCGGCTCACACTACGCCGTCTTCCAGCATCTTCCTAAAGTTATCCATGTCTCCGTCCTGCAATTGGTTTGACCCGCCGCCAAAGCTGTCGTTTGACGTCAGTCGTCTAGGTACCCAGCGCGATGAAGCAATGGGATCCGTACGCCATATCGGTCATGAGGTCATATCTGCAGTGAAGGCGAAGCCATCAGATGTGCAGTGGCCATGCCGTGGAGGAGTACGCACGAAAACCAATCAAACCATTGCTCAAGACGAAATTCTCCTGGCTGGCCCTCCAATCTGTTCACGAGCTGCTGCGTCCTCTTGGCGATCAGCGGCTGGTACGCCTTCAGAGCGGATGTACCGAGCCCGCGTGCCCAGGCACGGCGGCGTCGCATGTGCTCTCCGACGTCCTGGATACCAACGAGAGGGACGTCCGCGGCCGATAGTCGCGCCCCGGTGAAGTCTCCCAGAAAGGCAGGTCACTGCTGTGAGCGCAGGCGTTGAGTGTAACTGCGGTAGATGTACGCACGGGGACCTTTCGGAATGCCGGATGGACCCATACAAGGGGCTATCAGCGATGTATCCCGAATAGATAATTCGTTTGGGCCTGGTGGATAATGCCATGAGCGATCGTGCTCTTGACAGAAGATGGTATGTATACGCTCACCCACTCGGACGACGTCCCCGTATTTCTCGTGTAGTGCCGCGAACCATCGGCTCTGCTTCCCGGTAGCCGCTATGCCCGCCAGCCAGAGTTTGGAAATGCGACACCAGAATGGCCCAGGGTATGAGGCGAGCGGGTGGACCGGAGAGAGGCGGTAGAGCACGACAGATGTGACCAGGGTCAAAAGATACGTTGCGTAGCAGAGGAAAAGAGTGGAAAACGTGGATGGGGGGACGGATGATGCGAAGATAGTGTAGCTGAAGACGAGACCAGGAGGAACAGAAAGCAGGAAGAAGTGGGCTATCGTAGAGTACGACTCATAGGTACGAAATATTCGATGCACGACCTAGACAGTGAAGGTAAGCATTAAGTTTGGGTCGCGGCCAAGGGGGAAATTAAAAGCCGCACCAGTGCAAGCAACGCTGAAGCAAGACCCGGCTGAAGATCTGTGCTGGGAATGTGCAAAGATAGCATGTCTGAACAGAGGAGTGGTCAGTCGTGACTCGGGTTGGGGGGTAGTATTCGCCAACGTAGTGTTTATAATATACTTACCAGTAGGACGCCTCCACACCGTGAAAAGTCTCAGTATGAAGTTGGATTGATATGTGGTGCCGCTCAGCCTTGCTGCATGAAAGATATCATGCCGAGCAGGCCTTCGTGATGTAGGCCTAGGCCGCCATACTTTGGATAGCATCGGTGATTGGCTCCCGGTCGAGCAATAAATCGCTTAAAAATCTGCGTCTCAGTCATGCTTACCAACGGATCAAATATTGTGAGGGATGGATCCTATGCACTGAGTTGCGTCAACCTCCCCGAACACTGGCAGGATTAGAAATCAGCTATCCGCACGCCGCAAGTCGTTCGATCGTACACGTACCACCTCTATATATGAGCCCCGTAGGGCCCGTCGCGGGCCCACGCGTAGACTGTGCAAAGACAGAACCGACATGAACACGGCATCCCTTCACCGCTGTGTGCCGTAACGCGACGCCTTGAGCACCGAAGATATCCGCCGGGTACTCCGCGACGAGCAAGGGGAACTGTCATGCACTGACTACGAAGTAGCCGCATTGCCACATAAGCGGTGTCGTCCGGGAGGACGGTGCGACGGCATTGTTCGAAACGTAGTGGGAGGAGTGAACCGGTGGCACTCTTAGGCTAAGCGTCGTGGCCCCTCTACATTCGATCTCGCGGTCCTAGCAGGGGGCTCGAAAATTGAACCTTGAGCGTCGGGTGGAGGATCGGGCCGCAGCAGGTCCGAGCGGACATAGAGAAAGCGAGACACTGTCCGGGGAGGCCAGTAGCCCTCTGGATGGGTGTTACTATACTCTAAATGTTATAGGCATGACTCACCTCGACCGATTCCTGGGTGTACTCGTCGTGCGGCAACTTTAGCAGCCAGGTTGTGTTGTGTCCGTGCACCAAGGAATCTGGTAACAGATCGAGGATGGCCAGAACGTCCCCATACCTATAATTTAACCCCAAAATCAATGAAAAATGTTAAAGAAGGGCCCCAGAGAGTAGTGGGAAGACGTACTTAAGGACAGCTCTGGCGGTAGCTTGGTACATGGGCGGCGAAGCTACTGTAGCGCTGCTTCAAACACACGAACGAACGCCTGTCCGCCTTGCAAGAGAAGTTACATTGAGACATACTCGCGCAGAAGTATATCTTCTGCAAGGTTCTTGGGAAATACTGGGTGAAATGAGGTCGCATAGGTGATCATGAGGTTCTTCAAAGGCAGAGCTGGAGTGCTGTGCAAGCAGATTCAATGGCAATTGAGCGACGCTACGATCAGTAATTTCGGAGTTATATAAAGAGTCTTAGTAGATAGGTAAGCGGGGCTTATACTTTATATCTCCGCGGTTTAGGGCTTCAGTTACGTAACCCTCGGCCCTCATGCTGTCGCTCGCCGTTGTGATGACTCGAGGCTCAGCGCTCAGCGCTCAGCGACGACCACCTTGAAGTTAACCAGGATAGGTGTACTGGTAAAGTCCTGGACGGGCCAACGATCTACATAGTAACCGGTAAGTGAAATAGCTGCCAAGTCGACTTTATGGAGGATTGAAAGTTGAACTGGGAATGTTCGCAATATTACAGAGATATATGTCGTTGTCTGGCAGGATCCTCACCTTGAGAAGAGAGCGCTGGAATGGAACACTGCGTGGTACGTACTTATGCTGGGGTGACGACGACCCTATCTAAGCCAGTGGAGTCCGCGGCACCGGTGGCGCAGAGTCCGAACAGACTCGTCCTGGGTCGATTTCCAGTTACCGTGTAACCAGTCAGTTTCGGGAATTTTGGCCTTAGCAGTGGCTAGCTTATGCCACGGCCATCAATGTTATAGGTACGATTTTTCATGGCATGGAAAATAGCTCTTTCTGTCAATTTGCAGGATGGTCGCTTCAGATCGGGGCTGACCTTTTTTTCGGCGCGCGATCATGAACCTTTTGGTCAGCACGCGATCGTCAACCTGTTGCAGTGTCGCCGCTGTCAGCCTTTCGTAACAATTCTGAGTCAACCCAGTGGGACAGACACTCGCAGATATGCGACACTTTGTATCCAAGCAAGTGACGAAGATAACGATTCCGTACGCACGCAGCACTAGTTGTCCCATATAAACACTGACCCCTCCTAGCATTTTCTCCAATATGTCATCATTCGAATTTCTCTGTGCCGGCCGTTCATCCATGAACTTCTCACTTCTTGTCACAGCCTGCTGTGCCGCTGTCCTCTACGTCCTCCGGAAGCACCTGGTTCGCAGCTTCGTTTTCCCCTCTCCTCCGGATAATCTCCCCGGCTCTCCTTCATCTTCCTTCTTGACAGGTATGTGTTACAAAATTTCCGCGATTACTTGACCTCATGTTTTCCTCGTAGGGAATATGGCTCAAGTCATAGTCCGCGATGGCTAGAAATACCGGAGGCATCATGCAGAGACCTACGGTCCTGTCTCTACCCTCTGCGGGGTCGTCGGTGTAAGTGCGCCCCCGTCCTAGTGGCACACCTATCCATTGCTCACAACTATTGATAGGCGAAGGTACTGGTCGTTTTTGACCCGAAAGCTCTGCACAGTATTTTCCTCAAGGATGTGGACAGCTTTCCCAGGAGGATTTCACCATCTGAGCAAGCATTTCTCATCTCTCCATCCGCTTAGGCAGATTGACGAGCGTTGCGGCCATGCAGCTACATGCATTTGCTTATCGGGCCCGGGCTCCTGACGGCTGAAGGACTTCAGCACCGGCGTCAGCGCAAGCCCGTGACTCCCGTATTTTCAATTGACCACCTGCGGCAGATGACTGACCTGTTCTACGAGGTCTCGCATAAAGTGAGCTACCGCACTTTCGACACTGTAACGGAGTCCACAGCATTTGTTAACAGCCGCCATAGATCCGCGCCGCCATTCAAGGTCGCATCAGCAAGGAAACTGAAGTCGTGGATGTTAACGGATGGTTGGGGCGCGCCGCTCTCGAATTGATGGGCCAGGCAACCATGGGATACTCCTTCGACAATTTCGCTGAAGAGTCGACCGATGCGTATGGAAACGCGCTTAAGAATTTCTTGTAAGTCGCGGCAGGTCTTATGACTCTACTGTCCCCCTTTGTAGTTGCTGACCCAAACTCCATAGCCCTGTGCTATCTCGACTCAGTCAAACGAGCTGGACCATTGCTTGGCTCTCGTATGCAGCGTCGTCTCACCGGCTCAAAGCGCTGCTGCGCATGTTACCTCTGGAACGAGTGCGTCGCTTGATGGAAATCTCGGACGTCATGGGTCGCCGCTCGAGGGCGCTCATTGTCGGGACGAGAGCTGTGCTTGCCAACGCAGACGAAGGTCAGGCTGTCGCGCGCGACGATGGTCCGCGCAAGGATATTATGAACATTATCCGTAAGTTGCATCAAGCCGCATGCGCTGGTTGCATCACACACTAACATGCATTGCGGACCGGGCAGTCAAGGCGAACGCAGCAGCACCTGACGAAGAGAAGCTCAGCGACGAGAAGCTCGCCGCCCAGATATCGTGAGCCTTGCTTTTTGAGTTCACAGTTCGAGGAATTCTTGGGGCTGACGGAAGCATGACATAGCACCATAGTCCTAGCGGGCGTGGACACACATCGAACACGCTGTCACGCGCCCTCCATCTCCTGGCGGAACACCCCGCCGTACAAGAGAAGCTCCGTGCTCCTCCCGCTTTCAGCACCAATCCGTGGCCGGGACAGCGCGATGATAAACGAGGTGGTCGTTCCGCGGGAAACCTATGTCATGGTAAACGTCCAAGCGAGCAACGAGAGCAAGGCGTTGTGGGGCGAGTATGCGTACGAGTGGAAGCCGGAACGCTGGCTCGAGCCTGTCCCGGCCGCCGTGAACGAGGCTCGCATTCCAGGCATTTACTCGAACATGTACGTCTCCTCCATCATCCGTCGCGAATCAATCACTGACGCTAAGGCGCCGTCATCGTTTTCCGCGTAGGACAACCTTCTTGAGCGGACCGCGCTCTTGCATGTGAGTTGGGCTGCGTTTATAGAATATTCGCGAGACGGCTGATATGCCCCCTTGGTCGAACTCCAGTGGGTTCAAGTTCGCGGAATTGGAAATGAGTGAGTCACGGTCTCTCCGACCTGTAGGCTGAACTCGACGCTGAACTGGGCTCTCCTGACGTCAGAGGTCGTTCTCTCGGTCATGCTCGTGGCTTTCTCGTTCGAGCTGACCGACAATGAGATTACGTGGAACATGGGGCCGATCTCCTACCCCACCATGAGCCCGAACAGCACCAAGCCGGAGTTGTTGCTTCGGATGAAGTGTTTGTGAGCTCGGTGATGATGCGACTACGGCACCATGCAATAACACGTCGAGGCATCGATTTTTGGAAATCTGGTCCGAGAAGGCGTACGTCAGTGACCCTTGTCCACAAGCAGCGGCCAGATGCGATACCTTTCTTCAACTCTTTTCAGATTTAGAGTACTAATTTACAAGCTATTTACCACCCGTGTAAACAGTGAATTCGGAGATTGCGTCCAATTGTATAATGGACAGACTGGATATATGTGGTGGTCAGAGATGGTTGCTTGGCAGGTCAGCAAAGGCGCTTCATGAACACGGCAAATGCCGACAAATCATCCGGACGAGCGCTTGCGGGTGCTGCCGTTTAGGGCAGGTCTTGACGCGTCGCGACGACGCGTTCCGCAGCTTCCGCCTTCGATGCCCTCCGCCGCGTCACACATCTTTCTCCCGTACTTCTACCCTCTACCTAACGTCCGCGACGTAGATCGCACCTGCACTTCAAAGATCTGGAATGCCTGAATCTCAACAGGCCGACGACTCACCTGTCGCGGAAGAAGTCCAAGACTCGGATGCGCTCGCAGGTGCAGGAGGTGAGTATATGCGGATATGTTCTTGTGAACCCGAATAAAACGCACAACACAGGTGCCCAACCGCCCAGAAAGCGGGCTCGCAAAAGCCGTAGTAACAGTCCTCGTCCCTCAGGAGCCGGCACGGTCCCGAAGCGCAAGGGCAAGGAACGTCAAACTGACGGCTCGCTTTCGGGGCTCATGAACATGCCCCTCGACGTCTTCTTCCAGGTGCGCCCCGGCCACCGTTGCTTCTATCATGTTCCGCCAAGTCAGCTTGCCCCCTAGGTTGCTGCACACCTTCACCCTTTAGACATGCTGAATCTCGCACGCACATCCAAACTGTTGCGGTCGACCGTGCTCGCCAAGAGCAGTAGATCGGCCTGGCTCGCTTCTCTTGCTAATGTGGACAGCCTTCCATCGTGTCCAAGGAACATGAGCGAGCCGTTGCATGCGGCGCTTCTGTTTGATCATTATTGCTTCGTGAGTCCTTGTTCCGAAGATCGGCTTCCGATGATTTGCTTGACCGTGACTCCCGGTAGTTGTGTGGTATAGATCGCGCGAGATGGGTAGACTACGCAATTCGTCTGAGGCTCTGCAAGTCCTGTTACAAGGCAAAGTGAGTACTTTGAACTGCATATGTGCGCGGTGGGCCATTATTGATGGCTTTCGCCGGTTATCTCAGCATTCTCAAAGGATCAGCGATCCTCGGACCAGACCAGGTGGACTTCTTCCAAACGCTTACTCTCTTCTCATGCGAAACTGGATCAGGTATAACCCGACTGCATGCTCCGTTGACATATCAGAATTCTCACCCCCTCCCCCAGACTACAAGAAAGCACAGAGGTTTGCCTTACAGGAGACCCGCACCGCTGCCCAAAAGTATTATGCTGCCCACGTCCGTGCTATGATCGATAAGTACACCACTTTGCAACGGAAAGATGGCGAAGCTGCATCGCATTTCGTGGAAGAGACCTTGTTAGCCGTCACTGTGACACATGAGGTGCGTTATCGTGCATTGATCCCCGTTCGGCTCTGACGAGCATGTTGCAGTACGCAGTAATGATCCTCGCATGGCTCAAGGAAAAGAGCTTGACGAAAGAGTTGACTAACATGCAGATCACGTTGGATCGAAAGTCCAAGTAAGCACTGCGGCTTCGCTCTAAGAAGCGTGACACTCAGTCTCCTCTGATAGAATTACCGAGCGGTTGCAGGAGCTAGGTTACACGGAGGACGACTTCCCCGAGGGCGAGGAGGCTTGGGACAAGTTGGTGGACCAACCCAAGGTGCTGACGGACCGTAGTACGTTACCGTCCTCCTCAGTCTGCGGTTCTGTTTTGACGATTGGCCCAGTTTGGAACAATGTTCGTCCGAAGCTCGAGGAGCAACTGGCCATCGAGAAGGACCGCAGAACTCAAGAAGTGTTCGAGGACCGCGTCGATGATCGTCTGGAGGTCATCGTCCAGTGGTACGATGAATACATCGAAGAGAACCTCACCGATATGGAGCGCAGCCTTATGCCAAACCTCTGCGATGCTCGTGGGTTGCCGAGCCTCGTCGCCCTTGCCCAAGCGAACGACGCGCAAGGTGATATTCCACGGGAGGCATTCCTCGCCCTCACTGAGCAGATGCTCGCCGATGCGGAAGAGTACAAGACGCGTGCCAAACGCGAGCTCGCTGATGTCCTGTGCCACCATTCATTGTGCGGGGAGCTCAAAGACGTCCCGGCGGAAGACGTCCTCCAGCGTTACTGCGCGTACTTCGAGTGCATCTGGAAGTGTGACCCCATTGGCGACGGCTGCGCGCACCTCACGTTCGAGCAGCTGCACGCACACTGGCGGGAGGCGCACCCAGATAACCCGTGGCTCTATGGAGAAGAGGATTACCAGTGGGATAGGGATCATAGGGTGCGGGTCCCGAGCTTTTGGCCCTGGTCAGAGCACTCGGTGCCATCGGTCGGGAAGTGCGCGCTGGAGGCCGTCGGGATCCCGCTCGACACTCCACGGTCGGTGCTGGATGGGTGGACGAGGGACGGACGGCTGTTTTGTGCGTGCGAACACCCCGGGATACCGTTGCCCGCGCAGATGAGCTGGGGTAAGCTGGTGAGTGCTAGTCCCCCGGGTGTCGTGAGCTACCACTGGTACTTGTGATGTGTGAATACTCAACGCGTGCGCGCTCGTCACAGCTCTTTCATCTTCTGCAGCAGACGCATGAGCATGGCGTGCGTGCGACCGAGATGTGCGTCAGGCTCCTCTGTTCTTGTTCTTAGGTCCAATTCCAGCTGATCCTCAACGTGTCACAGGAAGCAACTCCGCGGGAAGCACAACCCCAACTACGTCCTCTGCGACAACCATCCGCTCGACGCGGGTGATGGCTGCTGCCTAAAGTTCCTCCCCAAGGGCGCAGACACCACCCCGGCATCCATGCGCACCACCATCAGCGACTCGGTGCGCACGCAGATCGAGACGAAGCTCGCTACCCGCCCGGAGCTGGGGGTGGCCCCGGTGTGTCGGATATGCAAGGGCTTGACGAGGAAGACGTCGTGGCAGGTCCATAGGCGTTTGCCGGTCATCCAGCTGCCTGCGCGGGCGGAGGAGATCGTGTGGCATTTGCAGAGCTGGTGCGTGCGCAGTGCACCTTTACGGGCAAAATGAGTGGTATGGGCTGACGTTGGACACGTGCACTTACAGTCATGGCAAAGAGTTCGAGAAGAGGGATATTCTTTTTGTCAACATTTGAATGGTACGGACGTTCGAGAGTGGCTTTAACGAGCCTTGTGGGTTCTCGTTTTCCAGCTTCTCGGTTACGCTACGCTTCGTTTCAAATTCCTAATACCATGCATGCACCCATTGACGACGTGTCTCAATCAACACTTGAAGGCTCAATCATAGCGAGGTCGCCAGTACGGTATGTAAAACTTGTATTAATTCTCACAATCCTTGTCTTAACTACTCCCTGTATTATTGTCATAGCGCGTCGCCGTCTGCCAATATTTGATGCTATCTATTGGTCCGCAAATGTCCTCTGCACACGGGACAGGTGTATTGTAGACGATCCATTCGGTTCCACCACAGCCACGCGCGATTTTCGTTGTATGGCCCTCATCCTGCGCACATTCGCCCGTCTACTCGCCGTAGGTTTCATTCGGTGGTCTATGACACTCATTGTCGTTGCAGTATTGTTCAATTTGGGTATGGTAGCGCAGCCACGTGGCTCGTGAACCTTAACTTTCTTCTAGAGTCTAGATGTTTCCCTAGTACCCTGCGCTCTCCACCACCCTCTAGGACATCTATACTCAAATGACTAACCCAATGGTACGCACCCCATCGATGCTATAGATCTAGCTTGTTCTGATATGTCTCTCTAGATCAATGGAGTCTGGAGACTCCCCTTCGACGTCATGTGCAACGTCTTGGCCACATCCCAACACTCAACTATTTCGGCGCTCATGAAGTCATGCCACGCTCTCTATACGGAGGGACCCAGGCACCTCCTCCACGATGGAGTTGAGCTTGATTCGGCGCAACAAATCATGCTCTTCGCGGACTTCATGCTAACCAAAGACCCCTCACGATTTGCGTACATGCGAAAACTGGGTTTGTCCATTCAATCCCCCGTGAATCCCTTCGCCCAGATGCGGCTGTGCGTTCTTCTGGGACACCCCTCGCTTGCGCTGGAGACCTTGATTCTGCATCATGCGGAAGCTTTGCTGGGAGACCGCGTACTTCCTCTCTTGCGCGAGGCGCTTGTCAGGTTGAAGACGTTCAAAAACCTGGTCGCACTCCAAGTACAGAGAACAAGTGCCGCCGCAATCAAGTCTCTTCCATCCAAACTCAAGTCCATATCGATCGCAGTCGATGTCCCCATCGAGTGGCCTTTTGACGTTTTGTCGACGTTGAAACCTTTCTCAGACACACTCCAGACACTGCAGATCAACTCGGAACCATCCCTCCGGGTTCTTTCCCTCCTAATTGATGACGGATGTTGCCACTTCCCTCGCGTGCGGACTTTTGGCATCGTGTACCGCGACTTGGTCCCTGCACTTCTTGCCAGCCCCGCGTTCGCCCGGGCATTCCCGGGCATTACCCACCTCAAACTCATCCCCCTCGACCTTCCTGGAACGCCTCATCGATATCAATCACCAACGGGCACAACCCTCGAACGCGTTATTCAATCTCGCGAGCGCAGCCGAGCCTGGAGATCGCAACCTCGAGATGGTGTGTTGCCGTCGATGTTGTCGCTCGTCGAATGCTCAGGAGGGCTTTTCGCAGTGTACGCATTAGCCCTTGACCACCCTCTTTTGACACTCCGTCTTTGGCAACACATCGAGGCTGACGACCTCCCAACCCTGCGCGAGGTTTTGGAAGACACCCGCCCACGCCACCTCTATCTCAGCACCACAATAGGTAACATCCCACAGGTGTTTGCCACGTTACGCACCCTCCAGACCCACACACCTCCACGTATCGACCTGAACATCTCCCTCGCATGGAGCTTCTGGTGCAATCGGCTTTCCGAAGAAACCTTGGTATGTCCAGACTCCCACTCTCTTGTACTGGGAGGACTCACTACGACGCTACAGGAACGGTTCCACTCCCTCTTGAAGTCGTCCTTCCCGCCACTCCCGGCCGGATTGGCCGAACTTCACCTCCTCTTCGCCAATCCGGTTACTGCTCGGCTTGCCAACAAGTCGGCGGTGAGCGACGCGCTGAAGGCGTTTACACGCTGGGCATCGGAGGCGGCTCCCTCTTTGATCCTCACCTGCAGCATCTCCGCCGACGAGGCTTGGCAGTGGCCGGACCTTGGCCAAGATGACGATGAATTTTCGGGCCGCATGCGTTGGAACTAGTAGGCCGAGGCCATTGTACTCTTAGTCAAATGTCATCGTAAGAGATCATCTACGTAACCTCTACTACGATACGCAAACTCACGGCTCCCGCCCAGAGCCTGGGATAGACACAGCAAGCCGAGTCATCTCTGCCATTGGCAGCAGCAAAGCCCCAGCTGCCATGAGAAGGATCGTCCTGAATACCCTCGTTCTTGCCGCGGTCCGCGAACGGGATATCAACACCGGTACCAGGCTCACGACCATCGTGGCGTAGACGAACATGCCATCCTAACATGTCGATGAGCCGAGATCCGGACGATTTGACAGAGTTTTGTCAGGCCGTAAGAGAGCATTGCGGCCGATGGAGACGCTGCGGCAAAGATGAGGATGTGTCGTTTGCATGGTGCGATTGGAAGGACGGTATGAGTAGCGTCGTCGCCAGAGCGAGAGCTGTTGGAGCCGTAGTCGTGTGTGCATGGTTAATCTCGCGTACGAAGAACGCATACCCCCTACCTTTCCCAAGCAACTCCAGGGATTGCATCGTCACCGCGGGAAGGGACGGAATGGTCAGTTCGCCGGGACCATTAGGAGGTCCCGTCGCTGCATAGCCAAGGTGGGGTCCCAACACCAGTTCCCGGACGACGAAGGCGAAGGTAAAGAGGTACTAGATGCGGCGCTGATGGGGTCCAAGGGCTCGTGTCGTGCGAGACGAAGGAGACTGCCAGTGGCCGGCTACGTCCTCGGTTTGCTCCTGCGCTTGGAGCTCTATCCCATCAGGGGGAGGATTGGCATCGAGCGTGCGGGAGGAGAGTCGACGCTCCACGACCAACATGAACAACTTGGATGCCGGCTATGTGGGAAAGGGCGATCGCTGTCGAAGAGAAGGGAAACGGACGTGCTCCTGTACATGTGTAGGAAAGAGTGGACGCCGCTCCCAAGCAAACGCTGTATTGAGCCCGGGCTCCATAGCATGAGCATTACGTCCCGACTTGAATGGAGGAGGGAGGTCCTCGAAACGAACGAATGACCGATATACAATACTATCAATAATATACAGTCCAGACTTCATTCTACTTCGACGTGGTGTAACATACGTGAATAGCAAAGACTCAAAGACCCAAAGAGACGACCGTTATCGACAAGATGCCCCAGGGGAATGGAATTACGAAGCAGACGTTTCGGCGGAGGAGTAAGGTCCGTACTCTAAGGGATACGGGTAAGTTCTTGGTTAGCGTTAGTAAGTACCGAAATATTGGAATGTTGGCGTGAGTGACCTCATTGTATGGGAGACCAGGAGTCATCGAGGGTGACAAAGGGGGCAATGCTGGCGTGAACTGTATGTCGATGATGGACGAAGAGAGCGTGGCAATGACTCGGAGCGGATGTAGAGAGGAAGATGGCGAGGTGGGTATGCAGAGGTATAAGCAGACCTACATACATTTATCGGTATGCAGGAGGACCTGCGTGACGTGTGGTTTACAATTGTAACGACAGCTTCCGAGCGTTGAGGTCGTAAGGTCCGACAAGGACTGTCGAAACCGAGGTCGTGCGGCAGCTAGTCGACGAGCTACGAGTCAGAGCACAAAAAACGCGTACCCCGCGCCACTCCTTTGGGGTCAGCGCAGAGGTCGCCCGCAGGCCCCCGAGTGCGCTCGGGCAGCTCACGAGTGACGTAGTGCCAGATGTAGTGCGTCCAGCCCTCGAGCACACCCGCCCCAGACATGATGTGCAGACAGTCTCCTGTCGCGTGGGCGTCGGGCCGGAGGAGCGCTGGCCGGTCGATCGGGAGGAAGTGGATGCCGGGGTACTTTCCTGCCTTCAGGACCGCCTGCGAGCACAGAATCACGTCAGAGGGGGACGCGGACGTGCCAACGAAACGCACCTCGAACGCGTCGTTGTACTTCCCGATCTCGTTCCAGTTGTACCAGCCCCAACGGCCCTTTTCGTACGACGTCGTCGGCGCCCTGTAGCTGTGACAGTCTTCGTGGCCAGGAAGGTACGCGCGGACGACGATCCGCCGCTCCAGCGGACGCCGTGCGCCGGGGCGGCCGACCTGAGTGCGTCGCTTCTCCCAATCCGCCTGCTCGGCGTCGTCGAGCATCGTCTGTACCTGCCGCGCCCAGGTGTCCATGGCCTCGCTGAAGAAGTCGAGCACGTTCTGGATGCCATCGTTGTACATGCTTGCGTCCTTGAGCCCGCTGAAGAGCGACGTCGTCCAGTGGCCGCCGGTGCTGACGACCATCGTCGCGTAGTTGCCTTCAGGGAGCGGCGACGTGAAGACCTTAATGTAGTCGGCAGGAGAGAGGGTCCACGTCGCCTCATCGCTGAATAGGCTCTCGTTTGCGCGGACGTACTTGGAGTCTGGATGCAATCCATGATAGAGATGGTCGAGCTGAGACTGGGACATGAGGAGATCTATCCGGCGGAATGTCACAAGTGGCGTCTTCTCGATGTCGAACCCGGGTGGGAATCTTATCATCGAGACGAGAGGAGACGACTTGTCAAGGTATAGATTTTGCGGATGAGAGCGTCCATAGTCCTGCTTGTTGTAGTCTGGGGTCGCACGGACGTGCGAGTAGAGCAGACACGACAGCGAGAAGAAGTGATTTTCAGCCACGGAATCTAGACACGCCAAGAGAAAATATCAGTTCAATTAGTCTCACCCAGTCCGTCCGCATAGAATGTGGATCCACAACCGGGCTACATTCAATTACATATCAAATTATGGTCGACATTCGCGCGTCGAGCCTATTTGCAGCGCCATAGGCCTGCGACTGCCTGCGTGTTCAGGACCGAGCATTGCGAATCCACCACTGCCGTCGAGGGATTTCTGCCCCCGTCTCCTGTCGGAGGTTGCGGAATGAAGCTAGAAGGGCATGCTCATACAATCTCGAGCCGATCAAGGTAAAGTGAGGGATGCCTTGTCCTTGGGGAGTGCCTCTCCTCCCGGATGACCGCCCACAGCCGTTAATCGGCGGCGAAACAAATACGCCCAAATAGCTTCCACCGGCGCGGCAACATGCAAATGACTGTAATGGTTGCACCGTCAAACGACCGTAGAGCGTCAACGGAGTCGGTTGCAGGAACCTCCGCAGAGCACCTGCCCACCGGCAGCGTACAATGCAGTAAAGGATCAAGATATACGAAATACATTGTGCTCACCACCGATGAGCAGCCAGGCACCCTGCTCAACAAGGTCCTTCGCAACCGCTGTTGGATCCAGCTCGCGCACCCTGCAGTTGGACGGCGGTGACCATTGCCATGAAGCCACTCCTGGAAAGCGATCGTACAGCTCCGGTTTATCGGCAGCGAGATGCCACCAGTGCTCGCGCGAGCTTGCGCAACCCTCGAGGCCGAGGAACTCGTACGCATCTTGTGGCTTCGTGAGATTGGTCCATGTCGTCGGTGTTGGCTTGGAGACCCACTGGCCTGCGGCCCACGATCGCGGCGGACACGTCCCACGGTGACTGCCGGCAGGTGGTCGGCGAGAAGGAAGGAAGCTGTGCCTATAATCCAAGGGCAAAAGATAGCTCACAAGACCCAAGACGAAGAAAATGCCAAGGAGAGCGAGGAACTTGGAGGGAAACAAGCGTGGGGCTGCGACGATGGGTCGGTAGGGCACCGAGTTGGCCTTGAAGAAGGCGACCATGGTGGCCGTTGGTGGAATCGAGGTGATCAGCCAGAAGGCGCAAAATGGGCGGCAGATGTGGGGTGCAGAAGGGCTTCTCCGGGTCCCTCACGTTGTCAGTTCGCTGACAAGAATGATGGCGCACTTGTTGGGGCCGTTTGGGCACTTCCCGCCTCTGTCTTCTGTTTGAAGGCCGGTGTTGGGTATCCCATTGGAAAGTCAGGGTATTCTTCTCTCCCCAAGTTAATTATAAGTAGAATCCGACGAGAGGGAGAGCAGTAATGTCTGCAGGAAGGGAGCTCGCTGGAGGCGCTGTCGGAGCCAAGTTGTGATCGGGGAATGTCAAGGGGAGAGCACAGCCACTGGCATCAGTGTACGAACTTGCGCACTTGATGAGTTGTTGTACTTACTTAGACTGGGATGATGTACGGAGGCCCCGGGAAGCTGGAGCGCCACGAAGGTGCTGCGCTCTACGATCATGAAGGTGGTCAAGCTCGGGCAGCATGGGAGTTAGAATGTAGCGGTCGCTGTACATGGTATGGATACACAAGCTACATACCATAGGCAACCAGAGGAGAATGTTCAGGGGGACTTCCGGCACGGGTTGGTCAAAAAACCCACAAGAAACCTCCAACTCCGATACGGGGAATCGAACCCCGAGCTACCGCGTGAAAGGCGGTAATGTTAGCCGTTACACCATATCGGATTGGCGTTCCAAGATATAGTTGCTATATATATCTCTATATATTCATATTCAGGTGCCCCACGGCAGAACATGGACTACGAATACATGGTCTATATGATGACTGGGACATACTTGTTCCCAACTACTGTGCTGGAGCATCCTAGCGAAGTTGTGTGCAGAAGTACAGGTGCTTCAGCGAAGCCAAACCTGGGATGCTGATGCCACAGTGATAGCCACGCTGCAAGTCGCACTACCGTTCTCCTCTCCGCTCGCTCACTACGGCCTCCATCCACTTGAGTATTACCCTCTCTAACATCAGTTCCCACCCCTCCTCCATGCGAGCGACAAGCGGAGCGTCGAAGACAATGGCGCCGTCAGGAGCAATCCCAGCGGGGAAGGTTATTGTGGAAGCTATCGGCGAGACAATCGGCGTCCCGCCCCCTGATGTGGGCGTCCCGGGACCATCCTTATGTTTGCTACTTGGCATGACGATCGGTAGCGAGTACCGTAGCTTCAAGGCTCTGAGTATCATAAAACATCATGAGTGCATCGCATCAACTGGGCACAGAAAGGAACCTACGCGGCCCATAATCGTAGGTTGTCTGTACGACGGAACGTCCACCCACGCTTCGCTCCCTCGCCGCCGTCTCCACCTTGCGCCTCTTCTAACGCTGCGATGTCGTGTATTGCGTCCTTGCTCACGTACCCCCATGGTTTTCGTGATCGGCGGACCCCGGTATTGTAGGCATTGCAAAGGACTTGACCGGACGATAGCGCTTTGAGGACCTCGGCGTGATCCGATGAGGACATTGGCAGTAACCGTAGTAATGTTGCGGGTAGTAGGGCAACGAGGAGAGCATGCAGGCGTCCTATAAACTCTTGAGTTTCATGAGGCTTATTTCGAGCGGAACGGACGCACCATATTCATCGTCTGGGAATGTTGTCCTCTTCGCCCAAGGAGGAAGCTCGCCGTCATCAACCTCTTCTTCCTCCTCGATCGACGCCATCTCCTCCGGCTCCTCAGTCACGACCATACTGCGCATTGCGTCCAGCATGCCAGTCGAGACAACGCGGCGATTCGCCCGCGCCGAACTCTCGCCGGAGCTTATTGCATCCCCAGCACTGGCTCGCCGTCCCTTCGACCGCGCCTCCCTGTCCAGCTGCTCCTTTTTCGCCGCGCGCTCCTTCTCGCGCTCCCATCCCCGTTGCCCCTCTTTCGTGCCCCCAAACAGCACCTCATCCACCGCATCGAGGTACTTGCCCACCACCTCCCGCTCCCGCTCCAAATCCTCCATCTCTGCGTCCTGCTTGTACAGCCACCCTCCCCCCAGGACGAGTCGCTCGTCCCACCGCTCCCGCTTCTCGCGGTCCCCCTCGCTCAGGCTGTTGAAGTCGTCCGACTCGTCGTCCCACACCGGCACCTGCCGCGTCCGCCCGACGACGTCGATGAACGAGACCGACACGGACGTGTCCCCGTCTCCATCCAAGAACTCGCCGTCCTCGAGGTGCGACGACGGCGACGTGCCCCGAGACGCCGGGCCCGTGTTACTGTTGCTGGTGCTCGACCCGTGGTCGCTCTGCGCGTCGTACGCGTCGTGGTCGAGCGGCAGCCGTGCACGCTCCTCGAGCTCGCGCAGTACGGCCAGCACCTCGAGCGCGCGCCCCCGGATGCGCGTGAGCGGGTCGTGCGGCGAGCTCGGCTGTGATGCCTGCCGTTTGGGTAGCGGCGAGCTCGAGAGCGTGTTCGGCCGGAAGTGCACGCGGTTCTGCGGCACCGCGTGGTCGTCGGGCAGCGAGACGAGGTAGTTGCGCACGCTCCGCACCGCGCGCGTCGTCTTCTTCAGCAGGTCCAGCACGTCGACGGCGGACGACGGCCGCCCCTGGCGCTTGTCCCCGACGCCGAGCAGGTTCGGGTCTTGCTCCGTCTGCGGCCGCTGCCGCTGCCGTTGCGGGTCGAGGGCCCAGCCGGACGCGACGGAGATGAGGTCGTCTATGACTCCCGGGCGCAGGTTCTCGTAATCGGTCTCGATTGTCTTGACATATGGGGGGAACTTGGGTTGGATCGCATGCGGGATTGCGGGGGATGGAGGGAGGACGAAGGAGGGCTGCCCGCCGTTCGGCCGCTTCTGGAGGGTGGCGAGGCCGCCTATCGCTGGCACCAGCCCGCTCTTCGGTTTGGGACTCGATGGGGGTCAATTGAGAGCGTTCGGAAGAATGTTGGGGACGTACTCGGTCTCAGCAGCGATCCCGGTCTTGGTGAAATAGTGCTGCAGGTACTCTATGCTCCCCAAGGCCATCACACTCTCCCGCTTCGCAGCGCTGCGGCTGAATGGTTTCTGCGGCTTGTTCATGCTGTTCATGTTGGGGTAAAAGGCGACTTGTCGCCGACGCTTCTGGCTGCTGGATGAGGATTCAGAATCGGGTGTGGAGGGATCGGGCGGAGAGGTGCCAAGGGTATCCATGATCGAGAGGTATAGTTTGTGACAGAGTGGAGTACAGTTGTTTCGTGACAGAGCAGAGCAAGATTACCAGACCAGAGTGTGTTGGATAAAGCTGAAGTCGTACGTGTCGTGAATAGCGTGGGCGTCGGGGCGATGATGGTGGTGCAGAGTGAACCAGCACAAAGACGCGCTCGCAGTCGAGCAGCAGGATCACCATCATCGTTTTTGCAGATCCCGCGGACACTTAATATTTGGCCTCGAGAAGGAATTGTTCATCACACAGATGACGGCAGACATACGACAACGACGAAGGAGGGAGTGAGGATGCATTTTAAGGTGCGATTACGGTAAAATATAAGCAACATAGCATGCGAAAAGCAGGTTCCTCGCCATGACGACCCGGCAACGACAGCACTACGACGAGCATAACATTCAGAGCATTCTAGCCATCTGCCCAAGCTGGGCAGCCATGTCGGGGTACGTGTGCATGAACTGCACCTGAGCCTCGGTGGCCTGGAAAAACAAAACGTGGTCAGCGCCAAGCACATCGCAAGGACGAGCAAGGATGACGCAATGTTCCAAGATATAGGAAAAGGTGCCGAGAAATTATCGTGGATGAAAGAAAGGATCAGCAAATAAAATAGGCACTCACATACTGGTAGGTCAGGGCGCTGATGAGCTCAGGCTCGCTCCTCGCCAGCTGGCTCTGCCTGTCAAACATCTTTATCGCGGTGTCGATCTTGCCCTGCTGCAGGCTCAGCTGCGCAAGCGTCGCCACGGCCGCCTCGCACTCGGGGTCGATCTCGAGGGCCTCCTGACAGCACTTCTCCGCGGCCTCGATGTCCTGCTTCCACTGGAAGAGCGCGAGACCCTTGTTAACCATCGGGAGAACGTTCATGGGAGGAGTCCTGTCATAAGGAAGACGATGTCAGATTGAGCACAAGTCACTTAAGGAATGACCGTACTTGGCACGTTCGATCTCGATGGCACGGTCGAACTTCTCGACCGCGTCGGGGTAGCGTTGCTGATCCAGGAGCAGCTCACCGCTGGGGCGCCGCGTTAGACCGAATATTCCGTGGCAAATGGCGGAGACCGGACGTACTAGTAGTTTTGCGGCTCGCTGCGCTCAGGGAACGCCTTGAGCGTTCGGCGGAACGTCGCCATGCCGTTCGCGAGGTTGTCCGACTTGTACTGCGCGACCGCGAGCTGGATGTGGCTGAATACAAACTTCTCGTCGAGCTCTGTGGACTTCGTGTAGTTGTCCGCCGCCTCTGTGAACTCGTTCATGATGAACAGCACCTGTCCGCGGTGGTAGTAGATGTCCGGGTCCTCGGCGTTGTGCTTGATCGCCTCGTCGAAGCACTCGAATGCCTTCTTCGGGTCGCCCTGCTCCATCCACACACTCGCGATCTTGACCCACGTCTGCGTGAGCGAGGGCTGCAGGTCCAACGATGCCAGGAAGTCCTCCTTCGCGCCATCGACGTCCGTCATAAGGAACTTGAACGTGCCTCGCAGGTTCAGGGCCTCCGCCTTGCCGTCATCCCACGAGATGCCCTGCTCAATGGCCTCGTTCACGAGCGTGAACGCGTGCGCGTAGTCGGCCGCCGCAAGCGCCTCTAGCGCGAGGATGAGCGTGTTGTCGCCGGTGGTGTGGCTCTCCGGCAGCTCAGGGAGTGGCCTTGTGCGGAAGGCACCGAAGTAGGCGGACGTGAACATGTGGGAAGGTAGCCGCCTCTCACGTGTCTGCAACATAGAACGTTGGCATCGGACGACAGAGGCCAGACGCTACTCGGTGCTCACCGAAAGAATGCTTTGCGCCTTTCCGGTCGCAAGCTTTTTGAGTACACGCTCCACAGCTTCTGCCCCAGACATGTCCTGGAACTGGTTCAGAATCGCCGACGCGGTGAAGTCTAGGGTATGCCTAGTCAGTGCGGACACCTTGTAGCAATAACCGGGAGGAGCTTACCGCGCAAGGCCTCCTCATATCGCTCAAGCGCCTCCAGGGCGGTGGCACGACGGTTGAGGGCCTTGAGATATTTTCGGTCCAGAGCAAGAGCCGCATCACAGTCCTCCACGACCTTGTCGTGTTGTGGAGGGTTCAGGTTGACGTAACACGCGGCACGGTTGGAGAAGAAGACGGGTTCAGGTTTGGCAGTGATGGCGATGGCGCGAGTGTAGTACTCAATCGCTGTCGGGAACTTCCGCTGTTGGTAGGCAGCGTTCCCCTTCGCCTTCAGGCTAGCAGCAATCTTTGTACGCTCCTGCAGAATGAGGACGTAAGTACAATCCGATAGTCGCACCCAGGACACACACCTCTTCGGGGAGAACCGCAATTTCCTCCGCAGTGTACTCCTTATCCTCTGAAGCGTGGCGTAAGTATCACACCGAGAAATACGCACACCAGCATCAACGATCGCTTGAGAATGGTGTCATGCAAGGTAGAACCAAGGCCGGTTGGAAATGCATGGACATAGGCTCACGACCTGCATTAAACCGACCAAGAAGACGGAGAAGGTAATACCTCCTCGAAATCATGACCGCCCTCCGTCGCCTATGACCATAAAGGAGGTGTACCGCGCCGACGTTGTGAGACTAGCAATGCAAGGACGCGAGGTGACAGGGGACCATGTTGGGGCCAAACGTGCAGAAACGTGTTACTCACCGTCTTCAACCTGCGCAGACTTCGGTTTCCGCTCCTCGAGGAGGGGACCGTCGTCGTCCCTGACCGTCTTGCGCTTCTTGCTCTTCTTCTTGTCCTTCTTGCCCTCGCCCTTCTCTACGTCACCCCCGGGACCGCGCGAGGTCGAGGCGTAGTACGCGACACCGCCGACAGCAACGACCGCGGCAGCCGTGGCGATCAAGACAGCATGCTTGTGCTCAGAGACGAAGTTCTGGACGCGCTCGACGACGCCGTGGGATGAGCTGGAGGAGGACATGGCGGTTGGCGGACGGATGCGGTCGGCACGACACGCCCACACCAGACGCTTGCCCCGCCGGAATTTTGGCCGAGTCTGGCCCTAATCTAGGGTTGTGATGACAATATAACCCTAACCTCTCATTATCACTTCCTCAAAATCTTCCGTTCATCCCTGCACATGCAAACCGTCGCTGGCGAACGCCAGACTAGGACAAGGCCAGAGACAACATGGCAGAAATAACTACATTCTCGTCGTCTGGGGCAGATGTCATTTCTCGCACCATAGATCTCGAGGAAGAGATTCCCGATACTCTTCCTCAGGACCAGTTCGAGGAGACCTACGAGATCACTCGAACGGTGCAAGAAGTCGAGAAACAAGACTACAAGAGGGTAGGTACACAGCTTCGTTGATGAATAATGAATGCTCATAGACATTTCTATAGATCGCTTTGCAGTTCCCAGACGAGCTGCTGCCCCACTCTGTTCCAATATTCCGGGCACTCAAATCCCGGACAAAAGAAGAACGGGAATTCTATGTACTTGCGGACACGTCATATGGGAGGTATGTCCGAGAAGCAGTGACTAGGTCTCGTAGCTAATTCAATCGCCCTGGCAGTTGTTGCGTCGATGAGGTTGCAGCGCAGCATGTCGATGCAGACGCGTTGGTCCACTACGGTCATGCTTGCATGAGTCAGTGCGTTTCTGCGCGAGATCGATCCCGTTTCTTCAGGTTCTTACCTCTTTTCCAGGACAGCGCGACTGCCTATAATCTATGTGCTCGGGAAGAAGCCCGTTGATCCCGCGCATTGTGTGGACAAGTTTGCAGAAGCCGTACCAAATCTCTCGGAGAAGCACAGCGTAGTGCTGAAGTACGATGTAGCTTACGCTCATCAAGCTGGTGCGCTGAAATGCACTCGTATAGTGACCGCGCTAACCATCGATGCTTCACAGATGCTATCATTGCGACACTCAAGAGCAAACTCCCTTCGTCAACCCGAATATTGCACACACCCGTTCCCTTTATTGCACAACCCGCCTCTTCTGAACAACACGAAACACCACATCAGCTCCAAGAAACCGGTGTGCAGCCTTCAACGGAGCCGGAAGCCTCCCCCGAGGACAGCATCATCCTGTACATTGGCGGAGAGAGCCTGACTGTCACAAACCTGTTGTTGACACATGCATCCTATGAGGTTTGTACTGTCTCCACTTCGGAGACAAGTGCGACCATCAGCTCATACATGGTACGGTAGGTATACACATACGATCCCAAGACCGGCCTCGCACGCCTGGAATCCGGACACACGAACAAGCTCCTCATGCGCCGCTACGCCGTCGTCCAAAAGGCCCGCGACGCAGACGTGATCGGCATTCTGGTCGGCACCCTCGGCGTCGGTACGTCCGTCTCCCTTTCGTCCCCCTCACCCCTCGAGTGATACTCACACACTCACGCCGGCCATCTACATATAGCGAGCTACCTCCCACTCATCGCACACCTGCGCACGATCATCAAGCGCGCTCACAAGAAGTCGTACACGATCAGCGTCGGCAAGGTCAACCCCGCTAAGCTCGCCAACTTCCTCGAGATCGAGGCGTTCGTCCTCGTCGCGTGCCCTGAGAATAGTCTCCTCGACGCCAAGGAGTTCCTCTGCCCCATCGTGACCCCGTACGAGCTCGAGGTCGCGCTCCAGCCGACACAGACATGGACGGGCCGGTACGTGCTCGACTTCCAGCAGCTGTTGAGGGAGCAGAAGGAGGGGCTCGACTCAGAAGGGTTAGAGGGTGCGTATCTGTTTCGTTCTCCCCCGGCTGGTTTCACGCTGACCCTTTTCGGACCTTGAAATGGTCCACGGTTCAACGATGAAACTGACAGATGCTGCGGAGGTCGAAGACGGCTCATCAGGAGAGCCGGAAGACTTGGACCAGCCGGTATTTTCGCTCGTCAGTGGGAAGTACAGGCACGTGAAGCGCTATGGCGGTAAGATGACCCTCTTATGGCCCCCAGGGCGCCGCTTTCGCTTTTAACTGACAATCGCCTCCCTTCCCCCTCGCTTCTCGTGTCATTTTTGTGAACTCAAGGCACAGAGGAGGGCGCATCCAACAGAGATGTGGATTCCTCAGCCCTTATCCTGCGCAACCAGGAGGACGCGCTGTCCAGGATGGAGGATAATGCGGCAGGTGCGTGCTTTCCCGTTTCCCTTGATAGGAGAGGACGCTCACGGGCAGGAATTACAGCACAATTCCTACATCAAAGAACTTACCAAGGGCTGGAGACACGGATCGGACAGGATGCGCCCAGCCTGCTGGAGCAAGGACGAAGCGGTATTGCACGAGGATACGATGACGACCATCGTGTGTCGGAAGACGTGGGGCAGTGGCCTAGCGGGACATGAACTCAGTCTGGTGCATGGAGTGACAACAGCTGTAATGTATAAATACCTAGCGGGACACGAACTGTAAAATACATGTCAGAGTCTGCTAGTATGGAAGCCTAAAGATGTTCTTACCTCAGTCTGGTGCACGGAGTGACAACAGCTGCCAGCAGGAAACAACAAGGCAAGAAGTACAAGTCCATGCCTGCTAGGAGCACAGCCTGAGAGAGAATACAAAATGTTGGAGCAGGGTGGGGTAGCATGTAACACAGGCTCAAGGTTCTGGCAGACTAAGTCACTAACGACAGAGCTCCAAGCAGAATATCCGTCTACGGTCTCATAGGCGCCATCTCCGCTCTCCAGGCGCGAGTCCCTTATTCTTGTAAACATAGAACAATCGGAGGGCCATGATGAGCACGGCACCCTCGATGAGGAAGCCGGCGTTGGTGAAGTGGCCCGTCGGGAATCCGGGCGCCTCAGAATCCTTGTAAATATACACTCCTATTGGCCATCGGCAGAGATCAGGGTTATACTAGGCCGAAGAATATATGCAAGATAGGTTGGACTCACCAATGACTTGACCCAACTGCCCGAATGCGACACCCAGCGGAATCGCGAGCGTGGCAGCCCCGGTGCTCCTCAGGTTCGCGGTCAGCCAGCTCAGCGAACACGGATTGCAGGCGAATGAGAAGGACAGCGCGAAGCACAAGAACACGTAACGCGTCACGAACGCGTCTGGGGGAAGTGCACCTATCGAAGGACAAGGTGAACCAGCGAGGGCAAACCGGAAGCATCTCTGCCGTACCTTGCACGATATAGCTCGTCCCGGCGATCAGCATCGAGAAGAACGTCGCCAGAGACCTCACCTCGTACTTGTCCGCGACCCACGACACCGCGACCGTCACCACGAACCCGACCACGTACGGCGGCACCGTGAACAGCTGCGCGTCGAGCCCCGTGAAGCCCAAGCCCGCGACGATCGTCGGCGCGAAGAGCGAGTTGCTCGAGAACGAGACCGAGTTCGAGATGTATGCGACGTAGTGCCCGTACAGCCGCCAGTCCGTGAGCGTCGCCCGCGTCTCCGCCCAGGTGATCGTGTCGTGCCCGAGCGACGCGACGCCCTTGATGCGCTGCGTCGCGAGCTCGCGCTCCGCGTCCGACAGCCACGCGGCCGTCTCGGGGTAGTCGGGGAAGAAGAGCGCGCAGAACACCGCCGCGGCGCACGACGGCGCGCCCTCAATGAGGAAGAGCCAGCGCCACGCCTCCAGCCCGTGCACCATGTTCAGATGCCGCCCGATCCCGTACGCGATCGCACCGCCGAACGCGCCCCCAAGGGACGAGCACGCGACGATGAGCGCGATGCGCACCGCGCGCTCCTCGGGGCGGTACCAGAACGTGAGGATGTAGACCTGGCCGGGGAACAGGCCGGACTCGAATGCCCCGAGGAAGAAGCGGACCGCGACGAGCCCGCTGAAGTTCTGTACGGCGGCGAGGAGCATCGTCATGGCGCCCCAGCAGAACATCATGAGTGCCATCCAGCGCGAGGGCCGGTACTTTTTGAGCATGTAGTTCGACGGCGTCTGGACGATGGTGAACGCGACGATGAAGATCATGAGCGCGACGAGGTACTGCTTGTCGGAGATCTTGAGTGTCTGCACTAGAGAGTCCCCCACGTCGCGATTCAGGACTTTTGCGTTACCCTTGGCAGCGGCGGTACGAAGCTGGTGAGCGCGACGCCGAATGGGAGGATTTGGAAAAAAATGCACCTACGATGTTCGACCTGTCAATGGAGCTTAGCAGGTGGATACACATCGCCGCAGGGAGGATGCGCGTATCGATCCGCCTGACTAGTCTGCATCGACGCACAATCAGCGGCCCATTCGATAACGGACACGCACCGATAGTATGTACTTACCTTCGTTCGGCCTGCTTTTCCACCACATACTCCGAACCGCCGGCCGACGCGAAATCTGCAGAGGATGACGGCTTCTCGACGTCCCCAACCAGTTTCGTTGGACTGTCCATGGCCAGCGAATTCCCCTCTCTTATATACACCAGTTATCGACCAACCGTGAACGGAACTGATGCCTAGAGAGTAGATAGTCGTGAGAGCTATATGGTGGCACAGGAAGTGGGGTCCGTTCGCTTAACCGACCTCGGACGCACCAGTTTTATAGATACCCTGCATGTCCCGGTTTTCAAAATGATACGAACATGAGCGTCTTAAACGGCGCACGGTCCCGCACTTCTGAGCGTATCTTGGTATTTTTGGTGGATGGCACCTGGGAGCAGAAGCAAAGATGGCTTGCTTCTCCCACCTCCGGCACTCTATTCCAGTTTCCTCTTCGCTTCAGAATCCACGAGGTCGAGGGGGTGATGTAATAAAAGGCTTGGTCAGGTCGGCAAGGTGGCACGCGCAAGACGTGCTCGCTTCTCGGGCGAGGGGGCACCCACCTCTATGCGGCGGGCGGAAAGGCGGCGTTAAAAATCGTAAGGGATCGTTGCAAACCACAAACAGGCTAAGTTAGTGGAGGCGATCCAGAAGAGTTGAACTCGAGAGCAGTGTCACTGATGTTTTGCAAGAAAAGAAGGGGTTGGGAGGAGAGTGGGGTAACCAAGGATGAATACGAGACAGGCTCGTGTGTCGCGTGGGAGCGCCGGAGAAGCGACCTGAAAATCGTGACGGGACAAAAATGACCGACAGACACTGGTCAGACAAGTGCCTCGAGCTTGACTGCGACATACGTACTAGGACTGCGGCGGAGAGTATCCGTATCCAACGAGCAAAATGCATCGCTTGCGGAGAGACGAAGCGTGCGGTAGTCGCGAACGCCGCGGATAAACCGGCAGGGAAAAATCGAGCGGCCTCGGGAGCCCCAACCGATCGTCCACATGGCTTCTCGTACAGGGATGCAGGTAAGCGGTCGCACGATCATATAACACCTCGTTAATGTTTGTTATAGAGTTCGCTGGGAGATCTCGTCTTGGACCAAGCCTTTTGAGTGGCGTCCCGGTGGTGCAGTGTGACTTAATGTCGTAGTTTAGGCCTTAGGGCTCAACTCGATATGATCCTGTCAATTGCAAAGGGTGACGGGTCGCAGAACTCACCGTGATCAGAGACCCTTCTTGAATCCAGCACATATAGTTGAATGTTGGTTGACTTGTATTGTATCGGGGGCGCCATTTCTGCTGGCCACGAGCTGCAGTTGGGATTCGCTCTCCTCAACGTAGTCACGGTACAACCGGTAATTGAGATGTTTCGAGGCCGGGGGTGCTACGAGTGGACCGTTGGTAAGTGATATGCCTACGGTGGTAAATGAGCCTACGGTGGTAAATGACCTTGCGATACACTTCAGGCCCTTTTTTAAGGCTGAAGCTTGTTCCGACTCGAGTTAGCTCCGAGCTCGAGGAACACGAAAAACGCGGAATCAACGTCGACGCGGACTCGGAACAAGCAGCTTGCCAGCCCGAGCGAGGCGGCGGACCTGCCCTAATGGCCCTTAGCGCTCAGCGCTAACTTGGCCACGCAACTTTCAACTCCTGTTTACCTCTCGTGCCTCATGATCAGGCCTCAGGCTCCGAGTCCCTTCCTTCTCCTGTGTATCAGCCTATCTGGAATGCACTACTGTTATTGCTTCTGGATGCTCTGAAGCAACGTTACTCCTCTTACCGGAGATCTGCGCAAAGTACTACTAGGAGCATGGGGATTGAACTTACAACCCTTCCAGCCTTTGTTCCACTAGTTCTACTGGTTCCATTTCATTGGAGACAAGACATGCGAAATCTATCAACATCCTCACCGTGTAACGTAGGAGTTACGCCTTGAGTCATCGACCTCCCTTCCCAAATTTCACGGACCAGAACGCATTCCCACTGCATGCCACGGACAACTCCAGCGTCCCCTGCCAGACGCTGATCCTCTTTCGTGATTCTCTGGCGCATAGGTGAGTAACCCTCTTAAGCTCTCTCATGTCTTATACTATTCGTATTATCACCATGTCAGACGTATTCGCTAAGCTGCGTTTCCCCTTAAGTTATGCTCGTGCGGCGTTCACGTGATCAACCGACGAGACTACCCTCGATCGCGCATTGGGGCGATGTCCAGCCGAACGGCCCATGATGGCTCCACCATAGGGCAGGCGGAGTCCGACCTTTCTGCATCGCAGCAGAGGTTACTCGCATCCCTGGTGGACGGGCGAGATAACCACTTCTTGTGCCAGTCCGTCCAAACCAATCACGTCATCCTTCCTCGTCCTCACTTGAAAATGACTGTCCATGTTCGGAGGGCGGTCGTTTGATTCAATGTTGACGACCGCGCTCTGCTGCCGTGTTCGCTGCTGCGTGGCGCCAGATTTTCGACACTGGTGACAGCGACGATGGATGGGCTTCGGCGGTTGAACGTTGAACGTTAAACACCGTCATGTGTTGCGCGATAGTGTTTCATGCACTGTCTCGTGGTGTGGGTAGGATTCCTTTGTTCATTGAGGGGGAAAGTGACTCATATCTTGTCCGTTTCCTACAATCCTCCAATAATTTTCGACTTCATGCTTTGTTGAGTATCTCTTCTGACCATGTCTCTTAGTTTATACAGGTCCAATAGCCATGAGAAGACCCGAAGTGCATCCTTGGCGGACTTTTCCAGACCGAACTGAGGATGTACCGAAGATATGCTTCAGCTGTCTTTAGGGGATATAATTTGTCCGCGTTTAGTAACAAAGTGCGTATCTCCATTACCGATATTCGAAGGGAGATTCGGTTCACGGTTGATGCTCAAGCCAGCACATATAGCTTGTACTTATTCCATATTTGATTTAAACATGCCGGGATGCATAGGTTGCCAGAACAGTGTTGCCGTGCCAGTGGATTCTCGTAGGACGCCGTCCTGTCACTGCAGTTCGTTCAAAGCCGCGCAGATGCATACATGTTCTTCGATGTGATCCGAGTGGCGTACAATATCGCCCATGACCGGAGCTCTGACCGGTCAGTTTCAGCCTCACCCTCACGTAAACTGCGCCACGGTCCCATATACTGCGCCTTCGAATTGCGCCGCTAACTACCATTCAGGGTCCCCATTGCGGTGTTGGTTTGGCAAGAATGGGTAGGCTCATCCAAACCCCTCACACGTGAACGTTCCCGTATCAGTGGGGATGGTTTGATCAAGAATACTGACCACTATCTTGGCTTAGATGAACGCTCGGGCCTCGAGGAAACACTGGATATATAGGTCCCAGGCAGCGGTCGTGTCTTCCGTCTCCCAGTGACGCCTCCTGACTTATTAAAGTTATATCATGCAGAGCCCCACCCGCTTCCACATCTTCTGCGACTCCGGCGCGCCGGAAGGCAGCACCGACTACAGTACCGTCGTCATCATTCATGGCCTTGGATGGCACAGCGGTGAGTACACCTGCTGCTGTAGTCTTTCTCCCTCGTTTTTGACCATACTGTGAAGGCGTCTTCACAAAGCTGATCCCACTCGCGCACGCGCGAAACGCCCGTCTCGTGCTAGTGAACAGACGCGACTACCCCGGAGCGACTCCCTATTCTCCGGCGGAGCGGGCGCATTTATTTACCGCCGCACTTGAAGCTACGACCGACGTTCCCGCCGCACGGCCCAAGGTGATGACGATCATGAAGGAGGGAGCAATCGACATATCCAAGCTGCTTGCTCGTTTCATTGCCGACAACTGTGTCCCTCTTGCTCGGCCCAAGGACAACTCGGGCGGGATCGTGCTTGTCGGCTGGTCGCTCGGGACGGCCTGGTTGACTGCGCTCCTCGCGGGCATTCCACCACTCTCCGCCGATGCTGTGGACCCGACCGAGTATGTGCGCCGCATCGTATTCTACGGTATGTGCTCCCTCGCATTAGGATTTATGAAGACAATCATGCTCACGGCGCGTATCGATTATGCACCAGACCCTCCCTACCTCGCTCTGGGATTCCCACCAGTCGATGGTGGATACCTTCCATTTGCCGACCCCTCCATCCCACCCGAGCACGTTGTAGAGGCGTTCAACGTCTGGGTCAGCGGGTTCTTCAGGCACGGCGAGACCAAGGACACGCTCGAACTCGGAAAGCCACCCTCTTCTCTGCGTTCGACCTTCAAGACTTTGACCGCCGAGGAGTCCGCGTCTGCGCTCGATCCGGTACCGGTCGACCCCCGCGGAGGGTCGGACACGGCTCTCATGAATGCAGGCGCGTTCAGCGGGTCCTTTGCCACTTTGCGCGAGGAGGCGCTGCGTCTACATGCCGCTGGAGATGGTAGTATGAATGGATGGGACGCGGTCGAAGTTCGTCATGTATGGTGTGGCGCGTCGCCGTGGGCAATGCCGTGGGCGGCGATGTGCCTTCAGGAGGATATTGCAGAGAAGAGGAAGGCGGGAAGCCACCTTCGGGCCCTGACCTTCTCACGGCTACCGGGTGGGAACCACTTGGTGAGTACTGTATTCCACACGAGTACATTGGTGCGGCTTGCGACATCCGGCCGTATCCTCACGTTCTCGTACTAGGTGCACTGGGAAGAGCCTGAGCGCGCTCTGAAGGCATTCCTTGAATGAACGCCTACACAGAGAGCAGGAGATATCGTAGCACCCACTAGTCCCCAGGATGGGGAGGTTTCTTCTCTTCTGGCAGACACTGTATCCCTAAGCCGCGTGCTCGCAGAACTCTGTCTTGCAAGATACTGACCCGTTCTCCCTGGACCCTTCACCGGCCCCGCCCCGACTCAGAAGTTAATATTATATGCTTCTTACATGGGTTTGGGCGTCATCAATATCTAGTCATAGACCCGCGCCGAACGGGCCCTAACCCGTAGAGAAGACGCTGATGGACCTGATCGCATGCGCAGGGTGGAAGTATTGTAGATCCATTACAATTTCCCACCCTCGCGGGGACTAGTATATAGTACCGATTCGAGGTGACCATCCGAGTCGTACATACCTGTTTTCCCTAGGCCTCACTGCTGGACCCAGCATGGCTGACGCTATTGTTCCCCTCGGTATACTCAGCGATTCGGGCCCTCCTAAGGGCAGCGTCAACTACACGACAATTGTCTTGTTGCACGGTTACGCATGGAGCAGTGGTGAGTCGATCTCCATATCCACTGTGCGTGACAGGACATCGTACTAACTTTGCTTGCACGTGCCAGCCATCTTCTCGAAGCTCATCCCCCTGGCTTCCCAACACAACGCGCGCGTCGTGCTCGTTAACCGGCGAGACTTTCCAGCTTCCGTTCCCTACACCCTCGAAGAACGGGCTGTACTCTTGAACGCCGCCATCGAGGTCGATACCAACCCGCTCGCCGCGCGAGAGAAGCTGCACGCGTTCATGCGAGAGCGAGCGCGCGAAGTGTACGACTTGCTCGTCCAGTTCGTCGCCCAGCACAAGATCCCTCCCGCTCGCCCCGAAGAAAACACGGGAGGCATCGTGATTGGAGGGTGGTCGTTCGGGACTGGGTGGATGACGTCTCTTTTGGCCAACATCGCGTCGTTCCCTGTGCAGCAGGTGGATTTGAGCAGATACGTCCGGCGTGTGATCTTCTACGGTGCGTGTGGTGTCCGACTCGACCGAGCGATGACTCAGCGGTGACCTAACACCGTAAGTTACCTGCATGCTCTTGATGCTGGAACACAATTAGATGCTCCCTACACCGTCTTGGGCTTCCCACCTATCCCAAACAAGACCGTCCCGCACAACGATCCCTCAACCCCGTGGCAAGACGTCATGGAACGCTTCGCCGTCTGGTGCAGCGCGTACTTCGACAACGGAGAGACGCCCGAAGAGTACCAATACGACAACCATCTCGCCTCCCCGCCCCCGACCGTCAGCATCTTGACCCAAGAGGAGCGAGAGGCTACGTTCCACCCTGTGCCGGGCGATCCCCGAGGTGGCTCGGACCTGCTCCTCATGCGCTCCGGTGTGCAGTCTGGGGTATTTACGGTGCTCCGCAAGTCCGCGCTGCGTCTACCACCCGCCAGCGCGCAATCTAGGGGGGACCCGTGGAGAGACGTCGAAGTACGCCACGTGTGGTGCGACCGTTCTCCGTGGGTTATTCCGTTGGCAGAGGCGAACATGCGGAGGGAGCTGGAGGAGGACAGGAAGGCTGGGATTGTCCTGCGGAACGTGACGTTCTTCCGGCTGCGAGGGGCGAACCATTTCGTGAGCGAAGCTTCAGCAGGCTGCGCCGGGAGCTTGCATCGCTGACTTCCTTGACAGGTCCATTGGGACGAGCCAGAGCGAGCGATGGACGCCATCTTGGCAGTTGCTCCTGGCGATGCTGCCAACCTTGTTGCAAATTTATGAGAACAGGGCCAGTTATGGTGGAGATATATGTTGACGACTGCACCAAATCGACGTTCTCGAGAATACATGTCACAAAATGTACCATACAAACAACTGAAGCGTGTCACACGCTGGTCAGTGCACGTCCTCACGTCAGCGAACTGCATGATGTACACTTGTCATACCCCTTCGTTGACAGTCTGAGCTGAAGGAGTCACTTCCACAAGAACGAACGAACGAGCTTCGTCCCGCTCACCTGCCCGTCTCTGATCCTCTTCAGACTCTGGAATACCGCTCGGCAGGACCTCAACCCGGTTCGGCTGAGACTCATTCTACGTCAGCTTGATTCACCCACCCCCCGGCTGAGAGCGATTGCGTACGTATCACGATGAGCCCTTTAGCAAGCCACTCCATCACGCGGCAACAGATCTCCCGCCTAAGCTGCGGCGTGTTGTGGTCGCCGATCGCCCGCGCGACCCGCTTGAAGTTCCCGTCGTCCTCCTTGGTCCTGTCTGCGATCCACGGGGCCGAATGGGGCTTCACGCTGACGAAGCCGCCCTCGTAATACGTGTTTGCGAGGGTCTCGTATCCCAGCACCTGGGTTTCACGTGTCGATATCGCATCGAAGACGAACTCGATCGGCTCGGCGTATGCGATCTTCAAGAGCTCGCCGAGGAACTCCTCGGCGTAGAGCGAGCGGTCGAGGACGTGTATCGCGCCGAGGAACTTGAGTCACTTAAGCTTCGTGATGCTTGGAGGACGTCGCGATGATCGGCGAGAATCCGGGCTGGCATCCTGGCGAGCTGGATGGCTGTAATACGTAACGGAATCAGAACAGAAAGAAATACGGGACGTGTGCAGACACCGATGGAAGAGGGCCCCCTGATGATGATCCGACCTCACCTTCTGACCCCCTGCTGACCGACCTACCTTGCTCTTGTGGCGTCTAGGTGCCAGTTTTGTTTTTACTGGCGTAATCTCTAGGTTGCCCGTTTTGTTTTTACCGACGTAATCGCGGACCCGGAGGTTAGCGTATGCCTCGAGCTTTATGCCGACCATTTATGGTTCTTCGCGCAAGCGGAGCCCGACGCGTTGATTGTCATCCCTGGACAGTGCCGCGCTGCGCTGATATTAGAAATACTGGTTGAGGTGTAGATGTAGAAGGGGAGAGAGGGATGAGAGAGTGGAATGGTGTAAGTGAGTGTGGTGGTAGCGGACTGGATGCCCTCGATGTACGTACTTACTTCGAATGCGAGCCGAATCGAGGAGCGACGAGATGGAAATTGATAGGTTGAAAGACGAGGTCGATAGGAAACGCTGAAACGGAGTAATAATGTCGAGAGTCGAGGAAACGCAGTTGAAAGTCAAAAGGAAGTCGCAGATCGAGAGGTCGGAATCGCGCAGTCAGACCGATCGTGGTCGAGAGAGAGGGAAAGGCTGAGTGTTGTAGTGCCAGCGTGGCCGTGGTAGTCGTAATTACTGAAGCGAGATGGTGGTAAGAGTATAAGATGGAGCTGTTACCGTGCGAACATGACTTGGAAAACTGTCCGTACAATAAATTTGTACTACTAAGTAGCGCTTTAGCGACGAGGCCACGACAGGTCTGATAGATGTCTTAGTATGATCGTCCCTCCTTTCCCTCCACAGATCATCTTAGGTCTGCCTAGGGGAGACAAGATGGATGTACCCCTCCGCCAATTGCTTATCCGAAACATTTCTTCCTCCCATGAATACCTCATCGTGAGAAGTCGACTCGTCGCAATTAATAATGCTTCACACCGCCGGTCGGCGGTTGCAATCAGTGGTACGCAGCACATAATACACACGGCGGCTTCCCTGTGGGTCTTACAGGACAAACATGGTTAGAGCATATGCATGCCGACGTTACATTATTGGCAAGGATTTCCCCTGTGGTAGATACTTGATCGTCGTTTCAGTGCGGGTTCGTGGCCTAAGTGCCGAAATCTATCCCACCTCCCCCCCCCGTGAATACAGCTGTCATAACAGTTTAAAAGGGATCTCTCTTCAGCATCCGGTCAGCAGCAACGTACAGGCTGAGGCATGTCGACTGCCACCCTCTCCATCTTCCAGGACTCTGGTCCACCGGCGGGAAGCACGGACTACACGACCGTAGTCCTGCTTCACGGGTTCGCGTGGCACAGCGGTGTGTTGACGCAGTGTGTTCTCGGAGCACACACCTGTAGTAGCTTACATACCTCACTTCCTAGGGATCTTCACGAAACTCATACCTCTCGCGGCCGCCCGCAACGCACGTATCGTCCTCGTCAACCGGCGGGACTACCCTGGCGCGACGCCATTCTCCCCGGAAGAGCGCGCCATTCTTGAATCTGCTGCGAAAGGGGGCACGACATCCGATGCGTCCGCGGCCCACACGCAGCTCGAGGCTTACATGCGCGAGCGCGCGCGCGAGGTATATGACACCGTCGCGGGCTTCGTCCAGGCCAACAACATACCTCTGGCGCAGCGCGAGGAGAACAAGGGCGGCATCGTCCTCGCGGGCTGGTCTTTCGGGACCGGGTGGATGACCGCGTTCCTCGCGCACGCCCCCTCCTTCCCCGTACCCAACAGCGGTATCGAGTTGAGCAAATACGTGCGGCGCGTTGTCTTCTACGGTACGCCAATCTCCGCCTCATTGACCACCTGCGAAGTGATACTCACCAAAGTACCATGACCCCGCGTAGACAACCCGTACCTCGTCCTCGGCTTCGCGCCGCCCCCAGACCCGTACAACTACAACCCGCTCTTCGACCCCGTGATCCCGCCCGCGGACCAGACGCGTGCCTTCTCGAACTGGGTCAGTGGTTACTTCGCGCACCGCACCGGCACCCTCGCGCTCGCCCCCTCCTCCTCCTCCTCCTCCTTGGACGAGGAGAAGCAGCGCGCGGCGGCTGCGTTCGAAGTCAGCACGCACCTCGCCGTGCCGCCGCCAACGCTCTCCACGCTCACGCCCGAGGAGGCCGCGTCCGCGCTCTTCCCCTCGCCGGGCGACCCGAGCGGGTCGGACTCGCTCCTGGTCATGGGCGGGATAGCGAGCGGCGTGTTCGCGACGCTGCGCGAGGCCGCGCTTGCCGTTCCCAAGGACGCGGGATGGCGTGCGCTCGAGGTGCGGCACGTGTGGTGCGACCGCTCGGTGTGGGAGGCGACCTGGACGGCGTGGAACTTGCGGTGGCTGTTCACCGAGGCGAGGAGGAGCGGGTCGCCGCTGAGGGAGGTCACGTCAGTGAGGCTGGAAGGGGCAAATCACTTCGTGAGTGTCGTAGATTCAGAAGCAGCCGCCCGATGCTAACTCTGGTCGGCAGGTGCACTGGGACGAGCCGGAGCGTGCGCTGGTGGCATTCCTCACAGATACTGTTCAGACGTATTGAGCGCACAAAGAATCCAGACGTCATTATTGTGTTCTATAGAGATCCGGAACAAAGAACACGAAGGCGTGTATACAACGAAGCAAATTCAAAACAGGCATTTTTTTTATCAGTCTGACCAAGCCTGATGGCAACAAATCCACTTCACTTAGCCCCCTGAGCGATCTTCTGCTGAGCTTGAACGGCCTGCTGCTGAGCTTGCCCAACCTTCTGATGGGCTTGACCGACCCTCTCCGGGACCTCTTGACCAACCCTCTCTCGGGCCTGGCCGAACCGCCCAGAAACGTTCTGCTGAGCCTGGGTACCCCACTCTTGAGCCTGGCCGAACCGCCCAACGACATTCTGCTGAGCCTGGGCGCCCCACTCTTGAGCCTGGCCGACCCGCCCAGCAACCTTCTCTCGAGCCTGAGCGCCCCACTCTTGAGCCTGGCCGACCCGTCCAGCGACCTTCTGCTGAGCCTGGGCGCCTTTCTCTTCAGCCCGGGCGAACAGCTGGGCACCCTTCTCCCGAGCCTGAGCCAACCTCTCCCGCTGGTACTCTTCCGGGTACACGCCCCAGCCTTGCATGATGAAGAACACCCTGCGCGCGGCGATTCAGTACGACACAATGCATACGGAACGGCGAGACTCCACGGTCAGGAACACTCACCACTTCAAGCGGTCGATACGGAGCACGTGGAACAGAAGGAGCCAGATCGCTGGTGTCACCAACGTCGTCAGTAATCGCAGTTGCTGAGAGTAAACCGGGAGATCACGCACTCAGCTCCATGTACGTGAAGAAGCTCAACGCGCCCCCACGGGCGCCGCGCTTGAGGAAGCGGATGACGTCGACCCAGAGCTTCATGTCCTTCGGGGTCGGACGCACGTCAGGGTCCATCAGGAAGGTGAGCAGGATGCGCATATCTGGTGGAACGAAGTGTTCAATACGCGGCGTTCGGGAGGCGGAGATTGAACGTACAGATGCCGATGTGGCTGTGAACATCCGGGGGTGTTGTCAGCGACCCCGAGATACGTGCGAACGTAAGTAGTGCAAGAAAACTCACAAGTGACCGACAGTCCCGATCGCGTTCACGTACGCAGAGTTGGTCATGAGGACAGACCAGTCCTCGGTGGAGAAGTTCTGCAAGTACAGGTTGGGACGCTGTACCACCGAGAGCGACGGGATCAGCAAACGTTTGAACTGAGGCTCAAACCGTCGAACGCACCTCGTAGCTCTCCGGGAAGAGGTCGTCTTCGAAGAACGTGATCTCCGGCTTGTTAAACCCCGTCGCAAACACCAACGCGTCCCCCTCATACTCCTTCGTCTCCTTCCCCTCCCCGGGCTTCTCGTCCCGGTTCCTCACCGAAACCCGGATGCCGTGCCTTGTAAGCCGCTCAATGTCGCCCCGGACGTAATCGCACTTGCCCTCCCGCACCCAGTTGACGAACTCGTCGTTCACGACCGGGGTGCTCTCGAAGATCCCTACGCGCGCGGGGACGAGCTCGGGCGCGCCTCGGTAGTTGAGCATGACGATGAGCTTCTCCCAGAGGAACGAGAACGGCGTCTGGCGTCCAAACGGCTGTGCCGAGATGAGCGTGTCCATGACTATGTTGCGCGGGATGATCCACTGCGCGCGCGCGGGATGAGCGACATCAAACCTGCCCCAGCATCGCGGAGGTACATACCTTGTCGCCGCGTGCGATCATGATGCAGTGCTCTGCGCCCCGCGCGAAGGCGGTCTCGACCGCCTCCACGCCGCTCGCGCCGCTTCCGATCACGAGGACTGTCCTCCCCTCGAGGTCCGTCTTGTCCAGCTCGCTCGAGTGGAGCACTTCGCCCTCGTACACCTCGCCCCCTTTCCCGCCCCTGTGCTTCTCCTCGTGCGGGACGCCCTCTTCCTCCTCCGTGCGCGGCAGCCCGGGGATGTCGAGGCGCTTCGGCGCGCCGCACGTACCGACGGTGACGACGACCGCGTCGAACTCGCCGTCCGCGCCGTCGTTGATGGTCCACTTCGAGCGGGCACCCACCTCCGCGCCGGGGTCGGAGAGCCGCTTGCCGGTGCCCGGGACGCGCTTGACGGAGGTGACGCGGGTGTTGAAGCGCGTGCGCGGCTCGAGCTGGTACTCTTCCCAGATGCGGCGCGTCTCTGTTCGTGGGCACACCAGGCCGCGTGTCAATGGTGCTTGGAGCAAGCGTGACGCGTGCAAAGACGTACCTTCGAGGATTTCGTCGCGCTTGGGGAAGGTGCACGACCAGAGGACGCCGGGATGGAAGCGGTACAGGAGGGAGTTGAGCTGCAAGCCGGAAGTCCTATTCACGTGTGCCCAGATGCCGCCTGCAGGTTGCACGAGGTGAGGGAGGTCTCCTATGATTCGGGAAGAACGAATGCACGCACCAACTTCATTTGTTTGCTCATAGATGACGACGTCGAAGCCATGAGCGATGGCGTGAGCCGCACTCGAAACCCCAGTCAATCCGGCGCCGATGACAGCAATCCTACCGTTCGCTTGCTGAGGAAACTCGGGAGACGGCGGGGGCGGCTGTAGAAGTGAAAATCAGGAATAGGGTGACCACAGGAGACGAAGGGAGAACATACCGGCTTGAACAGCCAGATGATAACGCATTGGACGAGAACATAGAAGAAGTTGAAGGTTGCGACCACCCAGCGCGTGGGTGAAAGGCTTTGAGCGATAGTTTGAGCTTCCATCGCGATGGGTCGAGGTGCCCGACCATGGAGGAAGGGGGCTTTATACCGCCAGTGCTGAAACATGTGCAATTATTCCTCCATGACGTCGCACCGTGGTGACGTCAGCTGTCTTTCAGAATATCCGTCAGTGGCGGTCAGAGGAGAGGAGAGGGGCATCTGCGCACCGCTTTTTGTCGTCACTTTGCGAGGATTTTGCAAGGGCTTGAGTCGGCCTGGAAATGGAGCCAAGGTTCGAGCGGACCCCTTTCGCGATGTGAGATTTTCGCAGGTGAAGTGTTGAGATTCTGATGTCATCTGGATCCACAACTTTCACATGTTTCTATGCCTACCGAGCCTCCTGGTCGGCGGGGCTACTAATACTCCGAAGACCATGCTCAGCCGTCACATCATGAAGGGCCAATACTAACCTCGTCCGCCTCAGAGAGCACCAGTTCTTTCCTAATGATTGTCTCCGCGACCTCATCGTGCGGCTCCACAAGTACCGGCTCGCTACAATACGGCATAGTGGTAAAACCTGGGGCTAGCCTAGTCTAGAGGTTTTTATAGGTGATACCACGGCATTATCAGACATACCTGCTAGTATCTATCCGGCACAGCTTGTTGAGGATTGGCACGGACGGGTTAGAAGGGTGTCTATCAATTGAGGACTTGAACAGGCTTCGGAGCTTCAGGGCCTCAGAGAGAACACAGAATCGCCCTTGCCCTTTGCGACCGTGTCGGTTCCTGTGGGACCAGCACCGTCACTACGGCTTTTGTGAGCCCGCTTTCTGGGTGGCTGGGCTTTCACAAGAATATATGCGCATATACTCACCTGCGAGCGCATCCGGGTCTTCGACTTCCTCCGCCACATTTGAATCGGCCTCTTGAGAGTCAGGCATTCCGAATGTTTAAGGTGTAGGTGCGGTCTATATTGTGGACGTTGGGCAGATGGTAGAAGAACGGGATAAAGATGCATGGCACGGCGGACTCGGGCGGAGAGCACCGTGGCGGCCGTACGTCCAGACCGGCGCTTGTCCAGATGTTTTGTCGGCATTTGCCGTGTTCATGAAGCGCCTTTGCCTTTGCCAACTTTGCACCTCATCGACCGTCTCTCACCACTTGCGGCATACATCCAGTCTTGCCCTTGTACACACGGTCTGCTGAGCACTTATTGTTTACTCGTATCAGGAATAACTTGTAGATGCAAGATCTACTACATCTAGAAAGCATTGAAGAAAGGTACCGCATCCAGTGGCCGTTTCTCGTGGACAAGGGGCGCCATTGACGCCTTCCCGGACCAGACTTGCAATAATCGATGCCTTCGTCGTGGTATTCCATCCGTGCGATTGGCTTGTTCCATAATGGATCCTTGGCCTGACAGTTTTTTGGCCTCGATTGCGCCAGTCATGCGACCGGCAACTTCCACCGCCTGTAGGAAAGCATGCCAGTAAGCAACCTCGAAGGAGACTGTTATGTCTTTTCAGTGGCTCACAGACCCTTGATTATCCAGAGCGTCCCTCCCGGCACCGCAAGATGCTTTGTACTCTCTTTCAAATTTCCTTTCATGAACCGGTGTTGTACACGTCGCCTGACGTAGCCGGGACAATGTTGGTCCAATCCGCCCAACTTAATACTTAGCTTCCGCTCAGTATAAGTACCACAGAGAGACTCAAGTGCGGCATTGTCCATCTATTTTCCGACTTCCCAGATTTCATTCCTCTCTCTCATTGCAGCCCATACGGCTATCCACTTTCTCGAAGGCAAATATCGCCCAACCTGACTTCAAGCTGTAATGGTCATCAAGAGAACTACCGACCCCGGTGTGTATTTATTGTCGGCTGTTCCACACATTGTTGTTTTGTAAACTAACGTCAGTCAAGCTCATATGAGCACGCGCAAACGCGGCCGCACGAGCGATCCTTTAGTACCCCGCCCCACCACCGCCAGTAACCTAACCCCGGTAGTCCACGTCTCTAAACGACCCCGCACGACCGGCGAACTGCCACGCATAATGAATTTGGACACAGACGTGTTTCGCGAAGTACGTTGCGAGCCACCCGTATACAACCTATCGTGCACTGATGGTTTCCTTCGCCGTTGTCTAGATCGTCTCCCATGTCCATCCTCTCGACCTCCTTCATCTCGCTCGCACGTCGACGTTGTTGCGTAGGACCATCCTAGCGCGGAACAGAATCTGGGCCTGGAAGAAGTCCCTTGGTTCAGTGGAGGGCCTTCCGGCGTGCCCGGAGGATATGAGCGAGCCCGTGTATGCGGCCCTTGTGTTCGACAGACATTGCTTTGTGAGTACCTTAGTGATTGTTCTTCCGTTTGTCATTCCTCCAGTTAAGGTCCAGAGTGATATCCCCCGCAAGGATGCTAGGAGGCAGCGGCCTCATGCCCCTCTTGCGGGGGATTGGAATCCGCGCTTGTTAGCTGTTGCGCGGTGCGGACACGGGGCTTGGGGAATAGCCCTACACCCCGGGAACGCCCATTTCATTACTTAGATTTCAGGCAGACACTTAGGTTGTCGCTAAAATCCATCACTGACTCTGGACATATACAGTTGTGCGGGGCCAACGGAAGCACCTGGGTCGACTATGCAATGCGTCTTCGATTGTGCAAGACCTGCTACGCGGAGAAGTACGTTCCCTTGATACCCTGCGTATAAATGCCCTCCTCTCATATCCATGTATGCAGCATAAAAGAAGCCTCCGAGCTCATTGATGACCTGCCTCGGTACAAGCCCGGCCTGCAGTTCATCGTGTGCCAAGGCGGAACTGGTATGTCCTGGTCTGGTCTCGCATACTCCATCAATGGGGTGCTAACTGGTATGCAGCCCTCGCTGCTGCGCGGCACTTCATGACGCCTGACGCCAAACACAAGACGAACAACAAATACTATGTGGCGGACGTTGAGAGGATGGTGAATGGATTTGACCGATTGCTCGCAGAAGACAAGGCAACCAAAGGACGCATAACTTCTGAAGTGAAAGCGAGGTATTCTGTACGCCCTGTTCCCATCTATGGCGATGGAGAATATGCCCTGACGTTTTCTTGCAGCAAGCGGTGGATATCCTGACGTATCTGGGGGAGCGTGGTGCTGAGAGGGCGGAATCGAGGGCGGTTGCTAGGGAAAAGAGATTCTCAGAGTGCGCACAAATCATCGGGGCTCTGAATTGGAACTGACGGACAGATTCCGCATAATCGCCCTATTAGTATCAAGTCGAGACTCACCGAGCTGGGATATGCAGAGGAGGAGTTCCCACACGACGACACCAGGTGGAGGGAGCTCGTCGAGCAGCCTAAGGAACTCACTGACCGCAGTACGTCCGCGATTCTCCATGTCGCAAGTACCCACGCTAATGTCTACGTACCGTGGCAGGCTGGAAGAACCTCCTCCCCAAACTCACGGCGCTAATCGAGACCAGCTATCAACGTCAAGCGGCTCGCGAGCGCGCCACGCGCATTTCTGCTCGCTTTAACGCGATCGTCTATCACTACGGGAACTTCACCCAGTCCCTCGCGGTGGAAGAGTATGATCTCATGCCAAACACCCACGACGCGCGCAGGTTGCGCTCTATCATCGTCCTGGCACGAGAGGACGGCGCACAGGCCACGGTCTCCTACGACGATTTCCTCGCCATTTCCCCTCGTGTCCTCGACGATGTCGAGGCGTACAAGGCCGAGGTGCAGAGGGCGCTCGTCGCGCTGATCTGCGAGACGAGCCCCGCCGTTGCGGCTGACCTCGCGGGCCTCGACCCCGCCACTGCGCTCCGGCGGTATCCAGCGGCCTTCTGGTGCCACGAGAACTGCACGATGGGCTATTGGGTACACCGGTACATGTCGTACCAGGACGTCCATGCGCACTGGCGCGAAATGCACACCGATATGCCGTTCGTGAAACAGGTGCCCCGGATGGACCCTCACAAGCGGGTAAACGTGCCGACGCTGGGGCCTTTCTCGTTCCCGCAGCTAGCGAGGGAGATGCTGGAGGTGGCGTGTATCCCGCTGGACACAGAGCTGGAGGTCTTGAACCAGTGGGTGAAGGACGGACGGCTGTTCTGTGGCTGCGGGGACCCAGGGATGAGGCTCACCGTAAACGACATGGGCTGGATGAATCTCGTGAGTGTCTCTCGCGGGCACCTTCGTTCTCGTCTGGCCATAGGATGATAACTCACCACTGCTGCCAACAGGTTGGACACATCCTCCATCATACCTGGTTCTACTACGCCCGAAAGGAGCTCATGAAGTGCGTTCCCATTCTGTGTACGTATGCCGCTATGCTGGCACTGAGCTCACGCACCATCTCTCTTCCGTATCATTCTAGGGACAACGGTCATCCCCTCCCCGACATCCCCATCGAAGGCCAGCCATTCCTTTACGAAGATCACCCCCTCCCCTTCGACCCTTCCAAGTGCGTCCTCAAGTTCCTGCCGGAAGGCGCTGACATGGCCCCCGCATTCTACCGTCTGAAGATCGTGGACGACCGTGCGCAACGGGCTCAGGTCAACGAGTGGCTGAGAATCCCAAGGGGTTATAGGTTGCAGGCGGCCCCGTTGTGCAGAGTGTGCTTGACGATGGCAGGGCTGACCATCACAGAGCGGAGGCAGGTGAAGAAGAATTTGCGCCTGCTGAGGCTATCGTCGGTGGCGGAGGAGTTTGTGTGGCACATGTCCGTGTGGTGAGAGAATTTTTTGTGGGTAGCTTCGCGCGTTGTGGGATGTGCTGATGCGTGGTGTATTTCGAAAATAGTCATGAGAAGAAGTTCGAGAAGCAGGACATTGTGTGGTTCAATGGGGACAGTGAGCCCAACGATAATCCCGAGCAGTAGCTGTACGATGACGTGGTATGTTCTCCGATATCACGCTTGGCTGGAAAATGTTAGGCTATGTTCACTATGTAATTAATGATAGGGGTTGATATGATGTAGACCCAACCGCAATGCAAAACACAAAGGCGCTTTCTTTCAGCAGACTGAACAACGCCTCACGATCATACCAATAAATACTGATATGCTGGTGGAATGTAGCCCTCAAACGCACAGTCCCATTACGCACGAAGAATGGCTTCGAGGGTACGCTCAGGGAGGTCCCACGGCATCTGGCGGACATACGACGATCAGCCTCACGACTCCACAAAACATCATCAGCCATCCCCACTCACAATATGGTTCCCGCCCTCGACCCGCGCAAACGTCACGTTCCTCAACCGCGTCCCCGCCTTCTTCTCCTTCTCCAGCTCGGCGCGCATCGCGTGCACCGCCCACACCATGGCCGCAACCGAGTGGTCGCCCCACACGTGCCGCGCCTCCACCGCGTCCCAGCTTCCGGCCTCAGGCTCGGGCCCCGAACCGTTCCCCTCGCTAGCAGGAAGGCGCAGGGCCGCTTCGCGCTGGTACGCGAACGCGCCAACGGACATGCCGGCCCTCATGAGAGTGCCATCCGTGCCGCCACGGAGGTCGCCGGGCAAGGGGTCGTAGATCGCCTCGACCTCCTCTGGGGTGAACTTGCGCCAGGTCGGGGTCGGCTCCGCTGAAGGGGTGTTGCCGTACGTGTCTGGGTTGTCGACGTCCCCGTGCTTGAAATACGCGCTGCAGAAGAGGACGACGTCCAAGCGCTGAGTCCCGGTCAGGAGCGCGTGGATGTCTGGCATCGGGGTCTGCAGAGGAATCCCCAGCGCGAGGTCGGGCGGATCTGTGCGTGTGTGGAGGAACGAGGGTCAGCGTTCAAGTTCCGGGCGGGACAGCTCAGCCTCTGCAGGCTAGAGCCAGCATGATGGTGCGCACCGAGGAAAACGACCCTGCGGAGATATTTGCGGAGGTCGACGTCGCCCACGGGGAAGGACGCCATATTGGCGAGGAGAGCAGTCATCAAGGCGGTGCCGAATGACCAGCCTGCCACCACGATACCGCCCGTGTTCGCTCCGGGACGGGCAAGGGGGATGTTGTACTCTGCGACGATGTGGACAAGGAGGTTGTATACCTCACGGGCGCGCTCCCGCATCCACGCCAGGATCTTCGTCCGTGCCGCTTCCGGCTCGGTACGGGCCACTGCCGCTGCGGTAAATAATTCCGCGCGCTCCTGGATGGTGAAAGGGGTGGCGCCAACGTAATCACGCCTGTTGGCGAGGATAAGGCGAGCGTTGGACGCCTTTGCCAGCGGAAGCATTTTGCGGAACGCCTCTGCGTCGCCTGCATTAGCGTTGTGCCACACAACTTTACGGATGGGCACTCACCGCTGGTCCATGTATATCCGTGAAACAAGACAACGGTCGTGTAGTCGGCACTGCCTTCTGGGGCACCAGAGTCTGCGATGATACTAGTAGGGGGATGGCTCATGATATCGAGTATTGGGGTTATATGTCCTAGGGTGGTGCTCGCGGTCCTGATACTTACCACATACACTTCGGGAGCGTGGTCCTTTTAACCTAATGAGCCTTGTCCAGTCCCTCGGATTAAATGCTGACCGAGCATGTTAGGACTTGTGCTGGGAGGGCATATGTATCCCGATATGTCCGACTTCTCCGACTACCGTGGTGGGGCCGTTTCTGAAGTTGGGCAATGAACGTTAAGAACGCTGACCAAGGGTCCTATGAGTCAGCGGTCGGACTTGAGTTTTCGGATTATATCTCGATTGTGTAGGGCCTAGTCCAGCCGGAACGCTTTGCAGAGCGGGCCGGGCCTGGAGAAATCGTCGTACCCCTAAGTACAACACGAGACCACATCAGATCGTGTTGAAGGACGAGCGGTAAATGAACACTCGCCAGTACCTACTCAAGCCCAGGGTTGAAAGTTGGAAAGGTTTGATGCTTTGAAATGGTCGCGGATAAGGAATTAGTATTGTACCGCCAGGATTGCCCAAGGCCCTGGACAGCGAAAGCGCATCCTACTAAACATAAAAGTTGGCATACTGGTACATTGTGCTATCGTCTCTTCCAATGTCAGACTCGCAACGCGAGCGGTCAATCAATAACTCAAACAACGGGCAGCTTACAATCAAAGTCCGACATCACCCACAGCCTGAGCGAAACCGATTCGCAGGTCCGTCCTTCCAACAACAGCAGCTCACCGCATTCAGCTCCACAACGAGACGGCGGTAGGCAGGCATCAAGTGAGGTCGCGCTCGGTGATGATGTGGAACATGCTCTCACGCGCGCTGTCCGGCGCGAGGTCTGCGCTCTTCACCTCGTCCTCGTCCTCGTCCTCGTCCCCCACAAGTCCCAGTCCGAACCCGAACCCTTCATCCCGCGCAGTGTCGGGGTCGTCCGGCGTCGGCGGTTCGTCGTCCTGCAGGGCCATCCGCGCAAGCTTGAACGCGACGCCCCCCATCTCGACCTCGTCGCGCTCCGCGCGCAGACTGTACCGCAGCGCCGTCTCGGACTCGGAGCGCTCGCGGATGTAGCTGGGGCGGGGCATCGAGATTGGCACGGTGACGGCGACGAAGCCCATCGTCTCGATGTCGGCGAGGGGTCGCGAGCGAGAGCGCGAGTGGCCGGAGCCGCAGCGCTTCTTGCGCTCCTTGGCGAGTCCGACGCGGACGACGATCATGTTCATGACGATGGAGATGATGGGCGAGGCCTGGAGCGCGCACGGGCGCGCGGGTCAGTCCGGTGTCGAGAGTGAAAGTAGAAGTGGGGGATGGTACGAACGATGTCCATGATGATGTACACGCTCTTTGAGCGCAAGAGGAAGAGTATGAGTCCGGCGGACATCGTCATGGTGTAGATGATGCCACTCTCGATGGCGACGCGGAGGACGGGCGCGAGGCCGTCGCTCGCTCGGTAAGAGGACGTACTGCGGATCACTGTCCATAACTTGATAGCGAGGAGCGCTGTGCCAGGTCTGAATGTGAGTCCCGATCGCAACTTCTGGCACAGATGATGCCTTACCGGTAGCAGAGAAGTTTGTGGCGAGGTCTAATGCGTATATCGCCGTCATCCACGGGTTCGTGCCGATTGTGAAAAGTTCCGGGGGGTGCATCCCAGTGAGTACGATATTAGTACCTATTGAGGCCGCTAGTGACGAGGGTACGGTAAGAAAAACCTCGAGCAAAGAGACAGGGACGTGTACACCCACCAAGGAGGCCGCCCCATAAGAGAGTCGGGAAAATGATAACGAGGAAGCTCTGCCATACGATATATGCCCTGTATATCTACGACCTTCATGTCAGCGTATCGAAAGACGAAAGCGATACACGAGAGAAACGCTCACCACTACGGCGTCAAGAATAAGACTTTGAGCGTTAAACAAACCGCTCTTGATAACGAACGTGGGGATGGAAACATTATCGAAATATTGCTCTGGCCCGCCAGGAAGTGAAGGTCCCAAGGTGACAAAGCCCTCGTATATTCGAGCCATGTTCAAAGCCATTTCCTATGATAATGGTCAGAACAAACGCGATGGCGGTGATAGGAAACCCCTGAGGACGAACCGCTGTGGACAGGAGCATGACCGTGCACGACGAAGCGACCATGACGACATTTGGTTTGCGTCTGCGACGGGTGCCAAGGAGGATCCACATGGTGAGAATGAACATCAAGACAGAAAAACCTGACGACGATCGGATGAGTGCCCAGGACAGTAAGCTCGTGTATCGGGACGCACCATAAAGCATGGCCTGCACGAAGGTCGAAAAAATGCTCGCAATGCAGAGCATTCCCATGCTGGCTGGAACGAAACGGCGTCGAAGGGCTAGTTGAGCACCACCGGGGGTCGGATGGGAACTAAACGTGGCGGAGACCCGCGCAGCCGCCTTTTAAGCGGCCGCCGCAGGGCAACGCTCTGAGCGAGCGTCCGGACGAGCTGAGGAAATTTGAACTCTCCAGGCCACCGTCTCCACTAAACAAGCTTCGTCCGCGGGGCACAGGATGGAATAGGGCAAGAATCCCGATGCCCGCCCTAGAAGCGCGACGGTTGCCAGAGAAGTCGTCCGTGGAAATCACCTTGTTTGGCAAAGCGCTCTTCGCAACGTAAATCGCCTCTTGCACGATCTCGGCGGCCGCACTTGGTGATGCAGAACCGCATCGAGGACAGAGGAATGGAAGAGAAGTGGGAAAGACTGTCAATAATTCGCGTAATACCGCCGGCAAACCTGCAGGGTGGATCGAAGAGGCCGTCCGTGTACGTGTCCGGTGTGGGCACTGATTGCCATCATCTCGAGCCTCGAGAACGTCTCGTCGACGACCTAAATGCCTGGCGAATATAAGGCGACCGTCCTGTCAAAACGCACTATAGTACGCTCACCACGAGTGCGCCGAGGACGCCACCCCTAGGCAATAAGAACGTATCCTATGAGGGTCGGGATGTACCTGCTGACACTGCGATTCAACACAGGGACAGATGGAGCAGGATCTAGAAGAATACCTGGGACAATATCATCGCTCTTTTGTTCCGTGACCGCTTTGCTAGATACGGTGAAGTCGGCGAAGAACATCAGAAGCGTAATTCAAAATATTCTTCCCAGGCGGCAGTTGCCACGAGTTTTCCGAGCGTAGAGGGTGCGCGAAATTGACGGATAGACATCAAGTGTAGGGAGATGGGTATGTGATGGGTAAAAGGACGAAAGCAAGGTGCTGTGTTCAATGTTCGACTCGGCAGTCGACAGTCACAGACTAGGAAAGCGGCTCAGAGTGAATCGTCCACATAAGCGCCAGTACACGTCACCGGCGTTTATATTACCTAAACCGTCGCGGTCGGAGATATCCCACCTTCCGAGTCCCCCTCCCACCGTCACCAACCTGTGCCAGAATACTTACAGTCCGTGGGCAAACACTGTAACTAACCGCAGCGACGAAACCACCCGTCATCGCGGTTAGCATTCGCTTTTACATCTCTTTCACAGCGTCGTGATTTATAAACTCTGAAACGCACTGGCAACGAGCTAGCATCGTACTGACTAAGGGTTTTGACCATGTCCGAGGTACGTCCAGAACAATGACACCCACGCATCGGTATGCGTCGAACTTATAATGAATTCGTCCATCTCTATGCCTCAGATCTCCCGTTCCTCCCCGATAAAAGCACGCATCGCCAAGTCCGGACGATCCCAGTGGACCTAATAACGAACACAGAATCAGTCCACAACGGTCTTCGCAGCGTCTTTGAGCCACGTACGAAATGATTCCCCTCTCGGACTCGCACTATGCTGACGTTCCGTATCCACGCGCCTTTCCTCCGCGCATCCTCCAACTCCAGCCCCAAGAGCATCATTCCATACGCCACCTCCATGACGGACTTCTCGCACCAGACCAGCCGCATCTCCACCTCGCGCCACCCGTTCCGAGCCCCCGGCTCTCCAGGGACGTCCACAGGATCTCCGTCTGACCTTCCCGGAAAATAGAGCGAACGCTCACGAAGAGTTGCTATCAAGCCGGTTCTGGTCCCAATGTCCATCGTCCTTAGGTCAAAGTCGGTTACGTCCCGGCATGGGTGGGTCATAGCCGCCCTCTCGTCAGGAGTTAGCGTGCTGATCGTCGACGGGGGGTCCACCAGAGGAATCTCGCCGAGCGAGTCCAGCGTGCTGCCGTGTGCATAGTAACCGCCGATCCACGCGTCGAACGCGGCGGCGCGCCGCTCCTCCGGCAGCGACACGTCGAGCGCGGGCTGGTACACCCCTTCCTTCGCGGAATATCCCATGATGTTGTATCCGGGATCTGTCAAACACGGTGCGTTTGTGTCGGACGCTGCATGTCAAGGACGCTAGCCGACGCTCACCATGCATGACGACGCGCCGCAGGTACTTGCCCAGCTCCACGTCGCTCGCTGGGAAGCTTGGAGCATGCGACACGATCGAGGGGACCATGAGCGCTGCGAAGGACCATCCGACCACGACGATCCCGCCGACGTTCTTCCCGGGTTGCGCTGGGGGGATGTCGTCCGCTCGCACCAGGTTTTCCAGAAAGTGGAGTAGCTCGCGCGTGCGTTCTCTCAGGAACAGCTCGAGCCGTTCCCTTGCGTTATCGACATCCTCTTGGCAAGCGTCCTTCGGGAGGAGCGCAGGGAACGCGGCACGCTCTTCGTCTGTGTAGGGTACGCTGCCAGGGTACCCACGGCGATTCACGAGAATGAGGCGGGTGTTGTGCTCCTTCGCGAGGGGGATGAGCCTTGTGAAAACAGCTGAAATAGGAACGACAGCAGATAATTACGAGATGCAGCGAAACTAAAGAGGGTACGTAAACGCACCGCTATGCCATACGTATCCGTGCAAAATCACGAGGGTTGTATAATCCGCGCTGCCTTCCGGGGCTCCGGTGTCGTGGAATATGCCGAGTCGACATCCGGGAGATTGCTTCGATGACATGCTCAAGGAGACGGTCTTCTCTACTAGAATAATATGGAAGATAGTTGGTACTAGCCCGACGACTTGAGACGTCTTGAAGAGTCGGGGGTAGCCTACGAGGGGCAAGATGAGTCCAACCTTTGAGTCGTCGTATATATGTATGTATATGGCAGTCATTGCATTCAGCCCCTAAGGATATCACTTAACTCAGTCATCATGGAAGCCATTGAAATGCCTTGGGGTTGGCGAATATGGCAAGGTCAGCTTCGAAAACGAACAAGGTTTGGCAGCAATCGTACATCGTGACCATCTGTGAATACATCTGTGAGAAGGACGTCCAGGCTCTTACAAAGAAACACGGAATATGGATACTCTCGCTCTTTGAACGGCCTCGCGCATAGCCTGCAAGGAAAGCGATGAAGTGGGTTCTCCCAGAACTCTCGGGAGTCAGGCTGCCAGGGGACAGCTTCAGCCACTTCGGCGCGGCTCTTGCGTTCACATACCAGTCACGCTCAGATAACGTCCTCGTCCCCGAGGAGTGCGCACATCGCCATGTCGGGCTGGTCCCATTGTATCTAGCACGATTGCATGAGGGACCCGCACACGGGTCTTGGACATAGTAGGAGCACGCAAAACACTCACGAAATGGTTTGCGCGTTTGACACGAACGATCCTCACGTTCCGAACAGATGCTCCTTTCTTCTTCGCGTCGTCCAGCTCCGCGATGAGGAGCAGCATGATGTACGAGACCTCCGCATGAGACATCTGGCACCACACCACGCGCAGCTCCACGTCGCGCCAGTCGTCGCCTACGCTCTCGTCCTCGCCGTCGCCGACCTCTTCTCCAAGGGGAAGCAAGAATGCGCGTTGTCGAAGGGTCGCCAATAGTCCGGACTGGATCCCGGGCATCATGATCGCCGAGTCCACGGCGCCCCCAGGTAGGTGGGTCAAAGTCGCGCGTTCCTCTGGGCTGAGGGTGCTGACGGTAGACGGAGGATCCTCGAGGGCCTCGTGGGACAGGCTGTCGAGCGTGTCGCCGTGGGAGTAGTAGCTGCTAATCTTGCGCGCGCGCTCCCAGATGTCGTAAGCCGCGGTCCGCTCCTCCTTTGGGAGCGTCGTGTCGAACGCGCGGTGGTACAGGTCGCTCCGCACAGGAAAGCCCATCACGAGGTTTCCCGTATCTAAGTAAAAATTATTGTAGCAGCTCCGTGCCAGACCATGTGGGGGGGAGGGAGGCCGTTACTCACCGAATATGACGACGCGCCGCACGTACTTCGAGAGCTCGACGTCGTTGACGGGGAAGGACGACACGTATGTCATGAGGGACGTCATCCACAGAGCCGCAAACGACCACCCCGCGACGACGATCCCGCCCGCGTTCCTCTCCGGCTGGGCGGGCGGTATGTCGTCACGCCGCACCAGGTCCTCCAGGAAGTCGTACACCTCGCGCGCGCGCTCTCGCATGAACATGCCGAGCTCCTCCTTTGCCTCTTCCAGCGCGTCCTCACCCGCATCGTGAGCGAGCTTTGGGATGGCGCCAAGCTCCTCGTCGGTGAACGCGGTGCTTCCAGGGTAACCACGCCGATTGAGGAGGATGATGCGGGTGTTGTAGCTGCTCGCGAGCGGGATCACCTTCGAGAACGTGCCTGTACAAAGAACAAAATAACTTCAAGTAAGCAAGCTGGTCGGCGTCATCGTGGGATTCCACGGAGACGTTCACTCACCGCTGTGCCAGTTATGACCGTGCAAGACAACCAGCGTGGTGTAGTCGCGGCCACCTGAAGGTGCCCCAGTGTCGTGGAGCACGCCGAGTCGGCTCCCCGTAGACGTCGTAGGCGACATGACGTTTACCTGGTATTGTCGTAGCCCGTGAAGGATATCCGGAGTGAGATAAGGCTGCTTTGTATAGATCTAGACGGTCTTATATACCGGACTCAGCATGGGAATCTTGAACGCCATCTCATCCCAGGGATGAAACCTTGCAAAAGCCGATAGGCCACCATTTCAGCCATCTCACTGTTTCAACTAAGTAGAGTCTCGATGGATGTTCCAGTGGCCTATCGTAGTACTACTCTGCCAGCATCACAGCCCAGCTTAAGGAAGGTTAACACTCACATTAATCAAGCGCATACAGCCAGAACTGCAGTGGTCCTTCGTCTCTTTCTCACAGAGTACTCGAGTCGGAGATGATCGATGAAGACGAAGCGGAGAAGAGGACTTGTCGAGTTGTAGACCATGGCCAGCAGGAACTTGAAGCTTTTCCAACAGCATCGAAGCGCTCGGCCCACTCCGACTCTTCCCAGAGCGGAAAATGCCGACATAGCTGCCCTCCAGCATCCGAGGCGACGACTTTATCAACTCCAACAATCGCATTCGTCCAGTTGCACGTCTACATGAACTAAATAGATTTCTCAGCACCCACATCCACTAGAGAAAATGGGATGCCAGTGCACTGCGTTGTCATGAATCGCGGGAGTGCACTGTGCAATACCGTAATCCGCCCGTAGCGTCTTTTCGTCCTCTGGTGCATCTCTGCACTTCACGTTCAATCTCAACGACTTTGTTGAGTTCACGCCCATGGACAATAGTCCGAACGGAAGTTGACCTCCGAACTTCGCCTCAAACAACGCGGGGTTCCCGAGGAGCAAGAAAAGGGATAACCCAGACTCGATATCGACGTAGTGCGCCAACGTCGGCATAAAGGTACTTCCATCCGAGTTTATCCAGGCAGGAAGGAGGGCTTCAGAAGCGGTGATGGTCCAGATGAACGACTCCACGGGCTCCGAAGGTAGTGTGAGGCCCGATGAGTTCGAGAACGAGTTACCAGCAACGACTGCGGGGCCTCTGGGGATTTGAAGGCACAGGAAAGAGTGTTAGGTCTTCCTCAAGTTCGGCGAGGAGCAGAACACACCTGAGACGGTACCCGCAACGTAGGCGTAGTTAAACGAAATGGCGCTAAGGTCGGAGCTAGTGGAATAGTAGCCTTTCACTCCCCCGAAGAGCGGGAAGGCTTCGAAGCCATTCTAATGCCAGAAATGTCAGACCAAGATCACGCCAGGCAGTCAGCTACACCGTGACACTCACAAGGGTGTTAATCTCAAAGACGGCATCAGGGTCGGTTTCTTTGGGCTTTGGCCTGTAGAAGGAGATCTGGAGGGCGTCCGCAGTGGTGTTGGTCACTGTGGCGTAGCCGCCATATTCATTCGGCCGCGCCGCCAAGTATCCGTTCACGGTGTCAGAGGTTGCAGAGATATATCCAGTCTGTGGGATGCATGACGACGACACGTGAGGTTTGACCGGAGTGACCTCCTTCATGGGCAGAGAGGGGGGGACGGCGTCGATGGGATTGATCATCCCGGACGGGGACGATGCGTCGCGGATAGTCCGGGAAGGAGCGCGAGGTGGGAGATCCGCTAACGCGGACGTCACGTAGAGGAACGGGAGCAGTACACGGACCAGTGAGAAGACCATATCAGAAATGTGGGCAATGTGGACGTCGATGTTGGTCGTCAGCAGGTTGGGTATGGCGACAAGAGAGGGGGAGGGATGGAGATCCGAAAGCGAGAGCGAGAGCGCAACAAATACTCGGAGAGTCCTAGTTTCGGAGCGGCGAAGTTGAAGCTTCGATATTCAAACCAAGCCTGGACATCTCTCCGGATGCTTTGCAGACTCGCCCCAACGGCCTGCGATGCATGTAGTTGCTTTGTATGAGCTGCTAGTATCCCGTCTGGGATGGCCACTTTGCGACGCGTTTCAAGTTATATCACAGGAGACGCCACGAACACTTCAATGTCGGATCAGTCGCATGTCAGGCCAGGGGGCCGATGACCAGTACCTGGGAGACGGTCAAGCTCCAAGCTATAAAGCCATCTCCCGGAGGTACAACACGTAGTCGCAAAGGACACGACTCAGATAAAAGGAGTGGCGCTCGGCTGGCCGCTGTGAAGCGTCGGCGTTCAAAACCGTCCTCTGTGTCCGTCTACGTATGCTCCACGGTTACAGTGTTCGTACGGAGAGGCCCTTGTTATCCGGTTTGGGGTGGGCACTTTACGATCCGGTTCTAATAGGGGTAGTCAAGGATGGGGATTCGGAGAGGGATTCGGGAGGCGATTGGGGGGGAGGGAATCCGCGATTCCCTGTCAGTCCCCCTCATCAACTGGCGCACAAAGGAATCGAGGACAGAAGCGCGATTGGGAATCAACGACAGAATCCACCTCTTGAACCGGGGTGGTCAGAACACCCATGCGATTCCGTGTGGATTCGCTGCTCCCGAATCCCCCCAGAATCGTCAGATGAATCCCCCACCGAATCGCCCGTCTTTGGCTACCTCAATCACGGAAGACGTCCTGAGATCGTCCGGACAATACGACGACATGGTAATCGTACCACGATAGTTTCACTGCAATTATCTGGGACAAAGCATTGCAGGACGATCTGTACGGATGATCGACGACCTGCAGTCTACTGCGTTGACACCGTGACCAAACATTAGTAAGTCTCTTTGCTATACAGTAGACTGGAAGTTTTACTGGACTCATGGTAAACCATGGCGACTATTCCATCTGCTGGAGACAGGGAACGTTCCGTTGTAGATCGGACTTCAAGACAAGGTGGAGAAAGCTAGAGAACTTGGTCACCGTGCATGGCGACTTAAGGCTTACCGAAACAGGCAATTAGTACCCGCTACCGAACCGATCCAAGTTTCAACTTTCTGGTTTCTAAATTCTGGCACTACCGTCACGATGCCTGCACCCTCTCTCCCATATTGTCCCTCATCCCGACGGAAATGTCTCTCAGAATTCTTTCTGCCTCCGATGTATCCAAAGTGACGACCAGATTCAGCCCCGACGAGCTCGTCGACCTCATGGCCGACGTCTTTTCCCGCCTTTCGAGATCGGATCCAGGAATCGTGCAGCCGCCGCGGACGACTGTGTCCTCCGGGAACCACACCTGTCTCTTCATGCCATCCAGGGTCTCGTCGACAGGGACGACGATGAAGGTCGTCGCTGTGCCGACGGTCACGGCGCCTCAAGATGTCAAGGAGCGCGGTCTCCCAGCGAGCACAATCGTCATGGACGAGAGGAGCGGAGGGGTGAAGGCGATCGTGAATGCGAGGAACTTGACTGCGCTGAGGAATGCTGCAGGTGTGTCAGAGCCTCCAATTGGTTGTTTTGACGATTGTTCAGCAACACGCTTCCTCCCAATCGCTGTTGGTTCGGTGTTGTCTGTTTTCGTGTTCTCATTACGAGGACGTTACCATGACGATCCCATGCATGTGGTCCGAATGCTAGTACCCTACTCAGATGAACGTGTATAGGCTCCCTTCTGGCTTCGCGACTCCTGCTGCCCGTCAACTCAGGGCCAGAGAGCATCGTAGTATTCGGAGCCGGGGCGCAAATCCAAGCGCATCTTTCGCTTTTCCTCACCGCATATCCATCCATCCGATCGTGCACCATCTTCAACCGTTCGCTCGGTCCCCGAGTCGACAAGCTACGCGATCTCGTCGAGACAACATTTCCCACTGTTAGAACTGCTGTTGCTGTGCTCTCGCGCCATGACAAGACGACGGATGTGAACCTGAGGGAGGAGGTCGGCCGAGCGGACGTCATCGTCGCAGCGACCTCCTCTACAGAACCTCTTTTTCCGTCCGAATACGTTCGGCCTGGAGCGCATCTATGCCTCATCGGATCGTACAAGCCGGAGATGTAAGCAGAACGGCGCACACCGCACTCACTGTTTGATTCGACTTCATTCATAGGCATGAAGTCGACACCACTCTTGTCAAACGCGCGGGGAAGGTAGTGGTGGACCAGAAGTCAGCCTGTCTGGTGCGTCGTCGCTCGATTATGATATTTGCAGATCTCGCCGTACTGAGACGGAGATATTGCTTCCAGCATGAAGCCGGGGAGCTCATTGCAGCAGGTTGTACCGAGACAGACCTTGTGGAGGTAGGCCAACTGTACGACTACGCCGGCGAACAAACGAACTGGACGCCGAGAGGGGACATCATTGAGGACATCCGTGCAAGCGGCGAGGTCACGATCTTCAAGTCCGTAGGGGTTGGCGTGCAGGACGTCGTGATTGCGTGTGCGGTCGTTCAGCGAGCGATAGAGGAGGGTATCGGGCATGTTATCGAAGGCCACGACGAGTAGTTATCCCCGGAGCGCCTGCGTGTATGATGTGGCGAGGTGAGTGCCGTCCGGAAGCCTTGCGTTAGACATTACTTGGTAGCTGAGAGGCTAACGCGCAGATATCTTGAAAGGCGCAGGCGCGGTGGCGTCCGCCGTGTCCGATCGGTATCTACTTCCTGCCTTGGAACACGTCAAGGACAACGAGGAGGTAGCATGGCATAGGAATGGCGTCGAGCTCATGGCTCTTCCTTGTGGCGGTCGGATGTCTATCTATCGTGGCTTTTTACCTCGTCCAGCTCGTTCTACGCCGGTTCTCTTTTCCCAATGACCCGGCATCCAAGTGGCTTGCGACCGGTACCGGTATTTTCGCGGGGCATGACATTCGCCACCCGAGCCGAAATATGGCGCTTTAACGAAACGCCAATGAGTTTGGCGGCATATTCTTGACGTCTTGCACTCACTTCGCAGTAGAGCGAGACTAGTGCACGCCCGAGTACGTTCCCTCCGAAGCCCAAGCGTGACGGTGGTAAGCTCCGTGAGATGTCGGGGAGGGCGATTATCGTCACCGGCGGAGGTGCAAGCATCGGCGAAGAAGCTGTATCTCCTCCCCGCTCCAAACGGTACTCTTTTCGGTCTAGAAGCCATCGGAGAGTCGCAGACCTACCCGGGGACGGGTCAGACCTGCCGTCGAATGGTTCCTCCGGTGAGTCGTGCAAGCCTTACACACGTCCGCCGCTCAGATTGTGCCCTGCAACCAGGAAGAACACCTCAAAGGCCTCCTTTCCACAAGCCCGGGCTTGTTTACCCTCCCGTCGAGCATGTCACGATGGATGGCTTCGATCTTCAGTTTGGAACCAACGCGATTGGTGTGTGTTCTCCGCAGTTTCCGGGCGATCCCAGCACTAACATCGTGCCGTCTTCACCTCATCTCATCGCTGGCCGCGTCCTGCTCGCAAATTCGAATCTTCTCCTTTCCCTCCCCATCAAGACTACTGACAGCCCTCTTGCGTCCTGAAGGAAAGGCACATGGAATCAACGTGCCCTCCGTGAGCCACGTCTTCGCATTTGAGGTCACGTATCTGAGATGGACCGGAGCGTCAAGGAGAGAGCGACGCACCTGTATTGGGAGAGCAAGCGTGCCGTTACCTGCGTGGTGCCCCCTCCGGTCACCGGTGTCTATGTGTCCATCGACATCCCGATGCTCAGGGGGCCGTTCGGTATGCATGGTATTCGGAACGCTCGTAGAGGCACATGCTGCACCCAGCACCTTAGGTGCGTTCACACCGCTGTGCGCCGGCAAGGGTGCCAATCTTGGGAGGCCAGGTTCACTTCCGGTCTTCAAGCACCGATACCGGTACTTTGCCTCGCTGACACGTGCGCGTGAAGGACAGAGACGATCCCGAGGTCGGTCATACCGCAAGTAAGTTGTGGGAATGCCTTGCCGACGTTGTGGAGCATTTTTAGTTATCGCCCCGTGCGATGCACATGTTCGCGTTTACCTTGGAACAGCTTTACGCCTACGAGCGTCTACCGATTTCCATCCAGGCGAGTCGGGGCGAAGTTACGATCCGCCGATTCATTTCAGTGTCAGGACGCCGCCCATGCTCTCACCCCGCAATCGACCTCTTCATCACCCAGCACCATCCGAGTCTTCATGGAAGTTCTGAGTAGGTGAGTGATGATGAGTTGATGCCGGTGTTTGTGTGAACCTATGCTGAGCGTGCGTTTATCGTGCTTGCCCGGCGATGACCAGGTCGTGGCATGCACATTCTCCTGATATGGGCGTCCTTTGAGAGGCCGATGACCACGCAGACACGCAGAATGCATCGTTCCCCAAGCCCATCCCGAGATGCATTGAACTAGGCGATGGAACGAGGTTGCGATTGGCTTCGGAGCGATACCGCCTTGAGCGGACGCGAACGGGTCGCAGGGTGAAGGTGGGATCCTACCCCCCGCTAGCCTTCATTATACTGAAACGTGGATGGCGTCTAGATTCTCGTCCGTCGAGCAGCAGCATGTTCAGTTGACTTCGAAACGCACTCGTATTCTGTTCTGCCATCGTACCAGGCAAACGTCAGGACACCGTGAGCATGAAGCGTGCAGGCGGCCTCCTTTTCGAACAATCTCGCATAGATATAAGGTATGGCTGTTTGCGTGGTGATCTCACAATCCACTCGCCTCATCCATCGAACCGTGGCCAGCATCAGCAACTCTTCACAACACATCCTACGAATCTCGTACCGTTCGACACCACTTCCGACGCTCTAGAAACATGTTGCTTTATCACATTTTGATGTTCTTCCTTTTCGCGTTCGTCACGCAAGTGACCGCACACGGATACCTCAAGGGTGTCTCCATCGACGGCCAGCTCTATCAAGGCAACGTCCCCAACCAGACTCCGAGTAGGTCCTATGGCCTCAGCATCGTCGAGGTCTGATGTAACTGACGAACCCCGCTAGACGACAGCCCTATCCGCCTGATCGACGACATCGACCCCGTCAAGGGCGCATCAAATCCCAATCTTTCATGCGGACAGAATGCTTCAAACGCGGCCCTCGTCGTCCCTGCCAACCCTGGGAGCCAAGTCGCTTTCTCTTGGGCATCGGGAAACGGCGGTAACGTGAGTCTATGTCGTCTCAGCTTGAACAAGACGAGGCTTCATTTACTGACGTGCTCTAGTGGCCGCACAACACTGGTCCCCTCATGACCTACATGGCCCTCTGTGAGGGCACTACGTGCGACAAGTACGACGCGACAAACGCGAACTGGTTCAAGATCGACGAGGCGGGCCTCAAGAGCGACGGCTCCGGTTGGTGGCAGCAAGATATCAGTGAGTGCAGCTATGACCATGTGTGCCGGATACGCCTGACTGACGACCGCGATGCGAATACTCAGTGAACGGTCAATCGTACACGCTCACTCTCCCGGACGACATCGCGCCGGGCGACTATCTCATCCGCCACGAAATTATCTCATTGCAGATCGCTGTATCTGTAGGCGGCGCCGAGTTTTACCCATCCTGCACGCAAGTGCGCGTCGGCGGAAACGGAAACGGCAGGCCGAGCCCGACGGTCCACTTCCCCGGCGCGTACTCGGACACCGACCCCGGCATCTTTACCCCAGACGTTCGTCCCTTCTCATGAAATCGCCGGCCTTCGTTAGATTACTTACGGCGGTTCACAGGTCTACAACCCGGGATTCGTCTACGCGTTCCCCGGTCCGGCGATCGCCTCGTTCGGAACGGGATCCGGCAACGGCAGTTCTGCGTCCAACATCACCGCTCCTTCCGCGCCGACGTCTACAGGGTTCTCCTCTACTCCGTCCTCTGCTCCCCCGGCATCCCCCGTCTCGACCTCCGATTCGAACGATCCCACATCCATCTCTGGGCCCAGTTCCACCGCGACTTCGGCCTCTACCTCTACGGCCGATGCTGCACCTTCTGCATCGAGTACGAGCGGTTCCGGCAACTGTTGGGACGAGGACGCAAACTACAATTGGGCTCGCGACTGGCTCCGAACTCGTCGTATGATCAAGATCAGGCGCTCTAGGCTTCATTGAAGGAGTGTCTATCCATTCACGCACGACCCTCATGGCAGACCCCATGCTCTCGATCTCTACGGCATGTTTTCCATTAGACAGATAGACGGAGGGCAGGCAGTATCTATGAAAGACGGTCTGGAACCGTGGGTGACGTTGGGCTTTGTTTGGTTTGTATCATTATCACCTTAGGATTCGTTGACCTTCGCAGCTTGTATCGTTCTATGGCCTAGTGTTACTTACTATATCGACTCCCGATGGGGCTATCGCCATCATCCATGTATATGCTATGCACGCGACGGGTTATAGATTTCCGATATGCTTATTACAGTACCTCCGGACTCCGCGCGCGGAACCCGCCCCTGAGGTAGGTTACCAATTACACCCACGCATGGTCGAAGCAGTCTAAGTCTGTCTAAGTGTCTACTTCTGAGGTGAAGGACTCACATGCAGAGTGGAGATTACGGTATGTCTGATGTGGGCGTGGGCTACCGTAACTGCATTTGCTACATAGGTTCACGGAAACGTTCGGCCGGCGACCACCTTTCCGTGAACCTATGTAGCAAATGCAGACCAAACTATGCGCAACTGTAGCATCCCAGCCTTGCAAGCTTGATTCTCTGGTGGCCATCGCACTTGTGGTGGATTAGAGCGTTGGGAAGCTGACCACGTGGATGAGAGAGCATGAAGATCCAAGTTTTCTTCGTCGTACGTTCTACATGCTGCACACGTTGATCAGATACAATGCTCGAATAAATTATAATGAAGGGAGCCCGCGCTCGAAGTTGACATCGGGGCACTCAGAATCCGGAGGAAGGTCATGCATGCGATGAGGAAATGGAAATCGGTTAATGCAGCGTGATGTCTGCGATCACAGGACGGTGGTCGCTCGCGAGGACACCGTCGTCAGTCAAGGACGATCCAACACTGTACGTGTCCGCGGTCCTGCGCCCTTATCAGCACCTCCCAGAGAGCCGTACGTAAGCCCGAGGCACTCACCACTTCCTGGTACTGTCCCCGTACACGAAGTCGATGCGCGTGAACGCCGACCCGTCGCCGGGGGCCTTGAACCCGGTAAACGTCGCATACTCGCCCGAGATGTGCTCGCGTGGAGTCTCGCCCCTCAAATCGAGCATCTTAAAGTCACCGAGGGTGCCGTGCGGGACCGCAAACTTGGCCGCGAAGGTCGCGTTGACTGCCACGGGCGCAATTTTCCCGGTGATGATCTGGTATGCGCCAGAGTCGCTGCCGGTCGCTTTGCTGTTGAAGTCGCCAGTGACGATGACGGGGCCGCCGGTCTTGTGGGCCTCGTAGCGGGCACGGACGAGCATCAGAGACGCGGCAAGGCGACGCTCGGCGTCGGACCGGTCGTCGAGGTGCGTGTTAAGATAGGTGAAGGGGACAGGGCGGCCAGACTTTGTCTTGAGGACAAGGTGGGTGGCCGTGCAGATCCTGAACGAGCCTGCACCAGGGTACTTGGAGGGCTCGAAGGGGGTGTTCCTAAAATAAAATAAGCTATCGCCCTCTTCGTCTCAATATTTTCACGCGAAATAAGAAGGTACTTACGAGAGCCAGAAGGTGTCATGAGAGACGAGCTGGATAGCAGACCTGCAGAAACGTGCATGGGTCATCACCGATGATGTTCGAGTGCGTGTTACGGCCTCCTCACTTTTTGTAGAAGATCGGGCTGAACTCTCCAGCAGCGACGCCGTCGTCACGACCGACACCAACCTGTACGAGATGGGGTCAGATCGACGTCCACAGGTGCCATCATAATTGATGAAGAACGCACCCAACCCCAGCCATCACCGAAAAGGGTAGCCAGATCATTCACCTGCCTCACAAGGGCTTCCTGAAAGCCTGGAAGAAGGCTCTAAGTATTGACGGCACAGTCACGCGGGACGTTCAAGGCGAGGACGCACCGGCAAGGACGACGCCCTCCTGGTTGAGGTGCTGGTACACCTTCACCCGCCGCGTGCTCCATGGCTGCTCCCCCTTGTCGCCATAGTATTTCGGCGGCGTGAGAGGGTCGGGGAGCGAGCTGAGGGTCTTGGTCACGGTGATGTTGTTCGGCATGGAGTCGTAGCGCAGGTTGTAGGTAGAGATGCGCAAGCTCTGTGCCATGACGACACCTTGGGGACCGAGGGTCAACGCAATGGACAAGAAACAGAGCAGGGGCGCGAAGGAAAGCATGGCGGAGAGTAGGCCGGGTTGGTGGATCGGTGTGGGCGAACGTCCGTCACTGGACTTCCTCCCATCCTAGTCTTCAGACCTTTATACTGCAAATCCGCGATGCGAGAATATGCATGGACATTCCGTTCATCCGTGCCGCCGCTTCCCCAACTGAATCTTTCGTAAGAACATGTTCGGGAACAGTCGAACACTCACCGTCGAACGCGGAATCCACCGGGGACACCAAGCGAAGTGTACTTGCAGCGTCGTGATGAACAGTTCACATGATGGCTATGTAGAAAGTTTTTAAGAAGTAAAGGCCACAAGGCTCATCAATGGGTACGACGAACCTCCAGTCCAACACTAGGCCATGTGAGGACCCGGGCAGGTCGAAAGCCGTGGCCATCAGGTATCGGCGAACATGGCTGGCCCGGGATGCATGATGATGATGGTGATGCCGACTTCCTCGAACGGTCAGAGCGGCTAGTTACCAGGCAGTAGGGGTAGGCTTCCACACAACGACAACCGAGCTTGAACCACCTTCTACCAGCAGCAGAGTCCAGACAGAGGGTGGTCGTGGTAAAGTGCTTAGAGGTGCTTCCGGTCGTGGCACAGCATGCGGTCACGACGGATGGCTGTCCTTGGCTGCTGTCCGACAATCGGCATCACAGCATCAAAGAGTACATACAAGTCACAACGCGGAACTTGGATGGCACAAAAACACGACAACTGTTCATCTTTTCATGCACGCAATATTTACTAATACTTACGAGGATATAACCATAGGAAGTAGAACTGGACGAAGGTCTGTTTGTCGAGGTACGCGAACGCCTATTTGAAGAAGTTGACCCTGTGGCACGATGGGCCTGAGGACAGTGTGTATGGTCTTGCACTCTTGAAAGAAAGAATCCGAGAACGAAGCTCGGGAACTCGGAAGAACTAGTATCATATGATAAGCACCAACTTCCTCGTGACTACATTGGCAAACAGTCTCTGCAATGTCTTCTAAAGGTCGGTACCAGGACATACGCTACGGTACGGCGATCTCTAGAGATACAGTAGCTATGATTCGAGACGCCGACATGAACGCGGAAGAGCCTGCCCTAAGTCGACGCGTCGAGCGCCGCAGTGTGGCTGAGCCGCATGCCAGCGGCTCGTCGCGCGAGCTTTAATACAGCCACCACTACCTTGCTCCAGTACTCCATGATGCTCGACGATGGCCAAGAGATGCACCCCTTGGACGAAGACGGGGAGATAATCAGGATGTTCGACGATAACGATGATTTTTGTGCGAGGTTTGAAGTGTAAGTCCTTCGCCGGGACTTTCAATGTGGTTCTGATGGATCGTTATATGCAGCCTCCAAGAGGTGGCACCAGACCGCGCGGCCTACAATCATTATGATCTCAGCACTGGTGAGAAAAATGAGGTTCACGCTGGCAGTGACGACGAAACGTTGACGAAGGATACAGCTTTCCGCCACGCTATCAGCAGACAGCCTTTGAATGTGCCACCGCCACCCACCGTTGTACTGCCGACGTCATCAAGCGGAAGGCAGACGAAGATTGTAGAGTACTTTCGGTGGCCACTGAAGTTTCCGGACCTCCCTATGGAAATCATCTTAGAGGTCAGTTGGCAGTGTCGCTGTACGAATGCGATCGGCATGCATGCCTGACTTTGGGACGTGCATGCAGATCGCGTCCCACCTGATCCCGTTGGCCTTGCTACATTTCTCCCGGACATCTCGACTTTTTAGAAAGACATTAATGAACAAGGCGAGTCGTTGGGTGTGGCAGGGAGCGCTCCGCACCGTTCCTGGACTCCCGCCGTGTCCGGACGGCTTGAACGAGGCACTTTACACCGCCCTCGTCTTCGACCGCTATTGCTTCGTACGTGTTCTCTAATGGATGCCATCAACATTTGATATCATGCGTAGTCCTTACTAGGGTTGCGGCGCACCAGACGCATCCTCTGTCGACTACGCGCTGAGGCTCAGGTTGTGCCAGTCGTGTTGGAAATCCAAGTGGGTGCACGCATTCCTCGGTATCCACCTGAGATAAATATTAAAACCCACTCCATTCAAGCGTAACTGATGCTGTCCGGCTCCTCGACGAGGATGCAGTCTCACCGGCAGTCAGCACTGTCGTCTTGATGCTCATTCCATCAGCGAACACATTCAGTATGTTGCATGCACCTCAATACATTGCTGCTTCGGTTCCTCACGCTGTACCTCCCACGATCAGACTTCAAGGACATTAAACGGTCCCTGACTCGAGTCAACCCTCAGACACATATTACGCAAGATGTGTACTACAAGCCTGAACTCCAGGCTTTGTTAGATTTCTTCTCGCCAAACCTGCTGACTGTCGCAGACATAGACAAGCTGAGAACCGCATTCCTTGATAGAGCGGAACATGTTGTGCGAAGACAAATGGTGAGCACCCTTCGCACTGGCCCCTGGCACAATGCGTCCATTGACATGACCTACAGCACGCTGTTGAGCTCTATGCCTGGGAGCGCGTTGTAGGAGCAGAGGGACATACAGTACCAAATCTGTCATTGACAAAAGCCACGGAGGATCGACACTAGTAAGGCCTTACTCTGTCTTCTTTTTGCACATATGCTGATGACAGACAACAGCATCGATGCCAGTTTCTCGCTAGATTGGCACATGACACCCCGTTGGGACCTGATTCCCGACGATGAAGATTTCGACTACGTTCCTGGTCCGAGTCCAGAAACGATCGCACAAGGAGGTACGCTCAGGTCTCTCGTGTTCTGGGCCCGACAGTGGACTCATCTGGCATCCTCAGTCGCCCTCAATACCACTCCACCAAAGTCGAAGGCCCAAATAGCCAAGGAGCACCGTTTACGCGCGGAGAGGGAATATCATGCGTACCAGATGCGTCTCGAGAATCGCTACAACGAACTCTTAGGGTGGTACGAGCAGATCGTTGACGAGAACAATGACCTCGAGCCTGGCGAGCTGCCCAACGGATACGACGGAGTACGGCTTTTCGACTTCCTCGCCAGCAAGAACGACGCTCGCGCGTCCATCGACGAGTTCACGGTCGGCGCCTGCCGGGCGGACATCCTTGTGCGTGTCCGCACCTATACGTTTGACGTCCGCTGTGCGTTGGTCGCGCTACTCCCGCCTCAGGCTCCTTGTGCGCCCCGGAAGGACAGTGGCGCATCTGTCCGGGACATGCTCGCACCCCCGGCCGCGTTGTTTGTGTGCGATTTCCCTGGCTGCCGTGGTGACCGAGGGTTTCGGTGGCCCGATCTCAACCGGCACTGGATCTATGCGCATGACGACGAGTCGGTCTGGGGGAGCGCCTTCGGCGTGTCGCAGAACGGAAAGATACGGGCAAAGTTTTGGGCCGAAGGTGCGGAGGTTGTGAACGGGATCCTGGACGCGGTGGGGCTGGCGCGGGATACAACAACGCGTTGTTTGGACAACTTGTGTGTGAAGGGGCAGCTCTTCTGCGCGTGTGGGGACCCAAATCTAGAGACTCCGGATAACCTTCACTGGGAGCCGCTGGTGAGTCTCTGTCGGAACTCATGCAGCACACGATATGTGTCTGACGACGAATGGTCACCCCGCAGGTGCGTCACGTCCACCATCACTTCGAGATGGATAAATGCCGTAAGCCATGGTGGGTGCATATCCTCAATTGGCAGTGTATGGTCTACATCATTCACGGATGTTATAGTAATGCCCTCCCATGGATCGACGACCACCGTGACCTCAAGTCGTGTATCAAGCTGCTCCCCGAGGGTGTCGACACTAGCGCAGCATCTTCACGCGTCTCTGCGAGCCCGCATGCAACCGCGCGCATCAATTCCTTCTGTGCGACACGTCCGGAGGGTGCGAGGCTTGTGTGTTCGCTCTGCACGGCGATGATCGACCCGAGAAAGGTGACCAACTCAGCTGTTGGAGAATCTCTGCCCCTGGGACGAGGCAGCGCGTCGAACATTGTGTACCATATGCAGGCAAAGTGAGTGCTGATCTGGTGGTGGTGGGGGTTAACGAGATTGATTGACGAGTACACGTTACGCGCGGCGGCAGGCATGGGATAGAGTTCGACGAGAAGTATGTTATGTTCCACAAGTATCAGCCACCTCCGGAGAAGGTCCAGGTTGATTTGCGAAGGTTCTGTCAGGCTTGAAAGCATCCCCCCTTGTAGTATCTACTGAGTCAAGATCCAATGCAGAGATACGCCACTCACATGGCCCCATCGTCCACCTTTCGTCCAGTGTCCTAGCATACTATCCTCGCGCTGATGATTGCGAAGGAGCCCAATGTACCTGTTGTCCCCTACGCCCAATGGCTTTCCGTGCTCGATGACAGCGTCGAGCAGGGCTCTACGGAAGAAGTTGAGGCAATGCGACTTAACCCCTCACTCTGCCCCCTACCGTTCTACAAGGCGCAGCCTAGCACGATGATGACGCCAGACAGGGAGACTATAGATCTCGTGTTCATGTCGACCAACAAGGCGGGGCAGGGATCGGAATCGCTGGCGCGGTTGCCACCGATGGACGGAGAGCGGGCGAGGATGTGGCTGGCAGCGTGGCTTCTTGTCCCTTTGTTTTGGCGGTTGCCGGGTGTGACGTGGAGCGATGTGGGACACTCATGCCAAACGCAATTAAGGCCCCCTGGACCCGTACATATCAGACAGATATTGCATAGGGGGCGAATAACTAATGAACACAGACCTGTGTAATACCATCTAAGTCATTCCAACTGACAAGTAAGTACACCGAACAATAGACCGAGCGTCGCAATTACTATCGGCGTAGGTCTGCCGGGCGACCCAGTTGTCTGTAGAAGGAAATGTCCCCTTCGGCAAACGGTCGCCCATGTTTATACAATTCGGGGTACGCAGTTCACTACGCCGAAACTAACGAGGAGACACAGACGTACTTCGCTTCCATATGGTACGTGACCGCGTGGACCGAGTTGGGAATGCTGAGCGTTGTATCCTTCCGTCCACTATTCTCGCCTGTCGAGAGCTTGTCCCAGATGGAACAGATGACCGACAAGCCTTCAAGGCGCCTCGATAAAAAGGCCTCAATCCTGACTCGCGTGCAGCTGTCCGCACGGCGACGGTTGAATACGGGGGCGGTCTCCGCGCCCTTGGGTAGGAATGTGATAGTACAAGGACCGAAAGTATAGTCGTGGATCCAGTTTTCACGATCACGAGGGGTAGGAGCCATGAAGTCGTGCCTGACGAATCAAGAATTAGTGTCTCTGAATCCTAGAACCTTGCATATCCAAACCGGAGGAGACTCACGCTGAGCAGCGAGAACGGCGCATTTTCTGATGCGTCCAGACATGATGCACCTCTCAGGCAGCAGCCAATTAGGTCAGCAAACTTCAACGTGGCGCAAGCATCTGGGAGGCGGCCGGGATTTACGAACTTCACCCACGTGAGATCCCCCGGCAACGCAAGCTCTGGATCCCCGCACGCGCAGTACAGCCTACCACTCCGCACCAGCCTGTCCATCCTCACCCTCTCTGTCCTTGTCTTCAATCCTGCCTCATCCAAGATTGCCCGAACCACCTCCCGCCCGTCCTTCCAAAGCCGCACACTCGGCCGCTCGCCCGTGCTCCAGAACGACTGGTCCGGGTGCTGCTCGCGCCAGTGCCCGTGGATCTCGGGCCACGGCAGCCCGCATACTCTGCACTCCTTGCACATGAAGAGCGCGTCCGGCCACGCCAACGTCACCGCGTCCGCCCCGCCCACGTCACGGACACCGTCCACGTACTTGAGACCCGAGATGATACGCCAGTCATAAGGGACCAGCGAGAGCTGGCGCATCGTGTTCTGAATGTTCTGCTGGAGGAGAGCTGGCATGTTGTTCCCAACGAAGCCGTAGAACGTCTCCTCGTCGATGGGCACGCGCCCCTCGTTCTCCCACACGAGTATGTTAAATCTGCTCCCGCCGTTGCGCCTGTTGGGGAGCATGCGCCGGTCGTAGTCGCCCGCGTGGTTGAACCATGTGTTTGTACCAGTCCTGGAACTTGGCGCGCCGGGCCGCGGGCGTCGAGGCAGGTGTCTCGCACGGCGTTGTTAAAGCTCACGTACTTCGCACTCTTTGTAGTGTTGATCATGGGATATGGCACCGCAACAGCGGACAAGTTCTGGGTTTCGACAATCATGGTCACGACGTTACTTCATGTCGGCACTCAAGAGGGAGTGCCAGCATCCTTACCTGCACGGGTGTAGATATCTGAGTCGTAGTGCCTGTCCTGTACAAGGTCATCGTCGTCCGAGTCCTCGTCGATAGGAGGCTCATACGGTAGCAAGTACTTTTGTTCTTGAATGTCTTGCAGAACGCTGATGCTAAAAAGTAAGCTTTCAATAGTTTAACAAGAACACCACGACTCACCCCGCCCGGTTTCTAGCTAACTCCTCTGTGTAGCTTGATGTGCGTGTTGTAGCGAGATTTATCCACCAGTACAATTGTACTGCGTGCTACAGGAAGCAATGAGACACAATGCCACAATATGATGTTGAGATACAGACGATATGTCTCTGAATGATGTACTCCACCCGTTGAAGCAGTGCCGGCCGAAGCGTTGTCAAATCTGCCGGCAAAGGTGGAGGCCAGCAAAAGTGTATCATCTTCTCGAGCTCCAGCCGGTAATACAAGTCCTGATGGACATGCGACACGGGATGTAGGTAGTGTGCCCAGGACCTCCCTTCGTCGACGACACTGCACTCTGTATGGCCTGTTGAGGAAGTGATCGCATACACCAAGACAACAAGTGTACCAAATTTAAATGATGGCACGAGCATGGTCACTACGTCGCAAGCAGGCTCTGGGATATCTTCTAGAAGGTCGGTACCAGGATATGCGCTATGGTACGGTGATCAGAGATAGCTGTGAACCCGTCAAGGTGTCTCACTTACTATTTTCCCCAGCACTCATAACAAAGCCTGATTCGAAGCACATAGTCCACATAGTATGCCTTGGCTGCGGCACATGACTACGTCGTGGATGGTCAGCAAAATATAATAGAGTCCAAGGATTGATAGTACACACGAAGCAGTGATCATCAAATACCAAGGCGATGTATGCTGACTAACTCATATCCTCCGGGCATGGTGGAAAGTTGGGAACCGACCGCAAGACGGACATCCACACTGAGCGACTGCCTCTGGACAACAAGGCGGAGCGAAACACCTTCAAATTTTGAGAGCAATTGAGAAGGTCAAGAGGGTGCATGTGCAATGTGATCTGGGGAAAGGTCTGGTACTGGTAAGGTCAGACCACACGCTAGCAATAAGTGAAGGACTGAGAGGACTAAAGACCAACTCGAAGCTGGGGAACTACCGCAGCTACCAAGGGGTTTATATATTGTGCTGAAGCCTGCGCACGGACCAGGTACTTCAGGGTAGGTCGTAACGGTCGTTACAGGTGGTACTACTAGGCGCGCTAGCTCGTAAGAGTCGTATTGTAACATTACCCCCCTCTTTAGCTTCATGTCCCCAGGAAGCCTCAAAGTGTTAGTAGTATCGTAGTCGTTAATACCATGGGTCATATGATGGAATAATCATTCCTCGTGTTAACTATGAAAGGAGTTAACTAATTGTAAGCAAAGTGTCGTACATAGTCCTGTTGTGTATTACTATCATTAGGGTTTCGTCTTTTCTAATCATTATATCTGCGTGTCCAAAAGGCATAAGAGTTTGTATTGTATGTGATTATTTGTCCATGTTTGTCTGTAGCTGTGAGTATGTAATGAGCGTGGATGTGCGGCGCAAACTTGTTTGCTGTGTAGAAAGCGGTGATGAGTTTCTTGGCATCGTCCATCTGAAGCTCGTCTGTATCCAAAGGTATCCATTTGCGGTCAGCTCGTGTGAGTCCACACCATTGAACAAGGTAGTGAACTTTACGAGATCGACCTGATCCTTCTACGATCTTTGAATCTAAGATTGATTCGACTTCTCGATCGGGTTCCAGGAGGGTGGGTACTTCTCGACTGGTTTTCCCTTGATTTGGGAATTCGGGATCATGTGCAGGGGTTAAGAGTACTTCGTTGAATACGGGATGACGTAACTTCCACTTGGGTGGGAGCTTTAGGCGATATGCACTAGCACCGACTTTTTCTTCAACTCAGAAAGGGCTGTAGCACTTGTCCTTGAGTTTTTTATTTGGTCGATTGGTGGGGAAGTTCTGTGCGTCTATGTATACGTAGTCACCTATCTTGTAATCTCGTGACGGTTGCCGGTGCTTGTCGTAATGTTGTTTCATTGCTTCTTGTGCTATCTCCAGCGCCTGCGCTGCTTGCTTCCCGATATGTTGCATTCGCTTAGCGAATTGCTTGGTGGATTCATTGATGCCGTCTTTCAAAGTCTCAACTCCGGTGTTGGGTTCGTGACCATGAGTCATGAAGAAAGGAGACATCCCTGTGGACGCGTGTATACGACATCGGTATGCGAACTCTGCTAGTGGTAGCCATTCGACCCAGTCATCCTGCTTGTGATTGATGAAGATCCGTAGATAGGTCTGGATCTCTTGATTCATGCACTCGGTCTGTCCATTGGTTTGGGGATGGTAGGCTGTGCTGGGATTGCCTTCGATTCCCATCTGTCGGTAGACTTCTTTGGTGAACGAGGAAACGAGGGTGGGGCCTCGGTCTGACCATATGCGCTTGGGCAGGCTGTGGGGTACAACTACGTGTTTGATGAAGAGTCTCGCTTGTCCTTCCGAGTCTAGCATTTTCGAACAGGGAATAGCGATGTAGTCTTTTGACTTCATATCGACAAAGACTAGTATGGCATCATGTCCGTTGCATTTGGGTAGTCCGGTCATATAGTCCATGGTGACGAATTGCCAGTTCTGATCGGGAATAGGGTTGGGATGGAGTGGTGCGGCACGTGGTTGTCAATCAATCTTGACGCGCTGACACGTGATGCATCCGGCGACGTACTTGGCAACATCTTTCTGAATGGACGGCCACCAATAAGATCTCATGATTAGATCTTGTGTTTTGGCTGCGCCCGGGTGTCCAGCCGTGATTGAATCGTGATATGAAGCGATGACGCGTCCACGGAGTTCCGGGTGGTTTGGAATGACCATTTTCCCCCTCCTGTAGATTAAGCCATCCTCGGCTAATTCCCAATCATTGTCCTTTCCTAGTTTCTCAACAACAAGACGGTCATAAAGATCAACGTGTTCCAGACACATTTTCTTTAGATTGTCTGCTCCGTCTATCGTATGAGAAGCCGCAAACCAGTGTTCCTTGAGCAACGTGAAGTTTTCGATCACGGGACCGGTCTCGTGGTCCACGCGTCTAGACAGAGCGTCTACTTTGCCCATGCTACGACCTGGTTTATGGATTAACTTGAAATGGTAATTCGAGAGAGTTGTCACCCAATGCGCTTGTCGCGCATTTAGCTGTTGTGGTTTTCGGAAGTATTCGAGGTTTTTGTGGTCATTATGGACCTCGAATTCTCGAGCATTTTGGAGGAAATGACACCACTCCTGTAACGCGGTGATAACTGACAACATTTCTCGATCCCAAATCTCGTATCCTTTTTGTGCAGGTGTTAAGGAATGTGATAGGAAGGCAATAGGTTTCCATAGTCCGTTCTGACACTGCGAGAGCTCGGCTCCAATCGCAAAGTTCGAGGCATCGCATTCTACTTTTAAGGGATCCGTGTCATTGGGTATGGCTAGTACGGGGGCGTGTGTGATTGCGCCCTTGATCCCTTCAAAAGCGAGTTGATGCTCTAGTGTCCATGTCCATTTGTTAAGACCCGTGAGACGATTCAGCGGTCCAGCGATCTTTGAGAAGTCCTTGATAAACCGTCTATAGAAGTTTGCGAATCCGAGGAAACTCTGTACATCACGCTTGCACGTGGGTACCGGCCAATCAGTGACACCTTTGATCTTGCCCGGGTCCATGCGGATTTTGCCGGGGGTGATGATATGGCCTAAGTATTCGGTTTCTTGAGTTTCGAACTCGCACTTCTGGGGTTTACACGTAAGGTGATTGTCTCGAAGGATCTGCAGGACTTGTCGCACTATGTGTCTGTGTTCCTCTAAATCGGCTGTACAGATGATGATGTCGTCCAAGTACACAATGACCTTTCCATGAAGAATCAGATCTTGGAAGATTGAGTTCATCATCATTTGGAAAGTCGCTGGGGAATTCGTTAAGCCGAAGAACATGACGAGAGGTTCGTATAAGCCACGATTCGTGATAAACGCTGCTTTTTCCTCATCGCCGTCGACTATGCATATATTGTTGTATCCCCAACGTATGTCCAGCTTGGTATAGTACTGGGCTCCTTTCAGTCGATCTAGGATTTCTAGCATTAGAGGAAGAGGGTACACGTTCCTCTTGGTCAAGGCGTTTAACTGTCTGTAGTCCTGAATGGGACGCAGTTTGCCGTCTTTTTTCTTGACAAAGAAGAATGGAGCACCCCACGAGGATTTTGATGGACGAATTCGACCCGTGGATAGGTTTTCCTCTAAGAACACGTCTAGCACTTGTTGTTCGTCTAGGGTCATGGAGTATATCTTTCCACAATACGGTTTAGTGTTCTCAGTCAATTCAATCACATGGTCATAAGGCTGTCATTCGGGAAGAGTGGAGAACATTGCTTCGTCAAAGACGTCGCGGAAATCTCGATAGTACTCTGGGATCATTTCCTCGAATGTTTGTTCTGCCTTGGCCTCATTCTGTTTGATTGCGATTTCCATTGCTACCGACATTTTTGCACGTACGTGGACTGATCAGGCGTTAAGCCACGATCAGGTATGTAGGGAGAAGATTCGATCACCAGTGCTGACAATGTGATGGCAAGTGCTTGGGCATCGGTCAAACTCAATGGTTTTGTTCTTCCAATATATCGACAGATTGTGGTGCTCAATCCAGTCGTGCCCAAGATATATGTCCATTTTGCCAAGATCAGTGACTAGAAGCGGGATTTGTTCCACATGGTCTCTGATCTGTAGTTGTACGTCAACGTAATGCGTGATTCTGCCACCTATGTTGGGAGATCCATTGGCATTGAACACGTCGATGGGATGTGGAAATGGTTTAGGTGATAGGCCTGCATGCTGAACGAAGTTTCTGTTGATACACGAACCGGTACAACCGGTATTGCAGAGAGCCTTAGTGTCGTAAACCTGAAGAGTTTCTAGGTTTTTGAGCATGACCGGTATGTCCAGTTGTTTGCTTCCGGTACCTCGTGTGACTTTGAAGTACGTCGGACCGTAGGACATTACTCGGATGGCGTTAATGGGTGCACTAGGAGTTTTTTCAACTTTTTGTTATTTTTGGACGAGAAATTAAGTACGGGTTCTAACCCGCCACGCTGATCGTTGCCTGTAGGTTGGCTCCGACGATCAGTCGTTTCGTTATTTTTAATAAGTACAGTGGGTAACTGAGTAGGATGGGGAGTGGTGAAGTTGTCCGGTGAATAAGTAGGCATAGGTATCGTACAACCCGGGACGGGTACATCGGAGTCCAAAACAGAAAACCAATTCTGAAAACTATCGTAGAATGATGGTCGTCGCGTGTGTGCGCTCACGTGGGACCGTAGGGAAAATGCTGCTCATACTCGTCCATCTGGTACCGTATCTCGTTATATCCATCCATGTATTCCTCCGGTGCGTGCTGTGGTTCTGGTTCCTTGTGATAGGTAGGGACTGTTACCCCGGCAATCTGCGCAAGGAAGTCCTCGGGGTCTTCTTGATGGAAACATCTGACCTCTTCAAGGAATTCCTCGTGACTGTCGCGTTCTTCCCATCTGCGTTTCTGTACCGCAGCTGCGCCGGTTTGGTTGGGGATATGCCACATGTCTCTGCACAAGCCCTTCTTGGTTTGCTTTGCACTGCACTTTTGGCATGGCCGGGCCCTGAGCCGATCGATGTCCATCGGCTGTCCGGCTCCTCCATATGTGACCCCTGCACCTGTGCGTCTGTCTCCCGGCATTATGGGTACTTGGGGACGTGGCGGGTTGTATGGCCGGGGCGGAGGGTATTGTGGGAGTGGGGCGTATGGCGGATACTGTGAGGGAGGGAACACTGGGGCATGTTATGGGTATCGTGGAGGAGGGTAACTGTAACGTGGGGGAGCATTTGGTGGCGGGTAGCGAGGTGGTGCGCGTGGGGGCAGGTGTTGCGGGGTTGGTCGGCGTGTGAAGTCACGGATCTGACAATTGAAGATGATGCGATCGTTGTCCATGGCGATGATTGTAGACTTCCACTGGGCGTAGGTGATGGGCTTTACCGGCATCGTGCTGATCACAACTAGGTAGCTGGATGGTAGCGCATTTTTGAGCCAGTAAATATTGTTGGCCGTGTCTTTGTCTTCCATAGCATGGGCTGTCAGATCTTCCCATTTGTCAAAGAAGTCTTTGGCCCGGTGGTTGCCCATGTGAATCTGATCAAGTGCGATGATCGCGTCATTGACGTAGTTTATTGGTCTAAACTTCGCCGTCAATTCGGCCCAGATTGCCGCTATGTCCGTATAGTTCCATCTATTCCCATTTGCCACAAATTTGTCCTGTACGAGATTACGCTTCCACCTATTTACGTTTGTCCCACGAATCAGCCCTAAGATGGCAGATATTGCTGGATCTTTGTCCAAGCCGGCCACATAGACCTGGACATCAGACTTCCACTGTTCGAAGTCTGGGCTGATGCCGTCGAAGTACTCAGGCTGGGCGAGTCTAGGCGGGGCGTGGTTCCTGCCTCCACGCTGCGGTTGGATTGCTGTGATGAAGTTTGCGATCTCCCCTGAGATCCACGCTTGCATTGCCGCGTCGAATGAATGTGTTTGCGCCATTGCTCGATGAGTGCGGGGTGGTTGGCTGATGATGGCGGTTTGGACGGGAGGCTGGATGGGGTTTTGGGGAGCGGATAGGGGTCCTGTGGTCGTGGGGGAAGCACAGAGGCCGAGGTTCTTGAGGGCACAGATAAATCTGTCTGAGTCTGATCTATGATGTCTAGAGGGTTCCTGATCGTCGTCGGAGTCTGTTGGAGGCGAGGGTTCTTCCAGGAGCTCTCGGTACTCGAATCGGCTACTTCCGGTGACCGGGGACGCTTCTGTGGATCCCGCGACTTGGACGGGGATGGGGATGTGTGTGGGAGGAGGGGAAGGCTCTCGCTGACGTTCTGGATGGGTGCATGGGTACGGACTTCTGGGATGCTCAACGGGCTCAGTGGTCGGCTGACGTGCACAAGTTCTTGTGTGAGTCACTCTAGGTACCGGAGCTGTTGGTTCCAGTGTTTGGTCTGTCAGTGGTTCACACGGGATGGGGATGTATTGCGGGGATCGGAATTCAGAGGAATTTGAGCTGTTGTACCGGTGGGGGCACGGTTGTTGATGGCACTGATGGAGATTGTTGTCGAGGATGTGTGCGTCGACTCGGACGTTGTCTGATTTCTGGAATTGACAGTGCCGCTGTTCTGCGCAAGCCGTGTTTCCCTAGCTTCCCATGCGTATATAGCATGGAGGACCGGTGGAGGTGATGGAGACGGAGTTGGGTACGAATCAAGCAGCAGATCCCAAGGGTCCATTCACTAGATATAAAGAAGGTGTGGGTAAGCGTACGGTGCGTGTGCGTGTGCGTGTGATATAGGTCTTTATAGTAGCAGTTTTACCGCGGTATGGCTAACCGGGGTCTCCTGCGCCGAGTTGTGACATGTGGTCACTGACTACTCGGTAGAATGGATACGTGTAATGTAGCGGTCTGATCGGTGACATAAGGTATAAGGGTTATATGGAATACCCAATAGGTGGGCTATACTAATGCGGTGATGCCGTAAAGGGAATAGGCGGGGGACGTCGGGGTGGCGGAGAAACAGAAGATGACGTGTCCGGGGACGACGGGGTAGAGGGAACGGGAGACGTACGCCATGACTTCTGTTCCTTGGAACAGCGGGGTGTTGATCCTTGTTTGGAGGAAGGCGGCATGCGCTGGGTTGATATGTCAGGAAACGGTGATGAGGGTGGTCGGGTTGTCTATGCCAACGTCGGAGTCTGAGTCTGAGTCAGAGTTGATGGCGGTGACAGATTTGGCGGAGTCGGAGTCGGAGTCAATGGCGGGAGCTGGGGACCAATGACGGAGGTGCGGGGGTGGGATTGGGATTGGTGGTGTCAACGACGGAGACGGCGGCAATGAATCTGTGAGGGTGTCGATAGGGATGAGGTGATGGGTGGTGCCGTCGGCGAGACGCACAACGAGCTGGGTGTTTGGGATGGTGAGAGGAGTGGAGGATGATGAGGACGCCACAGTTGGCAATGAAGATGGTGCGCCATGTGTCGATGAGAGGGTAGCTTCGAGTTATGGTAAGGTCAGACCATACACTAGCAATAAGCGAAGGACTGAGAGGACTAAAGACCAACTCGAAGCTAGGGAACTACCGCAGCTACCAAGGGGTTTATATATTGTGCTGAAGCCTGCGCACGGACCAGGTACTTCAGGGTAGGTCGTAATGGTCATTACAGGTGGTACTACTAGGCGCACTAGCTCGTAAGAGTCGTATCGTAACAGGTACAAGCTCATGTGACGATTTGTGCACGACTCACTTTGAGGAGAACATCTAGGGGCAGGTTTGGAAGCTTTGATCTCCAACCATGGAAGAAATGTGGGATTTTTGTTTGCTTCATGGTGGTTGGTGGGGGTGGAGGGCTGAGGCAAGCAGGTGGAATGTACTGCGATGCCCGTGCAAACGTTATGATCGCGTATAAGCACCTTGTCTCGGGGCACATTGCGATCTATGTACTAGCAGTACACACCTTCAACCACGTTGTCGTAGTGGCATGGATGACACCCGGCTCGTCCTAGGGCGGCGACTCGGAAGTAAGACTCTGTTTGTTCCAAGTACCTGCGGTGGTGTTCAAGCTAGCGTTTATGAGAAGACACAATTGACCTGCATAAGATGACTTACTTGGCTAACCTTGCATTGACTGTACTTGGGGCAGACATTTGACCCGCTTGAGTGTCAATGATGGCAAAGATTGTGTTGGAGTCCAAGCACCTTGCCTCGGAGGCTTGAGCCTGAGTCCTGAGGCCTGAGCTTGTGCCCTTGCTGTTTAGGGCAGGTCTGGCCTGATAGCCTGGGCTATGGATCACCATCCGCCAGATTCCGCCAGATTCCACCGGACACAGCTACCGTTTTGTGCATATACCTGAAGGGTATCCGCATTTACCGTTACTCCGACCCTAACGTGGAACTCTGCAAGCGCGAGACATGCAAGGGTAGATGGCTTTCAGAATACGCTGTATCTACATCCCAGATATTGGCCAGCAAATCCTTGGCAGCCCAACCTCTTTTACCAAAACCCTTCCCACATTCTGGGTAGGAGTACACATTCACGTTGCTGTTGCCTCCTTCTTGGCCAGTCCCCCCTTCAACTCAAGTCATTCCTCACACTTGAGTGAACATGGCTTTCTCAACACTGTCTTCGGTGGTAGCCTAACGGTTAACCAGTAATATAGTAACGGATGCACCAATTGCGTTCAGGGAATTGGGGCATCCACCTCATAAATAAAGGAAAGAGGCCAGCCCAACGTAGAACTCATGTGTTGCTGACTAGATGCCCGATAGTCTTGGATAGTCAATACCTTTCATCCAACTGAAAACACGGTTAGCATTGGATGGCTTAAGGCAAATACAGGCAACATGAACTCGAAATACTGCTATGCTAACCTCCTTGTGGGTCAGGGTAGCATCCATTGATGTTAAAGCTTCGCAAGGTCAACAATTATCTGAAATTGCATGAAAGCTTCCTGTGGAGTCCTTAAGTTGCTCTTCTGGAGGATTGCGTATTCCGGCGCTAAATCCGGCGGATGATGATCCATAGTTCACTTGTTCTCGGTCTGGCATCGTTGAGCGTCAGTCGCGCATTGACCTGCCCTAAATCTGCACAACTGACGCTCATCGTCACGTCGTCGGATGGATGCTTTATCCTCTTCACCCTCACCTCCACAATCCTCAGGGCCGTCTAGAATGTTTGCAGAGCACGAGATCCTTATGCTACCCGAACCAGTTGATAAACGACTGAACAGGTGAGCCACGCGAATATATGCCGCTGCGTACCCCCTGGCGTTCAACTGTGACCAAGCTCCTGTTTCAAGCTTGCCGATGGAGATCAACACGACACGATTGCACCCAAAAGGCATTGGGATATTTAAGCAGGTGAGCAGTGTATTCTGTACAGCTGTTTTTATCTCCCAAGCTGAATGGACCACAGAATTTCTGGAAGCAGCCACACTGCGATGTGTCTCCTCTGACACGCCACACCGGGAGCACAAAGCAATGCCATCCTCCGTTCATTTTGCCACCGCGCTACGGAGATACCCCAACCTACCTCTTGATATCCTCATCGAGGTATGTGCCTGATACTCATCATTTGTGCCATGCTTATCCCCGGATCTTGGCTCTTTTAGATTGCATCCTATGTCTATCCACTGGACCTCATTCACCTCTCACAGACATCGAAACCGCTCTGTGGGCTCTTTATGTCCAGTAGTAGCCATACAACCTGGAGGATCATCCTAGGTAACGTCCCCGAGCTTCCTCCGTGTCCAAGTGACATGTGTGAGCCATTGTATGCGGCACTCGTATTTGGGCAATATTGCTTTGTGCGTCTACACAGTGCCTGTGGTAGCATACGAGTGCTGACAGCTGTATATTATAGGGATGTGGTGCAAAGGACGCATTTTGGGCGGACTATGCCCTCCGCCTTCGGATGTGCGAGCTGTGCTACAAAGCAAAGTGAGTACCCTGTCAATTGGCACACAGCGTCCTTTGCCCATCCTTCCCCGACCATCAGCGTCATAGAAGGCATGGAAGTGTCCAAAGCCCTGCCACGGGCCTCCCACGACATGATCTGCGACGTCATCCTCATGCTCGTCCCAGCTGCTAACGTCTTCGGTGCGTGTCTAGCTCCGCTCCACTTCACTCTGGTTAACCTAATGCGACATCTGTATATGCACAGACTTTGCCAATCTAGACTTGTCCTTCGATAGGATCAATCCACTCTATCATCTCAAAGAAGACTTTTACTTCAAGCTCGAGCTGGAGGCAATCCTACGCCTCCTCTGGCCACTCCCTGCACCCGAAGACATCGCACAGCTCAACCAACTCATGAAAACACGTGCAAACTACATCATAATGAGGCAAATGGTGAGCCAGCGTTCTTTGGCACCATCCTTGGGCTCATGTTAGATTCACACTGCAGCATGCCGTCCTCATCCATGCATGGGACAACTACTGTGCTTCACCCGCCAGCGGGCCCGACTTCTTTCGGTGAGTGGTTTCGGGCTGACCTTTCATTCCACACAGCACCTGACTCGAACCAGCATCAAGGAACTGTTCTGAAACGTGGAATCTCACCAGGTGTTTGGCTGTGACTGGGACGAGGTCTGTGCACCGGAGAATCCTGCCTTCACGGGCTACCTGAGCGGCAAAGGGCCGGAAGATCGTCGTTCTGCCAGTGCATCGACGACAAACACTGACCCCCCTTCATCCGCTCTTGAAGAGCACACCCACACCCCATTGCGCCTGCACCGCAACCCCCCGAAATCGCACACCCAGCTCACCGTGGAATGGCTCTCGCTCGAGCAGCGCGGCCATTGAGGCCGCAAAGCCCGCGTCCGGGGCCGCTTCACGCAGGTGGCGGAGTGGCACCAGGCCCTCCTGCAGGCGCACCCTAACCTTGTGGCAATGGACCCCGCCTGGCTGCCAAACGTGCACAACAAGTCGAAGCTGTGGGAGCCGTTGATGCGTGACGACGATGGGCGGGGCCCGCTCAGCGTTGGCACGATCATGGACGAGGAGTTCGCGGGGCCGTTCATTGTGAACAGGCTGCTGGGGTACGAGCAGCGGGTGATGCGCTCTCTCACGGGGGCGCTCGAGCGGTGGGAGTGGCGCCGTGCTGAGGAGGGGAGGCGGCGGCCGAGGCCGAGGCCGGGAAGGGGCTGGCGCAAGGAGGAGCTGAGGAGGCGGAGGATGGGGAGGGGCACGCAGGGGGAGCCATGGATGGAGGACTGATTGGCACACCAGGAGGAGATCCTCCTGTGCCCGACAGCACTCTTCATGTGTGCGGAGTGTGGCAAGCACCCGTATGCCTTCCCGGATATCAATGTGCATTGGCAGAACAAACACCAGGGAACGTCGGTGTGGACGACCATCGGCACGTGGGGAGAGAGTCAGGGGGAGTACAAGGCTGAGATGTGGGAGGAGGGTTCTGAGGTCGTAGAGAAGATCCTCGTGGTGTTGATGAAAAACGGCCTGCCGAGGGATGATAGGGACATGGAGCAGCTGGACGAGCTCGTGGAGGAAGGGCGGGTGTTCTGTGCGTGTGGGGACCTGACAATGTCGACCTCCGAGGAAGACTTGAGCTGGGTGGCTCTGGTGAGTATGGGCTGTGTTGTCCTTCCTGTTTGGAGCACGTTGATCAGGCATTCATCTGACAGGTGTGGGGTAGGTGGACCATGTTTTCATCCATCTGAATGATGACACACTGCGAACTAACACGGGTGCGCGGTACATGCTATATATTCTTCCGTTCTTCCATATGTTCTCTCATAATGATCATACCAGGAGTTCAAATGGCGCAGCTCCAGTTTGGTTGAATGACCACGACCTCGTGTCATGCATCAGGTATCTTCCTGAAGGTGCAGACATGTCTGAATCCACAAGGTGCGTCACAGCTGATGACTCCACTCGCGAGCGCATCAATACGCTTCTCAACCAATGCTCCTAGACATTGCTACCAGCGTGCAGCCTCTGCGACGCACTCACGCCGGATAACAAGAAGGATGATTCACTCTTCCTGATGGAGAGCGCAGATGCGGTAGCCGCATGCAAGCTAAGTAAGTGGCTTTTGTGTGTGTGGCGTAAAGTTGTCGGACGCTGACCAGACATCAAACTGTGCCAGACACAGGAAACAAGTCGAGGAGAAAGATATCGTGTTCTGGGAGGACTCTCGGGTTTTCAATAAGTCATAACCACCCAATAGCGCTATTCATGACTTTCCTATCAGGGATCAAGTTCTGCTCTCGATATGGGCGCAATACTTTTCTGCTACATGTCCTTTGGACTATCCACTGGTAGCCTAATTCGTAGGGATCGGGACATATAGCTCTACTTTGTCAATTCAACTGAGGCTCATCAGGACGTCGGAGCTACAATAGCAGTGAAAAACAACACGGATGCAACATATCAAGTGGAAATTCCATAGCGCAGTGACGCACAGACTCGGAGACCGATCACCGGTACATGGAAGTGTGTGCTGCACTTTCGGCAAGCAAGCAGAATGAGTGGCATGCACATTGTCAGTGAAGAGGAAAACACTAACTTGCCCACATAACATCTCAGGCCCGACAGAACCTGGGCAAATCGAGCTGGACCTTCTCAGGAGGTGGCCTCGGATACTGCTGGAACAAAATATTCTTCTCGTTGAATGGTATCCCGTGCCTGCCACCGTGCGCAATGATGTGTAGTCATCAGTCAATCTTAACACTCAACGCTCTCGGACCAGCACTCACTTTGCCTGCATATGGTACACAATCTCGTCTGCTATTGGCAGCAGAGACGTCGTCTTTTTGCGGTGGACCATTGCCACGCTGTCACGACTGGACATCGAGTAAGGATCAGGGATACGTACAAGACGAGCAGGAGCGCCGACAAGCACATGTGCAGCGAGAGCGGAGCAAGGCTCGACGGTCAGGGCTGGAGACAAGATGTATTGAGTAAGTAGTTGTCTACGAGCAAAATACAGCAAGGCTTACCTGGAGACAAGAGGTCAAAACTGAGGTCTCCAGGCAGCAAAGTACAGGTCCTTATATACGTATAGAGGACAATGGGAACCCAGGGACAATAGGTAACTATGGACACGGATGAACAATGGAAACAGAACAATAGTGATGACAGACAATAAGGAGCTATTGTGCTAGAGAACAAAGGATGAGATACAATGCAATGGAGAACAATAAGTACGACGTGAGAAGTAGATCGTCTGGAAAAGGAAACTAAGGCGCTGGTGGCAGGTGCCAAATAGAATGTTCATGACAATACCCCCCTCCTAAGGGTTGTGCCTTCATGACTAAGTCTTCTTGAGAGGACCAGGTGCCTCTGCGTGCATTGAATGGAATTTCTGCACGAGTTGCGGCACATTTGCAAGGTCTACTGCATCCTCCCAGCTGTCGTGTTCAGGGCCCCAACCCTTCCAGTGCACGAGGTACTGCAGTTTCTTCCACCGCCCATACCGCCGCGACTCCAACACTTCCTCCACTTTGTACTCTTCCTCCCCCTCTACCTCAATTGCTGCTGGCTCTGCTGGGTGACGACCGGGGAGTCAACTCTCTTTGTGCGGAAGTAAGAGAGAGACGTGGAACACTGGATGGATTACAAGGTCCTTAGAGAGTCTAAGCTTGTAAGCTAGATTGCCCACCCTGCGTACAACTGGATACGGGCCAGTATACCGATCCACCAGTTTCTGAGAGACTCCAGGAACACGGAAGTTCCTCGTGTCGAGCCACACCTTCTGGCCTTCCTTGAACTCTGGAGTGTCACGGACATACCAATCATAGTACTCCTTCATCCGCTCAGCTGCCAGAGTCAAGGCCGCGGTTGCATCCTCTCGTGCCTGTCGCAACTCCTCTCGACGTTGATCAGCCGCAGGCAACATCGGAATATGGAACTGGGGTTCGTAGCCGTATATGAGGTAGAATGGCGAGTAACCTGTTGATGAGTGCTGGTGCGAGTTAAAGGCGAACTCTGCAATTGGCAGCCACTTGACCCAGTCATTGTGGCGCCGCGAGCAGAACATACAAAGGTACACCTCTATCTCCTAGTTCCATCGTTCCGATTGCCCATCCGTCTGAGGGTGGTAGGCTGTGGACATTGCACTTTCTATGCTGAGTCCCTTGAGCATGGTGCAGAAGAGTTTGCTTGAGAACTGGGGCCCACAATCAGAGATGATCTTCCGCGGCCGCCCGTGAAGACGAAAGTGTTCTCGGATGAAGTTGTCAGCAGCTCCTTCCACGTCGATCTCCTCAGTGCAGGGAATAAGATGTATCATCTTTCCATGCCAATCAGCAATGAGCTGAAGCGCGTTGTACCCATCCACCTCTGGAAGTCCAGTGATGAAGTCACATGTCACAATCTGGCCCGGGCCATCAGGGATTTCGTTCGGTTGAAGAGGACCGTGCAGTTTGGCATGCGAACCCTTGCCGTGGCGACAGGTGTTGCAGGTCTCAACATAATCCTTAATGAACTTTGCCATGCCCGGCCACCAGTAGTTTCGCGTGACCAACTCCAACATCTTCGACTGCCCAGGGTGTCCAGCGGGCAGGAGGTTATGGTGGATGCATACAATCTCAGCACGCAGTGCATCGTCCTTGGGGACATAGACTTTGCCTCAGTACAGTAGCAGGCCTTGCTCACTGTTCCAGTCCACCAAGTCGTTCTGAAGATGCGCTGGTCCAAGCTTGTCCAGCTTACTGAGTGCCTCCACGACCTCCTGTTCGCATTCTCCACACTCGCGGATATGCCAAAGCAGTGCCTTCTCTGGAATCACCGATAGGTGCCCTCTCTTGGCTGCCAATACCCAGAATCATTCTGGCTGCAACAAGACTTGACCGAGATTGTCGTCTGCATCCTCGTGCTGATGGTCGGGCCATCTTGACAGTGCATTGGCCCTACCATTAGACGTCCCAGGCTTGTGCGAGATGACAAAGTTGAATCATGACAGATAGAGAGCCCATCGTGCCTGCCTGCATGTGAGGTTCTGTGCTGTGCGCCAATACTCGAGGTTCTTGTGGTCCGACTGGATTTTGAACACACTGGGGAGACCCTCGAGATAGTGACGCCAGGCCTACAGGGCACGAATGATGGCGAGCATCTCCTTGTTGTAGATCTCATAGTTGTGTTCAGCATCGTTCATCAACTCGGAGTGAAAAGCGATGGGGTGCCATTTGCCGTCTTCCCCCTCCTGAGACAGAACCGCGCCTGTAGCGAAGCCAGATGCGTCGACTTCAATGTGGGTGTTGCGGTCTGGATCATAGATCATTAGGACAGGGCTTTTGGTGAAGCAATGCTTGAGCTCGTCAAAGGCAGACTGCTCTTTGTCTCCCCATTGTCATGGTGCATTGCCCGTGAGGCAATCCAAGGGTTTGCAGATGGCACTAAAGTCCTTTATGAACCACCGATAGAAGTTTGCAAAACCGCGGAACTTCTGTACGTCTGTGGCATTCTGAGGGACAGGCCAATCTGCGATACCCTTCACCTTCACCGGGTCCATCTCTAGGCAGTTCTCCAAGACGAGTACACCGAGGTATTCCACCTTAGGTTGTTTGAACTCGCACTTCTCTAGCTTGCAGAACAGATCATTCTCCTTAAGATGTTTCAGGACCTCGCACACCAATGTGCGGTGTTCCTCGAGACTGTCGGTGAATATGAGGATGTCATCGAGATAGATAGTGACTTTGCCGAGTATGATGAGGTCCTTGAAGATGTCGTTCATGAGCACAGAGAATGTGCTGGGCGAATTGGCTAGCTCAAAGAACATGATGTTCGGTTTGAACAGCCCTCGGTTGGTCACGAAGGCAGCCTTCCACTCATTGCCGGCCTTAACCCGCACGTTGTTGTACCCCCAGCAAATATCAAGCTTTGTGAAGTACTTGGCCTTCTTGAGTTGATCCATCAGATCCGATACCAACGGTAGTGGGTAACGGTTCTTAATGGTGATCTCGTTGAGTCACCAATAGTCCTGGACTGGACGTAAGCTACCATCCTTCTTCTTGACAAAGAAGAACGGCGACAACATCAGTGACTTTGACTCTTGAATATAGCCTTTGGCCAAGTTCTCAGCGAGAAACTTGTCAAGCTCTCCTTGTTTGCTGGGCAATAGGGGGTACACACGGGAATGGAACATCTTTTGCATTGGGCACAAGCTCTATCGCATGGTCATAGGGTCCGTGTTCTGGCAAATATTTGGACGCCTCCTTCGAGAACACATGCAAGTATTTGTGATAGTGCTCAGATACGATCTCTTTGACAGGGCAGACTTCCTTCTTCTGGTACTCTTTCTCAGCGAGTTGTTGTGAATATGTGTACATCGCTGAAGCAAACAGTTGCGGAGCACCATAAAGGCATTGTCTATCCTCCTATACATTGAGAAGAGACGTCTCAGTTCCATCCCACCGCAGCAGGAATCCTGGCGGCTAGGGCCTATCCTCCTCCTTCTCCTCGGTCATCACGGCTGCACATACCCTTCTAACCTTCCTAACCTTCTTTGCCTATCGAGGACCGCGGTGCACCGTAAGCTGTACCTCCGTATCACGCACTTTGGTCTCGACAGGTTCAGAGGTTCTCTGGTTAGCCGGGCATGTCTCTGGACATCTTGATAGGTGCAGCGAGCCACATTCCCAGTCTACTTCAGGGTTGTGCTCGCGTAGCCAGTCCAGGCCGATGATGACATCCTCTTCTCCTATATCCATCACTACAAAGACCACCTTCTCCCTGTGGTCTCCGATTGCCATATCCAACATAGCAACCTCTGTGATTGTACCATCACGGTTCTCTGAACCGTCGATGTTGTACAGAGGAATTGGCCTTGCCAACTTCCTCGTCGTAACCCTATTCTGTTCTACGAATTATTTATGTAGGAACTTAGTAGTAGCACCACTATCTACCATAGCTACAATGTCCTTATGTCGCTGCTTGCCGATTAACCGTACCGGTAGATGAAAGTGTTGACCATCATGATTTACTTCATATATAAACGACAAACCCAGTACAGAAAATCGACTATTACTACAGGAACCAGCATGTGCAGCGTCCAATGCGGTTCTAATCAAAAACCCTCTTTCTTATCAACCACCGTAAGGGCGGCAATCCTTTCCTCCATTGCCTTGAGCTGGGCTTTGAGTGTCATGAGTTCATCAGCACCGGATGAGGAAGAAGAGGCAGCCCGTTGGCCCTCGACTTTGGGCTTTGGGCAGCGGAATGCGGGATGTCCTTTCTCACCGCAGTTCCAGCATTTGCTGTCAAACTTCTTCTTGCCCGAACCAGAGGCAGCTGCCTTTTTGCCCTTCTTCTTCCATCCAAATTGCTTTGGCCATTCCTCCTCGCACGCAGCAAGTTGCTGGTCCATCTGCAGCGCGACTTTCTGGATCTTGGCGAGGTCCGAGATGTGGTGTGCTGTGGTTGCAAAGGTGTCCTTGATCTTGTAAGGGAGTGCCGTGCAGTACCATTTGCGCTTGTCTGCGTCACCAAACCTTGTGCGGACAGCGATGGCATTGAACTGACTGGTATAGTCCTTGACAGTGCTAAGCCGATGCGAAGCCTTGCAGAGTTTGGTGAGTTCTGTGACGGCCGCTTCCTCGTTGTCTGCAGCGCAGAAGTGCGCCTTGAATGACCCTTCAAAGGCCGCAAAGTCCGGCCACACAACATTGCCGCTGGCCACCGTGATGATGTATGGACCGGCCCACTCAGCAGCGCCACTGGTCAACTTGTTGAGGATTGTGATCCAGCGGATCTCGTGCGCGACACCTTGCGCCTCAAGAAGATCATAGTAGATGCAGGGATTAGCTACAAAGCGAAGCCCTTCCTGTGCAAGTTTTCCATTGTACTCGCGAGGGGCGATTTGAGAGAGGAGTTTGGAAACATTGAAGGGAGCGGGTGTGGCCATGGTGGAAGCAGGCGATGAGGGTGGAGAGGGACTTGGCACAGATGAGGGACTACTCGGGGTGTTAAGAACAACAGTTTGTTGTGGAGGGGTCCCTGCCGGAGAGGGTGTGGGTGGGGGGTTGGATGTTCATCGTGCAATATAGTCACTGGCTAGCGCAAGTGCTTGGCCAAGTGGAATGGATCCCAATGAGGGTGATCCGCTGGAAGTGGGGATACGACTAGGAGCATGGCTAGGGGGACGTGTGCCTGGTCGGCTGATTGCAGCAGCAGAGGCTGCTTGTGGAAGGCGGTTGGTGGGGACTCTGGGTCGTGACTGGGTAATGAGATTGTTCTGCTCTGGGGCGGTTGCGACAAAACTGGGATATTGAGACCAGCTTTCCTCATCCCAGTCAAAGGTGTTCGACCGGTTGGGGCAGGGTTGTTGTTCGCAGATGTACCACCGTGAGTCTAACTTGTTCCAATGCTGGTCTTCGACCGTGACGACGTGAGAAGTAGATTGTCTGGAAAAGGAAACTAAGGTGCTGGTGGCAGGCACCGAATAGAACGTTCATGACATGCGCAGAGCAAACACACCAGCCAGGAGCCCTCCGGCCGTGCTGCACAGAAGGAACTGATGCGCGCGGTTGTACCTGGGTCTGCAGAGATGCGTGCGAATACCCTAAAAGTATTGACACTCCTGGGGAGCAGTTTAATGCACGACTTGAGGTCGCAGTGGTCGTTTATCTACGGGAGGCCATTGCTGCGACGTCCATCAATGATGTAGCCTACACACTTGGCGAGGATATGCACACACCACGGCCTACGGCATTCATCCATCTTGAGGTGATAGTGGATGTGACGTACCTATGGCATGCGTCATCAGGCACATATTGTGATGTGTTGCGTGACTTGGAGTTCCAAAGGAGACTCACCAACTGGCCCCAGTTAAGGGAAGCCGATAGGCCCGGGTCCCCGCATGTGCAGTAGAGCCGCCCCTTCTTGCACAACTTATCTAAACGATGCATCACCGTATCCCGTGCCAACCCCACCGTATCCAGGATGCTATTTCCCAGCTCCGCGCCCTCGGCCCATACCGTTGCCCGTATGTACCTGCGCTGCGTGACCCCAAACGCAGGGATCCAGACCGACTCATTATTGTGAGCGTCGCGCCAGTGCCAGTTGATCGCGGGCCACTCGAACCCATGATCACTGCGGCAGCCGGGGAAATTGCACACAAACAGCGTGGTCGGGCGAGCGAGCATGTCCCGAAGGAACGCACATGTTTCCTTCTGGTGCGTATGAGGAGGCAAGAGCAGCGCGGCCAGCGCACAGCAGACGTCAAAGGAATAGGTATGGGCACGCACGAGGACAGTTTCTTGGCAGGCTCCGACTGAGACGTGGTCAATCTCCATGTAGGTGTCATTTATGGTCGCGAGGGCATTGAAAAGCCGTGCGCCATCATAGGCATTGGGCAGCTTGTCCTCATTGATGTGCTCCCCGTCTTCGAGGATCTCCTCGTACCACTGCGAGAGTTCATTGTAGTGATCTTCGAGACGCACGCAGGTGATAGGCAGCACATTCCCTGTCCGCGCGTGAGCAGTGCTCCTTTGCGATTTGGGCCTTTGATTTTGGTGGTTTGGCATTGAGTGTGACTGGGGATGCCAGATGAGTTCCCTTTCGGGCTGAGAAAAAGAGGCAGAGTGTACCTCCTTATGCCATTGCCTCTGGAGTTGGAACAAGAATGTAGTCGGGATCGTCATCTCCGGGAACCAGGTCCCAACATGGATTCATGTGCCAACCTATTGAGAAACCAAAATCAAGGCTAATACCCGTTTTCAGTACATGTGTAGAAGGAACACGGAATTAGGTCTTACTAGTAACAGTCCTCCATGGCTCTTTTCAATGTGGCATTTGATGCCATGTGCCCCTCTGCACCTACAACGCGCTCCCATGCATACAGCTCAACGGTGTGCTGTAGGTCATGTAAATACATGCATTCCAGAGGCTTGTACAGAGGGTGTTCACTGTTTGTCTTCGCACAACATGCTCCGCTCTATCAAGGAACGTGGTTCTCAGTTTGGTTAGGCCTCCGGCGGTCAGCAGATGTGGCCAGAAGAAGTCTAACAAAGCCTGCAGCTCGGGCTTATAGTACGAGTCTTGCTTAATGTGGGTCTGGGGGTTGACACGAGTGATGGACCTTCTTATATCCTTGAAGCTTTTGAAGTCTGATTGTAGGAGATACAACACTGTGTGAGGAACCAAAGCAGAAATATATTGAGATGCACGTGACATACTGAACATGTTTGCCGATGGAATAAGCATCAAGACAAAGCGGTACACTGCGCATGAGACTTCATCGAGAAGCTGGACGCCGTTGGTGACGCTGGAATACAATGTATGTCAATATTTAAGGTGGATACCGAGGAATGGCATACTCACTCGACTTTCCAACACGACTCATACAACCTGAGCCTCAGCGCGTAGTCAACAGAGAGGGCGTCTGGTGCGCTGCAACCCTAGAGACTGTATAGTATTATGTCAAACAGTGATAATATTCATTAGAAAACATGTACAAAACAATGGCGGTTGAAGACGAGGGCGGTGTAAAGCGCCTCGTTCAGGTCATCTGGACATGGCGGCAGTCCGGGGACCGTGCGGAGCGCTCCTTGCCACACCCAACGGCTCGCCTTGTTCATGAGGGTCTTTCTGAAAATTCTGGATATCCGGGAGAAATTTAACAAGGCCAACGGCGTCAGATGAGATGCGATCTATCACATACACGCCGCAAAGTCAGACACCAACTACCCATACAGAGCCGTCAACTGACCTCCAAGATGACCTCCATGGGGAGGTCTGGGAACTTCCATGGCCACTGAAAGTACTCCGTGATTTTTGTCTGTCTTCCGCTTGATAACAGTTGCCGAAGGGTGGGTGGTGGTGGCACATTCAAAGGCCGTCTGGTGATAGCGCGCCGGAAAGCTGCACTGTTCATCAGGTTGCATCCTCACTGGCAGCGGGGGCCTCTTGCTACTCACCAGTACTGATACAATTATGATTGTAGGCTGCGTGGTCGGGAGCTATTTCCTGGAGTCTGCATGTAGCAATCTATCAGCCGGGAATTACAACTTTGTATGCATGAAGGACTTACATTCCCAGCCTCTCACGAAAATTGTTGTTGTCCTCAAACATCCTGATTCTCTCCTCTTCTGCGTCCAAGTGGCGCATCTCTTGGCCATCGTTGATCATCATGCAGTACAGAGGCAAGGAGCGCAAGGAGATGGTGGTTGCAAAACACATACAGTGATTCTGCTGGCGCCCGGGCCGTACCGGGCGCTCGACGCATTGACTTAGGGCAGGCTTTTCCGTGTTTGTGTCCCCTTTAGCGTTGTTCGGGCGACGTCTCAACATAACGTCCACGGTGTCCAGGGGACTGGGAAATGGTATGGACGGGCGAAAAGTGTGGTGGAACTAACCTTAGGTACTAGAATATCAACTACAAAGGCGACAAAGCAAGATAGACAGCACTGTACCAGGCAAAGTCAGTAGGTCCGAGTTTTCAAGTTTGTCAATGCTGTAAGGCTATATTCAACGAGGACTGTCAATGTCCGGGCCCATAGGCATGGTCTGGAGTTTAAAGAAGAGACCATGGTCTTTGATACTTCCAGGGACCTTCAACAGTATCTGTACCCGCCTAACATGATAATACGGTACGTGTATGTGATATCTCAGTATTGCATAAATGCAGTTCACGTGTTGCCTTGCTCAGAACAAAAGTTTGCGAGCATGCTTCCTTTCATACATAAGGTTGAGAATCTTTCCCACTATGTAATATACAGTGGCTGCCAAAAATAATGGGACACCCGGTCCCGGCGCCAAAATGGCGACACTGCGTCTCAGTTCGAGCCGCATGACGGTCAACAGGTATGCGTGTAGCTAGCGTATGGTCCCTACAATGCATAGGTAGAATAGTCATGAAAATTGTATAGCATTATTTCCGGACAAGCAACGCGGAGAGGGAAGCATGCTCAATTAGGCAGGTCCCAGAAGCAGTAACGAGCGACAAAAGTAAGCACAAAGTCCAAGGCAAATAGAAAGCACAATCAGTAATGTGTATAGAGTCCATGAGCATCCTTTACAGCACGCATACAATCAGGAATTGAATCATAAAATTTCTGTATGAAGTCAATATCAAGCGCATACCATTCCTCCTGCAGCGCGGCCCATAACTCGTCCAAATTGCGTGGAAGGTGTGTCCGGTGGCGAAGGTGACGATTGAGCTCTTCCAAGACATGCTCGATGATGTTGAGGTCAGGAGAGGAGGAGGGCCAGGGGAGGAGAAGGATGTGGTGGTTGTCCAACCAGGCTGCCGCGAGGCGGGATGCGTGTTTGCGGTCGTTGTCATGCGGGAGGATAATGGTTCGGGGGGAAAGGGAATGATCGTGAAGGGTAGCTAGGAGGGACTCCTTAAGAATGACACAGTACTTCTTTGCATTCAGAATACCGTTGATGCGGTGGAGCCATCCCACGCCCTTGGAGGTGATGCAGCCCCACACCATCAAACTTCCTCCCCCGTGCGCCACCCTCTTGTTCACATTCCTCTCCAGATAAGCTTCCCCAACCCTTCTCCAGCAGTACTGCCTTCCATCTGAGCCAAAGAGATTGAATTTGGACTTGTCCGAAAAGACAATAAGCTTCCACTGGTCAAGGCTCCAATATCCACACCCAGCGACAAAGACCTTTCGCTGCTCGACGTTCAAGTGGGTGAGGTATGGCTTCTTCCGCCGCACACGCCCATGCAGTCCGATGTCTGCAAGGCGCCGCTGCACAGTACGGGACGAAGTCTGGGGGAATAGCTGGCGCTGGACGTCCACTGCATCGCGGGCAGAGCCATTGGCAAGGGCAATCTCCGCATGTCGAGTGTCGCGCTCGGAGAACTTGCGGGGGCGGCCGGGCCGCGGCTTGTAAGCATAACAGTCCCCTGTCTGGGTAACTGTTTTCCAGTTCCGATGGACTGTGGTGCGAGGAATCCCGAGCATGGAGCTGATTTCTCGGAAGGACTTGGGTTGGCCGAAGTGGGGGTCGCGAAGAGCAAGAATACGAGCTCGCTTAGTGGGGGTACAGATCGTCATAGTGTAGGGTGTGTAGATGAAAAGTGTATGAAGATGAATATCAAAGTGGTCCAGTAATCGGGGGTCGTTATGTTATGGTATGGAGGAAAGATTATCTGCGACGGCGGAGAGCTGATGATGGGCGCTAAGGCATTCTCACGATCGCGGCAGCTTCGCGCCCTCGCGCATTCTGCGCGCGCAGCCGAAATTCTAACAGGACGTACAGTAGGTCAAAATGCATGTATTGACATATGCACGAAGTCGTACAGGTACGCAGTTACGATGCAGGACGGGGGACAAAGGCGCAGAAGGGGGTGTCCCATTATTTTTGGCAGCCACTGTAATATTAGTTTCATGGTCCCCAGTACACAGCCTTCGAAGCTAGAATAAGCAGTCAAGTACCACCTCTAGTAGCTCTCCTGGAAGGCAGGAACTACTTTTCGTGTCTGACGTTTATCGGTCTAGTAGGGACTCTTCATTGAGTTCGACCTTCTTAGTACCACACTCTATACTAATTCTACGTTGCCGCTGGCAACCGCGAACATGAACCCCGAGAACTTAATAGGACATGAACCCCGACTTCTTCCACGCTGCCAACCACATCCTCGCCCGCTCTCCGTCCAGCTGCGGCAGCCGCGCCAGCGATTCGGACACTTGCACCGCCTTCTCGGTGGAGATGAACACGAGACCCATCGCCTCCCTGTCTGGCGTCATCGTCGCGTTCTGCGCCTTGTAGAACGGTAGGAGGCGGAGGGCGGGGTTCAGTCGCATCGCCTCGACCTCTTCACCAGAGCCCTGCTCGACGCTACCCTCGAGCGCGGAGAGCCACTGCCCGTAAGGGACGAGGGGAACATCGAGTTCCTTCGCGATCGGCGCGAGGACTGTACGCCACGAAACTGGCCGAGGATGCACGAGATGGAGGATGGGCTCTAGGGAGTGGCGCATCTCAGTGAAGGCGCGCGCGGCCTCGTACGCAGGGAACCACGAGATTTCCTGCAGGGGACACACTCAGTACGATGAGTGCGAACACTATGGGGAGTAGACGAAGCTCACCCCATCGAGGTCTGGGAGGCATTTTTGGAACAATGCCGACTTGACGAGGGACGGCATCCATTCGCGCTCGTTCCAATAGCCCAACTTGTCGCCCGCGACCTGCCCGAGCCGCATCACGACGGTGTGCAGACCCCGCCGCTCGGTGACGTTCTGCAGCAGATGCTCGGCAACCCACTTGCCCTCGGAGTAGCCGGTCCCGAAGGGCGACTCGGGATCGTCGAGCGGGATTTCGGGTACGGGCGGGGCGATCTTGCAGTCTGCGCGTCAAAGAGCGGTGAGGATCCAGGTTAGTCGCGATCGCACGATGGAAGCGACTCACTCATGAAAACGCCGACAGAGCTCACGAGCATAACGGTCGGTGCCTTGGCATATGGGGAGCCCAGCGCGAGGTCGACGAAGTTGCGGACACCCCGGATGTCCGGCTCGAACGACGCGATTGACATGTTAAAGTCCACCTTCCAGGCTGTTCTCCTGTCAGCACCCCCTCGCACTACAAAGAATCGCGTGCGCGCTCTTACCATTCAGCATGATGTGCGTGACCGACCCCCTGATCTCGTCCAACAGTTCTCCGTCGATGCCGAACCCAGGCTCGTGTAGCACCGCCTCGACCATCCTGAACTTCGGCGAGGCCAACAGTGTCCCGTCGAGCCCCCGCGCGGCGAATTGCTTGCGCTGCCTCTCCAATACGTCCGTACCCTTCCGATTGAACGCGTACACGCGCTCGACGGTCTCGTCGCGCAGTAGGTGCTCGAGCGCGTCGCATCCGAACCCGCCGGTGGTGCCCGTGATGACAACGATGTCCTTCTCGCCGGTGATGCGCTCGACGAGGTTCGCGGGGCGGGCAGGAAGGTCCACGGAGTACCGCTCAACGTACCGCCACAGGTCTTGCGGGGTGCGCGACTCCGCCGCCTCGGAGCTGTTGACGACACTGTGTACGAGTGCGGCGAGCGCTGCGATCGTGGGCGCGCTGAAGACGAGGTTCGTGGGGAGTCGATTCGCTGCGTCCTTGTTTGTCTCGCGGATCGCGCGGAGGAGCGTATTCCGGATCCAGGTTGACTGGAGGCTGTCGCCGCCGTTCCGGAAGATGTCCGCGTCGTCAGGCAGCGTGCGGCCGAGCGTACCCTGGACGACGGTGCGCACGAACGCAAGGGTGCTGACCTCGTCCCAGGCGGTCGGCTGGGCGAATTCGCCCTGCGCGCTGCTCTCAACTTCCTTGTAGAGCGCCTCGATCTCCTCATCGTACTCTTTGAGGATGATTCCGCGCCGGGGGAGAGTTTTGGCGTTGAACTGGAAGGGCTTGGCGGGATGAGTTACAAGGATCATCTGGAGTTTTCTGGTCAGCTATATGCTAGGCGAGACGTGGCGAAAACCCAGACCTCCTTGAAGATGCGAGAGTGCCGAGGAGCATACTCGTTCACGCGCTCAATAGTCGGCCTAACACATGAGCATGAGCAACGGGACTTGTGGTGCGTGCGCATATATGAACATACCAAATCTTGTTCCTATACTCCTCGACCTTCTTCAAGTCCGTCGGGTCGATGACGAAGTCTTCGCTCGGCTCAATAAGGAGGCCGTTCTGGAACCTCCCTCGCCCAAACATGACAGAGGAGCGTACATGCGGATCCTCGTTGATTATCTTTTCTGTTGACCGTACCACGATGTGTCAGCGTGACCCCAAACTCGGGACAGAATGCGAGGCGAGGACTGACCGAGCGGAACCGGATTGGTCTTCTCGCCGTTGGACAGGATAATTTGCTCGTCCGCGCGCCCCACGATCTTCCACAAGCCAGGTTGGGTAGGGTGTGGGGCGGCAAGGTCGCTTGTGGCATACGCATCTTGATCGCCGACCTTGGTGTTCGTAACCGGGAGCGGGAGCTCTGGCGGGGACTGTTTGGAACGGTCGTTATCAGTGCACATTGGGTGTGAATGATTGGTCAGAGAAAACCTACGAGGATGACGACCTCGTATGTGCCGTCGCCAGTGGGGCGGAAGGCGCCTTTCAGACTGTCCGTGACGGACCAGTATGCCCAGTCCATACCCGGGTTCGCTACAACGACAATTTAGCAGACAAGGACTATCACAAGCTGTGGCAAACACTCGCTTACGTCTGGCAAAGGTGTTAACCAGCCCCACTTCGGTCGCTCCATAGATAGTGTATAGCGACACGCCTTGGGCAGCGAGCGCATTCCCGACCTGGTCGTTCAATGCTGCGCCTCCGAATATCTACAGGCAGCGTTCATGTGAGTATCGTACTCAGCAGGAAATCTGGCTGTAAGAGCCTACCACACCACGCATCGTCTTCATGTAGAGCACCTTCTCGGGGTCGCGAGACCACTCCTAAGACGATGTTGTCATGAGTATACATGGTATGCGGACGCACGCTCGTGTACATACCTCGATAAACGAAGGAACACTCCATGAGAAGTCGGACCTTGTCCTCGAAATGCCTTGCCAGACGGCGTCGGGAGTGGGAATCGTAGGGGGCGAAGCAGGCTTGAATGCTGCTACAACAAAACCGTTGATTGGCTGTAGGGTTGACAAGCACAGCATGAGCACCGACACGTTATTCCCCGGCATTGCCGGGTATGGACTTACTGCGCCAGTGTACATGAACGATCCTAGCCCATGGAACATGGGCGTTCCGTGGCCACCCATGACCGTCCCCTTCAGACTGATGTTGCACTTGACTGTAAGCACATTCTGTCAGTCAACAGGTCCGCAACCCAGAACAGTGTGCGCACATACATGGCTCCGATCCTAACGAAAAGATCTGTTGATGGCTCCAGCCGATAGGCTTGGGGTGGCCACTCGACCCTAAACACGACAGTCAATTTGTGAATTGAACAGAAATGCTTAGCGCAGCGTACCGGAAGAGTGCATTATCGTGCTGTATGCCTTAACATTATAGCTGGTCGGCAATTCGACTTCCTTCTCGTACAAACCGCGCTCGTCCCTGACCTCGGGGAACAGGTCTTCGAATAACGGCATCCCGTGCCTCTTGATATCCACGCCGTCGGCCGCAAGCAGCTTGATCGCCTCGTCGGCGAGTTCGCTCATAGGGAGGTCAGGCGAGACAAAAAAATGAGTGGCCCCAGTGCGCTTCGCCATATCGGCCACGGCGGGGGGTGCATTGCGCGTTGAGATGAGGAAGGCACAGCACCCCGCGCGGAGCGCACCGACAACCGTACAGAAGTAGGTTATAGTATCTGTTGGTTCATGGGATACATCAGCGCCGATAGGTCTCCCAATTGTGTGGAAAGACGCACCAGTATTGGCAAGAATACCAATGACAGGGAGTCCTGTGGGAGCGTTAGACTCCCTGCCCGCACTATGGGTCAAGTACCGTGCGGCACGGTTGATAGCTTCGTTGGCCGAGGAGTAGGTGATATACTCGACCTTCGCGCTGGCGGGGTCGTGGTAAAGGAAGAGAGGATAGTTGGGGTTCTCCTTCGCGTTCCAATGATAGAGTTGTGAGAGTGTGGAGTCTTCGCGCTTGAGAAGCTCCCGTGGAACACGGAAGTCCGAACTGATGTGTGCGGGGAGGTCCTGAGCAATCAACGGCATCTTGAGCTTCAACGGTGTGTAAGTGGCAGAAAGAAGATATCGGACGGACTTGGTGTCATCTCTGCACTCACGCCAACCATTATATACACGGTCCATGTGAGGCGCGACTGGACCTGAGAAGCAACTACCTCCCACCTTCGTCAGAGCAAATGACAGAAAGTGCGGACCCATCGCTGTGATCTGGAATAGAAGCCCGGCAATAATCCACCGTGAAGGTTAAGGGACAACACGTGGCTTTGGTTGCAACACCGAACCGAAGGTCGGAGGGGAAATAAATGATGGCGCCTAAGTGTTCTAGATAGGCCGTTGCGGGCGTCACATACTAGATAGGGCGAAATGGTCACGCCGAATGGATGCGGGGGCGGCAGCCGAGGAGGCTACGTTTGTACTCGGGGCGGCTGCGGTTTTGTCGCAGTGTTTTTGACATCAGAAATAGATCGGCGATATGGTTGCCGGTCGTTGGAGTCTCCTGAAATGGGCAGGACCGTACGTGCGGAGGGTGGGCGACCTGAACTTGTAAGGAGACCTTTGATCAGTGCCGACTTTCGACAACTTGAAGCCTCGACGACGAACGTACCGCCAAACCAATCGAGAGCTGTCATCACCGTTCCACACGCCATCGGATGGTCATTTTACTTGGTCAAGAGTCATTACTTACCATATCATGAGTCCGATTACGGTACCTACGGAGCGAGTGGTGAACGTTTGAACCTACAACAAGCGTCCAACAACATTAAGTCATGGGGATGACAAGCCGGATGGCATTATCCACGCTGCAAACTGACTGTCGACCAGAATATTGCTATGCATCAAAGGAGGCCCATCGGGTCCAAATGCTGGCCGTATTGGCACGGTCGGCAACACGGTTTCCTGTTATGTAATGATATCATGAGCAAAGACAACTTAAAGGGTGCAGACAGAAGATCCCAGTGGTTGGGAGGGGGGAACCAGGTTATGGGCGCCGGCATTCAGCCGAGGCCCGACACGTTTGCGAAACCGAATACTGCTGCGTAAGAAGCGTCCGTCGGAAAGAGCCCATGCAGACAAGACCACACGGACGGACGCACCTCGCTCACCGTGTCGTGACGCAAGCACCATGTGTGGCCATGATTGTCGCCCACGGAGTCATGCTGTATGATTCAGACACGATGATTATCAGATAAATAAGAACCAAATAGTGAGTAGTTGAGTAGCCGCTCCTGCATGCAGGGGTCAGGCAGGAGGGACGATCTGCATCATGAGCACTCCCCGAGTCCCGACTCCGTCTGATCCGGGGTTCTAACTGTCTCGAGAGGGCGCTCGACTGTCGATCCTCTTCAATCTTGTGAAATCATAACACATGTTCGAGGGCAGCGAAGTGCCAGTCATGCAACCCCAGTCGGACAACACTGAAATACTCGGGCGACCTGAGTCGAAAACAGTACTAGTGTTCCATATAGGAACTCAGATAGAGGATTCCAGACGGTTTCTGGGGGCACGGCCGGGACTATACTGCCAGTGGGTGAAAGTGATCGTGTCCACGATGACCGCTCTCTCGCAACTAGTCACTGTACTGCGGCAGAAAGATTCATGATTAGTCGATATGCCTTCTGAGGTCTGTGTATGAACAATCTACTCACATCAGACGCGCGGGACTGAGGTCTCGATGCGACTCTTCGAGCAACGCCTTTAAGTCAATCGTTCAAGTGTCAATTTCATAACCTACACATTCATATACGACCCAGCCGCCGGCGGAGGATGTGCCCTCCGCTCGTCTACGTCCGCAGCCCTTGTTGCCGCCACCGCCGCCGAATCCGAAGAGAACGCCGCAGGTACCTCCAGACTTGAGCGCAAACTCCCTGCCGATACCTCCGTTGTGCCAAGCTCCACATATGGCAGCTCAGATTCGGCTGCAGATACAGACGTTGAGGTCGAGGTCGAGGTCAACGCGGACGCCATCGACTTCCTCTTCCTCGAGGGATCGGCGAACGGCATGCTGATGAGGACGGAGACGCGGACCTTCTCCTCGGGGGGCTCTGGCGTCAGAGACGGCTTCTCTGTTGACAGGAGAGAAAAGCGCGGGTCTGACCGGTCCGCCGTTGGGGAGGCAGGCGGTTCGGATGGCGGGGGAACGGGGGAGGGGGCTTGGTCATGACCACCACCGGACATGCGCAACCTCGACAAAGTTGAGAGCGAGAGGCGAGAGAGTCTCCGGGGTGTCGCTGCTGGCGTCGGTGTAGGTGCGGAATCAGCCGTAGCCGTTGGGGCAGAACTTTGCGAGTTGTCCGGAACATTTAGCCACCTGCACGCGACAGGCTAGATGACATTCGCGTCGGCACTGTATCATCCACGCGATGGGGACCACACACGCACCATTATTCTGTCCCAATCCACAACAAGCTCGTCGCCGAACCGCTCCGGCTCCTTCTCCTTCCCCTTCTCCCTCTCGACCGACGGTTCCCCTCCTCCGCCCTGCTCTTGGGTCTCCTCGTCGCCTATATATATCTCGTACATCTTCGGCTTTTCTCCGACTCCTGGCTTCTTCGGCGGCACATATGTCCCGTTCGCGATTGCCTCAGCGATCATGGCCTGTTGTCGTCTCCGCAGGGCATAAGATCGTGCGACTATCGTTATGGAAACGATTAAGAGCAGGACGATGGTGGCTACAACAATGACAATCAGAGCGATCCGCGTTAGAGAAGACATGCTTGGTTTTGGTGTGTGCGTGGGCGAAGGCGTGGATGTGGACGTAGACGTAGACTCTGACGCAGACGGGAAGGGGGCCATGAGAGGACATCAATCTGGGGTCGTGAAACGTAAACGGGGGTCGTGAAGGGGAGGATGAGGGAGGAGAGGGAGCAAGACGGGGGTTAAAGGGAGGAGGGGGGATCGCAGCGGCGCATTGGGATCAGAGGGAGCAATCCGAAACGACGAGCACCCCAGCAAGTATCTATACCGGCATCCCGCGTTCTCGTCGAAACTCGATGAGCGCAGTGCGTACGGCAGGTCCTCGACACGAGTCGCACTCGAACGTCCCCGCTCGCAGTCCAGTCCCGGACTCGACGGAGCACGCCAAGCCAACGGGACGCGTCCGATTCGCCCGGAAGGTGAAGCTCTTCGCAATGCTGTCGCAATGTCTCACCAGCATTCCACGCCTCGGTAAACGCCCAATTCGTACCCAGTCGGGCATGTGAGAGAATGTGGGTCTGGGGATTTGCCACTCACCAAGGAAAGTGTACACTGCGGACAGCAAACGTATCGTCGCTCAGCAACCGCTCCATCCATCATCACTCGAGCGCAGACTGGTAATGGGACGTACAGTAGAGGGACGCGGATGACGTCAGCTGAGGAGGGGGCCCAAAGCTGTTCTGATTACCGCCGTTTCCATTACTTCCGTTGCCGGCGGGGCTGGTGGGCGCTGGACCGTCAGGACGCTGGGGCGGCGGCGTAGGCGAGGTGAAAACGGACGAAATCGAGGACGAGGCTGACGGCGACGACGACAACGAGCCAGAGACGGTGGACGAGGAGACCGAAGACATGGTGGCAATAGGACAAGCTCAGGCCGCGGAAACCAGGGCTCCTGGGGACATTGACCAGGCTGAGGGAACCAGGGTTGGGAGGGGAACCGGGACTTGACCAGGGATATGCGAAACGGAAAGCCTGGGGATCGTCGGACTTACTTGAGCAATTGCGGTGAGCAGCCGTCGCGATGACCCCGCGTTCACGCGGATGGCAAGCTGTCGACACCCGCCCGCTGGATATAGCGCCGCAGCAGCGGAAGCTGGGAGCGAGGGAAGAATGCGACGAGCTGATCTGGCTGGTGGGAAGAACAAGACAGGTCGGGGATCCTGTAAAGGCGCCGAAGAGGGAAGTGAGGGAAAGCCGTTGTGTCTGAGAGCGCAATAGAACGTACGTGAGCACACGCTGGGTGGGGCTGTTTGCGCAGCGGAAGGGGCACGCAGAATGAATGCTGATATATCGTCTAGAGACGGATGGTCGTTTCCGATGACGACTTGAAAAGCCGCCAGCAGACTTCTTCGATGCATCGATATCGCTTATTGAATACTACCCTGATAATCGCGTACTACAGCCATAATGTCGTGACTACGACAATTAGGACTTGGAGCTGATTTTGGTCTAGAGAGACATGAGTAGGGGTCCACTGCGTTCCGGGGTTCGACAGCACTAACTACGAGTGCGTCGCGAAGCGCATCCCAGTCCCTCGGGTCCGGATCGAACATGAGTTTGATCGATTCACGGGCTACAGGCTATAGGGGACAGATCTCCAGACGAGGGGAGAGACAAGGGTTGGCTGATGTCAAGAACGACCGTTAAGACGATGATACCAACATTGCGGATGAGACAAACGTTTCAATCGTTGTAGGGGTCGTGATTTTCACTTGTTATGGGCAGGCACTGCGTCGAGCTCTTGCTGAGGGCCGCGCGCAGGTCGTTACGAGAGGGTTGGTCAACGGGGCGCAATAGTGAGGTTGATGTTGATGGGAAAGTGGCGCACAACGCGCGCAAAATCCAACGGAAGGAACTTAGCTAGAAGGGGAGGAGGAGGAGGAAGCCCAGGAGGCCCGCTCGGGGCCCGGGACTTGGGAGAGCGGTGACCGGGCCGGGCCGGTCCGTACCACCACTGGGCGCTTGATGAACATGTCGTGCTGGCAATATTAATATTGCTGGCATGGCACTTGCAAGTCCGCAACTACTACGTGGTCGGTGGTTAATAGCAGTCTGGAGTGTCGCATGCGTTGCCCCACAGCTGCATTGCGAATGAATGACTTCGCGTCCTCGTCGTTTCGATCCTCCATTATGGCAGGCCCTCCCCAGGTATCCCTGGTTGCAGGTAGGCGGGTCCTGGTTCTTCTCCACATGTCACATTGTACTAATTACCGATTTATTCAGACATGGAAACCGTCACTTTGCAGATGGCCGAGTTGCAGCGTGGGGGCCCGACAACGCTTTTTTCATAACTACCCCCACGCGGCCTTCATCCCTGAGATTGTCCAAGGCATCGGCTCAGTTTACTTGAGGGACGATGGAGTGTTCGGTAAACATGATCCCACGCAGTGGCCCCAAGTTTTCACTCCGCGATTTGCCTACCTCGCTGCCATTCCAAAGGGAGTTGCGACCGCCGCCCACCCTCAGGCTGCGATCTGGGTTCTTCCCTCCAGAGAACTATTTATCTGCCTGCCCAATACCCCCGTCCGAGGATTCGGACGCTTCTGTCCTCGATTCCTCCGCTACCTGGAGCCTCTTGTAAGGGACATGTCCTCCAGAGCGCGTGGATACGTTCCCATGCGGTCGACTGTTGATCTTGCGCATTTGCGATCCTATGAAACCTGGATGACCCGGGCCTGGGAACGGCTTCACACTATATGCGCTACTTATCGTGACCAACTGTTGCAAGTCACGATGGTACGTCGCTACTGGAGGTTATGCTCCGCATTCATGACCTACTACGACCGTGTCTGCCAGCCTTCCGGTCCCCAAGCCATTTCTGTGAATAGGCAACTGATGGGGGCGTGGACTTCGCAGCCTGAAGTCGCTCAGGAGCTGTTCGCCCTGGGCATTCCTGTCTGGCTGGTTCGCGCGTCTCATCTTGTTAGTTCTGGTATTCGCGTGCGCGCATTCATTGCCCCGAGCCGGACGGATGCCTTGTGTCACGCCAAGTTTCACGGCGAGGAGCGCATCTACCAGGGTCTGGCTGGTGAACACCATTTGGCGGTCATGTTCGCCGCGCAAACGTATAGGGACGTCTCCCTAGTACCCACAGCGAATATCGTGGACCCTGACGACTACTCTACTCTTCCGCGCCGTGATCGACAGCCCCACGGACATCACGGCCGGGTATCCGCACTCCAGTCCGGGCAGCGGCGTGGTTCCAGCGCGAGGGAGGGTCCCTCCTCTCGAGGTCTCCGAAAGGATAAAGCTAAGCCGAGATATATGCCTTGTAAGTCACGGTGTTCACAGCGTTTGCGTTTGAAAAATGCTAAACTCTCTCGGTTTGCAGACAACCTGTTGGCACAAGACCGGACCAACTCCGTGCATCGATGCCTCCCAGTCTGCCGAGTTGGGACGTTGCGATGCGAGCGGTGGATCGTTCCGACCAGGCTAAACCTGCCCGCGATATTTGGGGCTACTGGATCCCCGAGCCAGCGCTGTTGCTCGGACCCAAGGACCTCGTCCGCCTCCAACGCTACGTTCTGAACTGGCTCAGATCCCAGCCCATCTGGCTCTACATGCTACAAGTTCCGGGATCGGGCGCGGTGAAAGTGGCCACCCAGTCCTGGAGAAACTTTCTCAACGGTGTGCCGGATGACCCCAATTCCACCACCAAAGCCGGCAAGCGTGCCTTCGAGATCAAGCAGATCTTCGGCCGCGTCTTCGCCGACCAGGACCTGAGCCCCGAGTCGGCCACCGGAGACGTCGAGTGGCACCGGAGTCGCCTTTCTGCCGTGGACGCTCGGGTCGCACCGTGCATCTTATGGGAGACGTTCGAGCTTGGGTTCCGCTACGAGCTTCTGCGCCTGGACCGTTTCATGCGTCCCATCCGATCCCCTGAAGACATCGTCGGCAGGGAGGCACTCTTGGCCCGCGTGTTTCCCTTCAACAGCCTCTGGGCCGTGTCCCATCTTCCCTCGGAGGACTCCTGGGGTCTATTCGCGCCTCTCCCGCACCGTAGAATCAATTCGCTCAACGCGCTCCGCGACATACTGCGGTCGTGGGTCCGGTGTCCTCCGGAGATCGGGGACTGCGACACCCTTGCAACTTTCTGATTCCGAAGAGACAATTGAGGAGCTGGAGCTGTGGCTCGCGTTGTTTTATACCCAGACTTTCTTTGACGTGGCAGGGCGGGCACCGATTGTACCTCACCGTTGGCCGGGCCTAGGGCCTAAACTTTAGAATAGTCAGGAAGCCTCGCGTCTAGTCGAGTAGTGATAATACTTATTAGGGACATACTATATAATCGGATCCACCGCTCTTCATACCCTTGGATTGCTTCTATTGGCGCATGGACGCAAGTCCGGGCCTCCACTGAGATAATGTGGTCGATCTTTTATGTCGGGTAGGACGAGAGCCTTGTGATTGGCGCCGGCACTACCGGCCCATGTGCGGACAGCTTCGAGTTGTTGAGAAGGTGAACTAGATTTCGAGATGGCTAACATGGATAGAAGAACACCGGTGACGAATTATTTGTAAGTACTGCGTGGATGAGGAAAGACTGCCACTGCGTTGACTACGTACACCCGGCTGTCGCAGAGATCTTCAAGTTCGACCTGGTTTTGATAGATAGTTCTTCAAGGTCACCGTGAGCAATGCTCAAGAAGATTGAGGACGACGCTTGAAGAGGAAGCGGTGTGGAGGTCATGGGGATAACAGAAGGTCTACACATACTGAATGCCCCACTATACTGTTGGGCCGGAGCCGGAACGGCGAGAACGAGATCGGTAGCCAGTCCAAGATTCATTTCTGAGCTAGTACAATACATACATGGCGATGGAGGATATCTATTCACAGCCAAAAACGACACAGTGTGAGAAAACATGCTACGACGGATTATGCGTGAGAGCCCGACCGAGAAGAACGATACTTTTAGGGCCTGCGTGAACAGTGGCGATACTCTACTGGTAGATAAAGTTGTACCTAGTACATTCACAGTCAGTCCGCATATAGACCAAGTACACGCTAGGAAAAGGAACGCACCGAGAGAGAAGGTGTGGGATGGCGGAGAGTTGAGGTCCGTAGCTATCGTAGGAGGTCAGCACACAGGAATGTGCGTGTATGCCCATGGATGAGGGACGTACCGGGCTGCGTTGTCGTACAGCTCGAAAAGCGGGATAGCAAGTAACTTCATGTTCTTGGGGACAGCGAGCACCTCTGTTGGACACCCATCGGTGTGAGGACGCGATTTCAACATTAAGGCGATAGCCCCACTTACTGCGTTCTGGCATCTGCACGAGAAACAGTTTCTTGCACTCCTTTGGCTTGGTGATGTGCGCAGGAATGAATGGGTACTGTGTGACATAACATACATGACGTGAGTTCCGGCGACATTGACAGTTGCACCGTGGAGACATGGGAATTGGATGGACGAGAGAGCACACACCATGAAGGTCTCGAAGTTCGGGCGCCACCACTGCGCGAGGCAGTCGCCAATCTCCCACTCGTTATCCACACCATGCGACGCATTGAACTGTCGGGAGTCGGTTGGGGGCGCCAGTCGGTCGTCCAGACGCTTCTTCAGTCCCTCGACTTCGTCTTCTCCTGGCTTCAAGTAGTCGCCGGGCCTGTGTATGCGGCAATATGACTGAGTCAGGCCCACGGAGACGTCTTTCATCGGGAGATACGAAGGAAAAGGATGGGGCTAGGCCCGTGGACGTACAGCTTGAAGAACGCGTTGGCGATCTGGAGCATGAGTATATGCGGGTGCCCATGGTCGTGCACGACGAGGATGCCCTCCACTGTCCTCCGCATACCAAAGTCTTCATAGTTGTTCTGTAGGCGTTGCAGACGCGCAGATACCGAGGGGTCCTCCTCTGGCTGAGCCTCCTTCGTGCTATACAGGAAAACGCGTGAGTATATGCGTGCGAGGGCTGAGCGGGCCGGCATACCTGAAGGTGAAGTTGGACAAGGGGTACCTGCACGGAGGTCAGTTTCCTACAAATTAGCGGACAGAGGATGGTGCTCACAACGCAATGGTGTTGGACATGGTCAGGAAGGGTGCGGGGGGGGGAGGGGGGGGTAGACGGCGTTGTGGCGGACGTTGAGGTCTGCGGCAGCGGTAGCAGGGGATGTGACGCCTCGTGTGACACACCCGTGACCAACGACGTCACGGGAGCGCGCACGAAATTTAGGCTGAAGCTCCTCCTTGCTTTCGGCGTCGTCGCGGACGTCGAGCTTTGGTTTCTTTCACAATGTCCGCATCTTCGAGTATTTCCTCATCATCTTTCAATGAATACAACACACAACTACAAGGCTCGGCTCTCAAGGCAACTCGTGCTGCTGTTTCTCTACCTGCCGACATCCCATTCCACCGTTCCATTCACCCGGAGTTCGCCAAAGGACTTGACCAATGCTCCGCAAGGGTTCTGTCTCTGACGAACAAGCTTCTGAGTCTTTCTACTACTGTTAATGCGTCTACGAGCTCGCGCGGGAAGGGGAAGGCACGGTTGGACGCTCAGGACGATGTCGTTGACAACTTCCACTCGTTGGTTGTGGATGTAATGGATCAGCTGCTTGAAAACGCGGTGATTAATCAATGTTGGGTTCCATACTATACCCAGGGGACTCACCGTAAATCCAGGATATTGGCTTGGACGAATTCCTTGGGCACTCCAAGGCCCCAGCCATCGCCGTAAATCCAGCGCCGGCCACAGCCCAGATCGTACGTGGGCTTGCATTGTGGCTTCGCTCTTGTCCGTTCTTGATACATAGATATTTGCAGAAGAAGCCGGCCGCCACTCAGAAGCGTTTAGATCCCGTGCTTCAGCATGCGGCGCATCTTGCGAAGCCCCAACTCTTCTTCAAGAGGAAGGTCGACAACAGCAACCATACGGCGTGGACACCCACTCTCAAACACAAGTATAATGCACAAGTGCCCCTGGGATACAACTTTGGCGAGGAGGGGGAGGAGCCTTTAACATCGTGAGTTGCTCGCATACCTGCCGTCGTTTATATTCTCACCCTGTTTCCCAGCCTACATCCCTACCGCTATGAAATCAAGCGCATCTCCTACCCTTCGCGCATGTTCACGTCAACACCGCCTATATCGCCTCGCTCCTTCGAGGAGACTCCGTTCTCATGGGTCTCGACCCCGCAAGACTTTACGAGCATGCTCGACAAGCTGCGTAGTGCTGCGGAAATCGCGATCGACTTGGAGCACCATAGCTACCGCACGTTCAGCGGTTTCGTATGCTTGATGCAGATCAGCACGCGCGAGGAGGACTTTGTTGTCGACACCCTCACATTGAGAGAGGAGTTGGAAGAGCTGAACGAGGTGTTCGCAGACCCCAATATCGTCAAGGTATGTATATGCGCCTATATCGTCAGGTTTCACGCATATGCTGACTGTATGCAGGTCCTACATGGCGCCGAGAGTGATATTATTTGGCTGCAGCAAGATTTCAATCTCTACATCGTCAACCTCTTCGATACGTACCATGCCTCAAAGGTGTTGGGTATGTCCTCCGTCTTCATGGCTACCCTTGAACTCATTCCGCATTCCAGACTTCCCCAGGCATGGCCTCGCCGCCTTGCTGGAGATGTACTGCGATTTCACTGCAGATAAACGATATCAACTAGCGGATTGGCGTATACGGTACGTGTAGCCTCTTCATCGACCGGACGATCGTGCTCTAATCACCGCACATAACCAGTCCATTACCAGCACAGATGCTCCAGTACGCGCGCTCGGACACCCACTTTCTCCTGTTCATCTACGACAACCTTCGCAACGCTCTTCTCGACCGTGCACAATCTCGCGCGCAGAGCCCATCCTCCCCGACGTCGTCGCCACCGCCTGACCCGTCCATTCCCGTTGCGCACCTCCTCGTCCGAGAGGTGGTATCGCGCTCAGAGGAGACCGCGCTGCGCGTGTATGAGAAGGAGATCTACGACGCCGAGTCTGGGTTGGGGCCTGGCGGATGGGATACTCTGGCTCGGAAGTGGAACAAGACCTTGCTGATGGGCACCTCGGCCGGGACCGACGCAAGCAGCGCGGTGAACGTCCAGCGCGCGGTGTATCATGCGGTGCATACGTGGCGAGACAAGATCGCTCGCGAGGAGGATGAGAGCACTCGGTATGTATCGCTCTCTTATGTGAAGGATAGCGTGAATGAGGATGGGACGCTGACGAATTATTGGGGTAGATACGTTCTTCCCAACCATTACATCTTCTCGCTCGCCGAGCGCACGCCTGCCGATATGGCTGCACTGTTGTCTGTGTTCCATCCCGCGCCGCCCATCATACGGCGGCGGGCCAAAGAGCTTCTAGATGCCATTCGGAACGCGGTCAAAGGAGCACTTGGCGCTGCTGGCCCCGCGAGTAGCAGCGCAGAACCAGTGGCTTCGACTAGGGAGGCGGAGGTAGTCATGTCTGTCGACGAGAAAGTGGAGGAGGTTGTGACGACTTCGGTGTCAAGTGTGGAGTCCGCTTCACTCTGGTCAAATGGTAAGCATCCTTTTGGATTCCCTCATCATTTGGGTCCGATACAGGCGCGGGATGTTGGATGCTGACGTTTTGGATTCTGGAACAGTGTCCGCTATCACAGCCTCGTCTTCGAAGCTGTTCGGTCCGTCGTTGCTGCGGAACGTCCTACCGGTCCTCCCAATAGCGGCACAGAGCTCGCTTCTTGGTGGAACGTCAAGTGCCACCGCCGTACGTTTCCTTGGATTTCATTATCGTATTACGTATCATTTATCTTTGTGTGATCTTAGAAACTACCCAGGACTGCTTCCAATAATGCTCGTTTCCTCGAAACCGCTACCCGGATCCACAGTGCACTCGTCATCGCCCCGAGCGTCCCGAAGATCATCTCCATCGAGAAGGACGTGGCTTCGGCAGCCACAGTGGTCGCGGCCGCCGACGACCCAGACGTACTGAAAAACGAGGGCGTGGAACAACTGCCATTCGTACCCGCGTCTCAGCGGAAACAGGCTGCGGAATCGATCGACGACACGATCGTGGTCGTTGGCCAGCCCAAACGGAAGAAGCGCAAACGTGTCGCGGAGAAGGCTACGGACGCCTCGGACGCCGTAGCTGGACAGGAATCGAATGTGAAGGAGGAGGAGGTTGAGGCGTTCGACTACGCGTCCGCCTCGAATATCTTGGATGATGGCTCGGACCATGAGCGCGCAGACGTCCGTAGCGCGAGGAAGAAACAGAAACATGTCAAGGGTGAGTCATGCTTCTGGTGCAGATATATTGCTGCATGCCGTCGCTGACAATTATGCGCAGGGTCGAACGCGTCCTTCTACGGGAATTTCGGTGCACCGCCGAAGGCTCACAGCCAGCTGAAGAGTGGGAACCAGTCGCGGACCTTCCGATGAAGCTTGTCGCGTCTCTGTCTTCGGTGATGTATCGTTACATACCACGATCTTGTTATGTGTGATTTGGATTGTCCCCGTCGTTCGTGTGCATATACCGTTTAAACGCTTCGGAGTATGGCACTTTTCCCACAATTTCCCGCTGTTGACTCGGACTTATCACTAGCCTTGCAGGATATGGCGGGCGACATGCCCGTAAGGGTCGTGGATCGGGCGAAAGTCCAAAGCATTCATCTGGAAGGGGGTCATATGCTTTGATGCCTTGCGTCTGAAGGATCACGACACCCCGCGAGAGTTGGTTGTTACAAGATGCGCTCGACATTGTAACCTTCTATCGTCGATATAAATAAGTCCGCACTGATTCCCGTTCAAACTAGGCCCTTGAACCCTTGAGGGGACACAACTATAGCTTGACGCATGTTTGCCTTCTACTCGTATCAAACTATTCCCTCCCTGCTGACGACCTCGTCTTTCCTGACAACGAACGAGGAGCCCACGGACCCTATGATATCCATTCCGGAAAGACATTCTTGGTATGCCTTCGCGTGATTGGCCTCATGTAGATCCAAGAGGAAATGAGAGATGAGTATCGCGTTAATGCTATATCGGACCCAAATCCGAACTGAGTACAAGCTGAAGGCACGGAAGGGAGGAACTCAACGGTTCAGAGAACTTCGTGATGTACGATGTTTGGGTGAAGGGAACATGCAGTGCCGAACTCTGTGGGATATGAGGCGCACCACAAGGAAAAACGGCTTCAGGGAACTTACTGAGAGGACGACGAACATGATGTGGAGGACATTGAACACTAAGAGAGTGCTGGAAGACATTAGGATAGATAGTCGTGCCATGAGCAAAGGAGTCCTACAAGAAGTAGAGAGTGCCTGTAAGATGGGTTAATCTGGGTCGCCGAGAGAGGACTCTAATTGCTTACCATCCCTGAATATCACCTGTGTCAGTAATGATGCCTGTCCTCCCTTACGAGCGCGATAGGTGGTCTTCCAAGTAACGCCAATTACAGTCGCATCTGCGATGATTAACCCGCTCTGGATGACAATGCTGCCTATCGGAAGGGGTGAGTTGCAATGTCTAAACAAGGAGAACGAATTAAAGCACCGCTACAACGAATCAATTAGTCTCGAGCAATTTGTGAATAGATGATTCCTCACAGCAAGCTGAGGAAAGACGGCACAGTAGCTGCCGACAAACACCCGAAGATGGGGTCGGGATTGAACGCGATATGATGCAAATTTCCCTAACGAGGATAGTAAGTTGTCGTCCAAAAAAAACTGCTTACCAGGTCAACGTACGTAGTAGTTCAGCACAAGTGGGATGATGGACCAGAAGAACACAAACGCGCCGAGTGGCCAGCACTTGAAGCTGAGCGCATATACCCTCAGTGCTGAGAAGACTTGAGGTGAAACGGGTTGTCAGTGTCGGAGCAACGTCACCTTGAGTAAGTATGCCACTCACTTGCCCAAGGAAGGTACTCAAGGTACCGCAAGACCATATTGAAGATGTAACCAAATTTGCACCTAATAGAGCGATGAGACCAAGAACGGCTCGGGGATGCGACGGCGATATCATACTCCTAGTACACATTTGAGATTTAAGGTTATTACCCCGAGAAGGATACTCACGGGGTATGGGCGAATTAATGTCCTGTAGTACACCATGGCGACGTAGTAAAAAACAGCCAGGTAGCGGTTGGTGAAGAACAGCATGGAGGATACATTGACTCTATGTCCCCAAAACAATTTGACCTCTTTTTTGAGTGTAAGCAAGTAGTCGTACGCTATCAAAGCTAAGGTTCGGGTCAGCTAGTGAGTGAATGCGGCACTGGTGAAAGCACACCGGCGACAGAAACTGTAATGCAGTCATTGATGATGCTTCTGGGCTTTAGCGAACGGCTTAAGGGTGAATAAAAGTCACACACATCGACTCCTGAGTCGCAATGATTTGAGAGACAGAGTACAAGTCAGACATGAAGAGCGATGTCGATTCGAAAAGGGGGAAACGAAAGAAGGGCCGGCCTGGCACGAATGCGGAGGGGCTGATGAAGGAGTTTTATCTGGTCCATACTACCATTGGACGTCCCTGAATTTCAACCGGGCATCTTGCCCAACATCGATACTGGTATTCGCGAAGATTTCCAGGGTTGCGACGGGGCTATGCGGCGTCACTTCGAGGTAAGTACTGAATACAGCGTGTTGAGTGCTGGTCATGACACACACCCGCATCCATCTGGAACTGGGATAGCGGTGAGCTTCAGTCTGTGGTCGAACGTGATCAGTGGATGGGGAACCAGGATGTAGTGCACTGATAGAAGAAACGCACATGTACATCTGTCCGGCTATACCTCACTGCCCGCGAGAAGGATCAAGAGGTCGTTAAGTTTGGTGAATGCAAATACCTGCTTGTCCATCATTGGACCGGATACCGGAAGTAGACTATCCGGGCGACAACATGGTACAGCCCCCGGCCACAAGCAAAGTTGTATCATGGTTAGGGGACTCCGCGACAGATGACCACGATAACGAGCAAGGATGAGGTACCGTAGCCTGTAGTCGGTGGCAATAGCGTCCGACGAGGGATGACCGATGTTGACTGACGGTGTTTAGGCGCATTGGTCTCGTACCCACCTAGTGACGACGTGTTAATTTGCGCCGACAATTATCACCACCATGATTGCTTCACTCCAGTATGAAAAAGAGATGCAGGTAGAAGGGGATAGACCGACAATGTACAGTGAAAGCGTAAATGCAATAAGACGGGCAACATATCGGCTTCTGCCATTCATACCGGGAAAACATCGTCGAATTCGAAGAGGATACGACTCATCTATAAATGGATAAAGTCCGACTTCTTCCACGCCGCCAACCACATCTTGGGCCGCTCATCATCCAACGGCGCGAGCTCGGCCAGCGATTGTGACGCTTTCATCGCCTTCTCGGTGGATAGGTACGCGAGACCCATCGCCTCCCGGTTCGGAGCCATCACTTCGCCCTGAGCTTTGAAGAACGCAAGGATGCGGAGCGCTGGGTTGGCCGTCATCGCCTCTACCTGTCCGGTGGCTCCTTCGCCCGTGCTCTGCTCCAACGTGGAGAGCCACGCCTTGTAGGGTACCAGAGGTACGTCCAATGCACGAGCGATCGGGGAAATGATGGCGTTCCACGCGACGGGACGAGGGTGGACGAGGTGAAGGATGGGCTCGGGCGAGTATCGCATCTCGGCGAAGGCCCTCGCGGCTTCGTACGCTGGGAACCAGGTTATGTTCTGTATATTCAGCGTCAACGATTTTCCCCCTCGGTCGAGACAACGCCGCGCCAGCTCACCCCCTCATATTGAGGCAGACACTTCTGAAAGAGCGCAGTCTTCACGAGGGACGGGAACCACTCCCTCTCGTTCCAGTAGCCTGTCCTGTCGCCGGCGACTTGGCCCAAGCGGACGACGACTGTGTGGAGCCCCGCTCGCTGCGTCGCGTGCTGGAGGACACGTTCGACGACCCACTTGGCTTCGGAGTAACCCGTACCGAACGGCGAGGCAGGGTCATCAAGCGGTGTTTCGGGGATGGGTGCAGGGATGTTGCTGTCTACCAAAGCAAACAAGGTGGTGAGAGCCCCGACGCGAGATGTTAACATATGACTGCTCACTTGCAAATACGCCAACGGAACTGACGAAGATGAGAGGCGGCGGAGTCGCATACGGAGAACCGAGGGCGAGATCAACCAGATTGCGAGCGCCTTGGATGTCCGGCTCGAAAGACGGGATCGCCATGTTGAAATCGACCTTCCAAGCTGCTCATGAGGTCAGTACGTGCATACAGGTCGAGATTGGAACGATCTCACCGTTGTGCATGATGTGCGTAACAGTGCACCGGATCTCCTCGCGCAACGCATGCTCGATCCCGAAGTCGGGCTCGTGCAGGGCCGCTTCGACCATGACGAACTTCGCCGTATCCAACAGCGACGTATCCAGGCCACGCGCGACGAACTGCGCCCGCTGCCTTTCCAGCGCGCCAGTGCCCTTCCGGTTGAAAGCGTACACCCGCACGACGTTCTCGTCCCGCAGGAGATGCTCGAGGGTATCGCATCCAAACCCTCCAGTCGTTCCCGTGATGAGCACGACGTCCTTGACAGGGGGCCGTTCGACCAAGTCCGTTGGGCGCACCGGAAGATTTGCAGAGTACCGCTCGACGTACTTCCAAAGGTCTTCGGGAGTGTGCGTCACCTCGGGATGATGAGTGCTGTTTAGGACACCAAGGACTGCGTGCGCGAGGCCAGCGATAGTGGGCGATTGGAAGACGAGGTTCATCGGGAGACGCTTCGCGGCGTCCTGCCCCGTCTCGCGGAGGGCGCGGAGGATCGTGTTTCGGATCCAAGTCGCCTGCAGACTGTAAGACAATGATGGGTCAACGACAAACGCACGAGCTCAAGAACGGGACACTAACCTATCGCCCCCGTTCCGGAAGATATCGGCGTCATCGGCGAGGGAACGAGACAGAGTGCTCTTGACGATAGCCCGGACGAAGTCCAGCGTGCTCGTTGTGTCCCAGGCAGCAGGCGGCGCAAAGTCGCTTTGCGCGCTGTTCTCGACAGCCCTGTAAATTGCTTCGATTTCTTCACTGTACTGTTGGAGGATGACGCCGCGGCGAGGAATTGCCTTCGCGTTGAACTGAAAGGGTTTCGACGGGGAAGCGATCAAGATCATCTGTAGCGTAGCGGTCAGCAAGGTGCGATATTTCCCGTGCTGGCCGGACGAACACGGACCTCTTTGAAGATCCGCGAGTGCTGAGGCGCATAGGCGTTCACGCGCTCAATGGTGGGCCAAAGCTTGTTTCTGAACGCCTCGACTTGCGCCATGTCGCTAGGGTCGAGCGTGAAGTCCGCTGCGGGCTCGACCAGCACGCCATTCTGGAACTTCCCTCGTCCGAACATGAGCGAGGCCCTGACGCGTGGATCCTCGTTGATAATTTGCTCTACAGGGTCGGCCAAGTAATTGTCATTTTGCTATGTCAGCCCTCCGGTTTCATACTCAAAAGATTACCGTACTAACCGAGAGGGACGGGGTTTGTCTTCTCCCCGTTCGACAAGACGATCTGCTCGTCTGCCCGTCCGATGATCTTCCACAGCCCAGGCTTGGTCAGGTGCGGAATCGCGATGTCGCTGGTCGCATATGCATCCTGGCCGTCGACCGTCGTGTTCGTACGGGGGAGCGGAAGCTCCGGAGGGGACTGAAACATGCGGGGTGTGTGAACCGCTCAGGAAAATGTGTAGTGTATCGAGAGAGAACTTACAAGCATGACGACCTCGTAAGTCCCGTCTTCCATCGGTCGGAAACAAGCACGGTGGCCGGGTGAGATGGACCAGTACATCCAGTCCGTTGGCGAGTCCACTGGCAGAGGCTTTTTTATGAGCGGCGCGGAGCGAAATGCCCGGTGGTCAACACTCACGCGTCGCGAACGTATTGATAAACCCGGCTTCGGTACTACGATGAATACATTCAGTTCCGCGACACAATGAGGAAACACGTTGATTTCGGCTCACCATCCATATACATTGAACAGCGGCACCCCTTGGGCAGCCAAGAGATTCCCTATCTCCTCGTTGAGCATAGCACCCCCGAAGAACTGTCGCGGAGCACTGTATCAGCATCATAGTGTACAATGAGCGATGGACCATGTCACATACAGCCCCGCGCCTCTTCTTCATAACGAGCACCTTCTCGGGATCCCGAGCCCATTGCTGCGAACGTAGAGTTTATTAGGATGGACTCACATTCTGTTATGAAATAGTAGTACACACCTCGATGAACGATGGGACAGTAAAGGAGAAATCTACGTTGGTGGAAGCAAGGCCCTCCCATACAGCATCAGGCGTAGGCACGGTCGGCGGAGAGGCGGGCTTGAACGCTGCAACGACGAGACCGTTCATGGGCTGAAGGAGAGTCAATTCCGACACCATGATTCTTATTACCCGGAGGTAGGGGTACATACCGCGGCCCAGCACATGAACGAACCCATGCCGTGGAACATCGGAATGCCGTGCCAACCCATGATAGCACCCTTGGTATCGTTGTCGGAGCGGACTGGGAACCAGACGCAGTTAACGAGAGCTGCAAGGAGCAACATGCTGGATACGTACGTGGCTCCTTTCCCCAATCAAAAATACGCGCATGAGTCCAGTCGATCGGCTTGGGATGAGCAGTCGAACCTGTTACACGCATGCCATTAACCGTCAGGCCGTGAAGCAATGGATGACAATTGCGACACTCACCGGAAGAGTGCATGATGACTGCAACCGCCTCCATGTCGTAGCTGGTCGGCAACTTAACTTCGGCTTCGAACGGACTGTCCGGGTCAGCGTTCTGAGGGAAGAGGTCCTCGAAAACCGGCATGGCAAGACGGTCGACGTGCACGCGGAGGTCGGCGAGACTCTTGAGCGCATCATCCGCAACGCCCCCCATGACAGCGTCCGGGGAGACCAAGAGGTGCGTCGTACCCGTCCGCGAGAGCATGTCTGCGACCGCGGCTGAAGTGTTGCGAGTCGAGATGAGGAACGCGGTGCATCCCGACCTCAAAATCCCGACGATGGTGCAGAAGTATGTGATTGTATCTGTGGCATGTTCCTTGATCAGATCTTCCGTGGTATGACCCTTAGAAGCCTGTGAAACGTACCAGCGTTTGCAAGGATGGCGACAACAGGGGGCTTTGCAGCGGATGACTTGTGATCCCAGGCAACGCTCCGCAGGACATATCGTGCGACACGGTCCATGGCGGCATTGGCAGCTGCGTATGTGATGTATTCGAGCTTCCCGCCATCGTAGTAGACGAAAAGGGGGTAGTTCGGGTTCTCTACCGCATTCCACTGGTACAGCCGAGAGACAGAGACATCCCTGCGCTCGACAAGTTCCTTCGGGACTCGAAAGTCAGCGGTGACGTTCTTCGGTATCTGTGTCGAGAGGAGAGGCATGCTGGCGGTGGGGTCGGAGGGATGGTGCGGCTCTAGAAAAGGTGTAATATCAGATGATGTTAGCCGTATTGCCTCCGCACTCACTGAGGCCTGCCTTTTATATGCCAGAATTTTGGAACCAGCGCGCGTCGACTACGAGTCACGATCCTGTCATTTAACGACCAACAAGTTCTGATGGGTCATGGTTATCCAAATGCGAAACGGAAGAGGGCCGGCGTCGAAGTAGAAGTGCGCGTCGGGCTTCGTGGTCGGACTGGATTTACGTCTCCGCAATACCCCGGGCCGATACAAATACGTTGACGCCTGCGAAGCACTCATCGGCGACTCGGAGTGATCCACAAGAGGAGTCCACGCCGGGTGTGATTTATAACAGACTATACCTATTTAAAAACCATGAGTTGAGCGAATCACGGAATCAGAATCACTCACAAGGCATACGATGGATTGGCAATCCCTGGCCATGGGTCTGAGCAAGGTCTAAAGGTGGCGGCAGAAGCTGCGAGCGGGGGAAACGGAACTTCTTTATCATACCGTCCTGGCCACCGTGGCCATCACCATCGATATCTGAGATACGTTATCCACTGCGAAGTCCGTTCTACGAGCTGTGCAACGAGGCGTCTCGAACTCGGTGGTTAACCAGCAAGAAACTGAGGAAACGGCAGTTACAGCTGAACGTGTACATTATCATATGTCGTCCAAGTGCAGAAGATGGGGGCATCGGGAGTTTCCGAGATCCCAACCGAAGGGATCGCCCGATCCACCTCCGGCACGGAGTTCGATCCTGGGACACAACAAGACTCTAGACATTCTCCATGATGGACGTTTAGCCATTCCAGAGAATTTAGAAGCTAGAAGTTTGAGCTGATAATTTATTTAGATTTTGGTGGTCTTTGGAATCGCACCCCCCACTGGCAGTATACGCGTAGCTACACAGTGCGCCTACGATCGGCGTTGTCGAGCATCATCATCCATTCCGTTATAGCCTATCACTGCAAGTTAATAGCTATAAGTAAACTTCGCAAGATGTACCCATCAGGTCTCGAAGCTTGAACATTACCATGCTATATTGTTTCCCAATACCAATATTTCTCTCGCAGTCGGTACGTGTCTTGCATATATGATACATAATCAGTAGTACATACATATCGGGAGGCCGTCACAAACGTATGGAATATCCGGAATACAAAACACGACATACAGTACAGCTGGCTCTATTGGTACATGAGAGGGTCCCTTCCAAACACCTACTATGCATTGGCAGGCCGCTGGCTCTGCCTCAACATCCGGATCTCCTGCTCGACCGCCTCCCACGTGAACATCGCCGCCGGGAGCTGCTTTGCGTGATCCCCCCCACCCATCTCCCTGTCGTTCAAGACTAGGTTCGGGAAGAGATGGTCCAGGTACTGCGCGATGATTGCCTTCTCCAGCCTGCCCCCGTCGTAGTTGCGCGCGAACGTCATCTTCAAGTCTAAGAAGCGCAGCCTGTGCCGGCTCTCGCGCGGTGCGGCGGGGAGGTCGAGCACATCGGGGATCCCGAGCTTCGTCATGCTTAACTGCTGCAGCTGCGGGCAATGGTCCGCGAAGTGCCGCAAGGCGGTGAGAGGCGGGCGCGTGTGTGGACGGAAGGGCGCGTAAGCGATGTGCAGCTTCTGCACATGTGTCCATGCCTGGGCGATCGCGGCGACGTCAGAGTCGGCGAACGGCGTGAGGCAGTTCGCGAGGCAGATGTCGACGTCCTCGAGGTCCTTCAGGGCAAAGAGGGGCTCGATGATCGTCGAGTACGAGCGCACATTCGGGTCGTTCCACACGACGTCCGAGGGGTCGTTGAGCAGGGTGATGCTGATCGAGCGCAAGGAGGGCGCGAAGCTCGCCTGTGCGATGGTAGGGAAGAGTTGGTGGCTCTTCTGGGAGTAGTTCTCGTCCGAGGCTTGGAGCGTCAGGCTGTGGAGGCAAGGCGCGTCCAAGTACCCGGATAAGAGACCATGAAGGTGTGGCGAGTCGCCACGAAGACGCAGGCTGCGCAAAAATGGGGCATGAGCCGTGAGCTCTGTGATGGAAAAGTCGACGACATGAGCGTAAAGCGTCTCGAGGTGCGCCATGTGCTCGAAAAGGGTGCTCATCTGCTCCGGGTTGAGGGTGATCGATTGGTTGTAGAGGAAGAGTTCACGCAGATGCGTGAGCTGGAGGAGGTGGGGTACAATCGCAGGTCCAGGACCCTGTCTTCCGGATAGCGTGAGGCGATGGAGAAGGGGTGCACCTTCGGGGAGTCCCACGAACATAGGATCGACCTTCGGAGGTCCTGCGGGAATGATGGAGTTGATCGTGATGCCGGACTCGGTACCGAGACGCGAGATAGCGACCTCAAGGTCACGAAGGGACGACGAGCCGAGAAGAAGCACAGAAGTGTCGGCCGGAACGGCGTGTCTCCAAGAGAGGCGTCGCAGGGAAGGGAGCAGGGATTTGCCCTTGTTGTATTCCGTCAGAGCGCGGATAAGGGCAAGTTCATTCTGTCCGCAAGCCGCAATGCCGACTTCGCGGACGTGCGAGGCGCGGTGAAGGAAGTGATTCCATCTCTCCCTGTCTCTAGCGACATCTTTTACGAAGTCATCGGCATCTATAAACTGGGGAGAAAGCAGGTGAGTCTTGCTCAACTCATGGGTAGAACGCGCCGACTTACCTGCCAAAAGGCGGTAATCCATTTCGCTTCAGGCGAGAAGTTTCGCGCGGCGAGGAGATTCCACAGAGGGTGTAGAGCCGGTAAATTCCTCCAGAGGATGTAGGAAGCGGGCTCCTGCCAGGCGCGACAAACACGCGCGCAAGATGCGAGGGCTGCGCGGCTGGAACCTTTATGGCAGGACTGGAGATGATCGAAGAGATGCAGAAGGATGTCGTAGCTGTTCAGCGCGGCCTGGACGGAATCAGGACGCAAAATCGTTACTCGGACCATCCGATGACTGGGTATAGGTGGTATCGATCTTCGGGGGGCGCAGGTATCCAAGAACAAGGAGAAGAGCGGATGAGTATCAAGCAGGTATTCGCAGGAGTGGAGAAGAGAAAGACCTTCTTATACTTGCCATATGCCGATAGACTTCCGGCGAATCCTGAGGGTCGATGCTCGACGTCAGTGTTACGTTGGTCCGCGGCCGGCAAAGGAAAGCGATGTACTTATGTACTGGTCAGAACGCGCAGCACTGGCGGTTCGTCGTCACTTCGGCTGAGTTAGTCTCCGAGTCGGCGACCATACGCGGCTTATCGGCTGCGTATAATAATCGATCGCCTGGCGGAAGATGCATAAGCTGCCAAGGATCCTGCGACATAGCAGAACATACCATCAAGGTTGCCGATGTGTGTAGAATGGTCTAAGGCCTGCTCAATGTTAGGCAGCACATGGCAGCGGCTTGCTGAGGTCGGCCAGACCGCGAACTCGGGCGCACAGCCACGTCTGCCTCCTCCAATTCCCGATCACTCCGGGAATGGCTTGGCTGCCTTCTCCGAACGAAATTTTGTGCTCCGCACGAGCCTCGCTGCGAGGCAAGCGCCGGTGTAACTTGGGGACAGGACCGTCCTCAACAGTCCCGGTTGACACGGTGTATCGCACCTGGACCACCGGAAATCATGAAGAACAGGTTGCGGAAGACGCATATTCATGGATTGCCAGTCAATATGCCAGATAAGCTAGTAAGTACGCCGATCCTATGCCGTCACGTATATTTCTCAACTCTCCAGGCTTTAAAGTCGTCTTCAATCCGATCCTCAGCTAGCAACTCGCTCCGCGGTTTCGATGCACCCTGCCAGTGGTCTCGATCATAGGCACGCTGAAGTTCTGGAGCGGGAGTGGTGTGCCACCACCACCGTCCATTCTGGTGCAGCGGTGTCAACTTACTTCCATGCACTATAGAATTATAGCACCTCGTCTAATTCTGGCGTCGTAGGATATGTAGACGCGAGGTAGTAGGCGAGAAGGGTTAATCGTCTCTTCCATGTCCCTCGACCGTCTCGCCTTCCAGCCTCACCTGGCCAGTCAGCCTCATGCAACCCTTGCGTCTCAGCCTTGCGTTCTGCTCCGAACCATTTCCATCACACCATGCGCCCCTCATCGGCCGCCATCCTTTTCCTCCTCACTGCTGTGTCCCTCGTTGCCGGCCACGGCTATGTCGCCTACATCTCCGTAGACGGCAAGAAGTATCCCGGTAACACCCCCGGCGGCGGCAGCGGTGAGTGTTCTATTAGTTTGGAGCTTCGCCTAATGCTTAGCTTCTCTTGCGTTCCCAGTCCTGTCTCCTATTCGAGCTATTAACGCCGTTGAACCTGTCAAGGGCACGGCCAGCCCGGAGATTTCTTGCGGTCACGGCGCGCAGAATGCAGCTGTGCTCGCTGACGCCAACCTCGGCAGCACGGTGAGTTTCAAGTGGGTCAATGGTTTGGGGGGCGATGTACGTATCTTCCGCATCTTTCCCGGCCTCGGCACCTTACGTGGGTCTAACCAGACTCTTCTGCTCCCTTCCTAGCAATGGCCTCACTTCGTCGGTCCGCTTATGACGTACATGGCGTCTTGCGGCCCAGGAAGCTGCCTCGACTTCGACTCCTTGTCTGCCAAATGGTTCAAGATCCAGGAGTCCGGGCTCCGCGCCGACGGCACGTGGGCGATGAAAGACCTCTACGACGGCTTCCCCGCCAACGTCAGCCTCCCGCCGAACATCGCCCCTGGAGAGTACCTCATCCGCCACGAGATCCTCGCCCTGCAAAACGCACAGTCCATAGTCGGAGCCGAGTTCTACCCGTCATGTGCCCAGCTCAAGGTAGGCGGCACCCAGACCGGCGTGCCCAACTCGACCGTCGCCTTCCCCGGCGCGTATTCAGACACCGACCCTGGCATCCTCATCGACCCCTACGACATGACCGGCGATTACCCGTTTCCTGGTCCGCCGGTGTCGCAGCTTGTAGACCAGCCGCCCGTGATGAGGATTGCCGTTGTCGACGATGCTGCGGGCATCGATTCTCCATATGAGCACGTCAGAGTTGGCATGCGCTTTCTCTGAGCGTTTGCAGAACTGCAGACTGCTCCGGTGACCACTCAACCCCGGGTTCTTATCTATACCATACCCCGCCTCACTCCTTCCTATCTATGCGGCTCCAAGCACCATGATACCCCTACCTCAATTCCCGATCCACGCTATCGTTCTTGCTGCCCTGTTGCTCCCGTCGAACTCTCGTCCTCGGGTCGCTGCACGAACTCTGTCGTACCATCTGTTGTGCCTTGAATCTTAGTGGCTGGACGTAGAGCGCGGCAGGCTATTCAACGCCCTCGCTCCAGGAATCGAGGTACTGTCTACCAAAATGTCTAAACGACTGGCAGATCATACCGCTGTGGCGACACTTGCTGGCAGGGCTTGAAGCCGGGCGCCTAGGGCCGGCGTAGCACGGCCATTCCAAATATTGATCATTCCGCCTCGCGCATCCCATTGAGCAGCGTCGATCGAGGCTGATAAGACGGTGTATACATGCATACTCGAACTTGGAAGTCGTTTCTATTGATGGAGGCTGGAGCCTGCCGCCGGGGTCTGCACCGCCGTGGCTGTGCTCCGCACATCATCGCCCTCCGAGTCAGGCTGATCTTGGGCAGCGCTGGTCTCCCGCCTTGTTCCCCTGTTCCCACCATGTCCTCCGATTATCAGAAACAACTTTTCTGGGCTATTCGATATCCTCGGGACGCAGTCATATTTCTCAAACGGTTCCCATACCCGCCGTGTCCGGGTTGCCACTAGTAAGTACTGGCAGTGATCTTCAACGTTGGTACTGCCAGCGCCACCTCGCGGACGTGAACAGACGTGAACGTAACACCTTGAAGCACGAGGACAACATCCCATCCGGCCTTTAGAATCCTCCATGACACTGTGGGGAGCGTTCTAATGTGGTTTCAGGAACGAATATCAATGCGTTCAGCGGAACCCAAAGTATTTGCGGACATGATGGCAGGGAGGCGGGCTTTACCGGTGACTCTTCGCTCCCGCAATGCTCGCTTTCCATCCGCGGCGACCGGTGACGTGGAACGTTAGTGCGACTCCGATGCGCGCCGCTAAGATGGTGCTTTCTTCCTTACTAAGCCACCTGTGGCCCGGTATAGCTCGGTCTAGTAGGGCGAGTGCTACTCATGACAACGACTTCAAGTTGGCGGTGCGGTACGTCTTCCACCATTGCAATCGTTTCCGATGTTCGAGCTTGCACGACACACCTTCCCTGTCATTGTTCTCATACGTCTGACTGATCTCTTGTCGTGACGTATCTTAGGCTCCACGAGCTGTGCATTCATGTTCTACGGTCGGCGCTCGATTTATGGAAGCAAGCGGCACTCATAGCAGGTAACGCTAGGCTAGTGTGGCGTGCGATACAGGTAAGCACCCCATCTTTGCGACTTCAGCATTGCTGATATGGGCCTTGCATTTATCCGACGTCAGTAATCCCGCTTCCCAGGCCGCGGATCGTGCCATCACAGTTCTTACATATCTATGTATCGGCATCGAGTCCACTTGCAAGTGCAGCACCGTCCATGATCATGCATTCCACCTCATCAAGGCGCTTCCGGAATATGAACTTACCAATATGGTTGGCCTGTCACACCATGTCGTGAGCGGGATGCGAACCTCAGGCATGTACGCCCTTCGCTTAACTCGCTCTACGGGTTACTTGCATATTCGCCTCCCGCCTGACGGAAGACGAGCATACAGCCGATTTGCGGACCTGCAATTCGTCTCTCCTCCCTTTGATTCCCCATTTAGGGCAACCTTATTCCACAGCGGGAACGCCCATCCCGAGCACGGCATATGTATGTACAACGACGTCCGTTGGATAGTCAACATTCCTGGGGCCGCCTTGTGGCTAGCGCCCTTATCGGAACGTTGCCATCGCACAGACACCGACAGGCTTGCACTTTCCCAGAAGAGTAGATATGGCTGTTATAACCCTGCGGCAACAAGAGCCTCGGCCGCGGGAAACTTCGCAAGGTGTGCTGCTGGTATGTTCCATGCACCTTATCTCCATCACCCGGTGCTAACTTGAACGGCCGACGTCATACCTTACAGGGAGCGCGCGCGGCTTTACGAGCAGACGATATGCTGCTGTTTGCCCGCTCATCCTTTTAAAAGGGCTTGCAGACCATATTGTCCCGGACACCACCACCTTCCAGTCCAGCGATGGTAGACGACCAGGCCGTCGGGTTCATTTGCATCGGGATACTGGTTTGCATCGTCGTATACCGATGGAACATCAGTCCCGTGAGTATTTCCCGCATATGGTCGAGCGTGCCCGCGGCTGAGTGTCCCGACATACAGTTGAACGACATACCCACCGTTGGGGGCTCCTGGGTGCCAGGTCTGTCCTATCTCTCTGCGATGGTCTTGATCCGTCGTATGAGGGAGATACTCCACGAAGGGTACAAGAAGGTAGCTCCCGTGTTCGCTTCCCTGCATGTGTCTCAACTCAAACGCCAATGGTTGCAGCACTACGGCTCTGCGTTCAAGATCCCGTTGCTGGACCGCTGGATGGTCATCGTCTGCGGCCCGAAGATGATAGAGGACATTCGGCGACGGCCCGAGTACGAGCTATCCTTCACCGCGACCATCGAAACGGTGAGTCCTTGTTATCATCTACGTGATAGTCCTAGCATCGTCCTCACTGAGGTATTAACACTACTACTAGCTCCTGCAGTACAAGTACAACGTCGGCCGGAAGATGCGAGATGATCCGTACCACATCGCCATCATGAAGGAGAAGCTCCAGAATCGCATGCTTCCCGCTATCATGCCCGATTTGATAGATGAAGTCGGTCCCGCGGTACAGCGCTACATTCCAGCCAGGGGGGATGGTGGGTTCCCTCATTATCTCCGCTCCCAGAATAGCCTGACCATCAAGCGCCCCCAGAATGGGTCAGCATGGACGTGTCGTCCTCCGCTTCGAAGATTGTTGCCCGCACATGCAACCGGGTGTTTGTCGGCCTACCTGTCTGTGCGTGGTTCTCCCCAACCTCGTCTTCGAGGAGCTTTGGCGTTGATTGGCATTCGATTGCAGGCCGGGACGAAGAGTATGCCGATCTCTCTGTCAAGTTTGCCGTCGGGATTCTCAAAGCCGGAAGAGCTCTACGCATGTTCCCCGATCTTCTCAAACCGTCAGCGTTCATTTAATCTCCATGCCTGGATAAATCATCGGACTAACACGCGGGTCGCGCTCGTGCAGAATTGCAGCACGGTTCGTAAGCAAAGCCGTGAAACAGACGCGTGAGCTCGCGGCGTCGCGCCTTCGGCCAATCATCCGTAAGCGGATAGCGGCTACCATGCGGGAGAAGGAAAAGGACCGATTCGACAGACCGGTACGTCGCCAAGGATCATATACAAGGTTCTGCGGATACTGAGAGGCTATCTCCTTGCAGAATGATGCCCTGCAATGGATCATCGACAGAGCAGTAACTAGGCACGATACCGACGTCGACATCACAGAGAGGCTGCTTCTCCTGAACATCACGGCCATCTATACTTCCGCTAGCGTGCGCGTTCCTCTGTCGCTTTATCCTTGGGTGAGAGAATGACCCCCTTCGCCCTCTGCCAGAGCATGACCCAAGTGCTCTACCACCTCGCGGAACAGCCAGAGTTGCTTGCACCTCTCCGGGAAGAGATCGAGGCGGCGATAGACGCAGAGGGCTGGACCATGCCCTCCTTCGCCCGGATGTGGAAACTCGACAGCCTCCTCCGCGAGTCCCAGCGCAGCAACGGCCTCACCATCAGTGCGCACCCCCCTTTCCTCTGCCTTCTACCTTCTTCCCACGTCGAACGCGCCACGCTGACTGCGTTGCAGCGTCCCTAATGCGAATCGCGCTCAAGGACGTCATCCTCGACAACGGCATGCTCATCCCCAAAGGCACCATCCTCGGCGCGCCCGCGCACCCCATGCACTACGACGACGCACACGTCCCGAACGCGGACGTCTTCGACCCCTTCCGCTTCGCGCGCATGCGCGAGGCGGCGTGCGACAGCGAGGGCGCGGCGCGCTACCAGTTCGCGAGCACCTCGTCCGAGTACATCCCGTTCGGCCACGGCCAGCTCGCCTGGTAAGCCCGCACACCGAATGGCATCGAGTGTGTGTCATCAATGGACTGAACTAACGTGAATGCGAACTCATAGTCCCGGGCGATTCTTCGCGGCGAACCAGCTCAAGGCGGTGCTGTCCTACATCATCCTCAACTACGACCTGAAGCTCGCCGAGCCGGACGGCGGCAGCCCTCAGCGCCCTCCGAACGAGTATGTCTCGCTCGCGGTCGTCCCGCCGACGGGGGGGACCATTCTCATGCGGAAGCGTGCCGCGGCGGCGGCCTAGCTCTATCCTGGCATATGCTGACTCGGACTCGATGTTGTTTGTATTCTGGTGTTGTATAGATGTCCCTGTTCCTGTGTGTACACTGTATGATGGATGATATATATATATATTTATATCTTGTAGCCTACCAGGGTCCGGTACGAGTGGGTAGTACCGACGAAGGGAGTATCAGTGCCGTTTAGGCATACAATATATAGTATTGACATTTATTCCAATGGGAACGAAACGAGATGCAATTGCGACCGACACGCACATGCATAAGATGGTACAGATGGCAAGAAAGACGGTTCCTGGAGTATATGGTCCGGTCGTGGTCTACCTTATACTACAATGATACTACACTACTTATCCGGGTCCGTGACTTGACGTGAAATGTGTTAGGTCATTTGCACGAACATGAGTCGGTATTCAATCCAAGCTGCAAAACGGTACTCCACGTCAATATATGCGCTCTTAAACTCCACATAATGCCGTATGCGCTCACAATCTATTCCGAATGCAAGGAATCGCCAAAGCGCCAAACGACCCAAAGCAAACCATCGCGATCAGACCGTCATCCCCCTAAAGCACGCAGCACGCTAGCAGGAGACTCACCCGATGGCAGCCATGGCGATTACGCCCATGAACAGGCTCGTGAGCGCGAGCACCTGCCGCCGCACGCTGCTCCGCCACAGGTGCGCGTCCATGACGAAGTCGCCCGCAAGCATCTCCACGCACGCTGCGTAGATGAGCATCCCCGCTGAGATCGCCGACATCAGGCCCTGCGCCAGTATCAGGTGCGCTATATGCATATGCACACATCGGTAAGCTCACTATACTATATGCGCTTAGGAGGGGGGGAAGAGAGGTGATACGCACGTCCGCGAGTGTGGCCGTGGAGGGTGAGGAGCCCGATGCCGATGCCGAAGGGCGTGGTGGTGGCGAACGTGAAGGCGAGGAGGGGCTTGAGCGTGTGTCCTGGGAAGTGGGACATGCCATCTGTCCGCGGACACGCATATAGTCAGGTTTCTGCTGTATATAGCGGGGCATATGCGTACGTTCGTGGTGGGACGAGGGGAGGCCCGCGATCCGGATGCCGAGCGAGAGGCCCTCGAACAGCTGGTGGAACACGATCGCGATGACAAGCGAGGCTGCAAGAGATGGCGCCCGCTTAGTGCGCAAAACAGCGACAACGAGGACATCGGCGAAGACGCACTGAACTCAGACCCGCGGGCTATCGACAGCGTCAAGCCGATGACCAGAGAGTGGACCATGATCCCTAATTGAAGCACCTACCCGCGCCGCGCCCCGATCCCATGTCCCGGTCAGCAGTCGCATTAATTGTCTTCTGCGCCGACACTACACGGTGCTTACCAGGATCCCGATTACCTGCCTCCGCCTCCCCACCTTCGCTATCTCGTCCCCGCCCTGTTCCAATCCGTTTTCCTCGTCCGCCACGTGCACGTGCCGAGGCGCTGCATTGTCCCCGTCCACGTCGGTCATCCACTGCTCCATGTCCAAATGCGCGTGTCCGTGTCCGTGCCCGCGCCCATGACTGTGGTGGGAGGGCGGGTTCGGACTGGCGCCGTGGTTATGTTTGTGACTCCCATTCCTCCCATGCCTATGTGGGCGAAGACTCGTCGGCGGGGTCGTCGGTTTGCTATTTGGCGCCGTCGATATGTGCGCACCGTCATGCGGAGGGACATACGAGTCCGAACACGCACGCCCGTGCCCATCCTCCGTCCCCACATCCGCATTCGCACTCATCAAGCCTCCCGACTCCGATACTGCCGCCACCGCGGCCCCACTCCCGTTGTACCACGGGAAGGAGATCCCGAGGAAGCGCCAGCGCGACACGCGGGCGTGGTGGCTCGCATGGGCGCCGCGCGGCTCGTGCCGGTGGTGTCCTCCAGAGAAGAACGAATCCGATACGTCTGCATGTGCGTGCGTGTGGGTGTGCTTATCATGTGCGCCGGCAGCGTGCGGGAGCGTCGCACCGTAGCTGAGCGTCTCCAGGTCGGAATAACGGGTTTGCGGGTCTCCGCGCAGAGGCGCACGCTCGGACGTTAGAGTAGGGGAATGTGAACGGGAGTGTGGCTGCGAGTGTGAGTGCGAATGGTGGGGAGAGGGAGGCTGCTGCGCCTCCTCGTGGACAAGCTCCGGGGCAGCGAGCGGGCGTGCGGCAGCGGAGGGATGGCCGACTTTGTCGAACCCTCGGGTGGGGCGCGCGTCTGGTGGGCCTGTACCTGTAGCGGGGAGGCTGTCGGTCCATGCGGTGGCGGAGCCGTGTGGGCTTTGGACGAGAATGGCGGGGTGCGATGGGAGAGGGCCGTCAAACTCCATCTGGATGGACTCGGCGGGAGATGGAACGATTGATTCGGTCGGCGTGGAGGGTGCTGAGGGGTATGATTGGAGGCGCTCTACGAACGCTGTTGAGATGTCTGGAGAGGATGGGTGAGTTCAGGAGGCCCACACTAGCGGCTTGAGGAGACCGAAAGTTGGTACATACATTCGACAAGGAATATAATCAATAATGATATAAGGCTGTGGGGCGGGACGGTTAGTCTCATAGTTGTCAAAAACGTGACTGCGGAAGATTACTGGAAACATGGTGGAGAAGTGTTTCAAGGAAGGCGGAATGAGTAGCATGACGGTCAAGCTCGTCTGAACTATGTCATACGCGTCAAACACGTATAAAATGGCGGGTACTCTCCAAACGTACCGGTTGGCAGATTGCTCTACCCAACCTCACAAGCCCCCACAGAATCGCGCGGCATGCCAGCGCGACGGCAACGAAGACGTGTCGTACGGAAAGGCATGGCGCCGGTCCTATTTCCAGGCCACTTAGGTTGGGCGAAAGGGTCACGCAGAAGCCGAAGAATGCAACAACGGCTCCCCCGCGCGGCCCTCCTCTGACCCCGATGTATGACAGACAAGCATAACAGACAAAACGCAGCCGAGTCCGCGTAGGTTACGCTTTTAGAGTGCAGCATATTTACGGCGAAGCGTAGTGACATCCTTCACGTCCGCTCGCCCTGCTCGTGGCCTCTCGAACTGGGATAGATAGAGAATAATCGCAGTCTAAAGAGACAGGAAAAACTATGTACTCACACAATCAGTCCCGTGAAATTCCCAATCCTCCATCGTTCGTTGACGATGGGCTTCTGCAATGCCTTGAAAGCGTCTTGAAGAAGGTGGACGAAGGCGGTGGACAGGATGACACCAGTCCCAAAGTGTTTTCCGATGAAGAAAACGATACTGGGGACCCTGACTACGCGAAAGGTCGCTGTTACGGTGGGGAACGATACAGCTGACGGCGGAGCGCATTCTTTAGTCAGGGCGTAGCGAGGCGAGGGCGAGGCGGACGTACCGGTTAGAGAGACGGCAAATATGAGAACCATGACCAGCAGTCGCTCGGTGGTTTCCTTCTCATTCTTCACGCGGACGAGTGTATCTTGGGACAGCGTTGTCGTCGCATCTCGGATGAAGGTTGCAGACATCGCTGGGAGCAGTCGGATGCAGACCCAGGAGGTCGGCGAGCCGGTGGAGAAGAGACTCGTCGCCTCAGGAAGAGCCAGACGATTTCGACGTGGCGAGAAGGGGGATGGGGGACAGTAAGCAGATGGCCAACGCTCGGGCAAGACGGGAACCGATGAGGACAGAATGACCGAGTGCGTTTGAGCAATTTACTTTTCTAAACCGGCGTCGCTTACGTCGGGGCATGAGGACCGCACCGGTCTGAGGTCATTATCCAACCAATCACAGCCCACCTAGATCCAACCGACTACTTCTCGGCAAGCCCCGATTCCGCTTGTCTCGCTGAAGCGCCGGCATGGATCTTGCTCTTGGACTCGTCGGACGGGCCCGCTCTTGCTCGACGTTGGAATCAAAGCAATCAGCTCTGGGCTACACTATCTTCTCCATCGTATATGCTACGATAACATCACTCGTACAAGGCGACCTCTGGATGCGCCCACCACAGTCGCCACGGTGATCGTACGAAGCCTGAAAAATAATGCTTCTGAGTACCCTCGAGGTTAGCCTCCTGCCAGGCAGTTGCTCCCATTTGAGCACACAATCCCCACACTCTCCTTCCGTGACGGAGGGCCGTCTGAATGGAAACAAGGGGTAGTACTCCAGATATCCTTCTGTGGGTCGTCATATGCTCCGTTGAATCTATCGCTAACAAATGTGCGCCTCGCCTTTTAGTGTCTCTGACGCTTTAAATGCCAACCCCGCCCCTACAGTTGTCCCACAGACCTGGGAGTCAAACCCGTTCGTCGGACATGGAGGGTGTTGATACAACGCACGATGGGTGAGTCATTGAGTGATCGTTTTTTATTGACGATAAATCAAGGTGAGTATATGCGCATGTTTCGTAGCTGCACGTCGCTCTCAGGCTCACTCTCTCACATTCCTACCTAACGGCCGGTCTAAACCCAGGGTTCGATCTTCTACTTTCATTTGAATTTACATTCGAAAATAAGACAAGACAGCCGTAGATGAACAAGCACGGGAATCTAAATATTCATCCGAAGCATCCACAGTGCATTTGTTATATCTACCAACGTGCGTTGTCAACGTCTAAGCTTCTCGAAGTCTGATGACTGACTCAGTTGGTAACTTGCCCCATCGCAGTGATTGCCTGGGTAAAAAGCTCTGAGGAGGAACGGAGGATAATCGCCAGAAGGCGCGCATCTCTGTGCGGAAGAACTGCGTCCACCAGTGGATCACAACGGCGTTTGCTAGTAGGATCTGATCGCACACCTCGAACCGGACGGGGCGCACTTTCAGGCCGGGGCATGGCAAAACTGGGTGCGTACTACTTTGCTGTCGCGATATACTGCATCGACAGCTTCACAACCTGATCACGGACCACCGCAGGAAGAAGAACTCGCGGTCCACATACTCGTTCTTGTAATAGACCAAGGCGGCATCCACCTTCACCACCCCTTTCGCGAACACCTCCCCGTCCCAGAGCGCCGTCCAGCTCTCCGGCGAGTGCAGGAACTGCGTGAACGTGCTCTCGTCCGTCCCTCGCACGATGGTCTTCTCGCCCTTCTCCTTCCCGCCCATATGCCAGCCTGCGATGATCGAGCCCGCCGCGGGGGAGAGCAGCCCGGCGAGTCCGCGGGCGAGGCGGAGCTGCTCGTGCTCTGAGAAGAGGTGGAAGACGTTCGCAACGTGGATCGCGGAGACATGCCCACGCAGAGGGTTGAGCGAGGTCAGCGAGGAGAGGTCTGGGCGTGGGGCGTCCACTGCGGAGCCGCCGGTTAGGAGGATCGGGAATGTTTGGAGGTGCTCGTCGGTCAGGGCATTTCCGGGAACGAACGGCGCTAGGAACGATGCAGGGGTCGTGTGGAAGAGCTTGTGGCCCATGGCCCAAAATTCTGTGGCAGTAGGCGTGAGCGAATGTCACAGCAGGGGATGGGGACGGGGACGGGGATGGAAGGGAGGATCAATTCAGACCTGAGTTGATGTCCGTAGCTACGACATTCTTCACGTCCCACCCGTCTGAGACTACCTTCCGCAGGTCGGTGCCGACTGTTAGCAAAATACGTGAGTTCTGTGATCGGAATCGGTGTGATTTCAACACCCACAGCAGGCGCCTACATCGAGGAAGATTGCGCCTTCGCGCTCCTTAGCTAACTTCAGTATGTGATCGTAGTTCGGGATTCTATTCATCCTCGAACTGTGGATACTCCGAGTTACTCCTTGTAGCTCGTTCAAGAGGCTACTGATGCACGTACGCCGCAAAGGAGAAGTATCGAATGCACTGGTAGGGCATGACCTGTCCAGTCGGACAAAGTGTAAGCAGATCTAGTACCGGGAAATTGACTCGTAAAAGCGTACCGGATACGCTTCCTCCTGAATGGCTATGATGTGCGCCTTGAGTTGCTCGTGATCCTGAATTCCCGTGTACGTTTTGATGAGCTCTAGGTCCTGCTCACGAAGAAGCGTGAACATCCTCTCATCGAGGGGGAAGGCGTTGGCATCCCGCTTCCACGGCTTTGGGCTAACGTCGTTAGATGCACTGGTAGCCATGATGACCAGTTGAAGGGAATATGTGAGTAACAAGAGGATACGTTTCTTGGATGGTTGGCAATGAAGTGCGACTCCTGTATATATTCATGCCCTGGCGGCGGACCTATGAGTTCGGCCGCATCCTCCGGTTATTGCACACGGCATCATTACCCGGACGTGAGAAGGGGACAGCCTGAGTGTGCCTTGCATATCTTTAGCCCTGAATCCTTATTGCGGAAACAGAGCTATATGCTAGACGGGTATGTACTGTATGTATGTGTAGATGGTACCGGGAACGTTAACGTGAACGCGTTCACAACCTCGTGATGGAAGTACAGACCGTAATAGTCAGGAAGGTCCTCCAGAGCGTCGTCTGGTTTGACGAGGGTCGCCTCAACCTTTACGCTCCCTTTTTCGAAGACCTCTCCGTCCCACAGCTCAGCCCAGCTTTCCGGGGAGTGGCAGAACTGCGAGAGTGCAGGGAAAGTGGCTCGGGGACTGTGATCCGGGGCTCGAGTAATGACGCGAACGCCATTATGCGGCGCCCCTGCCTGCGATCCGACAATCATGTTCGCGTTGAGTTTTTACCATGGTGGTGGAACTAAAACTCTCACGCTCAAGGGCCCCCTGTGTCACATATGCATCAGAGAGGTTAAGAGACAAGAATTCGAAAGAATAACACGGTACCTCTTTCTGACCGCGCTACTACCTACTGAAACACACGATCAGCAGGTTCAAATATCATATTTCGCGTACCTCCGCCTCGACATGTGCAGCTTGAAGGGGAGAATCGAATGGAAGGGAGAAATAAATAAAAATACCGGATAAATCTTACTGTCCGACAGTACGAAGACACATCTCAAAGTACATATTGGATAACATGCAGATCGTCACTGGACCATGCCCGCACCGGAGGGTCCTGGCACGAAGAACGGCAGATGTGTTTCCTCCCTCTGCAGCTCCCGCAGCACCTGGTGGAACCTCAGCGTCCACCACCCACGCTCCTCGCGCTCGCCGTCCGCCACGTCTCTTCGCGGGCCCTTCTGCGCTTCTTCGAACTGGATCGAGGGGCTCTTCGGCAGCGGCAGACCAGAAGAGAGGATGCCGACGAGCGACTGGCGCGTGTCGATCTCGAGGTCTTCCATCAAAGTCCCAGGCAGCGTGGGCATCGACAGCGAGCGGAACGTGTGGTGCTGGCATTTGCGCAATCCGTCCAAGAGCCGCTGGCGTTCTCCGCCGGCAGTTCCTGCTGGGAAACAAAGAGTGACTGGAGCGACGCGGGTGTCGTCTGCAATGAGACCAGTGTCGAGCTGTTCTGACCTGACCGGAATCAAAGTCAGACTCAGACCTGCATCTAAGTGGAAGTTAGACTGAGCAGTCGAGCGTGGAGTCAAATCGGCCTCACATACCACTTTCAGCGAAGTCAAGCACCCTGGAGAGTCCCAGCCCGTCCAGAAGGCGACACCTATCCATCCGTTCTTCATCGTTCGATTGTGCTCTGGCCGTCGCCGGCAGCGCTGTCGTCAGCACGATGACGTCGGTGAAGACCATAACCTTGAACATCCTATCCCGCGTGCGCTCCGGATGATCGTCTCCCAAACGATTCCCACTCAGAATTTGGCGCAGCTCCTGACTCGGCTTCGGCGCATCGTGTACCCGGAGACCAGACCGCCCTAGGAGATCGAACCCAGGAAGACGCTGGCCCGACCGTGGAGTCGCCAGTTCAGAAGCGGAGGACGTCGAAGGGGTCACGTCCGGAGTCTGCACGGAGAGCAAGGAGGACTGAGAAGAGGAGATAGAGCCTCGTTGTGAGCGACGCTTGTCCCAGTCCCGTACCGCCGTGGCAAGCTTCGAGCCTCGTTGGGCTGGCGATCGAGTTAGTTTGTTGCCCCTCGGACTCCGTAGCACGTTTGGGTTAAGAGGAGACCCCGGCGGCTTGGCGACTACTTTCGGCGTACCGGCCGCGGTGGCTTCGGGATATAACAAGGTGCCGTACCAGAGAAGCCGACGCGCACGTCTAGCCAGGGGTACCGTACTCGACAACCCGTCAATACGCCTGGCGAGGTCTTTCACGAAGTCGTACTCTTCCTCTCGCGCTTTGACTTCTTCCATGACGCGCACCGCCATATGTGTCGAATGGAGCAGCGAGAGGGAGGAAAGATAGTCAGGGTGGTCTCGTGGCGTCGCGTCACAGATACGCTAAAGCCCAGGTCAATCAGGCGCATTATCCCAGATACCGCAAGGAGGGTAGGACACACCTGAAACAGCTCAACATACTTGTCGAGCCTCGAGCTAGGCTCCCTGACCAACCTCTCTAGCGCGCCCTCGCCGTCCGTCTCCGGTGCCTCGCTCGCCTTCATCCTGAGGTACTCTCCGAACACACCCTCGTCCCTCTCAACGTACCATTTCAACGCCGCCTTCGCGCTCCCTAGCTTCACAAGATACGGCATGTAAATCTCGAGCTGCGGAACGAATCCTCTCAGCGTCCCTGCCACGCGCTCAACGACCATCCCTTCCTTCCACACCACGACGAGCGGAGCGAGTGCGCGCGAGATCGCCGCGTGTAGGTTGACGATGTCCTCTAGCCAGTCGAAGAGCCTCGCCATGTCCGGCGGTATGCCAGGGAGCCACGCACGGGAGTCGCGCGTGCGCAAGGGCAGGAAGTAAGCGCGGATGACGTGCCGGGAGGACTTCACGAACTCCCTGTCGAAGGTGACCAGCTCGTGGATAACTTCCTGCCGTTCCATCTCCATTGCGCCGAACTGTATGCTTAGAGAGCTGAACACGCCTGGAGCAAGGGTAGACCTCCAGGAGCCGATGCCATCCCGCGTACGACCTTGTACAATTGGGGCCGCAGGAGGATCCCCACGAACAACGGGGGCAGCAGGCGTAGAAAGCTCCTCGTAGACAGATCCCAGACTAGAACAGGAAGGCTCAGTAGTAGATTCCAGATAGCGCCGCGCAGAACTGGGCAGAGGATCAGCAGGAGCCTCAGGACCAGAATTAAGACGAGGAGACCAAGTCGACGCATTCCGAGTTGCCCAGGGTTTCATCTCCGCAACCGGCGTCCTTTCTTGCTCTCGACTGGTTTCCTGTCGTTCGGGTTGGGCGCGAGCCTGTCGACCGTTGGACTTCACCACCTTCGATGTCAGCGTCTCGAAAAGTGCAGACGCGCCCCTGCTGAGCTCCTTGCTGAACTTCTGGTGGTGGTGTCTCCATCCGCCGTCCGACGCGTTGCTGTCGGCGCGCTGACGGGTGCGCTTTGAGGTTGTGGAAGTCGTGCTATTCATCCTCGACCATGGAGGCCTGACCGACTCGTCCTCTTCCAGACTGACGCTGCTACCACAGAATGACAACGAGTCTGGTATGCCGAAAGCCAGACGCTCGTCGCGTAGGCTTGCATCATCACTAGTTTCCGAAAAACTAGGCACAGGGCAGGGAGAGAACGTATCGGACCCAGACTCTGGCGGAGAAGGACTCTTGAAACTTGGATTGTCGCGACGAACAGAAACAGACATCCGCCGAGACAGTCTACGCCTGTGGTTGCCAGATGCACGAGAATCCGCAGCCCGAGTACGAGCTTCATGAGACGTCGCTTCAGGGAGAGGGGACATCGACTGAGGTGACTTCGTGCCAGCTCTTGGAGACCTAGAACGAGGAGACGCGCCAGGAAATGTCGGAGTCACAGAGCGTCGACGACTATCAGAGTCTAAAAGGGTTATTGCTGGCTGACCGTGCTGCTCCAGATAGATACTCTCCCGCAAAGCCATTGCGCTAGTAGGGCGTTTCCACGAATGCCGAGTGCTTGTATGTCGTAGAGAACGGGTCGCTCTGCCGGGTATCTTCGTCTCGCGACCGTCTTCATCCGAATACGCGGACTCTTCTTCCCAATCCTCTTGAGTGCGTGAGCCACGTGAGTCCGAACCAGAGCTGTGTCCGATATGCATCTCCGTCGAGTCGCTGATTGCCACTCCCTGGACATCGTAGTCGGCGCCCCCCGAGCTCTGCGCCATACTTGATCTCGGGTTAGTCCCGGTGCTCCTACGGTAGTCACGGTGAAAGCCGTCCACAAGCCCCTTGAGCGCCTCTTCGCGTCGTCTGTCAAGATCACCCTCAGCGTAGTGTATAGAACATCGATTCCGCTGAGTGAAGCCCGGGGGGATATTGGCGTCGTAGATGCTCTCGTCGTCGTCCTCGGTACCGGCAAAAAGAACAGGTTCATCCATTAGCGAGCTGTCAGAGTACTTGTCGTAGATCGCCTCCTCGTCCGAACTGCTAGAAGACCGCTTCACGCCCCGGCCGTCAACCTCCACACCATCGACGTTCAAACCCAGGCCGACACTGGCACGAGTCTGTCCGCGAAGGGGGGTTGCGCCACCGCGGGGAAGGGGCATCTTGGACCTCTGCTGCGACGTACTCCGCGGGGTCCTGTCCACCAGGGGCGTTGCGGTCGGATGACTTCTTGGAGAACTCCAATGAGGCCGTCGATCAACGGATATGCTGTCTTCGCTCTCGGAAGAACTAGGGACGACGATCGCGTTCGTCACGACTAGCCGGCCGGGAGAGAGGGTCCGATCCACCTTCCGCGCGAGTTCGGAACCGCTGTCGTTGGCGGGGAGGTTGTGGAACCTAGTGATCTTGGGACGCGGCAAGGAGGTCTGTACGAATGGCGATAGGGCGGTACGAGATGGTTGGGGTGTGGCAAACACGGCGCTGTTCGGGTTTTGAAGAGGAGTGCCAGGATTTGACTTGGGTTTTGTCTTGGCACGCAGCTTCTGGAGCGCCGTTGGTGTTCTGGGTGTCGGGATAGAGGAGACGGGCAGCTTCCCGGGACGTGGACGGTTGGAAAGCGAGTTGCCTTCGTCCGACTGTCACACAACGGTGAGGGGTGGAAACCTGTGATGGGGAAGTACGTACGTTTGTCTCGGAGCCGGAGTATATACCGCGGGACGAACTGGGCTGGTCAACCCTGCTACGACTCGGTTGAGTTAGACTCTGTGTGGGCGTGTTGCGGCGCGCAGGCGACTTCAAGACCGACTTCGGACCGGGAGAGGGTGCAGGCGTAAATCGCGGGATGCCGGTCGCCGTGTTCAGTTCACCTGTGCCACGTGATGTGTGGGCGACGGGGGGAGGTAACGACGACATGGTTGGAGACGTCTTTCTGTCTTCGCGTCTTCGGCGTGATGTCGACGAGCGGGAGGAAGGCGTCGAATGCGGATCGGGAGAACCTCCGTTATCCGACCGAGGGTGTGGAGACTGCGTCATCCGGTCGACAGTGTCCTTCAGAGAGGGGAGGAGGTGGGTTTCGAGGAGGGGGATGTCTGCGAATTGGCTGTTGTGATGCTCTGCCGAGTCCATCTCCCTCTCCGTCCTAGACTCGGAGCGTGTAAGAGAAACGGTAAAACGCTTACTAGACACCCTTCGCATGAGTCTTCCCATCGTGCTCGACTGCGACGTCTGTGATTCCGACGACTCCACGGCAGGTGTCTCCTCGGCGGGTGGTTGCGTTGAGTACGACAGTACAGAAGAGTCATCCTTCACTGGCTCGCGAGATGGTCTCGGGTAGGGTAAACCAGCGGCGGCAGCGTAATGCGAAGGTGGAAGGAATGTAGGCGGGCGGGAAGATTGAGAGACGAATACTGTTGGGCTGCCGATAGCTGGAGAGCGAGATTTTTTACGAGTATTAGACCGACCAAAAGGCATTGCGCAAGTCGAAGACAAGAATGCGGAGCAGGAGGTGACGGAAAATATTCAAGTTCATGACCTGATCAAGTTAGTGACACCGCAGTGAAGGTTGAGAAGGGCAGGTAATACCCACATATTATGGCACCTTACCATCATTTAATCCATCAATTCATTGATCAATCCCGCCCGTATATCCACTAAAGGGACTATCCATGTTTAATCAGTGGAACTGTATCATTTATGTGAATCTGATTATTCGTCCCTACGTCCGTTAAGTCCGCTACAAGTCCGTAGTTATGATGATGTCATTGCTACTGCAAAGTAAAATATTGATGTCTGCAGGACATTCCTCAGATCAGTGGATCGTTCAAGTACTTGTAACGTCAATGTCGGGACGCAAAACTTATGAGCAGCTGCTGATTGTGTTTTGCCGATAGTCAGTTTGGTCAGAGCTGGAGTGTGCGACATCTGGAATAAGTACCGATCATTTTTCAGTCTAGACTAAAGTAGGATATTCCGTGGCCCAACGCGCTTGAGCACGTCGAAGACTCCTTCTCCCCTTTCCGCTTCACTGCACATTGCAAGTCCACAACAACGTTAATACCTCATACCTGTGCATGTGCCTGTCTCATTGCAGTTGTCTTCAGGGACCGCTGCGGCCAGCCGTGATCAAAGTTGAAGAGATCAGCTTCTTATCTAGCCGACTTTGAATTCCGCCACCATCGCTGGTACTCTCTCCCGACGCTTGTCGTCTTCCATCGCCTTCCTGGCGAGCTCAATGCCCCGCACACTCCTCCCATAATGCCGCGAAATCCCCCTGCAGAGCCACTGGACGTTACGCCCATCATGTCAGCCGTCTCTCCTGTGCACACCGAAGATGGAGGCGCGCCCAGCGCACGCGATATCGAAGTGCTTTTGCGACTGCAAAGCGGTTCACCCCCTTCGCGTTCAGGGTATGTTCTTGGTTCTGTCGCGAATATCTTCACCGAACGCCATCGGGTCTTCTGATCACGGATGCCCCCAGGTTGCTTGGCCCTCGAAGCTATCTCGCCACCAGCCCTCGCCCTGCACACCCTCGACATGCCTCCTTCGCCCTCCACTCTCAGAACACTATCCGCAACAGCACGATGGTGATCTCTAGCATCCCACTGAGCACGCGCTCCAGCACCGAGCCCTCGCGCTCCCAGGACACGGACTCAGACGCGTTCATCTTCCCCGACCTCGCTTCCAGCCCCCCGCACGCGCACGCCACGGACCTCCCGCCCCAGTCTGCTGCATCCTCCGTGATCTCCTTCAGGCATGCTGAAGACGCTAGCGACCTCGAGGCGTCCACCTCTACGCTTTCCACACAAGGTGCTGGCGCCATGACACCGCGCGCTCACTCGGGGACGCCCCAGCCGTCCGCATTGTCCCTCCTTCTCGCACGCCACGACGAGGAGATTCGCTCAGCCGCACCCTCGCCTGTTGTGGACTCACAGGAACCGACGCCGACAACGGAGCGGCCGGCATGGATGGCGAGAACGCTGTCCACGGTGCGTGAACAGTCGGTGACGTCCAGGGCCGTCTCACATGCCGAGGAGGAAACGGCGCGGGAGTCTTCAGACGAGAACGTGCCACTACTGGCGGACCTCGAGGGGAATCATCGGACATACCGTACCAATGGAGACTCGCAGCCAGAGCCTATTGGGAAACGGAGCGCGCGAGGCGTGGTCAAGGACTTCGGCTTCCGGATCGCAAAGCAGTCTGGGCCCGTTGCGAAAGATGCCTTGACGTCGATCCCTGCAGTCATCCTGGGCACGCTGCTGAACATTTTGGACGGCATCTCATGTGAGTGCCTGACGTTGTGGTGCGTTTGCGTGGTTCAGTGTTGACAAGGACCTGTGCAGATGGTATGATCATTTTCCCCGCTGCGGGTGTCTTTGAACACCTTGGTGGTGTCGGTGTATCGATGTTCTTCGTAACGTCAGTGACGATGCTTATGCCGTTTGAATGTTCCTAACATGACCCTCCAAAGCGCCATTGTCTCTCAGCTCATATACTCGGCCGGGGCGAGCGGATTTGCAGGGGCAAACGGGAGCATGATGATTGAAGTCGTGGTAAGTTTCTACTAGAGTTCATTGGTGGGATCTGCATTCCCGCTCGGCTGACGGTGCATTACAGCCGTTCTTCCACCTCATCGCCAATGGAATTGCGTCGGAGATAGGAGAGGACAACCCTCGTGCTGTGATCGCAACGACGATGGTTGCATTCGCCTTCTCATCCATTCTCACCGGTATGAGAGAGTTTCCAGTTTACGTGTTTTCATTGCCTGCTGACCGGGGATCTTAGGTTTAACCTTCTTCATGCTGGGAGCGTTACGTCTAGGAACTTTGATCGGCTTCTTCCCCCGTCACATCCTAGTTGGGTAGGCCAATTTCTTTGCCGGACGCCATGCTTCGTACTCAGAAGATGCTTAGCTGTATAGGGGGCGTCGGCGTATTCTTGATGATCACAGGGTCAGTGTCCCCGTCCATAATGATGTGGAATATCTCATGACTTCCCACATAGTCTCACCGTGAGCACAAGGATGTCCGACGATGACTTTTCGCTTTCCCTGGAGACGCTCAAGTACCTTTTTCTCAACGTTGGAAATGTCATCTTATGGCTTCCAGCGTTTTGTCTTGCTGCGCTCCTGCGCGTGATCACACATAAGTGGGATCACCAGCTTATCTTCCCTATATGTCAGCACGTCTCTTCTAGTTTTAGTTGGAAGTTCTGATCCAGATGCCCTCTGTTCAGATTTTTGTATCATCCCCGCAGTGTTTTATGTTGTCGTTGCAGTTGCCGGGATCAATCTCCACCGTCTCCGGACGGCTGGCTGGTTATTCGACATGGGCACGTCGCGCGAGCCATGGTGGCACTTCTACACCCTCTTTGGTAACGCAGATGCTACGTGCCGTCTCAACTTAGGTCCTTACTGAACGCGGCTAGATTTCAACTTGATGAGCTGGACGGCCTTTTGGTCCGTCATGCCAACTCAATTTGCTCTGTGAGGCGTCAACGACCATCCTCCAAAATGAGGAAGTAGTGCTGACGGTTGACGTCCACAGGTTGTTCTTCAACATTCTGCATCCGCCATTGAACGTTCCGGCGCTGGGTAAGTGCACTCCACAAGCAGAGTGAGAAATCGAAGACTGATTATGCTTTTAGCTGTATCCTTAGATCACGATGTCAACACGGACAAGGAGCTCGTTGCACACGGCTACTCGAATTTGCTTGCTGGCCTGCTCGGAACTGTGTAAGCTCTGTTGCGCTGACCGTGGTGGCTTTTCAACTAATACCCTACTCAGACCTAACTATCTTGTCTATGTGAACACCTTGCTATTCTATCGGGTCGGCGGCGACACGCGCGTCTCCGGTTTCATGTTGGCCGGCACCACTACGATGTTATTGCTGGTTGGAACTGGCTCTATTTCATTCATTCGTACGCTCCTACCTTGGTTCCAGAAGAAACCTAGGTACTGACACGTCGCCGGGTAGCGGTCATGGTTGTCGGTGCGCTCATATTCGTCCTCGGCATTGACCTCGTCAAGGAAGCCCTCTGGGACACTCGCCATCGCGTCAGCTGGATGGAATATATTACCATCGTCAGCATCATGATAGTCATGACCGTGTGGGACTTCGTCATCGGCGTCCTCTTCGGTATCATCGTCAGTTGTACGTCACCCCCCACCCCCAATCGTAAGGAAGTTCGGTGTTAACGTTCGTGCCGCTACGCAGGTTTCTTCTTTGTCGTCCAGAGCTCTCAACGCCAAAGCATCCGCGCCCTCTACTCGGGCGACAGCATCATGTCCACTGTGCGGCGTCCGGGGGCACACCGGGCGTACCTCCGCGAAGCGTCGAAGCAGACGACCATCGTTCGCCTGCAGGGCTTCATGTTCTTCGGGACGATCACGCAAGTCGAAGAGGCGATCCGGCAACTATTCGACGAGCACGCGTGGCACCGGACACCTATCCGCTTCCTCGTGCTCGACCTTGCGCTCGTTGCCGGCGTTGACATGAGCGCTGCAGAGGCATTCGTAAGGGTGCAGCGGTTGCTCGCGAGCAAGCGGGTTGTGCTGGTCTTGTGCGGTTTTACCGAGGACAGCAACATCGGCCGCGCACTGACCAATGTCGGGCTGCTCGAGATGGCTGGTGTCGAACTCTTCGAGACGTTCAGTGACGCAATGGAATGTGAGCTTGTTGGGCAGTTCTCCGATCACAAATAACTGACACATTTTGATGATGCCACGGCGCCATGTGTACAGGGACGGAAAACATGTACCTTCGTGCCTGGTTTACTGCTCAGAAGACGGAGGTGCTCGCAGTTAGTGAGTGAAGACTGCTTTCGGATGTGTCTCGCAAGGGTCTCACCTCAGTCTTCTAGCCCTCCCTGGCCGGCAAGACGACGTCATACCGTTTTCTGGCTCTGTTGTTGAAAGTCCCAGACGTGCTGCCCTCCTCAGTGCTGGATGGCGTACCATTGCGCGTGGTAGGTCTACTTTTGTAAAACCTTTATCCAATAGGTTGCTGACTCAGTGCTTGCGCAGATCATTCTGCGCGCGAGGAATTACCCGCACCCGAACCGTTCAACACTCTCATCCGCGCATTTTCCCCGTACGAGCACATCGACCAGGGGACATATGCGCCATTAATACCTTACCTCGAGCGGATGTCTGTGCCGGAAGGGACCGTGCTCTGGAACCAAGACCAGCCCCCAGACGGCCTATACATAGTCGAGTCTGGAATCCTCCGCGCGACGTACTATTTTGCCGACCCAACACCGCCGATGGTTGAGACAATGGTTCCCGGAACGATTGCCGGAGAGCTCTCGATGCTATCCGGACTCGAACGGAACGCGACGTGCGTGGTGGAGCGGGCTGCGGTCCTCTGGAAGCTGTCCACTGAGAGCCTCGCCCGGCTCCAGCAACAGAAGCCGGAGCTGGCGCGGGCATTCACGAGGTTAATCTTGAAGGGTGAGTAGAGTTGATTGATGTTACTCGCGTAGGGCCGAGGCTCACAAAGGCGGTGTCGGTCCGCTTCTTCCAGTGGCCAAGTTGGACTACGACGTCCTCATCACAGCGCTGGCGACAAGGCAGTAGCAGCGCAAAACAGTCTCTGAATCGATCTTGCCTTTTTACTGTCCGCTTCCTTCCCACTCATAGCTACACTCCGAACACTACTTCGAGCAAATAGCATATGTCGCTTAATTTAGCAATAGACTTAGATCTGTTCTGGATACCCTGAGTAATAGTACACTCTCTTGTTCTCACTACACTTGCATACATACTCAAGTACCGTATTTCCGACAGTATCGCTAGGTTTGTCGTCATCCTCAGTATCAAGTGCATGTAGGTCGACTGCGGTCTTGTGTACGACATGATCTGTTCCCTCTCGCCGGCCAGTACTGTAGTACAATATACGTACTATGCTCTGATCATGAATCGCGCGCTACGTCGCATATGGGACCGCCCGGTAACATGACAAACTCCGGAGTGCTCTGGAGTGGCTCAGAGTTCCCGACACTCGAGCTCCAGAGAAACTGTCCACGCTGACACGTGGACGGTCTTGGTATGAGAAACTCTGGCTCCGCTCCGCGGCAGCACTGGCCAGAGTGAGAGCCTCCCGTCGGCAATGGCTCCCTCCCGCCCGATTGTGCGCTCTCCCCTTGCCGACGACTGCCATGTGCTTGCCGTTACCAACGATCAATCCGCCCACGCGGCACGTTCCACGACGCCGCCGACTCCTTCCTAACAAGGCAGGTATTATTATACCACTGTACATCAAGAGGAAGACCAGGTGCCTTGGAGGTTAGGTGGCAGATGGTCCGCGCACGCATAGTATTTACAAGTAATGTACCTTGTAACTACTCATTCAAATCGCCACTGTGTGTTTCGTGCACCCGTCGTAAAAACTCCCGTGTGCGTTCATGCTGTAGAAGCTGCGCTGCCTGCTGATCATGCACACAGGCTGCTCGCACACTTGCAATTCGGCTGGCGTTGCGACTGGAGGCTAGCGTCCACGATGTTCGCGATCATATCGGCTAGAACTTGAGGACTTGGAGAATTTCCATCATGGCGCTTGAGAGGCTAGTACTATGCAAAGAACTTGATGTCAGTCTCCTTGCTTGGGGAGAAGACGACGTTGGAGGCCTGCACCGCGAGCATTACTAATAGAGGATAGCACGCATGCGACAGACGATCCTGAATTGGGAGTAGTCGTACACCTACATTCCAAAAGGATATGGCCCTGGGGTCGCTTGGGGGTCGCGCTGCACGCCAAACCCACCCCTATAAGCTGTTCGACAGCTTTCTGAGTCTCGACTCTCTGGCAGGGGTCGTAGTTTCATGATACTACCGGTGTACGGGAATGCTAGATTCGAAGCTAATTTGCCTCGGAATCAGTGATGTCCTGGTGCGGAATCGCATCGGGAGCACATGTATCGGTGCCTCATCTTACTGTCACCGCCGCCAGCTCTCGCCAGGCATCAATATTCAATATTCAATATGTACCTGATGAACCGTGACACCAACTTGAACATGAACCCTGTCTGTACGTTAGAAAGTTATGGTACTGTGCATCTGAAGGACTAGGAGAATCATCGCTCGAAACTTCGAGGAATGTTTAGGTACTACTACTAGTAGCTTATTCTGCCAGTGCATGCCTTGAGTTAACCTCTTCGACTTGTTTGTTCATGATACCATCAATGCTAGAATCGCAATCATGCTGCACTGGCCCAGATGTACATCTGCCTCCCACGCGCAAGATCCGGCGGCACGAGGACCCTCAGTGACAATTCACCCATATCCCTGATGCCTAATCCGGAGGTCCATGCCTGATTTTTATCCGGACATCTGGCCAAATGCGTAGGAAAGCCGGACGTTGTTGCCTGAGACGGATCGATGCCTGATCCAACGGCCGGTCCCGGGGCCGGTGCTGCGGGCTCATTGGAAGCTTGTTCATTAACAATACTTACTATGTCAACAATTGGTAGATCGGATTCTCGGCGAGCACCGGAACAAGCGTTAAGCCTTGTGCGGCGCTAGACCTCCCAGCGTTGCTTGAACCGGCGGTAAGTACTTACAGTATTTCACCGGTCCTTTAGACAGACATCAGTCCTTTAGACAAGGGGTTTTTCGCCCGCCCCCTCCAAACATTCAATTCTACAGGGACCTTAGTATATGTATCTACTTCATGGGTCGCTGAATTCTGAGTTTTGGGCCACAGGTCCTCCGAGAACGTGAATAGGAGGTGAGGCGTGCACCCTGCGGGCGTCCAATTACCCGATATAGGTAAAAACCCATCCATAACAGGCAATTTTGAGCGTAAGCGCGCTGTCTAAAGGACTGGTGAACACCCGATAACAACTTTTGCAGCTGATAGGCTTCGATCTCTGCGACATTGCGGGAAAACACCACATAATCTTACACAAACATAGTACACCAATGGTACGTGCTGTCTGTGACACCCGATTGACGAAAAGGTATTGGAGGATACAACCATTACAGCGCCTTTCATATTGATACGGAAAACGCGTTTTCGTGCGAGCCAGCGTCTCAAAGGCGCTCCTGGAGACGCCAAAGGATCACGAGACCGGAATGCGGGACCGGGTGACGAGTTACTCAATGTTACATGAGTGTGACAAACGACCGTGAGCTTCGACCCCAGGGTTCCGGGGTATTCAGACGGCCCATATTCGAGTTTTAATCCATAAATCGCAATTTAATACACCCAGAGGTATTCCTATGCCATTTCTAAGGAGGAAAATGACACCAAAGTGAACTTCCGCCAACTCAGTGACAGAGTGACTCTCCGGTTCTCCGGCTTTCTTCGCTTCCCGCCTGCCCGGCACAGCGTTCGGGTTCAGAGCGCCCTTGAGACGCTGGCTCGAACGAAAACGCGTTTTCCGTATCAATATGAAAGGCGCTGTAATGAAGCAAGGATTTCCTGTCTAAAGGACTGGTGAAATACTGTAGTACTCCCGCTGAGCTCGTTCCTCGCACCGTAATGTCCCACAACCTCTGCTTTACAATCCAAGATATCCATTTTTGAGTATAATCCAACGAAACGAGGCGAAAACGCACCTGATCCTCTCAAATCCGGACAAATTGGGCTCCTGGACGCCTCATCCCCTAGTCCGGACAAAAGGTGCCTGTGGGGCCGAAAGCCCGATTGAATCCGGCCAAATCGGGCGCAATGTCGGGCCAGATTAAATATTCGGACAAATCTGAGGCCAAACGTTGTCAGGGGTCCATTGAGCGTCTGTCTGATAGAAACCATCATGTGTGGACTCATGTGCAGTGCCCCCACATGGCGAATCAACTTTTAACTATGCCTCGTGTGCTGCATCAAGTACAAAGATATGACGCCTCCTAATATACCGCACACACTAGCATTTAAACGAGCTGCACACCGCGTTGGAATGACATCTGTCCCCGTCCTCACCCCCCTTCCTTTACCCTTTACGCTTGGCTTCCTCGTCTCTAATCCCCTGACAATATGTTCTTCAACTTCGACAAGCTCGTGTCCATGGCCACCATGGTCACCGTTTTCTCCATGCTCAGCACGTACCCCACTGTCGTTACCGCGTCTTCGGCACACTTAGTATCGCGCGGGCAATGTTCATCGACGCTGAGCACCGCCACAGTGAGTATCCCCATGATCGAGCCCGACGCACAGCGCACTCGCTAATGACCGACTCTGCTCCACCTACATCCGCATCCCCACACCGCCGGTGACCTAAGAGCGTCGCCTCTCGCCTTCAGAGCAAGTACTGGAACGGGGGAGGATGGAACGACTCAGGAGGGCGTATCTGCTGGACCGACGCCGTGCGTATCATTCCGCGCTTTCCAGTTCGAAGCTTTGAGGGACTCGCGACTGATCTGCGATGCCGCGCGATGGTGACAGAACACGATTGAGGACTTTTATAACCTCATGTTGGGCAAAGACTCGACGGATTTCAACGTCGCGGACTCCACGGTCATCGGCAAGATCGCGGCTAAGCAGGACAGCAGCACCTGGAAAAAGCAGCTACACGGCGCCAACGACGACGCCGGCGTGAGTGCTCCAGCGCGCACGACCGCAAGTGGAGATAGCTGACATGTTGACCTGCGGCAGTGGGTTGTGCTTGCTCTGTTGAAGGTGGCGGACTACAGGAACTCCCACAATCAGAGTGCAACTGCATACTTGGTACGTTGGGCATTCACCATTGGTGTCCTCAGATCAAACCAATGGTCTGACCTCCCTTCGCAAATTTCAGAACAGTGCACAACTTGTCTATGACCTGATCGCTGCGGAATGGGACAGCTCTGTTTGTGGCGGTGGTGGTAAGTAGCCGAAACACTTCGCGCGTTCCACATGCTTACCATTGACGAACGTAGTATGGTGGTCCAGTGCCCACGCCTACAAGAACGCAATAACGAACGAATTGTTCTTGCATATCTCCGCGAAGCTGTACAACCGCTACAAGGACGCCAAATACCTCGACAACGCGGAGAAGGCGAGTACTTGTTAAGTACAATTGACATGGCGTCGACACTGACGATCTGTCCTAATAGACATGGACTTGGCGTAAGCACACATAGCATCGTCGTACAAAGAAGATGCATTAAACACACTCACATAGTCCTTAACTCTGGCATGCGCAACTCTCAGGGCCTTTGGAACGATGGGTGGGTCACCTCCCGTAAAGCACGGATCCTCATCGGCTGATAGAGGTTGCAGCTTGAAGACGAGTTCCTGCAAGAACAACGGTCGCACGACCTGGACATACAACCAGGGCGTCATCGCCTCCGGCCTCGCCGAGCTCTATATCGCGACGGGCAACTCCAGCTACCTCACCCAAGCCGAGATCACGCTCGACGCTGCCATCGCCCTCAAGACGGAGAACGGTATCCTCAAGGAGACGTGCGACAACGCGAACCCGACCTCGACCTGCGGCACCGACGGGGACATGTTCAAGGGCCTCTGGATGAAGCACCTCCAATACTACCTCGACCTCGTGCCCAGCCGTGTGTCCAAGTACAAGAACTTCATCAGCGCGCAGGAATCGGCGGTCATCCACTACGCTACGGGCTCAAACTGGACGGTCGGCAACGTCTGGTATGCGGCGGACAAGGGCGGTTCTGTCTTCACTGCGCAGACGCAGACTTCGGGTCTTGCTGCCCATATCAGCGCTGCGAAGTACGGCTCCTGCTGATGATTGAGCGTGGAATGGATAACTTGGTCCCAGTCCTCATTGTATTAGTATGGCTGTCCACTGGTAATCTAGCTTTCGTAAATAATCATACCTTGATGGTGTATAGACCTATTCAGCCAACAAGGGTGGGGGATGAAACATTGGTGGGAGGCTATGCAGTTGACGTTGGTGCAGGACGTACGGCTCAAGACGTTTGGGGTACACAATCATGCTCACGAACTCATCGTCCACTTCGGTACAGCAGCCTACGAGACAATAGTCTGTGCCCCCGGGGGAGACTCCGAGGACGATTTCAACCACCGGGCCAAGAGCACAGACGTTGCGCGGACGGATTGCACTACTGGCACTTGATACCGACAGCCTGAAGCAGCGCATTCGTTTTACCCACGACAGGTTCGGTTCAATATTCCTTCAATAACCATTCAATGCAATGTTGTACAACTGGGTCAACGGAGCACCCTGAGATCAATGCGTTTTCACTGAGCAGGGGGTTTCACTCAAGGCAAGGCAAAAGCATCAAGAGCTAGACAGCGCCGTTCTCCACCAGCTTCCCGCAGACGATGTACTTGCTCGAAAAGTGTTCCATCCACCCTAAACAGACCTCAATACACGAATCTAAGATGCGTGCGATGTGGGCGTACCTTTCATGTTCTCACTGTGAGATTGGGAGGGATTGGTGAGAACACTTGTTGCATACAACACTCGGAACTATACGCACATTTCCTCCGAGGTGAGATCTTCGAGTTTGTCGAGGGGCTGGTCGATGGGTGTGAGCATCTCTGTCCTCGTCGTCAGGGCCCTATCTAGCGAAACGTAGCTGTGAGGAACGCGCCTTCATCAAACGACTGCTTGGCCATTCCGCGGGATGCGTCTCGACCGGCAAAATTGGCGTACATCCCATCTGGCAAACGTCACTATATGCACTCAAGGAGAGCGCGCGAGGCACTCACTAGGACCGTAGAAATTCCTTCCCGCCGTCACATCATACACAATACCCTTGATAGCAAGCAGAATCCGCTTTCCTTCCTGGCCATTGAATGGCAGCAGAGTATTGGGTGTGTAGGTCTGGTAGAGGAGTGTCGGGGGGTGGGACTTCGGCATCCATGTGTAGCCGTTCTTGAACTCGTTCGGAACGTTCTGCTGCAGCGAGTTCGAGGGGAAGATGATCCTCTGAATGGAGTAGAGGATGTAGAGCAGCAGAGCAGTGTTTACAGGAGTTCCGAGGTCAAAAGCCATGTTGTACAAGCTCAAGACAATGGTGTCAGGCGTTAGGGACGACGAGTAAGCATTCGTGCCAGCGCCGCAGCGGCCGGCGCAGCGGTCCGGGAGCGTGTGACGGACGTCATCGTGATAACCGAAGCAACCCGGGCGGGCCGCGGACTCGTCTCTCTCCCGCCCACCTTCGCCTCTTGCTCGCCGGTCACGATGTCCTGGTCTTGCAACCCAGTGACCGTTCTCGCGGGAAATATCCTTGATTCCAGCTTATCCGGTCCGCTTTTTCGTCCTTCTTCGATCGACAAACGATTTCGTGTTCAAAAGGCGGGGATGGAAGGCGGAACCTGGCCAACGACTCGGAGGAACTCCCCACCCGCACCTAGGTCGCTGGATTCGCGCAGATGAGGCTCTTGGGCGTACTTGGTGCGCTTTTCTGCTCTTCCGTGGGGGTGTATGCGGCTAGCCTGCGCGTTGTCAACGTGACGACGCTTGGGGTGAACCCGAACACGACCAATCACCTCAACGGCGAGTCGTTCCAGCAGGACGCCCTCGTAACCTTCAACGGTGCGTCCCCATCGTCGCATTCTGAACCTGTACAAGACAGCTGATGATATGTTGATGGATTTAAGGCTATCAATACGCTGCATACTACATCTCCGACTCCTCGAACGCGTCTGTGAGGCATCCCAGCCTTGCCCGGAGGGCTCTGACAAGCGACGATACGGCTTGGGAGTCATTCTCGTTTTTGGATTACAACCAGACAGAGGACGACGGACACGACATGTACGCCCTTTCCTCTGCCCTTTCTAGTGCTACGGTCTGACAGTCTGTACACAGCATATCCCTCGGTATCTCCCATGGAGATGGCACTCTGCACCTCGGCTGGGACCAGCACGACAACGACCTGAACTACCGAATATCGCAGTCCGAGGTCGCGACTAACCCTTTGGAAGTCGAATGGTCTGCTGACTTGTTTGGAGTGACCTTGGTGTGTGACGTTCACCCTGCCCAATAGCATGTTTGGTTTAACCCGTGTTGTAGGACCAATTGCCGGGAACCGAGGCCCTCGACAAATCCGTCTATTTCATCAATGTCACGTACCCCCGCTTCCTTTCGGTCCCCACTGCTAAGGTTGATAATGGTAGCGCCGATCTCCTCCTCGAGTTGCGTGTTGGCCGTTCTGGACTCGGGGATGATTGGTTGTACAAATATACCCCCAACCAAGGATGGAGTTTAATTGGAAAATATCTCGAGGTAAGAGAAATCGATACTGCGCTCGCCTATCCCAGTGGCTTACGGAATAACGGCAGGGTGTAAACAGTCAGCGCAACCCTTTCAGTGCATATATGACGTTCTGACTGCGTTCCTAGACAATGCCTACATCAACGGCATTGACTTCGACCTTAATGGCAATCTCCTGACCACCTGGTGGGGTATTATCCAGTCCGATTTGACTGTAGCAATATTACTGACACAACTTCTAGGACATACCGCGATTATGTCAACGATACCGGCCAGGACGTCGCAGTCCAGGCGGGCCCCAACGGCCCTGAGAATGTACGACGCCCCGCTTCTACGTTTACCATGTTCTAACCTCTTCTCAGAATCACGACCTCAACTTCGCGTTCAGCACGGATCTCGGTGAGACCTGGCAGAATAACTGGAATCAAAGCATTGCCAACATGACCGCTGAACAACCCATCGTCCCCGTCTCTGCTGGTATTGTCATCTTCGGCATTCCGAAGTATGGGTAAGTGACTTTGAGTCCAAGATCGTCGTCCATTGTGCTCATCCATGTATAGAGGCATCCTCAACCAGGAAGCGCAGACAGTTGACTCGAAGGGCCGCATTCATGTTCTCAACCGGGAGAACACAACAGGCACCGAGCAGTGGTAAGTTGACAATCCCCCTCACCTCCTTCGCCCGCGCTGACTTTGTCCCTCTCAGGTACCACTACTGGCGCAGCACAACCGACCACTGGACACGCACTGTCCTTCCCCTCCCCTCTGAGCTCCATAGCATCAACAACATCACCGGTACTCCCACCGTCATCGGCAAGCGCGGCAAGATCGTCGCCCCGCCCCAGTCCCCTCATGGCTCCATTCTGCTCATCCTGCCCGACAACGCCGCAAACTCGACAGGGCTCAGCATCCTCCGCAGCACCGCTGCAGGCCACTTCCGCGACTGGGAGGTCGTGTGGGAGGCCGCGTCCGGGAACGCTTGGGAGCCGCTCTTCGATAGGTATAGGTTGGACACTAGCGCGGGCGGGGACGGGGTGCTGAGCTTGTTCGTGGGGAACGGGACGGCGATCCAGGTCGTCGACTTTGATTTGGGCGATTTATGACCTAAGTAGTATTTGCGCTGCATAGTTTTTCTGTTCTTGGTAGGCAACTGCCTAGGCCACAACGATTTCTTCCATTGTTATTTCGCGTAGTGGTGCTATCCGCCCACCCGCCCAGACCGAACCCTCCCTCGTGAATCTACCACCCGATGCCTACAAGATATAACATTGTACCCTTTAGACATAGGAGCCCGATTCTTCTATATATCCATGTCCAAGGATACCAACAACACCCATTTCGAACCGCCATATGTAAGAACGTTAAGCCGCCAGGGCGCGCTTTCGCAGGAGGATGATCCCGCCCATGGGCGGGAGGACTGCGAGCGAGACGTACGTACTCTGGGGGCGCTGACGGTTGTCACCGTCTCGCTCGGCAAGCTTCAGGTCGTAGTTAAGGATGATGTACGAGAGCACCGCCTTGAGCTGGTTCGCAGCGAAGTACCGTCCGGGGCTGCGTTCACGTTTTCCGGACGCCGTCAGGTCAATCAGTCGGTATATTCGGTACGCTATGATAAGTCGGGGGGGCTTACCAAGCAAGGTGTCCGTGTCCGAACGGGATGTACTCGGACGAGGTGCTCGCGAACTGGTGCCGCGCGGACCCTTCGCCCTCGCCCGCCGCCTCACGCATGCGCGCGAAGCGGAACGGGTCGAAGACGTCCGCGTTCGGGAAGTGCGCGTCGTCGAAGTGCATCGGGTGCGCGGGTGCGCCGAGGATGGTGCCCTTGGGGATGAGCATGCCGTTGTCGAGGATGATGTCCTTCATCGCGACCCGCATTAGGGACGCTGTTCAGACATGATGTAGTTAAAATGGGTTGGTGCAGGTGCAGTCAAAGCAAAGCAAAGTGCGCACCGAGCGTGAAGCCGTTATAGCGCTGGGACTCGCGGAGTATGCTGTCGAGCTTCCACATCCGGGCAAAGGACGATGTTGACCAGCCTTCTGCGTCGATGACCGCCTCGACCTCCTCCCGGAGGGATAAGAGAAGATCGGGACGTTCTGCGAGGTGGTAGAGCACTTGCGACATGCTCTGGCAGCGGGAGAAGAGGGTGAGGTTCTGGATAATTAATCAGACAACCCAAGTATACTTACGCTAGAGGAAGTGTGGACGGCGGCTAGGTTCAGCAGGAGCAGTCTTTCTGTGATCTCGGCATCGGTCTCTTGTTTGGCCACTGCTCTGTCGATGATCCATTGGAGGACGTCATTCTAGACGGTGGACCGAGGCAGCCTCTCAGCGGTCAAGAAACGTTGCAGAGAGGCTGTGGCAGCATACGGGTTTATCGAGCCACTCCTCCTCCTTCCCCTGCTCCTGTATGGCCGCGATGCGCTGGCGAATGATTGGTTGGAGGTGCGACAATGCCCGCTCGGTCGTTTGTTTCACTTTGCTGACGAACGGTGCTGCGAACCTACACGAATACGATCCATGTGTAAGCCCGATATCTGACAGAGAAGCGGTGGATTAGATACCTACGGTTTGAGAACGTCGGGGAAGAGGAACAGAACTGTCCCGGCCTTGACGATTTCGACGGCAAACTGGACCGAGATGTCGTTGTACTCTTCGTTGCGGCCTGCAATGGAGTGCTAATCAGCGCGACATGGCTATTGAAATCGGGTCTGGGAGAACCACGCACAGACAGGTAGGCCGACGAAGACGCGGTTGCTCGTGCGTGCAACGATCTTCAAGGCGGAGGACAACACGTCGACGCTAATCCATTCTGGAAAGATCCTCATCAAAATGTGTTATTTCCTGAGACTAATTGATTATTGGAGGACCTACCGTTTCCCTCCGCCGGAAAGTACTTTTGCACCGTGGTGCCGACCTCGTCTATCAAATCGGGCATTATAGCGGGAAGCATCCGATTCTGGAGCTTCTCCTTCACGATGGCGACGTGGTACGGATCATCGTGCATCTTTTGGCTGACTGTGTACCTGTACTGCAGGAGCTAGTGTGGAACGCACAATCAGGAGGACCGTCACATTATATCCATAACAACAAGGACTAACCGTTTCGACGGTGGCAGTGAAGGACAACTCATCTTCTGGCCGCCGCCTGATGTCTTCTACCATCTTCGGGCCGGAGACTATGACCATCCAGCGGTCCAGCAACGGGATCTTGAACGCAGAGCCGTAGTGCTGCAATCCCCAGCGCCGATTATTGAGACAGGTGCACGGACACGGACAAGGACTAGGGGACGAGTATGTGGCGTACCTTCTTGTACCCTTCGCGCAGGGTCTCCCTGCCGCGACGGATGAAGGAAACGGCACCGACATAGGAAAGCGGCGGGGTCGAAAAGCCACCCACAGTAGGTATGGCGTTCAACTGTATGGGCGGGCAGTCAGCCGCGGTAATGCTACATTAAATGCGCGGAGTACTTACGGGGTTAGTGTGCCATCGGTATATGATGACCCAGAATAATATTCCGGCGGAGATGAACAGTACGGCCTGATCGTCCGCCATAGCTTGGCCAGTGGAAGATGAGTGTATGCGGGATGGTGTGGTCCACAAGCCACTTAAAAGGGCGAACGGGTGAGGGTGATATACTGCTCATCAAGGCGCGCGCTCGGGCTACAGAGGAGACGGTCATTGGTCGTTAGCATCAGGCGATGAGGCCGAGGTTGAACGCTGAACACACCAGCAACATAACTGGAGAACCTTGCCACCACCGAAACCATTATTGGCATAGTTTCATGGCTACCTGTCCTATTCTTGGACCGTGCAAGTCTATCGGGGTAAGAGCGATGCTTTTACGATACGGACCGCTAGTCGCTCACTCAAAGCGGGTCCGGGAATGTTAGCTACTCAACGGATGCCGTTGTGCATGCGCCGCATGAATTGTAGGCCCGCCAGTCGGCTGCATGCTTGTCTACCGTCATGTCGGAGGTATACACACAACTATCCTGCGAAGCGAGATAAGTGAACGGTGCCAAACTTGGAGCCCCCGTACCTCGCTTACGGTTTGGAGTGCCAGTCGAACCGGAGTGGACGCCAACACATTTGTAAGAGCCGCGGCTGTTCGATCACAGCCTATTAGACGGGGACGTTGGTGAGGTTACTGCACACCTCCAATGTCTAAACGATTCAGAGTTGATACTCACTGGCACCTCTACCGCCTGTGGCCACACCGCAGTCTGGTATAATCCATTCGGAGGGTCGTCGGGGAACATAGTTGCATGATTTGACAGTCCTAGGGTTACAAGGCATGATGTCAGTCAACTGTTTCAGAAATTTTACGAATGCCGTTAGGAACTCACAGGGAATGTTAGTGATAAAATCTCGGGGAGTTCGGAAACGACAACTGTGGTAGGAGAAAAGTTCTGGCTGGTGAATCATTAACATCGCACTCTCCCCGGAGCGATCTACGTTGTATCATAGTTGGTTGGTAAGACAAAGCGCACCGTCTTATCAATACATATCGTCGCACGTCCAGGCGCTCCACGTCACCGGTCGCTCGAGACTGAGAGCAAGCATGACGGGAGCGAAGAGCACTCGTAAACCCCGCCTTCCAGTCCTCCCGACAAAGACTCCACACTCCGGTGATCTACGTTCGTTCCTAAAAGCGTTCATCCCGAAATATTTTGCACGAATCATGGGTATTGTGAAGGGCCGGTGTGGGGTGTTGTCTTCGCGCCTTTGTTAAGTTCGCGGCCGCGGGTGGGTCACCGGGAACGTTGAACGATCAACTCGGAGCATGTAGAAGCCGTGTCACGAGTATCAATGCTCCCATATCCCAGAAAAGTGGTTTATAACAAAGGCCGCACTTCACGGTGATCAGAGGAGGCGGTGGTGAGATCAAGCTAGCTGGCAGAACACTGCCACCGGCGCTGCCCTCCGAGTCGGAGGCTGGGGCGAAACTTGTTCGATTATTTATGATCCAACTGTGGACATTGATGTATGCCTCTCCACCTGGATCGACAGCATTCAATTCGATGAGGTGCCTGAAGCGAAATGATTGGCCCCTTAAATGACTTAGTACTAATCGTAATGCTAGCCATAAGGCGGGGACCGCGCGCGCCGTTGAAGCTAGGCTTGAATGGCCATCTACAGGCGTCGTGTCGACAACAGTTCGAGGACTAAATTCTGGAAAAAAGTCCTGCCATGCTCCACTGATGTGCAACATCGGAGTTACTCAACAGATGGTACAACAGAGCTCTTGCGGCGCGACCCAACAGTAGGGCAGCGGCGCCGCCAGGTTTCAAGTTCCGACGAAGACAGTTCGCCGAGAGAAACGGAATCGTGAGCAGAATGGCTTTGAAGAGGATATAAGCCAAGGCTAGAACCAGACCCGAGAGAGAAAATATGGTAGGTAAGGGCTGCCCCCGATTGAATATTGAAGGGTGAGCTGAGTGGAGACGTTTGGAGAGCTAGAGGACACGGGCTGACTGGGACACGCCGTGTCATCACAATGGCAACGCTCTCCGCGGATGTCCTTTCCGTAAGGTGCGAAATCACCGGACCAGGGAATGGGTAATCGCCGGCCATGGATACGCCAGGGGATTCGGCTCCGACCATGGTTTGTGCAGTGTACAGTGAGTAGCGCAAGCACTTCGTGGCGGATGAGGTACTTTCCGGGTGTGATAATCATGGGAGAGTGACGTTAGTCGGGCGACCATCATTGAGGTACTTCATCGCCCAGGTGCGGTTCCCGCGGAAGCTGGACTCCTGTATTTCGAACAACGAGGATTCGAAGTCGATGAAGCCGCCCAAGCCGCACGATACCGTGTAGGTCATAAGGGGACAAACGAAGGGAGGCCAATGCGAGAGCGGGAGCGGTTGGTAAGTATGGAAGCCACAGAGACCAGGACAGTTGGCCATGCAGGATACGCATATTGCCTCACAAATCGCTGACCCACAAGTTGAAGCTCGCCATGCCGGGGTTAGCGTCGGCGAGTTCGGGTATCTGTCGCGGCAGGAAAACTTCGCGTTGGATATGCCCTTGATATGTACGGCGGGGTCGATGGCCCCCGAGGTTCTGATCGGCGACAGGTCTGGGACCCGAAACAACTTGAACTTGAAGTTCAGCGTTGGACAGAGCTCAAGACCACAGTAAGAATATTCAACTCTCTTGTTGCTAGGCGTGTGGGGTGTTACTGCGACACCTTTCACCGCCTACAGAGACAGAGTAATGGCCTGCAACGAGGCGAATGACACTCGACGACCTGCCATCTAGAGTTGCTGTCGGGGCTATATTAAGTGAGTGTGCGAATTGTCGAAGAAAATTCACAAGGTTGCACACGCACCGAACGCTGACTTGGCACAAACAGCTCACAGTTGACTCGCCGGAGTTCAAGCCGAGGGTATAGACCACCGCGACTACAGAGTTGTTGCCAGTGTAGGTCCCTCGTTGCTCGGAGGAGGAGGAGTGTAGGTGCATGTGTCCGTCATAGGTTCGGAGCAAGCTTAAGGCGCTTGCTCTGGCGCTTGCTTCGCAGCAAACCTCTAGGTTCGGAACAAGCCGCCTTCTCCGCCCATAATTTCGTGCTCCGCATGAGCCTTCAAGGTGCTGGGTTCGGAACAAGCTATTCTCTGAACGGAATTTCCTGCTCCGCACGAACCTTAAGCTTCGATCGGAGGAAGGTCGAGTCCTGTCGTAACTCTCCTCTTCCCTATATATCAAGCTGGCTTCAATTTTCTGGCAGATCTGGGGCGGTTGAGGCAGGGCTCGTCAAACCGGATGACCTTAAGGTTCTCGATGGCATCATGGTATAAAGCTAGGCTCACTGGCAACAGCTTCCCCTCTTCGCCTCTCTCGACGACCATCCAAGTGACCTATGGCTACCGATACAGCAAGCAGCGACGCTAGCTCAAACCCGCCGAAGCGCGACCCCAATGCGTTTCCTCTGGACGAGAAGATGTTCAAGATTCTTCGCGAGCAAGATCTGGACCTCGTCAAACAATATACGGGGATACACGATAATGAGCAAGTGAAGGCCCACATCATTAACATCCAGAAGGAAGCGTATCCGGTATGACTCGACGAGCGAGGGACCATAACAGATCCACTTACATCTCGTCAACCCTCCAGATCATGCCTTACCAGTGCATTCGATTCTTCTCCTTCGCGGCGTAAGTGCGCTGACTCCCCATCGATATACTACACGCTCACTCAAGACTCTGGTGCAGTTCCAGGATCAATGACATCGTGCCCAACTACGATCACATCCTGAAGTTGGGAAACGACCGCGATGGCGCGATCTTCCTCGATGTCGGCACCTGCTGTGAGTGAATCAGCCGTCCCGATCCTAATTACAGCGCTCACGTATCGTGGTCGTAGTCGGCACCGACTTGCGGAAGGTAATCACGGACGGGTGGGATCCGAAGAATGTCGTCGCGACGGACATCAACCCAGGTCTGACTTGAAGCCCCCCCACTTCCCATCCGACCGTGCTGCTGACCGGGGCTGTTTGTGCAGACTTTTGGGCGATGGGCCACAAGCTCTTTCACACAGACCCCGCGTCGTTCCCAGCGACGTTCGTCCCTGGGAACGCACTGACCGACGAGCACCTCCAGATATTCCCGATCCTCCCCACCGGGTCCGCAGCGAACACCCCACGCCCCGACCTCCCGTCGCTGACCTCGCTCAACCCCCTGCGCGGCCACGTCTCCGCGATCTACCTCGGGAACGTCTTCCACCTCTTCACCGAGCAGGAGCAGGCTCGGCTTGCGCGCGGACTCGCCGGGCTCCTCTCGCCGGAGCCGGGCTCTGTCATCACGGGTTGGCATGGGGGCGCGCCGCAGAAGGGCGAGAAGACGATGATCCGCGGACTGAACGACAGCGCGATCACGCAGTTCCTCCACTCTCCGGAGACCTGGAAGGAGCTCTGGGACGGGGAGGTGTTTGAGAAAGGGACCGTGAGGGTAGAGGCGGACCTGTTGAGCTACAAGACCGAGTTTGCGGCGGGCGAGTTCTACTTCTTGCCCTAGTCCATCACCAGAGTGTGAAGCTGTTGAAGCCCATGTATAACAGTATAGCTGGTATTCCGAACGAACGAAGAACACGAACCCATTGTACGATACACGTTGTAGCCCTTCGCAATGCACGCGCGACCATAAAAGATACCACGCCCCCAGTCCCGGTTCCCACTTTCACAAAGCAGCGGCCTTCTCCTTGACCCACGTGGCGACCCACTCTCCCCACTCCTCCCCCTCCCCGCTGAGCAGCGCCCAATGCGGGCTGATGTGGTTGTGCCCCTTCATGAAGTCATACCGCACCTTCTTGCCCAGCCTCTCCTCCAGGACCTGCACGAACGCGTCGCTCGACGCGCGCACGTCCGACGGCTCCCTTTCGCTCGCGAGCACGAACCACTCCGGGAGGCCCTCGATGAGCGCGTCCGGCGCGCGCTTGAGGAGCTCGAGCGGGATGTTCTCGAGCGTGCGCGCGCGCGAGCCGTAGTACCCCTCGAGGACCGCGGGGTCGCCGTTCGGCTCGGGCTCGAAGTAGAAGCGGAATGCGCCGCCCTGGGGCACGAGCCCGCGCGTCGCGGCGCGCACGGGGTGGTCGAGGGACATGACGTCGGGGGAGAGGTAGAGCGAGGCGAGATGGTTGCTGCCCGCGGAGTGCGCGAGGACGAAGATGTTGGAGAGGTCGGCGGTCGCGGGGAACTGGCCGTTCGAGGCGGCTGCGACGGCGGGGCCGTGCGCGAGAAACCAGGCGAGGGCGTCGCGGACGTCTTCGGGCGGCGTGGGGAAGGTGACTTCGGGCCAGAGACGGTAGTCGGCTATGACGGTGAGCAGGCTGTGGTTCGAGTCAGTTCTGTGCGGTCTGTCAAAGAAGGAAGGGCGTACCCTCGCTGGGCAAAGAAGACGCCGAGGTTGGAATACCCGAGGTCGTAAGGCTTCGCAATTTGGCGGTCACCTTCGATGAAAGCACCGCCGTAGACAAAGAATAGGACTGGCTGTGGGCCTTTGGTGGGAATCGCCTTCGGTTCGGGATAGTAGACGTCGAGCTGCATCGGTAGTTCAAAAGTAAGCACCGACGTATTGAGGGTCTGGCAAAGGTAGTAACTGCAGACCTTGTGCCTTGGCGTGCTACCGAACTGGAAGGTCTGACGAGGGTAGCCCTCTATCTCTTCGCGACGCTTATCTAGTAGCTTCATAAACGCAACACGAGCTTGCATTGGCAAGAACGGGTTAGCATTTATTATTGCACGGAGGAGACAACTTCACTAACTAGGATCAAGGACTTTATAAATCCCGTCATCCGTGAAGGCGGCAACGACGTCCATAATCCTTATTTCGCGGCAGTGGTGAGGGGGGTAGGTCGAAGATGGGGAGCGGTGTGTAAGCCCTCCTTGTCGGTTCTGAGTACTTTATGGCGATGTGCAGTGCGTCCGAGAGATGTGACCAGAGCCTCTTGCGCGGGAATAATGTGCTGACCACACCTTGCAGCGTGAAAGACATAGTCTCCCATAGATACAAATGTCATCCGTCATGGGATGAGAAATCCCTTAAGAAGAGAAACAGATTCTCACTGTTTCGACCTGGTAAGTAAACAAACATTTAGGAATGAGAAGGGAGTTGATCATCATGCTCGAAACCCCAAGAATCCAGACCGTGAACCCCAGACGTTACCTTAACGAAAGAGTTATGTGCTCTCGGGACTTAGGGGACACACTCACGGTGGCTGGCAATGAGCATCGCTGCAGTGGGAAGTCCAATAGATACACCAGGCTCAATGACACCCATATAGGTTCCGAGAAAGGCGACAATGTCTGACAATTCATTAAGGCAAATGCGGGGGGCGGGCGAGCCACAGGACCGAGGTAGAGGGACATACAGCGGATTTCTCATCACATGTCGCGCATGCATGCTTCCGGCCCCTCGGTAGAAGAGCCGGTTTCGCCATGGAACACCTGGCAATAAGTTACACAGAAAAAAGTTCGTTGGAATCATGAAAATGACTCTAGAGAAAGGACACTCACGAGGTAACGAACATCTCATGCGATGAGTATGTTACTCACACGGTCGAACAGGCTTCTGGCACAAGGTATAAGTCTGGAACTGGGTCATTCGGTGCATCGTGCAGTACGGATAGGTGGTGGTTTGCAACCGACCGGTTTACTGGTGCCAGTTGCGTAGCCTCGGCCGGCGATTGCCGGGATGTCTGGGTCTCGATTCGCCCGCGATTCGCCGTGCGCTTTTCTACGACTCGAGCCGTAAAGTAACTGGGACGAGGTGGATCCTCGTCTTGTTTTCGTGCGATGATCTTGTGTCATGTGTACCCTCCTCGACCCTTTCTGTTCATCGGCTGGCGCAAACACTGAAAATGAAAGGGTGAGCCTGGGTGAGTGAAAGCGATCAGTGATCAGCTTCCGAATTGTTGACCGTCGGGACCACGCTGAAGTCACCCCGCTTGACCGTCACATCCTGTAGACTAACTTAGCCCCCTGGACACTCCTGGAAATCGCGGTAAGTGCAACCGGGAATAAGTTCCTTTACCAGAGGGACGCAACATCAGCTGACGAGGCTATACTCATTTGGCACTTTTCTCTCTCAGGCTCTTCTTTTGGACGAGTCGCCAGGTTCCACTGCTTGTTATCGTCCCTTCGTTATCGCACCCTCTTCCCAGTGATTCCGCCTCTCTGAAACGGAACATTAAGAGGGTCTTTGCAATTTTACTCTACCCGAGGAGTAACACGACGACCATGTCTGTCCACTCTGTCAAGCGCGCTCAGACCCATCTTGCTTGGGACAACAGGTACGGATCCAATGCATTCTCGCTCTTCGTGCTTCTCCTCTACTACCTGGAATAGTATTCCTCCAGTGATTCATGTCTCCTCGGGAGACACAATCACCTTCGACTGTCTCGACGCCTCCAACGGCCAAATCACCCCTTCGTCCGACATTACAACCCTCGCCTCACTAAACTTCTCCCTGCTCGACCAAGTAAACGGCCCGGTACACATCGCCGACGCCCATCCAGGCGACACCCTCCGCGTCGACGTGTGCGGCCTGGAGACGGCGGACTGGGGTTGGTCCGCGCTCATCCCGGGGTTCGGGCTCCTCGCGGACGAGTTCCCAGAACCGGCTTTGAAGCTGTGGAAGCTGGTCCGCAACGGGGATGGGAAGGACGTTGTTGGGGATGGTGAGTATGGGTATGCGTGGTTCGACGAAGAGAAGGCCATCAAGATCCCGCTGAAGCCGTTCTGCGGCGAGATGGGCGTCGCTCCAGGGAAGAGCGGGGCGCATTCGACTATCCCGCCTTACGCAACTGGGGGCAACATCGATACGAGGCACCTAACCGCTGGGTCGACGTTGTACCTGCCGGTAGAGGTTCCCGGCGCGTTGTTCTCCATTGGTGTGGGTGGATTTTCGTCTATTCTAGAGCACGGGTTGACGCTGATTTACGGCTCCCTCCTTGTAGGATGGTCATGCGGCCCAGGGAGACGGCGAAGTCTGTGGTACGTCCTCAACACCTGGTCATCCTCGCGCACCAAAGTGACCGGCCTCATGTTTCCTTCGACAGGGACCGCGATCGAGACACCCATGAAAGTAACGGTCAGACTGACGGTGTTAAAGGATAAGCCCTACGTGAAGACTCCGCACTTCACCACGCGAAACCCTCACGCAGGCACCGAGCAGTTCTACTGCACGACTGGCGTCGACTCCGGTAAGTGATCCACGTCCGAAATCCCCGGGGTACAGACGTTCTCATAACCTCTGCGCCACAGATATCCGGGAAGCGACACGCGCTGCTGTGCGCAACATGATCGCCTTCATCGGTGCAGAGCACGCCCTGAGCGCGGTGGATGCGTACATACTATGCAGCGTTGCTGGAGACCTCCGGATGCACGAAGTGGTGAGTGCCAGAGTCACGTCGCTTGCATGTTGACTCTGAATCGGCGCTCTTGGTCATCTCGCTTCGTGAACGTCAGGTGGACATGCCGAACTATGTGGTATGTCGTTCAAGGCTCTGTGACCAATTTGGAAGGCAGTCTGATGCTTATGCTGTCTCACAGATTGGTATGATGTTGCCAAAGTCGATCTTCACAAAAGCATAAAACAACTGTACAATGCCGATACCCACCTTTCGCAACAGTAATGCTACGATCAGCCGGTTGAGTAGTCGAGACACCGTGACAAGTTCACAGCGTTATGATTCCAGCACGGACGCAATCGCCAGGATAAGACTGCTAGTACACTACAACTGCACCCCATAAGGCAAATGGTAGCGTGCCTTTGGCACGATGTCACCATTGATGTCCCAATACTGGTCTTCCCCGTCAACCTTCCACACGTCGCGCATCTCGTTGAACGCGCACAGACCCCTGACTCCATCCTCCTTCTTGATGATCTGGTACTTGGTATCGTCCGGGCGGACCAAAGGCGTGAAGTATTGAAAGAGAGGTATGACCGGGCCTGCGTCGGACGAGAGGAAGCGCCACGCGGCCTGCACGACGACGTGGCGGATGGGATGCCCCGCGCGTGCTCGGGCGGCGAGCATCGCTGAGATGTGCAGAAAGGTTGAAGCGGTCTCGAGGGTGATCTCTTCCTGCCATTCGACGGTGAGGCTGCGGAGGACGGGGCATCGGATGGGTGCCGTTGGACTCGGGGAAAGCGTGCGGCACAAGATCGTCGTCGAGGATACTAGGACAGTGGCGTTGGCGTCGGGAGGATCGCTGGACTCGCCTAGCAGGACCGCGAGGTGGGAAACCTGGGGCATCTGCGCCAGGAATTCCAGCCAAAATATGGGTTCGCCATCGATGTAGACGTGCAGATGTGTGACGTGCGAGAAGGGAAGACATTCGTGCAGTCTCAGAAGCCATGCTACAGGTGCTCCTGCGATATCATGATACCTTTCAAACCACAGCCCGGACGTTGATCCATCGGCCACCATAAGGATCTGCTCACCTCTCATCGAGAGGTCGAGGGAGGTAACGGGACGGAGGGCGACGGGCAGAATCGGAGGGGCTGGATATCCATCAAAGTTGAACCCGTTATAAGTGTCCTGTAGGCGGATGAAGACGTCTTCGGGAAGCGAAAGACGCGAAATAAACGTATGCATTAGCTCGTACGAGCAAGACGTGAAGACTAGAGAGCGAAGATCGCGGAGGGTAACGGGATCGGAAGGGGGCTGCCAATCGCCTAGGTAGGGTCCGCCCAATAGGAGGAAGTTGACATGTAGGAATGCCAGCACGGGCGTGTTGATAAGAAGATGAATTAAGTCGAATGGATGGTGCAGCGCAGTCTTGCGATCGAAGGAGATTAAGATATGTGTAAGATGAGGGAATGTGCAAGATGGCATCCAGTCGAGCACCGGCATAATGGCGAGCGCTCGCAACGATGAGGCGTCTTCATTGAGCAAGGGCGCCCAGGATACACTTGCGTCTTTGGATGAATTGTATACATAGGGCGATGTTACAGTGAGACATTCGAGGTGCGGTGCCTGGAGAGACTCGAGCAAAGGAACAACATTTTCCCGAGTGGGGACCATGGAAAGATCGAGCCTGCGTAGTCGCGCACCATGAGTCTTGACCACAGATGCCATAGGGAGGGGTCCTTCCGGCTGTCCACCCCAGTGTTGCACGTTGAGGAAGAGGGTGACAGTCAGGGGTTGCGAGCGTTCCAGGAAGACTTCCATCTGGTCGCGACGTCGCCCATGTATGCGTCTCCATAAAGCTGGGTTTCCGAGGGCAACATATCGCCAATACCGGCAAACATGAGAGAGAGAGAGAGCAATGGCTTCGTGTTGACTTCGTTCTCCTGACGGTCGTCGCCTGATGTGGGGATGACAACGATTGGGCTGCGTTCATGTAGCGCCGCGACATCGTGGAAGACCATGACGAGCAGCTCCGGTGCCAGGAGCTAGTCAGAACTGTGTCAACCTCGGAAAGACGACTTGAGAAAGTGAGAACGTACGTCTGTGTGGCTACGTGGAACATGTTATCGCGTGAAAACAAACGAGAGAGCACGATACGGACCATTTGTTGATTGAAGACTTCAACATCGCACCGGTGGAGATGCACGAGGAGCGAATGCCAAAAGTAACGGTATGAAAACAGCGTGTGGTCGATATGTAATGAGCGTGTTTTGCGGGGGAATCGGTGGCGTCGGGCGATATTGACTGTGGCGGGTGTTGTTTGCGTCTGTTAGGATCCAAAGCCTTTGGTAAATAACAACAAACACCATGGATCCGGATCGACCACTGCCGTGGTGACCACTGACCGTGTCGATTTGGTCCTTTCACTCCGAATATTACATGTATCGTCTTTCGCGTACGGAGTCACCCCGTCTGCTTGAGAAGGCGCATCGCCTACTACACCTCGGTGCGCACCCGAGTCCTAACTTACCAGTAATAGACTATTTTCACGGTTCATCTGCCATCTGGCTAGAATTAAATCTATCCGATAATCGCAAGCACTACCTTACGGACGAGAAGAAATTCACCTCGTTTCTCTCGCGCGCTTCAGACGTTACTGGATGGATTGGAACAGATTAGTATGACGCTGCCAAAGTCAACCTTCACGGAAGTGCACGAAGCACAAGCAAGTCGACAACTTTAGCACGACCGAAGGACATCTTAAGACGCCAGCGTAAACGACGGTCTCTGCTACCATCTCCGAGGTAAAACATAATGAGGTTTCTCAACATCGTCCACATCCCAATATTTGTCCTCCCCCTCAATCTTCCACACGTCGCGCATCTCGAACGCGCACACACCCTTAGCCCCGTCCTCCCTCTTGTTGATCTCGTACTCGGTATCGTCCGAGCTGACCGAAGGCGCAAAGTCTTGAAAGATGTCCAGAGCTGTGACCGCGCCGGTGTCGGACGAGGGGGAGGGCGACGCGGCTTGCACGACTATGTAGTGGATGGGATGCCCCGCACGCGCTCGGTCGGTGAGCATCGCCGGGAGGAGGGGAAAAGTTGCAGCGGTCTCGAAGGTAATATTTTCCTGCCACTCGACGGTAAGCTTGCGGAGGACGGGGCATGGAATGGGTCCCGTTAGGTTCGGAGAAAGGGCGTGGCACAAGACCCCCATCGGGGATAGGATAATGAAGTTGGAAGGATGGCTGGACTCGCCGAACAGGACCGCGAGGTGGGAGACCTGAGGCAGCCGCCCCAGGAAGTCCGGCCAGAAGATGGGCTCGCCGTCAATGTAGATATGCAGGTACGTGACGTGGGTCAGCGTAAGACATTCGTGCAGTCTCAGAAGCCATCTTTCCCAGCCGACGGGTGCCGGCGCGTCCATGGCATCGTGATGCCCTTCGAACCACAATCTGGAGGTCGGCCCATCGGCGACCATGAGGATCTGCTCATCTCCCGTGAAGAGATCGAGAGAGGTAACGAGACGGAGAGCGAGGGGCGGAAGAGGGGTAGGATATCCGTCAGAGCCAGCGACGATGGAAACGTCCTCTATGCGGATGAAGACGTCTTCAGGGAGCCAAAGATGAGAAAAGACTGCACGCAGTAGCTTGTACGAGCAGGGCGTGAAGACCAGAGAACGGAGATGGAGGAGGGGAACAGCGTCAGAAGGAGGGTGCCAATCGCCTGAGTAGGAGGCGTCATAGAGGAGGAAGTCGACATGGAGTAATGCAAGCGTGGGGACGTTGGAAAGGAGCTGAAGGATATCAAATGGATGGTACAGCCCTGGCTCAAGGTCGAAGGAGATGAAGAGATGCGTCAGGTTAGGGAATGGAGTGCAAGATGGTATCCAGTTCACTATCCCGGCTGTTTGTCTCTATTAGGATCCGAAGCCTTTGGTAAACAACGACAAATAGGGCTGTGGCTACCGCCGTGAGCCGCCGTGCCGGTACTTGCCGTTCAGCCCCATCCCGGTACTTACCCATATGCTGAGCCCTCTCGCTTGTGCTACTCTCCACTAGGCGATCTCTCCATGTCGGGTGAGCTAGGATGGTGAGTTGTTCCAAGTTTTAGCCATTCTCAGACTCCTCGAGGGATGATGCTACGTCACGATCACTGAAGGTCGAGCAGAACTCCGGCATGATCGAGCCCTGGATGCAGGTGAGTAACCATTCCGGGAATATAGGATCTCATTCGCGAAGGTTACAACGAGTCATAGATACACGACAATATTCTCGAACCGTCCTGCCAGTCTGAGTCTGTCAGAAACGGGACGGCCGCACGCCCCGTGTCCGCGCCGACAGAAAGACAGTGCGCCGCCGGATCGAGCCTCTCACACACAAGTAAGTACATACTTATACTTACCGCTTATTTTACCGCACCAGGACAGCAGTGCGGTCAGGATCGGAGATCGAGGCATTCATCAAGGCTAGCGCTGTGCCCCGCCCGACCGTCTTTTCGGCCAAGTACGTTACATAGGTTCGACATGACAATCCCCTCACACGCGTCCACGCTGACACGTGGACGGTCTTGGTATGAGACTACCAAGTACGTTCCGTTTCGCAGTAACGACGATGCTACTACTGTATGAGGGTACGCGCCTTCGTCCTCTTCACGCGTCCACGTTGGTACATGACTGCGATCATTGCGCAGAGATACAACGATCGATCCGGAGCCGCATGTCCAAATACCCTTAGACGCCCGAATTTGTTTGCCCGGACTCTGTCAATGTTCTTGCCAGCATGTTGTATATAACTGGGGTTCTCGCCTTGGTTTCTTCCATTCTACCGTTTGTTCTACCTGCCTACATTGGTTTACGATGCGTCCCATCTTCCTCGCTGTCCTCCTCCCGCTCGCTACCGCGAAGACCGTCTCGGTTGATTTTTCAACCTTCGCGTTGTCCGGCTTAACGGTTGCCCAGTTCCTCGACAAGCACTCGCTGTACGTATCCGCCTACGAGGTACACACCAACTACCCCAGCGACCCTACTGCGGACCCCTTCCCGCACCGTTTCGTCAAGGAGAACGTGGACATCAAAAATGGATACCTGACACTCAAGGTGTCTGGGGGCACTGCTCGAGGCACTGCTGTCCACAGCGCGGAAGTTGGGACCTACGACTCGAACATCCTCTACGGGTGAGTGCTATTCCGACTTGTACGGAATGAAGTGCTGAATGCTGGGCGCGTTGCTCGCACTGTCCAGAACGTTCAAGACCGTCGCCATCGCTTCCCCGGTCCGTGGCGTGTGCCATGGGTGAGCCCGAATTTGCCTGATCCATTCCTCGCACTCTCTAATTCGATGCTCCTTTAGCTTCTTCACGTACAAGAATGATTGCGAGGAGTCCGACATCGAGCTCCTCACCTCGTTCTTTAAAACTGGCAACACCTACGTGAAGCCTGGGCTCCAGCTCACGAACCAGAACCTGCAGTGCGACCACTCGCGGAACACGCACACGGAGGTCGCTTACCCAGCCGACCCCACCGCGGGCGAGCACGAGGTACGTCGCAGTTCCCGCAACCCCTCGTCTCATCTCATCGTTTCACCTTCTCCTCGCTCGCTGCACTGATCGCCTACGATAACGCACCTCGCCTTCGCTCCGAACCTCCGCCGCACAGTACACCCTCGTCTGGAGCCCGAAGTCGGTCAAGTATCTCTTCGACGGCAAGGTTGTCTCGACGTTGACTGGCAACGTGCCCAACAAGCCCTCGTCCTTCCTCTGGAACTCGTGGTCCGGGGGGAACGTGCGCTGGACTGCGGGCCCGCCCGCCCATGACTCCATCCTGAGGATCAAGAGGATCACGCTCGACTACCAGACGTCTTAGGCTGGGGGTACGCCGGCACGGAGCTTACGGTGGCGGCTATTTTGACGATCTTAGGGACGGATATGTTAAGGATAGACGCACATAATAGGATGGCACAGTTCCTCGTGAGTAGAACTCGAGGGCAATGGGTCGGGCCGATTGAACTTGGAGTATACAGTTGTGGTAAGTGACATCGTAGTCCTTGATTCAGGTTCTGCCGGGGTTCAACGTTAACGTTCAACGCGCATTGCGCAACAACTTCAAACACTTGTCAAGCCCTCCGACAGTGCGAGCGCAGTGGTGCGTGATGTCATGCCACCGCAAGTCAATGCTGCGACTCGAAGCATTGCCTGACGTCGACCTAGATCGTCTGGCAGATGCTTTCGGGGCCGTTGTCACTACTACGGCCATACAACCTAACCTTCTTGAAGTCGCGAGGGCTTCGCAGATGTCCTAATCCCATTCGTGAAACCATTGCAAGGTCGATATGTCGGACGTACCATCCGCGCGATAATTCACGACTGGTGGAGCCTTGGAGAAGAACAACGCAGCTAGCGCTAGCACGCCGAAAGACACACCGATCGGGCCTAGCCCACGTGCACGGATGCCAAAGCACCATCGTCTTTTTTTTTTTTTTTTTTTTTTTTATAATCTCAGGATGTCGGCAGTACTGTAATACATGAGGAGCTTATGTAACTACGGCAGCGCGTCTCCCGGTATCCTACGTTCGGTTGGCGCGATGTGCTTGTGCACAGGTAGGACCATGGCCGAAGGCCAGGAGTGGTAGGGAGGGCCAGTCGGTAATTTTCCGTCTTACCGCCGGCCCGACGATCGTGTTCCCGGAGGAGGAGCCTCCGCGTCAGACGCGGGGCCCGCCAGCTCGTCCGCCTGGGCTACGTCTATAGCAGGCATCTGCAGGTGGGGACGATTTCTCTTCGTTCTACCCACTGTGGACCCGCGCGTGCGATGGTTCACCTGCATGAGGGGGCGCAGGTATTGGTCGATATGGACAATCAGCGCGCTGCGCTCCATCGGTGGGAGTGTGCAGGGCGTGGTGTCCGTGTGATTTGTGTCGACGATCGACGCGCTGCGATCCAATGGAGGACGCATGCAGGGCGTGACGTCTGCGGAGGGAGGGCTGCATGCCGCAGCGCCAGGCGGCAGCATGCAGGGAGGGACGTGGGGGAACACCGCCGACGGCGGCGGTTTATCAGGGTCGAGCGCGACCAGCCACTCAGGGAGCTGGCAGCCGATCGTGCAGTCAGGTGGTGGGCCTTCCGGGTGCGCAACTGGGGCGCAGCGCCGGCGGCGGTGTGCACGAACTCGGCCTTTGCGTGTGCAAGGCGCGAGTGTGTGATAGTACTGTCGAACCACAAAGTCACCGTGGAACGGGTCTGTGAAGGAGACAATTCTGTACGTGTAGCGTCCAGAATCAAGGTCGTGCGGAACTGCGGCACGAAGCCGGTGTTCCGTGAGCCAGCGAGGCGGGCTGAGGTCAGCGTGGGCGCTCGGCCACAGTTGCCAGCTGTTGGGGACGTTCCGGGGATCGTTGCCATCAGCGGCCGCTACCTCATCGAAGAGGCGTGTGTTCCGTTGGGCGATCAACAGGATACGTCTGTATGCGTGGCCGGTACTGAACCGCTCCCAAAAGGGGGTCCAGATGGCCCAGTTTGAATCAGCGGGGAGATAGACTTCGTCCTGTGGGTGTGTTTTGGACAGCGACCCGGCCGCGATCAGGCTAGCGCCGACTGCGATTACGTTGGGTATTTCGCACGGGTCGTGTGTGTGTCCGTTCTCCTCAAGCTCGGAGATGTATCGGAGATAAGCGCTAGCGCCCTGGAAGTGTACCAGGACATTCTTGCTCATTTCCGTGTGTGTGTTATAAATTGCCATGAGGACGGGGACCTCGGCAAAGAGTGAAGGGGGGAGATGGAACGCGCTCCTCGCAGGAACGAACGTGCCCTCCTCGCTTATGATCACATCGATGAGTGCGATTAACGCTTGTGTATCGTCGACCTCCTGGCACACACGTTCCCCAAGGGCGGGGATTTCGTGCCATTCGTCGACTGGGATGACGAGCGCGATTTTCGCGAACGTCGTGATTTGTGCCCGAGAGCGGGGCCGATATGGCAGTCCGCCCTCTAGGGGGTAGTGCGTGAAGGTCGACATTGCCACATCGAGTGGCATGTCGGCCGGTATGTGTGTGGGGGGTAGGTACAAGGGGGGCGCGCTGCGCGTGTAGTGCGCACCGCTTGACCCCCCGGTCCCCGCCCGGGTAGTACTTGGGTGCATGTTTGGTCTCCCTGGGACCAGGAATTGGAAGGGGTGTAGGACCCCCGGTGTACTGTACTCGCTACGTGGGTATGGGCAGCGTAAACGATGGAGGCGCCCACCAGATGGTGGTGGTACGAGGGAGAGAAGGGATGCAAAGCACCATCGTCGGAGGATACACACGCTGGACCCGGCCAGACTAACCCCAGGGATTACATCAACTTTAGCTTATGTAAAGATTGAACCCACGTTACGCATCGTCCTGCGCGTTACGGCTCTTATTTGAGAATGTGAAGCTATACGGATCGCCACAAGCTTGAGGCTCGGATGTACGACCGAGGACATCAGATACTCTAGAATGTAGACCGATACATACATAACATAGTACCTTGGGCTACGCCGAGAAGAGACCCGGTGATTGCTGCACCTTTGATGTTATATTTCTTGAACCATGACTGTATTTACATGTCATTAATCCGCCCTATCACTGCGCGGCCATTGGCTTGGCTACTACCAGGATACTCTACCTCGGTCTGACAGCTTCTAGACGGTACTGGAATGGCCTGCAAGCGTCGGTGAACAGGTGGAAGCTTGACACTCACCTCGTACATTTCCTCGGCCAGCCTTACAGATCCGGGTGCACGCTACAATTGTTTCGTTAGGCATCTGACCGAAGAGCACCGAGCGTTGCATACACTCACCAGTCGGAGGGTCTGCCTTGCAATGCGACTCGCCGACTCCGCACAATCCGAGTCGCCCATCCCCGACAGGCGACTGTACCGGAAGGGCGTCCTCGGTATCATCCGACGCCGTCATACTGATTTGGGCCGCTGCGGGATCATCGGCTCGGTGATGTTGACTACCTCGATCGCGCGCTGTGGGGTACGACACATTAACGGACCTTCTATGTGTCCACGTCAAATTCCAAGACGAGCTGATGCTTCAGTAGCCCATCCTTGTAATCTTCTCGTGTGGCCTGCTCACACAGCACTGCATAAGTGTGTTTGATCAGTGGTGCACTCCGAATGTGACCGCGAGGAGACAACTTACGTATGACCGGCTCGCCCGTCTCCTCTTCGGTAAAAAAAAAAAGGCGCACTTGCCGTCTCGGATAAGGAACGAGAGATAAAACAGGTTTTCCACAGACTGCCCAAAGTCGTGTGGGTTGATAACGAATTTGAAAATGTTCACGTTCCCGTCAATCTTGGACAATTGTTCGATCTGTAGGGCAGTACCGAGGCAATGCGAATGGATTAACCACAGCCGGCGGCCAGTAGGCGACCGACGCGACGTCCTGTAGCGACGTTCTTGGTCGTCTCGTTCTCGGACCCCGTGATGTCCTCCTCGGTGATCTCCTGCGGTTTCTTCAGATCCTCTTTGTTCTTCTCGAGCTTCGCCCTCTTCGCCTGTGCCCGCTTCTTCTGCTCGATCGAGAGTGGCCCCAGCCTACCTCCCCAATCGCCGTCAGAGTCCGTATCGCATCCCACATTCGCACCCGACCGCAGACACACATCAACCTCTTTGTCCACACCACGCAGAGGCAAACGCGAAACCACGTACATGAAGTCCATTTCAGGCACCCGCCTGCTCTTCGACAGCGCGCGCCGGCCGATGCGCTCCCAGTCGAGCGGCGCGCCTCCCTCGTCGTACTCGTCGTCTCCATCGTCTTCGTCGACAACGACCGGGGAGAGCAGCTTGCGGCCGCCCATGTAGGTGATGAGACGGGCGACGAATTCATCGAAGTCGAACGTGCCAGAGCCAGACTTCATCGCGCGTGCCTTGGCGGCGCCGATCTGGGAGATCTGGACAAGGAGGCCCGAGTCGTTCGTCGCCTCTTAGATGACTTGCACTGTGTGGAGGAGGCATGGTAGGGTGAGAGAGGCATACAAAGTGGGGGAGGGATTGCGACGAGGATGGGAGTTACTCCGTACCTTCTTTGAACAGGAGGTCTGCCTGCCGTAGCTGCTCCGCCACATCGTCGACGCTAATGTCCTGGGTTTCTGCGGAGCTTGAAGTTAGCAAACAGGCAATGCGAAGAATGTGGATGGCATACCGGTGAGCTGCTTGACGGCACGTCTGTACTTCCTCCTGATATCGCGTGTCAACTCTGGGTCTTGGTTGGGGTCGTACACCACATCGTGCATATCGACGTCTTCTATCGCCATGTTTCGAGAGTATTTAAAGCCAGAGAGCACCTACGGCTGCAGCGTGGTGGGAGGGAGCAGGAGCAGGATCCGAGCAGGAAGAGGAAGAGGAGCAGGAGCGGGAGCAAAGCGGAGACGCGCCGCGCGACGCGTAGATCGTGGGGTGGAAATCGTCCGTTTTGGGAAGGTGTTTGTTCCTATTTACCAACAGCTTTGGATCCTATCAAGACCACACAAGACCGTTTTGGGTGACTTCGCCCATCATCGATTCTGAATCCTCCTCATCCACATCGACACACTGGACTTCGTAAAAGTCAACTTTCCTTTGGGATCACCCTTCCTGCGGGTCTCCACCAGTTTAATGTCATCTGCGGAGGTACCGGTCAGCTTGACACGGTTCGTACTGTGTTCTCTCTCGCCGTTCCTTTTCATATGATAACGTTTTTCGTGTAGCTATGCAGAGGCACATTCTCACGTTCTCCGGACGTGTATCTGATGTTGACACCATTCGGGATAACTCCTTGCTCTAGAGGTGCTCGCCATGATCTTCCACGACGTCATCATGATCTCTGCCCCCAGCGCGCGCGTGCGGGCCTTCTTGTGCTTCTTGGTCTCTCTACTTCGGACGTCTCGCCTTCTCGCTACCATGTACAATACTAGTAGTTCTTCAGAATAGTAGCCTCGCGCGAGGCCTTGTAAGTTAGCATAGTAGGCTCGGCTCACGGTCACCCCCCTCCTCGTGTACAGTCCATCCCCTCGTCGTCTGATTATCTTGTTGCTTGCTTGGTGTATTACAGTATAGTTCATGAATGCTCGTTTGATTGTGTTTCGCCTCGTCCTGGCGTCCCCGCGTGGGTGAATGGATTCGTATAAGTAGTCTCGATGCACGTGGAGCAGGGAGAGGAGGACTCCTTGGCAGTGCTTGCTCGGAGTTTGTAACTTTGTCCTGACTGCCCATGTGGCGCATCAATCGTTGATGCGCCGAGATGAGTCCAGGGCGCACAGGTATCACATTGCCGAGCCGATGTTGTCTCAGTGCGCCACCGGCCGACAAGATAGGAAACGGGCGGGGCCCAGGACGAGGGGAGGCCCGCTCGCTGGGTATGTGACGGAAAAGGCAGCGTGCTGGGATAGTGGCAGCGCGTGCAAGGGGATTCGCCTGCAAGAGTTAGCCAACGACGGGACCTAAGAAGTGGGCCCCGCGGTAACCGCGTGCGGGCGCGCCGGCAGGCGTCGGTGGGCAACACTTCCGGCGAGCAATACTTGGTGCGCGGTCGTGGAGGCGCATAGGACGCGGTTCGCGCCGTGCGTAGCGCTCGTGCGCGCGGCCGTCCCTGATTGGTCCCTGAGCTAGTATTTTCTATAGCGTAATCGGTTCTATGCAATCTGTTTTCTGTCCCCATCTCTGCACACCTCGTTGTAACTTAGGTCACTTCTGAATCAGACAGTTTCAGACATTTGATGAATTACTGATGCCAGCAAACTGAGTCGTCGCATATAAGGACGTCCGTGGAAGTTCATGCCTATTCTCAGGCCCTACTGTCGTTTTCACATCCACCTATCGTCTCCCCTATGGCACAACTTGCGGTCTTCATCGCGTCCGGTCTTTTCCTCCACTTCATATGGCGTTTCGCACGAAACTATCTCGTGAGATCTCCGTTGGACAAACTTCCCGGCCCTCCCTCCGGGTCGATCATTTCAGGTGCGTGAGATTGTCGGCTGTTATTAAGTACGTGAAGGCTGACTCGCAACAGGGAACATGTTCCAGATGTTCAACCATAATAGTTGGAAATTCGTCGATGACCTCATTCAGACCTATGGCCCGCTCGCAAAGTGCCGTGGTTTCTTCGGTGTAGGTTCCTCCACCGCTTGAAGGTCTTGGATCAATGTTTAACGCATCGTACAGACGAGGACGTTGCACATCTACGACCCGAAGGCGATGCAGAGCATCTATGTCAAGGACCAGGACAACTACTACCGGGGAGAGAAAAACATTAGGTATGCTCAACGTCCAGCCTCGTACTCCGCGGAAGACGCCTGACGTTTGGACAGCACGATACGCCTGCTCCTTGGTCCGGGTTTACTGGGAACATACGGCGCGGCCCACAAGAAGCAGCGCAAGATGCTCAACCCAGTGTTCTCCGGGGCGTGCATGCGCAACCTAACGCCCCTGTTCTACGACGTCGCCGGTAGAGTAAGACGCTGTCCCTGTTTGTGCTTGCAACCCTCTCTGACGGTCCCACCAATGTAGCTTGGGACGGCCCTCGAGTCCAGAGTCAAGGACGGGCCGAAGGACCTCGACGTACTCGCATGGATGGGACGCGCCGCACTCGAGCTCGTCGGTCGAGGCGGCCTGGGCTATTCCTTCGATCCGCTCGTGGCTGACTCTGAATCCGGGGACGTGTTTACGGAGTCTGTCAAATCCTTCGTGTTCGTATCCAGCATATATCGTGCGCATAGGGACAACTGATCTTACGTGTGGCGTTATTTCTAGACCCTCGACCAACGACACCCTATGGACTCGCGAAATCACCCCGTACCTGTCCTACCTCGGTCCGGCCTGGTTCCGTCGTTTCCTTCTCGATCTCGTTCCCATCCCAAGCGTCCAGCGTTTGAAGAAAATCACGGATGTCATGTCCAAGAGGACAGAAGATATATACTACGCGAAGAAAGCTGCGATCGAGAGTGGTGACGAGGAGCTGCTCCACGCCCTGGGAGAGGGGAAGGACATCATGAGCGTGCTATGTGAGTCCACGGTTGCACAGTGTGCTCCATCACATCCTGATGGCGGCTTAAATAGTGAAGGAGAACATGAATGCATCTGAAGAAGACAGGCTCCCTGATGACGAGGTCCTTGCGCAGATGGGGTACGTATCTGGAACCATTTTCGCAATCACTGCCCAGCGTCTTGACTAAGCCTTGATTGGATGCGGACACAGAACGTTCATCTTGGCCGGCGTCGACACCACCTCGAACGCACTCTCGCGGCTCATGCACCTCCTCTGTATAAACCAGGACGTCCAAGACAAGCTCCGCGCCGAGCTGTGTGAAGCGCAAGAGCAGTACGGCAAGGACATTCCGTACGACGAGCTGTGCGCTCTGCCATACCTTGATGCGATCTGCCGCGAGACGCTCCGCCTGTAAGCCCCCCCCTCTTCGCCTTACACATCCTGTGCCCCCTTCGGACTGACCGCTGCGACGCGCATGACAGGCATGCCCCGGTCACTATCAATGCTCGACAGTGAGCTCGTGCTCCATTGCTTCTCTGCCACGACTTGGGCTGATTCGTTTTCCGTTTTCAGAGCGAGGGTCGATACTGTCGTTCCGCTCTCCGAGCCCGTGCGCTGCACCGACGGTACCCTCATAACGGAGGTTCCGGTCCCCAAGGGCACGACCATCTTCCTCAACCTGCGGGGGTGCAACATCAACAAGGCGCTGTGGGGCGAGGACGCGTGGGAGTGGAAACCGGAGCGGTGGCTGCAGCCCATGCCCAAGGCCGTCGAGGACGCGCGTATCCCCGGCATCTACGCCAACTTGTGCGTACTCCGTATTCGTATTCTGTGTGTGCTTCGATGCGTGTACCGTATATCTGACGCGGGGTGCGCGACAGGATGACTTTCATCAGCGGCGGAAATGCGTGCATGTGCGTTCTCTTTCTGTCGTTCCACTTCGGAGTCATTCTCAGAGGCTGACTCGTTCTCGTTACTTCTACGTATCCAGCGGTTTCAAGTTCTCTCAGCTGGAAATGAGTGAGTCGCACACTTACCGTCTGACGCGTCCCCCCCTCTGACTGTCGTTATTTTCAGAGATCGTCCTTGCCATCCTCGTGTCCACCTTCCACTTCCAGCTCTCGCCGGACAAGCCCGTCCTTTGGAACTTCGCTGGCATTACTTATCCAGTCACCGACCACGCATCCTCGAAGCCCGAGATGACCCTCAACGTCAGCCTCGCGTCTCGCTGAGGCTAAGGATGCGTCGAGTGTACCGTACTGTAATCCCCTTTATTTATTGTGATATCTAGATTAATTTACCGTACAATGAATGTTGTAGGGAGTCCCTTTCATGATTCTGGCTTGGGCGAGTCATGTTCACGCGTAGGTACATGGTGTTACCCAGTCCAGTCCAGTCATTCCTTGTACGCTCGAAGCTTGGGGAAACCTTGTCTCGTACCCACCCGTAGTAAGCTCGCACCCCACCACCGCATCTAACACGTCTGGGGCAATAGAACCGGCGCACCCCCCGTGCCAATTAGCGCCTTATTAGCGCCGGATAGCCGATGCCAATCCGGAAGGCAGTCTCGCGTCACCCTTCGCGCGACGCGTGCGGGTCGCTGCTCACCTATCGCGCAACGCGCGAGAAGCAGCGTGAGGGAAAGGCAATTATATTTCGGAAGAGTATGAGAATAACACAATCACTGAGCTATGCAAAGTTTTATTTGACGCACAAAAGGCCGCTAGCAACTTCAGGACTACTTGAATCCAGGTTCTCGTGATACACGCAAAACTTGTGCAGAAATATCCTAATCTACACAGATATATCCAAGGAGCATTAAAGAACTGTATGTTACACTACTGAGACTCTTGTAACAAAAAAATGCCACCGCGCGCAAGGGCAAGGTGGACTTGGTAGATAGATCACTATAATTAGCCATAGTAGGTTCTCTGCAGCCTTTGTTCCAGCTTCAGCTCTTCGCGAGCCTCCTGAAACATGGACTGGTACTGTGCCTGTACATTAATCGTCCCTGTAGATGGTAATGCGAGCCGATAAACAATTGTTGTCGTTCAATTCCGACCCCGGTAGGCTTGAGCTTGGGTGTTACTGTTGCATCACAGTTCGTACCATTTCACACCTTTCCTTGACACATGTTATACTACTCAATGTTACGCACTTGTCCCCAGAGGCATTATAGATCTTTTACCGCCACTTTCCTCTCGCGCGTTGCGCGATGGGTGAGCAGCGACCCGCACGCGTCGCGCGAAGGGTGACGCGAGACTGCCTTCCGGATTGGCATCGGCTATCCGGCGCTAATAAGGCGCTAATTGGCACGGGGGGTGCGCCGGTTCTATTGCCCCAGACGTGTTAGATGCGGTGGTGGGGTGCGAGCTTACTACGGGTGGGTACGAGACAAGGGAAACCAGACTGGCCGATGAAACTCGGTGGGAGTAATATCGGATCTGGATGAGTCGGACTTGGACGGCGAGGTGGAGGACCTGAAGATACCAAGGCTCTTGCCGAATGCCTCGCCTACCTCCTCCCGCGCGTGTTCCAGCCCGCGACAGCCGACGCGCCCCCAGAGCGGACCGTCATCTTCCACGACGACCCCTCGTCCCAAAACATCCTCGTCGACGCGTCCGGGACGCTCACGGGTTTGTCGACTGGGAGTGTGTCTCCGCACTCCCGCTCTGGCGCGCGTGCACGCTGCCCTGGTTCCTCATTGGGCGACACCGCGCAGAGCGACAGAACCCGGAGACGTACGGCAGGGCGGAGGACGGGAACTGGGACGGAGATGGGACCGGGGGAGGGGACGGGGGCGGGCGACCGAACGTGCTCTACTTTGAGCACCTCGAATGGGAACAGACGCAACTCCACGCTGTCTTCCTCGATGAGATGGAGCTCGTGCAGCCGAAGTGATCGCAACGACTTCTATACCGCGGTGATGCACTGCGATGATGACCTATAGCGGTCCATGCATATACGGCGGATGCGGCAGTTGGTCCGAGCCCGCGTCCGAGTCCTCGTCGACGTCTGTGTACACATCTGACGACTCCGGCGACCAGTTGTGTGTGTGTACCGGTTGGACGCGCGTGAGACATACATAGGTCCTTTCCGTGAACATTTTGTACCGTAGATACGCGCATTCCGAAACAACCCCAGTAAGACGAAGGCAACCAATCGAACGGGGAGTTGCGCGTGTTGCCGGCATGCGCCATTCTGTTGCTGACCAGTCAATGCGAGCCTGCGACGAAAGAAACGCGTGCCACACCAATTTCAACGCGCGGATATTTAGTACCCTGGGCTACGCCGAGAAGAGACCCGGTCTGGCACCGTGATTGCTGCTCCTTCGATGTTATATTCTTGAACCATTACTGTATTTACATGTCATTAACCCGCCCTATATCATTGGCTTGGCTACTACCAGGATACTCTACCTCGGCCTGACAGCTTCTAGATGGTACTATGTATCCGGAATGGCCTGCGAGCGTCAGTGAACATGCGGAAGCTCGAAACTCACCTCGGCCAGCCTTGCAGATCCGGGTGCACGCTACAAATGTTTCGTTAGGCATCCGACCGAAGAGCACCGAGCGTTGCATACACTCACCAGTCGGAGGCTCTGCCTTGCAATGCGACGTGCCGACTCCGCACAATCCGAGTCGCCCGTCCCCGACAGGCGACTGTACCGGAAGGGCGTTGGCTCGTCCACCTCTTCGCCGTCACAGTCAAGTGATTCGCGGCGAAGGTGGGGAGCCCGAGTGTGACACGCCGCGAACGTCGACTGCCACAAGGTGGGCTTACCGTCGACGGGCGGCTGACACCTTGTGCATTGCGCGCGCTAGAAGCGAGGCGGTGAGCTCAAGTATTGGTCAGCTAAGTGAGGAGGCGAAGGAACGTACGTGGTGGTGGGTCAGCTATGCCGTGCGACGTTGTGTTCCTATGGTGATTAACACGCCACAGAGAGAGAGAGAGAGAGAGAGAAAGGGAAGAAAAATATCCGGCACAATGATGAGCGACAGATTGTCAGGAAGCATGCGATGGGACGTACCGAGAGAAGTGGGTGAATGGACACCTCCGACGTAGCCTGGGGGAGGAGAAACAGTTGGAAAGGGACGAGGGACGAGAATGACGCGACGTACGTGTCTTTGGCGAGGTGCCTATGTATCCCCGTCCCGCAGGAAGAGACCGCGAGGACATGTGGGGGAGAAACATCCCAGTTCAACGTTCAACCCTTCACGAAAGCGTACGACCAGCGAACCGCATCTCTGCGAGGCGCCAGCGCACCTAGGGGTGTGGAGAGGGAAGAGAACATGGAAGCTCTGAGGAAAGAGAGGATGAGCGAGGAAGTGGGGCTTTATAGGGCGGAGGCTGGCGTGCCCGGCATGTGTCGGCATGTTCATGTTCGTGTTGGCAGCCTAGAAATGTGACGAGAGGTCAGCCGAATTCGGGTCCAGATTGCGCATGATTCTGTTGTTCGCATCGCGGCTTTCTTCGGTCCCAGAAAATGGCTGTGATGAATGGCTGGAGAGGTGTTTAGTACCTCGGCGGAGTGCCCAGGATGTCTTTTGTGTGCGCACATTCTACAATACCGCCAAGGGCGGAGCCCTTGTAACAGGGCTTTGAATGACCATCTTCGTCCACTCGAGTGCTCCAACTGTGTTGACGAACGGAAGGACATCCCAGCACTCCTGCCCAAAGGTCTACTGAGTCAGCCTGGGCCCACCGCCGGCACACGATTCCGGTGGCAAAAGATCGTCCAGTCAGTGGCATTAAGTAGTAACTTGCAATCGGTGTGTGACTCACTGTGTAACATGCTTCGTGTCGCTGCTCTTGAGGAGTTGAGAGTGCGGCAACATCGGGCCACTGTATCATAAGTTAGCTGATATATGATACGTGAACACTTGCCACTTGGACAGCGCGTCCGTACGGCCAGCGCCCGCCACTGGAGAAGCCGTGGGAGCGCAGGCATTAGCGCCTGCCATACACCATTCTTCCGACGACTCTCGTTGCGAAAGCTCTGTTCAAACTTCCAGTCAAAGGTATGTCGTCCAACGCGTTCTTGGATACAGAAGCCGACCAATCTGACAATACCGATAACGACTTGCAGAGAGCAATGCCGGGCTATACCAGTAAACGAGACTGCCGCGCGGCCCCGATCAGGACCGTCGTCATAATTCCGAGACTCCAGTGCAGGAACTCCGGTCCTCCTAGCAAGCTCATAAGTTCTCGACCTGGTGTAGCATTTGGTACCGCGACGCACCTGAACATCAAAGAAAATTGAATCGAGTCCAATGACTTCCGCGGATTGCTCGGCCAACGGCGGTCGACCGTGGCAATGGAACACTCGAGTCCTTGAGAAACCCGCCCTGTGACCCCTCTTTGACCGCTTCGACAATCCTTCCCTGACCGTCGCGCCAAGTCACGAGATTGCAGCACTACAAGGAGCTCTTGCAGACGGAATCCGGGAGTTGTTGCGTACGTAAAAGTAAGGCTTCCGAGTCAGCGGTCAGTCGCTCTATGGACCTGTTCTTGAGAGAGAACGTTAATCGCATCGCATATAAGGAGGTCCGTGGTGCATGCCTATATTCTCAGGCCCTCCTGTCGCTTTCACATCCACCTATCGTCTCTCCTATGCCGCAACTTGCAGTTCTGGTCGCGTCGGGTCTTATCCTCCACTTCATATGGCGTTTTATACGAAACTATCTCGTGAGATCTCCGCTGGACAAAGTTCCCGGCCCTCCCTCCGGGTCGATCATTTCAGGTGCACGGATATTGGCTGCTATTGGATTATGCGAAGGCTGACTCGCACCGCGGTGGCAACAGGGAACATGTTCCAGATCTTCAACCATAATAGTTGGAAGTTCGTCGATGACCTCGTCCAGATCTATGGCCCGCTCTCCAAATGCTACGGTTTCTTCGGCGTAGGTTCTTTCACTACTTTGAAGATCTTGGTTTAACATTGAATATATTGTATAGACTAGGATGTTGCACATCTACGATCCGAAGGCGATGCATAGTGTCTATGTCAAGGACCAGGACAACTACTACCGGGGAGAGAAAAACATTACGTATGTTCCAAGTTCAGCGTTGAACCCCACATGGAAGGAAGTTTAAACGTTCGGATAGCGCGATATGCCTGCTGCTTGGTCCGGGTTTACTGGGAACCTATGGCGCCACCCACAAGAAACAGCGCAAGATGCTCAACCCAGTGTTCTCGGGAGCACATATGCGGAATTTGACGCCCCTGTTTTATGACGTCGCCGGTAGAGTAAGACGTTGTCCCCATTTATGCTTACAAGCTTCTCTGACGGTTCCACCAAATTAGCTTCGGGCCGCCATCGAGTCCCGAGTCAAGGACGGGCCGAAGGACCTCGACGTCCTCGCATGGATGGGACGCACCGCACTCGAGCTGGTCGGTCGAGGTGGCTTGGGCTATTCCTTCGACCCGCTCGTGGCTGAGACCCGGGATGTGTTTACGGAATCTGTCAAATCCTTCGTGTTCGTACCCAGCGTATATCGTGCGCATGGGGATAACTGATCTTACGTGTGGCGTTGTTTCAAGACCCGCGACCAATGACACCCTATGGACTCGAGAAATCACCCCGTACCTGTCCTATCTCGGTCCGGCCTGGTTCCGTCGGTTCCTTCTTCAGCTCGTTCCTATCCCGAGCATCCAACGCTTGAAGACCATCACGGATATCATGTCCAAGAGGACAGAAGATATATACTACGCGAAGAAAGCTGCGATCGAGAGTGGTGACGAGGAGCTGCTCCACGCCCTGGGAGAGGGGAAGGATATCATGAGCGTGCTATGTGAGTCCAGGGCCATATATGTTATTTTTAAGACAATCACATCCTCATGGTGGCTTCGATAGTGAGGGAGAACATGAAGGCGTCTGAAGAAGACAGGCTCCCGGACGAAGAGGTCCTTGCGCAAATGGGGTACGCGTCTCGAGTCTTCTCGTAACTGTCGTCAGTGGCCAGCTTCGACTGACCCTGGGTGCGAACATAGAACATTCATCTTGGCAGGCGTCGACACCACCTCAAACGCACTCTCGCGGGTCCTGCACCTCCTGTGTATGAACCAGGACGTGCAAACTAAGCTCCGCGCGGAGCTGCGTGAAGCGCAAGAGCAGTACGGCAAGGACATTCAGTATGACGAGCTGTGCGCTCTGCCATACCTGGACGCGATCTGCCGCGAGACGCTCCGTTTGTAAGCCTCGCCTCCCTCCCCCCTACCTTTCATGTATCCCCGTCACTGACCGCTGCGACGCACCCAGGTATGCCCCGGTGAATATCAACGGTAGAGTGTGAGCCCCTACTCAATTACTGACTCGTGTCAACTTGAGTTGATCCATGTTCGTTTTTCAGAGCGAAGGTCGACACAGTTATCCCGCTCTCCGAGCCTATGCGCTGCACCGACGGCACCGTTATAACGGAGGTGGCAGTCCCCAAGGGCACGAGCATCCTCCTCAACCTGCGCGGGTGCAACACCAACAAGGCGCTGTGGGGCGAGGACGCGTGGGAGTGGAAACCGGAGCGGTGGCTGCAGCCCTTGCCCAAGGCCGTCGAGGACGCGCGCATTCCCGGTATCTATGCGAACTTGTGCGTGTTGCGCATTCATGTGCTGCTATCCGTGGACAATGTATCTGACGCCGGGGTGCGCGACAGGATGACCTTTATCAGTGGTGGACATGCGTGCATGTGCGTTCGAGAGCTCCGATCCCTCCCACCGGCTTCCAATGTCGTTCTCGGCTGACTTACTCTTGTTACTTAACGTATACTCAGCGGTTTCAAGTTCTCTCAGCTGGAAATGAGTGAGTCGCACCCTTTTCCTTCTGACGCAGAGCTTCTGACCGTCGTGCTCTTCAGAGATCGTCCTCTTCACGCTCGTGTCGAACTTCCAGTTCGCGCTCTCGTCGGACAAGCCCATCTTTTGGAACTTCGCTGGCATTGCTTATCCAGTCACCGACCACGCAAACTCGAAGCCTGAGATGACCCTCAACGTCAGCCTCGCGTCTCGCTGAAGCCCAGGATGAGAAGAGCGTACCGTACTGCACGCCCCTCTCATTACTGTGATGTTGGTCTAGCCTATCGATCTAGCGTACAATGTTATGAGGAATGTCTTTTCACGATTCGGGCTTGGGCGAGACATCTTCATACGTAGGTGCGCGGCGTTATCCGTCCAGTCCAGTCCCATAGATCCCACGACCTATGGCTGGGAGAAAGGCGACGAATGGTCGGACGACGATTCCGCGGCCTCGGAAGGTGTTCCTCCAAGTAAAGGCCCGGAGTCCAGCCAGGATTTGCGAATCGAAGATGACTCCACAATCACGGACGTTCTAGGAGGGGGCGGCGAGATGCCTATTGGGGTCTAAACCTAGAGTATCAGCGTGTTGGAATTGGTATGGCACTCGTCACATCCGGGTCTTCTTTCGCAGCTTGCTTGACTGGTCAGCAGCGGGATAGTGCATGCCGGCAACACGCGCAACTCCCCGTTAAGGTTCGATTGGTTGCCTGCGTATTCCTTGGGTTGTTTCGGAATACGCGTACGGTACAATGTTCACGGAGAGCGGCCCATGTACGTCTCGTCTCACGCGCGTCCAACCCACACAACTGGTCGTCGGATCCGGAGTCGTCAGATGCGAACACAGACATTGACGCGGACTCAGACTCGGACGCGGGCTCGGACCAACTGTCGCACCCGCTGCCTGGACAGCTCATCATCGCAGCGCAACACCGCTGTATAGAAGTCGTTGCGCGGCACGCCCGCGCGATGCACACCGACCCACTCCGGCTGCACGCGCTCCGTCTCATCGACAGCGCGGAGCTGCGTCCGCTCCCACTCGAGGAGTGCTCAAAGTAGAGCGCGTTCGGTCGCCCGCCCCCGTCCCCGCCCCCGGTCCCGTCTTGGTCCCAGTTCCCGTCCTCGACCTTGTCCTCCGCCCTGGCGTACGTCTCCAGGTTCGGTCGCTCTGCGCGGTGTCGCCCAATGAGGAACCAGGGCAGCGTGTACGCGCGCGAGAGCGGGAGCGCGGAGCGCGGAGACGCACTCCCAGTCGACAAACCCGTGAGCGTCCCGGACGCGTCGACGAGGATGTTTTGGGACGAGAGGTCGTCGTGGAAGATGACGGTCCACTCTGGGGGCGCGTTGGGCGGGGCCGCGGGGGAGGAGACATGCGCGGGAGGAGGCGGACGAGTAGTTCGGCGAGAGCCTTGGTGTCTTGAGTGTCCTCCATCTCGTCGTCCGAGTCCCCGAATCCGAATCTGAGATCTGAGTCCTCGTCTACGTCTGTGTTCTCGCCTGAGTTGATATCGCTCCCACCGACTTTCATGGGCCAGTCTGGTTTCCACCAGCTTCGAGCGTACAAAGAATGACTGTGGCGCCGAGCGACCCGAGCCGCGCGGGTGGAAGGTTGCCCGAACGAATGCCGAAGCTTTGCAAGGTGTGCAACGGGTCGTTGGTGTCCAGTCCAGCTACCCTTCTCTGATGAGCTTCTTGGAGGTCCGGGAGGAAACGGGATACAAGCACGGATGAAATTCTGCTCATGACGAGATGGCGCCATGGTCAGTGCTGCGTGGAAAGCGGCGACAATGTGTTATGTAGAATTATTCACGTACGGACCAGTAAATCTTGCTAGAAGACTGTTCTCTCCATTTACCACCGTCTGGAAGGAGGGTCATTGCTGCACCAACAAAAGTAACAAGGCGCCGGACAATCTGGCACTTACGGAGAGTTCTGTAAGCACGAGGTGTGTGATGTTCAGCATCAATAGCACGCTGCGTGTTGCCGTTATATACGTAGGTCAAATAGATGTATAGCGTAGCTAACTTACACAAAGTAGATCATGCCTGTGAATATTGTGAACACCTGAGCAGAGAGCGTAATAGTCAACAAGTTGCGGACGAACCGTCACATAGCATTATCCACATGAGACCCTTTTTCATGACTTCAAGGTTGTTTTTCATACTCACCCCTTCGTGGAGGAACTGCTTCCAGGTGATTGCGACGAGCAAGGTATCTGCCAGAATAGTTGATATACGGTTGGTGACGAAGACTGTCGAGTGGATGTCAACATTCCGCAGTGGCGTCGAAGGTACCACCTTACGAACAACTATGCCGGGGACCAGGGTCAGTACAGATACGGAGGATGAATTATGAGTTGGCGTACATCTGCACGAGTGAAGGAGGAATGGTAGCATGTTCCTCGCACCCCATCATAAGGACCTGAGTACCGGAGAGATCGAATCCGAAGAACACCTAGAAACCGTTAGCATGGCCATGAACTAGAGAGAACCAGCGCCGCCATACCATATTGGTGGCAAATGACGTGCTTGAGAGCAAAAAGACGAGGGCTGATAGCCAGCGACGCCGAGTCAACGCGTACGCCCTCAACCCGGCGAACGCTGAAAGCAAAAATTCAGCAGTCAAAACGAAGTGTTAGAGCTTGGATGTCGGCCGTGGAAACTACGTACCTGCCGGGGGAAGGAAGGCTAGATATATGAATGTGCTGTCCACAAGTATGACCCTGGTGCAACTGCAATCGCCGACAACGTCAGCGTAGATAAACTATTTCCCCGCGTTCGGACGTGGCACCTCTGTGGGTATGGCGCTCAGGGTCACGTTTAAGCACTTGAGCGACGGAGATGTTGGCATACCTTATCGGATATTGGGGCGTAATCAAGAAGGTTTATGACTTGGGCGAGTAGATTCAAGTACTTGTTCGAAAAGTAAAGGATGGCGGAGAGGGGTCGGGCTTTCTTGTTCCAGAAAAGTTGGACCTCGCGGGGCAGTGTCCCTACCCAGTCGTACACAACCAATGCTGGATGTCATGGCGTGAGATGATTAATCGTGGTATCTTCAGAGTCAAGACATGCCCGTTACAGCGACCCCGCAATAGTCTTGTGGCTGCCTACGGTGCGTTGTGAGAGTTAGGCATGCCATGATTCGCGACCACAGCGGAAAATGCGATTATTCCATCCATGGCAACGCCGGACTGAGAAGCCATCTTCGAGAGGCTAGGGGATGATGAAATGCGAGTCTAACCTATCCTCCCTTTGTATGGTCTGGCGAAAACATCCCGTGAGTCGACGGAACGGGTCCTCAACGCTCGGTTGACACCCATCGGAGTCCGAACGATTGCTCTGCCAAATTTCTCAGTGATAGCCTCGCATTTGATTCTATCTGTGTGATGGAATGCTCTCACCAGACTCTCACCACTGATTGTGTATCTCCGCAGTAGCAGGCGCTGCAGTCGGCTGTCCGCCAAGACCACAGGTTCGCATCCCCATGTACGCAAAATATGGCCCTATAAGCAATTCACCAGTGGTGCGCCGCGTTCGTCAAATGTCCAAGGGTTCGCAGCCTTCTCCGGTGCTAAACCACCTCCGCGACAGCTGGCATGATCTTCACCAGCAGATGCGCCGCCTCTCGGCGTTAGCCTGAGTCATGAACGTTGAACCTGCGTGCGCTGCAGCCCAAGGCTGCGCTGGTAGATTTCGAAGGGCTGCCACATCGTCGTTCCTTGGAGACGGGAACCGGTTTGGTGAGATAGTCTTGGAAGGTTAAAGTTGGATGCGGCACGACCGTGAATAACACTATGCGCGCATCCTTCCGGGCCCGGTCTCGCCGGGTGGCCCAAGTATGCGACCGTACCCTGCAGGGAAGGTGAGTTTTCGACGCAGTAGACATAGTCGTTGGTGATGCACACCTTGTCTCCGACAATCAGATCCGGGCTGCACGGGGGCGACGAGACCCAATCGGAGAGCTCGACCGTCTCGGGGACCGTGAGCGATGCAAAGGGTCGTCGGAGCGGGCGGCTTCGCTGGGCCAGAAAGAGTCGCAGGGAGAAGGAAGAGGACATACACGGTCTGGGGGTTCATGATTATTGCGCTGCACGCACACCGTTAAGAGAAGTGGAGACTACGTACTACACAGCTATTCAATGGCAAGATGGAACAGAACCAGGAAATGCTTGAATTCGACGCGGTACGCGACATACCGACCAAATCGTGCTCCCTGTTGCGACTAGTGAGGTACCCCTTATCCCGCCTTGCAAAGTGGTCGACAAGGCGAACGGTCTAAACCAACGTTGATTCAGAAACCATCGCGGCCAGGGCAAAAGCCGCAGGAATGCACATACCTAACTGTTCAAACCAGTGACGTTCTCTGGCTTATCAAACTGCGTGATCGCTCCGATATCCTTCCCAGATCCAACGCCCGTTTGGTCTAAAGCAGATGAACTGAGTACATACATGATGATTCAGAACCCCAGATGAGACCTGCGGGAAGACCTCGTATTCGTAGAGCGCGATGAGTACACTGTACACCAAGCGTCGCCTGTGTCAGGAGAGGGAAGACGATACTGTTGCCTCGCCGGTTTCCGTCGAAACTTTTGGACTTCACGGCCAAGCGGTGGCATGTCGGATGTGTCGGGGCTGAGCTTCTGGCGGGTCCCTGCTCGGCATTGTCACTCGTCAAGCTCGAGCACTTCTGGCTGAGTGAAGACGGGGGAGATCAGGCGCTCCGGAGAGTAAGATAGTGTCATGTTTAGAGTGTGCGGTCGGGTTGCGCGGCGTCGCAAGGACAGTGAAATTTACGGAGACGAGTTTCATGCCCTATTAGACGAGCTGGTGGAAAGGAGTGCTGGCCGTTCATTCCCGCAGCTCCGTAGATGATGAGCTGGAAACCAGGACATTCGAACGCGGAAACAATGACATAAGAAGCTTGGATAGTCGCGTACACCGGTCTATTCGTTACTGTATAACGCCCCCCGCGTCCATGCAAGTGATTGACGCACCGTTTGATTTCATGTCATCTCCCCAATTCCGATGTCAGCGTGTCAACGACCGAGTTCATGCGATAGTCTTTCCGGTTTAGCCCTTCTACGCGCCGCTACCGACGACCGCTGTGAACTCCTTGATACTTGCCAACCCGCCCACGTCGGCATGTTGATCCCATCTTGCCCTTGTCGCAGTGGCGGAGCCCGGTCTTCGGACGTGTCGAAAGGCGCGGATCGCAGACGAAGTCGCAAGGTGTGCCCAGAATGGGCTCTGAGAGAAAGTTTTGACGACGTCAAGAGGGAGGTCATGGAAGGATCGTCAGGAGAGGTTACCTGGCAGGTAAGCTTGGAGAACAGCTGCAAGGCTGAGCAAAGAGCGTTGAGTGAACTCGAAGACGGGGTTGAAGTAAGGAGTCAAACTGAAGGTGGCCCCGCGCCGGGTTGTCCGGATCAGCGGAGTTGGAAGGGATACTCGGCAGACTGGTAGCCTGCTCTCGGTGTTAGGTGACTTTGAGTGCCTTTATTGAGGTGGATTGTCTCGAGCGTAAGTACCCTGGAGACGACACGCACAAGTATCCCGGAGTCCATACCCGCCCCTTTTTTCATGATAAACGGCGCCGAGCTACTTATATCTTCCACCAAGCCGTTCCGTGTGCGTTCCTCACTTTCTTCCTCCGCGTACTAACCCCGTGGATTTTGACTTACATTTCCACTCTTCAGTTGAAAACAAGAACCGAAAGATTGTGTCGTCAATAAACGGTGCAACCTCGACCTGATGCGCTGGACGACGCCTATCGTATCCGGGCTTATCGGTCAGGCTCAGACATGCTCGCTCGATCCCCTCGTCACTGATGTCATGGAGAAACGTTCCTCAGGCTCCGCATCGCTCCTCAAATGTGATTTCCCGGACCGGAGAAGGTTGATGGGGATGACCAGGCAGGTCGTGCTTCCTCCTCGCCCATGCCGTTAGGCATCATCCTGACCTGTCTCTGCAAGGACATGCATGCTCCTGCACGTTTTCCGATGGTGCTGGGCGGTATGGCCCGTGTAATATCCATCATTTGAAATGACCACATCCAGGAACAGCGAGGAGGCGGTCGTGCAGCAGATCAGGTCGGGATGAGGGATCTCGGTTTGCCTTCGAGTTCAATTGACGTCGAGCAAATGAGAAGCTGATCTTTCCAGGGTGACGATAATCGACGGTCCATCGACGTCTCTATCCTTTCGATCGCGGCCGGTTGTGTTTGCAAAAATCCGCATGCCCAGTCACAAATTATGTACGGAACACTGTCCCTACTTATATAAATATTAGAGGCGAATGAGATTCCAGCATCTCGCACTGATCTCGCCCCCGCGCAGCTTCTAACTAGGGTGAGACCCTCAGGGGACATGACTGCCGCGGCGGAGGATAAGCTTCCGGATAACCAGCTTATTGCGCAGATGCCGTACGTCCCTTCCGCTTGTGCTTACCGTTCCCAGCGCATCATGACATTCAACAGAACTGAAGTGCTGGAGCACGTCCGGCACTTGCTGGTTGACCACCCGGATGCTCAGGAACAGAGGTGGGGGCAACAGGTGGATGGAGAAGAATAGGAATACCATGCTGGAGGGCGGCATCGGCCGTGGAAGAAGAGAATTGGTCAGTGACGAACGGCGACGTAACGTAAATCATCCCGACATAATCCACGCAAAGTTAAGAATGTGCTGCGAACGAAGGCACGAGTGTGTGAGTGAAGCAAGTTCTCTGGTGGGAAAATCGATAGTCATTGAGTAGAAAAGTACAGCCAGCTTAAGCGGTAGTCTGGGCCAAGATACGTAAAGTGGGAACTCGACAATTCAACCCGCGGATAACACCGATGGTGCTTGCGGCGTTTTTGGGAAGGGAGGTTGAGAGATCGGGAGAGAGAAGAGCGGAAGCGGCGGAAGGGGAAACGGAGATATCAATTATGTAACATGTTTGGCACAGGTACGCCAACGTGTTTGCCCGTGTAATCGCGGGGGATTAACCGGTAAGGGAGGTACAGTAGCAGTGCAGGAGCAGATTTTAATTTCAGAGATAATGCGACGAAGGGCGGTGACCGTCCTAGTCATGGGAAGGCGAGTGTGTATCTCATGCGGTCAAGGCTGATCGCCGTCCGCAATGGTGGGAGTGCCATATCTCAGCCTTGCACCGCATCGTAAAAACCTTCAGATCCAAGTCGATACAAACACTGCGCTGATCGCGGCGGCGGAGGTAGAGTGGTCTCTTGAGCCGGTGGGCATCGGCCAGGCCGCGAGGTCACAGGCCTTCAGAATAGAGGCTGGTTATCAATGATTTGAGGATTTGGAATACCACTCTTGTTCAGAGGACAAGATGATTCAACCAGGGGGAACGAAGGGCCACGAGGAGGTTAAAGAAACCGAAGCAGCAACAGATGCCGCGGTCAATCGCGAGGTCAGTGCGGACGCATCACTTGAATCCAGGGATGTGCACGGGTATACCCGAGGGCACAGTCGGCTAAGTTATGTACTCCGAGACTCGTGGGGCTACCGATACTTATAAGGATGGGTAACCCGAGAATCAGGTACGAATATACCACCATCCGCACCCTCCCCCTCGCACCAAAAGCTATCTCAGTCGCCAATTGGCTCCTACAATGACATGTGCATAGATTTGCATTTAGGTCCCGAAGATATTCATGAAGAGAACGCGAATCGGTATGCCTGGGCCTAAATAGGTTATCCCACCGGGACCATCCACGCCGACCTCCTCGAATGAGAGCAGACCCGCAACCCCAAGTACATACGCCGCGGCGGACGTCATCATGAGCATGGCGGGCATCCTGGACACGGAACGCGGGTGCGAACTCGACCCGGTACGCAAACTGCGCCGAGCTCGTCCGCGCTATCAACGAAGGGTGCGACTTCCCGGCCCATCAGCGACTGGGCCCTGGGCGTTTCCGCCGACGTCGCGGACTGGATCATCTCTCCCGCGTTCCCTGCAACGACAAGATCCTTATCATCGAGGCTGCCGCACACCCTTAAGGGGAACTCGACTACACCCCCGTCACACCAACTTGAACACGCGCATGCGTACCCGCTGCGAGGTGTTCTTGCCTCAGCTCAAGACAGCGTGGCTTGAAACGAAGGTACGGACGGACTCGCAAGACGAGGGCCGGACCTCATGGGACGGAGGGTATACCGGAGGCGATAAGCTTGAGCAACGATGATGTACCATGTCAAACCGGAGACGTCCTGTGGAAGGCGTTGCATGATGGCCTCGAGTCCGGAAATCCTGGGAGAACGTCCCGATAATACTATGGTGCGACTTGCAGATGAGTGCGCGACAGCCCCCAATCGATAGAACGCACGCCGAGCGTGTACGGGGCCTGGGCTTTTGAAAAGGTATGGATATTCCAGTTTCTATCCAGAAAGGGCTTGCACTACCAAGGCCAGCACCGGGGAACTGGCACATGGAAACACCCCGGGGAGACCGTCGAGTCTGTCCGCCTGATATGGAAAGGTGGGTCTGAGCGTGGTATCGGGAGGCAAGTCCGATAAATCCCGGAGCATGTAGCCGAAGAGATACGTAGGAGCTATGTACATAGTACCACGGCATGACGCAGAGACTGACGAGGGACCATGTGATAACGATGCGAAAGTACAGAAAAAATGCACTGGGAACGGCCACCGTGCCTAAATATGAGAGGAGATATTGGTAATGAAGGCAACCTCCCCGAAGCCTTGTTTGGAAAACTGGGGGTCTAAGTGGTGAGCCCGTCACCAGGAACTTGTCCGATATGGGGTGGGAACCCACGGACGTGGGACGATAACGCACCCCCACATACAACCCCAGATTTGTGGGTACTGGATAACAATAGTCACGTTTCCAACCCGAGCAAAAACCTAGGTTAACGGCGACCACCTCTGTCCCCAGGCCTGCGCGGCCCCGGAACATATTTAACCAGGAAAAAAGCGGTCACGGCTCGTTGAACCCGACTACTCGGTCGAGCAAGGCCTCCCGTCTTTCCGCGCGCGGAACGGGGTCGAGCGCGAGCTCCACCCCGTCGTGGGCGATTCGCCTGCAAAGTGCAGCTGTATCATCCACACGTCGAGTCAGGGTGGTCGCTCGCATTCGGCCGCGCAACGGGCGTGTTGGCGGTGGTGAATGAGGCGCTTCTGGGCGAATGCCCGACGCCTAGCATGCAAGCCGTGCCTGCACCTTGAGGTGAAGACGGGGAAGCCGTTCTCATTACCGAACCAAAACAGAGCATCTCGTGATAAATGAAAATGAGTGGTCTTTGTGACGAGCTCACCTGTAAATGAATGAATAGTGGCATGTTCGGTTCTCGGTCTTTCTAAGGACTGGCTACATGCTGTTGTCGCCAAGCAGCGTGGAATTTTGTCGCCAAACACCAGCATCGCGAACGGGCTCGTGGTCAACGGTTATGGGGTGCAGACTTACACGAAGTCGCCAAGTGGACTCGGAGTCCGCTGCGATGCCGTGTACGTATTAGCCGAGCGCGTCGCACGCTTCCTAGAAACTACAGTGAGCAGCGACGATCGGAACTGTATGGAAGCACGCACGTCGCAGGCCGAAGACCGGGAGTGGGGAATGGTGCTGGGCCTTTGGTGTGGAGGATACTGCGGACGCGAGTCGTGGAACGCGGACAAGTACGTACGCTATGGGCGTCTACACCAGTATCCCGCGCTTGGAGCTGTGCCATCCCGGGCCACCGCTGACGATCGCGAGCTCGGGGTTCCGCCTCTTCCTTGTCCTCCTCCTCCTCCTCTTGCGCCACTTCTTATAATCCTGTTCGCTGAAAGTGCATTCTCCGTTTGTGCAGACTTCGTTGTTGACGCTCACCGTGCTGATAGCCTTATAGACCTGAGGAGCGTGCTAGAATGGCGTCGCCACGCCGCTCACCGACTCCGTCTCGCTCCATTTCTTCCCAGCTAGCCGTTGGGTCACCCCGAAAATGCAGAGCGGCGCGACATCAGCACAGAACAGCCTGAGGCAGGCCGACGAAGCCACCGTCGGCTCCGAGATCGACGACGAGTTCAAGCTCCCAAAGCGGTCGTCCCTGGCCATCGTCATTTTTTCAAATGTGTTACTTCAGGTACGGGTGTCTCCTTTGAACTTACGCTCACTCAGAGGGTGACCATGTATCCTTGCTTCTAGAACACGTTCTTCATCGTCGTTTCTTCGTCAAACGAGTACGCAGCATATCTCGGAGGTACATCGACCTTCTCCGGTCTGACGATCGGCATCCCAACCGGGGTCGGGTTTCTTACGCTCCTTCCCCTCACGATGATCGACAAAAGTGAGGCGTTGATGCTGTGAATCATCCTTGTTGGTCTGCAGGCTAAAGACCCGCAGCTCTCTACACGCGCCCGTTGCATCTCATGTGCGGGTCCATGCTCGTCGGGAACATCCTGTATGGCCTCGCATATTACGCCAACTGGCTCTACCTCATCCTTCTGGGGCGCATGGTTTGCGGTTTCGGCTACACCTTCTGGATGTACAACAAGCGGTACTGCTCGGACCCCAGGATCGTCGGCGTTCGCCGCAGGACAACACTCGCTGGATGGCTCGTTCTCTGCCAAGGACTCGGTTTCAGCTCAGGGCCGTTCTTCGGTGGTCTACTGTAAGCCCACATCTTCCTTGAGTGTCGGGGTCTCAGCTGAAACCAATGCAGGTACAAGGTCGGCTTCGGCAACGCGATCTTCAACGGGTACACCAGCCCCGGTTGGGTCATGGCTGGATGCTGGCTCTTGTTCTGGATCGCCGCTTGCATCTGGTTCGAGGACGTCCCCCTCGACGCCCAGAGGCCTACCCCTCCCCGATCTGTCCCATCCCCCGTCATACGCGCGGCCTCGTATGAGGAGAAAAAGGAGGATGCAGAGGCCGGCGTTAAGGAGGCCGAAGTCACCGTCTCCGAGACGTCGACGCCCACCCCTCCCCTCCTCAAGATGACGCGCTACCAGAAGGGCGTCTGCGCGACGATGTGCTGGTTCGCGATGACGACCTTCTTCATCCTCGGCGCGTGGGAATCGAACCTCCCCGTCTACACGAGCTCGGACGACCCCTCGAACCCGTTCAACTTCTCGCCGTACGCCGCGGGAAACCTCATCGCGCTCGGCGGCATCTGCACGATGCCGTTCCTCATCTGCAACCTCGCGTTTGCGCGCCGCATCCAGGACCGCCACACGCTCGCGGCGGGCACGTCCGTCGGCGTCGCGGGGCTCCTGCTCGCGATCGGGATCATCCAGGGGCGCAAGGTGAACTTCGGCACGCTGTGGCTCGCGTGGTTCCTCATCGCGCTCGGGTTCAACGTCGCGAGCACGGTCACGCTCTCGCTGATGTCGAAGCAGCTCCCCGGGGAGTGGAACAACCGGATCAGCCTGATGATCCAGTACAGCAACTACACGGGGCGGGTGACCGGCGCCGTGTTCGGCGGCGCGGGGGTCGAGGTGGGTATGATCAAGTACATCGGGGTGCAGCTTGCGTGCGTGGCGGTGGGGTATATCATGTTTATCACTGTCTGGAAGCATATGAAGGCCAAGACCGGGTAGAGGCTGGCTTCGGTATGTTCCGTCCTACCCGTCCGGACATTGTCACTCTCACGGCACCAGGCTGTTGTTCTGCCGGCATTCATTATGTACACACATCATTAGAATGGTCCTAGTTACACAGATTCACGAGTCGAATACGACCCAGTATGTCATCACGATAGATTGTAGTTGCGTAGTCCATGTATCGATGTATCAACCATGTGCAGTTCGTCACACCCACTGGCACGCAGCAAAGCATCGGCGTTTCGGCTCCTTGAGATAAGGACAACGCGAATACCGTCGCGAGCGGTGAGTGGCACCTCGCTATGACTGATCTGGCATAGTAACCTGACCCATATCTCATCAGTGGCATGCTTATCTGCCCCTTCGAAGAGTTGATTTCGGTCAACGACGCAGAGCATCGCAGACTATGACGGTTCTCAGTGTCTCGAAGTACCTGTACTTTCGTTCCCAGCAGAAGTGGGGTGGGCCCGAACTTGAAGCTTGAAGCCTCGCCGTTATCATCATGATGAGCCGGTGCCGGGCCTTGGCAGAGCCTGAGGATGTCGAGCGGCGACACGATGTAAGTAGCGGCCCGTCAACATTATTTAGTAGCCCGTTTTGCCACAACTGACGTGAATGCCTCTTTCTTCGTCCGGGTAGTACCTCACTAAAGTTGCCTAAGCCAGTAATTACCTGGGAACCTTGGCTAACCACGGGCCGTTCACGGGAAGATACAAGTTATGCCGTCTGCCTGCTACTTGGGCACTTTTGGACCACGAGAACTGCGGCGAACTTATTGGAGGCATCCCCATCTTGTCATCGTTCTGCATGCAGAGATTTCAACAGATCCAGATCCCAAACAGACTGATCAATATCAATAGCTAACCTCTCTTTCTTCCAAGAACATGCATTGGGAACCCGGGGCAGTGGATGCGAACCGGGGATAGCGCCAGGAACGGCCGGGGGGCAGAGGAGGGCTTCCCACGTGGCGACGGAGTCAGCAGATCTTGTCCGTGAGGAATTCGCACCTTTTTTGGACACGCGCATCATCGTCGATTTATATATCGATTCATCGCCACTAGTATTGGCACATCCCTCGTCCTCCACCACTTTACTATGGGACATCAATATTCCTCTCCTTCACACAAGTGCTCGGAATCCCCACAATATCACTCAGAGCCAAGTCTTAAACAATAACTCCACGGCGGCGACTGCATCGGCAGTGCAACGTGCAGGCTGAGAAATTGGTAGGTGTTGATCTCACTCTCGCAGCACGGTATGGAGCTATGCTCACAGTCTCACTGGTAGGCTTGTAGGCGAATGGATAACCCCGGCGTATGCCAGTGCACGGCCTTGGAGAAGTGTCGGAAACCGTATTTGTCAGAAGATCTGGCGAATTTAGACGCTACGAAAACTTTATTCGAGCGCATTCCCACCTCAGACGGCTGAGACGCCAGATACGCTCGCCTTCCAGTTCCACTGAATAATGTCCTATCATAGGCCTCGTCATACGGTGGTGACACCCGTGAGAACATGCCAGATCTGACCACTATGCTGAAGGCCAGTCCCCTTCACTTGCAGTTTCGAGATATCGGTCTTCATCGTGACGGATCCTTTCGTCCACCGTTCGGAGTCAACATAAAGGTGCCCACAGATTCATCGGGTTCAAGTCGTGCGCTGCATTTGTCATTAAACGCCGCTGATCCTCTGCGTGGAGACGGCCGTACAGTATACCTGTGCGTTTCACACTCATCGCGCACTGACAGACGCGTCTTCAGGTTTCCCAGGGCCTAGCATTGTAACTTTATCCACGCTCTGAAATATCCGACCCCCACCGGCGTACGCGTGTTCTCCTCTCCCCTCGTCTCGCAACAGTCAACAAAGACGCGACTCTGACCTCCTCCAAGCTTCTACATGGGTCTCTCAGCATCGAAATTCATAACCGACCCCTCAGCATTTGCGATCTCCCATGCTCCCGGTCGGTCCAACCTCGTCACCGACGACGAACGGGCCCACTGGAAGTCGTTTGACTATGTTATTGTGGGTGGAGGTGAGCGTCACTGGATGTTGCAATTTTGTTGACGCTCACAACCATGTAGGTACAGCGGGCTGTGTCCTCGCATCCCGGCTGTCGGAGGATCCCAGCATCACCGTGCTCCTGATTGAAGCCGGTGCTAGGTGAGATGGTTCAGACACTTCAGAATCAGAACGTGGACGACTGACGCTTTGCCCAGCCATGAAGATCACGTCTTCACACGCATTCCGATGGCCTTTCGGAACCTTTTGCAGAGCTCCGCAGATTGGCAGTTTTGGTCCTCGTGCGTGACCATCGATACATTCGCATTGCCTACCTGTGAGGTCACCTCTAATGTATCATTTACAGCCCGCAAGACAACGTTGATGGCCGAAAACTATACTGGCCCAAGGGGAAGATCCTCGGCGGAACTAGGTTTGTGGGGAGCTTTTCCCGCCATCGCCCGTGTCATTCATGAATCTCGCAGCTCGTTGAACGCTCTCATCTACCATACCTCTGACCCTGCAGGTTGGCTTCGCAGTGTTGTAACAAAATTCATGATGCTCACGTTTCAACAGACTACGACGCGTGGGAGGAGCACGGTGCCACTGGGTGGGGCTATACCACGATGCGAAGGTCAGTCCGAAAGTCCGGAAGTGGGGCGTGCGCCTACAATACGCTCAACCTTCTTTTACCCCCAGGTACTTCGACAAGGTCTCCCAGGATGGCCCTCGCATCAACAAGAGCCCTCCTATTGCCGTCAGTGCATTCCGCAGGTTAGGACATACATAGAGAGTCGCAGCTAATGCCCATGCAGCCTATCAGCGAATATGTCATTGAAGCTGCAAGAAATATTGGTATGTCAACGTCGACGTAGGTTCCCTGCTGGGTTGTGCTATCAATCACTTTACCCATCGCGCTATGCAGGGACTTTAACACTTCCGAGGGTTCCCTCGGCGCTGGTGTATTCCATGCCATGGCGGATGGAAAGAACGAACGTGAGCACGTCCTTCTTCTGACGTAACCCGACGGAATATTGAAGACTTTATAGGGAGCTCTACTGCCACTGCATATTTGAACGCCGACGTTCTGGCTCGCCCGAACCTCAAAGTTGCGGTGAAGTGCACGACCGAACGGGTGCTTTTCACCCAAAATGACGGCGGCTTGCCGACAGCCGTCGGCGTCCTCTTCTCGCAGTCGCGCGATGGCCCCAAGTTCGTCGTTGGTGCGAAGCGCGAAGTCATCTTATCAGCAGGCAGCGTCGGGTCTCCACAAATCCTTCAACTTTCGGGCGTCGGCCCTGCCAATGACTTGGAGAGGTTTCAAATTCCCGTCGTCCATGACCTTCCCTCGGTCGGCCAGAACTTGCTAGACGTGAGTGCCTAGTTGGGATGGATGTTTGACCTTCACATTGGCTAACAGGGTTGCTATCACTTCGGCAGCACTTCACCCCTGGCGTGATCTGTTTCCGGGCAAAGCCCGGCAAGACACTAGACAATCTTGTTCAGAGCCCGCTTCGAGGCGCCCTCGCCGCCCTGCAATGGCTGATGTTTGGAACTGGCCCCATGGCCTCCCTCGCCGGTCAGGTAGGCATCTTCACCCGGTCGGACGACGAAACGTGAGTTGTTCTATCTTAATCGGTGACAACCTTCGCTAACGTAAACTGATAACTCGTTTCGTCGTGCAGCCTGCCGTACGGCCCCCACCTGGAGACTCTGCCGATCAAGAACTTCACGTCTGGCCCTCGTTCGCCCGATCTTGAGATAATTCTCTTCCCGCTCGCGGTCACGAAGCTTGGTATGGGAGTCGCGCCGGCTGGCAATTACGGTGTCTCGCTTGTGCGTATCCTTTGCTCATCTTCCCCGCACCTTGCTGCATGCTCGCAAACTGTTGATGTTTGTGATGATCCGTTCTAGGGCCCCGTCATCCTCAAGCCTGCTAGTCGCGGGTACATCGCCCTCCACTCAGCAGACCCGTACGATCACCCGATTATCGACCCCAGGTGCCCCTTCTCCCTCTCCTCCCCTTCGTTCTGGAACGTGCTCGTGCTGATATATCGCTTCGCCAGGTATCTCTCAGATGAGAGCGACGTAAACCTAATTGTGCGCTCGATGCGACTGACGATGAACATCGCGCGCACCGCGCCCTTGGTCGACCAGCTCGACCTCCGCTCGCGGTTCGGCCCGGACGGCCCGGACGACATCTTCTGGCCGGGAGATGCTGATCCCAACACGATCTCGGACGACGAGCTCAAGCGCATCCTCCGAATGCGGTCGATCTCATGCCTTCACCCCGTCAGTCGCCACCGTCCCTTCTCTCGACTCAGATGTTGACTGACCTACGATGGCCCGATACAGACATCGACGGCACGGATGGGCACAGATCCCTCAAACAGCGTTGTTGACCTCGAGCTGCGCGTTCACGGCGTGCGGGGTTTGCGGGTTTGCGACGCATCTGTGTTCCCCGACCAGGTGTCGGGTCATCCTGCGATCCCCGTTGTTGCCGTGGCCGAGCGGGCAGCAGATATCATCAAGGGGTTGAAGTAGAGCTTGAGCTCGTTGGCGCACACAGGCTGCATCGCGTCACTCCCCCAAGCCCAATACTGTATCCATAAATTCGCTGTTATTTCTGCACTACTACTATATTCCCGTTACGATAACCCCCTCTGTGTCTCCCCATCCTATGATACAGCCGCCGCTTGAGTAATTTGCATCGTCCACGCATACACTGGAAATACATTTCCTTCGTGTCCTTACACGCGCCTGTGGGTTCCCATTTGCTTCCGCCACTCAGATCTCCCCGGCGCAGACCTGCTCCAGCCAGTCGGGGTCACTGCGAACCGTGGTGAGGTTCTCGTAGCCGTCTTTGGTGATGACGACGACGTCCTCGATGCGCACGCCACCGACGCTCTCGTACCGCTTGAGCACCTTCTGGTCGATGTGCTTTGAGTCGCGCACCGGCGCAATCAGGTGCGGGGAGAAGTAGCACCCTGGCTCAACAGTCTACATTGCATGCCCGACATCAGCGCATGAGCAAGCCCCAAAAAACAAACAACCCGAAAGTGAACGCACCACGACCATGCCCTCCTCGAGCGGCAACCTCAGCCTCAAGTACGTATAAAACGACTCGTGGCCGAGCACGGGCCGCTCGATCGTCGGGTTCACGTCGGGCTTGCTCGCGCTCGGGACGTCGTGCACATCGAGGCCGAGCGAGTGGCCGAGGCCGTGCGGGAAGAACGCGGCGCTGATTCCGCTGGCGAGTATCGCCTCCTCCGAGTTCCACGAGCCCGAGCCGAGCGACTCGGGTGACTTGAAGATCCCGAGCTTCTGGAAGCCGCGGACGAGCGTGCGGTGGCAGAGGAGTTGCACCGCGTCCCAGTGCAGGCCGGGCTTGAGCGCTTCCATGGAAAGCTGCGAAGATCGTCGTCATGGGAGTGATAGAGATGGAGGGAGAGCGAGAGGGGGCGGGACGTACCTTCTGCATCTCAAGGACGAGCTCATAGATGGCACGCGCCTCAGGCGTGAACTTACCGCCATTGCCCACAGGCATGGTGCGCGTGACTGAAAAATGTATCAGTGGATGGCGTATTGAGGTTGAGAGCCTATGTGGAATAGGACTTACTGTCCGCGGCATAGTATTTCCATTCGCACCCGGCATCGATCAGGAGCACCTGCGGGTCGAGCACCCGCTCATGGTCGTGCGCGAGGTCGTTCGAGTTGCAATGGTCGTGCGGGCCAACGGGACCCCACGCGAACTCGCGATCGTTGCAGCAGTAGTGTAGCGTCGACGCGCGCGTCGATGCCGCGACGATTGGCAAATACGCCTGGTGGTCAGCGCTAACAGCACATCAACGACCACGATACATACAAACGTAGCGGCAGACGTACCCTTCCCTGCGGCAAGACGCGACGAAGAGCGCCTCGGCCTCGTACTCCTTCTGGATCAGCCATTCGCTCGGGAGGAGAGGGCGCTCTGTGCCCGCGCCTTTACCGCACTTGATCTGCCCCTGCACTCCCTGGCCGAGGACGCGCATGACCGTCTCGTGCGCACGCGAGCTGATCTGATTCGCGTGTCGGATGAGCTCGATCTCCTCCGCGTCCTTGATGAGCCGCGCGCGATGGAGCGCGGACAAGAGGTAGTCCTGGGTGACGCGAACGTTTCCAGCCAGGAACCCGGCTGCGTACTCCGCCGGAGTCTTGGGAAAGAGCGGCGATGCTGGGAGTGTGTGCACGATCACCCCGGGGAACGCCTTGATCTGTTCCTGGATGGCATCGGGGAGTGTAGCGGGATGCGGGATGCGTGTGGAATCGTACATCGCTGAGGCTTCTTCAAGCGATGGAGGGGGCACAGACCACATGAGGTCTGCGAGCTCCGCCTTCGGGATGAAGAGCTGCGTCGAGGGCGTGTTTGTGAGGGACGTCCCGTTCTGGAAAGTCAACAGAGCGAAGGATGATGGGACCTTGCATCCCGTCAAGTAGAAGAAATTCGACTCCTAAGATGCATTATTAGCATCAGGGTTTCTTCCTTGCCGTGGGTGACTGGTGTGGCTACTGACCTGCCGGAAAGGCATCTCGCGATCCGTGTCATTGCGGAAAGGAGTTACCTCTCCCGCTAGAAGAACGATCTGGGGCTACAGAAGGAAAGATTAACAGTGCGCGTACGTGAGACGATCGGCTTGTGAGTTACCTTGTTCTGCTCTGCGGCAGGCAGCAACTCGACGAGCTTCGTGAACGTTTTCAACACATGTTGGGATGCTTCAGATCAATGGTCAAACACGCATAGTGCACCATGTCAGCCAAAACATACCAGGATATGATTTTGTCGCCATTTTTCAAAGCTGTAATCGAGAAAGCAGGCCAGCAACGCGTTTGCTTGTGGTGGTCGAGAGCGAAGAGAACGATATCGGGCGGACCTTCGTCCAGTGCGCCGGCCCGGTCGACGGGCCGTGAATATGCGCAGTGACGAGGCGTAGAAACTCCGGCTACGGCCCAGTCTTTGGAGGATGATATGATCCCGAAAGCAAGCTTGGCGCATTCTCGGAAGAGTACTCAGAGGAACGTGTATTTCTATATAATTGCAAATACAGGCTCGCTTCCTTCATATTCATACAACTACAGTAGAGGTTACAACCGAAATTATGTAGAATTGCAGTAGGAGGTCATCATCGCAGCTCAGGTCGGAGTCATCAGTTCTTGTTGGATATCTCAGACACAGGGGAAGAGACGGTCTGAAGGTGCGCATCCTTGTTGCTGTTAGTCGACGTCGGGTAAACATGGAAGGGGATCCAGAGAGGATGCCGTCAATTAGATCGCGAGGAGAGAGTACTCGGCCTGCGGGCTGCTCCGATGGAGGATAAGGGCCCCAAGATCCCACTCATCGTCATCGTCATAGCACGGCCATCTGTCGCTGTTGTCGCCGTCGCCAGAAGAGTCGTCGAAGACGTTGCCGAAGTCCGAGCTGTGACCGTGGAAATGAAGGAAACCAGTCTGGGAGTACCAGTCACGCTCACTGCCCGAGAGTCCCAGGCTCGAGGCGGAGAACGAAGCAGAGAAGGTATTGATCAGGGCCGCGTAGTGCTTGTCGTCCGCCTTGACTTCGCTCAGCTCCATTTCGTAGTCGGTTTCGGTATTCGAGATGAATGAGCTGTCGGGCGTGCCGTCCGGTGGCGTGTCGAAGACACTGATGACAAAGTTCGAGGGTGAGGGGAACCCTTCCGCGCGCGTAGAACGCTGATCAGCGGACTCCGTCTCTGGAATCTTCAAGACATCCTCAATGGGACCCTTGACACCGACGGGAGAAGTGTTGCGGGCAGGACCGATCACTGAGACCAATCGCGCCGAGTCCGGGAAGATAACTGCTTGGACGGGAGGACACCTCGCGCGGATAGTGGGGCTGAGCACAGGAGGCGTCTGGGGCTCCCAAGCCGAAGCCGGACTTGCTGTCCCGCTGACGAGAACGGGTGTCGACACTGCCGGAAAGCTATCCGAGTCGTCCTCGGACGCAGGTAAAGGAAATTGGCCTCAGAAACTGCCGCCGTCCTCCAGTGGATCATTGTCGAGGGTTGCCAGAGAAGTACCGGAGTCGAAGGCTAGCCGCATCTCCCTCCTGATGGGGGGCCGACTGTCACGGGGGCTCGGAGGCAATTCGGTATACTTGTCGTCAATAGGAGGACTGGGTGGGGAGACGCCGATGGCTTCGTCGGAAGATTTTCTCTTGAACCTGTCCATGAGCGTTCGGAGCCGTGACCACAGGGAAAGGAATTATCGGGGAACGACTCGAAGACGCAGCTGCTGATACAGGAGTCGCATCTTGATGCTTCTCTCCCTCGATTTGAACCTCGATTTCAGTGGTGGAGGCACGAAGACGGTGCTGGCGACTGCGGATAAAGAACAGCCAAATGGTGATAGAGGCAGGAGGGACGCAAGCACCACAAATATAAGGGCCATGACCGTCATGCTAGAGAAGGGCCGAGCGGTCACATGGGCGAACGCAAGGGGCATATTGACCAGTAGAGGGGGCGAAAGGGGAGATAAAGGATGTGAGCAAGGCAAGGCGGACTTCGACGCGGCACCGGGTACGAATATCACTGGGAGATGACGGTGACGGGTGGAAGAAAGGTGCGAGGACTCGATGTAAGTCGACGATTGGAATATTTTGGAGGAGAGGCTGACTGCCAGCCCAAGATCCTACGGTTCCAGTTGTCAGCCACCACAGCGGAAACTGGGCGTACCACAATAACAGAGCTTAGAGAAACTCACCAAATTTATCGCCCCCCACCCCCTCTCGCGAAAGATAGCGGACCGGCTGAGTCGATAGGTACCAGGGGTCGGACCGGTAGCGATTGGGCCATGTGGATCATGAGTTGTGCGACGTCTTCGATGGAACATTGCATATTGCCGACCGTAAATAGTGGCCTTGCATAGATAGGGCGATGGGACGGTCACCAAAACGATGGTGGATATGTACAAGCCGCTGACGGCAGTGGCCAAAGGCAAGAGCATGATGCCACGTAAACCAAATTCGTGGCCTTGTCCGATTTAGGTAACTTAAGCGCCGTGCTGGAGGAAGTTTTTGGCAAATTTGGTTAGGTTGCCCAGTTCAATTCTTTACCATCTTCCAGTTGTAAGCGTTTTTAAATTCGTGGCGACTACTTATTACCAAGGCTCAGATTATTATACAAGGACCGGTTTAGGACCCTCTTCGTAAGGGGCTCACAACAGTGACGCCTTTAGATGTCCAACTTCCTCGCCGGACCGTGCATCGTAGTACATTGATAACCAACTTCGGAGTGGTGCAAGTGGGAAGCCGCCACTCGCTAATAAACTAGGTGTCCTGACTAGGCCTTTGCCTGGAATCGCAAATCGTGTATAGGACATTCACCAACTGTCTACCGGGCCAACCCAAGGATCACGCGGTCGGAGGCCCGGGTGGCATGCTCGGTACGTATTGTTCTAGTACGTACTATGGTTCCTGGAACTTCAAGGTATGTCGTCATAGTTGACGAGCTCGCGAGTCGCGATGCTCGAGACTCTCGCCGTCCGCATGTCACATGTTGATCAGGCAGCTCTCGATTAAAACCCAATTGAATGCGCCGGATTGCTGGGACTTTACGCAGGCGACTCCTTGTGCAGTCACTACGATGGAAGGACGTAGTACGACAACGGAATCGCCGCTCGTCCTGAAATTCCAACTAACTTACTACAGCCAACCTCTTCATGAATTGGTGAACCCGTCATCAGTCCCATCGTGCCGTGTCTGCTTATCATGGGATCTTCACAGAACTACTATGTGCGTAAAAATTTTGTCTACTGCTCTGCTCTTGCTAATGCCCATACCCATACCGGACAAGGATTCGTGCAGCTAGTCACTACGACGAAAACAACCCACACGCATTTCAATGCCACTCACGAGTCCCGCGCGAGTCCGCGGGCCATGTCGATGGCTCGGTCCCGAACCTCCATGATACTACTCGTGAGTGACCAGTTGAACTGCTGTTGGAGCTCCGTCCCGATCTCTGCTAGCCGTTCAGACGCAAATCCTCCCTCCCTGCTTTGCTCCGACGTCATATCTTCCCAGCCGAGGGTGTTGAACTGATAGAGCAGGCCGTTCCTCCGGGAGCGACGGAGCACGTGTTCGGCGAACGGTCGACGAAGAGAGTCGTAAATATGGAGTGCGGCGGCGAGATTGCGAATTGTGATCGTGGGCTGCGCGATGATGGCGGCGAGGATGAAGCCGTCCTGCGCGGAGAAAAATCCGCTTAGTATTCACAGGGACGCGGTCAATGGGGTGGGCGACTACCTCGAGTGCTTGGCTTGCCCCTGCACCAAGGTGTGGTGTCATGGCGTGTGCCTGAGTGAACGATGGAATATGTGAGTTTCGAGCCAGCAATTTCAGGCGGGTAGCGACTCACCGCGTCGCCTATCAGCGCGGCCCTGCCTCTCACATATGTAGGGAGCTCGCGGACCGTATGTACAGCCCAACATAGAGGCTTGTCCAATATCTGTTCAGACCAGACGTAAGCATCTGCCGGTTGCAACCATGCAATAATTGTGGAGAGGTGAGGATATAACGTACCTCAAGGATCCGTGGTATACCAGGTGACCAATCCGCGAAGTGTTCTTTGACCTTGTCTCCCGTGGTTGTAGAGACCCACGGCCCGAGGTACACCGTATCCTCACGTCCGGGATGGTTGACGAAGGCGGCGATATTGAGCACTTCTCCTCGGTTGATGGGATACTGAACAATGTGCTACGCACGGGGTGCAGCGTCGGTGAACAGCACGATGATTATTCGACAAATGTAGGCTTACCTTGTCCTTCCCGAGGAGCTGGCATGACGTAGAAGCTCATTGGCATGTATTTGTAGCATAGAACTCGCTTGACTCACGATCATAGGAGAACCTTCATCCTTGAAACCCGAAGCCTTCAACGCGGTCATTGGTATCAAACCGCGGTACGCAATCTGTCCGGACCACACGGGGTCTACCATCAATCGCAGTCGCGAGGACTCCTCCGTGTTCCCGCGCACGCATGCTTCGTCGGCAAGCGCGTTGAACATTGATCGCCTCACCGCCGATCGGATACCGTCGCTACCTATGAGCATGTCGCACGTGGCCGAGGTGCCGTCGCGGAACTGTAGGACGATGGGTAGCTCGGGGGGCTCAGCGTAGGAAACGAGGCGTTTCGAGAAGTGGATCGGGGTGCTGGGCCCGAGATGCTTAGCCAGGAGCTGCTGCAACACAGACCTGTGGAATGTGTACACTTCCACTCAACCGTCAGCCCGGCCGTCACGTAACATAAACGGTGTAAATAACATACGGGTAGGAGGGAGCTTGAAGAATTCGATGGGTTCCGCCTCGTCGGCCTTGCGAATGTGAACGGGTTGAGCTGGTTGTGGTGTGAGGGATGAGGGCACGAGGGCATGAGGGCATGAGGCCGGGAGAGAGAAAAACGCACCAGTTGGGTTGTTGCCCCCGGAGACCTCCCTAAGCTCGTCGCTGAGGCCGAGACACTCGATAATCTCCCACATTCGCGGCCACATACCGACTCCCGCCCCGACCTCGGTGAGCTCAGCTGTGGACTCGTAGATATCGACCCGTAAGTCTTCACAGCTTTTCTGCAGGGAAAGAGCGAGCAACAATCCTCCGAGACCCGCACCACTGAGCCGGGCAAGATGTCAGTAGATCCTAGTTCCAGGACAATGGCTTCTACAGGGGAATGGTGCTTACATGATGGCGACGTGAAGACGAGGGACCGACGGCATTGTTTTGGACATGTCGTTTGGAGCGAAGGCGACCCGATCGCGTTTCTCGCAGTGTCGTTTTATACCCATCTCTCATGGTGCTGTTGCAGATAGTTAGTTAACGTTCGCTATCAATGGGACCGCAATACTACGCCGTGAGATTTGAAACCACGCTCCAGGACCTGTCAGATAACAAGGGCTGGTGGGTTATCCTCGAAATGGAAAGAAACGAGACTGGCAAAGGCAAATTGTTAAGACCGACAGTAGTCCGTGAGAGATAAAGCAAACGTACTTGAAACTAGCCCCAATACCCAAGGGCCATCGTAAGCCCGGACCTGGCGCAGCCAAAGGAGGGCCCAGTATAACCCGTCGGGACGTGGTCCGAGTCGCCAAACCGCCACAGGAACGAGAGAACATCAGAACGTAGCAATAAGATTGTCGTCAGAGACCTTGGAATAATATTAATGTGTCGTGCACCCGGCGGTGCTGATTACTTTGCGGGCTAGAGTTGGCCCGATCGGGCGACATATCCCAAGCTGGCCGGACAGCGTTTCCATGACACCTTTTGTTCTCCCAATGATCGTACTTCTAGCTTCGTTGTTTTGCAACATCGCTCTCTTGGAGCTAACACCAACTTCGACCTGATGGATGGAGGACATGGCGGCGTAAGGAAGTAGCAAATGCGCCAGAGAACGAGAGCAAGTCCTTACAAGTATTGTCGTTGTCCGGATCCGATATTGAGATCGTCGTTGGCACCGCAAATATGTCACCCTTACCTGGGAATGAGAGACGGTGATGTGTCATGGAAATCGGGCTCAGAACTATGCTTTGTGAATTGCGCCCACCCATCAGCCGGCACACCACTAGGGATTCCTCGGTTAGAAAAAAGGCAGGCCTTTTGGTTGACGAAGCATAACCGAGCCCTAGCGCAAGCTACACCTATTCATAAAGAGCTTCCATCAAGCCCCAACGCAGGCTTTCGATCACTATCTTCGCGACGGAGTACTGGAAACATAGTCATGAGGTGGCGCCGCCCTGGTATTGTACAATGTGATTACTCGCCGTCCTATACTCCGGAGCGACTTGTGCCTCGGTTGCCGCCCAAACCTATGAACCATCGCATTCGGTCCGGGTTCAATTTAGGCCAGAGTTGTCACACTTGCCTCCCTTGTGGGTGTTCTAGAACGAGGAAGGTTGGGGTTCGAGCGTTCAAATATGGTTCAAGTAACATCCAAGTCATACTCAATTCTTGCCGAGAGGTCAGCGGCCACGGCGAATGCCATCAGACTCCAACTGGCTGCGAAGGCATGGTTGACTCACGGCGTTCATGTCAGCCGCGGAGCGGAGGACGTCGCCTGATAACTTGGTTCCGGGTATGAGGCCGCCACAAGGAATGTGTCAGAACCTGGTGACTGCGTCGACCATGGCCTCGACTATCGGCTGGAGCTGCGGGGCCTCCTCGCGTTGTACACGCTTGCCCGCCTCCTGATAGACGTCGGTACACGCTAGAAAGCGAACAGCGGATTTCGCCGTATCGCCGCGGAGCCTGGTCACAGGTCGCGATCGCTCCGTCCTTAAGATGCAATGATTGAGTGGTCCCAGGCCAACATCTCGGCCTATTACCCCGACCTCAATGAAAATCCAAACTTCGGCTTGCGGGGAGGTCAAGAATGATATGCATCCTGGTCCCGAGAAAAGTGACACCGAAATGTCCTACATAGACACACAGGATACGTCATCGCGTGCCTGATACGCCCGCAGGGTGCAAACGTCCATGGGGGCGAAATTGCATACCCCGGTATACCCGTTCCCGAAGAGGACGGAGAAGGCTGCAATACAGGGCACAACCATTCAGTGTCCAGAATAAAGACAATAAACGGCCCGCTCCATTTATATGGAAGACGTACGAAGTTCCTCGGGAGTCGGTCGTCTCGGCCACCTCGGTCAAGGCTGTTCTAAATCAAAGCGGCACAAACTCTCCCAAATGCATGACAGCATCTCGACGTTCGCAGGAGCCTAGGTAGCTCGTAGGCAGAATTGCATATGCCCCTCCTGAAATCCGCTAACGGACCTGATCCGGTAGACCAAATTTTGGGTTAGTTTTGGCCGGACATGAGGATGGCTTGGGAGCGCCCTCTTGTCCAGACAACCCCAGGCCCTCAGCATGCCTGTAGAAACTGGTCAAGTTTGTCCGGACATGGATCAAATCACCCCAAACTGCGGAAAGCTCAGTTTTGCTCTTCGGACTCTATCGACCCAAATACAATCGACGCGATGTCGATGAGGACTCGGGTCAGCCCACTGGACCTCCGCCAGGTTGTCGGTGCCCAATAACCACCTGACCTGGGATAATTAGGCGTTAAGTTCCTACCGATGGCACCCTTCGTCCGAAATCATTGACCACCCCTTCCCGGTTTTTATCCGGATTGGGACGAAGGCTTCGAGGACGATGTCCATAACGGCACCTCTCCTCGACACAGTACTCCACGAAGAGAGCGATACGGCCCTATGAAACCGTCGATCTCATCCGGACACTGGCAAGTGATGAGGGGTATCAGGAGCGCTCATATACGTCGCGAACCAACCTCGCTGAACGACCCGGGTGGACTCGCTCTTGGAGGGCGAGCGGGAGCACTACATGACCGCCAGGGCTAAAGCCACTGAATCGAGAAGGTTGGTATGCGGGACTACCAGGTGCGGAGGAAATCGAAATCTGGGCGGGGTTGAAGTCCACTCACCGTTTTCCCTCCCCGTGATCGGAAGTGGGTAGCCATCGGTGGGTGGGAGGCAGACGGTCGAAAGCTATGGTCCCTTTAGAGTTTAGTCAGACAGGCTCACACCAGCAACAGAAACACCGTATTCAACGGCTGACAAAACACCATTCACAAAATACCAAACTCACGGTGTCTTGGAAATTGGGGGGCACGTTAACCCCCAAATGGCCCGTTTAGGTTGAAGGAAGATGCCGGAACGCCGGTAGAAGGTTCTGAGCCTGGAGATAGAGTTTGGGGTTGGCGCAATCGTGACGGTTCAAACGTTCACCAGACGTACGCCGTCCGCAACTCATGTCTAGATCTGCTGTCTTCGAGCTGGGCTGACTGGCGTCCCTGTGCCGCATCCAGCTGTCCAAATTCCAGAAAGGTGGATATGTGAACAAAACATGGTGATAAGGTTGAGTGAGCTCTCACCGACGTGCCACCCGTGCCTCCGCCGGAAGGGCAGGCTTTCTTATCACTGATCATGACTAGTCCTGCAACATACTTTGGTGACCTGCTGATGACTACCATCTTGAAGAATACGCAGTGCGCATCAACTTGCGCTGTAGAGATAGGAACTTAGGAAGGTTAGTCTCAGGTATCATACTAGGTCAACGTTGTTGAATTGTCGGAGAAGTACAACTCGGACAATGTGGCTGTGTTAGGAGGCGCCCTAAACCTCGCGTAAACGCCACGCCGGGCCGCGTCCCATGCATCATGCCACATTGAACTTCCCTTCAAGTTCACTCGATCGACTCGATCATTGAGATAGCTCGAGGAATCCAATCCCACTGCACTGGAGCGTTCAAGAGACTATGTATACAGTAGTCGACATTCCTCACAGTGGGTGGACTGGATATTTAAATTTGATGCCGAACGAGATGACGCGGCCGCATGCCGCAGCCTGAGGCCTGAGCACTCAAGTCGGTAAGTAGGTCCGATTGCTAATTACTGCCATGATCCTGGGCTATGGACATGTCCCGAAATCTCGGTCCTCTACGCTCTCCCCCGAAAAATCAACATCATGACACAACAATCCATTCGTTCAGAGTTCTAACTATCCCTTTATGCGCCACACCAAAACTCGACCCCTCCTCAAACGGAGACGGTCTCCAGCATATCCATGACCTTCACCCGCGTCTCCATAAAGTCGCCCTCCATGACCCAATCCAGCTTCTCCTTGAGTCCTCTCCCCAGCACATCGATCATGTCCTGCGAGTAGCTGCCCGCCGCACTCTCCTCCGCAGACACCTTGTCCCACCCGAGCTCGTTGAGGTGGTAGATCGAGCCCGACTCGTCCGAGCCCTGCTGGACGTTCTGCGAGAACGGGCGCCGGATACTGTCGTAGATCTTCAACGCTTGAGGGAGAGTCTCGAGCGTGACGGAGTGGTGGGCGAGAAGCGACGAAAGCGCAAGACCGTCCTGCACGTGCATGGAGTTTCAGCGACGGGGTCATCCTTGAGGGCAAGTTGAAAGAAATATAAAAATATCATGATTCACCTCGATCGCCTGGCCTACGCCAGAGCCTTGGTGCGGCGTCATCGCGTGTGCCTATCCAATCAATTCATATATGGTCGTCTTTGAGCATGGACGACGCGCATACCGCATCACCGAGCAGAATGGCCCTTCCCTTGACATAGGTCGGTAGGTGCCCCACCGTGTGGGAGGACCAAAGCGTCGGCTTCGCCATCGACTGCCCGCCATACGTCCCTGTCAGCAATAAGGTAGCCAGTAGTGACCTGTGATGTCGCCTTACCTTGATAAGCGTATGCGTAACCATGTCCCACCCAGCGAACTGCTGCGCGACTTCCTCCGTAGTCACTGTGCTCACCCAGGGGCCATCGTAACGAGTCCCTTGGCCGCCCGGAGTACCGACGAAGGCAACGACATTAATGATCTCTCCCCCAGAGATCGGGTAGAACACGACATTCTGTCGCCAGTCAGCTAATCTGCACAAACTCGGTTCAAAACAGCGTCTCCCACCTTGTTCTTTCCCATCGCCTATCATAGTAGTAGGTCATGGGCGCCATCATGTCAGCATCTGAGAGCCACAGCACGGCAGAGAACGAAAACCTACGTTGTGCGGCACGCGTGCGACCTTCAACACGCTCTCCTCCAGCTCCTTCGTCGGGACCAGGCCCCGATACGCGACCGTCCCCGACCAGACCGGGTCGTTCAGCGCCATCAGGCGCGCCGCCTCTGCCACCTCACCACGGCCCTCCGCTTCCTTCGCGAGGTCGGTGTACATCGTGCGGCGGACCGCAGACTTGATCCCGTCGCAGCCGACGAGCAGGTCGCACGTCGCCTCGGTCCCGTCCTCGAACTTGAGCACGACCAGGTCGCGCTCGGTATAGGACGCGAGGCGCTTCACGTACTGAATCCTGTCGTACGCACGGAGGTGCCTTGCGAAGAGCTGCTGGAGGTTCGCCCTGTGGAACGGGTAGACTGCAGGAACCATTCCCTCATTAGCACACTCTCGGGGTGCGTGTCGGGACTGATGTACGACTTACGAGCCGGAGGGAGCGTGGCAACGTCGACGGCCGTCGGCTCGTCAGATTTGGTGAAAACCATAGGAAGAGCTGCACATATGTATGACGACGCCAATGCCAATCAGTGACCGCCGCGAAGCATAGCCAAGGGGAGGTTACGGTTGTTGACTTACCTCCCAAGCGGCCGGCGCCGCTGATCTCGAGGAGCTCGTCCTCGAGCCCGAGGTACCTGACGATCTCCCAGATGCGCGGCCACATCGCGATGCCCGCGCCGACCTCGGTGAGCTCGTGCGCGGACTCGTAGATGTCGACCTCGACGGAGTCCTGCGCGTGCTTCTGCATCAGGAGCGCGAAGATGAGGCCGCCGAGACCCGCGCCGCTATTCGAACGAAGGGCGGTCAGCACTGAGTAGTAGCAGCATGTAGACTTGTAAATTGGAATAGCGCACGTACACGATGGCGACGCGGAACTTGGCAGGGTTGTTGAGAGTGACTGGCATGTTGCTGGACTAAGACCAAGAAGCGGAAGTGATAGAAAGTTGAGATGATGCGGGTGTCGTGTTGGAGCCCCAACCGCACCGTCGCAACTGACCTTTATACCTCACCAGCCAAGCACTGGACACAACAACTGCTGCCCCAGGTCGAACCCTCGCCACCCTCCTCACATCGCCGCGCTCGGCCGAAACAAGAACGAAAAAGAAGCTTCGGTGAGCGGTGCGCCGTACGCAAGGCAAGAGCCCCCAATGGCCGCCACACGCTGACCCATCGACAAGGGCACCTCACCACAGAACCGCGAGCAGCAGGCCCACATCCTCCAGAGACTCACGTCCAGGGCGGGCTGTGGGTCCAGGCCTCGGTCGCTTACGCACGCAGCGGATAAGAAGGCCCACGTCATGCAGGCTTGTCTTTACATACGCATCAGGCTCACAAGCGGCCGGCTCCGCGGTACGGCGCGTGCGCATCGCAAGAACTGGCGGTCGGAGGTTGGTCGGAGGGATCAAGATAGACCGACATGCATGATGCCAGTGCAAAGTTGGAGGTCTAGAAGTTGGACCAGTCAGCATACGCGCATGTCTGGGAGACGTCGCATCAAACTGCGTTGAGATAGCCCGTCGAGCTGGGCAATGGGTGGGATTATCGGGATGCACAGGGCGGGTACACGGCATGCAGTACGTTGTCGAATTGACCCTGGAGAAGGCGCGCGAGGCGCTAGAGCGACGTAGGCAGCTGAAAACGTCCAAGTTATGCGATGCAATCGGCATATCTGACCTTTGAGATGAATTCTGTGTTTTTCTACATAGTCTCGTGAGCGTTGAGGAATCTGATGTCAAGGATAGGCTGTGAGAAAGAAAGCACTCACAGGGATGCTATGTTGCTGTCGGCTAGCCAACGCCCAGGACGTGCGAACTTGAAGCTACGGAAGGACCGTCACGTTGGGAGTCTAGACGTTATGATTTGTCAAGTGCGATCCTCAGTCGATAGGCGGTAAGAGGTCCAAGTGGTTCAAGAATCAAGTTGATCAAACAACTTCGGGTCTATTTTTGGCATACTGGCGGGACTGGTATCGACCAGTTATCGACCACGCGGAGGAGCCTAAATCATCGGACATCCTGAGCAACCGACAGAGGCGGAGGCGACACTGGTGATGATCCACCATTGCAATATCTGTTGCCTCGGCTTAGTAAATCACCTGTAATGTGCGAGCGAGCGTCAGGACTTAAGTATATCCTCGACACGAATGCCCTGCCGAACGCACCGTAGACAATCCAATCGAAGAGCACACTTGAGCCTGCTATCCACAATCCATACCCAGCGCCTTCCCGGAGAAAGAGCCTTGAAATCGTTTCGAAGACGTAGACTTTCCGGTTCGCTGACGCTCATTATTTGACGCCGAGGCTTATTTATCGCTGAGTGGGAAGGAGCTCCACCGGGGCAGGCATACTTGGGGGACAGGTTCGGTCTCGTCGACGATCTTCGTTCGTGGCTGTACGTGCATTGTGCAGGGCCTGTGGCCTGACTGAGCAGGTGCGTGGGCGTCGGAGCCGGCGTGGCCAGCGGACCTACTCGGGCGGTCTATAATTATATGGGGAAGCTCGGCGATCCAGCGAGTTTGGGCGTTGGGATGGGCACGAGACTGCCACGAGTGTACAAGTACGGGTTACCCCGTGTCTGCGCAGAGTTACTGTACATCGCGGCCGGCGGGATAAGGATTCGGATGCTGTGGAATCGCTCCTAAGCTAGAACATCAATTACGATGAGCTTAGAGTCGCGACGACCGTAGCAGATACTCTGGAAACTCACGCGAAGCGGAGCCAACCCACACGACAAACTTCTTGTGAGGTACTTAGAAGCACCCCATAATCTGCATGCAAGTTGGCTGTGATCGCAGTGCCTGCTGTGCAATGCTTACTCCTCGACGGAGAACTGTGATACATACCGGAGCATCGTGAGTCCCAAAGGTTCTGCGATCGCCGAGACCGGACACCTTTGCGAACTCACCCTCTCCTCTCCGAGGAGCCCGTTTTTCGAGGGGTGTGCCATGGAAAGGGAGTATACCCGACGAGGGTCCTTTCCGTGTCCTTCCCTTGCGGTGACATGCATATGCCCGAGAACAGCGTGAAAAGACATGAGTTTGTCATCACCGGGAAGCGTAGCAAAACTAAGTACTCACCATAAGTAACAAAGATGTACAGATATATGTATGTCTAGCGACCCTGGTCAGTAGGATGTTAGTGCACGACGGCGATAACGTCAGCAGTACGACAATTTGACAGAAGGGATTGCACCTGTTGCGACGTTGCCTGACACTCCAACTCAAGGTTGTCATGACGAATGTGTATAATCGCCAAGGACTTAGTAGTCTACATCTAGGTATACATGACGCGAGTTTTAACCGGGAGCTTCGTGTATGTACACCTGTAAAAACCGGAGAGTAGAAAATTACAAAATGGGGACACGCACTGTAACACAAGCGAACAGAGGGAAAGCCCATGAGACGTACTCAAACACCTTCCGCCCAAGGCAAGCAGGTATGTACGCCTTGCGAAAACATTTTGAGACACGAGCATTACGCTGACGGACAGCACTTGTGATCAAAGCAGATCCCTCTCGACGACCGGCAGTGTGCCACAGGGCCACTCAACCCCCACAAAGCCCTAGCGGTTTGTGAACATACCCGGCAAGTCTTTCATCTCGAGCATGATGACGCCCGCCTCCTCGAGCTCGCCCTCGATCTCCCTCTCGACCTCTGCGGCGGTGGTGATGAGGCCGTGGTTGTGGTACTCGATGCGGTCGTAGGTCGCGTGCGCGCCTCTCACGAGGAGGACCTCGTTCCCGCGGCTGAGGGCTGCGCTGCAAGTCGCGCGGATGCAGAAGTCGCTCTGCATGCCGACCATGATGATCTCGGACGTCGCGGGGATAATCCGGTCGAGGGCTGTGCCCGAGAACGCGTTGTTCTTGCGCTTGTCGACGACGAACTCGCCGTCGCGCGGCTCGTGGACGAGGTGCCAGCCGGCGGTGCCGCACTCATCCGGCTCGCCGGCGTCGCCGCAATTGCGGATGTGCACGATGCGGGGCGGAGGGCTGGCGGCGCGGGCGTGGGCGAGTATCTCGGCGATGTTGGGGCCGACGATGGCCCCTGCAGGGATGCCGGCGGGCGGGTCTGCGAGCATGTTGTGCTGGACGTCGAGGACGACGAGGACGCGCTTTGGGTCATCTTTGCCGCGGGAGAGGAGATCCTGGAGTTGAGTTGCGTTGGAACATGTGTCTGGGGAAGATTGAGACATGGGGAGAGGGGGCTTTGGGGAAGAGTGAATAGCGAGCTCGAGAAGGCCAGGCTGAACGGGGGGATATTCGGGATTGGCGAGGTTCTTGGAAGGCTCACCTTTGTGGGGTTTAGTTGATCACGCCGATAAGAGCGCGTGCTTCGGAGTGGAGAAGGATTGCGAGGATGACGGCTGTGGAGAGCGAGCGGTGAGGAGGAGAGCTGAGAGATCAGAGGAGACTGGGCCTGAGCACTCTCTTTGGGCATGTAGACGCCCATATACAGATGTGTATCGGCGATCGCAGATCGATCGCGACGTGGTCTCGACTGCCCCACTCAACCAACAGTCTAAGTCTTGCCTCGTCCGACCCCGGCCGGCAACATCCTGAGCTATCAGTCCTCCCGCGAATCGCCCGCGGTAAGGATGCGAGACTCTGATCCACGAGAGCCCAGTTGTTTGGGCGGCACCACGCACATGGAACGGCAGCATTATGCCACTAAATATACTATGGGCAATCAAACTTTTTTCAATACTGATTCGCGTAGAGACTACAATGGTAGAGACAAGAGTACAACGAGGTTTACTGATCGAAGAGTAAACTGGCTCAGATCCTCCCTAGGTCCCTCGCTTGGCAACTAGTGCTTCGGTCTACTACTATGCAGTAGTAAGTACTGGTAATGCGGCCATGCTCACAACGCTCACGGCCACTTGAGGCTCTTCCTTATTTCTCGGTCCATCCTTGCCTGCGTTCCGGCTATGCTGCGAAGGTGTACAAGTCGCGCGTCGAAGCCTGTAGCCTCTCGAAAGTCAAACGAGCTCGACCTCGCCCCGAAGCAACAAATGTTCTACAACGTGGTACGGCGTCATCGATATCTCGCCCTTCTTCATCTCTGTCGACGCGCCACTGTATTCGAACGCAATGTCAGCACAAACCACAAATGACAACGGTCTGAACGGCGTACTCAGGTAGGCGCATGGGTGGGCAGTCAACCAGCGCGTGCGCAATCACTGGCCGCTGCTTGTCCGGTGAAGGCACTGAGAGCCAAGCGTGAGCATGTCTCCAAGGAGCTTGGTCCGGCGCCCATACCCATTGGTGGCATGAACACGATGTCCTCCTTTAATGATTGCTGCTGTTCAGGCAGGCTTTGCAGGACCGACTGTCGGAAGTAATATTCCACCAGCCGCGAATACCTGACAATGCGTAAGTCGCCGCTCAGAAAAAATGGATTAGCAATAGCTGCACGCTCACCTATTGGCGTGCTCGAGCTCGGCTTTCGACAGTCGCTCGTGCGTATCCGCCGTGGAGCTGATGTACCGCGCGTATTTCTCTATCTACACTCCCGAAATCAGCATACAGGCAAACGACGAATGCACACATAACAGCGCACCTTGTGCAATCGCGTGCGGATGTACGACCGCACCACGAACTTGACGCGCTCGATCTCGGTCTGGACGAGCATGATCCGGAAGTGCTCCTCCTCTGAAGAGTCCGGGTCAGCCCTCAAGAGCTCGACGTCGTTCGACTACAGCTGCACCCCGTCAGCATCCGTCCTGTCCGCGCAGTCCACCGAAATGCCAGGTCGTTCGTCCGCAATCCGTGCTTCAAAGCATCCGTCTAAATTGCCGGCAGCACCTCCCGTAACAAAACGTCCAACCCCACATTCCCCTTCACCAGGAGAACCACAAGCGCAAAATGCCCCACACTCACTCACCTGCTTCCTCACATGGTCCAAAATCCGCCCCAGGAGCATCTCCTGGCCGGGCAAGACGTCCGGCGCGTGCCGCTCGTTCATCCAGTGCCGGACCAGCTGCTGGAACGCCGTCTCCTCCGCCACATCCTGCCCCAGCACCGCGACGCGGCCCCGACCCGGCGGTCCAGGGAGACCAGTGTCTTCGCCCATCGCGAAGTCGATGTTGTCGTCGTCGTCGGGCCCGGCGCGGGCGCGATCGATCAAGGACCCGGAGGGCCCGGCGGCGGAGCCCATGAAGGCATTGAACTCGTCATCCCAGGATGTCGCCATAGTTAGGGCGGAAGACTTATGAGTGCGTGTGAGGGAGGGGGAGGAGGTAAGGGTACACGGGAGAGGGTGGGGGAGTGGAGGCAAGCTGTGGACGCGTCGCGCGTCGCGTTGACAGGCGCGTAGGCGCCCGTGGGCACCACCGTCCTCGGATATATCATAAAGAAATCAAAGACGGCGAGGTAGCCTCCTTTGGCCTGCCGCACACTGAAAGCAATGCAGTCTGAGAGTGAGCGTGAAGAAGAAGTGTACAACAGTGCGACTAGACCGGATACAGCGGCGGACCCCAGCACTCGCTCGACGGAGATGTACAGTACAGAATGCAAACCCCATTCCCCATAAGTATTGTCGTCCACCTCGATGTATACTCGTACAACAGACAAATGTTCGCGCTCACCCTACCCCAGCACCCCTTCCCTCCTCCTCCCTCCCTTCAGCCCTCCCAATCGTCATCATCCTCCTCCCTCCGCCGCCTCTTCCTCCCTCCCGCCTCCTCCTCGTCCTCCTCGACGTCCATCTCGTCCCGCGCTTCCTCGTCCTCCTCGTCCTCCTCCTGCACCACCTTCTTCTTCCTGCTCCGCCGTTTGGGTTTCACCGGGCCGTCCCCATTCTCTGCCACCTTCTCCGCCTTCTCCTTCTTCTCCTTCTCCTTCTCGAGCTTGTCCTTGCCCTTCCCGCGCTTGCGCGCGCGAGCCTCCGCGTTCTCTGCCTCGACGTCGATCGTGCCCCCCGCGGACGGGTCCGGCACGGCCTCGACGATCTCCTTCAGAAAGTCGAGCATGTCCACCGTCTCGATCGCATGCTTCCTGTGCGCCCCGCCGTGCAGAGAGAGGACGGTCGTCAGAACGCGAACACGAACAACAAGTCAGAATGGGAAGGGGGGGAGAGGGGAGGGGAGGGGACGTACAGATGGTAGGCCTCGACGCGCTTCGACCCGCGCTCGACCGTCACGTTGCTCGCCTCCTCCACGATCATCGCCAGGAACAGCTCCAGTGCTTTCGCTGTGCGGTCGGTCGCCGGCACCGATGTTATGTTGGTTGTGTCCCACATGCATGTCATGTCGCACCGCAGGAGCCAAGGAAGAGGAGGACCGACGTCCGCAGGAGGGGGGGGGGTGAACGCGAGCCGAAGACAGGGTAAAAAGGGATGCGTGGTTCAGCAGCAGTTCGTAGAACCCCCGGGACGGAGAGGATGGGGGAGCGTACAGATGACAACGGGTGTTGCTTGGGCAACCTTCCCGACCTCCTCGTCCTTCTGCATTATGCGCTTGATTCGCGCCTGCCGCCACGCCGCACGCGCGTATGGGTTCAAGTCGTTTAGAGTGTGCAACGCCCGGGATAGGGACATAGCGATGGACCGCAAGGAGGAGCTGGCGTCAGTGTAACCCCGAAGGGGAGATTGAAGGTGGACCACGCACGACGGGGAACTTGGTTGACTTATTCTTATTCTTCATGATGCAACGTGGTATTATCGGAAATAGAAGCCAATACTAGCAGTTTGTGCAAGTGCGGGGAGGGGGAGGGGACAAACGATGTTTGAGGGAGGCAGTGGGGAAGTCGAGACCGCGAGCGGTGAAGTACCCGAAGTGGTGATGAGCGAATATATGGCACATGATTCTGCTCTTTGGTGCGTTTACCACACGCCGATGGTGAAGTGGTTATCATGCTTGCCTTCCATTACTTGGTAGCAAGCGGCACGGGTTCGATTCCCGTTCGGCGTATGGTCACGCAAGAGTGTATGCACTGTTTTTTTTGCCCTACAATCACCTCCAAGCACTTTGTAAAGAGGCGCTCTCTGAGGAATTCGCCTCTTCCATCAGCCACTTTCCCCCAAGACACCATGGGCCTCTCCAACGGGCGCAGAATGCACACACTGAAACGACGCAAGCTCGCACACTCGACCTCGCCCATAATCTCGGATATCCCCCTCTCCCTGCCCACCCCGCTGCAACTCGGCACGAAGGCGGTCGTCTGCACCTCCTGTCACCGCGCCTTCCCGGGAGCCAAGCAGAGCCAGGTCATCCAGTGCGTACGGTACGTGATCGCCATCTTTCTGTGCTGCCTTCGAATCGTGACGCTGACTGAGATCGATGATGCCGCCTGCACGCACTGGCACGCAGGTGCCACGCCCCGACGTGCACGATCTGCTCACGGACGTGCAACGGCTGCCCGCCGTCCGTGCCACCCACCCCCGAGCTCACCATGTCCCCCGCTACTGTCTCGCCCGCCTCCCCTGATGTGGCGTCGTCAGACACCCCCGCCTCGCTCTCGCTGTCATTTGGGGACCTGAACAGTAATAGTCATGGGCTGGACGATGGGAGGCGGCCGGCGCTGGCGTCGCATACGAATATGACGGGTACGGTGGGGAAGCGGCGGAAGGTACGCGAGCATGAGGATGATCGTGAAGAGGGGCGGAAGGCGGGGGACGAGAGGGAGAAGGAGGGGATCCTGCCGGGGTGCGGAAGGATCGTGTGTCGGGGGTGCTCGTTCGAGACACCCGAGAGGTGCGCCTCCCAGTTCCATCCTCTGTGCCATGATCATGGAGCGACCTTCTCGCTTTCCAGTGACCTCAGTACGTGCTATGATTGTGCGGACCGTTCGCCATCGCCCCTTCAGACCTGAGCTTGAGCACCACTCCGTGCTCGCGGCCGTGCGTTTCTTTGTTTCTCTCCACGATCAGTGCTCCGTATCGCCATCGTCTATGCCGTACCCTTATTTTCTCGCACACGATTACCCTGTGTCTCGCCTGCATGGCTCGCCTCCAGACAGTAACGCATATATCGCTGCCCCATCACCTCATCCTACGCATGTCATACTCATTCCCACCCTCGGAACGAATCGCGCCGTACCCTCTTGTAACTCCCGTGCTCCGAGTATGTATGTATACATTATACCATCGTCGTCATACTTCATCCCACTTTATAATCGGCATTCTGCTCATCGATGTCCACCAAGTATGCTGTCGCTTCAATGTCACAACCCTTTTGTTCGCTGAGTAAGGGAGTCCTTTGCGGCCATGCAAGGCTTACCACTCGCTCTTGCTACTAATAGTGCTACTAACGGACAGGAAGGGCGATGACGGTCTACATGGCGCCATCAGCTGATTGTATGTGCCAGCAGCTGAGTAGTGGCGGTCTCCGGAATGTGTTCTCATAAGTGCGGGATTCCGAAAGGGATTTCTGCTGTCAACGCCTTCCTGTAGATAATGTCTTTATTTATCTGAGCCAAATGAAACATCATACAAAGGACAGAACAAATTGAGAGTACCTCCTCGGTGGGCGATGGAGTCGATGCGACGGAAGAGTGGTACAGATCGAAGCTTAAGAATGTGGCGTCTGGACGCGAGCGTGACGCGTTGCGGCTCACAAGACTCAATGAGTCACGATCACATGGGCGTGACGGACGCGACGCGTGCCATGACGCGATCGAACTTGGGCTCGCAGTTTGGCTCCGTTCCTTCTTTCCCTCCTCCCAACGCTTTTGAGTTTACACCGATTTCGCGGGCCCCGACGTATTGTGGATAGCTTACGAGCGGTGAGTGAGTGGTACCAAGTGTTATGGCTGGCGATGGGTGAGCAACTCTAGGGTGAGGCTTACTATATAGTGGAGCAAAAGCTGTGGAAGTTGGAACATCGATTGGGCATACGTTCTGACGGACGCGGTTACTGCCTTGGAGTAACATTTACGGTTACAAGAAGACGGAGCACAGTGGGACACAACGGGTTTCAACATATCCGAATTTCAATTCTCATCGCATCTTTCAGATCGACGACATGGATGCCAGTGGCCAAGGACTTCAGCTAATGCTTGTTTCGCCAGGTTTCTATACTCCGGGTGGGCCCAAAGCAAGGCTAATTAACGCCTAGGGGGTTGCGCACAGCACTCCAACATGCAGCCAGACTCCCAACACGACCTCGTCGGCGGGCCTTTCGCAGTCATTGAATCAGATCCTGGTAAGCTTATGCTCCACTACGCGGTATCATTTCCCACCAAAACTGCTCTACATCGGCAGGTGTGTTCACCACACTCGTCCGGAAACTAGGCGTGCGGGGTCTTGAAGTCACCGAGCTCTACAGTGTCGAGTCCTTCGCGACAGACCACCTCAACCCCTACGGCCTCATCTTCTGCTACCTCTGCGAAACAGAGACAGGCGCGAAGCCCGAGTTCAGCGCCGAGGACGACCTCGATGACCCCGACGCTCGCTCGATATGGTTCGCCAACCAGCTCAGCGACGACGCGTGCTCCTCGCAAGCCATCTTAAACGTCTTGTTCAACTGCGGGGGAGTCGACCTCGGACCGGAACTGAGCGAGTTCGCAGCTGACACCGAGAAGATGTCGCCTGTCGTGAGCACGCATATATGCGGCCCAATTTACTCCAATCGCACGCTAACACCGCAGGAACCCGGCAGATGAGAGGCCTCGCCATCTCCAACTCGTCCCACATCCGCGAAGCCCAGAACTCGCTTGCGCGGTAAGCCCCCTCCCCTCTTCCACTTTCCTTGCCCCTTTCCGATCACATCTCTCGCAGCCCGGCAGACCTTCGTGGGGCCCATCACGCACTCGCTACGGCTGCACTTGAGTCCGCAAAGACGAAAGCAAAAGCAGACAGCTCGCCTCCTGCCAAACGACGCAAAACGTGGAGCGCACGGTCCTCCCCCTCACGCACCCGCCGCAAGTCGGCACGCGCCTCGACCTCGGAGAAGGTCGAGGCATACCACTACATCGGCTACGTCCCCGCCCACGGGCGCGTCTGGGAGCTCGACGGCCTGCGAACCTGTGGCCCGCTTGAGGTCGGCGCGATCGACTCGGACCGGCCAGAGGAGCGCGCGGGATGGATGGACGTCGTGCGGCCGGCGCTGCAGCGGCGCATGCACGGGGCCGACACATCGAGCGCGGGGCACATCCAGTACAACCTCCTGGCGATCGTCGACGACCCGTACTTGCGTGCGAGCGACGAGCTCGAAATGCTCAAGCGTGAGCACACGGCGCTCGAGCGGCGCCTCGCGGAGCAGCACCCGGAAGGTTGGGAGGACAAGGTGCGTATCGTCTGCGGCCCCTCATTAATAATAATGCTAATTGTATGGTTGCGCAGGTAGACAGCACGCTCCGCGAGTGCGCGTCCCAGGCGTTCGCCACGCCGCTCCGGCCAGCAGGGCCAGCAACCGCACCAGGGCGCGTCTTCGCCGCGGACTTCGGCGCGCGGAAGATGGCGCGGGAGCTCGCGATCCTGGACATGCCCGCCCGCGCGCTCGTGCCGGCCTGGGAGCGGTGTGTACGGGACGCGCTTGTGGCGAAGGTCGCCGTCGGCGAGGAGGTCGCGAAGGCGGAGAGCGCCGAGGTACGTCGGCTTGGCTTTTAGGCTTTGGGTTGCACCCGGTCGCATCTGTCTGAGCTTGTTTGACGGTGGCCGTGAAGCTGTCCACCGCGGTGCCCGTGTCGGCTCCGGTCGTGAGCCGTGCATGGCTGGTGCATGCACAGTAGAAATGCCGGTTCGGAGTGGATGAGCGAGCTGCGAGCTGACGAATAAACGTTGTCTTTCGCAGACGGACCATATCAAGCGGACATTCGACTACGAGCCGTTCCTCAGGGAGTTCATAACGGCGCTGCAAGACGAGGGCCTGCTGGATGATGCCCTGGAAGGCGGAGGTGGTTCGGGTGCGACGGAGGGTGCAGCCGCATCGACCTCGAAGTCGAAATCGAAGCCGAAGGCGAGCAGGAAGCGAGGCTAGCTTCCCTCCGTGACATGCCAGTGTCCCTGGCTGGTGCCTTGTGGAACGGTTGAAACATCGTGGGTTTCATGGTTGCTGAGGCTCTCGGTGGTCCGCGAGACGACTACCCCAGGGCTTATATGGGCGCATTGTGTCATGATCTAGGAACTCAGCTGACTCAGTGAGAGAGCGAGACTTGCTAATGCCGCGCCATTCGCGCATGTTCGACGTGAGACTGTACGTGTATTGGATGGATTGTGTACTACAGGCGCACTCTTCGCAAGGTCTTACTATGGGTCATATGTGCAAGCCTTCGTGTCAGTGAACGTGCGTCGAGCCTTGTAATATTAATGTACGAGCGGTACTTATAGGATGCAACCCTAGAGCACGCTCATATGCACGTACGTTTCGTCACTAGTGGAGCATTCTGTTCTTGCTACTTGCCGTTGTACGTATCGCGCCCCTCCTCGATCGATCTCCGTTGGCAAGGCGGTTGCTACCTGCTTCGAGTGCCCTAAATGAAATGTCTAAATGTATTTTGTCCTTAACCCTTTACAGTGTATACAGGGCGTTGCGAGGTGTCTATCACTTTCCACTGGCCTGTGGGGTTTGAACTTTGAGGCTTTCGTGTTTGCTACGGTACCGCTTCGTCACCACTGGCCATGGGCTGGAAACCGCGTTCAGTACCGCAGCACTTTCGAATCGTGGACCTGCTCCTAACGTACACTAGTTACTAGTACCTGCGTTGGTCACGATGGTTCGGAAGCTCGTAAATCGGGCGAGGTACTTTGAAGAGGAATGGGAAGATGGAACAAAGCGAACCGAAATGGGCGGCTGGAAAGTCGAACTGCCGAAGCTTCGAAGGTGCCTTGCGGCCGGATTCAATCCCCTTGTGCATCTTCACGTACGGCTCTCCTCCACTCCAATTTCCCCCTCCCTCCGACCTCGAGGTTGCTCGCCGTTCGTTGTCAAGCTCACGTCCGGGGACACGTCCGAAACACATGCGGACCCGTCGCTACGAGACCAAGGCTTGACGTAACCTCTCTGATATCTCTCCTCCGTGTTCTAGCCCGGCGTGCGCGATTCAGAGCCCTCAGCAGCGCTCAACACTCGTTTTCCTCCCAGACTCAGAGTCCTAGTCTCAGACTCTCAGACCTCTCCTTCTCTGCTGAGATCGACGCCGCTCTTTGACCTTTGCTCTATATGAACTCGACAAGCCCAGCGCCCAGTGCCCGTCCGCAACGCGCCGACGCCGAAAACCGGAGCTCGGTCCTCCGCGCGTCGATCCTCGAGAGCGCGCTGGAGCTCGGCGTGGGCAACAGCCGCACTGTTGCCAATTGGATTTTCAACGCTGTGGAGGAAGGCGATGAGGAGGACAATACGGTGCGTGCACGTGCGACGCAAAAGACGAGACAGAGTGCGCTGATGGTAGCAGCAGGGCATCGTCTCCCCGAGCCTCACATACGCCTCGACTGCAACGTCGGCGTCAGACGAGTCGAACCTCTCCACTGGCCGCGCTCAACAGCAGCAGCAAGCCCAGCCCGGCGCTGGGATAGTCATTCAAGTCAATGGACACGCCAGTGACAAGGACTCCCTTAATCTCAATCTGGACACGTCCCTCCAGCACTCTCAGCGCAATGGGTTGTCCCCTGCGCGCCTTACACCCGACCCTACGCAGCGAACTCTTCACTTGGACTTGAGAGCGTCGCCCGAGCCCCGTGCGATTTCCCCGGCCCTTTCGTCGCAAACTGGCGGGACGAAGAACAAGCTCCGGAAGCCTCGGCCGGACGGATATGAGAGCGATGGGGGGTATGTGAGCGAGGGTGGGAAGGCGAAGAAAGAGAAGGCGAAGAAAGAGAAGGAGAAAGAGAAACAGAGGAAGGAGGAAGAGAAGAAGGAGAAGAAGAGCAAGAAGAAGGGAAGGGACAAGAACGGGAATGGAGGCGGCGAGGGCGGGGGGGTGACGGACTACGAGAGTGACGGCGGACACCTCTCGGAGTCGAGCGCGAAACGGAAGAAGAGCACAAAGGAGAAGAAGGAGAAGGAGAAGGAGAAGGAGAAGGATAAGTCCAAGTCCAAGTCCAAGTCCGTCGATTCTCCGGCGACGGACCACGAGACTGACAAGGGCTACGCGTCGAGTTTCACCCGAAGCTTGTCCCGCAAGCAATCTTCACTCACTTCTCCTGTCAGCGGAGACGAGTCCGACGGCGGCTACCTCTCCGAGTCCTCGAAGAAGAGGCGGTTCTTCAGGATCAATTCTAAATCCCGCAAGAAACAGGACTCGCTCGACTCGATGCAGGATCAACCTCCCCCCGTGCCTGCCCTCCCTGCCCTCCCTACCCTTCCACTCCCCATCCATGAGAAGTTCAGCCGTGCCAACTCGCCTTTGCCTCGGGACACCTCTAGCGGTATCCGGCCCAGCGTGGACACCGTCACCTCCGTAGACACTACCACCTCGATGGATACATCCCTCACAGTGGACACGACATCGACCACAGTTGAGTCGGACGAGAATCGGGATTCTCCCAGTTCGACGGAGGGTCTCACTAGGGCGTTTGCGGATGCGGAGTCCGTCCGCTCTCCGAGCATAGACCTGCTCTCTGCTTTCCGCCGCACGGCCGCCGACAGTCGCCCGAGCACTCCGCTCTCCCCGTCGAAGTTCAATCCCTTCACTCACGGCATTCGTCCTACCAGTCCGCTGTCGCCCAAGTCGCATCCCATCCCTGCGCTATCGCCCTCCAAGTCCGTCCGCGCGCGCCCGAAAATATCGGCGCCGAATACAACCACACTCGCACCGAAGCACGTCCCAGTCCCTCTCACACTCACGCCGCCGACACCGACGAGCCTTCGTTACCCTTCCAACCATATCCCCCCTTCCCCGGACGCAGACTATGTCCTCGTGACGCCAAACCCGTACACTTCGGTTGTAGCAGAGCCGAGCAGTCCGAACGGTGCGGTGGCGATGCCCCCGAGCCCGAAGCTGCTGCGCCCAAAGGTGCTCGCATACTACGATCTCCCACCGCCTAGCCCGCCGCCCAGAGGGCCGTTGCCAGACGTTCCGCAGGACATCTCCAGGAGCACGAGTCCATCGTGGAGCGTCACTGAGTCCTCGCGCCTATCACGTTCTGCGCCTGCGGACACGAACGACCTGCGCAACGTCCAGCACCAGCGGGACATCCCCGTCGCGTCCCCTGCTGACCGGCCGAACACCGCTGCGCACCCCCTCTCCCGGGAGATCACCAGCACACAGGACGTGCCTACCATCGCGCAGCCCGTGCCGCCCACGCAGCGCGGCCGGGTCTCCCCCTTCCCCACTGCGCCGCTGCTGCCGCGCGAGCAGACGACGTCCCTCATGCGCAAGACGTCGACCAAGACCCGCGAGGCCGTCAACCGCGCGCTGAACCACAACGCGCCGGCGTCCGCGAGCCCGTACCTCGACGGGCACGGGCGCTGGGCGTCCCACGACCAGGTGCGCGTGGACCGCGAGCCCGTGTCGGCGCAGCTATACCCGGCTGCGGGGAGCAACTGGCCCACCACGCGCCACGTGCGCTTCGCGCCGCCGCGCTCAGCGTCCGCGATGGACATGCGGGGACCGGAAGTCGACGGGTCCAGCTCGGACGACGGCCGCTCGTGGATGGCATACGACGACGACGAGAACGGCGCGGCCAGCGACCAGTCGCTCTCCGTGCCCGCCACGCGGGCCGCGTCGGCCGAGCCGTCCCCAGACGTCAACGCGATCCTCGCGGGGTTCCGTGCGCAACGGGACGCGGAGCTCTCGGCACGCAAGGACCAGAGGCGCGCCACGAAGGCGGACACGCTGGCGGGGATCATCGCGGGGTACGAGCGCGAGACGGTGTACCTCGACGTGGAAGACGGCGGGGGCGACCGCTCGAGCGTGTGGAGCGACGCGAACAGCCGGCACAGTTTCCTGGACAGCGAGAAGAGCGCGACGATCCGCGAGAAGTTCGTGAAGCGGGTGGAGGCGATGTATGGTAAGGAGCTCGTCCCGCCCATGCCCCGGTTAGACCCCGGGTTGAGCTCGAGGAGTGGGTGATGGCCTTGTCTCTTGTCTTTGAGTCTCCGTTCCTATCCTTTCCCTTCCCCTCTTCAGCCGTGATCTCTGCCCCTCTTTATTACCGTCCGTTGGTTGCTATATGGTTATATGCGCATCTGGTAATTGGCTTCGACTGCTCCATGCAGTATCCTCCCCCGCTCCGCTTATCTTGCTAACCCACCACCCACTGTATTTTTCCTTACCTAGCTTACACACACGCTCCTGGACTGGCAGGCTACGGTACGGAAGTACCGCTGGGTCCGCGGCTGTCCGTCCGCTCGTTTGACACATTCGTTCGAAACCTGCGTTTACGCTGCGTTCGTCCTTCATTGTATTCTTGGTGCTGGCTTTCGTCATATGCATACATTCGTTAGAGCCATCTATATACTCTACTCCAGCGGATGCAGTGTCCCTTTCTAGTATCAGCGCACGTTCACCCAACAAGTCTGCGTCTAACGGCGACTACTTGACTATTGTCTCTTCGGCGCTTTGAATCCCCGGAGTGAATCTCCACCTGACCGCACCTGAGGTACGGCCTCGTGTGGTGTCGGCGGAGGGAAAAAGGTGAGCAGTTATTGCTAGAATCGGATACTTGCTGACACGCGCACCGCACATAGGGATGCCATAGAACTTCCATGGTTCTCACCAGGCGATAAACGTTGTGCTCAGCATCAGCTTCGCGGGCTTCCTAAAGGTGCAGTCTCTGGGGTCACTATCGCTCCCATGTCTAGGTCCTGAGGCAGCATCTCTGGCCGCTTCTATAAGTGTTGGCACAGGGATGGTGCGTGTTTGGCGTGCTCACGGAAGAATGTCCGTCGACTATCGCTCTCCGCGCGCAGTTATCGAGTCGGGGCCCGTCACGATCCCCGAGCTCTTCGAGTGGAACGCACGGGAGAACCCGGAGTACCCTCTCTTTCGCTTCCGGGATGGCCGTGGTGCTCTGAAGACCATTACATACACGCAGGCGATTAGGGCTATTCGGCGTATCGCGCGATACGTCCTGACGCTCGTGGGCAGCACTGAACGGTGCGCGGTTGCCATTCTTGCCAACGCCGGTCTGCTTTTTATTCAAGTTGGTCTTCATCAAATTTACGGGAGTACTGATCTTAGCTCCGCTTTGCAGACTCGATCTCGTATACCGTCACCTCTGTGGGCATCCTTCGTGCCGGACATGTTGTGTTTCCGATCTCCACCAGGAATGGCTCTGCGGCCGTGTCGCACCTCTTGAATCGCACCAATTGTCGTCATGTACTAGTGTCTGAGGACGAGTATATGCAGACGTTGGCGAGCGAGGCGACAAGAGACATACCAGGTGTTACCCTGCATTCCATCCTCAACTTCGATGAGATATTCGGTGGCGACGCGGTTGCCGACGACTGTGGAACGGAGGATCTACCGAACGAGTTCAACATTAGTGACGTGGGGATGATACTTCATTCATCTGGTACGTTTGAGATCCTTTTAGGGTGCCCTACTGCTGACATAGCAGCCAGGTTCGACTAATCATCCGAAACCAATATACTGGACACATAAGAGGATGACTAGCAGGGGAACCACATCATGTGAGGCCCAGTGTAATAGCTCACGTTTCGTCGGTGTTCAAATTGCACCGCCAAACAGGGTATGGGGAAGTCGACCTTACAGGGATTACATTCGCGTGCCCTGGCACGCCAATGTTTCATGCGCAAGGGGTCTCATTCTACCTTACCTCGGTTAGTCGCGGGGTTGAGCGTTGACCCCCGTACCTCTGCCTCACGATTCATCGTCTACAGGTTGTTAGTGGTCTGATTCTAGGAGTGTTCCCACCAGCGTCACCGCCAATATTCCCCACGCCAGAAAACCTATTCGAGAATGCGGTGGCATCGGGTGGCGACTACGTCGTCGCCTTCCCTCCTTTCGTAGAGGTACTTAGGCTCACTTAGGCTTGTCGCCCGCCAGCCTCTCCTGACACAGAACCCTTACGCTTCGCTAATAGGAATGGGCTCGAGACCCGGTCAAAATCGACAAGATGCAGAAGATGAAGGGGGTGGTACGTGAAACTCCCTATGCGCCTCGTCTTGTATTGAGAAGCTATTGTCCAGATCATAGGAGGTGCACCGTTGAAGGAGGAGGTTGGGAACGCTTTAGCTTCTCGCGGGATAGCTCTGATCATGTGGTATGGCGTGTAAGTTGTGTTCCTCCGTGTGATAACGACCAAGTTCGTTCACCCACCTTTACTTGCTAGCACCGAGGTTGGCGCGGTAGCCAACGTCATCCCAGGTAAGGTTACCCTTGCTGTGCGAGTCGCATTTCGACTAAGGGAAAGACCAGTGAACCCGGGCATGGATTGGGGGTATTTCTCGATTACACCATGGGTCCAAAGCACGGTCCTCGATGCAGGTGACGGGAAATTCGAAATCGTGGTTTTGGTGCGTCTATGGGCGGATCCCTCACTCAACTCCTGATCTTATTCATGTCTTACAGTCCTCGCCGGAGGACCCCCACCCAGTTGTGAACACCGAGGTAGGCGGCGTAGACGGGTATGCAACGAATGACCTTGTTGTACCCCACCCCACTCGGAAGGGACTATGGAAGATGTATGGCCGCCGAGACGATCAGATTGTACTTTCTAACGGCGAGAAGGTGATCTCGCTTTGTTTGGCATCGATTAGGGGTGCTAACTGCCTTCCCTTGTGGATTTGCAGACAAATCCCCTACCTCTCGGTACGTCATCGCTACTTTCCCCGCAAGCTGAGAACAAAGATGGACGAAGACCTCATAGAAAGGATCATTAAGGGAGACATTCACGTCCACGACTGCCTAGTCTTCGGGAATTTGAGATTTCAAAATGGAGTGCTCGTCGAACCTGAGGCCGCCTTTGCGTTTGACCCTCAAGACCAGACCCTCCTAGCGGAATTTAGGAGCAAGATTTGGTATTATCGATTCGTTTCAAAGTCAGATATAGAGCCCTGACTGCTTCTAGGACAACCATAGAACGTGCAAATGCGTATGCACCTCAACATTCCCGCATTTTCAAAGAGGTGAGCCACCAAGCACGGAGCTCTTCATACGCCATTGACTGGTCGTAACCTCCCTACAGATGGTCATCGTCACCTCTCCCTCGAAGCCCTTTGACTATAATGCGAAGGGTGATACACGGCGGAATCCCATACTCGAGCGTTACAAGGAGGAGATAAGTGCACTATATGCGGGTATTGAAGAGAGTGCTCAAAGCGACATCATTGCACCCTCTCATTGGGACCCTGAGACCACGAAGCCCTTCATTCGCACCGTCGTGCAGAAAGTGCTGTTGAAGCCATTGGATGACGAGTCTGATATATTCCGGAGCGGGTGTGACAGGTGACCCTTTTGTACGTCTCAACTCATCGAGCGAAACCACTGATACTTTGGGGTGCAGCTTACAAGCGACGTGGATTCGCAATACCATTCTTCGCGCCTTGCGCGACGTCTCGGGCGAACTTCCGATGGACTTCGTCTATCAAGCTCCCACGATCGCCGCCCTCACGGATATAGTTCTGTATGCTGCCCTCACGGATGACACGTCCCGGGGTGTCTTGTCGGCTCAAGACCTCGTCAAGGTGGCGGAGTCGTATTCGGCTGACTTCCCTCCACGGCCAGCTCAACTCCAACAACGAGGTGAAGGGAAGGATGTGATCCTGATCACCGGAACCACACGTGGCTTTGGATGCGATGTTCTTGAGCATTTGCTGCGCAGCGACGAGGTCTCTACCGTCTACGCCTTCAATCGAAAGGGCTCGCAGCCAATCGACCGGCAACTCGAAAGCTTCCATAGCAGGGGCTTAGAGGAGGACCTACTGAAGTCTCCCAAGTTGGTGATGGTAGAAGCAGTGTTAGATATACCTAGTTTTGGCCTCGACGACGGGCTGCTTAGTGAAGTGAGTGTCCGGTGTTTGTGGGCTTAAGTTTTCGTCTCACTGTCGACGTTTTAGATCCGAGATTCTGTTACTCATATCATGCACAACGGTAAGCACTCTGAACACCGACGATATAACGCTGACAAAGTTGGTATAGCCTGGAAGGTCGACTTCAACCTCGCGCTTCCTTCGTACGAGGTCGACTTGAAGGCAGTCCGGAATCTCATACAGCTATCCTTGGGTTCCTCATCCGTTTCGCCGCCCCGTATCCAGTTCATCAGTTCCGTTGGGGTGCTCCGTAGTAAGCCATTCGACGTCTTTTCTTGGCTATTTTCCTGACAAGGCCCATTTCAAAGACTGCGCACTCCAGCAACCTATACACGAGGAACCCCTAGATCCCTCATCCGCCCTAGGTAATGGTTACTCCGAATCAAAATGGATCGCGGAGTGCATTCTCTGTACCGTCGCTGAACAGCATAACGTGCCCATCTCTATCGTGAGACTTGGTCAAGTGTGTGGCGACCGCTCGGGATACTGGAACGAAAAGGAATGGTTCCCGGCGATGATTAAATCCGCCCTCTCTACACGTTGCCTTCCAAACCTCGAGGTATGGTCTCTTCGTAGTCTGCCATTTCACTCCCGTAGTCACGATTGTTGCAATCCTATCCAGGCTGTTGTGTCGTTCATCCCAAGTTACCCCTCTGCGCGCGCATTTGTAGAAATGCGCAACTCACCTTCGCCGATCCTCCACCTCTCCCACCCTCGCCCCGTCCCGTGGCATGCCCTTATGGTTCCTATCGCCGAAGAACTCCGCGTCCCTCTGGTCCCGTTCCCTGATTGGCTCGCCTCCTTGGAGAAGTACGACAACGAGACTCTCGACGTCCGCCACATCGAATCGACGCGGCACAATCCAGCGTTACGTTTACTCGGTCTCTTTCGCTCATGGACCTCAACTTCCGACCCGGGCCCAGTGAGTGTCATGCGACTGTCGACGGAGAAGGCGGAGGCCGCTTCGGAGACCCTTGCTGGCCTCCCTCCTCTGGATGCGGAGGTGGCGAGGAGATGGGTTGCGGGATGGCGGCGAGCGGGCTTCCTACCTTGATGGAGTATTTCTGCGATGAAGGAGACAATATAGTATCGATCCCGGGATCCCGAACGAGCCTGTTTCACCGCCCCGACGGGCCGCGTTATGGCATGATGGCCGGACCGCTGTCAGACGCCTTCGTGTCCTGTTTGAATTTCGCTGTCTCGCTCTGTCTTGCTGTCATGTTCTCCGAGTCCTTCGCCAACTCTGAAATGCATATTCTGTCTATGCTTCGTTACCGGGTACAGAGGCGTTCATGTTCTTTCCGCCTAACACTCTATGCGTCATTTGTGCCGTCGCTCTCCGCGAGGCATTCGACTCGGTCGTCCTGAAGGCTGCACGCCCGCGGTTCAAGTTGCTCAGGTTCCTCCTCGCGTCCTCAATCCCTAAGCCACAAGTGCCTATGCGACCCCTCGAAGAGTCTTTCCACGAGCGTTGTACAGGCGCTTACTTATCTCCCGAGCACTGTTGGCCGGAGCTCCTCAATCGGAGTCAAAGATGAGCTGTACTCTCCCCCCGGGTTCAGTCGACGGTCTGGCTCGCAAGCGATGTTGGCAACAGGTGCATAAATCGTATCAGAATTGGTGTAAATGAGAAAATACTGAACTACTCTGCACTCAATGCTCTTCCAGAGGACTAAGCGTTTCGATTGAGATCATAGGTGGTGAGTTTCAGTCCGGCGTGCGTCTTCGTAGCCATCCGTTGCGGTCGGGTCGCGCTCCCTCTGCGTCTGCATCTATCCTCTGCGTCTCCTCTTTCAAAGCCCGCCATCTGTATTCCGCTCGCTCCTATTCCACAGTGCGCTCTCGGTCGCAGAGGTGACAAGGTTGTCGCTTTTGTTGAAGTCGAACGTGACCTTGCGCCGTGCGGCGATGCCGACGGGGATGGGACGTGTTTCGGGGAGCGGGAACGGTCCCGCTCACAAGTACAACTCGGCCTCTGGTACGAAGCAGCTACCCGGCATTAGGCCGTTCTCGTGTGGTTTATACATGGATGATGGACTGGCATGGTTGTCCAAGTATGTGGTGAGTCCTCGCGCCTTTCTATTTCGCTGCAGCCGTGGCCACCGGTCCCCGCATGTCGAGACCAGTACCCTCGGCTCCGCGTATGACGTGCCAGACTGACTGATGCGCCCACTCTAGGAGATTTATAGGGGACTCTCCAGAGCCTCGGAGTCAACTGTAATCTGGAGTCTTCCAGCGACGTTCTGACGCAACTTCGGTCCACTGCCTTCCCCCGCATTGGTGCAAAGCCGGGACGATACCAGGCCAAGGCTCTCGTCCAAGGGTCCCTCGAGGTCATGTCCCCTGTAGATGCGCATTATTTGCACTATTATCGACGGTGGTCGAGCGTGGCGCAGAATGCATTCCTGTGCATACGAGCACCCACACTATGGCAGACAATGGTCTGTTGTTGCAGGTAGCCCTGCCAACCTGGTAAGATCGACCTCAATTGTTTTCGGACAGGTGTACTGGGGGCTCGCTGAAGACACAATGCTTCTAAACAGTCATCTGTCGACCTTATAAAAGCAACCCCCGGTGCGGCACACCGTCACTATCACTTCGCACTTCCACCTAACATAAATCTTCAGCATCAGTCTTTCCAGACATACCATCCTCGGCGACAACTGTTTCACTCACTTTAACGCGTTGAACTCGCAATCGAACCGCATGTTCTGCGATGATATTCACTTCCGCCACGCTCGTTTCATTCTCCCTTCTCGCCTCCCAGGTGGCGGCACATGGCTATGTCGAATGGGTCTTCGCCAACGGCCGCAATTATACCGGAGACAATGTTGACGACCCCCAGGGAAGTGAGTACCCTTCGCCCCCTACTCCTCATGCACCTATTTCTGACCCCCCATCCAGTTCCAACCCCGATTCGCACAGTCAGTGGAAGAGGGCCAGTCGTAGACGTGACCAGTCAATACATAGCGTGCGGCGACCAAGCCAAGGTTGTTTCAGAGGAGACACTGGTCGACGCTGGAAGCACAATTGAGATTCGATGGTCGCCTAGCGTGCGTGTTCTCTTTGAGTCAAGATGTCCTTGCATAACTGACGGACCCTTTTTCCTTGATGAAACAGTGGCCCCACAATGCAGGTTCCATGACGGCTTGGATGGCGGAGTGTGGTGGGACGGATTGCACTAAATTTCAGGACCTCAGCCAAGCGCAATGGTTCAAGATAGACGAGAAGGGGGTCGATCCGGCGACTGGACAATGGTACCTCGGGGAAATCTTCCGTACGTTCCTCTTATTGAATCGTTTGAGTACACATTATTCACCCGAACTTGCTCTAGAGAATCCTGGTAGACCTTATAACCTCACGATCCCAAACCTCAAACCAGGGCATTACTTGCTGAGACATGAGGTATTCGTTGGCGTCAACACATATCCATATCCCGCATGTAGATGTTAACGTCCTATCAGCTCATCAACCTTGCCCTCGTAGCTACTCCAGGCGGTGGCGGAGCCGAACTATACCCCCAGTGCATCCAGCTATCTGTTCAGGGCAACGGAAACCTCGTTCCTCAGTCGTCGGATTACGTCCACTTCCCCGGAGCGTACAAGGCCACAGATCCCGGCCTCACATTCGCGGTGAGTTCATCCGCGGTTGGGAGGCTCTGCTTTGACTGCTAACCGTGGAAAATTGGCTATAGCCCGGCGACCAACAGAAATCTCAGTACCAGATCCCCGGCGGCCCGCTCGCAACGCTAGTTCAGGCTTCCGGCCAGCCTGCGGAAACGGGTACCAGCAACGCCGCTTCCGGCACCTCGACCTCGATGGCGGACAACGACCAGACGAGTGCGACTACGCCTACGACGTCTACCACAACCAACATGGAGCCAAACCAGACTACGGTCTCGTCGCCATCGACTGCCGACGGCTCAGACTCCACTGAGCCTGCCACTCCGACAAGCACCAGTTCGACCGAGACTGGTGCTGATGGATCCACTGGTACGATGAGCACACCTCCCGAGGCTTGCTCGGGCAAGAGCACGAAGAGACGTCGGGGGGTCCCTCCTCAGGCTTCAGAAGTTCGGGGAAGGACCCTGCATGGGCGGCGAGGGGGAACGTCTATGTAGACTGGTAAGAAGTTGGGGACAGTTAGTTTATATGGTTTGAATGCATTCCTCGCTCTTCTAACGCGAACACTATAAGTCCATGCAGCGGTACTATGTATCGCTCTACATTCGAGAGTATCTGATGTCCTCGGTCGTACATCCGAGCCTCAAGCTTGTGGCGATCCGTATAGCCGCGGTGTCTCATTCTCAAATAAGAGCCGTAACGCGCAGGACGATGCGTAACGTGGGTTCAATCTTTGAGCTGAAGTTGATGTAATCCCTGTGGTTAGTCTGGTCGGGTCCAGCGTGTGTATCCTCCGACGATGTTGCTTTGGCATCCGTGAGCTAGGCCCGATCGACTTGCAATGGTTTCACGAATGGGATCAGGACGTCTGCGAAGCCCTCGCGACTTCAAGAGGGTTCGCGATCGGTTGTATGGCCGCAGCAGTGACTTTCGGTGGCATGACATCACGCACCACTACGCTCGCACTACCGGAGGTCTTGACAAGTGTTTATTGTTGGGCAATGCGCGTTGAACGTTGGGGTGTTGCCCAGGTGGCAGTTCGACAGTGGGAGATGATCTAGCTTAGTTCGACTATTAGGCGCTTATGTTTGGATTTTTGTGACTCGCTCAACGTCGATGAATATTGAACGTTGAACCCCGGTAGAACCTGAATCAAGGACTGCGATGTCACTTAGCACTGCTGCATACTCCAAGTTGAATCGGCTCAGCCCATTGTCCTCGAGTTCTACTCACGAAGAACTGTGCCATCTCATTATGTGCGTCTATCCTTTGCATACTCGTCCCTAAGATCGTCAAAATAGCTATCGTCATCGTAAGCTCCGTGTCAGCGTACCTCCAGACTAAGACGTCTGGTAGTCGAGCGAGATGCTCTTGATCCTCAGGATGGAGTCCCGAGCGGGCGGGCCCGCAGTCCAGCGCACGTTGCCGCCGGACCACGAGTTCCAGAGGAAGGACGAGGGCTGGTTGGGCACGTTGCCAGTCAACGTCGAGACAACCTTGCCGTCGAAGAGGTACGTGACCGAGTTCGCGCTCCAGACGAGGGTGTACTGTGCGGCGGAGGTTCGGAGCGAAGGCGAGGTGCGTTATCGTAGGCGATCAGTGCAGCGAGCGAGGAGAAGGGGAAACGATGAGATGAGACGAGGGGTTGCGGGAACTGCGACGTACCTCGTGCTCGCCCGTGGTGGGGTCGGCCGGGTACGCGACCTCCGTGTGCGTGTTCTGCGAGTGGTCGCACTGCAGGTTCTGGTTCGTGAGCTGGAGCCCAGGCTTCACGTAGGTGTTGCCGGTGTTAAAGAACGAGGTGAGGAGCTCGATGTCGGACTCCTCGCAATCATTCTTGTACGTGAAGAAGCTAAAGGAGCATCGAATTAGAGAGTGCGAGGAACGGATCAGACAAATTTAGGCTCACCCGTGGCACACACCAGGGACCGGGGAAGCGATGGCGACGGTCTTGAACGTTCTGGACAGTGCGAGCAATGCGCTCAGCGTTCAACACATCACTCGGTAAAAGTCGGAATAACACTCACCCGTAGAGGATGTTCGAGTCGTAGGTCCCAACTTCCGCGCTGGGGACAGCAGCGCCCTGAGCGGTGGCCCCAGAGACCTTGAGTGTCAGGTATCCATTTTGGATGTCCACGTTCTCCTTGACGAAAAGGTGCGGGAAGGGGTCCGCAGTAGGGACGCTGGGGTAATTGGTGGGTACCTCGTAAGCGGATACGTACAGCGAGTGCTGGTCGAGGAACTGGGCAACCGTTAAGCCGGACGACGCGAAGGTTGAAAAATCAACCGAGACGGTCTTCGCGGTAGCGAGCGGGAGGAGGGCAGCGAGGAAGATGGGACGCATCGTAAACTAATGTAGTAAACCGATAGAATGGAATAAATCAAGGCGGGAACCCCATGGGTTATATACAACATGCCAAGAGCATCGACAGAATCCGGGCAAACAAATTTGGGTGTCTAAGGGGGGACCCGACCGCTCCGGATCGATCGTTGCATCGCTCTGCGCAACGATCGCAGTCATGTACCAACGTGGACGCGTGAAGAGGAAGAAGGCGCGTACCCTCGTAAGTAGTAGCATCGTCGTACGGTACTAGCGAAACGGACCGTAGCCGAAAAGACGGTCGGACAGCGTTTGCGGGGCACACTGGCCTTGATGAATGCCTTGATCTCCGATCCTGACCGCACTGTTGTCCTGGTGCTGTAAAATAAGCGATATGTGTACTTACTTGTGTGTGAGAGGCTCGATCCGGCGGCGCACTGTCTCTCCGCCTGCGCGGACTCAGAACCTAACTCTCTTCTCCCGCTGCCAGAGCATGTCGCAAGTGCTCTACCACCTCGCAGAACGTCCCGATCTTCTCTTATCCCTCCGCGGGGGAGGAGGTTGAGGCGGTCATCGACGCCGAAGGCTCGTCAACGTCGTCCTTTGCCCGGATGTGGAAGCTCGACAGCATCCTTCGCGAGTCCCAGCGCTACAACGGCTTCACACTCGGTATGCACTTTGCTTTCCTTTGACTGCCATTGCACCTGCACCAACCCATTAACTATGTCATGCCCGCAACAGCGTCGCTAATGCGGGTCGCGATGAAGGACGTGGTCCTCGATAATGGCATGCTCATCCCCAAGGGCACCCTCCTCGGCGTGCCCACGCACCCGATGCACTTCGACGACGCGCACTTCGACGTCTTCGACCCGTTCCGCTTCGCGCGCATGCGCGAGGCGGCGCGCGACGGCGAAGGGTCCGCACGGCACCAGTTCGCGAGCACCTCATCCGAGTAACTTACATCCCGTTCGGACACAGGCACCTCGCTTGGTAACCCCCCCGTCCTCCCCCCCTCCTTATGATAGCGTACCGAATATCGACTGATTGAGCTGACCGCGTCCGGGAAACGCGAACGCAGCCCCGGACGGTACTTCGCTGCGAACCAGCTCAAGGCGGTGCTCTCGTACATCATCATCCTTAACTACTTACGACCTGAAGCTTACCGAGCCAGAGGGCGACAACCGTCAGCGCCCCCAGAACACGTACGTCTCGCTCGCAGTCCCGGTTGAGAACATGAATGCGGCCCTTCGAGTCAACCGTCTGCGCTTCCTGGTTGAGGATACCTCTACACATGGATGAGCACAATGGACGACGATCTTGGACTCAAAGTCACTTACCCATACTTCGGAATGCCGAAGATGACAATACCAGCAGAGACGGGGACGATGGGTTGTTCAGCGGTCATGTTGGCTTTGATTCCAGTTATTCTGCCAGGTCTCACCGAGATCCGTGCTGAACGCGAAGTTGAGGTCGTGATTCTGAGAAGAGGTTAGAACATGGCAAACGTAGAGCGGGGCGTCATACATTCTCAGGGCCATTGGGGCCGACCTGGACAGCGACGTCCTGGCCGGTATCGTTGACATAATCCTGGAAGTTGCGTCAGTATTGCTACAGTCAAACCGGACTGGATGATACCCCACCAGGTGGTCAGGAGATTGCCATTAAGGTCGAAGTCAATGCCGTTGATGTAGGCATTGTCTAGGAACGCAGTCAGAACGTCATATATGCACTGAAAGGGTTGCGCTGACTGTTTACACCCTGCCGTCATTCCGTAAGCCACTGGAATAGGCGAGTGCAGTATCGATTCCTCGTACCTCGAGATATTTTCCAATCAAACTCCATCCTTGGTTGGGGGTATATTTGTACAACCAATCATCCCCGAGTCCAGAACGGCCAACACGCAACTCGAGGAGGAGATCGGCGCTACCATTATCAACCTTAGCAGTGGGGACCGAAAGGAAGCGGGGGTACGTGACATTGATGAAATAGACGGATTTGTCGAGGGCCTCGGTTCCCGGCAGTTGGTCCTACAACACGGGTTAAACCAAACATGCTATTGGGCAGGGTGAACGTCACACACCAAGGTCACTCCAAACAAGTCAGCAGACCATTCGACTTCCAAAGGGTTAGTCGCGACATCGGACTGCGATATTCGATAGTTCAGGTCGTTGTCGTGCTGGTCCCAGCCGAGGTGCAGAGTGCCATCTCCATGGGAGATACCGAGAGATATGTTGTGTACAGACTGTCAGACTGTAGCACTAGAAAGAACAGAGGAAAGGGCGTACATGTCATGTCCGTCGTCCTCTGCCTGGTTGTAGTCCAAAAACGAGAATGACTCCCAAGCCGTATCGTCGCTTGTCAGAGCCCTCCGGGCAAGGCTGGGATGCCTCACAGACGCGTTCGAGGAGTCGGAGATGTAGTATGCAGCGTATTGATAGCCTTAAATCCATCAACATATCATCAGCTGTCTTGTACAGGTTCAGAATGCGACGATGGGGACGCACCGTTGAAGGTTACGAGGGCGTCCTGCTGGAACGACTCGCCGTTGAGGTGATTGGTCGTGTTCGGGTTCACCCCAAGCGTCGTCACGTTGACAACGCGCAGGCTAGCCGCATACACCCCCACGGAAGAGCAGAAAAGCGCACCAAGTACGCCCAAGAGCCTCATCTGCGCGAATACAGCGACCTAGGTGCGGGTGGGGAGTTCCTCCGACTCGTTGGCCAGGTTCCGCCTTCCATCCCCGCCTTTTGAACACGAAATCGTTTGTCGATCGAAGAAGGACGAAAAAGCGGACCGGATAAGCTGGAATCAAGGATATTTCCCGCGAGAACGGTCGCTGGGTTGCAAGACCAGGACATCGTGACCGGCGAGCAAGAGGCGAAGGTGGGCGGGAGAGAGACGAGTCCCCGGCCCGCCCGGGTTGCTTCGGTTATCACGATGACGTCCGTCACACGCTCCCGGACCGCTGCGCCGGCCGCTGCGGCGCTGGCACGAATGCTTGCTCGTCGTCCCTAACGCCTGACACCATTGTCTTGAGCTTGTACAACATGGCTTTTGACCTCGGAACTCCTGTAAACACTGCTCTGCTGCTCTACATCCTCTACTCCATTCAGAGGATCATCTTCCCCTCGAACTCGCTGCAGCAGAACGTTCCGAACGAGTTCAAGAACGGCTACACATGGATGCCGAAGTCCCACCCCCCGACACTCCTCTACCAGACCTACACACCCAATACTCTGTTGCCCTTCAATGGCCAGGAAGGAAAGCGGATTCTGCTTGCTATCAAGGGTATTGTGTATGATGTGACGGCGGGAAGGAATTTCTACGGTCCTAGTGAGTGCCTCGCGCGCTCTCCTTGAGTGGATACAGTGACGTTTGCCAGATGGGATGTACGCCAATTTTGCCGGTCGAGACGCATCCCGCGGAATGGCCAAGCAGTCGTTTGATGAAGGCGCGTTCCTCACAGCTACGTTTCGCTAGATAGGGCCCTGACGACGAAGACAGAGATGCTCACACCCATCGACCAGCCCCTCGACAAACTCGAAGATCTCACCTCGGAGGAAATGTGGGTATAGTTCTGAGTGTTGTATGCAACAAGTGTTCTTACCAATCCGTCCCAATCTCACAGTGAGAACATGAAAGGTACGCCCACACTGCACGCATCTTCGATTCGTGTATTGAGGTCTGTTTAGGATGGATGGAACACTTTTCGAGCAAGTACATCGTCTGCGGAAAGCTGGTGGAGAACGGCGCTATCTAACCCTTGATGCTTTTGCCTTGCCGTGAGTGAAACCTGAAACGCATTGAATCTTGATCTCAGGGTGCTCCGTTGGCCCAGTTGTACAACATTACATTGAATAGTTATTGAAGGAACATTGCGATCGAACTGAACCCGTTGTGGGCAAAACGAATGCGCTGCGTCGCGCTCAATTACAGCAGGGACACCTCAAGAAAGAAGCACTTGAAAAAGGCAGCGAACGTTGTTGAAGGATGGATCATCAATATCGCCAACTTGAAGCATAGTATCAACCGCAGTCGACACCCTGTACGGACCCGCGAATCAGTCAATCACCTGAATGTCGCATGCAAGCCACAAGGCACGAACGAGGGCAACAAAGTGCGCCCAACTTGCCCCGGAGGGCCCCCGGTCCTGGCTTCCCCCAAACCACGGACGCGGGAGGTGGCACGGCGCCACGACAATCGCGACGTGAAGAGTCAAGAAGGTGTGCGCGGTGGTCGCAGTCGTGCCCAGCACGGGGCCCCGCGCGAATGTCCGCCTAACCCCCCGGCGGCCGTCGCGTTGCGGTAAGTACATTACATCCGTCCCATGGGTGGCCATCCCGCGTGCGTGACGGCGCAGCGGTGCCGCCACAGTTGGCGGTCGTGGGCCTCGCGTGATGCACGCGGCAGCGTAGTAACAAGATGTGCATCGCCGGCGGGGAGAAGCACTCCAAGCTCATCGATGCCGCGATCTGAATCAACGTCTGGAGTCTGGACCGTGAGGAGGAACGTCAGATACACATCAGTGTCATTGCGTATCACAAACGTCTTGAGCCGTATACGTACATTCCACACCAACATCAACTGCACAAGGGGGAGAGAGAGAGAGAGAGAGAAACGGTGTCGCTTCGCTCCACCTCCCTTGGTGGATGAGTACTGCGTAACTGCATAACCTCTCACCAATGTTTTCTCCCCCACCCTTCTTGTTTGCTGAACGGGTCTATGCACCATCAAAGCGTAGTTATGTACCAAAGCTAGATTGCCATTTGACAGCTATACTAATACAATGAACACTGGGACCAAGTTATCCATTCCACGCTTAATCATCAGCAGGAGCCGTACTTCGCAGCGCTGATATGGGCAGCAAGACCCGAAGTCTGCGTCTGCGCAGTGAAGAGAGAACCACCCTTGTCCGCCGCATACCAGACGTTGCCGACCGTCCAGCTTGAGCCCGTGGCGTAACGGACGAGCGCCGACTCCTGCTTGCCGATGAAGCTCTTGTACTTGGACGCGCGGCTGGGCACGAGGTCGAGGTAGTATTGGAGGTGCTTCATCCAGATGCCCTTGAACATCTCCCCGTCGGTGCCGCACGTCGAGGTTGGGCTCGCTTTGTCGCACGTCTCCTTGAGGATACCGTTCTCCGTCTTGTGGGCGATGGCGGCGTCGAGCGTGATCTCGGCTTGGGTGAGGTAGCTGTGGTCGCCCGTCGCGATATAGAGCTCGGCCAGGCCGGAGGCGATGACGCCCTGGTTGTATGTCCAGGTCGTACGACCGTTGTTCTTGCAGGAACTCGTCGTCAAGCTGGAACATCTATCAGCCGATGAAGATACGTGCATTAGGGGAGGTGACCCACCCATCGTTCCAAAGGCCCTGGGAGTTGCGCATGCCAGACTTATGGACTATGTGAGTGTATTTAATACATCTTCTTTGTATGACGATGCCATGTGTGCTTACGCCAAGTCCATGTCTATCAGGACAGATCGTCAGTGTCGACGTCATGTCAATTGTACTTAACAAGTACTCGCCTTCTTCGCGTTGTGGAGGTACTTGGCGTCCTTATAGCGGTTGTACAGCTTCGCGGAGATGTGCAAGAACAATTCGTTCGTTATCGCGTTCTTGTACTCGTGGGCACTGGACCACCATACTATGTTCGTCAATGGTAAGCATATGGAACGCACGAAGTGTTTCGGCTACTTACCACCGCCGCCACAAACAGAGCTATCCCATTCGTCAGCGATCAGATCATAGACGATCTTTGCACTGTTCTGAAATTTGCGAAGGGAGGTCAGACCATTGGTTTGATCTGAGGACACTAATGGTGAATGCCAACGTACCACGTATGCAGTCGCACTCTGATGGTGGGAGCTCCTGTAGTCCGCCACCTTCAACAGAGCAAGGACAACCCACTGCCGCAGGTCAACATGTCAGCCATCTCCATTTGCGGTCGTGCGCGCTGGAGCACTCACGCCGGCGTCGTCGTTGGCGCCGTGTAGCTGCGCTTTCCAGGTGCTTCTGTCCTGCTTAGCCGCGATCTTGCCGATGACTGTGGAGTCCGCGACATTGAAATTAGTCGAGCCCTTGGCCAACATGAGGTTATACAAGTCCTCGATCGAGTTCTGTCACCATCACGCGGCATCCCAGATCAGTGGCGAGAACCTCAAGGCTTCGAACTGGAAAGCGCGAGATGATACGCACGGCGTCGGTCCAGCGGATAACCCCTTTGTCCTGGTTCCATCCTCCCCCGTTCCAGTACTTGCTCTGAAGGCGAGAGGCGACGCTCTTTGGTCGCCGGCGGTGTGGCGATGCGGGTGGTAGGTGCAGCACAGTGGAGCACAGAGTCGGTCATTAGCGAGTGCGCTGTGCGGCGGGCTCCGACACTCACTGTGGCAGTGCTCAGCGTCGAGGAACATTGCCCGTGAGATACCGAGTATGACGAAGACGCGGTAACGACGGTGGGGTATGTGCTGAGCGTGGAGAGAACGGTGACCAGGGTGGCCATGGACACAAGCTTGTCGAAGTTGAACAACATATTGACCGGGGATTAGAGATGAGGAAGCCAAGCGTGAAGGGTCAAGGGGGGGTGAGGACGAGAACGAGGACGGATGTCATTCCAACGCAGAGTGAAGCTCGTTTAAATGCTGGTGTCTGCGATATATTACTTAGGGGGTGTCATGTATTTGTACTTGATGCACCACACGAGGTATAGTTAAAAGTTGAGTCGCCATGTGAGGGCAAAGTACTGCACTGCACATGAGTCCATACATGATGCCTGATGGTTTCTGTCAGACAGACGCTCAAGGTCGCCGACCCCTGACAACGTTTTGCAGATTTATCCGAATACTTAATATTTTTCCTGATTTGGATAGCTAAGGGCCAACAGTCACCTTTTGTCCGGACCGGGTGCTCCAGGAGCCCAATTTTGTCCGGATTTGAGAGGATCAGGTACATTTTCGCCTCGTTTCGTTGAATGATACTCAAAATGGAGCCATTCAGATGTCTTGGATTGTAAAGCAGAGGTTGTGGGTGCGAGGAACGAGCTCAGTGGGACACTGGGAGTACCGCCGACGCTGGGAGGTCTAGCGCTGGGCAAGGCTTGGCGCTTGTTCCGGTGCTGTACCGTTCTGTTACTTACAGTACCGTCCGGCTTTTGGCATCAGGCCCAGGCGTACGACTACTCCCAATTCAGGATCGCCTGTCGCGTGCGTGCTATCCTCCATTAGCAATGCTCGCGGTGCAGGCCTCGTCTTCTTCCCAAGCAACTTGGCAAGGAAACTGACATCCTTCTGTGCACTAGTACTGGCCTCTCAACCGCCATGATGGAAATTCTCCAAGTCCTCAAGTTCTAGCCGATATCGCGAACATCGTGGACGCTAGCCGGTCGCAACGCCAGCCGAATTGCAAGTGTGCGAGCAGCCTGTGTGCATGATCAGGAAGCAGCGCAGCTTCTACAGCATGGACACACGGGAGTTTTTACGACGGGTGCACGAAACAGGGCACATGGCGATTTGAATGAGCAGTTACAAGGTACATTACTTACAAATATTATGCGCGCGCGGACCATCTGCCACCTAACCTCCAAATTACAGCGCCTTTCATATTGATACGGAAAACGCGTTTTCGTTCGAGCCAGCGTCTCAAGGGCGCTCTGAACCCGAACGCTGTGCCGGGCTGGCGGGAAGCGAAGAAAGCCGGAGAACCGGAGAGTCACTCTGTCACTGAGTTGGCGGAAGTTCACTTTGGTGTCATTTTCCTCCTTAGAAACGGCATAGGAATACCTCTGGGTGTATTAAATTGCGATTTATGGATGAAAATTCGAATATGGGCCGTCTGAATACGCCGGAACCCTGGGCTCGAAGCTCACGGTCGTTTGTCACACTCATGTAACATTGAGTAACTCGTCACCCGGTCCCGCATTCCGGTCTCGTGATCCTTTGGCGTCTCCAGGAGCGCCTTTCAGACGCTGGCTCGCACGAAAACGCGTTTTCCGTACTTATCAATATGAAAGGCGCTGTAAGCACCTGGCCATGGGCCATGGTCTTCCTCTCGATGTACAGTCATGTACTTACAGTGGTAGGCTCGTTCCCATCCTGTTGGACGATGGGACTTTCAAACTCCGGACCACCCCCTTTCACACTCCGCTGATGGGACCTGCCATACCGACTGGCGCAATTGCGAGTCTATTACAGTGGTACCTGTCTCTTTTTTATTTTTTTATTTTATAATCTCAGGATGTCGGCAGTACTGTAATACATGAGGAGCTTATGTAACTACGGCAGCGCGCCTCCCGAGTGGCACCTGTCTCGCGTTGACTCGTCAGCAGTGTCGGATGCACTGCCGCACCTGCCGCAGGGGAAGGTCATCATTGCAGTACATCACGGCCGCAGAGGAGTCGTCGCGCAGCTGACCCACACAATACACACCGACCCACTCCGGCTGCACGCGCTCATTAATCTCATCGAGGAAGACAGCGCGGAGCTGCGTCTGCTCCTGCACCTCCGGAGGTGCTCAAAGGAGAGCGCGTTCGGTCGCCCCGCCCGCACCCGTCCCCGCCCCCGCCCCCGGTCCCAGTTTTCGTCCTCGTCTTCGTCCTCCGCCCTGCCGTACGTCTCCGGGTTCGGTCGCTCTGCGCAGTGTCGCCCAATGAGGAACCAGGTCAGCGACGCAGCGTGCGCGCGCGCCAGAGCGGGAGCGCGGGGACGCCCTCCCAGTCGACAAACCCGTGAGCGTCCCTGACGCGTCGACGAGGATGTTTTGGGACAAGAGGTCGTCGTGGAAGATGATCGTCCGCTCTGAGGGCGCGTCGGGCGCGACAGGCTGGAACACGCGCGGGAGGAGGCGGACGAGTCGTTCAGCAAGAACCCTGGTTTCTTGGGCGTCCTCCAGCTCGTCGTCTGGATCCGAATCCGAATCCAAATCCAAATCCGAGTTTGCGTCTGCGTTCTCGCCTGGGTTGATATCGCTCCCACCGACTTTCATCAGCCAGTCTGGTTTTCACAAGCATCAAGCGTCAAAAATGACTGGACTGGACTGGGTCACACCATGTACCTACCTGTGAAGATGTCTCGCCCAAACCCGAGTCGTAAAAAGGAATTCCTTATAATACTGTCCGCTAAATTGATCCAGATATCACAGTAACGAAAGGGGCTTGCAGTACAGTACGCCCTTCTCATCCTGGTGGGCTTCAGCGAGACGCGAGGCTGACGTTGAGGGTCATCTCGGGCTTCGAGGATGCGTGGTCGGTAACGGGATATGCAACGCCTGCGAAGTTCCAGAAGACCGGCTTGTCCGGCGAGAGCTGGAAGTGGAAGGTGGACACGAGGGTGGAAAGGACGATCTCTGAAAATAACGACAGTCAGAGGGGAGGACGCGTCAGACGGGAAGCGTGCGACTCACTCATTTCCAGCTGAGAGAACTTGAAACCGCTGGATACGTAGAAGTAACGAGAACGAGTCAGCCTCTGAGAACGACTCCGAAGTGGAACGACAGAAAGAGAACGCACATGCACGCATTTCCGCCGCTGATGAAAGTCATCCTGTCGCACACCCTGCGTAAGATATACGGTACACGCATCGAAGCACACGCAGAATACAAATACGCAGTACGCACAAGTTGGCGTAGATGCCGGGGATACGCGCGTCCTCCACGGCCTTGGGCAGGGGCTGCAGCCACCGCTCCGGCTTCCACTCCCACGCGTCCTCGCCCCACAGCGCCTTGTTCGTGTTGCACCCCCGCAGGTTGAGGAAGATGGTCGTGCCCTTGGGGACCGGAACCTCCGTTATGAGGGTGCCGTCGGTGCAGCGCACGGGCTCGGAGAGCGGAATGACTGTATCGACCCTTGTTCTAAAAGATGAAAATTACATCAGCCCAAGTCGTCGCGGGTAAGTAGTGGAGTAGGAGCGCACTCTCTACCGTTGACATTGACTGGAGCATACCTGTGCGCATCGCGGCGGTCAGTCCGAAGGGGGCACATGATGTGTAAGGCGAGAAGAGGGAGGGCTTACAGGCGGAGCGTCTCGCGACAGACCGCATCGAGGTATGGCAGACCGCACAGCTCGTCGTACGGGATGTCCTTGCCATACTGCTCTTGCGCTTCACGCAGCTCCGCGCGGAGCTTGCCTTGGACGTCCTGGTTCATACAGAGGAGGTGCAGGACCCGCGAGAGTGCGTTCGAGGTGGTGTCGACGCCGGCCAAGATGAAAGTTCTGTATTCGCATCCAGTGAAGGGTGAGTCGAGGTGACGCTGGTCAGTGGTTGCGAAAACGGTTCCAGATACGTACCCCATCTGCGCAAGGACCTCTTCATCAGGGAGTCTGTCTTCTTTAGATGCCTTAATATTCTCCTTCACTATTGAAGCCGCCATCAGGATGTGATCGCGTTACATATAGCACATGCAACCGTAGACTCACACAGCACGCTCATGATGTCCTTCCCCTCTCCCAGGGCGTGCAGCAGCTCCTTGTCGCCACTCTCGATCGCGGCCTTCTTCGCATAGTATATATCTTCCGTCCTCTTGGACATGATATCCGTAATGTTCTTCACACGCTGGATGCTTGGGATGGGAACAAGATCGAGAAGGAAACGACGGAACCAGGCGGGACCGAGATAGGGCAGGTACGGGATGATCTCCCGAGTCCACAGCGCGTCATTAGCCGCGGGTCTAGAACAACCGCCACAGGTGATTAGTTGCTCGCACGCACAGGATAAGTATACGTCGAACACAAACATGAATGCTTTGACAGACTCCGTAAACACATCCCGGGTCTCAGCCACGAGCGGGTCAAAGGAATAGCCCAAGCCGCCCCGACCGACGAGCTCGAGTGCGGTGCGTCCCATCCAAGCGAGGACGTCGAGGTCCTTCGGCCCGTCCCTGACTCGGGACTCGAGGGCCGTCCGAAGCTACATTGGTGGAACCATCAGAGAGGGTTGCAAGCACAAACAGGGACACCGTCTTACTCTACCGGCGACGTCGTAGAACAGGGGCGTCAGGTTGCGCATGTGTGCTCCCGAGAACACCGGGTTGAGCATCTTGCGCTGCTTCTTGTGGGCCACGCCGTACGTTCCCAGTAAACCCGGACCAAGGAGCAGGCGTATCGTGCTGTCCAAACGTTAGGACTTCCGCGGAGTACGAGGGCTGGACGTTGAGCATACCCAATGATTTTCTCTCCCCGGTAGTAGTTGTCCTGGTCCTTGACATAGATGCTATGCATCGCCTTCGGGTCGTAGATGTGCAACATCCTCGTCTATACAATATGTTAAACACTAACCCAATACCTTCAAGCGATGAAGGAACCTACACCGAAGAAACCGTGGCACTTTGCGAACGGACCATAGGTCTGAATGAGGTCATCGACGAATTTCCAGCTATTATGGTTGAAGATCTGGAACATGTTCCCTGTTGCCACCGCGGTGCGAGTCAGCCTTCACAAACTCTAATGACAGCCGGTGTCTCACGCACCTGAAATGATCGACCCGGAGGGAGGGCCGGGAAGTTTGTCCAGCGGAGATCTCACGAGATAGTTTCGTGCGAAACGCCATATGAAGTGGAGGATAAGACCCGACGCGACTAGGACCGCAAGTTGTGCCATAGGGGGGACGATAGGTGGATGTGAAAACGACAGGAGGGCCTGAGAATAGGCATAAACCACGGACCTCCTTATATGCGATGGGATTAACGTTGGAGGCCATAGAGTGACGGACCGCTGAGGCATTGCTTTTACGTGTGCAACAAGTCCCGGATTCCGTCGGCAAGAAAGTCCCTATGGTGCTGCGATCTCGTTCGAAGAGGTCAAAGAGGGGTCACAGGGGCGGGGTTTCTCAAGGACTCGAGGAGTGCACGCTCGGCAAGCGCGAGATGCACAGTCGTGGGCTCGAGTGTTCCATTGCCACGGTCGACTCAGTTTGCTGAGCCTCGGGTGGTCAGCTGCACCGTTGCCCGAGCGTTCGGCGGAAATCGTTGGACTCGATTTGTCGGGGAACATGCAGCTCGAGATGTTGAATACTGCTAGGAGCTCTAAGTACAGTACTTAATACTCGACTCGGAGCCGCGAGATGTTTAATGAGCGCTACTACTGATTCCCACGGTGACACTTGAGCGCTACTCGGCCTGGCCCGGGGTAAGCTTACTGGTCTCAGTGTCGGTCAGTGCTAGTGGTCACCGCTCTCTGATCAATCTCCGACGGCCAGGACCGCAACGGCGGACACCCTGCTCTGGTGTTCACGGTAAGTATCAGCTGTGAGACTAGTGGTACAATGTTGCCATACCACATGGCTCCTCAAGAGCAGCGACATTAAGGTATGTGTGCTTGGCCTTCTTTCGTCAAGGGCGTGTGCCAATGCACCTAGGCTGACTCGATCGACTTTTGGGCAGGAGCGCTGCAATGTCCTTCCGGTTGTTTACACACTCTTGTTAGATGAATGAAGCGACGAACAACTACATTATCAACGGCGTGATGTTTTGTGTTCCAAGGATCCTCCCTCCTCTGGGTGGTCTGGGTCACTGGTGTCGTAGCATGTGGCACACAAAAGCCTCAAGAACAGGGCAAACACTCCTCTTCATCGCGATCAATCGTTGGGACAGAAGAAAGCCACGATCCGAACAACAGAATCATGCGCGTTCTGGACCCGAATACGGCTGACCTCCTTGTTCTATATCCAGGGTGACTCCAACATGAACATCCCGACATATGCCGAACATGCCAGCCTCAAGCGTATAAAGCCCATCTCACTCGCCCGTTCTCTCTTTCCTCAGAGCTCCCATGTTCACTTCCCTCTCCACAAAACCCTAGGTGCGCTGGCGACTTGCATTGGTGTATACTATGCGGGTCGCTAGCCGTACGCTCTCTCGTGAAGGGTCGAACGTCGAACTGGGATGTGTCTCCGCCGTATGTCTCAACTCTCGGTGGGGATGGGGCCTTTTACCTCATTCATGACTTCTACGTCGCACGGTTCTCGACCATCCTGCCGCTTCAATCAACCCTCTCCTGTCAGGCTATGTCGGACGTGCCCACTCACCAACTCCTCTCGGTACGTCCGCTCGCTTTTTTTTTCCTGACGGTTGTCGCTCATCGCCGTGACGGTTAGGTTTCTTCCCTCTCTTTCTCTCTCTGTGGCGTGTTCATCATCATGGGAACACAACGTCACACGGCATGGCTGACCCACCACCACGTACGTTCCTTCACTTCCTGACTTGACTGCCCAAGACTGGAGCTTACCGCCTCGCCCCTAGCACGCACGTTGTCTCGATGGCAAGCCCACCTTGTGGCAGTCGACGTTCGCGGCGCGTCGCACTCAGGCTCCCGCCCTCGCCGCGAATCACTTTACTGTGGCGGCGAAGAGGTGGACGAGCCAACGCCCTTCCGGTAGAGTCGCCTGTCGGGGACGGGCGACTCGGATTGTGCGGAGTGGGCGCGTCGCATTGCAAGGCTGCGCTTCCGACTGGTGAGTGTCTGCATCGCGGTGCTATTCGGTCGAGGGCTTATCGACATACCTGTAGCGTGCACCGGTATCTGCAAGACTGTACTGGGAAATGAATACGGTGAGTGTTGATCTTCGGCATGGTCGTTGACTATCGCTGGCTAGTATTTGTTGGTATCAGCCCCGGGCCCCATGTGAAACTCGTCAGGTAGGTTTACCGTTTTCTGGAGTTCAACTAAAGTTCCCAGTAGTAAGCAGGCTTGTGTTGATGACATGTACATATGGTCGCGGCATACATCAATGCAAAGGGCTGGCTCTACACCGTAAATTTGGAGATACATTATCTGATGTCTTTGCCATTTGGTTATATATCCGATTCCCGTGGCGATCCGTACAGTTCTGCATTCTCAAACAAGACCTTCAACGCCCTCTCTTGTGCCATATTCCTCCTCCATTGCTTGTCCACATCCACGGCCCACAGTCGCACATAGCGGTGATTAGTCATTTTCTTGACCAGCTCTCCCTCGCGGGGTCTCAGCTCTTCGATTGGGTAGAAACTTCCGAGATCTCCAGGATCTGGGATGTGTCGTATGGGATCGTTGTCGACAAAACGTTTGATGCGGATGACGACGACGCGTTTTCCGATGTGCTCAGGAAGGTTTGACTGCTCGAAGCAGCAGATCGCAGAACCTGTCAAGGACCGCATGTCAGTGGCTGACTTGTGGATATCAGAGGGTCGCCTAATCGGAACGTTACCTTGGAATGGAGAGTACTCTACGTTAGCCTGGGCCTCACGTACCCACCCCCCCAACGCTCTGTCATACTTCAAGTTCTGCCTGAGAATAGCGTCCGCCCCTACGAAGAGGAATTGGCAGCGCCTGTTGATCCCAAAGTGAAAGAGAAACTCCTGCCCGAATGCGCTCAGAGCAGGTACCGTGAACAACGTCTTTGCAACGTCGACACCGATGCGCAGCGACTCGGACGCGACGGCCGTGGTGACGAGGTCTACGGTCCGTTGCGACACTAAGCCATCCTGAAGAAGAAGGGCTGGGATCTCCCGGAAATTGTTTCGGCCTACGACCTTGTACAAGGGGAACCTCCATGGCATGCCACATTCGGCGAGTAGGTCGGAACCTGCCGCGAAGCTGGTAGGGTCCGGCGAGGACGTGAGGCGGAAGCGCAGCTCGCCTGCGAGCGGCGAGCTATGCGGAGGGACATAGTAGTACATGAATCCGCGAGTACCTAGAGGGAATCTCCGCGAGCTCCATTCCACGGCGTCGAACTCTGGACCACGGGCCGAGCGGGAGTTGTCAGGATGGGTGGTCTGTAGGACGACGCGTAAGGCGGGCTTAACCTTCGAGCTGAAGTCGATGTAGTCGCTTGGATTGAGTTTGGCTGGGTCCAATGTAGCTATCCTCCGGAGTTGCCTCCTTGGCGTCGGTGGGGTAGGGACGGCGATCGTACCTTCCGACGTAGTATTTGGATCGTTCTCAAGGGTTGTACTGTTCGTGAATTGTCGTCTGAGCTGGACATTGGAGTAAGCCCGCCATGTCGAGCTTGCAATGGCTTTGTGAATGGGGTCGGGGCGGTTCTGAAGCCCTGACGACTTCAAGAGGATTCGGTGGAGCGGTAAGGGCACCCAAAACATCTGGAAGATTGGGTGTCAGTCGGTATCTGCAGCATCACCTTTCAGTGGCATGACATCACATACCGGGGATGTGTGCACCGCAAGCTTTGCTCACAACGCTGGAGGTATTGATGCGTCACAATGATAGAACAGCGGGCTCCGTTACGTTGGAGAGGGAGAGAGTGGTGCACTGGTGGTAGGCACAAAGGCGCTCGCTAGGGCTTAGGGGTGGAAAGCTAGCATCCATGCGGCAGGCGCATGCCCAGATCGTGCAGCCACCCTCCCGGGGGTAGTGAAGTCGAGAATGCCAACAAGAAGACCGTTCCAACGACCAGTAAGTAAGTACTAGTTCATCTTGAACCGTATCCTCCAAGGGTGCACAACGTAGTGTGGTTCTAACTTCTCATAGTCACCACGCTCCCAGTATCTGTCCTTCCCGTGAACCTTCCACACGTCGCGCATCTCGAATGCACACAAACCCATGTCCAAGTCAATCTAGTCCTTGAAGAAAGGTCGACCTCCTCGCATGGACCTCCTCCGAGTCGCCAAACGACGAGGCTTGCATGACGACATGGCGAATAGGATGCCCTGCACGTGCGCAAGAACTGAGCATCGCCGGGAGTCTCGGCACGCTTTCGAGGCTTTTCTGTAAGAGTCTTCCCGGCCACTCGATCGTGAGCGTGTGGAGGACCGGGCAGAGGACGGGCCCCTCTTGAGCGAGCGCATCGCACAAGATGGATGTCGGGGACGAGTTGAACTTGGGACCGGACTTCCCATGCATGAATCCAAGGTGCGAGACCTGGGGCAACTGCGCCAGAAATGCGAGCCAGAAGGCCCGGGCGTGCCAGGCGTCGACGTAGATGTGCAGGTATGTGACGTGCGAGAGCGTGAGGCATTAGTGCAGTCCCAGGAGCCACGCGTCCCACTCTGCGAGAGCTTCTGTTACCACGTCGAAATCATAATGCGCTTCGAGCCACAGACCGGATGTTGGTCCGTCGGCGACCATAAGGATCCCGTCGTCCTGCGTCACGACGTCGAGACAGGTGCCGGGGCGGAGGGCGAGAAGCGGGAGGGGGACGGGATGTTCGTCGACGCGGAAGACGTTGGCGATGTCCTGGAGGCGGATTAATACGTCTTCGGAGAGCAAAGGACTGCATGGATTAGCTCGTAGGAGCAGGATGTGAAGGCCAAGGAGTGGAGACGGCGGAGGGGAATGGAATCGGAAGGAGGATGCCAACCGCCTGAGTAGCAGGTGCTGTAGAGGAGCTGAAGGACATCAAATGGGTGAGGCGCACAATCGAAGGAGATCAGGAGATGCGCCAGGCAAGGAAATGGAGTACAAGTTAGTATCCAGTCGACCACTGGCATGATGACGAGCGCCTTCAACAACAGAGCTTCACCGTTAAGCAAGGGTACCCGAGATAAACGTGTGTCAGAATTTCCCATGTTCGGTGACGTTACAGTGAGACATTCGAGGTGCCGCGTCTGAAGAGATGCGAGCAAAGGGTCGATGTGTTCCCAAGCGGGGATCATGGAAAGATCGAGCGTTCGCAGTCTCATACCGTGACCAGACTTCATATGCTCAGGGAGAGGTTCATCCCACTTTCCATTCCAGTGTTCCACGTTGAGGAACAGAGTGGCAGTCAGAGGTCGCGAGCGTTCCAAGGAAACTTGCATCTGGTGGTCGGGATGCCGCCCGTTGACGCGTCTCCATAATGCGGGGGTTCCGAGAGTAGAATCTCGCCAATACCGGCAAAAGTGGGAGAGAGAAAGCAAAGGCTTCGTGTCGACTTCGTTTTCATGACGTTTTTGGACTATGGGAAGGTGAATTATCGGGTTGCGTTGGGGTAGCGCCATGACGTCGTGGAAGATCATAGCGAGCAGCTCTAGAGCAAGGAGTTATCCCGAATGGCGTCAACATCAGATACATGTCCGGAGAACGTGAGAATGTACCTCTGCATGGCTACACGAAAAACGTTATCATATGAAAAGGAACGGCGAGAGAGAACACAGTACGAACCGTGTCAAGCTGACCGGTACCTCCGCAGATGACATTAAACTGGTGGAGACCCGCAGGAAGGGTGATCCCAAAGGAAAGTTGACTTTTACGAAGTCCAGTGTGTCGATGTGGATGAGGAGGATTCAGAATCGATGATGGGCGAAGTCACCAAAAACGGTCTTGTGTGGTCTTGTTAGGATCCAAAGCTGTTGGTAAATAGGAACAAATACATTCCCAAAACGGACTATGTATTTCCACGCCACGATCTGCTGTCACGTGGGTCGCGGACGCGTCGCGCGCAACTCCGTTTTGCTCCTGCTCCTCTTCCTGCTCCTCTTCCTCTTCTGCTCCTGCTCTCTCCCACCACGCTGCAG